>JBAMBK010000086.1:0-1481864 GCA_037043435.1 Drosophila suboccidentalis
ATTGTACCTATAAATTGTGAAATCTGACGGTATAAAAGTTACTGCATACATTTAGGCGATCCCAACTTAAAACAGTCATAACTATTGTTCTGTTTATCAGATCGTTATCAGATCAAGAATATATATACTAAATGTTGTTTATTTTTATACTTACACTGATGCACGATCCGCGGCTGTTCCTACAGTACTATAATTATTGCTCGGGTTGACCACAGATCCAACCCCTCCCCCCGCGGCAGCCGTGACAGCTGTTGTTGCATTTGTGGGTCCAACACCTGTACAAAAAAATATGCAAAGAAATCGTTGTTGTATTTACTACTGCACTTGAAAACTGTAGCCCCAGTAATGGGACTTACGTAACGTTTCCGCACCGGACGACGCTCGACGACTTGGCTTCGTGCTGGACGCCGATATACTTCTGTGTACGCCCCGGTGCGTAGGACTTTGCACAACCGCATTGCCAGCATTGCCTCCAGCCTCGTTGCCAGGTATATTGCGCAGCGATAGCGATGATCCAGATCGCGATCCATCGCTCTCAGGCTAAAGTTATCGAAAGCAAAAACAAATGGGGGATAGAAATATAACGAAATTGTTAATTAAATAAGGCCATCATCATTGCACTCGACTCACGTACATCAGTGCTCTTACGGCCCAGCAACAAATACGTGGCAAAGACATCATCATAACGCACCTGGGCCAGCGACTCGGCAATTTCCTGTCGATTATAGCCCATTGCGACTAAAGCTTCTGTATATGGGCAAAAAGAAGAATCACAAAACTGATTAATACGCGTCTCAGTGTATTTTTTATACAATGCACAAATTACAACATTAGTTTGATTAATTTGATTAATAATAGTAGTATACATTACATGCAAATTCATTACAATTACATTATATATTTGGCTCTAATAGTTGTTCAATCTTTTTCAATATTGGCCAGCCAGAATTGTGTGAGCGAATTTGAAGTTTTCATTTTTGTTTTTTTGGAATTCCTTAAGTGTGTATAGCAAGAGTTTACAACAATAAACATGCGAATATGTTCTTAAAGATTTATTCATGAAATATACAACATAATAATTGTCATCGTATTTAAAAGATATGAGTTTAAATAATCATTGAATAAACAATAAGTATAAAGATATCATTTGAATTCCGTTAAGTCTCTTTTTTCCGGTGGATCTGTTCGGTATTAAGTAGTTTTTGAAAGTAGCAGTAAGATAAAAATAGATAAAGCAAAGATAAAGATAAAGAGAAAATTAAATTGTTGGCTGCCATTGCACAAAATACGTTTCTCCACAACGTGGAACAAATATGGGCATACATTTTGATGTGGTTGCACTTTCCATTCGCCGATTAAAAAGATCAACATTAGCATCATGTCAAATGCACTGCGTCGTATCGATGCGGACTCTTTTACACCGAACACTGCTTAATGAGAATTTCAAATTTTCAAAATAATTAAACGTATTTTTATGTAGACAACCAGGAAAATCAACAAGTGAACGAAAGTATTACAAAAAGCGGCAATCGTTAATAAGAATAATGGGTTAAAAAAACTTAAGCCCTCATTATAAAAGTGAAAATTTAAATTCGAAAAAAACTAAAATAAAAATTGAAAGCATATATTTTTTAAATACTTTCATATTTTTTTTAATTTATTGATTGATAAAAATCAAAAGAAAATGGTTACTTTATACTTTTAATTCAAAAATTATGAACTTTACGTTTCCTGACTAAAAAAAAGTAACTAAAAATTATCACATTTAAGCAAATAGTACATATCGACACTAATATGAACAGATTTCAAAACAAATACATAGATACGATACGATGACGCTGTATACAATAAAATAGTTGACAAAATAAGTTAATTAGCAAGCAATTAAAACTCGACACACAATTCAGTTAATAATATTAGTAATGAATTTTGTATACAGTACCCGTCTTACCTATCCTCTTGGGATCGGCTAAATCTTGTTTTGGCTCAATATATGGTTTGAGTTCGTCCTCTTCAAACCCCATATTCATCCATTTATCGCCCATGATTGTTTCAAGACTAGCACGCTTAGCGGGATTCAGTACTAGAAACTTGCGCAGCAAATTTTCGCAATCAGTTGACATATAGAAGGGAATTCTGTACAGATTGACATAAATATTAAGTATTAGTATTGAGATAAGATAAATCACAGATTATATTATATATATTTACCTATATTTGCCTCTGAGTACACGTTCACGCAGCTCTCGCAGTGTGGAACCATCGAAGGGCAGGGATCCGCTGACCAATGTATACAAAATGACACCCAATGACCAGACATCCACCTCGGGTCCATCATACTTTTTACCCTGGAAGAGCTCGGGCGCCGCATACGGTGGACTGCCACAGAACGTGTCCAGCTTGGAGCCAGGTGTAAACTCGTTCGAAAAACCAAAATCAGCTATTTTAATATTCAATTCGCTGTCCAGTAATAAGTTTTCAGCTTTTAAGTCCCTGTTTTCAAATAAGAAAGAAAATACAATTGTTAAATACAGGATTATAAGTAGGGTATTAAATCGTAAGAAATATCGGTAACAGTTACGGTTAAGTTAATACTTATCGGTTTCGTAACTGTTACCGGTTATTTGATTGTTTCAGTTTTGAAATACCGGTATGATATTGGATCAGAAAAAAAATGATTGGCATTTTTACAAAAAAAAAATTTTTAAAACCTATATGCATAAATCGGTTACTAAACGGTTATTTCGATTTGAATAATTTCGGTTTTTTCTGTTAAGGCATAATAATAAAGTTTTGTTTCGGTTACGGTTACCAATTTCAATCGGTTAATACCGGTTAACGGTTACGGTTTCGGTAACGGTTATAAGTACAAACCTGTGTATTATTCTCTTCTGATGACAGTATTGCACAGCCGATACAATTTGACGAAATTTGACACGCGCCTCCTTCTCCTTCATGCGACCATGTAGAACCAAATAGTCAAAGACTTCGCCACCCGATGCGTATTCCATGATGAGATACAACGTCTTTTCCGTTTCGATAACTTGAAAGAGTTTCACAATGTTGGGATGATCCAGCATTTTCATTATTCTAACCTATTAAATGGATAATATTTTCAGATTATAAATATATAGTTTAAGTAGATTGTAAGTTTTATAGTTGTACCTCTCTGAAGAGTTTTTGAAGTGACCCAGGATTAAGTTGGGTCTTGTCAATTATCTTTATTGCCACCTCCTTGCCAGTGGGCAAATGCTTAGCCAGCTTCACTTTGGCAAAGTTACCCTTGCCAATGGTCTTGATGAGTTTATATTTTCCAATATGCTCCTCAGTAGCGCGCCATCGCATTGGTGCACTGCTTCGCATCTGTAGATTCGGAGATCCCTGCAATAAGTGAAAGCATTCAATTTAATCATTTACAATTAACAAGAGTCAAGAGTTGGTTTTCAAAATAAAGTCAAGACCTATTTTAATCCCACCCTAAGCAATAGAATTGGAATGGAGTTAACCTAAATCAATGATCAAGAATGGATTTTGTGTGTGCGAAGATTTGTTTTGTTTTTTACCTGTGCCACACTGTTGCCGTATGCATTGGTACGTGTGACAACCACGTTGGGAGCGGGAGCGGAAGCGGGAGCAGCACCACCACTACGATGATGATGTCCAGAGGCGACACCCGACTTGTGCTCGACCGTGGAACGAGCGTGGCCAGTTTCAGGGCGTGTCGCGTTATTGTACGGCGGTATGGGAGCCACAATGGGTCGCTCCGAGCGTCGCTTGGAGGCAGCAGCAGCAGCAGTAGCACCACTGGCACCACTAGCACCACTAGCAGCTGTATTACGATGCGATTGCGATGACTTTTGAGCCAAAAGCGCTTCAAATTGCCGCAGATTCTCCTCCCGCCGCTTCGTGGCCGAAATTGTGGTGGCCGTCAGTTTGGATGCGGATCCACCGTCCACAACACTGGAACTGCTGTTTCCCCGGCCCGTTGTGCTTCTCGCTGCCGGCGTTGGAGCAGCTGCTGCTGCTGACGGCGGACGCCAGCCACCAGATTGTGGCTTGACATCATGATGGGCCGCCTGCTTCTGTTTCAATGTGGCACGCATTGCGAGCACCGTGTCCGTGTTCTTTGTATCGGATGCAGTGCGTGCCAATTTGGCTTTTAATGCACCTGAGGCGGCTGTTGCCGTCGCCGAGTTCTTGGAGTAGGCACCAATTGAATTGCGTCCATCGCTGCCGCGTTGAAACTCGTTCAACATTTGCTCATTGCTGTCATCCAATTGATTGCGACGACCGCCAAGATACTGAAAATCATTCTCCGATGACATGTCACTGATCCCAGGACGCAATAGATTCTCCGTTTCGCCATAGCGTTTACTCTGTTTGCGCATCCCTTCCATTTTCATGACATCCATGGAGGACTGAGACTGCTGTTGTTGATTTTCCGACAGCTGTTGTTGCTTGAAACTCTCCTCCACATTCAGAATGTGCTTCTCAATGGAGCCCAGGGCAAAGGCCACGCCCACATCATCCTCGGCGGACATTTGAACACGCGGAGCCGGCGGCTTTTGCCGATGATTCTGTAAGTGCAAGGCCGGAATTGCGGAAACTGCCGTCCTTGGCGGCGGCACAGCAACAACGGCTCCGGGTCGGCGCAGTTCCACCAGCTCGTCATAGTCCACATGTTGTGCATCGCTGAGATCGAGAGCCTTTGTTTTGGTTTTACCTGAACTACTGCTGGCAAGACGTGCGCTTGTGCTATCGCTATCGTTATCGACAACGTTATCGATATTGATATTCTTATTATTATTGCTCGTATTGTTGTTGCTACTGCTGCTGCTGCTGCCGGCGCTGTTGTTGCTGCTATTATTGGCCAGGCTAAGTTTGGGTGGTGCTGGCGCCAATCCCTTGCGTGCTGCATAGAGACGAACGCTCTTCCTTGACGCATCTCCTCGATTCAAGTCTGGCGTCGTTGGCGTCGTCGCCGTCGGCGTCGTCGGTGTCGGCGATGTCTCCATTTTGTCAAATGTATTCCACTTTAGTTGTGTTTTTTTTGGTTTTTGTTTGGATTAAATCACAATTTATACACTTTATTTATTTATTTGTGTGTGTGTAATGCATGTACTGTAAGTTTCGTTAAGAGTATTATTTTAAATGCACACACATACACGAGGGTCGCTTGATGAGTATCAATATCAAATAAATGATTGCATATAAATATAAATATCCCTGCACTTATCGGCGGGCCCTCGTTTATGTATTTATGTAGTTCAGTTCAACACAGCTGTGATTTGTAACGGTGATGCTTTTTGATTTTCACTTTAATGCTTGTTGAACTCGCTATTCAACCACAATTGCAACACACACATTTGACATGTATGTGTATGTGTATGTGTGCGTGTGCGTGTATATGTTTCAGTTTTGTAGTGTAAACTTTTCTTGCTTTCGCCGCAAGCAGATTGAATGGAATGTTTTTTATTTTTTTCTTTTTTTTTGTTGTTGCTGTTGCTAGTTTGCCATTGAGCATACATACTTATATTTAATTCAACAAGTCGCTGTTGCTGCGCATTAAAACCTCGAAAACGAATTTAATACACATACACACACACCTACACATACACACTCATACACACATAGATAACTGTTTATATGTATGCTGCACAATAACTAAGTATGGTGAGTGCGAAAGCGAACGTAATATTTACGACGAAAGCCAACTCATAGACCAGAGCTAATCTGACTTTGGTGACACTGAAAGAAACACACTGGAAAACACTTCTACGCAGCGCGATGGAGGCAGAGAGAAAGAAAAAATAAAAATTAAGAGCCATTGTGAGAGAGAGAGCGAGCTAAGCAAAGCAAAGCACTGAGAGCGATAGCGCACGTACACCTATACACACTTGTTTGCGCTCACAAACACCTGTGCAGTAAGTAACTGCTATCGATGTAAATACACACACATGTGCATTTGTATTTGTGTAAGTTCATTTATATTTATGTAAGTATGTATTTAGTATTTGCTAGCAACTACATACATATGTATATATGTACGTCGGCTTACGCTCACGCTCGCACTCAACACAGCCAACGGTCGACGGACAACGGCGGTTGTTGCACAAGTTCAGCTGAGATGTTCCCTGTCTCACACTCCTCAGTGTTCTGGGTCTGCGTCACGTTTCGTTGCGCTCAAACTCTCTTTGTTTTATGATTCATTAGATGTTTTTTTTTATGCCTTAAAATATGATTTAAACAGTTGACTTGTAATATTTTAGTAGTCAAAATTATAGTAGTTGAAATCTACTTTTAGCTGGTAACTACTGCTGCCGTAAGTTTACTGCTGCTCGCATCAGTTTTGAGTTTTGAGAGAGCAAAAAAGCTTTAACTCGCACGAATAAACACATCAACACTGACACATCTCTACATCCACACACACACACGCACACGCTCATAAATACACAAGAACATAAGTAGTAAATGAACCACTTTTAGACAATTAACTCGTCATTTTCACTTATAAAAAAAAAAAGCTAGCAAACATTTGTTCCTTTAATTTCTTCGATTCTTTCATTTGTATTGAAAATCGCGATTTTGATTATACTTATATATCCGCTATCTTATCAATCACACGCGGTTAGCGGCAAGGCATTATCACTTGTAATTGGTTATATGTATTTATTTCATGTACATAGACATGTAGGTAGTATGTACATAGATATAAGTCGACACTTTTGCCTAGAGCTTCCTTAAATAATCGCAGTCTGTAACTCTGACGTAAACGAAACGCCGTCAGCCAACAATCAACTACAGTCAACAGGCAATGACAGCTACAGCGACAGCTCAGCAGCTAACAGCTAACAGCCACTTTAGCCACAGTAACAGCAGCAACTGGAGTACGAGTACTCCCAGTATCGGTACCAGCAACAACACACAAACACTCAAACACACACACACACACATCAACCAGTACCAGAGACCGAGCAGAAGAAGAGACAGACAGAGACAGAAAAGTCGGCCTCAATACACAAACACAATACATATGCACGCAAATATCGCTTTTTAGTGGGGTGCTCTCGCTGTATTAGTTTAGTCCACGGTCTCTCACACATACAACTACACAACAAAGAGTACACACAGCCACTCGCACTCCCATTCACACACACACACACACTCACAGAGACCCCAACATTCACTTCAACAGTATCTGTCTATTCTTGACAAAGAGCCCGTTTGGAGCGCTGATTTCTCATTTATGTATGGAGATTTGTGTGCATGTGTGGCGTTGCACACATGTGCATTTAGATACCTACAGATGTGTGCATGTGTGTGAACAAACTGATATCACCTGAGCGTAACGCTGAGAAAGAATTGTTAACTTTACCTGGCACAGAAACAGGGCCATACAAATTTTAGAGTGTGCGAAATTTGGGGCTTTAATGGAATTGTATAAGAAACAACTCATTGAGTACTATTCATTTAATTCATGAATACATACATACAGATGCAAGTGTCTGAAGAGAGTCAATTACTTTTTTTACGCACTGTCTAAGTACATGGAATCAAGTTGTATCAGAAGATATCATAAATTAAAACGTCACTTTTTTTATGACAGTTAATTGCTTCAATCTCAAATTCTTCAACTGCCGAGAGCAAGAGAAAATGTTCTCAAACTTTTGCTGGTGAGACAACGTCAACTAAATAAAATCTATTATCAAAAATATATCTTCAATTTTCCCCAGCGATTTGTCACCACCATCAATATGGATATAAATGTCTGTTAAGTCGACCAAGACACTTTAATGTGGTGTTGGAAATGTACACAAAAATAGTATAAATGTACATAAATAACGAGAAAAGTTATCAAAAGTTGACTAGTATTTATAGTATATAGTGTCTCCGTGTAGGAAAAAGTTGAATCACAGCTCGAATTACAGCTAAATTTATAAAAATAAAGCCTCAATTACTTGATGGAAATACATTTTGCCTTATCATCTTTGCATTGTGCAATTTTCATAACGATCTAACAATAAACACAGAAGCTTTTAATGAATTTAATCGTATTTTCCGTAGTTGGAAAACAGAGATCGGCTTGCGTGTGTGCGAGAATATATACATATATATATTTATTTCACGGGCAATGCCGGATTACATCCGTTATATAGTCAGTTGGTACTTCTATTCTTTTTAGGAAACATCTAGAAATAAAAAAAGGAATCTCTGACTTTCTATCTATCCTATTTTATAGGATGTATCTCTAAGATAATTGATGGGTATCAATATCAATGTCAATCGCATTTGTGTTAGATATGAATTTGCATAAACACAGAAAATCTGAAATAAAACAGAAATAATAATCAAAATAATAATCACAGTTACTCAAAAATCAAGAGGTTAAGTACATTTTCGAACATAATGCCCATAACCGATGACTGTATTCAAACAATTTGAATTCGGTTTGTGTGTGTGTGTGTGTGTGTGAGACAGTGAGTCTGTGATGTAGAAAAAACATTGTGGGACGATCACAAATTTGAAAATTAATAAACAACAACTACGATACAAAGAATATAAAACATAAGTACGAAAAACATTGAACCAAATAAACCCAATTTTTCAAACACTTTGTAATGATATATCCAATAATAAAACAAACACATTTTTATTTTAAAAGTGTTTAATTTCAAGAAGATTGAAAACACAAAGGGTTTGATGAATGAATCAATATAATAGACATGTTTTGGGGGTGAAATCTTCAAGGATTGTAAAAACGAAACGCATGACAAGCTAAGGAATCCCTTACTACCTACTTAATCGTAGCATTGATAGACGATCAAATACCTGGGAAACATATATTTCCATGGGCAATACGAATTGAATGTATAAAATTTGATTTTTGGTCGTTAAAAAAAAAAACGGTAAGATATATCGATATTAATGTCCCAAAGCTATCTATCGATTTATCAATATTTTGACAACAACCCAGTCTTTAAAGAAAATCCCGCCCCCACCCTTGTTTTGAGTACATACCCTTGAGGTACGCGCCTTTTCCGCCGCAACAGAAGCGCTGTCCTTACATTTGGGTCGCTCAGCCTTGCTGGTGGCCACAATTGGCAGGCCTCCGTTCTCAATCATGGTAACGACAATTGTTTGATTGTATGACTTGCCACCTGTCGCTGATGATGAGGCTTTCAATTCCAAGGCTTTCTGTCGCATGGCATTCGATAGTCGTTGCTTACGCTCAAATCGTGCATCTTCCTTGTCCTTTTGTAACTTGGCAATTGTAGCAGGTGTATGACTTTTTGATCTTTTCAGAAACTTTAACAGTTGTTTCTTCACATTGTTGGCACCAGAGCTATTTTCCGTGCTCTCAGTACCGGAGAAGTCATCAAGTTTGGAGGCACGACGTGATATTTGCTGCGCTTTGGCGGGCAACTCAAGGCGCCGGAAAACACCGTCAGGCATACGTACGAAACAGCCCTCGGACATTTTGTGAAACGAATCGGATGGCAACTTGTGAAAATTTCCATTGGGACTGCGATAATGACAATAATCGGTTTTGTGATACCCATCGCCAACAATGTAAAATTCATTTCGATTTTCATTGGGCGCCATCGATGCCGATGCCACATCCTCGACAACTTTGGCACTGCTGCAATCGATAGGCAGGGTAAAGTTCATCAGATTGCCAGTGCTGCTCACTTCAACAGTGCCATCTCCAATTTCTTCAGCCTGTGCCTTCAGCTCGCTTATTGTAACCGGACGGCGCTGTGGATCATTCATATTTTTGCGCATAATACTGCCGTTGCGTAGCAAAGAATCGCGCAATATGGAAAGCTCATCTTTGCGTAATGGTTGCTGCTGCTGCTGCACCAGTGTTGAGTAATGTTTCGATGATGATGTCGACTTGCGTGCTGATGTACGACGATTTGCAAAATGTGTGGCAGCACTTGCAGGTTGCTCATCTTTGTTATTATTGTTGTGGTTGTTGTGAGTGTTCGTCGAATGGGTTTGCTGTCGATGACTCGTAGTCTGACCCATTGTCGTTTACTTAATTGCTATCTTTTACAATTTCGATAAATTTATAATCATTCAAACTTTGGCGTTCAGAGAGTCTCTGACTCATATGTATATATCCTGAATATAACAATTTATATAAACACACACATAGATACTGAAGTGTATACAATTGTATGTATGTATGTATGTAATTGAATGTCTTCAACACAATCACAATATCACAGTTGAGTCGAATGCTTTGTTGCTCTTTAGTACAGCTGAACTTGTTTAATTCTATTAGAGCATTAACAGCACAACAAATGATTATTATTATTATTTATGTATATTATCCCGTCACATCTTTGGCTATCAAATTTACATATGTATGTACACATTATATTTGCGTATCTTCGTTGCGCCGCCGTTCACATGCTTTACTTTTTATTTTCTGAACAACTCATCTTTAATATTTGCAATATTATTATTGCTTACATGACCATGCGAGCCAAAGTATATCAAATAACTACACAGCGTTCGTTGTCTTATCATCATATACCGAGTATCGCGCTTTTAATACATACATATACATATATGTATGTGTTTATTTTTAAGTCTTTATGTGTGGAAGACTTTTGAGTTTAAGAGCATTACGATAGTAAGGTCCACACGGTATGTAAATGCATTCCACAGTTACAAAGTTGGAACACGATAGTCGCGCTCGCGCACGCTCGTACGTAAACGTGAATATAGAGATAAATGAGACAACGACGACGACGACGGAAACAGAAATAGAAGCAGAGACGATGAAGCCCCACATACATATGTATGTATGTTTGTATGAAAGCAAGTTTAAAAAAGCTCAACGCGTTTTTGTTTTCTTTTCTCGTCTTGTTTCGCTCATTTATTGGTGTTCACTCTTGTTATTGTTGCTATTCTTCTGGTTAGCTCGTTTGCATTAAAGCTCTACTTGCTCGTTTACTCGTACACTCACGCATACAAACATACACAGTTACGCACGCACACACACATTTGTCGTTGTCTGTCCACTGTTTTTGTATTGGAATGTGTTGATATTTCTTCTTTTTCTTTTTTTTAATTTTTATCGGTTCTTTTTGTTTTACTGCTTGTTGCAGCACACCATATTTGAAATGTATACAATAGTATGTATGTCAGTTATCCATCTGTAGGTATCTGCATGTGTGTATGTAAGTAGTCATGTGCATATGTAAGTACCTTATAATTAAATTAACTTATCATTCGCAATTGGTTTGGCTTAGTTGGATCTGAGAGCAGGCAAAGCTTCTGCTGAGGCTACAAAATGGCAATCAAGCCAAAACAAATACACTTGTACATATGTATGTATGTGCGAGTATACACAAATTGCTTAACTACATCCGTATGTATCAAGATTTTTGCATGCATACGTATGTATGTATAAATTGAGCCACTGTCTTTATTTAAATAATTAATGAATCAAAATTAACACACACACGCGCACATTCATACACTCATGACGTCTAACAAAACTTTTATTTTTCGCCCATTATTGATGCTGCATAAGAATTACGCACGGCCCAGCAAGAACAACAACAATGACAATGAATTTAAAATATTCGAGTAAAAAATCATTGCTAACAAGTATTGTTTGTCGATAACACAACACTGCAGTACCGTGTTGGCGAACGTCGAACAATAACAGCGAAAACGACAGCGACTGCGACGACAACGGCAACGGCGAACGCGACAGTGACCACACGAATGAAGTGGAACTTAATACTAAAACAAGCTTTCGACCATTGACTGTGCCGAGCGGCATATATTGGATAAGTTCTACAGCAGCGCTTCGCTCAGGAAAGACAATTTTTGTTATTTTGCAGGCGATAGTTTAATTTTAAGCGCAATACGCTAAGAACGACACACCCTATAAAATTGTTTTAAGCGATGTATACATCGAAATATATGTTTAATGTTATTACAAATATAAATATTCTATAATTTTTTATAACTATTATTGCAATATGTACATCATCTATAATGTAAATAAATAAATGTACATACATTATGTGTCCAATTCATGTGACATGTATCACACACACACACGCCCGCCCGCACACAAACATGGATAGAAGCACTCAAAAAAATTAAAAGCTTTTCGCTGAGAGAACGGGAGCGAGCTTTAACAAGCAAACAAAACTTGCTGATCGGGCTGAGCGGTTGCTCAACGAAGAAGCAACAGATCTGATCCGAAGGCTTTGCACCACATAAGCTATCAATCAAAAAAGAAAAGAATGAGTGAGAATGGGAGAGAAGTAACAATAACATTAAATTGGCATTCTCATTGCTTCTGCTATTTCACGCTCATTTTCTGCCGATTACACTTGCACTTGTGGTTGACATGATAGTTACTCACACACACCCACGCAAGTACTCAGCAGTTTAGTTTATCGCTAGCTCATCCGAACCAGAACTGATTGTTCAATAAATACCCTGTAACACAAATTTCTTGAACTAGCTTAACATAGGATTTGTAAATTCTGATTATCCTACTTAAATCTGACCTAGAAAGAATATTTTATTCGCACAGCTGTATGTATGTACATTAGGGTGGGTTAATTTGTATGGACCAAAAAAAACGCACCTTGCGGTTATCAAAATCGTAATCTACGGTGAATTCTAAGAAGATTTGCCCAAGAAACCATAGGTCTAAAATCATTTTCGAGCTTCCGATTTTTAACGAGAAACTTTGCGTATTTTTTTGTCATTTTAAACACGCGTAGATACCTAAGCGAGTGCATAAAAAATATATTGTTTCACTTAACTTTTTTTTAAGAAAACTATAAATTTTTAAAAATATAAAAATAAAATAAAAAATTAAAATTTTATTTTTAAAATTTTTTATACATTTAAAAAAAAGTTTTAAATAATTAAAATTTAAAAAAATGGCATTAATTTGCATTTGACCGTTAATTTACGCCCTTTTTAGCGCCACGCCCACTTTCATTTTATTTTCAAAAAATGCCTTGATGTATTGAGATTATGTACTTCAAGTTTCAACCCGATATCTAACTTAGTTCAAAAGTTACAGATTTTTGCCACCAACATTGGCAAAACAAACCAAAAATGGGTACAAAATACATGCAAAATACATGCAAAATACATATAAAATGGTACCAAATTTGTATGCATTTTGTACCTATTTTCGGTTTGTTTTGCCAATGTTGGTGGCAAAAATCTGTAACTTTTGAACTAAGTGAGATATCGGGTTGAAATTTGAACTATATATTTTCAATACTTCAGAGCATTTTTGGAAAAAAAATTGGAGTGGGCGTGGTACTAGAAAGGGCGTAAATTTACGGTCAAATGCAAATTAATGCCATTTTTTTAAATTTTAATTATTTAAAACTTTTTTTTAAATGTATAAAAAATTTTAAAAATAAAATTTTAATTTTTTATTTTATTTTTATATTTTTAAAAATTTATAGTTTTCTTAAAAAAAGTTAAGTGAAACAATATATTTTTTATGCACTCGCTTAGGTATCTACGCGTGTTTAAAATGACAAAAAAATACGCAAAGTTTCTCGTTAAAAATCGGAAGCTCGAAAATGATTTTAGACCTATGGTTTCTTGGGCAAATCTTCTTAGAATTCACCGTAGATTACGATTTTGATAGCCGCATTGGGTCGAAAAAAATTGACCCACCCTAATGTACATATGTATATTGATAAGGAATTCCTTATTAATTTAAATTAACTCACACATGTACAAGGAATAAAAACAAATACAGATGCAAGATAGTGTTGGACAATGGACTCTAACTGACCCCAAGACAAATGGTAGTGTTGGACAGTGGACTCTAACTGACCCCAAGACAAAAAATGGCAAAGCACAATTATCAAAACAGTTAAAATAGTATCGATAAATGAATACAAGGATATATATGAGGAAAGAATGAACATTTCGATGATTAAATTAAATAAATGTGTGTAAAACTCACCTTTGCAGATGATGTTCGCTGTTTCATGGCAGAGGCGTGAGCCGAGTGTGTGCTTAGAACGTTTTTATTGACGGAGGATGCGATTGGTGCCACGCCCACACCGCTGCCAGGCGCATGATGATGATGATGATTGATCGCTGATGTTGCAACAGTTGCGCTATTGTTGCTCGAGATTCGTGCGCCATCCGTGCTCATATTGTTGGCAACATGTTGTTGATGATGATGATGCGAGTGATTTGTATTTGTATTTGTTGTATTTAAATTTGATGTCACAGCCGCCACAGGTGTTGTTGTGGTTGTTGTATTATTGCTACTGGCTGAATTCGAGGACGTTATTGGCAACATTGTTGCTGCAGTTGTTGTTGCTGCTGATGTTGATGTTGCTGCTGTTGTTGTTGCTGCTGGCAGTGAGACAATGTTGGCATTGACTGAATCATGTTGCTGCTGTTGTTGTTGTTGTTGCTGCTGATCCTTGACTGAATGCGCAGACGTGCTGATTGTGTTTGTTGTATAACCTGTTGTTGTTGTGCTTGCAGCGGCATTTGCCGTTGTAACGGCATTTGATGCCATTAACGAGGGCGTGGGCGTGGCAGCCGTTGTCGCTGCCAACGTTGTCCCGTTAGAGACATTATCAGCGGGCAGGGCTTCAGGAACTGGTTGCAACGTTGTTCGCATTGCTGTCGACATATTCTCATTAAATATTCACTTGTCGCAATCTATTCGTAATATAATATTTAATCTATGTACGCATTAAGAAACAGCGTCTCTCTCACAACGTTTAACGAGATTCCAGAGTTTCTTTCTTATATCCTTATATATTTCCTTGTCCTTTAAAAGTACTTGCCGTTGATTCGTTTTTTTTTTTTTCTTTTATCTTAAAATTATGCAATTGCCTATTTAGTTAGTTACTATCCATCCAGTTAACTGCCAGCCAATTCACACCTGCAACAAATAAAGATGTGTTAATTTAAAATATCATTAGCAATTATTTTCAATCAATTTTATAATGCATTTATTTGTAAAACCATTTAAATTCCAATTAGATTCTGCCTGCCTCTCTTCACACAGGAGCGGTTCGAATAGAAGATACTCTGTATTTTTTTTTTGTAAACTAAATAAATTTTCGCTCTTTTTTTGTAATTTTCAACTGTATTTCCTTTTATTAATTATGTTCAGCTTATAAATTAATTTCATATCCAGTCAGAAAAATACCAAATTTAAGCAAAAAAATTGCATATTCTTAGTTGAAGAAGAACAAAAATCACATTAGAATGTTGCAAAATGTGGAGCTGCATTTGTCACAATTCCAATAAGAATACAAACTGGAATCTGATTGATGTGAGAGATGCCATCCTTTGCCGTTAATTCGAATACACCGTAGCAGGCTGGCAACTCTCTGAAAATATCAAACTGTGCATCACTAGCAAGCAGGCTTGTCCATCACTAACTGCAACTAACAACATTCGAGAAAAATAACAAAGTTTAAACTTCAATTGATTAGACAAAACTGCAAATATGGAGTGTATCATCTAAGAAATGTAGTGCAGTGTAAATCAATTTGATATCTTAGCGGTTGCAGGCATTTTAATTGATTTTAGATTGCTCAAATGGCGCAACAAAGTGCTTTTGCAGAAATTCGAATCAAGGAGCAGCTGAAATTCTTCTTGGCTCTGGATATTCCAATTGAAAGGCATCCAAGGACATTGTTCAGTATCTAAAAAGTAAAAAAAAGTATATTTAATAAAAGCAGTATATTCAGGTGACATTTAAACTCACTGTCAAAGTTTTACGGATAACATCAAAATGGAAATCGAGAATTTCTGGTAATTCAATGTAGCGACTAGTTCTATAAACCATAAAACTAGCAAACAAATAAACAAATATTCTAATATCGTTGCGTGTTGACTTTGGGACTAATGAATTTATATGAAAAAAGCTAAGAAATCATTGTGCAACCAAGTGCTAAAAAGAATCTATAACCCTCTGGAGTATTTGCCTAAACTGGTTTATTGGCTAAACATATAATAAATCCAGTAATTTCTGCTAATTAAAGTGAGTTTATAGAAAGGGCAACTCCTTTGAACCATTTGATGTTACACAAATTGATTGGATGTATAAAAAGAATTACTCTTATTTTAAATCATATGCAGTTACAAAAATAAATTTCTATTAATTTTAGTGGGTATATAGTAGGGGCTTAAAAAGTCAATGACACTCTCGATTTCGGCCTTAAGCTGTGACTGTTGCAGCGTGCACAGTTCCTGCCTGATGGCAAAACTCAAGTCCTTGCGGGAGAGTATATCAACTAGTTTCTTATTATCGTGTTTGGTAAGGGCAACTGCAGTGCTGGAAACCTTGTCAATTTCCGAGGGATGCAGCCCAATCCAGCGTAGCGTGGGAGTGATAAGACTGTTTGAGGTAAAGTTCATTGATTGCGAGCCATGGCGATAAATGAGCATAATCTCAATGCCAAATGGATCGGCATCCACTAGGATATAAACGGGCAGACTACATTCAACGGACAGTCTGTGGACAATGCGGCGTGTAGTGCAATCCGGATATCCTTTGCCGGTCAACAAAATGAAACGCAGGCCAAATGTGCTGAAGGCATTCTGCGATAGCAAACTCTCGAAAACGGATTCCTTTTCGACGATGAGAACCATCTCGGCATTGCTCACAATCCGCTCCACATTATCGAAGTCCGTTGGCAATGCGGTTGCCCGGGAATAAATGTTGCAGTCGATAACATCCCCATTGTTCATCAGCAGCTTGACGTCTCCTGCAAATATGAGATTGTTAAATCAAATCAAATCAAATGCTGTTCTTCATACCTGATATGAGACCCTTGGATGCCGATAGTAAGCCCAGTGAAACTGGCGCCGTGTTTAGCATGCGACAGACATCTAGTTTCGCCGATTCAATATACGTTTGGGATCGGATCATTTGGGTATCGCGGTAATAAAGACCACGAACTGTGCAACTACCGCCAAACAAATGCAATCGATGTATCTCGGCCAGCAAATACACAACCAGACAAAATCGATGTCGACTTTGTCGCTTATTGTACGTAATCTTTCGAAAGCTCAACAATTTCGCCAACTTTTCTGGACAATAATGTGGCACTTTGATGGTAACGTTTTCACCAGCTATCATATTTGTGATTAGTTCAATCACAATCTGCTCGACGTTAAGCAACAGCGTCATAATTTACACAAAATCATTCCAGAATTATTCTCAACTAAATACATTTTATAAAATCGAAAAATATTGTTTTTTAGAGCCCGTACTTAAAGAAAGTAACATTAAAAGTGCGTAACAGGCAGGAGGAGGCGTGGCAGACTCCACAAAGTATATATATTCGTGATCAGCATCAAAAGCCGAGTTCATATAGCAATGTCCGTCTGTCCGTCTGTGAAAGCGCCTAGATCTCAGAGACTATAAGAGCTAGAGACTCCAAAGTTGGTATGTAGGTTCGTCTATATTGCAAGCAGATCAAGTTTAACACCCACAAAAAAAAAAAATTTCATATCTTAATTATAAAGACAATTTAAAAGATACAGACACTAAACTTGGTATGCTGTTATCTGGTATAGTCCTATACATCCTGAACAAGTTTTGTTGAAATCGGTCTGCTATATCATATGGCTGCCATAGGAACGATCAGTCGAAAACCAAGCTTTTTTTTTTGTGTTTTGAGATATCACAATTTAGATTAGCAGATTGATCAAATTTGGTTCAATTCGGTTTTATTATTTTATTTTAAGCAGGGCTTGCTATTTTCATAGTAAGTACGGGGTCTCCGACAGTCGAGTATGCTCGACAGAAGCACCGCCTGCTAGTTTAATAATGATTACTGTGTGTTATCTCTAAAAATCTCTAAATTTATTGATTGAAAATAATTAACTACATATAGGATTTAATGTCATTAAAAAAAGACTTTTAATATATTAATTTGGTCTATGAAAACATCTATATATAATATTTTTTTCTTGTATTCTATAATATGGATTGATAATAAATATTGAATATTAATAAAGATTACTGTCTGTTATCTCGAAGAATCTCTAAATTGTCGGAAAATATTTATTATTTAGGCACTATAGCTTGAAAACAATTTAATTATATATAGAATTTAATAATTTATTCCAAACAGCTTTAAATATATTTAATTAGTCTGCGGAAAAAATCTATATATAAAAATCATATTGATTGCTTTAAGCTGACGTTCTTGACTGATGTTGGAAGTTAATTCCTATTTTTTTAAGTAATTAATGTATTATTTTAATTTTATCAGCTTAAATTTTAATATAATAAATAATAACAAAAACTGTTTAAGCCTTTTGTCGCTTTTCCCTTGTCATTTAAGCACAAACTTGCACTCCTTTTATTTGTGTATGATTTTTATAAATAAACAAATAAAAGGAAAAACTATCCAAACTGAGAGAAAAGATATAAATTGTGTTGCATTAAAAGTGATACATGTACGTATGTATGTGTATGTGCACATGTACATGTATGTATGTACTATGTATATGTGCACATACTAATTTCACACACCCTTTTATTATTAATCTATTTTATCATTATGTACATATATATTTCCCTAGCAATATGTGTATTTGTGCGTGTCCGCATATATATATATACACATATATATTTGTGTATGTATTATATTTGTGTATATACTAATGCTGAATAAATTTACGTATCTTTTTCAACTTGGTTTTTCTTACACTTACGAAAATAACAAATTATTAACACACACACTCAGACACATTTTAACAATTCTCTATATACAGCAAAAAAAAACAAACTTTGTCAATTTTAGTATTAATGGCTTTTTCTTTTTTTGCTTTATATGCCCAGAAAATTGTACTCGTTATTACAAAGCAAGCAGAGTTTATTTTCTTGGACCACGGGGGCTGACAAGGCATTTGGTTGGTTGGGTTAGGTAGGTGGAAGGAGGGGGGAGAGGGCGGGGGAGGGGCGAAACGGGAGGCAGGCAGCGGCAGCGAATGCGAAGAGAAAAACTAGCGAAAACAGCGAACGACGAAATGGCAGCCCCCTAAAGTATTGATTTGCTGCTAGCTCGCTATATAGCCCCATACGAAATCCCAGAGTACTTACCAATAAAATAAATTCCTGAACAAACAATATTAGGTCATAAAATCTCGGATATTTCAACATTTACTTTTTTTGAAAAGTCATACGCGTTCCATTACCTCATGCCTTATTTCATTCATATAACACATTATTACTTAATTTTCATTTTTTTCGTTTCGTTTTTTCTTCTTTAATAATTTTCCAACGCCAAAGTGGTAGTAGAAAAGAAAGACCGACTTTTACCGAACAGTCGACGACACTACACAACGAAATGCAAATGCATACATACATACATATGTATGTATCTTTCTCACTCGCTCACTCTCACAGACAGCAGCAATAATTCTCAATCAGATTTTGATGAAAAAAACCGTTTTCAAGTAATGCTATTAAATAATCACGTACTTTAACTGAAATACTTGGCTCACAATGACTTTTTCTCGTCTAAATTATTTTGTTTGCCTTTAAGCAAACTACATTGTCATAATTTCAATACTGCGAAAGTGGACAAAGTAACTTGATATTTATATTGCGCTGTATAAGTTTAGTCAGTTCTCTTTGTTGTTGGATATTAGATGCAACAAAAGAGTACACAAAATCCTTGTTGCACATCCAAGATTATCTTTTCTAACCACATACACAATAGAAAATCAGCAGCATACGTCGTCTAAAAAATTCACATTAATATCAGGCAGCCATATTGCAGGGTTGATAAATATCAATCGATAACCTGATTCAGGCGAATACCACTCGTTAATTAACAAAATTTATTCGATTAATTAGGTCAGTTTAAATTTTCTTTTCCATGAAATAGTCAATTAAATAAGTAAAATATTATGCATATCTTTGCATTTTAAATTGCTAAAAGTACCGAGAGCAACAGAGTGGAAATAATCGGAAAGTATCGATACCAAATCAGCTGTCAGATTAAAATTAAATATTTTCTAGTAGCGAACGATCTAAAAAAATAAATTCATTTATTTATACTTTATTTCAGTATATGTTGACAATCATTACGACACGGTATATTATTAATGATGTGGCAATTATAAATATACTCTGTATGTTTGTTAACAACCAATTGGAATCTAACTTTTTAAGCCAAACAGCTGGTCACGAAATTACAATCCAATTAGATCAAATTCTAATTTGATTTAGTTTGGCAAACAGTCTGATTGCTTAAATTTAATACACAAAATTAGTGGCCGATAAAGAATATTTTCAAGCAAACAGCTGGTTAATTTTCAAACTAAATTAACATGCATTGCAATTTATATAAACTAAATATAAAAAAATCAAATATAATTAATAATTTTAGATTAATTGTTGTCACGATATCGATATCGAGCAAACGATGACTTTGATAACTAGTGGTGGTGGAAGTACATATTCTATCGATTGTATGACTATCGATAGCAAAAATCGGTGGCATTCGTTGACACTGAACTGAAACACACCTTTTTCCTTTCTTTCCTACATACCATAATGGCGGTAGGTTTCTGAAATTCTTGTCCGATGTAAATTATTCTGCATCGGCAATAATCTTAATATATTTTTAACAACTCTGAATGCAAATCTCAAGCCAATGCATCGTACGAGTTTGTTAAAATAATATTTTGTTGAAATATGACGTGAAACTAAAGAGAAATAAATAAACAATTTCAGGCTGTTGCTAAGAAGGAACCCAAAATCAAGCGCGACCCCGCGAAGAACCCTATGAGGGATCTGCACATCCGCAAATTGTGCCTGAACATTTGCGTGGGTGAATCTGGTGATAGGCTGACCCGTGCCGCCAAGGTGAGTTTTCAACATCAAACTGACGGTGCGAAACATGTAAATAACAATTGTATCAAAAAATAAATAGGTTTTGGAGCAGCTGACCGGACAGCAGCCAGTGTTCTCCAAGGCCCGCTATACAGTGCGTTCGTTTGGTATTCGTCGTAATGAAAAGATTGCCGTGCACTGCACAGTCCGTGGCGCCAAGGCCGAGGAGATTCTGGAGCGTGGCCTGAAGGTGCGTGAATATGAATTGAGACGCGACAATTTCTCGGCCACCGGCAACTTTGGCTTTGGTATCCAGGAACACATTGATTTGGGCATCAAATACGATCCCTCAATCGGTATCTATGGCTTGGACTTTTACGTCGTTCTGGGACGTCCAGGTGAGCGCAATTCATGTATAATTTAAACGTATTAAATTGTGCATATAATTAGGTATCTTTTTCCAAACACGAAATTGATGCTCAGTATCTGTGCGCAAATTAATTGAAGCTGTGCTTAATTGAATTATGCTTTTATGCTAATTCAAACGGTACAATTTCAACAGTATTTTCGGCTTTAATTTAAACCTTTTTTTAACTCCTGAATTGGTATTAATGTGGTATTTGGTATTTTTTAGGTTACAACGTGGCGCACAGGAAACGCAAGTCCGGCACCGTCGGCTTCCCACATCTGTTGACGAAGGAAGATGCCATGAAATGGTTCCAGCAGAAATACGATGGTATCATCCTGAATAGCAAGAAATAAGCTCATTTCAACTGGGTGTTTTTTTAAGATGATGAATTCTATAATAAAACCTGCATCGGTTACAATTTCTGAATGACTTAATGTGTGTGTCTTCTTACTGCTGCAAAGGAATTGTTCATCATTTGTAGAATAGATCGATATGATTTCTCTTCAATCTTAATCGTAATTTATTTGATACTCTTAGAGCTATGCTTTGATTTTCCGCCTCTCTTTCTGTTGCTCAGCACTGCGAATCTTATTTGTTGCACCAGCCACTGGACGCCCTCGTCCAAACCCTCTCCGGAAATGGCGTTGCTGGAGCAAATGTGCCAGGGCTTCTCTTTGATGTTATCCAGACCCAAAGCTAAAGTAAAGTGCGTGAAAATATGTACTTTAATATGGTAAAAAAAGAGAAAACGGTTATCTTCGGCATACCGAAGATTCAATACCCTTGCACAGCAGTTAAATAAATGGACAGATTTATTTATACCGAGATAGCTTCAAAGCTGATAAAAGCGGACATCGCTATATTAATCCAGAATTTATATACTTCTCAGCATTCATATACTTCTCCAAAATCGGAGCATATCGGTTTCGTAACGGTTACCGGATATTTGTATGTTTCGGTTTCGAAATACCGTAATTTTTACAAGAATATGTTAAAAAGTATAAAAACCAAAATTCTTTGATTTTAACAAATTTTGTCTATTCGATGGGATTTCTATTCAAATTAAAAATAAATATCCAAAATTAGTTTTTGAGTTTTGTTACCGGTTTCGGCTACGGTGTTAGTCCCTGCTTTATAATGTCTGCCGCGGGTCTTGGCAAAATTGTAATACACTTCTGTCAGGGTATAAAAATAGTAGTTTACCTGCTGCAATTTTAACATTTGAAAGCGAATCCTCGAGATCCGATTTGTTGCCATAGAAAAGTATGGGCACTAAGCGATTACGGATATCAGGATGCTGTAGCACAAGGTCCAGTTCATCTTTTACAACAACTACAAAGGTAAAGCATACAGTTGGTCAAGAAGGTTCGCTTCGCTTTATACAAAAATAATATTGTTTGATTTTTTATGTCTGTAAAATAATTTTATATAAAGATTGTTAACTTTTTAGGGAATCATACTAAAGAAAATCATTTTATTTTTATTTTCGTATTATTTCAAAATCAAGCTAGTATACAAACTACGTAGTAAAATCAAAAGAACGAACAAATCTTTTTTTTCTTTTTGAAGATAATTTTTTTTAATGAAATTAAGTTTGGGTTTGAGGAGTGAATAAGTTTTAGGTTCGGTTTATGAATAGGTTCAGGGAACAAATATAGTATGTCAAGTAACTGTTTTGATTAAAAAAAGTATGATTTAATTTAAATAATTAAATCCAACAGATCTTAATAATATATAGAAATAATAAAAACTAAAATAAGATATTTAAATTAGCTAAAACAATTACTCGACTAACTGAACGTGAATTGTGCTGTCCAATAATAGTTTCTTCGAGAAGTATTCTTACCAAATCTCATTCTATCACTGGAGTCGATAACATAGATAATTCCCTGACAGTTCTTGAACTGATGCTCCCACAGATTTCTGTATCGTGTCGCACCAGACATATCCATAGCTTTAATGCTCACACCCGTGCCTTCATTGAAATTATATATTAATATATTTACTTAATAGTATGTATTTATTTCGAACTCACTGTAGAATTGCTCTATCAAAAATCCAACTGTGGGCACCATTATCGTTGACTGTTCATTTGATTTCTTAAAATGATTGATTATCGTCGATTTACCACTGTTATTTAGACCCAGCACCAAAATTGTCATTTTATCTTTCTTGACCTTGATCAATTCTGCCAAATTGTTAAACATTCCCATTGTCTTGCCTCGACTAAACAATAACAATGCCACAAATTTTCATTGGCTTTGGCCAAACAAATGTCGAAATTGGTTGCTAAGGTAACGAATTTTTCACACTTCCATCGATTTATTAAGGACTCTCAATGTCAGGACTTTGTTATAAAAAAAAGGTTTTATTTCCGTTTTGAGACAGAATCTTTAAAGCAAACTTTACAAGAGAGAGTATTTTAGGTTTGGTTAAGTGGATTTCTTCGTGTCGTGTGTCGCTTTCGTTATAATAACAGGCCAATATCTCCGATAATATAAACAATTAAAGTTTAATATTTCGGGTGCAGATGCCGTTGGTACCTATAAACACATTTGCATTAGAAAAACAAATTTCAGAAAATGTCGCTTACGTTACATCGCTATCATTACCAAGCTACAAAATTCTGACATTCGTACATAGACTTTTGTCGACCACTATATTAACAGTATTTCAAGTAATTCTTTTGACAAATAAGTCAAAAACAAAGCAGGAAAGGATATAGTCGAGATCCCGACCAAAGTATACCCGTTACTTACTTGAATATAAATAAAACATTTTTATTGCATACTTTTAGGAACTTGCATTGCTTAAAAACTTAAATCAGCCATTACCACCATTCCATGTGTCCGATCTGGTTGCGATTTAGTAGGATGATAGCTAATAATAGCAGTTAACGTAATTTTCCAAAAAAAAAAACCTAAATTGTATGAAATTTAAGAGAAACTCAAGCGAAAGCGATTTCTGTGGCACCCCTGCAAAAAGGGGCAAGTGGCAAAAATTTGAAACAAACTTGATCTGCGTGGGGCTTAAAAATTTAAAAGTTATAGTAACATACATACATATTTTATTACTTATTTATTTGATGCTTCACGACCAATGTCTTTTTTTTTTAGTTTTTTAGTTCTCCCAGATTCCAGGTCAACAAATTCCTCCATATTGAACCGTGAGTAGATTAATAATAGATTACATAAATGTAAATATATGTTATACCTGAAGCCAAACATTAATGAACACAGGAGAATTATATTTTATTTATTCATTTTGTATAATTTTATTTAACATTATCAAGTTAACCAATATCTTAGCAATCTAGAAAGTTAGCTGCCATTAAAAGTTCTAAGGCAATCTCTGGTGCAATCGGAAATTCTGGTATTTCAGTTGAACTGTTGGTATAGCGAACTTTATATGTAAAATACATGCACACCTTTTGTAAGACGTGTGATCTGAAAAACAAAGAATTGTTTAAAATTATCAAAATTAAATTAATGAATAAAAATGATTACTAAAATTATTAATACTAATGTTGTGGCTCATTTTATCTGCAAGTCACTGTAAATGAATGCTTGCAAGAGAAATTTGTAGAGTGGGCACGAAGGGAGGGTGTGGGCATAGTGTACGGCTTTTATATGTAGTATTTATAATTTAAACACTAGTAAAATGTTCACAATTAATAATACATTAATAATAGAACTGATTGCATACATATTTACGCAAGCTTAAATCTGCATACATGGCTGGAAATCTATGTATGTAAGCACACACACATACATACATACATATATGATGTACATTGAAAATCTTTGCATACCCTTCATGAACCGGTCAATAGGTCACACTCTTGATATGGGCAATGCAAGGGCTTTGCAATTACGTGTTATACTTACGGAATCTCCCGAAAGTGCACTTCATTAGCCTCGTTTTCAGCAAATTGTCCTGGACCCGATAGCATTGCCTTTATTGTGCCAGAGGTGAGAGCATGTTCGCGTTTTACAATAAATTCGTGGCCGTCGGATGAAATTAGTTTGACGTACATGGCGTCTGGCCCCTCACAACCGCCATAGATTTTATCACTGCGCTGCTCATCCATTGCTATCATCTGAAAAACTTAAATTGCTTTTTATTTTTCCAATATTAACCATTTATTTGTTTTTTTGTCTTACTTGCCAAAAATCAGTCGGTGACAACACTTAAATTCTTACATATGTCTGTATGTATATACACTGTAGTGTTGGCAAACGTTCCCAATACTCAAAATGGAATATCGCTTTCTTATGCAACACAGTATTAATCGGCTTTAATAATGCAAATCAAATTATTTAAAATGTTATTAATCTTAATATTAATATCACAATTTATACACTTGGTATTATATTTTTTTCCAACTCTGCAGCCCTTGATCGGAATAATCGCTTAGTTTCTAGCACACTGCACAGGGCTTATGCGCACTATTTCTTGATCTATGCTATCAAAACCAAACCAAAACAATGACTTTAATGACAATACTGGCAAAAGTAACTCGATTGACATAAAAAAAAAATACATTTTCACCCATCATTTTATTTAGATTTTTTGTTGAGTGCTGTAAAATGTCATCCCCTAACTTACTCGATACCAAGTAATTTGTACAAACTAAACTTATCGATAAGTTAAACTGACCTTTTGAATTTGACTCATTCAGGTCATCAAATAAAAATAGCAAATTTCTAGCTATTATTATCGATCTATCACTGTCTAATCGTGCGGACTTTAGAATGGTGCAACTTCTTTTTGGAAATGGTTTATGAATGAAATTCGCTTCAGCGAATCGAACGATCCATTCATTCAGAATGATTACAATAATAGATGTTAAACAATTCCCTGTAGGCAATTCAACCCCACTCGTTCCCACCCCCCGCTAATAACAAAACAATGAAATATTTAGTTACCAAGGCAATAAATAGATTTCAGAAGAAATAATTTCGACTTTATTGGGGTTACGACCTTTAAAGAACAAACATTTTAAACATAATTTTTGTTCTCATTTTATTTCACGCAACTTGAGAGAATTTAGTTCTCATCGACCTCAGCCTCTTGTTCTTCCTCGAACTCGGCATCCTCGTCGGCGGTTGCTTCTTGGTACTGTTGGTATTCGGAGACCAAGTCGTTCATGTTGCTCTCTGCCTCGGTGAACTCCATTTCGTCCATGCCCTCGCCAGTGTACCAATGCAAGAAAGCCTTGCGACGGAACATAGCGGTGAATTGCTCAGAGATGCGCTTGAACAGTTCCTGGATGGCGGTGGAGTTGCCAATGAACGTAGCTGACATCTTGAGGCCACGGGGCGGGATATCGCAGACTGCGGTCTTAACATTGTTGGGGATCCATTCAACAAAGTATGAGCTGTTCTTGTTCTGAATGTTCAGCATCTGTTCGTCCACTTCCTTCATGGACATGCGGCCACGGAAGATGGCAGCAACGGTGAGATAGCGACCGTGACGTGGATCGCAAGCAGCCATCATGTTCTTGGCATCGAACATCTGTTGTGTCAGCTCAGGGACTGTCAGAGCTCTGTATTGCTGGGAGCCCCTGGATGTAAGTGGAGCAAAGCCAGGCATGAAGAAATGCAGACGGGGGAATGGAACCATATTGACAGCAAGTTTGCGGAGATCAGCATTCAGTTGGCCAGGGAAGCGGAGGCAAGTTGTTACGCCAGACATTGTCAACGATACAAGATGGTTCAAGTCGCCGTAGGTTGGAGTTGTCAGCTTAAGTGTACGGAAGCAGATGTCATAGAGAGCCTCGTTATCAATGCAATAGGTTTCATCTGTGTTTTCAACCAGCTGGTGCACCGAAAGTGTTGCGTTATATGGCTCGACAACGGTATCAGATACCTTTGGTGAGGGCACAACCGAGTATGTGTTCATGATTCTGTCGGGGTATTCCTCGCGGATCTTGGAAATGAGCAGGGTGCCCATGCCGGATCCGGTACCGCCACCAAGCGAGTGTGTAAGCTGGAAGCCTTGCAGGCAATCGCATGATTCAGCCTCTTTGCGTACAACATCAAGGACCGAATCAACGAGCTCAGCGCCCTCTGTGTAATGACCCTTGGCCCAGTTGTTGCCAGCTCCAGACTGTCCGAACACAAAGTTATCGGGTCTGAAGATCTGACCGAAGGGGCCCGAACGGACTGAGTCCATGGTGCCAGGCTCCAGATCAACGAGAACAGCACGGGGCACATATTTGCCACCGGACGCCTCATTGTAGTACACATTGATACGTTCCAATTGCAGGTCGCTGTCGCCATGATAGGCACCAGTAGCATCGATACCATGCTCATCGGAGATAATCTCCCAGAACTAAAACGACAAAACAAAAAAGAAAACAAATTTGTGATTAGATAACGTTGAAATATTAGCACAAGTTTTGCTAAAATATTGCCAAAAATTCCCAAATCAATAAAATGACAACATCAGCTTATTATTATTTATTTCTTTGCAAACAATTTAGATTTCTACAATGCTAAATTGTGTTTGCCCCAAAAAAAAAACTCCTTAACAAGATATTTAAATAGAAAATCGATTTAAAATAGTAAAAATATACAGCTGTGTTCATAATAATAGCAGTGCTGTTTACTTACACTTTTAATATAGAAAAATCCTATTATAGAGCCCATTATGGGACAAAATGAAAGGTCATCTGAATTCCGTTCGAATGATGCAAAAATTTCCTTAACCCATTAAGTACCCATTGAAATATTCGAATTTAAAAAATAGTCAACTTTCAAAACTTTTTTCCTCGATTTTTCCAAAAAATGTTGGGATGCAAAAACATTCTTCAAACAATTCTAGGAGTAACTGCAAAAGAAAATTTTCAAAAATATTTTTGCTAGTATTTTTTATAATTTTTTGAAAATTGCAAAAAAGGCACTTTTGCGAAAATGAGGAAAAATGGGTTAAAATGGTCATTTTTAGGATTTTCAAAAAATTATAAAAAATACTAGCAAAAATATTTTTGAAAATTTTCTTTTGCAGTTACTCCTAGAATTGTTTGAAGAATGTTTTTGCATCCCAACATTTTTTGGAAAAAATCGAGGAAAAAAGTTTTGAAAGTTGACTATTTTTTAAATTCGAATATTTCAATGGGTACTTAATGGGTTAAGGAAATTTTTGCATCATTCGAACGGAATTCAGATGACCTTTCATTTTTGTCCCATAATGGGCTCTATAATAGGATTTTTCTATATTAAAAGTGTAAGTAAACAGCACTGCTATTATTATGAACACAGCTGTATGTACTTTTTATTTTGTCAATTTAATTACTTGACTGACTGTAAAAAGGGAGTGACCTATGTATGTGCATACATATTTAGTAAATCAATAGTGGTAATAAAACATATACACCGTTATGTATAGTGACATGAGTCTGCTCAATTGAAGATAAAAAGTAAGCCAAGCTTTATATAGTCAAAGCCGGGGAGTGAGTCTTTTTATGGCTTGTCATGAGATCGTTTTGGTGGGCTGAAACGAGACAACGACAACGGAAATATTGTCGTCGTCGGCGTCGTCATCATTGCGTGGGTCTATTATAATGCCAGCTGTCCACCTTAGCTGTCTGCAGTCTCGACTTGACTTGGCGTTTCCAAATATGTATGTAGGCTGGAACACAGTCTCCATGCTCCCCACGCACCACGCCATAATCGACCTCCAGCTTTATTTTTTCTGTTTAAGCTTACATAGGCGTATACATATGAGCATGCATGCATACACACATACATACATATGTTGAACAAGCGCGCTTACATCATCGCCAGCAACATCAACCCACACTCACTCACAAGCGGCGATAATAAAGGCCAAGCTTGTGGTGCAGCAGCAAAAATACAAAAAGTGCCATATGGCGTTAGAAGTGAATTTTCTGGCTAGATTACGTCACTTTTGGGTCTAATTTTGTGAGTTGTTTACTCTCAATAAACAAAACTTACTACACAAATTAATTCTGAATGGGAAAAGTTATTGTCACGATAGTTCAAATTACCCCTAATATAAATATGTACATGCATAATACATGTAGATATGTATCTGTCTCAAGCCATGGCAAGTTATGAGACCGAATATGACAACAAAACAAAGTAGGATATCTTTCTAGCTCTTTGCACTCATCCTGTAATTATTTGTATGCTCTCTCTCTTTCTCTCGCAATGACTTCACCTTATTAATTCCCGTTTGCCTCAGTCTCAGGCCATTCGCCTCCTGCAATGTGCGTGTTTATATCCTACATCAACATGTACACATTATTGAATGTGTGTGTGCATGTACCTATGTAAATGCATATAATGTACGACGACTTGCAGCTGCTACAGGGGTTGGTTTTTCCGTGAACTGCCGAGGACAACAAGGACTCTATTGATTTGCCGAAAGGAAGGCGATGACGAAGCAAATTCGCAATGAGGCGGCAGCCGGCATGAGCGAGCGCTCATACGCATGTGCATGAAAACTGGCAACAACGCCTTTTGGGTGTGTCATGTACTTAAGTATGCAAGCAGATAGACAAATACCATAAAGGTATTTTTGCAAAGGAAATTCTAATTTCTTATGTATATAAATATAAGTATACATATGTATATAAGCCTCTTATAACACACAAGTAAATAATAATAACATATGTGCATGTTAAGTCAAAAAACATTGTTTAATTACATTAGAACTCAATTAACTAGAGGAATGTTTATAATCAGGATTGTTTATGTTTAATTGTGTATCACACAAAACGCCTATTTAATGAAAACATTACATCGGCAAAAAACACACACATGTAAGTGCTGATATCACACACACACATGCGAATTTATGTGCGAAATATGTAGATATGTACACATTTAGTGCCATTGCGAACCGGTCGACAACCGGTTCAGCCATTTTAGGTAAAATGACGTCATATTTTCTCTTTAGCAAGCTCCGGCAAAGTATACATAGATCGTCGGCAGAAACCGGCCGACACAAAAAACATGAAAAAGTATTGTGTATATGTGTGAGTGGAAATGAAGTCAGTCAAGAAACATTAATTTGATGCAAGAAAAGTACCTTTCACCAATTACAGAAAGATATACAAAAATATTTTCATACATACATACATTTGAATGTATGCATCAAAGAGCGACTTTCTCATTGGAAGAAAATAGAGAGGCTAAAACATATGACTCATACATCTGTATATATGTAAATAAGTACCATTCACAATTATATGTACATGTTAGAAATTGATAAATGCACCGAAATTAATAGATTTAAATACATATACATATGTATGAAAAGTGCAGACACACCCAAAGTTCAATTTATTGATTGCACATACAAACACACACATACAATCATACTTGTATGTACCTTTGTACAAACAGATGTGCATATAATTGGAGAAAACTGCATTATTCGTCTATGTATACATACAATCATGCATATATTTATAACCATAAGTGTATATGTATTTTAGAAATTTATGCGCAAATGCCGGGTGGCCTCAATAAATTTGCCACATGGCAGTATGAAAATGACGCCATGTTGACTGGTAACTGTACTTCATTCTTATTTTTATCCCAATTAAGGAAAATTCAATGATATAGAATGCAGAAAAACATACCTTGGCTCCGATTTGGTTGCCGCACTGACCAGCTTGGATGTGTACAATTTCCCTCATTTTGTTTTTTTATATTAAATTTTAGACTTTTAGCTTAAATAATATTTCCTGCTTGTATTCACAAACACACTTCTGCCCGCTTCACTTGACGAATACTGTCTGACTCTGCTGCAGAATTCGCCGGAATAATATAACATACAAGCAGTGTGACCAAAACACGTTATTGAAAAAAAATCAGTTGCTGCAGTTCCCGGTCGGAACTGGTGGACAAGCGGACTGAACCATGGCCGCGGCGCGTCATTTAAGTTAGGAACTTATTTCTGTTCATTTAACAATAATTTAGCAATAAATTATAATTAAATGAAACCAAATAAATTAAAAACTAGATAATGCACGGTGATATTTTTAATGAACATTGCAAGTTCGTCACCCCTCTTCGGTTGAAGTTGTATAAACTTAATTCTAAATTCAAAATTCGTCAAAATTCTAACAAAAATGTATGGCAAAGCTTACCAATTCTAGCTTCCAAAATTGGAAAACTATAACAAAAAGTGTCCTTTTTTAAAAAAAAAAAAAAACTTTAAGCTGACTATCGTCCTTATTCTGCGTGGCATGGCTGCCACGAATCACAAGAATTGGTGACTTTTTTCTGTAAGCCAAGGCTGCCATTTTTTCACGCTTATTTTGAACGACTCTAATATGCAGCAGTAATTAATGCCAATTTGGCTTTTTTCCGGATAGATAGATAGATGGAATAGCTGAAATCACTGGTGTGCTCAATGAAATAACGGGACCATAAAAATGTATATAGTCAAGTATACGAATTTTATTCTGCGCTCTCTCTCTGTGACGTTTCTCTCTCTGGGTTCTTACTGAAAAGAGCGTTCCGTTGCCGAACGCTCTGAGGTTGCACGCTATACAAAGCGAGTGAAACCACTAAAATGCCAGTTTGACACCTCTATGTATTGTTTGCTTAGTGATACCATCATTCAACTATTTTTTATCATGACTATTTTTTTGTTTGTCTAATCATTAACTAGACTCACTGTACATGGGCAGGAATGGTGGGCGGAATTGGAATTGTCTATAACAATAATAACAGTTCGAATATGAATTAAAACACATGGATTTGTTTACCCTATTTAAAGGGTCTTTTGCTATATTCAAATTTTTGACATTTATAACATTTTATATTGTATTTCAAATATTGTTGTTGCAGCCACAACATTTCGATGCAGGGACACAATAATAAATGTAAATTAATCAATGGACTTCATTTTACACAAATGATTAATGGGTATCATTTTAACCTCGTCATTTATCTTGCAGACAAGAACGTCACCCTCCTGCTTGGATAAAACTTTGCCAACAGATTCTCTTTCCTCGCCATAGATGACTTTGAATTCATCTCCACTGTTTGGTGGAACAGGAGCCAGGTGCTCGCTCACAATAGAAACGCTGCGATCCTCCTGACGCAGAAACACGGAGCACACGCCATTCGACACGGTGCGGATAATGCCAGTTTGGCCAACAAGATCAGTATCGTCATGGGTGTGAATGCGAACTTCAATGTCCGTGGTACACCAATCACCCATGGTTGAGTCCAGGGTGGCTCCAGGTGTTTGTGGATTGTATGGTGATTGCGGCACACCACCAGGTGTGTTGGGCGAATACGTAGATGGCGATGGCGTATTCATATAACCAACTGGGTATGGCGATGGTGCTGGGCTGGGACTCGGATTGAATGGACTATAGCTTCGATCAGAGCCATAAAGAGTTCCAGGTGTTTGCGGAGCAAATTGGGATGACATTTGATATCCAGGTGTGCCTAAAAGTGCCATAATAATATAAGTAAAGACTACGAGAGAAAAAAAAAGGTAATATTATACTTGGATTGTATCCAGGACTGGGACTTGGTTCCTCAAGCGAATAATCAAAGTCGTTATTCCTTGCCGGAGTTGTGCTAGCGGGATCCCAAGCGCCATGTCGTGGCGTCATGCTACCATCATGTGATGGCGTCATTGTACCATAAGGAGTGCGTGAATCTGTATCCCAATTGGGCGTCTGACTTCCAACCAATGGAGTTTTCGAGCCGGCAGCGGTATAGCTGGGAGTCTGTGCTCCGTAACCAGGTGTGCGTGCAGGTGTGCGACCATAGGTGGACACACTGCCCTCCTTGCCTGGCTCGCCAACAATAACGATATGGTTTCGATCCACCGAAATCGTTTGACACGATGTATGCAACTCCACACGAGCTGTGCTCTCAGTTGCATCCTTTACAATTCCAACAGCACCTGCATATATGATACAGAAATATACAATAAAATCCACTTTTTTTACTAACCAATTAATATTACCTTTGTAGGGTCCACCGCAAATCTTAATTGTTTTGCCCAAAAGTTCTCGGTCACGCGTCACACGGAATCCACCTCGTCCGCCGCGTGATCCACCACGCGCCCCACGACCGCCAGACGGATGCATTGGCGATTGAATGCGTGGCGACATGAATCCCAGGCCACCCAACGTACTTGCATTGTTCACATTTGTCTTGCTGCCGCCTGCCAATTGCAAGTGACGCGTCTTGCAGACGAAGATGCCTCCGTTCTCCGTGTACATGCGGCAATGTAGGAACGCCAAGCTGCGATACAAATGCTTGATTTCACCAGAGCGCCCCTTAAGAAATATAAGATATAATAATTTGAAATTTGTATAATGTAGTACGATTTTTCCAGAGACTGTTGCAGTTATTTAAAAAAAAATGAAAAATTGTAAAATAATAACAAAAATAATATATAATAATGAACTGGTATTTACATAGTCAGGCCTGTTCCGAATTTCGAACTTTTCAAAAAGTAAAAACGAAACGAAAATGAACGTTTTACTATTTGCTGTTCAAAATTCCGATCGAAATGGGCTTCTTTTTACTTTTCGAACCCGGGCTCGAAAAAGGTTTCGAAAATTCATTTTAAGTATTTCAGGTTGAATATAGCAGATAGAAGGAAAATTTAACTAAAACTTCGTTGTTCGAATTTTGTTATTCAATTAAAGCAACTCTAGAATCTTTCGATTGCGAGACTTGGTATCGATAACAAAAATTGAAGTGGAATTCAGAACAGCTCGGTTTTGTTTTTTATAAAATATTTTATAGATGCTTTTAAAAAAATTCTTTAAAAAAAATACTTCAACTGTTTAAACTTGATGTACTGATGTTAATCGATTCTAAAAATGTTCAACATTATTATAATTTTCAGTTTATAATTTTAGGTATTTATTTTAATGCTTTAAATGGCATTTATTTTCAAATCCGAAGACAATTATTGTCGATTTTCGGAATTCGGAACAGCAATCAACTCGTTTTGTGTCAAATCGACTCGTTTTCGGAATTCGGAACAGACCCGAGTAATTTTGTCAATTATTTAACTAATTTGAATAGCATAGTTTCTAGTTTAGTTTTGTTTCTTTATCTCTATTCTGGTTTCTTCAAGTTTTATTTAATATTTATTGATTTTTATTTTCTACGAAAATATAGATATATTATGTATAATACTTACGGCATGGGGTCCCTCCATAACTTTGACAATATCGCGACGTCGAATTTGATTTTGATCAGCGTCAAGTGCAACTGTATTTTGATTCTCACGGCGCTTATGCAACGCCGTCGGTTTGCATTCAATACATTTGCCATTCATGCCCAAAACGTGAAAATTCTCGCGTTCCAAGCGCACAATCACACCAACATTTTGCGAGCTGAAAAGTTAAGTAAATATTTATGTTAATTCGAAAACTAAAGAAGTTTCAATAATATGAAATACACATTTTAATACAAATAATAAACTACTCACTCGAGTTGTACAAGATCTCCCCATTGAAATTGACCAAGACAGTCAACACCTGTGGCCACATCGGAGCAGAGTTGCAGGTCGCGTGGCAGCACCTCCAGTTCATGATTGGTCAAATCCGAAACGAGCACAACGCGCGATGGTTCCACACGGATAATTAGACCTGTTTCGCCTTCATATCGTCCAGCCAAAACTCTTGCATGATCACCAGTTTTGAAATATTTACGCAATTCACTTGCTTTAAAGATAAGTGGATCCTTAAAATGAACAGAAAAGAATGCATATTATTAAAGTGTAATTTATTAAGATAAATCATTGATTAGGTTACCTTTAAATCCTGATGCTTGGGCATCACCGTTATCATTGTGCCATCGATAGCGACAATCTTGGCTTGCAAATTCTCCAAATCTCCCACGCAAACTTCAACATTATCGCCCATGGAGAATGAATGGGCCGCTGTGGGATCATCTTTCACGTTGGCCATTATCTCCAGATTAACCTCTGTGAAAATATTTGATACAATATTATCAAATTACTAACAGAAAACCGATCAAGATCTACCCTCTGGTGCCTCTTCAAATCGTTCCAATTCGGCAAGCGTGGGTTTGACACCCTCCGACAAAATTGCGGACATGGTGAAGTTCTTGTAAAGAAATCCTTTACGCGAATAACGATTGCCTTCAAAGAGCAAAAAGTCACCATCGGAGTGAACTTCTCCTCCTATAGCCCTGCAAACAAAGTTGTTAAATTTATGTTTAATATTGTAATTTAGCTTTAAATAGAGTTTTTCATACCGAACAGCCTCTGGGTCAAATGGCTTTGCAGGTGGTCGACGTTTCTTCTTACGCTTTCCATCGTCATTTTCCTGTAAGTTGTAATTGTTTAGTATAAGGGAATATATTCATTCATTATTTTGATATACATACCGTGGCTGTAGTTCTTAAAGCACCGCGCATTCGAGTATAATCGATACGAGGAAGAAGCTTAAGATGCACTTGGTTTTGAGCCAAATCAACATAGTCCACCTGCGCAATGTCATCCTTGTAGAGGCCACGCTTTAAGCGCACCCATTGCTTGACCTTCAGTCCCACCTGCTCCTTGACTACTTTCAGCACATCCGTCATTTCCTTGATGGGAACCATTTCCTGTTTCCATTTGCCCATACGTAAGTTTCCGACATTTTCAATACATGTCTTGACATGGGTTTGTTTGTACGCTTCTAGGTAGATATATCCCTTGACACCTTCGGGTGCAATAATGGATTTAATTTGCAATGGATCATCTGTATTCAAGTAAGTTAAGAACTTTCTCATCAGGAGCAATGCCGTTGCCTTCTCCTCCCCAATGCGACATTTCACCATCCACAAATTCGGATCCCTAATAATACATATTGTTAATTTGTGTGCTACGAGAATCGATATAACATATACTTACTTAATTCCTGGCAAAAGAGTTTGTTGAGTGATTTCATCGGACATTTCCTCGCCGCCATCACCAAAGTGTCGTTTCACCATCGATTCGTCAGCATATTTCTTCCTTAGATACTCCTCGATTTCATCCTCTTTTTGAGTGCTAAACAAATATTATTTAATAATTCAAAGTTGTCCAATTTGAAAATGGGAAATCAAGATACTTACTCCCACAAATTGGTTCCTCTGCGTCGAATTTCAATATCTCTGGCGGTTGGGCCCAGTTCATCAATTTCGTTACCAACGATTCCAATCTCGTTGGCACCCTCCTCCCACTCATCGTCTTCATCGACCTTAAGATATAAACAATAAATGTATACATAAATACATACACATATGTACAAAAAGTAAGACTTTCCTAGGTGGACCGAACACAGCTCGAATTATTTAAATTAATTGAACTTTACCTCGTCATCCACTTCAGCTTCGTCAATGATAAAGCCACCAAAACGCTCCTTCTTCTTCTTCTTTCTCGGATGATCTTCGTTCTCTTCTTCATCATATTCTTCCGAGTCTATATCTTCGCCATGTGCGTCTTCATCCTCAGAGTCTTCGCTCTTGCGCCGGTTTGCACGGTTTCCTCCCTGAGGCTGAGGCGAATCTGATCCTGATCCAGAGTGGGCCGAATGGGAACGAGATCGCGAGGATCTGGACCTCGATCTGGACACAGACCTTGACCTTGAGCGAAAACCGGACTTGGAGCGAACACTTTGCTGCGACTTATTCGATATCGATCCATCTTCGGAGCCACTATCCGACATGTTGCTGACTTCGGAGTCCGACATTTTTCACTCTGCAGACGTGTACAAAAAGTGTGCGTTTTGTATTTATCGAGCAATAATTATATTTTAGTAACTATTTTGACATTCGTTCAACGCCAGTAACTTACATATTGTTTTTTTTAACTATTTGTATAGTGTTCATTTGCACAATACTAATATATTTTCATAATTTCAACACACTGATTTTTCGAGTGCACTTATTTTTCACGACGCTTTATTTTCACACACGGTTGCCACAATTGGCGTTTTTGCGCCAAAACTGGCTCTTTTTTTTCCAGTTGGCGCAATGACACTTATTTTTGCGATCTGGCTCTTTTTTCATCAGTTCAGAATCAGTTATTTTATATAGTTTTGGGTTGAAGTACATATTTATTTTTATTTAATAACATAATCACTAATTTTGAAGCTAGAATTTTAAAACTTTCACAGGCATTTTGGTAAAGGTCTAGAAGCAGTAGCCAGTCTCCAAAAAAAAAAGAAACACACACATAGAAAGAGGGCGATTTATGATGAATTTAGGTGAAAAAATTTTTAGGGGGTCTCCACTAGTTTTTTTTTTATTGAATTTTGAAATTGGGAAATTTTCAATGCAAAATGAGCTTTTGCATCGTTGCTTTGTGAATGTTTTCAATAATATGTTCATTTTTGTATTAAAATTAAAAAAAAAAACTACTGGAGACCCCCTAAAATTATTTTTACCTAAATTCATCATAAATCGCCTTCCTTCTGTTTTTTTTTTTTGAGACTGGCTACTGCTTCTAGACTGTTACCGGCATTTTTAATATGTTTTTGTCGATTTTTAAGAATATTATTTAATTATATTAAATAGATTCGACAAGTATTAAAAGTGAACGAACTAACCATGTCCCTGGTTGTTTTGTTCATTCGTTCAGTTGTTTTGTTTAGTCAAAACAAAACATAGGTGGAGTATATCGAAAACTGACAAAAGGTGGCGCTTATATACTTTCTTTGCGAAAACATTTTTGTGCAACGACATAGTGGTATTCCTTATCCATGCATGACTTGTGAATAAAATCTTTCACAGCGAAAACAACTAATCATCCCTTATGTTATTTAAAGCAGATTATTATACATATTTATGTAAGCAATTTTCAAAGCTACGCATGCCAAAAAGCATTACCTTAACCCGTGAACTATTGTGACGTCACCACCTTACTCCATTGGTTTTGTGTGAATGCCACTATAGTACCATGTCCAACAGACTGGCACTCCCCTACGAATAGAAAATTTTACAAGAAGAAGAGTCCGTAAGGAGAAGTAGTAATTGCTGTTTTAAAATATTAAAATAATAAAGAAACTAAATAATACTGGTCAAACAATTAATAGAAAATAAGTTTGCTTTGTCTGTAAAGATGCAGAAAATGCAATTGACTTGATAGCAAAAGGGCAAATATTTGTTAGAAACCAAACACTGCATTAAACTTGTATGTATGTTTATATGTATGTACATACATAAAGAGTTTTCCTTAAATATTAGACAATTTTACGGATTAATCGATCGCTGAGCTAAAAGCAGACTTTTGTGGGTAAGTTGTGAGCTGTAGACTGTCCGTGTGGAGCGGTGTGAGGACGCAGTTGCTTCTTGACAATTGATAATCAAAGAGCTGTGTATTGTTTTTAATACCTGCACATATTTTTTGTCTGGGTGACATACATACATACATACATTAATACATAGAAAATCGCCAACAGTGCGAAATATTTGAAACATGAACACGGCGGAGGTCAACCAAATAAAGAGCAATGAATGTAAGTAACTTTCCACAACGTTGCGCTATTTAATAATATCTAATAAATCGTTCATTATTATCTTTTAGCACAATCGGAGGATTATGTTATTCATGTGCACATGCCAAACAAGAGTTTTAAGTCGATTGGATTTAATAAATATGAGACGGTATATCATATTATCAAGAAAACGGTCGCAGAGTTTGCAAAAGACGGTCAACCCCCTCCCAGCACTCAGCGCTATGCATGTCGGATGTTGAATGCGGTCACAAAAGAAGTAAGTAATTATTCACTTGTAGGAGCTACGAGAGTTTGTGCAGAAATATATAAATTATATGTACATATTCATATTCCCTAAGGTATTATTGTTCTTTATGTTAAAAAACTTCGCTGTTTGTTAATATTTCACATAAACAATCTCACAGATTGTTGCGAATTTGTATTGAATTCAGTAAATAGTTGGAAATTCAATAGATTGTTCTGCAAGCGTATTAAATTCTTGGCATGCCAAAGCTCGACTTTCGTTTTTGTTTAAATTGTTTTATTTATTGTTATTAATGGAACTTTTCTAAATATTTATATTCATCAGATTGTATGGCTGGCAAGGACAACATTAATGGACAAGGTAATTTCTCACATTTTGTCACCTGGGTGCTCCAATGTCGACTGTCCAAACAATGATCCAACCAAAGCCGAACTTACGGAACACAGAGATCTACATCAAGGCAGGCGATTTATTACCACAGGAGTGTGGCGTGTGGAACTCCGTGTCCGTTATGTGCCCCACAAGATTCAAGATTTATTTGATGAGGATAAATACACTTGTTTTTACTATTTTGATCAGGTGAGATACGCACGTACATACATTTACATGAATCCCATTATATACTTATATAATTCTGTTATCTCAGCTAAAGGAAGATTATATCCAAGCTAATTTAGCATCGGTTGATGCCGAATTGGCGGTTCAATTGTGTTGTTTGGGCATACGTCATTATTTTAAAAACCTAACACTTAAGGCTCCGGATAAGAAGCAGCACATTGATTACGTTGAAAAGGAAATTGGATTCAAATATTTTATCCCGCTATCTGTGATAATCACAACAAAGCCAAAGAATCTGAAGAAAATGATACAGGTCGGATACAAAAAGGTCTACAATTACAACGACATTGAGTACTTGACGAAGTAAGTTTTCTTTTATTTTTAATTAAACATACTCGACTATGTTAATTTGATTATTTATTTAGGTTCTTTGATCTTCTGAAGAGCATTTCTCTAACCGACTATGAACAATTTTCGGTTACCTTGAGCTCAGCTTGGAATATTTCAGGAATCCTGCATGTTGGTCCCCTTATAGGTAATAACTAAAGTTAATATTCGATAATTTCAATTAATATTAATTTATGCACATTACAGGAATCTCTTATCAGACACATCCACAAGCTAGTTTAAGGAATGTTGCACAGTTCAAGGATGTCGTTGCTATTAAAACCTGCGCTCTTCCAAAAGAAAAACTCTCGAAGGACAAATCAACTGAATTTGAGCAACAGAACTTGAACTGCAATTGTCAAAAAATCAAAACGCAAATCAAAATTTCTGCATCAAATATTGAAGAACCTTTAATTATTACATGCAACGGAGTTAATGTGAATATTACAATTATATTTTGTTTATTTAATGTCATGCTAATTATATATAATTTTCAGACCGCTGAAAGTATAGCCGATCTTATTGATGGATATTGCAGACTATTAACGAAAGATTTGGAATTTACAATTTGGGAACGAGAATCCAACGCACAGAATACGGATACTTTAACGAAGGCATCAAGTGCTTTAAGAGACGGTCCGAACACTTCATCTCCAACTAAAAGTAAACCAACTTTAACGGATGATTATGCTGAAATTGGGATGCTAGAAGGCGAGGGTGATTACTCCACGCCCACAGGTAAGCAAATGTCGTATATATTTGAATTCTCTAAAAAAACAACTTATTTTTAGTGCGCAATTATGAGCTGGATCGATCTCAAATAGTTCTTAGTGCGAAAATAGGCGTTGGACAGTTTGGAGATGTTTATGTTGGGAGCTATACGTTTCCGGTATCAGCTAAAGCAAAGAATAAAGCAAACGATAGTTCATTAAGTAATAGTGATGCCAAATACGATGTTATCCAAGTAGCTGTAAAGACATGTAAAGCAAACGAGGATCCAGAAAAGACAGAAAACTTTCTTGCCGAAGCATGTAAGTTTGAAAGTAAACTGTATTTTAAAAATGGTATCTCTATATTAATTTCTACTCTTTTCAGATATAATGCAAAAGTTCGATCATCCACACATTATTCGGTTGATTGGCATTTGCAGTATAATGCCCATTTGGATTGTTATGGAATTGGCCAAACTTGGTGAACTGCGTGCTTACTTGAAGACGAACAGTGATAGGTAATTTAAAGTTTATCATCACATTTAATTGGCAGTTAATGCTGTAAATTGATCGTTACTTCATTGATTTAAATAACCCATATTTTAATTGATGAGTTATTAATATTCTTAAATAATTATAATACGAATTTTATTATACTGCTTTATTTGCCAGATTAAGCCAAGGAACCCTGCTTAAATATTGCTACCAATTGTCCACTGCACTTAGTTATTTGGAATCTAAGAAATTTGTACACAGAGACATTGCTGCACGCAACGTTCTTGTGAGCACTCCCACTTGTGTCAAGGTGAGTTATAATACTCCAATAAATTATTTAATATTATACACATTTTCACTTACATTTTAACAATATTAGCTGGCTGATTTTGGTTTATCTCGCTGGGTTTCTGACCAGTCCTATTATCACTCAACGCCCACAGGTCAGCAAAAAACAGAAATAAACAATTTATTGCCTTGTTGAACCCAAGTAAACAAATTTTATTTATTTAGTTGCGCTGCCCATTAAGTGGATGTCACCGGAATCTATTAATTTTCGTCGATTTACGACCGCTAGTGATGTCTGGATGTTTGGTCGGTGAAAAATATTACTATAAATGTGGTTTTCATATAATATTTATTGAATATCTACGAATAGGTGTGTGCATTTGGGAGATACTTATGCTGGGCGTGAAACCTTTTCAAGGCGTGAAAAACAGCGACGTTATTACAAAGCTGGAGAATGGCGAGAGGTTGCCATTGCCACCAAATTGTCCACCCAGGCTATATTCACTCATGTCCCAGTGCTGGGCCTACGAGCCGCTAAAGAGACCGAATTTCAAGCGTATAAAAGAAACATTATGGTAAATCTTTTATTACTTTAACTATAATATTTTTATAAATAAATACATGTATGCAATTTCAGTGAAATCCTATTGGAAGACAGCATAAACGCCTCGGAAACGATGAGACGGGAACAGCGACGTGTAGCAGGCATATCTTGGCTGGGCATTGAGGACAATGACATTCCCCCATCAAAACCCTCTAGAAGTGTAAATGATATAGGTAAATATTCCAAATCAATAGTGATTGATGCGAATTTTGACCAATTATAATAAGAATAAACAAATAAGGAAGCGAAACTTAACTAACATTTAATTTGAAAATATCAAAAATAATATCATAGTTATTTTAAGCTAATGTTAATGAACTAGATTTTATTTAAATATTGTTTTTCTTATTTGAACTTGCCCCTAAATTGTATTCTTAGTTTATTTGTCTTGTTTTTAAAATGTTGCTCTTGATGATATATTAAATTTAATTTATTTATTTTAGATAATCCAGGCATTATGAATGCCAGCGACGAAAATCGAGTTGTACCTCAGACATATATTATTGCACAAAATCCTGCGGTGCTTGCCCGGCTAATGATGGAGAACCAGAAGCGAGGCATTAATCCGGCAGCCTACACCACACCCGCCTCGGTATTTAATACTTTAGCCGTAGGACTAGATGCCAGTAAATCAAATCAATCGCTTATGACCACTAAACTCCCAGCTGCGGAGCTATTAAAACTCGATCCTGTTGCTGATTCAGAAAAGCATAAAGTCAAACTCCCAACTAACAGCATCTCATCTCAAAATCTAAATCCATCAACATCATCATCATCATCTGTAGCTAGTACATTTGATTCATCCCTTATGCCAGCTAATTTACATCCCATGCATATTAAGCCTCAGGTATCAGGATATTCCAACGATCATTTGCCATTAAAGAATAACTTTATACTATGTGCACCACCTACGGAGAGTGACTTCCATGTAAATCAACTGCAGATGGATCAGAAATCAGTCAATCAAACGCCGCGATCCTCAGGTTACAGCCTATATGGCAGTCTGGAAAGGCACCAGCCACCGATGGAGAAGGCAATGCACTCAAAGGGCGGCAGCCTGGAGCGTCATCAGTCGTTGATGTCTGCTCAAAACATCATCTTCCACAAGCACGGATCGTCTGATCGTTCTAGGAGCATGGAACGCAAGACACACCTTCACACATATCGCCAGCAAATGAAAACATCCATAGAATGCGAATCTTTGCCCGAAGAAATCTACGATTTCGGTGGAGTTGGACTCAAAACCTGTGTGTCTGTGAAACAGAAAATCGATGCTTTCTCAATGCTAAATGCATCCCCAGTCAATTCCAATCAAATACCACTAGATTACAATAGTCCCAGGCAGGATATGGGCTCATATTCCAAATCTCCACTGCAAGAAGTGGATGAAATTAGATGCGAATGGAACCAACAGTGGACAACGGTGCCTTTCCATCCACTACAGGACGATATTTCGGAAGGAGCTGCTTGCAATCCACTAAATTCTGATGCTGCAAATCAGGTTTGACTGGATGATGTATTACGCTGGCACATGACAGGATGCATTTTCCTCTTTTCCGTTTCCTTTCTTATTATTTTAACATATTTTTAGTTGTTTACCTTTTAAGTTAATTACTAGCTGTCATTTAACAAATTGATACATACTAATAACGATCATTTGCGACATTCAATTGCAGACTATTCTCAATCCAATTGGTGAAAAGCTACGACAACAGCGTAAAGACAGCAACAGCGATGGCGAATGGTTATACCAAGAGGAAATGCTCGTAAGTTCCTAACAACAAGAGAAAATATAAATATAAACATATAAATAATATGATATTACAGCGCAAGCGATCCAGTTCAATACCACCGGGAGCTGCAACAGACGTATTGGCCAAACATCCGACTCTGACGTCAGTTGGTCCAACCAGTTTACCTAGCTCAAATGTCTTTCCACATAAACTCAATAACTTTTCCGGGGATCACGTCGACTCTTTGACAACAGCGGATGAAAGTAATGGCTCGAGGTCCAGAAATAGTGAAATTCCGGATGCGATACGGCCAGTTAATCGTGCAAATGACGAGGTCTATTGTGCCACAACAGCTGTAGTCAAATCGATAATGGTGCTCTCGCAAGGTGTGGAAAAGTCACACATTGATGGATACTTGCATTTGGTTAAAAATGTTGGAGTGGAACTCAGAAACCTACTTAAATCCGTAGATAAAATATCTATACTCTTTCCGGCTCAGGCTTTAAAGTAATTTACATTGTAGAAAAATCATGTAAGAATATGATTTTAAATGGTTTCCCTTTTTCGATTGCAGAGAAGTCGAAATGGCCCACAAAGTACTTTCCAAAGACATGCAGGAATTGGTTTCTGCAATGCGATTAGCACACCAATATAACGACACTACTCTGGATAATGAATACCGAAAGTAGGTTTCTTTTATTTTGCATAAATTAAATAACAATCTTTAAAATTCTACAGGAGTATGCTGTCGGCTGCACACATCTTGGCAATGGATGCAAAGAATCTCTTTGATGTGGTTGATTCAATAAGGAACAGATATAAACAGATATCGGTAGCAAAAGAATCAAGTAGCTCCTTAAACTGTGAACTGTCCTCTGAAGTTGGCGCCGTCTCATCATCTATGCCGATTTCAACGGAACATATTAACGAGCTCGGTGGCAATGTCAATGATATTAGCCTATATGACAATGAACATTTGCAGCATAGCTTCAACACGAGACAGCTACAAACGGGAAATAGCTCTGGGCACAGAGGAATCGATATTAGCCACGATACCACGGGCAATGAGCCCCTAAAGATAATCGAGGACACTTTAAATAGCTCTGGCGAGCACATGTACTGTAACACATCCGCCCTACATAGCCATGCTTAATTCAATAATTCAATATTTTGATGTTTTTGTTTACTTTATTAAAAGATGTCGAAATCTATAATCTACAAAAAAAAAAATAGTATATGCTAACATTCTGTGTATATAACAAGCCAAAATACGTATGTACATAAGTATGTGCTTTCTCACAAAATGCGCAATTCATCCCAAAAACTCATCTAACTACACGCATACATTATTATATTGCTTATGTTCATAAAATGTGACGAAAACTCAACGTCGGCCGGCCGCTGTTAATGCATTATTAAATCGTCAAGTAGTCAAAATACTTTAAGAGACATTAATGTTTATGTAATTAAAACACACAGACATAAAAACCGAAATTACTAGTAGAAACATGTAATTTATTTGTTTTTATTTCTAAATTAGTTTATGCTACGCAAACTAAAATAAAATAACGTATTTTACATGAAGTTATCCAACAGTTGTATCTATCAGACTATTTAATGATTTTCCCTAGATTTAACCTGGTTTGGAATATTGTGAAGGCAAAACTTTTTAGATCGCTGAAGTTAGGCAGTTTTAGTTTTTGTTAAAGACGAATAATTATTGGTTTATGGAGCTGATCTATGTCAAAATTGGTAATTTCATTTAGAACATGATTTTGCTGATTTTATTTTGAATGCTAAAATAGTTAATATGCTGACTAGTTAAAACTAAATAAATAAATAAGTCATAGACAAACTAATTAGATGCGGTCATTATTTTTAATAAATTTATAACATGAAAATTACACAATAATTGGCTTATATCTAAATCAGAAAGCAACGAGTAGAAGTAAAGTAATAAACTTTATAATTTTATTGGTAGACATTAAATTATGACAAAGATTGTAATAAGTGAAGTACGTATGAATATAAAAATAGAACAAACTCGAAGCCAACACTGATAGAACTATTTATGAGAGGGTGGAGAAAGAGTGTGCTTCTGTTTTATATAAATACGATTTATAAGGCCTGTTCCGCGACACATTCATCGATTAGCTAACTATTATATTTAGAAGAGCATAAATAGTTTGATAATTAAGGCGTATTCTGGTTTTTCTGTTTTCTGTTGAATGCAGTTAGGAATATATTGTCCGTTCAATCCATTCCTCTAGAGTGAAGGTGGCAGTTTCGTTCTTCTCCGTATCTCTTTCCTTAAATATTTCTGTAATATATTAAATATGTGAATATATATTAAAATGAAGAAAGAGTTTAAATTTAGCAATTTGTACACTACCAATATATGTCTTAATTTTAACAGCACACATGAGGAAGTCATCAAAGGCAATCTTTCCGTCTCTCGATCCATAACGATGACCCAAGGCATTAAGAACCCGATTGTTCAAATGGTATCCAGCTGATTGAAGAGCTTCGCGCAGCTGAAAGCCGGGAATACGACCGCAATTCTCTGTATCATAGCTTTTAAAGATCGCCTTCCATTTGGCGATATCCGATAATAGTGCCTCAAATTCTTCAAAGCCCAATTTGCCGGATTTATCAGCGTCCAACATGGCCACCATGGAACGACATACATCCTTGGAAAATCCATGGGTCTCATCAACAATAGCTATAAAGATTATATAGAATATTACAAATATATTTGGCTGTAATAGTTTAGCTGGATGTAATACCTCTATTTCCAGATGGATTGTCATCTATTAGCCGTTTATTGGACTGATCATTCATTCCCAGCTGTTCTTCGAAGGGCGTACCCTTCAGGAATGGTCCACATAAGAGGGAAAGCAAGCCACAGGCATTCCCAGATTCTTCTCCCATGCCTGTTGCCTGTGTTTCAAATGCATTGTTGGCTGTAAATCGACTAAACTCAACCGGTTTTGGCAAATCTAAAAATTTAAAAAAAAGTTTGAAATAACTAAATTAAAAGTATATGTCTTAAACTCACCATCCTTCATTGAGTGATCCAGAATTAGTTTCAACTCCATCCAATCAACTTCCATATCTTTTCCAGCAATGCTGTCAAATAATCGCCGCAAACTGTCCTTTTGTGGATCTGTTGGCCTTGGCGATGGTATGACCGGCAATACCTAAGATTGATTATTCAATGTTATATTATAAAAATATAATAAAGTGTTTAGAGATTGACTCACCTTATCGGAACTATCGCCGTAACCAACATGATCATCATTCTCTCTATATGAAAGTGAGGGGAAATATGATTTGGAAAATGGTTTGAATACTTGGTTTAATTAAACTGTGTGAATCTGGCTTTAATAAAATATATTTATACATTACGAAATTTAAATTATACGTACAATAGGTTAGGGGAATATGCATTAAGTTGTTGTACAGCTCTCAAATTATAATTTATCATTTACTCTAATCCATTAAATAATGATTTTTGTAATACATATAGCCAAAACAGACTAGACTTTTGTTCACATAACATTTTAAAATTAAAGTTAATACTTGTAATGCTATAATGTTTATTTCAGATTATATTAAATGGAAACAATTTTGGACTCTACACCAATGATACTATATTTTTGAAATAAAATTAACTTTTTAATTTTCTATCAGTAAGGAGATTATAATTCAACAATTTAAGACTAAAAAAGTGGAATGTACCATAAAAACAACAAAGTTTCTAATATTACACCTGTGGGTAAAATAATTGCATTAAAAATATATTATACAGACCTGCTTTACAAGTTAATTGTTGTTAGTAATCATTTTAATTGTTAAGGTTAGGCTTTAATAATTATACTAAGGTGATTCATATGAAAACCTCATGTGGAATGCCCCTAATGCTAAGTGAACGACAAGAAATGTTTATTCAAGAATTGCAGCTTGGGACTTATATCAAAAGAGAGAGAGAGCAAGATAGAGGGACCGGAAGAGCGCTGAGAGTGAGCGAATTAAACACATGCATTCCAAACTGCTTGCTGGACATTACTCAACTGACTTTAAATGTGGGCAAGTTTATACGACAGTTTTAGTTTGTTCAAATAAAGTTGAGTTGCATTTATAAACACTTTTTTAAGACAAAGTGGCAGCTATAAAATCTTTAAAAAGCGTGAGTTAAACATTATATGTATAAAAAGTTTAAAATTTGTTAATCAGAGTAATAGCTAGTAATAAGAATAATTTTGTCAATCAATTTAATTTTAAGTTAAGTGATTATTTTAAATTAATTCAAATACAATACAAAATTAATTTGGGTTAAATAAGGTTTAGCTGTCGTATAAACCTGGCATGTGAAACTTTAATTACAGTTACTTTAGCATGTTAATTTGTTTTCAAAGAGAAACAGGTTTGTTTTTACCGATAAAGAGCGCACAGTTGACATTTAAGAGAGAATTTGTGAACCCAACCAAATGGAGAAAGTTTTCAACTTATTGATTTGTCATGAGAATGAGAAAAAGGGTAACCTTGAAATGAGTATGAAAGGTTATTAGACTAAGAACAACTTATGTTAGATTATAGCGCTGCATTTAATACAAATTGAACAATACTACACAGTTTTATTTTCCCACAGGTATACTACACATCGGTTCTAAATGTTAGCTAATTAATACACATGCACACAGGTACAGGTACAAACAATTATTATGTATTCACATACCCACCCCTTGCATATTGCATATTGCATATTTTCGTATAAATTGTATAATTGAAATCAGTATAATGAAATCAGCTGCCGAATTACATAGATCTAATATACAAACTCTGCTTCATTTGCATTGTATACGCACTCCATATTATTTTTAGTTTCGGAAAAGACTCGAATGAGAAATTCGCCTTCCTCATTTGGATCGAAAGTCGAGGGCACAATAAGATAATGTCCTGGCGGCAATTTGAAGCGAGCGCAAACCTATTAAAATATTAAGAATTAATGATAATAATATTGGTAATAATATGTGTCTACCCTTGCAGAGGGAAATGTGTAAAGTATCTTAAAGTGAAGTATCTTAAAACGTGGAACAGATCCGTTTTTATGTGGAATGCATTATATATCATTAAACCGATCGGATCGGACATGTATATCATTTAAGTAACATCAAAACGATCGCTTGTAAAAAAGCCTTTAGTATAAAAAACATTTAAGGTATCTCATCTCATTTAAGGTATCTCATCTAAACACACAGATTGTGTATCTGGTGTTGCCTTAAACATCATGTTTAAATTTGGCTATCATAGAAACAATCAGTTAAAAATTATATACAGGACTCTGCAAGAGTATCAAATCTTCGGTGTGCCGAAGAGACTTTTTCAATCTGGGTTAAAGTTTATGTACTTCTCGGGTGTTTATAAAGTGCGGCGACCTGCCAACTGAAGACTTGTACTTGAAGTAATTGATGCCTTGCGGACGGTTCTGCAGATCGTGATCAGTTAGGCTATAAATGGCAAATCCAATTGTTAGGCATTCCATTCCTTGATTGCGCTTGGATCGGCGATTCTTCTGCATCAAGGCAACAATAACAGTACAGTGTCCCTCCTCGTCCTGTTCGTCAGGATCCACCAAGGTAATTATATACTGAGGATTGTGCCAGAATGTTTCCAAGAAGTTGCGGCAACCACCAGCTGTAACACCGGGAGTCCATTCTCCCTCAAACATGGACATCTCCCATTTACGTTTGCCACTTTGGTTATAGTCCTCGGCGCTCTTTTGCGAAAAGGAGTCTGGTGACAAATTGCAAATCTCAACGCGATCAAAATGAGCCAAGAAGTCTTGGAATGACATCCAGAACTCTCCATCTCTGTCGAAGGTCAGGCCAATTTCCTGCTTCTGTTCCTCGGGAATGTAACGCCATTCCGGCGAACTATCACTCCACGGTCCATTCCACTCGGCTTCATTTCCCCAAGGGTTTCGCATGCGTATCATTGGAATCTTGCCTTGTCGATTTGGCGTGACAATGTCAATGAAGCACACCTACATTTAAGCAATAACAAATGTCAACATTTCTGATTATAGCATTAAGTTACAACCTTTGTAATTGAGTAGGCATGTCCACGAATTAAACCCTGCGGTGTTTCAGCCTCTGTCACATTGGGATCCGCTTCAATTGAGCATCCCATCATGGAGCTACGTTCCGCTGCCTTCTGGAGAATGGTAAACAGGTTTTCTGGCGATTCCTTAAGATCATACCATTCACTGACACCGCCAGTAAAATCTTCCATGGCTTCGCATGTGGTTCCTCCCTTAAGGGCCTCATAAGAGCCATACATTCTAAAAGGCAGTATGTGCATTAGTAAACTAGTCATTTTAATTATGGTCAATTGAAATACTTGGCATATGCTTTCTCCAACAGTGCACTCCAGAATTCATTCTTCTCCGCCGAGTGCATGTACAGAAGTTCGCCACGATAAGTCGGCAGACGATCATCAATTATAACATCCACCCATTTACCTTTGAAATTTTTGAAAGATATCAATAAAGTCAAGAAATATTTAATATTTTAATAAAACTCACCGTACTGCCAAAAGCGAAAATGAAAGATTCCAGCATAGTTCTCTTCGAAACTCTGTTCTGGCGGAATTACTCGGAAAAAGAGATTCGATTCTTGGGTCAAATTTGCGGTGGCAGCCAAGAGCCAACAATCCCCAAGTTCGCCCTGTTGCACATCAAATCTGGAGTATCCTTCCACAAAGAACTGGGGATTGTCAACAATTTCCTATAAATGATAAACGTAAAAGTTGAAGATATTAATTACAATTTTCAAATTTTTATAGTCATTTAACTTAACATTAAATTTTGAAAAGTAAATAAAAAGTACTTACATGAGGACGCAGCCATTCAATGTGACGATCTGGACGACGAGAAAACATCAGAGATTCATTACTAGCCGGAAATAATGGATCCTCGAATAGAGATCCATTCATTAGACAGTTGTTTAACAGTGCCTCATAGTCCTGCACATCCGCCTGGTATCCAAGATTGGCATTGTTTTCGCCCAACTAAGAAAAACACTATTGTTATTCAAAGTTATATAGAAAATACATGAAGATAGAATACAGCAAGTAATTGTTTTTATTTATTTTTATTTTATTTTAAATATTTTGTTTTTAAATTTTTATTTTATCAAAAACAATTACTTGACTGTATTTCAGTTCTATTAAAAATTATTACCTAATATTTTTAATTTACATAAGATATAAAATGTAGTGTAAATATAAAATTTGATAGAATGTACGACAGCGACCTGAACAGTGTACGCTGGAGTGCGAGTCACAGTAAAAACACACAAACACGGACACAGACACAAACACATAGGAAAGTATGAGGACAACGAGTTATCCTTGCAAAGGAATTACTTACAGTGCCTTTGAATGCAGCTACATCATTTTGCAAGGGTCGCTTAGTTTAAATGAAACATTTGAATAACAAAATAAAAGTGTAAACGCATGTACTATAAGAGGAGCTGTCACGACTGTACGAGTATACTTGCAAAAGGCACTGTCAACTGAAGTACTTACATTACCATTAAATGCAGCTACTTCATTTTGCAATGGTTGCTTTGTTTTTGTTGTTTAACATTAAGTTTGTTTCGCATGAGTAGAGTGTAAATGAATGTTTAAGAGCATGTAGTGTGTATAATACTTATTTTATGATATATATTCCAGGTTATCTTCGCACTTACCACTCGCATGTTCTTAATACTCGGCAGTATTCGCTTCGTGTCCGCCTCTTTCTTAATAAATATCTCATTTATCACGGATCCAACAACATCTTTTGCCGCTCCCATCGCCGCCTCGCCAGCCGCATTGAGAAACTCCTGACCGGCCGATCTTAAGAATCCCTTGAGTTCATCCATCTTGAATTCCTTTGTTCAGTTGGCAAATCTTTAAGAGCAAAAAAAAAACAGTTTAAATTAATTTATATATTTTCAGCAAATACTATCCCATTTTGACTCCATTGAGCATTAAAAACTGAGTTGACATCATGCTCAAATATATAATATATATATAATTTGTCCCGTAGGAAATTATGTTTTAATTATCTTGGGTGTATTTATGAATTATATGTAAGTATCTGCGGGCGTGTGAACTACTTCAAGTCACGCAACGAGAGCTCTCAATTGGATTAAATGTATTTACGTATATCTTATAAAGGTTTGATTAACAATTAGTGCGAAATGGATCTCTTGATTTATAGTATACATACTATAATAAAATAAGTTTACTTATCTTTGAACATTTACTTGACTAACTGTAATAACAATATTAATATTGAAAAAAATGCTTTCCAACTGAAATTTTTAGTTTGAATTTTTAAGGTTTAGTAAATCTTCACTCATTTCAAGATTAAAGCCTTCCTTGGGGCGCCGTTCCCACCTAGAAATTATACTCTATAATTTTACATATGTACACAACAGATGAACATATGTATGTATGTACATATATCCAACTGAATGGTGACATCATTTCAAATAACATACAAACATATGAGAAGATGTATGTGTCATTTAAATACACATATTTGTATGCTTAGCGGCAATCAAAAATAAATATTTTGGTAGGCACCGATTTAGAATCTGTTTAATTAGCATAAACATTTACTTTATAACGATTTTAATACTTGTTACCACTAGAACTGTAGCTGAATAGGTTTCATTGTGTACTTTGACAAACGTAGAAAAGAATGTTGATTAATTTCATAAATATTTCTAAAACGAAATTAGAAATTCAATTGCGAAGCTTAAACTGGTTTATAATAGCAACAATTGTTAGCATGTTTGTTTGTTGTATGCACGCACATATGTATGTATGTATGTCAATACTAATAGACAAAAAAAGTCTATTTATAATATATAAAGTTTAATTTTAATATAAACCTTGTTGATTAGGTAGTTGTATGTTTTTTCTTGTCGCTTGTTTCTTCGTCGATGCGACGCGGCTCACGTTCTGCTGTCTGCTGTCTGCAAGAGTTGAAAGTCCCTTTAAAATTGAAAATATTGCACTATCTTGCACCGATTTGTTTGGTAACTACCAATAAATTATTTAAATTCATTTATATTCGTTGGCATTTATTACACAAAGTCGAATTTAATTTCTTTCACTCACGGTTGCCACAATTGTTTACTCCAACATGCATGCGGTTCTCTGAGAAATATTAATGTTTCTTTCTGCTTTGCACGTTTTTCTCTCGTCCGCGCCATTTCGTTCGTAAAGAAAATTGCAAACAGACGAGAGGTAGGTGGCGCTTTTGCTCAGTAGCCCAAATTTAATTGTTCAGTAAATAACGACACCTTGCGGCAGTTTTGTGAGTCCTATTTTCACAAAACCGCCAAAAGCTAGTCGCACCAGTCACTCCAGTGTGCTGTAAAGCGCGCTCTCTCGCTCCCGCTAAACGCAAAACGTTTTCTGTGTATCTACTTGCTACTGTTTTGACTGGTTCTGGGCTCCTGCGACTTGAAAATCAATTCTCCAGCAAATTAATGTGAAATTCTTCACAAAGCCAAAAAAGTGAAGTTTTTTGTTTTTTGAGCTAGAGCTTTGAAATTAGTGTCAGAGAATTTGTTGAATTTTTCTCGATTTATTGATATTTCTTGTTTCTCAAATTTCCTGTTATTTCTCAATTTTTTTGGGGTTTTTTCTCAATTTTGCCACCAAAACCAATTCTAAATAAAGTTAATTATTTTACCTAATTTTGGATTTTGTTGTTTTTTTGAAATTAATTCTCAGCTTTTTTAAATTAATTTTAGAAAATTTCACGTTTTTCCATTTCAAATTTAGCGCGCACAAATACTAACAAACTTGCGAATTAACAGAAAAACTCACTAATACTTGCATACTAACAGAGAAGAGTGCCATTTGCAGCATGTCGCTCTCCGACGTCATGTTACTAACATTCGGCGAATTTGGCTCAGTTTTCGTTTGTTTTTGGCTCAAGTTTTTGGCTTTTAAGTGGCATCCGTGGTCAATACTAATAGACAAAAAAGTCTATTTATAATATATGTATATAGTTTAATTTTAATATAAACCTTGTTGATCGAATAAACGATATTCCACTTTGCACACACACAGACACACTTGAAGACTCTCACTTCCAAACTAACAAAATACTACGTATATCCGCAATCACATGCATATGCTTAATTTTGAAAAGATGAAACAATACATTCACCAACGCTATGTCGTTACTCACTGAAAGAATTTTCGAACTTTCGCCGTGCTCAACAAAATTGTTAATGAATGCTATTTTATAGCATGTTTACAACTACATGTGCAGTTATTTTCTCATCAGCTGACACGGTCACTACAAGAATTGTCGATAGTTATAGCATCACTTCGCGATAGTTCGATTACCGGCTTTGAGCGCCAATTCAAATTTGTTAAATGAATTATATATTTTCAGTGTACAATTTTATTTAAATCTATTCATCTAGTGACTGAATTAATTTGCATAAAATAATGGCTACAGAATTATATTTATAAAGATTAATGAAACTTTAAGAACTTAAAATTACTAATTTCTATACATTTCAAAATCACAAATAAATACAAAACATAATACAAATTCATTCATTTATTGATTACGATTGAACTAAAATAGTTCGATCCGGAGTTTTTATTCCCTGGCGATCGCAGTCTCAGTTCAGGGCAACTAGTTCAATATCGGTGCTAAAGAAAAATGCATCAAAAATTCTTGTTAAATTCAATAATATACAAAATTCAACAAACCAAAACAATTGTAAATTTTGTAAAATAATAAAGTTAATTTTAAGGAATGTTTGGTGCACATCATCAAATTCTATCTTCAAAATAAACCAAAACCAAAAACAAAACTCATTCTTTAGAAACGAGTTGAATTGAAAATTGAGCCAAGGCTGCCAACTTGTTTCGCCAAGAAAGGTGATCACGAAAAATGCATCCATGAGATAAAGATACATACAACAAAACTAAACGCAAGTGTGTAGAAATTTTCAATGTACACATAAATAACTGCACAATAACGAGATTCGCATTTAAACAACTCAAGGAACATAGCAAGTTTAAGCAAAAACAGATGCTCTTCGCTTGAAGCATTTAATTATAAATAGAAAACAAGATGACAAGATCTGCGGTATTTTTGCCATCGCTTTGGCTAATTTCAATTTCAATTTTAATCATTTTTATTGTGCCATATACGCACTCGACACAGTCGGGTATATACATAGACAATGGTAAAGATCAGACTGTCATGGAACGTGTCCTCAGCGACGACGACAAACTGGATGTCTCATATGAGATATTGGAATTCTTGGGCATTGCCGATCGTCCGATGCATCACAAGAATCATGGATTATCATTGCGCAAATCGGCGCCCAAATTTCTGCTCGACGTCTATCATCGCATTACGGCCGAGGAGGGACTCACCAACAATAACAATGATGATCACAAACGGACCAAACGCGATGCAGATGAAACTGAAACTGAAAATGGCAATGGGAGCGAACAGAATTTCATCACAGATCTGGACAAGCGGGCGATAGATGAGAGCGACATCATCATGACGTTCCTGAACAAACGCAATCACAATGTGGAAGAGATGCGTCACGAGCATGGCCGGAGATTATGGTTCGATGTGTCCAACATTCCCAGCGACAACTATCTAATGATGGCCGAACTCCGTGTTTATCAGAACTCCAATGAGGGCAAATGGTTGACGACCAACAAACAATTCACTGTGACAGTCTACGGCATTAGCTCATCGGGATCGGCCATTGATCGGAACATGATGGAGCCATTATCCTCGGTCAATACCACGGGTGACTATGTCGGCTGGCTGGAACTCAATGTCACAGAAGCCCTGCATGATTGGTTGATCAATGCCAGAGAGAATCATGGCATTTATATTGGTGCACATGCTCTGAACAAGCCGGATCGGGAAATCAAACTAGACGACATTGGACTGACACATCATCGTGTCAAAGCCGATGATGAATACCAGCCCTTTATGATTGGTTTCTTTAGAGGACCGGAGCTCATTAAGTCCACAGCGCACAGTTCGCACAAGAGGACAAAACGCAGCACATTGCATCAGCGCAAGAAGAAGAAGTCGGCGCCATCGCATCCATTCCTGGACAACTTCCCCACGGAGAATACCCGAAGCTGTCAAATGCAGACACTCTATATTGATTTCAAAGATTTGGGCTGGCATGATTGGATCATCGCACCCGAGGGCTACGGCGCCTTCTATTGCAGCGGTGAATGCAATTTTCCACTTAACGCACACATGAATGCCACCAATCACGCGATTGTCCAAACACTAGTGCATCTGCTGGAGCCGAAGAAGGTGCCCAAACCCTGCTGTGCCCCAACGCGATTAGGCGCCCTGCCGGTTCTCTATCATCTCAACGACGAGAATGTCAACTTGAAGAAGTATCGCAATATGATTGTCAAGTCCTGCGGGTGCCATTAATTAACATATACATATATATTTATATGTAATAACATAGTCTCTTAATTATTAATTATTAACGCATAATCTATGTGTGTGTGTGTACATGTCCATTCTCTGTAATAATCTCGAATATTTTCTGTAGAAATAAACCAAAAGTATTGTACGACTTGCAATTCTCAGCATTCAAATACAATTTTACAACGAAATATACACTAAATACATATTTGTGTTTAAACATAGTATATAAACAAAAAACAATGTTCTTAATTTCAATGTGTCTGGAGTTTTTACTTAATTAGATGATTATACTAATAAATACGTATATAGAAAGTAATTCCTGGCAATTCAATGCATTCAATTACATTTAACAGCTAAATATACATAAAATGTACGTTTATGTTCGTATAATCTGTGCATTTCAATATAAAAATGTGTACTAAATTTACTTAAATTTCTAGAGTTTGCAGTTATTGAAGTGGTTTATTTATTGTGCACCCAATGATGTCGGAATGCAAATAAATCCATGATCACATTCCCAACACGTTTGTCGATGAGCGATGACAATAGGCGACCCTCAAAGCTGGGCGCATTCAACTTTAAAGATGCACATTCTTCCCTGAAATCCAATAGATATATTTTGATTGATGAATATACACGTATGTAGTTTTCAATATATACTTACAAAATCTCGTATACGGGCACAATGTTTCTAAAGTATTCCTTAAAGATGATATCGCCTTTCTGGATTTGAACACGACTGAGGCTCACCAATATATCTGGATCCTTGGAATATAAAATAACATAGATATGCCTGTTTGGTGACTCGATCGGTCTGACAAACTTTCCAATCACGTTCTCAATATACGATGCATCGATGTTTTGATAAAAATTACTGGAGTTCTCCTGCGTGTAAAGCAAAAAGTATTGCTTTTCGACAAATTGTAAACTGTTTTCGGATATATTCTGGCGCTGTGCTAAAGCGCATATATCATCAATCTGATGTGGCCAATTAAAATGCGAATTAATACTTAGCAAATAATTATTTGGTAACTTTGCCACGGGCTTAAATCCGATTTGTGGACAGTTTTGAAAGCCGGCAGCGTAGTCTTCGTTGGCAAACATTGAAGCCAAGCTTTTGATTAGTAAAAGATATTGCTCTAGAGTCGTTGAATCTCCACGCCATTTATTTAAATCGCTGCAATTTACTAGCAGATATTGGTAGAATCTGAAGAAATGCTGACGGACTTTCATCACCAGCTCAAAATTGGACTTTGATGCAATCATCCAAATCCATTCGTCTATAAAGAAATGTATATTGTCATCATTTGGTGACGACTGCATCTCACTAATCTGTCCAAATCCCAAATTGGTGGAGCCAGCAAATAAAGCGACAGCCAGAGGAAGAACAATTGTTGCATATTTGATGTTATCCCTTTGTTTGCTGCACACGATCCACTGCGATCTATTTAGGATGCCTTGGCCAGATGTATTCAATGGCTCCAAGCAGTCACGGATTACCGTGTTGGGATGCAGACTGATGTCCATGGAGTATGCGGATTTTAGGCATCGGATACCGTTCCTTTGGTCGACAGCACAAATGTTTGGATACATGCCGCCTGTTAAGGCCGCCTTAACCAATGGCCAATTGTCCGACTTGGAGCTGACGCTTTGTGTACTCAACGGCCCTTGGCATTGCACTAAATTTACAGCGCGCAATGCACTCAGAATCTTGGAGCGAGTACAATTTAACTGCTCCATGAGGCCATTGAGCACGAATTCGTGCTCATCGGTTAGATATAATGATGGCATATTGTTCTTCAAACGGTTCTGCCATTCGTGAAAGAGACGTAGGAAGATGAAGTGATCCGAAAATTGATCAGCTGCCAAACGCTTACGTTCGCATTTAATGCGATTTTGTATATAGATTGTAAATCGATTCCATAAGCGATCAATGTCTTCGTTGAACGGAATGTTCAGCGGATCGTCGGTGCACAATGAGCTCACAATGGTCAAAATGGGATCCAGACATTGCAGTAGAATGCCAAAAATTAAAGTACGTCCGAGCTGGCAAGGTACAGGTATGTCTACCAGGCGACAGCCCAACCAAGTGACATCCTCCGAGTCATCCAATACATCAATCTTTTTGAGGAACTGCACTGTCTGATGTATATTACTATATGGTGGCGGTGCAATGCTATATGCCAGATATTCACTTAGTATCGTATTCGGAGACAATAACTTGACAATCAAACAGATTTTATCCAAATGCACCGTCTGCAACGCCGGTAGTCCTTGTTCCGGCAGCTTTTGGTAAGTATCTTTTGGCATTAAACGAAGGCACTGACAGTCGGCCAATACTGAAAGAAATTACACATATATATTATTCAGAGTTTGTATTGATTATAATTTTTAAAACACAAAATAAATATTTAAAAAAAAAACAACTAATTTATTGATCTAAATAAAAGATTAATGAAATAATAAATAAGTTAATCTTTCGAAATCATGATTTTGATAATTTAAATTAAATGCAAATACCAGAAAATATACCCAGAAAAAATTCGAGAAATTCAAATCTATTATCTTAAAGATGTATATTGTACTTTTGACTTGTGCATCTATTATTAATTATAGAAATGGAAAATTAATCTCTTATAGCAGTCAAGAATAATTACTTTGTTTCTGGATTCCCCAACTCATAAATGCCTAATTTACATAAAATATACGAACCTGCAGCATTTAGAATCAATAGTCTCCGCAAGAGGCAATCTTTAGCGACCCATTCAATTGCATCCACGGTGCTGCAAATACGACCATCATACCAAATCTTCTTCTCGCATGCAGTGTCAATCAGGTATTTAAATGCAACTGGAAGATGCAGTGACTCAATAATACCAGTGGCCAAAACTATCTTGATGGCATTAGGCTCTGCGTTAATTAATGAGTTTAAATACTCCATCTCCATGTCGTCATGCAACAGAAATGTGACAAAGTTGCGTAAATTGCCGATAATCGAATGAATTAACAACATATAGTTTAGTTTAACCATGTGATAGTATGTTGGCAAAATGATCAATATGTTTCCTGCAATAATAATAATTAATATCATATGAATAAAATAATTAATGTTTGAACTGCTGCAGTGGTTTATTTCAATTAATTTATATGTGTCTTTGAATCTTAATTATGGTTAAAACATACTATCAGAGCCCTCTTCTGATTGCTAATGACAACAAAATTCATACATTTACAAGAGTACAAGTATTACAATTAAAAGTATTTTAGGGCTGCCTTAAATTAAAACCATTAAAACTATTTAACAGATAAGTGTATGATGAGATGAGACAATTGAGGCAATATAAATGAGGGTATTAATGTAACACAAAATATTCGCACAATATTATGTGAGCGGAGATTCCTCAATTTTCCGCAATTGCTTTAAAATTTCCGATTTCTTTTTCACCTTGTCCAGTTGATCTTTATCCAGCTTATTGACGTCGCCAGCTTGAATTTTACTTTCGATTTGCTCAATTTCACGGATTTTCTTGCGCAATTTCTTAATTTGTTTCGCAGTATCCACTTCGTCGGCATCAGTTAGCTTAAGTGCGCCATCCAATGTGTTGGATAAGACGGATATTTCGTTCTCTCTGCCGTGGCTATTCTTATTCTTTGCTATAGATGGCGCTGCTGCTGTCGCTTTTGTTGAAGTTACAGCTGAAGCTGATGTTGCCGTTGATTGCCTCTCCACTTTCTGCACCTTTGCCTTTTCCTTCTTCTCGTGTGCCTTCTTTAGTTCGGCTGCTACGAGCGGACACATGCCTGGCGGCACGCCAGTTTGTCTCTGGGCAACAAATTGTTTGCCCTTGCTCTCATATAATGGCACTTCTTCCTGCGGAACGTAACCGTCTTTTACTCGACGTGCTTTGCGCCATGTGCCATCCGGTCGCTTAGTTGCCGGAATAAATTTGCCCTTATCACTCTCCAAATATGTGCTCATTTTAATCAAATGCAAAAAAAAGCCAGTCTCGTTTTCATCCAAAATAGGATTCTAATGTGAATGCGATAATGTATCGATATACACAGTGATGGGTAAATTGTATCGAATTTGCTCGCGTATGTTTACACGAGCAAAATGAAGAGTTCGTGAAAAGCTTACCAAAATATTGCAATAAAAATAATAACTTTTGAATTAAATCGAAAATAATACTTAGAAATAATATACAATATTTGAAAATATCTTACCTGGTGGAAAGTCGGTCTTGGCGCAGAGAAGATAGATTATATCAATTATAACATCGTAATCAACAAATTCAGGTTTTGCATTTTTGTAAGCAAAACCATGACGACTGTAATTGTTCAGGATATCAAGACATTCGGTGTATCCTCTTGCGGAAGCAATAGACATCGCATTCTCGTGTTGATTGTCTATGAGATATGGACTGGCACCCATAAATAGGAGCAAACGCAGATGGTTGACATTGTTGAGCTGTACGGCAATATTAATGGCCGTTTTTCCGGTAAATGAGTGTTGATAGTTGATTGGTGAGAATTCGTAGTTGACCGAATATAGAAATAGACGAATAGAGGCATCAGTTCCAAGTTCTTCGTAGACCTGCAGGCATTTATCAAGCTCTTCATTTATCATGCTTTTATTTCTGAAGACTTTTGGTCTATTCTTATAAATCTCCAGACCTTTGTAAATTTTCGCTGTATTAATGCGACTTTGAATGTCTTCAATATAAGAAATCTGAAGGTTTAATAATAAGCCAGGTGATCGATTTGCAGAGAATTCCGCGCCTTCGCCAAAGAAGGTGATAAACGGTTGGGAATCGCAACCTTGCGAAAGTAATATGATTCTTAGATTTTGGTTGACTGTCAGCGACTTTTTCAATTCGCACAATAAGATGTCAGTGTATGGATCGTGCAGATGAACATCGTTCACCACAAAGTGACTGATATTATTCAGATTCCTTGGGCTCTTGTTAATCAACGAGCGCAGAAAGTAGTTGGCAGTTGTGAACACAATGTGAGAGCCAGAGCTGAGAGAACTGTGTTGTGGCACTTCGATGCCAACAGTTTCACCCACGCTCTCATCTAACAGGTCGGCCAATCTCTTGCTGTTATAGTTGGCAATAATATTCTCCTTCTCGATGCAGATGATCTTTAAGTTGGACCTTTTGAATTCCGAATCTTCTAAAATAATGATCGGGAATAGCAGCGATTTATCCACGTGAAGATCAGCTTTAAACACAAACACACGATGTGAATAAATAGATGTCAGTATGTCACTGAGACATGAAAAACTTGCAATTTTCTCTAGGAATTGGCGATGTTTCTCCGATTTTAGACGAGGTGCTGGCGGACGAACTGCCACCATGGGAACATGTAGCGACGGAATCTTCAGGCCGATAAACTCCGCTGACAGTTTTAGCTCATCCCTTCCAAAGAAAACTGTGTGTGGCAACAATGATGACATTTCCACTACTGTTGATTGAGATAATGCCAGAGTTTTTGGCTTCTCCAAATAGTGCCGGCAGGATTGTTTGAACACCTTCATGCATTCCTGGCCGTCACTTACAACGTATTGCGAACGCAAGCCCAGCGAATTCGCACATTCTATGAATTTGGTGTAGTCTTGTCTGCGAAAACTGCACGCAAATTGCAGACAGCATCGCCGACCAGCAATAAAATAGAGCAATTGCTGGGGTATAAATTTATTTTGAATTATCTGATCCATTTGCGCTTCACTTGGAGCTATTTCAAAACTGACGCCACTCAAGAAATTGTTTGACATTCCGTTACAATCAAATTGACAAATCATAGTTGCTTCCGGAACGATGGAATGAAATACAAAAAAGTTGCTACTACTTGAATACCAAACCACACATTGATTGCTCAGCAGTATTTAAATAGGATACTATTTTTGGAATTACTGATGAACATATAAATTAAAATCTTTGCATTAGTTTTTATTTTAAGTAATCAATTATCATAATCAAATACCGTCTTTGTGCGATATATTTGAAAATATTTAAGTCAGATGAATATGTTGCTCACGATAGAAAATAATTCATATCGATAAAAAAAAGCTGCGAATTTTCACAAAATGCAAATCGCAAGTTTGCCAAACACTCTTCATATTTTACAAAATCCGTTTTAGTGGTGAACTTTTTTTTAATGCTCCAAAAATGCTCGTGCTTTTACGAATGTGGCACGAGGGGAGTTCAAGATGTAGTTCAAGTAAACAAAACTAAACAAATTCAACATTCAGCAAACAAAGATCAAATGACAAACAATCAATAACACGAACTGGGTATATTTGGACATATTTGTATTTATACATACACATACATAAGAAGGTAGGAATAGCTACAAATATTTCAGTTGAATCCAAAAAATAGATTCATTAGTACCAAATTGGTAAAGTAGTGTAGTATTTTCAATTGAAAAGCTTAAAGAAAATTAGATTTGTCCACAGAATTTTGGGAGCCACTGCTTTGATTTGACCAAGAGTTTCCAGGGCCGCCGTTCTGTAATGGTTCAAGTGAAAAAAATACATGTTAGATTTTATTAAGAAGAGTATTCGGATCTAACTAACTAACCTGTTGATCGTTAGAAGAGTTATCGCCTTTGTTCATGCCGCCAGAGTTGTTGGGATTTCCTTTGTTTCTGCCAGAGTTGTTAATATTGGAGTGCCCGCTGTTTTGAGCCATCCATGATAAAAAATTGCCTCCCTGAGAAGTAACTGAAAGAGTTTTTTGTTTGAAACAATGATAGTGTATAGAAGGCTTGCCTGCTGGTCCTGGTTTTGATTTTGCAGCTGATTGCCAAGAAGGCTCCACTGATTCAACGCAGCAGCAACCAAAGCAGGGTTCATCGGCAATGAGTTTAAATTAAGTCCGACGCCTAAAGGGTTGTTCATGTTTTGCCCTTGATTTGATGAGTTGGATCCTTGTGAATTAATGCCTAAAGCCTGTAGGTTCGGCATGTCCAAATGTCCCCTGTTCATCCAACCGCCATTGCCTACGTTGCCATTGTGCGGCTGGTTCATGCCGTGAAAATTGTTTTGCCTATTATTATAGGGGATGCCACCACCGTCTTGACGGTTCATGTTCCCGCCACTATTGTGATTAGTGCTATTCGTATAACCCCCACCCATATTTCCACCGCCAAAATTATTTCCACCCATTCCGTAGCCACCACTGCCAATGTTGCTGTGACTATTGCCGATTGCAGTGTTATCACCTCCGTGTGCATTGTGTTGGTTATTACCTCTGTGGTGTCCACTTCGGCCCGAGCTATGTGTCATGTGGTTGCCCCCTTGCGGATGATACGAATGCATGCCAAAATTATTCCCCGAGTTGTAGCTGTAATTTTGTCCTTGATGGCTTCGATTCTGTTCAGCTTTGGGGGCAGCATTCGAAACGTGAACAGACACTCCTAATAAAAGATCATAACAAGTAAAATCTATTAATATATAAATACATTTATTTAAATGCATACCTTTTATTATATGATCCTCTCCACAGAGAGATTGGGCCACGTCTGGATCGAGAAATGTAACAAAGCTAAACGCCCGAAATGGACGTGGAATGAAAACATCCGTCACCTCGCCAAATTTTGAAAAGTAATCGCGTAGATCATCCGAGTTGATGTCCTCGGTGCAACGACCAACAAACACCTTACAAGGCACTTGATGGCCCATACCCTTAAAAAATAAGAAAAAATAATCTTTACATATCTGTTGGGTATTTGTAACTTTTGTTAACTACACACCTTTGAATTTGGAACTTTCACTTCACACCATCGGCCATCGATGAGATGCCGATTGGAGAGTACACGCATTTGTGCTTCATATGAACCGAAGCGTACGAATCCGAATCCCTTCGACTGACCGGATTTTACATCTTTCTTAATTTGCGCCATAAGCACTTCGCCGTAGCTTTCAAAGTATTCTCGTAAACTGTCTTCTGTTGTTTTCCAAGCGAGTCCCAGGACAATTAAGTCCGTGCATCGTAATCGAGTTTCAATACGTTTCGTTTTGGCAGTCGAATTTTCCAAGTTATCATCGCTTTTACGTTTGTTCTCTATGGGAGGCAATGAGGGGCGATAAGGACTGTCGATCTGTGGCGGAGAACTACTGAGATTTGGTATACCTTTTGGAAACACACAAAAGTAGATATCTTCTCCCCAACCCGACTCGACGCTTGGTGGAAACAGTCTTCCTTCGTTTGAGCGAACACCACGCACTACTTGGGTATCCACATTCCTGTATTTAAGACCACACGAGCCTGGAAATTGGGCTTGTAAGGTTGACAATAGCAACGTTCCATCCTCTTCCGCAGGAAGTTCAATGGGTTCATCACCCTCCTCCTCGGATACTTGCACGAAATCCATTTGGGCTATTTATCCAAATTCTACAAATTGCATAATATTTACATTATCATTTGAAATGAAAGAAAGTTCGATTGCATTGTCTAAAACCATTCAATCAATTAAAGAATCGCTCAGATGTACTCCTATTATTGAAAATTCTTGTTGAAACAATAAATGCACTCACTCAGGTCTAAATTGCTCACACATTGCTTTCAAAAATCAAATTCATAAAATTAAATTTTAGTAACATTTTAAAGAAAATAATAGACTGCAAGAATGACTTTTAAATGCTGCATTAAAATTACTCCTGAAAAAAAAAAATACCCTGTAAAAAATGAAACCTGGCCTTCTGGCTGTTTCAAATTTTTGCAGTCATTTTGTGGAATATAAAATGTATAAGAGATAAAATTTTAGTTTCTTTAGTTATGTTATATATAAACAATTTATACACAAGTTTATTTACACACACAATATTCAAATATGTATACACATACACACACATACGCAAATACATATACATATACACATACATATACTCATTCTCATATCAATATCTTCCAATAAACAAACAAAACACATTCCAATATCGTTTACCTGTTGGAGGGATATTTTACGTCTTTTATTAGTTAAACATTTCATCCAAAGCTAACCCAGTCATTATCACATTATCAAACTGATGGGAATTCAAGAAAATACATTCAAATGTTGACATCAAGGATTAAACGGTGTGTAGATATAATAATTATGTAGTTTGAAGTTACCTAAAATTTCATGTCTCTTTCGTGTATTTCAAATATACAAATTATCGATCGCATAAGTAGTACCCGTAGTAGAAATGAGAGGACTATTGGTGGTATTCCTTACAATCGTACTAAATTTGTTTTCGTCTGTTTACTTTTTTCTTCCTATTGATTTATGTGTGCATATGTGTACCCATTGAAAATGGTTTAATAAAAAACTGTATAATTTCATATTTAATATTTTCTGCTTTAGTATCAATCAACAGTCGAGTCGATTTAGCCATTTATAAGCAAAATATAGATATTTTCCAAAGATATGACTATATCGACCGAATTATGTACATGGATACCACAGGACATCGAAATAAGAAAATGATTCTGGACTTGAAACTGAAATATAAATATGTTCATAGATGAACATAAAAAGATAATAAATAATCTAAGCAAATAAAACAATTATCTAGTTAACGAGCCTCTTTTTATAGGATAACAATTTAAAGATGTCCTGTTATTAATATTACATTATTAAAACTAACACATGCATGCATAGTATGTATATAAGCATGTAAGAAAATGCTTCAATTCGATAAGGCACGTTATTACATACAAATCCACAGTCTTATGTATGCAAGCACGAACATACGTATGTACATACGTACATACATATGTACGTACAAATGTATGTAGACTCCGCAAAAAGTATACCAAAAAAAAAAAATGGTTGATTGATTGGCGACTGGGGTCTCCTAAAAGGTTATACAACAATTCTTACACTATTAATAAGGGGTTAGTTGTAACACTACAGTTGTAATGCCTTCAATAAATGTATGTATTGTATTCTTTAACAGCTCACACACGTAATATTTTATGATGTATGTATATTTCCTTTTACGCTCGCTCTCTCACAAGATTCACACCACAGTCAGAACCAGAAATCGAAGTCACTTTTCTTTTCACGCTCGATTCTCGACACAACACACGCTAAGTCAATATGCACATCCACTTCCACTTTTTAATAAGTGCGTAATAAATATAAAAATATTTACAATTTCGCTTTAATAAAATTTGTTTTCGCAAAATACACCATTTTCTCCTTGTTAGATAAAATTTTCTGTATGCTTAATCAGGGATACAGTTGTGTCGTTTCGTTCTAAAAAAGTTCAGGTGAACGGATCATTAAGATGAACGAATGAACTTATTCAGTCAATAATGAACTACATCGTTTATTTCGCAGTTGGTCGGTTTTCTCTTTAAAATAAAGTTTAAAATAAAGTTCGGCGGTTGGATTCAATTTCTTCTTTATTAACAAGGAACAATATTTCAACTTCATATACTTTTACGATATGAATATATCTAACCGATATGTTCTAAAAGGATGATTTGGGAACCAAGGCTGCCACATGTTCAAAAAATGTGGCGCCACCATTTGTCTGTTTGCGAAACATAGATGCGCCACCTATGCTTTGAATTTAGAAGATTCTGACGTCACCACATAACGTAATACAATTCAGTAAAAGAAAGAGAAAAATTAAATATGAAACCGCTGGGTCTACTGCACAGTACAAGATTTATATTGGAATCCTTTGTTCTTGACTGCAGATTATGTAATAATTGTCAATTTCTAACAAATTCTGTATTACGCCGAGTCTCAATACTTTTTGCTCCCACTTAGTTGGTACATTTTTTGCAGAAGTACCATACTCGACAAGTGTACAAATTCTTATCTAAATTTTATAGCTCAACAGTAGTTCACTTTTACAGTACCAATTTGGGTATAAATGTACCCAACGTGGCAATAGTTTCTTATCCCTGCGGACGGCAGTCCGCGCTAGTGACGAAAGCAGCACGAAGGGTGCGAAGGCGACTAGCATATATACACTATTACACTATATACACAATTGAATCCCTCTACGAATAATATTTATGTATGTAAATATGAGATTTTATATATTTCAAAGATACATATTCTACAATATTCACCCCAAACAGTCACAATGTAATATATTATTATGTACACAAACACATTTTAAAATTTAAAAGATACAGGTTATAAAAAGGCATATTTGATCTTCACTACAAAAATATTATTGTATTTTTTTTTCGTAATAAAGGTAAAATCACAGTGAAATATTACTACACGCTGCTGAATTAAAAATATAGTTTTGGGCCTCCAGTATGTGCATTTCTGTTAAGCAAATGGCAACTAGTAATATTATATATCCACTGTAACGGATCGCTCGGAGGAAATCCCACAACTTGTCACAAAAGATACTAAGCAGTACGCAGTGGAGCAAAGCATGTACGTTGACAATGCGCCACATCCACGCCACGCAGAAGAATAACGTCGACTTAAATACATAATTCTGGCACTGGTACTGACTGCTACTGACATCCTCCCGCTCCAGCATATTTTGGTACACTGCAATATAACGATTCCATGCCGTTGAGCTTAACAAAAGTTGGCCCGTATAGCTGATAATGTTTTTCGCCACTTTTCGGGTAGTTGCCTTCATTTTGGGTATCATTGTTGGCTCCGATTTGGAATCGCTCATTGGAATTATTGAGTAACCACGTCGAGGTGGGTTATTTTTCAGGTAAAAGAACATGCCCAAGAGTAGCGCAATGCAACCGAGTCCATCGCAGAGACCGTCAACGTAATAGCCTGACGTGCCAATCTCTGACCGCTCCCCGCGAATATGCTTCTTGACGCGTGCCACATGGCCATCCAAGTCATCCAGAAAGGTACGGATCTGAAAGAGTAGCACGCCCAGTCGTCTATATCCCAGGCTATCGGATGCCACAAGTTTGCCGGACACACAAGCGACGCCCACGTGAAAAAAGGATATCATGTTTGGCGTTATGAATGTTGAACGTGAGATTCCAACCACATTATCGAAGATTGTGGCCAATGGTGCGAAAACATAATGATTGGTCTGATCCAGGAGTATTGCTTTAACTGTTATATGACAGAGTGGATTTATATCACACGATATCCACGTATTTTCCTCATATGACGGCTCTTTCACTTTGTCAGCGGTGGGAAGCTTCAGCGATTGGATCGAATCCGATGCTGAATTGGTATTTGTTGGCTCCGACGACGATGTAGTTAATATTGATGTAGAATTATTCGTGTGATAATTTCGATTGATTGCATAATTATGAATTCGCAAATAGAGCTCAACATCCATAAAAATGTAAAATATTATTAGCAAAAACAATAGAGTTAATAATATTTTGCTTATTTGCGAACTCGGCCCAATCATTTTCACGCCGTGAGGTAGATATCATCTATAAGTATTTCGAGAGTTTCGAGATTTCAGGGAATTGCTTAAATGAGAAGAAATTAGAGAAAATACGTATTAAACACAGTGATTAATTCAGTTGTGACTGGCAAGTAAGTGAATTTATAAATAAAGAAAACAAATTTAGATCTTTTTATCAGGAGAAGTCATTGAATTCTAAATATTGCTACATTTTTATACTGGGTTTGTTATAAATTCATGTTGATTGCCCATTTTGATTAACGCTAGACTTAATCTTTTTCTTTGTAAAGCTCAATTGACTTGCTTATCAACATTCAGCCAGGTGTATCGTCATAGAGCGTATCTCGTTAAATTGTTTTCACCCAGGGCAAAGTATACACGGTAAGTTCTCGCAATTCTTATACATCAGCCGCTATTATAAAGATAAGTATTATATATTTTCTTTTTAATATTTTTGCAGATGATAAGGTCAGTTATTTTGCAAGCGTTTTTTTTATGCAAACAAGCATGAAAATCATGAAATTATCTAATTTATTTATTTAATGTCAGTTGACCAATATAAAATACAGCAATTAAAGTAAAATTTAGTAATTATTTTGAAATTTTAATTTTAAAAGTTAAATTAAATAAGTAGGCTTTTTTTCAAATATAGGAAAAATAAATGAAGATCACCAAAATTTTTTTAATTTTCGAGCAATAAACGGTTATTCTATAATTTAAAACGACTCCATAAAACGTCACTAAACGTCACTTTACAACTGAACGCGATTACAATCGAATTAAGCTGTCGTATAAACTTGATAAATATTCACATTTCTACATTATGTATGTATGTATTTTTGTTTGGTCTGCTTATTACAGTCTCGAAGTCTCAAATCCAGCGAACTTTCCTTGTGAATCAACGCACTTGTGGGAGACTAATAAAGAGAATATATTCATTTCCACATGTTGCGTATTAATTCATGTTCACATACATGCACATACAAGTGTACATATTTACAATTTATACAAGTAATACTTATTTATGGCTTCACATGGAAAATATATACATGTATGTACATGTTTAGTTATAAGAATGTACTTGCCCCAAAAGTTTCAACACCAAAAAGATTTGTCTACTCTTCAACTAATAATAATCAATTAACGATCATAAATATGGTCATCCACATATGTGTTATGTATTGCATGTGTCCATTTTAATAAATTCGTGTGCTTAGACACATACATACACACATACGTGAATGGTTCTATTCTCAACATTACTTAGCAATAGATAAATGATTGAAATATTAATAGAATACATTTGCAATGGGGAATTTTTATTACTTACTACCAAAGTGACACACTTAATATTATTTATAAATACACATATTCCGTCTTGTTTCGTTTTAACTATTTGTTTAAGTGATAATTTATCCTACATTTGTATGTATGTATATACCATATGATCATATATATAAATATGTACACATGTATGTATTTATCTGGTGCAACTGGTAATTCTCGGTATTGTTTAGCTTTCTCTATGTTTTGTTATGTGTGTAACAACATTCCCGTTCACTTGTAAGCCGGCAACTAACTTTTCGACGCAATATAATAACAACAATATTACTTTTTTAATATTTTTTTACATGTTAAACATCCGATGTAGAGGTCGAGAAACATCGATGTCATCGATGTTTGCAAAACATCGGAGCAATCGATGTTTGTTAAGTCACTATCGAATGTTTTTATTCGCAACTCTGCACTTGGCGACGACAGGCGTATATGAATTTGTAAGTAACGGAACTTTTAAATTTGTTCGCATTATAATGAAAATCTTTGTTGAAATATAGGATTTATAGTTGGTGGTGTTGGTTCAAGCTATGGAGAACGAAGGCAGCATGGAGAATTACCTGAAAAGTAAGCTACTATGTCACTAACAGCCCAAGCTTCTTTCATGTATGTACATTAAGGCGCATCGATTTGTATGGGCCCAAGAAATTTAATAATTTAATCTATGCTCAATTCTAAGATGTTCTCACGAAGAAACCATAGTTCTAAAATGAATTCCTGGTCCTGGTAAAATGAACCAAATCTAAAACGCTTTCCGGAATACCACTAATATATTAGAAGTCTAATCAACCTTATAAGTCGATATATTAAACGATATTTAAGAATGCATCGATTTCTAAGACGATGAATCAAAATCAATATCGTTAGCTGATATCTTAATCTCTAGAATATGTCCTCTGCACATCGCTAATTTTACACAACAAATTGAGTTTTTTTTTCTAAAATTAACTACGATGATTATACAAACATTAAAGTCTGTGGCGTTAAGAGCTTCTCGAGTGCCGTTCTTGTCTCAGTCTTTGGCTCGACGACAGCCACTCTGGACGACAGCGTCTGGATTGAGCAAGGCGTACGATTACGATGGCAAGACAAAAGTAACAATATTCAACACTGAAACCGAGAATGGTTTAATGGTTACCGGCTACAGTCAATATGGATTTCGACTCAACAACAATATGGTCTTGCTGGGACCCATTTCAGTATTTCCCAGGTATGTATGAGTAAAAATCAAATGTCGATTTCCCATATAACTGAAACATTGTGTTCAAGAATGTCGAACATTTCAGATCAGTGCTGTCTTGGAATGTCAACTCCTTTGAAGATATAAATGAGGAAAGTCTTAGTCTTTTTCCAACGCTTGAGCCAAAGATTGACGTACTGATCATTGGAATTGGTGACCAGAGTCCCACAGCGGTTCTATCCAGACGCATTATTGAATTCATGAAGAAGTACAGAATAAACGTAGAGATTCTCCGGACAGAACAGGTAATGTTTCCTATACCAATATTATTTTATGTGATTGCTAACGTTTCGGTTTTCTTACAGGCGTGTGCAACATTTAATTTCTTAAATGCAGAGGGTAGAATGGTGGCATGTGCTCTTATTCCACCTGTACACATCGCTTATAATGAAAACGATGTTCTGCAATCGAAATTAAAACGTCAAGAACTTTATGAAACCGATTAAATATATGTTAATATTACTTAATTGTATATAGACAATAGAAAAACAAATTGTTATTTATGTTGCCAATTGTAGAACATAATTTCCAAAATATAAAACAAAAAAAAAAAGCCAGCGTAAATGTATTAAAATGTATTTATTTAGTTGTAATTGCTAATTATAGAGTAGCACGCATTTTTGATATTCAGTCGGCATTTGCACCTGGATAACGCTCGATAAGCATGGCCACACCTTGTCCGCCAGCAGCACACGCGGCAACCACACCATATTTGCCATCCTCACGAACGAGACGATTTGCGGTGTGCATGCAAAGGCGAACTCCCGTGGCAGCAAATGGATGGCCAATAGATAGTGAGCCACCCCAGTTGTTCCACTTGGATAAATCGGGAGTGCCGACCTTTTCGTTGAGGCCCAGATATGTTTTACAGAACCATTCCGAGTCCAGGGCTTTCAGGTTGGCCACGATCTGACCGGCAAATGCTTCATGAATTTCCCACGTGTCGATATCTTTAAGACCAAGTCCCACTTTTTTCAACAATTTGGGTATACCATAGGCAGGACCCAAAAGCAATTGATTAACAGGATCCTGAGATACATAGAGAAAATCACGTAGGAATGCTTTGGGCTTTAGGCCCAGCTCCTTGGCTTTCTCCTCTGTCATAACCAGGCAAGCTGATGCACCGTCAGACTGAAAGAGGACAGAGGACACTTTGTGTCATAAAGGTTTAAGCATAAAATATAAATAATTACCAGGAATGAAGCATTGGCTGCTGTAATTGTTCCGTAGGGCTTGACGAAAGCTGGTCTAAGCTTAGCCAGGCTTTCAGGAGTGGAAACGCGAATTCCATTGTCCTTGTCGACCACTTTGTCAACACCTTGAACTAGAGTAATAATTTTGGATAGTAAGTAAATGTAATTATTTAAGCATTTCTTTGCAGACCTTTGAAGGGCACCAAGTCCGTAAAGTAACCCTTGTCCTGTGCTTCCTTCGCCAATGTGTGAGATCTTAATGCGTAGTCATCCTGCTCACGGCGTGTGACATTGAAAGCTGAAGCCAATCTGTCAGCTGAGTGACCCATAGTCTCTCCAGATGAGAACTCAGCCACAGCCGGCAACTATAGTGATTAACAATAAATGTGAGTCAGCTTTAAAGTTGCAAATATATACGAGTATATGTTATACTTCGGGTGCCAAAAAGCCAGGTCTGAATGTGGACAGCAAAGATAGACGTTGACCCAGTGTTTTAGCCTTGTTTGCCTTCAACATGAGGGACCGCATCTTGCGGGAATGACGAATTGGCACATCGGACATAAACTCAACGCCTCCGGCCACAATCACATCATATGTGTTCGTGGCAATTAATCCCATGCCCGTGGTAATTGCCTAAAAATGTTGACGTCGTATACATGAAATTCATCTACATCATCATTTTTATCATCATCTGTTACCGCATTGGAGCTTATGCAGGCCATTGTCACGGTGTGAGCTGGAGTCTTATCACTGAATCCAGCTGAAAGTGCTGCCTCGCGTGCAATATTGGACGTCTTCACCTCCTGGATGACGCTGCCATAGACTATATAATCAATCAGCTCCTTGTCAAGGCGACTTTTTTGCAAAAGCGATCTGCATATTTAAAATATAAACAATTATTACTGCGTGTAAACATGCATACAGCTAGTCAAGTAAATATTTGGACAGCATTCGATGTTTTATTTTTAATTTGTCAAAACAATTACTTGACCCACTGTATTTAAACTTACAGCAATGAATGTCTGGCCAATTCGTGGGGCATTAAATTCGAGTAAGATGTGCCCGATGTCAGGAATGGCGTACGAACGCCATCCACAAGCACTATATTTTGGGCATTGTTGCTTCGTTTGGGCTGCGCTGCGACTGCGGTGGCCAATTGGCGATGCTCAACTATGTATTATATTAATAAATAATTAAATATAATATAATATTACGTATGTTAATGTAAAGACATCAATCTGCGCGCATGCATTATTCATATAAGCATTAGTTCATAGGTCCATAAGTTAACTTCAAGATGTTGGACTTTGGCCACTCAGTTTCCCCAATATGTCAAATGCTTGGCATGCATGTATTTTATGTTTGGGCCTTAATTAAAGTACTTACGTCTTCGGAACAGACTTGTTGCATTTAAGTAATTTGTTTTGCTTTGGATAATTCGGAAATTCATCTTTCTTGCACTTTATTCGTTTTTAGAAACTAAAATAAATGAAATAAGATCGATCGATCAATAGGGTTGTTGATAAAACTATTTGTCTATCGATAATTGTAATATTGTAATTTTGTGCGATATTTTATGGTGATGACAATATCAATATCGATATTATCGTGCTATTTGTGACAGTTTTTTATTTGATTTTTTAATCTATGTTCTATAAATATTATTAATATATAATCATTAAATCAATTTAATTTGCAATTACAAGCTTTGTTAACTCCTTAAACGTGCACATAACTTGTGTAGTTTTTCTTAAGACATAGCAAAAGAAAATGTATTATGTTTCCTATATACACATAATCTATTCACTGACCTTGATCCTGCTATGTACTCTGATTATTGCAGTCATTTACATATGTAAATGTTGCACACGACGCCCACGGGTACCCTTTCTTTGTCAAGGGGTAATAAAAGTTGTCCTTGAATTGACGACACACTGCAACACTGTTGCAGTCGCTTTCTCCATGTAATTATTTATTTAGGCGTACGCAAATGGATCGCTGGGCATGACTGACCATAAGACTGTTAGCTACAACAGGAGAGAATGATCTATTTTAAAGAAAAGTGTGCTCAGTTTAAAAATATCTTATTCATAGTTTGCATATATATTGGTCATAATCATTTTTACTAGTTCTATGGATATTACCCTCTTTTGAACAATTTTTAGAGATATAATTCAAAAATATTTTTAAAATGGCCCCTAAATAAAATCATTTGCGTTTTTTTATAATATCGATAACAAATGGGGACTTGGTTGAAAAATACTAAAAATACTTTGAATACATTCATACATACATGAGCAGGAAAATAAAGTGACCACATCTTTTAATACATTTTTGCGGTTACTCCCAAAATTTTAAACAAATCAAATCGATGGGATAATTCGGGTAAATTTATTTTATTTTTTAAGCACGTTCAAATTTTCAAAAAATTGGAGTTCAAATAAAAAAATAATTTAGATTTATATTAAGCGATGCCACAGCATGCTTAGAAGTAACAATTGTTTATTTTAAGCCATTCATTTTACAAAAGATCAGTAAATTTTAAATGAAATTTATTTTTATTTGTCTTACAGTTCTAAGTTCATATGTATGGTTGAGAGAAACTAATACATGAAAACACCAATAATCACCCTTTCTTTTAAATGGGATGATAATTAAACTTGTCCTTGAACAGCACGAAGCGTATGCAAATGGAAAAATTAGCATGAAAAACTCTTTGTTTGAATTCACAGAGTACGAAGGAGTAAAGACAATAAGTACATCTGCATGTCCTTGAATTCCAGCACAGCTAATGAATCAATGATCCACATTATTTATCTATGAACATGCATTTGGACTAACAATGTTTAAATGCAAGATATATGCGCAAAGTATCTAGTTGTACCCAAAGTGTACTTAAGTACATCCATACATACATACAAATATTCTCGGCTGTCACAGTTGGTACACTCGTTGGTACATTAAATCAGATTGTTTTCCGATTTTTTTGTAAGCTAAGCGAATTTTTAGGTTTTATACTTAAAGTTTTTAAGTAAATACAATCTAAGCATGCACATAAAAACTTTGAATTCATAGTATTGAAATGTTTGAGCTCGATTTTCAAAACCGAAGCATTATCTCCTAAACTTTGGTACATGCTTTAATATGGTGTCCTTCAAGTACCGTTACTTTACTACATACATACATAATTTGAACGGAATGTGACATAAGCAGGTGAGGAATAGCAAAAACTCAAAGATTTTTATTAAATTAACAAATTTGATTAAATATTATTACTATTTTAAGCACTTATATGTATATGTATTTGATCAACCTCTTTCTCGTCGAAATAATTGTGGAAGCTTTGTTTTCGTAATAACCTATGACTTTACTGATAAATAAAAAAGTTATTGAACAAAATTAAAAGTTATGTACTTCTCCAAATGCACGTTCATATTAATGTATCTACGTAAAGTTTAGTGCGGTTTCAGGTTCGCTAATGTACAAAATATTATTGATGAACTTGTACATATGTACATGCAGAATACTATGTACATTAATACATCGAGAATTTAGTTTTTGTTACAGTGTTATAATAGCCACTCTTGGCAAGGGCATAACACATCATAAAACGAACTGCCTGCGAGAACGAGAGCGAAGACCAACATTTCCACACGACGACGCTTCGTTGGTCTGATCTCGCTAGCTGCTGCCGTCGTCGTCGTCGTCGTCGCCGCCGTTGCCGTTGCCCGTCGCGTCGGTTTCCACTGCTTTTAGTTTTAGTGCACAAATAGTGCTTTGGTAAGTCGGACGTATTGTCGGCGCGCGCATATCAATAAGAGAAACGCAGTGTTGCTCGTTATACGAGAGAGTCGAAAAGCCCGATCTCTCGCTCGCAAAGTGGGAAAAAAGTTTTACCAATCAAGTTTTTTATTTCGCAATAATGTATTACATATAACAAAACTTCAACCTAGTTAAAAGTTAATGTTGTTGTTGCTGTTGTTGTGAACTTTTTGTATGTGTGCGGAGCATACATACATATGCATTGGTATTACTACATACATACATCTGTATGTGTTGTTTGTTTGCTTCGTATTGAAACAGCAAAAGCTAATGGAACTGTGAACTGTACGTGCGTTGCTTCAAAACAAGATCCAACTCAAAAGAGAAATTTAATCTACTCTCTACTCTACAATAATATTGTGTTTTAATAAAAATTAAAATATAAAAATCACATAAATATGAGAACCAAGAACATAAACAACTGTGTCTAAGTTATGTATATGAAAGTGTGTTGATGTTGATGAAACTGAAAGTTATAACTGCATACATACATACAGACAAATGTGTATATAATCTATAAACATACATATGTACATAGTATGAATGTATATTCAGTTTGTCGCTGCAAAAGGAATAGAACGTGTTTATCCACACACATACTTGGACATACATACATATTCATTTATATGTATGTACACAAACTTTAACCAGAGACTGTGAAAGTGGAAAGCTCCGCTCAGACACATACATGCATGTATGTATGTGAGTAAATACACAAATACTACTGCATTCATGATCGCATGTATGTACACATGTACATTTATTTCGAAAGTCTACAGAAGTTTTTCCACCTATTTGTGAAAGGGAGTAATTGCTATAAGATTTAATGAAAGAGGTAAGTTACAAATGTTGTATATTTGTTTGTGAATGTAAATACGTTCATATTAATAATAATGTACATATGTTATTATGTTGAATGTTTATACACATTAAAACTTCACAAATTCAGGGGTAAATAAATACATAAGTTTATATGTATGTATGTACTGTGTATGTAATAGTATTGTGCAACTTTAAAAACTTTGAATAACATACAAATAAAAGATAAGTATTACTATACACAAACATACATACATACATGTATTTACAAGGCCAAATTCAAAATTGTTATAAAGAAAAGCAGACCAACGCGCACAAAGTTTCACACATAAAACACACATATACATATACATTGTATATGTATGTATGTACTATATATGTATGCATGTGAATGTGCAGCAGAGCCAAGTTTTGTGTATACCGTCTGATCGTCACGATTAACAGCGACAGCAGCAGAAACAACAGCAATAAAAGATCGCAACGCAACGCGCGCACCCAAGCAAAAGACAAGAAAGGCTTAGTGACCTTCATAGTCCGCTTATATGCATGTATGTACGTATGTAGGTGTATATATATTGCATGCATATGTATGTATATTTTCATTAGTATGTGTATGCTCGTGTAAGCAACTTCTGTATTGTGTGCACGTCGTATATGCTCAACGCTTTTTCTCTTTCATTTAGTGTTGCGCAGAAATGTTAATAAGCTTCAGCAACATACAAACATATATACAATCATACATAAGTACAATGCATGAAATATGAATTTAGAATATGCCAACATACATACATACATATTGATGTAAGTACCCAGTAAAACTTTTGGGAAGGTGTGTTCCCAGGCAACGTGTTCTGTCAGCATTCATTTTCATGCTAAAAAGCAGTATGTGCCTTTTCCATGTGACAATTTTGTTTCCAACGTGAGATAAAGGCAACTATGTTATTTCATGAGTTGGGAAGGCTAAATGTCAGCACCTTTTAAAACGTTCGTAACAGACTGCTATATAACATATGTTTCGTAATTCTGGTAAGCCTCTGCTTTCGTAAACAGAAGCACAACATCTGTTAACTAGCAGAAAAGCATAACAGTCACTGTTGTTTTCTATTTTTCTCTGTTATTTTTTTTCCATAACTGAGGAAGCGTGTGCAAATTATTCATTTGAGACAACATTTAATACATTAATTTGTAAAATTACATTTGTAAATTTGTAAATGTACATACATAAAAAAAAGGAAATGAATTACGGGAGCTCAAATTCCAAGAAGGGGCTTAGCTCGTTTATGAATCTGAATGTGGATCTCTATGGTAAGTAATTAAAAAAATCAGTTCATTCGAGAAATCTTACTAATGGAATCATTTTGTTTTCACAGAAGAGAAGGGTATACATTCAAAAAATATAGAAGAGATGTTCGTGCGGCCTTCGGCAAGGCCAAAATCCGAGTATACAAAGCAACATGTAAAGAAAACAAGAGAAAACGGCAGGCAACCGAAGAGGAGCACAGCAATAACAATAACAATAACACTTAATTTAAAATAATTTGTAATAAAAAGAAAAATATACATAATATAAAGTAAATATATATATCTTATATACGTATTTTATTTTATTTGCAATGGATTATTAAAATTTCTGTAAAATATTTTCTTTTGGAATACATTCCTGGTACCTTCCAAAAGGAACCTTCCGTTCTGCCTTCTTTTTCCACATTCTGGACAGTAGATTTTGGAAATCAATATAGGAAACAGAAATGTTAGTTAGCAGTGCAATAACAGAGCCACTGCCCTTTAGCCTTCTATTTTCCACATTCTGGACACTAGATTTTGGAAATGAGTATGGGAAAGGAAAATGTTAGTTAGCAGGGCAATAACAGACCCCTTCCAAAGTTGCTTCTAAAAACCTAGTTCTATTCCTGTCTCGCCCCTATATAAAAACGAAATGGAGAAGTCAGATTTGGCAACTAGTTCTACTCGGAATTTGAACGTGGAAAGTAGTAGGTTTTGGAAAGAGCAAAGTTTTACTGGGTAAATGTAAACACATACATACATACACACTCTACTGTTTTCTACTGAGATCGATGGTGAAAGAAGAGTTGGTTCATTTTAAATATTATGTAATTGAAATTTGGGTCATTTTTACGACGAGTGTAGCATTTACATGTACACGAATGACGAATGGCGTTTGTGTGTGAGTCTGAGATTTTTTAGCTGGTTTACCAAAAAGAGCTTTCGTGAAAGGGGAAAATGAACAGAAACTCTGCATTGCATTAGTATTGGTATCTGTCTACTCGTGACGAATTTCAGCAAAAACAAAAAAGAAACAAGTTTGATTATGTATGTATGTATGTATATGTAAACATAAGTTCAATCCGCTCACTACGCACATTTTATGTATCTTTCTATGCAAATATGCATCTCTTCTTAAAACATCTTATATTTGTTTTGATTTTAATTTTAATATTTTACTTTCTATTTATGTTGATCTTTGATATTTACAGACATTTACATGTACAATAAATATTGCTACATACTTTTACATACACATACACACATACCGTAATTACGACGACAAATTCAGAAAGCCAAGCGTAAATGAGTGATCGCATTTTTAATATGTGTGTATGTGTGCATATTATCATACATATTGCTTAGCTTTCGTGCACACATCTATTCGTACTCATTTAGAGTAATTCGAAAGCTTTTTTACATGCCTTCATCTAACACAGACATGCAAACACACACACACACACACACATGAATATGTTTGTGAATGCACGTGCATATGTATGTATGTGTATGCCTTACATTGAGAGAGAACTGAAGCATCGAGAGAAAAGCTTTTTGTGAAAGGTGATTTTTTTTTGTACGCGATTGTAAATAAACGAGTTGAAATTTTTTTTTGTTCTCAATTTTCCTGTTTTTGCCTTATGAACAACTGTTGTTCATGCTTTGTATGTATGTGTGTAGATATGCAAACAATCAGAAAGTTTATTCAATTTGTATATGTGTTTGTACATACATACATACATACGAACATAGTTTCCTAGTGGTTATGGGAATTGTTGCAAAAAATGTTTTATTGTGCCTGCGACTTAAAGCAATGAATATGAAATTAAATGTCATAGTCCACACATATACATACATACATATGCATATATATCCAGTTATATTAATAGAACTAGAAGAGATCAGTCGATTAGAGATAAGTTTTAGTTATCGACATGGAGAAAGGGAACTATTTTGGCGGCACAAAAATGAAAGGCAAACATCCTTCTGAGCAACATTTACTTTCTATTTTGGTAAATAAAAAGTTTTCTGCAATTTAAGCCAAGAAATATTTAATTGTTAAAAAAAAATGTAATTTTAACTCGTAAGAACTCTAAACAGCTTTATAAAAAAAAAAAACTAAATAAAAAGCCAGAAATGTTTTTCCTTCGCTAAATCAACAATTACTTTCTAACTGCTTCAATTATTGAATCTACAATAACAAATCTAACTTGAATTAGAGTGCTTGCTTAGGCATTAGTGTATCACAATGACTATTACAATTCCGTTTGGTTGTTGTTGTTGTTGCTTTTTCTTTTATTTTTTTGTTTCTGCTGTCGCTCTCCATGGCACAAAAAAAATATACACAAACAATACGACGACGACGAAGCTTATTGCTTACTATCCATTCTCTTGCTGGCAAAGCCAGTCATTCAAGTTTTATTGAAAGTGAACGTTTCGTTTCGTTTCTCCAACGCCATGCGCAGTAACGTCGCTCACTCGCTTGAAACCGCAACAAAAGCAAGACTATCTCTTTCTAAAGTTTTCAGAGATCTGTGAACTTTAGCTTCAATGTGTGGCCCTGCAGACTCGCGCACACATACAAGAGACAGACACAATTCGACAACCAGTCATCTGAAAGTATGTACCCACACATATGCATGCCTGTCTCTCTGTCTCTGTCTTTGTATAGTTGTGTGTGTTTGTGTTTGTGTGTGTGAATGTGCGTTTACATGCAAGCAGTGTAAAAGCACCAGCTTACAAGCCATGCTCTTGCACAATACATTAATGACACATGGCCTTTTATTTGTGCATATGGCATATGTATGTATGTATGTGAAGTTTACATACATATGCGCTTTTTGATGTAACAATTTCGTTCGCCTTCACATTATTCACGAATTTATACCGTTGACGCAATCAACAGCAGAAACAACAACAAGAAGAAGATGATGATGATGATGAAGAGCAGTAAGCAGAAAGCTTTTCGATGTTGCAAATGTGTGTTTGTGTGTGTGTATGTAGGACATGCAATTAGAAAATAACAGTGACAATCAATAATATATTACCATACTGATGAATTACTTTCATATTTGCTTACATCGTTTTTGTTTCGTTTCAGTTTCAAAGAATGTTGATGTTGCAATACAGCAAACATGGCGAGTGTATACTCAAAGAAATCGGAGCAGCGTTCAGGGGGGAACATCCAGCGGACTTAACGATCGTGTGTGAGAATAAAGTGAAGTTGCATGCTCATAAATTGGTACTCGCCGCTGCCAGTCCACTTATAAGGTATGTATATAGTATGTCCCCATTTTCCGTTTACAGATTATTAATGATCTTTGATTTTTAAGGAATTTGTTGGAGGATACTCACTTGAGTGATTGTACAACAACCGTATACTTTCCGGATGTAAATGCCACCTATTTTAAATTCCTACTGGATTTCTTATATTCCGGTCAGACATGTATCACGTCCAGGGACGTTAACTATCTGCACGATCTGTTGCTATTGCTGCAGATCAAGTCGGACAGTTGGAAGACGACAGATTCCGCATATCTGAGTAGTAAATGCTCCAGCTTACGGGATCGGGATCGGCCAAGGAAACAACAGTACTCGTCCGCACAAAATTTGGATCCATCATTGAAATATGAGGTGGAGAGTGTCGACGATAGCAGAAATATGGCGGATTTTTCCACATTTTCCGCGGAGAATTGTGAGAGTGCGATCGATTGCCCGCAAAAGGATGAAGATGATGATGAAGATGCCGCCAACAAGGACAATAAAAGCGATAAAGACACTGATGAAATTGTAAATCTTTCAAACATTCCAGCTAACAACAGCAACAACATCAGCAATAACAACAACAGCAACAACAACTAATAATAACAATTCGACAATAAACCCAGTTAATTTATCGCTCGATCTTCGAACAAAATGTGACAATAATAAAAATAATAATGAGAGCAAAAGTTATCTGCCAAAACACAATAACAGCGATCCAATCAGCGCGAATGAGAGTACGAAAAGGAAAGGACTCTTCTTTGAGTCGCACAAGGATGTGATGAAGCCCCTATCCGATGGATCCGATATAAATAGTTCACCCGAGAATTATGTTGTAACGCCGCATCGCAAGCGACGACCTGGTTTTCACAATACACAGAGCGACAATCAACCGTTTACAACATATCAGCATAATCTATTGGAGGAACTACGACTGGGCAAATCAACGTTATCGCCAATATCGGGACTAGGATCGGAAAAGAATCTGCTATCGCATCTGGAAGATGGTGCACTTAATGCGGAATCAATGACGCCAGAACGGAAACACAACATACTTGAAACACAACAACAACAGCAACAACGGAACCACCGAGGACAAAGCCCCGAACTGCAGATGCATCTGGGACAGCAGTTTGTCTATCAATGGCAGTCGAATCAAAGTGCTGCCATCTCAACAATGCCCAACTTGCAATCACGTCTCTCATCGCTCTCACACATCAACTTGAATTTGGACCCAGATAGTCGGAATAGCAGCACATCCGTATCAAATATTGCAGCTAACAACAATACGCACACATCGTCGGTCCGGGAATATCGATGCGAGTACTGTGGCAAACAGTTTGGCATGTCGTGGAACCTTAAGACGCATCTACGGGTCCACACCGGCGAAAAGCCGTTCGCATGTCGCCTCTGTGTGGCAATGTTCAAGCAAAAGGCGCATCTTCTGAAGCACTTGTGTTCGGTTCATCGGAATGTTATAACCACAACGAATGGCACCGATACGGAGAATCGATATAGCTGCTGTTTCTGTTCCATGTGCTTTGAGTCGGTGCAGGAACTGGTCCGTCATCTGTCCGGGCATCATAACAACCTTCTGCTCACTAAGAATCTTCGGGAATAATCTGAAAGATCTGTTTGATTTTGGCCAATTGTGTTTGCCAATCAAATAAGTAATTGCAAAGAGACCTGAATTTTAAATATATTATATTAACTTACGGTAACAGTAAAAGTTAAAGTAAAAGTAACAATAACACTTAACAGTTAACAGTTAAAAGTAAAAGTAACAGTAACAAAAAATGCAAATACTTAGCTATTGTATAAAATATATAATATGTACATTTAACGCGTAATTTTATACCTACATTCAAATTGATTTTACTCGATCATTTCATCGGCATTATTTTGCTGCTCATTCAAATCCAATAAATCTGTTATGAGTAATCGATACCGATACCTAATGTAACGGCTGGTCCATTGTTGAAATGGAACAACATTATATAAGCATTATATAGCATATATAAGCATATTTCTTATTCAAAACGGTATTGTAATTTGTATTGTATTTTCTACCTGTTTTATATATTTTTAGTAATTCACAGTTCTGTTTTACACTTGATGAACATACATTTTTATTCACGCCTGCATACATACATCAATATGTATTTACTTTCAAATTTTTAATGTCGTCAATATGAAAGTGTTTTAATTGTACAGCATAAATTTACAAGTTTGTAATAAAAGAAAAAAGCATTTCATTTTTAAGTTTATTGACTTTTTAAATACATGCATTTTTGTTTGAAATATTGCATTATGCTTGTGATCTAAATAAACAAATTTCAGATGGATTGCAAGCTAAATCAATTAGATTTTTGGTTTCCACTTTTTAACCATTTTGATTTTCGTTTGCCTTTAAATCGTTAAAAAGCTTCACAACAAAATTAATCGATACCAGCAGCATGTCACACGATAGTTTTTACTGTCGATTATAATTAGGGATGTAAGAGTATCGATCAGTAGGTTTGCAATCGATATTTGGATTACTGAAAATACGCTTCCATCGGTGTGAAATTGTGCGATAATCAGTTCGAGCATAAACAAGCGAATATAATTAGATAAATATACTTAATTTGCTTATGAACCATACACAAATTTAGAGATTTCCATATTACTTTCATTCAGATTTTGTACGTAAAAAAATCTCGGCACTGACATCGAATAATCGGTTTTTCTGCTTCAAATGGTGCAAAATCGATAGCTCGATTGCTAGCACGTCATGTACATCCCTTTAACAATTATTAATGGTATTCCGGAGAAAGCGTTTTTAGATTTGGTTTAGATTATTATTATTATTATTTTTAACCAAATTTTAATCAGTTGACGGCACGACCCTTTTTGCACACTGATTAGTTTTAGATTTCGTGAACAGCTGACAGCCGGGGCGAACAGCTGATTGACAACTAAATAGTGTCCAAAAAGGGGCGTAATTGTACAAAATGTCGAAAGAAAGTCAGAAAAGGAAATTTATAAAAGTATTAAACGAAAGCTTGCTCATCGAATATGTTTTTATTGAATATTCGCAGATTTTCAATGTAAACAAACACCAAATGTCACACAGCTGTCACAGTTTCATTTGAAACCAAATCAAAATCAAAACGAAATCAGCCTCAGAGCAGACTTTACGAAATCAATTAGTAAGACCACATGTCCCTGATTTGCTCTGGGCACACTGAAAATTTTGTATGGAACACCTGTGAACAGTGAAATCTAAACCAAACGCTTTCCGGAATACCATTATTTATTCATCAGCTGTGTTTAAAGTTTTAATCTATTTTTAGTTTGTTTACCTTTATGTTTTTATTTTAACCAAACGCTGCCATATTTAATATATAATAATATTTAAATGACGAAAATAATAATGAGATGCTTGAAACAGATATAGAATATATATAAATAATATTGAAGCTAAAGCGAATTTGGCGCCAACTGGCGAATCTGTCATCGACCCATCGTCGGTTGATTGCAACCGACCCGACGGTTATAGATAATATTTCGACTGTTGGCTGCAAATGCTTTTACAAAACAAGGAACAAAACGTCAGACGGTAAACTGCGTGTTTTTATCTGTGGACGATTTTGGTTGCTTCAAGTTAACTTTAACTGTTATTTTTAGTTAAAAATTTCTAGTGACAAGTTGTACAATGATGTGCTGTGTACAATGTATGAGGGCAACTAGGCAAAACATTCAATAATGAAAGTTGCAATTATCTGTGAAGGCTAAATACATATTTCTATATCCACATTTGGATGCATGCATCTTCTGCATTACAGTATGTCAAGTAATTGTTGTGACCAACTTTGATTTGCTTAAATATTTAAGCAAAATAAAAACAATAAAATAAGATGAAAAGGATATTTAATGAGCATATTTTCCTTGTCAAGACAATTACTTGACATACTGTATATACATGTAGCAGTGTGCATTTGTATGTGTGTATAAACGGCCTAAATAAAATGTGACACAAAAATACAATAAATTGGCGAAATTTAGTACATTTAGTACATATGCACAAATGTACTGATGCAGTGAAATACATATGTACGTACACAATGCACATGTCGTATGTATGTATTTACACTAACACACACACAACAAGTACAATCAGTGATTATTTGAATATTCATCAGGATCAAAGAACTTTAAACAGTTTTTAGTGCAACCAAGAACAAAAAAACAAAAGGAAAAATAACAAATCCCATTAAATAATAATAATAATGGCGCTGCCAAAAAAGATCAAATGTTTTAAGTATTTAGTTTACAGTTATGTGTTCCTCTTGGCGGTAAGTAAAACACAAATACATACTTACATGCACTCATACTTATGCAATAGTCCTGGCCAATAATTTGCAAATATGTATGTATGTATGTACGTATGCACTTGTGTATACATTATTTCACACATACATATATATTAATTATTACTTACATACATTTTCATTCATTAATTTATTTTATTTGTATACAAATCGAATTCATTGTAAATATGTAAACAAATGTATCACAACGTATGTATGTATGTTTGTATGCTTATGTAAGTGTGTGTATACAAACACACACGTAAACATGTGTAGAAGCTTCCTTTTACGCATTTACATATTTACATACATATTTTAATTTTACGTATGTGTATGTGTTCGTCTGTATGCGTACATACATTTTTACATACATCTATACTTGTGTATGCACTTTTGTATATGTATGTACATATGTATGTATCTTATACTTAATTTCATTTGACGTCATAAGAATTTGATACATTTTTTACATATGTACAAACAAATACATACATATGTATGTATGCAAATGCAACATTTAACGATGACCTTGAGCTATTTACTAGCAGTGCGTACTACCAGCATGCATACATACAGACATTTGTACATACATTCATATTAACAGGCTGGAAACGCATCAACATTATTATGACGTCAAAAGGTAGCATAGATACATGCCACAGTTCATCAAAAATGTTTCACAACAGTGTTGATTTTAACTTGAGTGTGTACACACTTATGTACATGTAAAAAAGAGATGTATACATACAGATGTATGTATGTCTGACAAGCAGTGTACTTTTACAGTGGGTCACAGCTGCAATGTAACCAGGCCTGACCTTGATTAATAAAGGAGTGTCAGCTTTTACATACACATGTACATGAAATATTCAAGTGATTATTTATGAGACTATACATATTTAATATTAAATGATTTCAGCTAACGGGAGCAGCTCAAATATTTTTGGGAACATCCCTATTGTGGGGTCACTCGGTTTATTATGGCATTGTACAGAACAAGCTCTGGGCACCTGCTGCAATACTTTTATGCCTGGGTCCCGTTACCTTCATACTATGCTGGATGGGCTGTCAGGCAACCAATCAGAGGAAACGCTGTCTGCTTGGAATGGTAATCGAACAAGTCAACATTTCTAATTAGTGTAATATGTAAATATTATTTATATTGTTTATTTACTTTATTTTTGTATTGTTTTGTAGTTTGCAGCTCTTTTAGTGGCTTGTATATGTGTTCAATTCATTATCTGCGGTTGGTCCTTGGCTATGAGAGAGAATCTTCCAACGTCCGTTGAGATTTTCATCGACGATTCGTTTGTAGAGTTTTTAGACAAGTTCTCAAGAACTAAAGTGGACAACTTACATTTGTGGAATCGCATGCAATCTCAGGTAAGCTTAGTAGTTACAATTTAAAAAGAAATTAACATATCTTATCTAAAATAAAGCGAAATGCAAAGTGGTTATAATTCATCAATTTGTATATTTGTATTCTTATAAGACAAATTGTACTGAATTCTTATCAGGAAGAACCGCGGTAGCAAGCAGTGCACTGCTTAATATGCAAAGGCTACAGGGCCTGTACTGCTTTGCTTGTGTGAAGCTTTACCTACTATTAAAAGCTCTGGATTTATTTATGGATAAATGATCAGTCATGTACTTGGAATATCTAGCAAGTTGATTTAAATGGTATCGAGTTGAGTTGCACAGCATTTGAAATCATTTATATTTAAAATGTATGCCAAATATAGAATTAGAACACAATTAAGTGGCAGCTATAGAAACTTTTAAAATAGTGCCATTAATCAAATTAATGAAAACTGAACCGTTATAACAGAATATATTTGAGCAAAAGAATATTAAAACTAATATAATGAAAATAGACTCACTTAAAAGTGGATTAAACAATACAAAAAAAAGTAGAATAGAAGAATATATGCATTCTAATGCATCTGTAAATCCGTGGGCTAATCTTATCAATTAATCAATTGTAGCTACAATGCTGCGGAGTTGACGGACCCCTTGACTATCGACGCCTCTCGCTACCTTGGTCCTGTTGCTCCCGTCCCGAGCACGCCTACGAATCGGCCTGCGACACTCACTATAAGCGGGGCTGTTTGGCCGTTGTATCGGAGCAAATCAAGAGTCGTCTGCTGATAACCGCATTTGGAGCTGCAATTATTGCCATTCTTCAGGTAATACATACATTTTATTTTAAATTGATTAAAATTAATCAATATGTAATTGATCTATGTATATTTACAGAGCTTAGGCATCTTCTGTGCTGTGCACTTGACCATATTGTTTGGAAAGAACGACAATACCCATCCAATGAACAATATGAACAGGAAAAAGAAGCAACAGCAATTCTTGCCATTGACCATACAGGATAAGAGGCATGATCTACCATCGCCCATCAATCTGTCGCCATCGGCACCCGGCCAGCGTGTTTTAAAAACTGCTCTGCCTCCGGCAATGCACAAATGACAGACGATTAGTTTTTAATGTACTCTAAAATTTATGAAAATATGAGAAACTCCAAAAGTTATAAAAATGTTGTAACCTGAGATGGAATAAGAATATAACTGTGACCCTCAATGTTACGTTATGGTAATTTTCCAAAAATTTACCGTTCGACACAAAAACAAAAAAATGAAACAACATTCAAATTTGATCAACATTCCAGTAGTTTAATTAAATCGTAAAAACTGGACTGCATGTTGTTTTTAGCTAATGTACATAACATAGGTAATAGGTAAAGCGAAATCAATTACCGCCTCGCGAAATTTCAGGCGGTACATAGAATGCATCCACTGCCTTGGGCTTCTTCTTCTTGCCGAACCAACGCTTTGGATAGTAGACCTTCTTCTTGTATATTTGTATGTCAATGTCTTCCTTGTTCTCAAAGTACCAAAGACTTTGACGCCTCGTCTCCAACGCGCTCAATGTACTTTCAATCATCTCAACACGATCGTGTATATTCTGGATTCTTTGTTGCTCTTCAAGCGCGCGTTGATAGCCTGTCTCCCACTCCTTATAGCTCTTCGAATACTCCGACATCAGTTGCGGCTCTACACTTTCGGCACTGACTTTCACACGTGCATTTAGATTCTCAGCAATCGATTCGGTTCGTTTACATTCATTGATAGCTTGATCCAACAGATTGATAAATTCTGTTGGTTTTTCTTCGTTCAATTTGTCAATCAATTGACGGCTCAGTTCCAGAATTTCCTTATACAGTTGATCCTTGTGTTGGCCTAGATACTTTTCAGCTTCACCAATACGTCCACTGAGCACAGAGCCAAGCAATGCAATATTATGTCCAAAGTCCTTGAGACTAGCTTCATTTGCACTCGCAGCCAACTTGATCATGGCTTCGCCCAGTAACTGATCTTCTGTTTTGGGATTGGCATCTTTGACGTAGTTGCGCAGAAATTTAACTCGCATCTTTTCCTGAAGAAGTGAACATAATTATTAGAGTTTTCGTAATTATAAATAAGAATCGTTGCTGGATTTGATACCCTTGCAGAAAATAGAACATAATTTGCAACTGATCTATCGTTATGATAGTTATTCATACTAAAAGTGGCATCTTTTGACATATTAACTGCCTGGACATGTTTATATCGACAGTCGATAAATACCATTTGCAAGGGTATAAGAAATCTAATATATATAATAACTAACCACTTCCGTTGACTCCTCAATTTTTTCAGCTACCTTGGGCTGAAAGCTCTTCAGAAATGTGTAGAATGCTTGAATTGCGAGTGAAGCGACGAGCTCGTTGTTACATAAGTTTCTGTCGATGAGGAGAGCTGCAACTTGTGCCGCTTCCCGATCGCTGCCATTGTGTATCAGCAAATCGATTAAATGGCAACCGGTAAACTGATCGATAAATATGCCATACTGCAGCGGGTTCTGCAGCACGGGAATAGCCTCTTGTGGTCCGTTGAAGTCCAGTAGCTGCTTGACCACCAAATTTGGCAGAAGCGGCACTGACGTGCTCTCTTTCTGTTTCCTACAGACAAACGTAAAAATGAACTACATAAGTACGTTGATAAGATGTCATTTTAACATTTTTAGACATACCTAAGCTTAACCAGTTTGTCCAAGAAATCCATTTGTCTTTGATCCGGATTAACAAATGCATCCAAATTCAAAGGCTTGGCCTCCGACTTTATCTCGTTCGGCAGCAGGCCTTGATTGGCCAAATTGTTGAAGGCATTTGAGAAATATGAAAGGCATCGTCTGTGTGGTTGGAAGCACAGAACTCTCGATTTTAGCATGCTTGCCTTAATTATAAACAATTACTTTGGACAACGGAGAATCACGTGCAAATGCTGCTACGTTCTGAATGACAGCTGCAATGTTGAAACGATCGATTGATGCAGAGTTCACGTAAAATTAAAATACATAGTTAGTTCATTGAAATTAAACAGTTATAAAATCATAATAATGCAAAAAAAAATACCTTTTGTAAACCTTACGTGAATATATTAGAGGTGGAGAGATATCTAGTGAAACATCGGTACCATCGGTAGGCCACTATCGAATGTTTTAATATACAACAAAATTAAATAATTCTGATTATTACGGCCCTCTAAAATATTGGAAAGAAAGAATTTCAAAATCGTATGAGAAATATGTTCAAAACAATCCCTTTTACAGATGAGATTTACAGATTTAAAAGACGTGTCCAAAAAATTTTATGTTTCAGCAAACATCTAAACATCGGGGCAACCAACACACACATCCCTAAAAGAAAATGCATTAGGAGACAGCTCTGGCAGCCGTGTGGCAGCCTTGGCCAAGTTTGGCAACAAAAAACAAGGTGGGAGCCTTGGCCTAAAAAACACGGTGGCAGCACCATCAAGGCACAGGAAAAACTCGGTTGAGTTCTTTTTATTTACTTTTTTTTTATTTATTTTTTTTTTTTTGTCATTTTGCTTAGTTTTGAAGCTAAAATGGAACACGAATTTTTGTTATATTTTTTGTCGATTTTTTAACAATTCATTTAGAATTAATAACAACTTCACCACGCGAAGGGTGACGTGCACCAAACATTCTTTAAAACGAACTTCTTTATTTTAATTAATTTATAATTAACTTGGGTTCTTTAAATTGTACTTTATTGCTAATTAACAAATAAAAATTCACATTTAAATTGCGCGCCAATGGTAGTCAGCATACCAGTATCGATATCCATTTTCTTGTCATCGCCTCCTTGAAATATCGTTGGTTTTCCGATATATCGTACACATATAAGTATCGATGCTTTTTCAACCCTTATTTTCCCGCGCTTAGCTCGTTCAAGCTTTTTTTTTACATTAAGCTTTAGGTTGATCGGATATAAATTCAACATTTTCTTCTACAGCAAGGATGTAAATTTTGCCAAATGTGAAAGGCTATTTCTGCCGAATATGGAAGGAATGCAGGAAATTGAGTCAAAGTTAGTTAGTTACAATGTAGCAGTGATCTGAGAGGGCATTATAAGTTCAACTTTTACAGCGCGGTCATGTACCTGTTTACTCTTGTTATGGGGCTCACAATAATTCTTCACGCATTCACAAATATGAGGAGTATGAGTGTGCGTTACTCGCGGGTGCAACAAGCGTGTCATGGATCGCATGAAGGAAAACAACAACACATTGTATTACTTTCATTTCTTTTATTTCGGCCTCCAGGTGTGTGTATGTATTTGTATGTAAAATATAGCAGTAGTTCTTGCTGCAAGATAATATGGGGAGATTCGTAGCAACTGACTGTTAAAAGACCATCTAAAGTAGACAGCCAAAATCAGCGGAGCAGAAAGCCTTTCCACCCCTCACTCATGTGGCAGCTGCAAAACATACACACAAACACATGTCTGCAAGTGGCACGAGCTGAACATTTAGACACACATGTTATAATCAACATGCTCTCTCATGTATGCAAGGTACATGTGCATATGTGTGTGTATGTATGATATAAAATACGCGATCAAAAGAGAGGAAGAGAGAATAAAGGAATAGACACTTGTACATTGGGTGGGTTGTTGTGAATATTCCTCTCTCTCTCTCGCTCTATGCGCTGCTCTCTGTTGACGGTTTTGCTCCTACATATGTATGTATGTATATAGGTATGTATGTACATATAGCACGGTCTAAAACATTCAGTTGTGATATATCAGACATTTGTGCTTGACCATGCCCAGCGAACGGTTCGGCTGCAGCATTTCCATTTAAATTAGTGCAAAATTTCTGTACTTTCTGTGTTAGTTATTCCCTAAAATAGTCAAAAACAAGTTGAAATGCAATTTCTGCTAGTTTTCATCATTGTAACATCGATCATTTATAACGGTAATAATTTCAAATGCCCATTTTAACCAAATTTGAATTGCAAATATCGTGATCATATTGAACATTTGAAAACTATTTATAAATCAAGAATGAAATCATTTTGGTCAGTGAAAAATACGTACATCTGTGTACATATCGATATAAATATGTATGTACATATGTACATACATACATTGTACATATGTTTGTGTGTATGCTCGCATAAATTGAAAATTGGTGCAAACAGTGTGAATATTATAAACAGCGCGTTCTTATAAGATGTCCCAAATAATTTGTGTTCTATTTATCTTTCGAAAACAATTCAATTCTTTTCGAATTCGAATTACGAAATAAAATGTTATGCTGTTGTTGTTACTTGAAGTAAAAGTTTATAAATAATTACTAAAAATGAAATATTGCGCGGCCGACCTTCAACCCGATTGCCAATCGTGGGTGTAGATACTTTTTATAAAATCGGCGAAAAACAGAACTATTAAATTATATTGAACTCATATTACAAACAAGCGGTAAAGGCTATAGTCGAGCTCCCGACTATGGGATACCCGTTACTTTTTTAGTTGTATATAAAATATATTTTTTTTTGCATACTTTTGGGCATTTACATTGCTTAATATTTTAAATCAGCCATTATCAACTTTCTATTTGTCCAATCTTGTTGCGATTAAGTAGGTTTATAGCTTATAATAACAGATAAATAAATAACTACAAAAATATGTAAAATTTTCTAAAACTGTGATTGTGGTGCTTTTTCCCGATTTGAGGAGGCGGAAAAGGGTGGGGCAAAAATTTAAAACAAACTTGATTTACGTGGGATGCTTCCTTCCCCTGTTACATACATTGCAACGAATTCAACATAATCTTTTACTTATTTTGTTAAGTTACGGGTATAAAAATATATTTTAAATAGTTTTGAAATTAATGATAAATGATAAAAATAAATAAAATAAAATATAAAATAGATAATTAAAAAGTAATATGTAACATTCCGTTTTAAGATGTTGGATGCCAGGCTGATAGAACGGATGGAGAGACAAAGTTTCTCGTACTCGAAGATGATAATATGGAGCCAACAATTCTGGATTGTGACTTTAACTTGAATGATACCGAATCATTTCTGACTGTTAAATGGTTTCGCAATGATAAAGCCATATATCAATGGATTCGTGGCTCGCAGCCTGCTCCAATTGTACGTATAATTTAAATATAATATTGCCATAAGTAATACTGACTTTCGGAATTTCCTTAGCCTGAATTTAAAAATGATGTGGACAGTTCTTACGAGAGCTCAAAGGACCCAAATAAACAGTACAGTTCACTGGCTCTCATAAATCCCACAATAAGTTCGACGGGAGACTATAAATGTGTTGTACAGTCGAAAACGGATTCGGACACCATTCACAAGAGTGTACAAGTAATTGATTTTAGAAATAAAACATTAAAGATGGATCGTTATAGAATTCAAAATGAGACTCAATTAGAATGCACGATTTCTAACGTATTCCCAAAACCAACGTTAACTATTGTGTAAGTAATTAGTTTTTATTTTTATTACTTATTAAATTAAAGTTATCTATGGTCAAATTTAAATTTAAATGTATATTATTCTTATATTCTCAGATCCGAAGACGATGACATTGTCAAAGTGGTGGCGAATGATCCTCTTGAGAACGAGGATGGATACTTCAATGCATCTACCTTGGCTGTAGTCCAGGATAACGATGATGACATCGACTCCTACAAATGTGTGGTCACATTCGATGGTTATTCACAAAATCTAACCGTTGAGATAACCTCGGCATCTAGTAGAGGCTATGTCGATTTTCGAATAGTATTACTAAATTCTTTTGTGTTATATTTACTTGCAAATTTGCATATTTTTATTTAAATAAAAGTTGTTGAGTTTTATTGTTGCAAAAATCAATGTTTATACTACTGTATGCCATCTTCTCTAAGCTACTTTTCGAGTGATTGGTATACAGTTGCATTTAAAGCGACCTTAGGTGCCGTATAAACTTGTCATATGTTACCTTCTGTCTTGGATCCTTTCTCAAATCTGATTGGCCGCAGCTAACGGCCATAGTTCGAAAATACTAAGTTGCGAGTTTGTGGCTCGATTTTCAGTGAAGAAACCAATCGATCTTCATGTCAATCGAAATCTCTTTCATCTTAATTCAGTTCATTTTAACTCTTTCAGTTCCTGATGAATCCCACTCTTGCTCGTTCCAGCTCGAGCTAGTTTTACGAATTCAACTACAATAATAAGTTCGACACCACCTGAAACTACAAACTATTTGATTCGACATTTAAAGATCCTAAATGGTATATTAGTTTACAAAACTCAATAATAAAACAGCATATTTTTTCAAGAAAATTATTTTAAAAGCTCTTGTATATCCAATATTTAGTGTACATACATACAAATTAATTTCAACACACACAAAGATGATGTTGGGGATTCTTACATTTTATCATAAAAACACTTTATTTGACATGAACTTTGAGATCCGTTAAGTGCGACATCATAGCATTGGCTTCCAGATTGTGTATTTTGACGATTTTCCATCTTAGCACTTTTATCTTTCATAATATATATGGCATGTCTTTCCTGCTTTCGGAATTTTGCTCTTCGATTCTGGAACCAAACCTAAAAGGATATAGATAATAGTTGGTAAGCTTAGTAAGCTTTTAGCTACATTTATTTAGTCATACTCTATTTCTAAATTCAGATTTAAGCTCAGTAATAATTCCAGAAATGGAATAAAATATTGACTACAGTCAAACACCAAAATTTTGACTACTGAATTTTTATTTAATTATTAACGTAGACTCGAAATCAAGAAAATATTTCTATGTTTTTAAAATTGTAAGAGCTTAATATTAAAAAAATTCTTTATGGTTTTATTGATTTCATTTGTTGCGGATCATTGTGCCTCATATTAAAATTATTTTAAAACGTAAAATTATTAAAATTTATTAAGGATTATTGGTATTCTTACTATGGTTTCGTATAAGTAAAATATATAGAATTTCAATTACCTGCACTCTTGCCTCTGTTAAATGTAGTTTAGACGCAATTTCTTCCCTTGTATATATGTCTGGATAGTGAGTTTCCAAAAATATCTTCTCGAGTTCATTCAATTGATTCGAAGTAAACGTTGTTCTAATTCGCCTCTGTTTTGATTTATCAGTCAAGCTCGAAGCCTCATCGGAATACGACTTAAGTTGAAAATCTATGTTGAGTAAAGTTATATTGATAAGCTTAAATTTTAGTGTGCATTATAGTATCATCTACATTTGCTTTAAGTCCTGGCATAAAATACCTATAAATCTATTGCAAATAAAAATAAAATGTTCCCATTTTTATAAGCTATAGCTTAAAAACCCAGATCGACTGCTCAGATCTTAATGTATATTAATAAATTAACTAATTATAGATGAAAAGCCAAATTAAAGTAATAGTACATTTCATGTTATTAAAAATGTTGCAAAGTTAGTGGAACTTAACAACACTTTCAAAATGATTCTATGACCCTAATTTTTTCAAACTTCAAACAATCGTAACTTTATCAAAACCGAAAATTTTAATCTTAAATTCAATAAACTTCATTCTACGTTACAAGGTGGCTCCACTCATTTGCAGAGAGCTATAAGATCCTTTCCTTCCCGTTTTAATTTTCATTCATACAAATTGTTGGAGATTTTGGAAATAGAAGAAACATTTTTATAAAATGTATAAGGTATTCAAAAAATTGAAATGCTTCAACATTTGTTGCAAGAATTGGCAAAAACGTAAAAATACCTAATCAGAACTAATAAAACTATTATTGTTTACATAATTAAAAGTGTTAGTATTAGTTGTATGGTAGGCATGTATGGGGAAACCAAAATTTTGAGGCTCCTAAAAGAGAAAAGGGAACTAGAATAAATCTCGCCTTTAATCAATTTAAGAAAATGACAACATCAAATGTTTTTTTTACGATTGAAGTAAAACGGCAGTAAGTTAACAGATGTTTCGATAAACAAGACGAAATCAAGTAACGCTTACAAGGTAATATATATTTCTTGAAAGACTTTCAGATATTTTTATCTAAAAACTATAAAAATGAATTACAAATTAAAAAAATCTCTCAGTTAGATAAGATTACGAAAAACGGGTCTTAAATCATTAATACAGTAATTCTTATATTTTTCAGACAACTTAGAAATACTGGAGCATGGAAAAAATCTAAATTGTAGAATAAAAGAGTATGAGAACTAAAAACCATCGAGATATAGCAAAATTATATTGAATAATTGACCAAACTACTAATTACTGAATGTAATAATGATTAAAATCGATATTATGTAGGGAAATAGAAGCAATAAATGTTTAGGGAGTGTTCAACAGTTGCCCTAAGTTAAATGCAATGCTTAAATTTAGAATGGATTGAAGATTCGTTAGCTGAACAGTTCTTCAATTGTGAAACTTTTCATTTTTCAATGAATTTGTGTAATTATTGCACTTAAATTTGTATTGAATTCAAGAGACTTACCCGTATTATAGGGAGTTATATTATGTGCACCCGGGTAAAAGTCGGCGACATTTGTGATTTTGGAAAACAGAATATTCGATTCCTGGGTAAACGAGTTTCGGATTACGGTTTCATTGGCACGTAATTTATAGCCGGAGTCGATTATCAAATTGTAATGGCTCATGTGGTTGGCCACTGAGAATCCGGAATTTGCATTCGTATTCGTATGTAGTTGGGAATTGGAATTGTATAGACAATCTTTATCATAGCTCGTTTTGTTTAAAAATGAAAATTCCATTGCATATAATAGCTAAATAAGCATTTAGATTCGACACTAAATTTAAATTTAATTTGATTTCCCGCTAAAAATCACATCGCAACAATATAAATATAATAAATAATCGTGAAACCACAGAGGAAATGCAATTTGTTAACTGGGCTTAAATAAATAAGTTTCAGTTACGATTGCCTCAGCATCAACCTGAGGATAAAAAAGGATGTTTCACTTGCATCCAACGAAAGAGAGAAAAAATCACAAGTTCCGCATTTGGGGGCGGTGCCAAAATCCGTACTTTTATTTAGGGGTGGAAATATTTCAAAGTACTTTATACACTTGACCAAAAACAGTGTATAGAAGTTAATGCAAGCAAATCGACATGGTTTTTTTTTATTAAATAAATGCAAAGAGAACATTAAAAACACTCAAGACTTACATTTTACCAAAAATAAAATCTATTGACGCCGTCGACAATCGAGAAATAGTTTTTAAATTAACAAATTATCGAATATCATGATGGGACAATAAAATCTATTCCACTCTTTTACTTTTCTCAGTGTAATCTAAAATTATCTCCATAAATAGTCATGTGAAGAGGTGAAGAATTATCATTGTTTCAAGGGTATACTTATTTGGTTCACATGAATATAATATTCTCATTTTATTTGGATTATCTTCGCTTTATTATGTGTTTCTTAAGATCGTAAAGGACTTTAATCTTTACGAAATCCAGGCTATAATTGTGGCGATTTCACAAAAGCATCAAGTTTGCTTAAAAATTCGTATATTTACTTACGTACTATATTACACTTACATTAAAATATTATTATTAGTTCTTGCACAAGTATCTTTTTATGGAAGATTATCGAAACTGTACCGCTTTTATGATTTTAAATTTTTGGTTCGTGAAAAAGAGTCGCTTTGGATATTTGAATCGGTTAATTTCGGCTAATGGTCCACTGTTGCCAATATTGGTACACTTGGTACATTGCATCACTATTGGTACACTTGTACCCAGGGACCGAAAATAATGATTATTGAAATTTTTCACATCAAAAAATCAATGACTAGAATACATATAAAAAAAATGATAATGATTAAATTTGATCGAAAAAAATAAAACTCACAAGTAATCATTATTTATGATTTTTATTTTTTTCGCTCAAAATTAAACTCACTTTAAGTTCATGGGTTTTGTGTAGGATTTTCACAAAGTATTTTTGCATATCCCTTTAAAAGAAACCCAGAGGACCCATAAAACGCAAAAACAAATCTTTAAAATGATCTATTTTAAAAGTGAGTTTTATTTTGAAGGAAAAAATAAAAATCACAAATAATGATTACTTGTGAGTTTTATTTTTTTCGCTCAAATTTAATCATTATCATTGAAGAAAATCCTTAAAAATCTTTATATAATTATTACTATGTAATTTTTATAATAAAACTCATAATGATTACGGTCCCTGCCTGTACCAAATCTAGTTTGTACACTGCATCACTAAGTATTATTCGAATTGTACCCTTATTTATGTATACATATACCTAGGAAATTTTAAAAATAATAAATTAGTGAATGTACCCTAATTAACATACCAGAATTGAACCCTAATTTATATGCCCAGGAAATCTGAAAAATGGGAAAATAAAAATACATCGAAAAACGACAACTCTATTTTTGCGGAAGCGATTTTCAAGTTATTCAACTCGCTAATTTTTTTGACCATCAATAAAGTTAATTAAATAGATTTTAATAAAAATTGACAATCGTAGTTTATTTGCAGAATTAAGTTCAGTTCACTAAGACATGAGATTATTAAAGCTTAAGATTTAAAAATTAGCATTTTCGAATAAGTTAAGCAAAGGAAAAATAAGTTGCATTTAAAGCCATATCTTGAGGAAAAGAATTATTTTAACGAATTTATGATATTTAAATATTGCAAGTTAAAGCTTGGATTAAACATTTTTACTTTTTGAAGAGCACAAAAGCCGCATTTTGGCGAAAAAATAATATTTTAGCGAAAATAACAATCTTTTAGTGCAGAACGAACTTAAAGACCAATCAAAATGACATTCTGCTTGAAAACCTGTTTAGTTTTTGCAAAGTGAGGAAAATTTGAAGTTGGTCACACCTTTGACCAACTCAATAAGTCAAAAGCTTTTATTCATTTCGGCATGACTGCAAATAAGCTTTAGCATAAGACATAAAATGTAACTGAAAATTATCAAATACTGTCATCCAGCCGAAGGCCTCAGCAGCAATGGCTCATAAGCCTGTGTTGGCCTGTATTTTGTAAATAGAAGCCAACATTCTCAAATAAATAAAATTACAAAAAATGAACCGTCTCAGAATAAAGCTTAAAGTGTTTTGTACTTGTTTTGACATAAGAAGTTAATTTTAAGTTAAAGCTTGCAATTTAAAATTTAAAAAAACACACCTCTTGCATCAAAATCCCATCTTTGCGATCAAAAATTATTTCAAAGAAATTAATAATTTTTGAATGCATAATGTTTTAAGAGGTCAACACATGATCGAATTGACATTCCGCTTGGAAATTGCAGGTACTCAGTTAAGATAAGAAACCAAACCAAAAGGTGGTGAATAGTTGACATTGAGATATTTAGAGTCCCTCTGTACAATTTTTTAATGTTGTCATGCGAATCTAAAATTTTGGCGAAAATCGATAATGGTTAAAAAAGTCTAATTTACGTAAATTATCTAAATTTAGATAATCAATCAAGTTAGAGGTTAAACAATTAGCAGGTCAAAAAAATGTATCGGTTACGGTGAAGCTATTAGCAGTAGATGAACGCGGAGTTGGACGAGTCCATAATACTAACACCGATTCGATTATTCTGCGATGAAATGTTCTTTTTTGAATTGCTTATTATTTTGATAATTATACATCCTCCACTCGCCTTTGTTTCATTTCGTGTATTTCAGATTTGTCGACGCTACCTTAACGCAGATTCCATTTGAATTTTAAAGTTTGTTATCGAATATAAATCGACTTATCATTTACATTTAGTACGTGACACTTGTGAGAGTCGTGAGATTTTGTTGATAAAATATAGAATCGTTGTAATATGGAAAAACCACGGGCTAATAAACGTAAGGAGAAGAAGGATAAATCGAACCATGCTATTAAAGTATGTACATAGATAGATATTCACAGATTGTGTATAGTAAATAATTCGTTGACTTTAGATAGTTGTTCGTCACTTGCCACCGACAATGACCGAACAGGAGTTTTTGGAACAAGTGGATCCATTGCCGGAAAACGATTCCTACTATTATTGCCCAGCCGATTGGTCCCTTGGACAAGAGGCTACATGCCGGGCGTATATTGATATGTCGCTCAAGGACATTTCGGAAGTATTACAGTTTCGCGACCGCTTTGATGGATATGTATTTGTTGATTCGAAGGGCGCTGAATATGTTGCAATTGTGGAGTATGCGCCATTTCAATGCTTTATGAAGAACAAAGCCCGTAATCACGATAACAAAGTGAATACCATTGAAAAGGAATCCCACTATCAGGATTTCCTCCTGAAACTCGCCGAGGAACGTGAAGAAGCAATTCGGCTAGGGGATTTGAAGATCGATATTCCGCTTGAAAGCCGATCGGATGAAAAGGTCAAATCTACGCCATTGCTTCAATACTTGGCCAACAAAAAGGAAAAGCGTCGCGAGGAAGCCCGTAAGCGAAATGAGGAAAAGCGAAAGCAGCGCGAAGAACAGAAGCTTCTAAAATCAATGGACGCCGCTGAAAATAGCAAGCCGAAGGATGCCGCTGGTGAGAGCAAAAAACCACTCAATAATAATCAAAAAAACAACAAGGACTTCAACAAGGAGGGACAAGGTGCAGATAAATCTGTAAAAAATTCTCGTTCCAAACGTCGAACAGAACGTGACCAGCGCCGGCGAGAAGAGCACGAGCAAAGAAAACTGGCGCGAGATCGCGAGCAGCGCGACAAGAAGAATGATCGCAATGAGAACCCGGAAAAAGATAATTCGAATAAGAAATCATCAAAGCAAACCAATCAGTCCAAGGAACAACAGAGCTTAAACAAAGAAGTTACAATACTAAAAAAAGAAGCTAAAGCCGATTCCAACTTAGCCGTGTCCAATACGGATACGGATAAATCAGCAGAAGCGTGCAGTGAAAGACTCGCCTCAAGTCAGGATAACAAAGGAGTCACCAAGACGGCTCCCAAATCGACAGAACACGGCTCTCAGTCAATAAGTCAGTCGGAAACACGTAAATCCGCCAACCGTCGCTCAGCTGCTGAACGTCGCATAAGAAATAAGGTAGGTATTAAACAGAGGTCGGAAATATGACTTTATATTTAATGAATTTTTTGTTTTTATATCAGGATCGTCCATCAATTGCCATTTACCAACCCAAGGCTAGAAATCGTTTGGGATCAGAAGAGAATTCCCCGATCGACTCCAAGGACTCCAGCCGGCCGACGGAAATGCCCGTCTTTCCAACCGAAGCTGATGGCAATCCATTGCCAGATGAAAAACCCAAGAATAAACGATTTGGAAGACGAAACAAGCAGAAGCCTCAGGGCAGCAAAGAGAGCACTGAGCATGCACGTTGTGTATCAAAGTCGTCCGAAAGTAGCACAAGTGCACATTCGACTTTAAAATAATTTAATAATAATGTTCAAAAATACAAAAATTTATACTGGTTGTAGATGCTGATGATTTGTTGATTTATTAGTAAAAATCATTCTCGATGTCCATAGGATTCGCTGTTTTTTGGTTATTCTTCACTTGATCCTGCGACTGATACATATGGGCAACTTGGTTTGCATCTGTTGCATTTTCAGGATTCTTGTCATCGCGGATGCGTATGAAACGAGGGAAGCGAAGCGATATTCCACGCTCCCCATCGACAATTCCAATGGCCGCTCTGTGAATCGGACTGAGCGATAAGTCGGCACATTTGACCTCCCACACTTGGACGGGCTCAAACCAAGCGTCGGGCTCCAAGCTGGAATCGTATCTAAAATATGATTTGGGACTGTCGATCACGTGTTTTCCGAAGAACTCTGAGTGTACACGTAAATCCTCATCCGTAAATCCTTTAAATAGAAACACTATTAAAATAACCATGGGCACTACGATCGATCAACTTTATACCTGTTCCAATTTTACAAATGCTCTGATATTCTTCATTTTCTGTATCATAACAGGCAATCAAAAAGCCACCGTAGATGCCGGTGCGTCGCCCTTTGCCTTTGTAGCCACCAATGACAACAAGGTCCAAGGAATCGCCAACACCCGACAAATAATCCTTCTTCAGTTTTAACCAATTCCTTGACCTTTTGGCAATCTCATATGTCGCCTCCTCATCCAGAGTTTTGACCATTAAGCCCTCACAGTTGCCTGAAAGATAATGAAATTAAAGTCAGAAGAAAGCCAGAGAATTCATCCATCTACCTTTAATTGATTCTTCCAAGAATTGCTGAACTTCATCCATATCATTTGTGTTGAGGGCAGTGGCAAATTTCCATTCACCTTCGACCTCTTGAAAATGTTCAAATAAAAGTTTTCGACGCTCGGATAATGGCTTCGTTACGAGGGAAGTTCCATTGATATACAGTAGATCAAATATGTATACACACACTTGAACTTTAATAGTGGCGATATCTACGTTTTTTCTTTTTCTCGTGGTCAGTACTTGGAATGGCAATATCTGCATCCGCTCCACATCCCATGCAACAATTTCACTGTCGATTATATAGGATTTAACATGATCTGTTTTGAGAATCGACTTGCTTCTGGCAATGAGATCCGGATATTTCTCGGTATTATTCTCCGAATTGCGAGAGAAAATGCTCATTTCGCCCACATCATTTAAATGTATCTGAGCCCGTTCGCCATCGTACTTCCATTCGCAGGTTATATGCATGCCACTGAAGCGTTCCAGGACCTCATGAACGCCCTTTGTGGGCTGCGCCAGCATTGGCTTGAGCGGCATACCAGGATGCATGGGACAACGTGTCTGCAGCTCCTTAATATCATATTTTAAAATTGCTGGAATAATGATGTCATAGTTTGGACACTGACTGCAAGAAATAAGAGTTTACTAAATCATTGGGAAAGATAAAGTGAATTAAGGGAATCCTGAAACTGATTAAACTTGCGCGGTCATACAAAGAATCATAGAAGTGTGCCTTATCACAATTTCTATCGATCACAATTTCCATCGATTAGGTTTATTGGCTGTTCATGATATCAAAATAAAATTCGCGTACAACTGCATCCGTCAACTGATCGAGTTTTCTTAAACGAAACTCCATCAGTTGCAGGAATACCTTTAGCATTAAAATACTTACCAAAATGTCGTCTTCAGCATTAGACTTGTTTCCGCAATTTCATCCTTGTAAACATCGCATACCTTGCTGTTCTTGCAATCTTTGATGTGATTCTTTTTAACAAGAGCTACAGCTAGGGCTGTCAGCAAACTCTGCTCCGCAATGCCAATGCGCAATTTGCCAATTAGAGAGCGTATGAAGAAACGAGCCTCCGAGAATCGACAGGCCACAAACACATCATACACAAGTGTCATTTTCGACTGTCCTGTGGTTTTGGCAATTTCCTTTAGTTTGCTGAAAACTCCGCGAATATTTAAGGGCTTTGGACGAAACATCATGCGCTGCGAGACGCGCGATTGCTCTGCCACAATGCCCAGATCACCGATTAAATGCGTTTGAGACTTAATATGCGCCAGATTTCGGCCTGTCGCCTTTGCAATTGCCTTCATCAGCGTCGTATCGGCGACTCCCAATTCGAGTCCCTCATAGGCAGGCGCCAACTGGTTGATGCTAAGATATACGCTGGGCAACAAGTCCTCCGGACTGACCAGCATTACCGAACAGAAAAAGTTGCTGAGAATATCAATCATTTTTAAACGGCCCTTCGTCTCCTCAATGACCTGAAACGTACGAGCCAAGGCCAAGTATGGTGTCCTAAAATTAAATGATTCAATAAATATGCATTTACAATTAGTTCTTTTCTAAAAAGCAATATTTACAAGCCTTGAGCTTTCCAATAAGCATGTTTCAGTGGATGATAGGAGTCCATAGATGGATCGTAGACATCTGAGCCTTCATCCTCATCCACTTCTGCATTCAATTTAATCATTTTTGGCTTATTGGGAGCTGGATCCGTATCTTCGTCCATTGCTTCAGTCTTTAACGGCGACACTTCTTCCTTCACATCCTCTTTTTTAATCTTGGAGAGCTCTTCCCCATCAGTTTTCTGAATCTTTGACAGCTCTTCTTTCTCTTCATCTTTGCTAATCTCAGTCTTCTCATTATTGTTCTCAACTTTTCTCTTTTTTCTATTTCTGAAATGATTTAAGCAGTTTATAAACAATTACACTGCATTTTCATAAATAAACTGAACTTACTTAGCTTCATCAGGGGATGAACTTTGCGGCTCAGCTTTTGGCTTAAAAAATGAGCTGCAAAAAATATGGGACCATTAGGTTCTGTTTAAAAGTAGCTCTATACCCAATAATTACGTTATTGACTTTTGCATTGCCTGATTTATTTTTCAACAATATAAATGATACTATTTATGCACACAATCCCGCCTTTTTGTTATAAATTATCGTCCAATACCAAATTTATCGATATCGACATTTTATTTAATATGGGTAGTCCATAGACTACATAAGCGTATGAAAGGCAGAAAATAATCGAAAAATGAGCAGACAACTGCACACAATTTGTAATCTCATAAAGCCATCGAAATTTGTGTTTATTTTCTGCGATAAATTCCCTTTATAATGCGGAAAGACTATTGGGTTTTAACTAAAATATATATATTTATATATTACAAAAAATTGAAAGCAGCGTCTTTAACTTTTTTCATTTGCATTGATATGAGTATCAGTGTTTCACTATTTGCAATCGTTCCAATTTCGATAAGCGTCACAGTGTTATGGTACTTATCTTGTGAGGATGTATGAAAAATACTTCTCACAAATCGAATATTGCGCATCTCTAAGATTTGTAAGAGGCTTGTTGAATCTTTAAAATAATTACAATAAAAGTTTGCAAAACAATAACATGGCGGACGAAAGCATAACACGAATGAATTTGTCGGCAATAAAGAAAATTGATCCATACGCTAAAGAAATTGTTGATTCGTCATCGCATGTTGCATTTTACACCTTTAATTCGGACCAAAATGAATGGGAAAAAACTGATGTGGAAGGAGCGTTTTTTATTTATCATCGAAATGCCGAGCCATTTCACAGTATATTCATTAATAATCGACTAAATACAACATCATTCGTGGAGCCAATTACTGGCAGCCTGGAATTGCAGTCGCAGCCACCGTTCCTGCTATACCGCAACGAACGGTCGCGTATTCGCGGATTCTGGTTTTACAACAGTGAGGAATGTGATCGCATAAGCAGCTTGGTAAATGGCTTGCTGTTGAATAAGGAAAGTAATGGACATCAGCCTTCGTCATTGCTTGGGTATTCGAAACCTGGCAATTCGAGCATATTCAACATGCTGACCCAGGCGCAGAAGGATTACAATGCACAGTTGAACAGTCAGCCTCAGCCTGGAGTCACAACGAATCAGTCGGAAAACGTGACTTCCTGTAATGTGTTGAAGTTCTTTGAATCCGCTAAGCAGGCCACTGTGGAGGCGCAGTTGAATCGTGCTCAGCCGCTATCTGTTGACCAGTTGGAAAAACAACATCGTGCCGTTTCTCCCGTTGAGGCAGCACCAAGCCAATCCTTTGCTAGAGACGGCGAATTTGTTGGGTCTTCGGAAGGTCCACTGTCACCATTTCTACGGGCATCGTCATCGTCGACAGTACCTCGGAACAGTGGAAATGCCATCTCGCTTCTAAATAAGATTAAGTTTGAGAAAAATGTAAGTGATTCACCAGCGTCGGCTTTAATTGCAACTGACGATGCCGAGCAATGTCTTAGAAGGTTGCTGGTTGGAGATAAGCCCGCGGATATGAAGCCCGCGCTTATGCCGCCCACAATGTTCGATGTGCCTAACGTTAAAGCTGAAACCGAGCAGAACCACTACATACAACCATTAAATTCTGCACAATTTGTGCAGGCCTTTACTTACCTTATTCAAAACGACAAGGAATTTGTCACCAAGTTGCATAATGCCTACATTAACGGCTGCTCTAATTCGTTGATTGATTCCAATACAACATATCAATAAATAATTCAATTTTATTTCCCCATAAATAAGCAACTTTGTTTTCCTAATTTTGTGCTAAGGACCTAATGTGGTTTGTATTTGATTGTATTTTTTTATTTCTTATTAAAGTTGATGATTTATTGTAGCATTGTAATGTCATTTCTTTATTGGAGCTTGCACAAAAAGATGCCACTTGTGAATTTGTTTATAAATCACAATGTGAATTCCAATTATGAATATTTTTATTCAACATTAACCTATAGAAAGGTTATGTCTCTAAGAAAATCTGATTAATCAAAAGCAGATTCAATTTAATTAATTTAAAAAACAAATCAACAGACCTGCAATATTTCAAAGAGAAAGCCGAAAAATAAACTTTTATTATTATTAATCTCTATTTTTGATTTTGATTAAAATTGGCAAAATCTTATAACAGATTGTTGTGCAGATATTAACAAAATAGAAAGAAAAAAAAACAATCTGAAACTAACTGAAAATGAATTTAATTGAATCATCTCCAGCCAGTTTCATCAAAGCTGAGCATCTTGATTGTATAGAAACATTGGCAAGGGTTAAATGTACTGGTAAAGCATAAATGCATACACGTATATTATAAATACATAAATAGATTTAAGTAGGCTTCTTGGAAAGTACAACAATTAAATCAATTAACCAATAGAATGATTGTCGAAGGTCTCCTTCGCATAAATACGGCGCTTTTGTCCAGGACTCCACGCGAAAACCCGAGTTTTCGAGTAATTCTAAAAAGAGTGTTGCCTCTTCCTCGAATGTTGGCCCGCGGCCGTTTCCCTTGTTGGGATTATCTAATAGAGGCCTCAAAGGTAAATGCGATGTGTTCGTTTCAACGTAGTGCATGTATGGCAGAACTAAGGCAACCACAGCTCGTCCTCCAGGAGCTAATGCAGTGTGAATATCTTGCAAGAGTGCAAAGGGATCAAAGCATCGGTCCAGAACATTAAGACATAAAATTAATTCAACGTTTTTGAGCTCACGTATCTCGGTAACAACATTAAAGCTTAGCTTCTTCAGTCTCTCTCGCATTGTCCAGCTGGCTTCAGTTGCGAATACTTGCAGCACAGCATTTCCGCTTAATTCGGACACACTGTTTGCCACACGCAGTGAGACTTCACCGTCCCCGGCACCGATGTCTAGCAAAGTAATCTAAGCAAATGTCATCATAAATAATCATACAGAATTTGATAAGCAGTTTATGTTGTTTACCGTCTCAGTTGGAAATCTTGATGGAAAGCCGCCAGCCTCCAAGAGTTTGTAGAATTGTTCTTCTGACAAAATAAACATGGATCCACGTTTAAGAAGCCCATTAATATCTGTTTGCGTCATAAAGAACTGCAGCACAGATCTGGCCAAGGCATGCCAAAGATGCATCCATATGTTGGAAGATAACATTTTGGTCCGTTCCAGCCATCTTATTGTTGTTGGGTCGGGCTGCTTCAGAGCAACAAACTTTGACTGGAACTTTTGAGGTAACTCGCAGTTTAATGTATACCACTGCAATACGTTTTTTATTTGAAATATTAGTATTAAATATGTGCATATAATTTAAAGTGTGAGTATGTTCTTTACCTGTTGTGTGTCTATATTCTCCAGAAAATTGTCATTGTGGAATTTAGCGTGAATAACACGTGCCAAAGTGCCTCTGGGTCGATAAAGGTCCATTGTAAACAATGATTGTTTTGGCAATTGTGCATTTGAACTGCACACACAGAAAACTACATGTGTTTTACAATTGTCCGGGAACTAACAAAAACTTAAAAACGCCAATAATCTTTTGTAGTAAACAATACTTACACATATGAATTTACATATATCGAACGATTATAAAATATCGATATATTTAAGTTAGTCAAGGTAGCGTCGTTAAATTACTGACCAGTTTTATTCCTTATTTTTAAGAGAAACTACACCATTATTTTAATCAATTTTGTTCTATATTTCTAAAATATATTGGCATATAGCGATCACAGTTGAAAAAGTATAATTAAATTGAAATAAACGAATATCGATAGTTTCGATTCAAAAAAAGCGATGAATCGATGATTCCATTGAATTATAAATTATACAATGTGCATCACTAAGTTATGTGTGAGATTTTTTGTATTTTTTTTGTATATGAAAAAATAATAACATGAGTTCTCACATCTTGGCAAATGTGGAGGAAAAAGCTGCCACAGCAGGCTTTGATGAACTGCCCTACTTGCCCGAAAAGTATCCGGGAAAAGTTTGTTGCCTATGCAATCTTGGGGAGAGAAGTGCGCTGGGCCAAGGAATCATGTTTCAACTAAAAGTGCCTTCGGATTTCAAAGATAGAAATTCAGTGTATCAATCTAATGACACCGATAAAGATCTGGATTCGATTCGGAAACTAAAGTGTTTTAGAAACAAACCAGTCTCCAGTGCTGAATGCTCATATGAATTGGATAAAATCGGATACGCAGACATTTTAAATGCTTCGGTGTTCCTCGATGACGACTTTGTTTACGTGCATCGGATGTGCATTATGTGGTCGCTGCGCAAAATGCAAGTGACGGATCCCGATATTTTCCAGTTTTTGAGCCAATTATCTGAGTTTCTGGAGCAGAAGTGTAGTTTTTGTGGACTGTTCGGGGCATCAATTACGTGCAAAATGAATTGCCGCCAAATACATCATTGGCCGTGTGCCACAGCTGCCGGTTGCTTACTCATCCTGGAGAGCTTCACTGTGTTTTGTACAGAGCATTTGAGTCAAGTTCCATTGATTTGTAAGTATTCAGATAACGCATATAAAAAAAAAGAAAAATTTTAATATTTATACCTCCGCAGGCAATGATAATAATGTTGAATGCTTGACGTGTTCTTCATTGGGCGATCTCTCGAAAATGGTAATGTGCTGTTCTTGTGGAGATCACTATCATTCCACGTGCATTGGATTGGCAAACCTGCCCGGTATGTGTGATATGAAACAACCTAATATATAAATTTAGCTAATTAAATGTATTTTTATAGATACTCGAGCTGGTTGGAGCTGTGCACGCTGTACAAAATGCCAAATTTGCAGGCAACAGGATTCCAATGACATTAAATATGTCAAGTGTGAGCAATGCCAGAAGATGTATCACGCGACATGCTTACGCCCGATAATATCATCGATTCCCAAATACGGTTGGAAATGTAATGTGAGTAACTTCAACTGTTTTTTCAAATTTGTGTTTCTTTTAATATTGTCAACTTATCTTATGAAATTTTTTAGCGGTGTCGCGTTTGCACTGATTGTGGATCCAGAACACCCGGCGGAGGCAGTTCATCACGCTGGCATAGTCACTACACGATCTGTGACTCCTGTTATCAACAGAGGAACAAAGGATTTTCTTGCCCAATCTGCCAAAAAGCGTATCGAGCGGCAGCATATAAAGAAATGGTCAAATGTAGTTATTGTCATAAGTAAGTATCGAATTTATAGAATATTGTTTTGATCAACGGTTGTAAACATGTACATATATCTTGTTAGATTTGTTCATAGCACTTGTGATGAGGAAGCTGATTTGACTGCATATCACAAGAAGAAAGAGTTGAATCCCGACTATGATTATGTCTGTCCCAATTGTAAAACCAACTCAAGCGCAGGTCATATCAAATCCGAGCCACTAGAGAGATCAATTGAATCGCAGTCGTCTGAGCATTTTAATATTAAGGACGGCGACACAGATCCATTAGAGGGCAAACCATGTCTCGAAATCAACAGTGAAGATCCCCTCAAGTTGCCAAGCACAAAGAAGAAAGTTTGTATTAGCAACATTCGTGGCAAGGGTGGAAAGTTTGTGCTACAGCGCATGGGATCCATGTCGCAAATTGGCAAAAAGCGCAGCAATCGTGGAAAAGGACGGCCGATTGTTTTGCAAAGCGGATCAAGCGATCGTTACATCAGCCGCAATTTGGATACGGACTTTTCCAGCGATAAGAAAATGCTCCTATGCTCGGCTCGAGATAAATTCGTGCTGACACAAGACATTTGCGTGATGTGCGGCTCGGTGGGCAGTGAAAGCGATGCCGTCATGATCACATGTGCTCAATGCGGACAGTGCTATCATCCGTATTGTGCCAGTGTTAAGCCCTCAAGGGGTATTCTCCAGAAGGGATGGCGCTGTCTGGACTGCACAGTATGCGAGGGATGCGGCAAAAAGAATGATGAGGCGCGTTTGCTTCTGTGCGATGAATGCGATATATCATATCATATTTACTGTGTGAATCCGCCGCTTGAAGCGGTACCGCATGGCAATTGGAAGTGCTCGTTTTGCACCATATGCCAAAAGTGTGGTCGCAATCCGACGGAAAAGGGCGACTACACTGATCCCAATCTGCCGGAGTGTCCGCCTTGTGCTAGCCAAAATAACTGCACTGTTTGTACTAAAGTCTACAGCGATGGCGAGATGATAATCCAATGTGAGCAGTGTTCCCATTGGTCCCATTTCCACTGCGACTCGATAAACACTCAGCACACAATCGAATATTACGAAAATAATATGTACAAATGCTTCAAGTGTCGATCCAGCGTAAAAATGCCATCGCAACCGAATACAACAGTTTTGAATGAAAGCTCGGTGAACAACTCGAAGCTGTTGCCAGAGATTTGTCAAGAGGGGAAGAATATGAATGTATCTGATCGAAGTCTTATGTTGACAAATGATTTATTGGAGAGCACGGAGGCGATTCACTGGATAGACGGTGTGTGCTTGAGCGAGAATGGCTTAAACATGATCAAATCGCTTTCCACAGAAATAAAACGCAAGAGGAAAATGCGACAGTCGATGGCGAATTCAAATAAAGATGGACAACTCGATACAGGGCCGTCAGATGATCTTCCCTGTGATAAATACAAGGACGGCATGATATGGGACAGGGGGGAAAGTGCTCTTCCCGAAGGATTTACCATTTCCACCAACGACGACGGTGTTCATGTGTTGCGCAAAAAACGCCAACGCAATTTGCAAAAGTTGGGAATCGGTGGATTCTCGGTTCGCAACCGAGGATTAAAAAAGGATAACGAGGATACTGTTGATCAGCTCAATGCAGTCTTAGTTGTCGACAAGAAAAAGAAAATCATACGGAAGAAGCAAAAGAACAAGCTTATTGAAGCCTATCCGGCGTATTTACAGGAAGCCTTCTTCGGAAAACCTCTCTTGGAGTCCGGAGATGTTGTGGCATATGATTCGGAATCATCTGATGAAATCGATACGACAATGAAAATGTTTTTCACTTACTCGAATACTAAAAAACCCGACGAGGAGACCAATTTGGCCACCAAAAGTCCTGTAAAATCTTTAAAGAAAACGAAAGCTGAAAAACCTTTGTCTTTACCTGAGAACAAGAACATTTTTGGGGATCAGTTTTCAATAGCAGCACAACAACATCCGAACGAAGAGTTAGTACCCGATGCAGGTCTTTTTGGTAAGCATTAGTCCTATGAATCATAAGACTTGAATTAAGACTTGAAACCCATTTCAACAGATACGTCAATGACAGAGATGACGAGGAATGTGACTGCGAATAACATACATGCGTTGGATCCCTTGGTATATACACCATTTATTTGTACCATATTATTCTTGTTAATTTTCTTTACTAATTTCTTTTTGCAGGCATCCCAGGGAATTGCTGGCTTAGAAACCGCCAATTCCAACGTCAATTTTATTGCGTCATCTGATAACATGAAGAATGCTTTAAGGTAATATCTAATTTTGAATACTTAAACATATCCATTAAATGTCTCAATTAATTTCAGTGAGCCGACAGTCTTTGTGGAGAATTATGCTGTGCCGCCACAGTTAACGCAGGATCAAAAGTTCCACAGTAAATTGTATTTGCCGGCGAATATAACTGCCAAATCCTCGCCAATGCATTATCAGGCAAAGGTGCAAAATAATAAGTATATAGAAGAGAAGAGAATTGTCGAAGAGCCAAAACCAAATGAGCCCCAAATGGAAGGCATAAATGTTGGCACCCAAAAAACAGCCGAAAAGATGCGCAAAGATGAGGGTACACATCATTATTATAATGTCAAGCGAGTGCAGTTTACACATATACATGTTTCCTTACAGATCTTGGTTTAATGGCGACAATTTCGGCTGTCCTGTATGCAAATACGGAGCATGCCAATCTGAAGGAGCTATATCCCAACTGGAACGATCGCTGTAAACAGATCCTAAAGAGATGGCGATCATTATGCAATGAGAAAAAGGCACCATTCTTGCAAAAGGCCAAGGATAATCGATCAGCATTGCGACAGAGGCGGGAACAGTGCAAAATCAGTCAACCGACAAAGGTAGAGAAGCCAGAGAATCCCGACAAGGGATTCGTTGTGAAGCCAAAGGAAGTCTTCTCATTTAGCAATTATAGTGAGTACAATTTACTGCAGTTCGTATTGAAATTCTTATTGTTATAATTATATATTGCAGATGGAATCTCATACGATTCAACTTGCTATATTGGACCATCTGTTCACACTCCAAATTCACATCCAACGACGCCCATTCTCAATGAGAATTTAGTTGTGAAATCTACAATCCAAAGGACACCTATGCACGTTACAGGTCCGTCCCCATTGAAAATTGCATCGGTTGAGCAGCGGATGGAGCACAATCCATCATATGGACCTGAACCCGTGCCAGTGGGCGATAAAAAGCTGAGGAATCTATTGCAAAAGTCAAATTCTGAAGCCATGATGATGTCATCTAATTCCGAATACTTTATGCCAAACGATGTTCTAAGAATGGGACTCATTCAAAATGCTCCCATAACTCAAAACAATCCCATGTTGAGCATGAGTGGAAAGCCCCAGCATACGGAAATGAGAAGTCTGGATCAGGATGGCAAGAATCCACTTGATATTAAAATGTCCGATCCCCAGGAGGGAATTTCATCATCTGCTGTTGAGTTGGAAAATGTCGGCTTTGGAGATATATTGGGTGGCTTCGGAGAAGGAGATGATGATGATCTATTGAAATCATTAACATCTGAAATTGGCGATGATTTCAACATACTGGAATATGCGGATCCAGAACTAGACGTCAATGTGCTCAACACATTGGATTTCGAAGATACGGAAAAGAATTCTGCTTAATGATAATCAATATACATATTTTTAGACCCTGTGCTTACAAAGTACAAAGGAATTATAAGGACAATTTTATAGCTATAGAGTCTTGGCATCAAGTAACAAGTTTATGCAAAGGAGAAAGAAGAGAATTAACAAATCTTGCGGGAGAATTATGTATGTATGTATGTTTTTTTATTACAGAATAAGTACAGGGTCTCTCACAGTCGGGTGCTCTCGACTATAGCCTTTTCTAATAGTGTTCTGTTAATGTTGTACTACAGAATGTAAGCATTTCAATGAATTATTATAGTTTTACATTTAGGGTGTTCACTTTACCCTAGCAGCCTTGCAGGTTGAAAACGTTGCAAGCTTGTTGCAAGAACAGAGCTTTATGTGGAAAGCGTTGGACATAATCACAGTGGGCTGTTTTTTGCTTATATTTTGTTAAATATGTTCAACGCGTTGCACGTGAAGCGATGTTCTCGCAGCAAGCTTGCAACGTTTTCAACCTGCAAGGCTGCTAGGGTAAAGTGAACACCCCAATTGTTTGTTTGTGACGGATTGAAGAAAACATCATTTGACAAGGTTAATTTAAGGAAAATACGTGTAAAATCCGAGTGAAATAATTAGAAAAAATATCAATTTTATATCGTTTCATTCAATATTTTTTAAATTTTGTTTTGATAACAGTTTGAGCTCTTTTCTTGATAAATTGTATGGATAATGCAAACTCGTGGGAACATAGATTTTTCCAATAACTTGCCTGAAAGTAAAGATTAGAAATAAATAGTAATTATAACACTGATATTATTAGGTATTTGCATACTTGTTAAAATTTTCTTCGTATCCAACCGTATAATCATTTGGAATTTTAGCTACTGTTGTGAAGGATGTGCATTCGCTTGGAGGTGATTTTAATGCATAAAAAGGATAGTCAAAGGTATTAATGTAGATGTCAACACAGAGACCATGACTTCCCAGATGCAATTGACTTGCCACCGAGGGCTGCCAGAGACCACAGCTGCCGAACATGATATTTCTGTGACAGGAGTGAATCAAAGTTCCTTTATCGCGACTCGAATGGAAGCATTGCACATTTTTGCCAGCTTTCGAATGATCCACAGCAATCGGATCAAATCCAGGTCCAGCCATATCACAAGCTAAAAAATGATCATCAATTAATAATGCACAAATCTCTCAATCAATTCTCCATAATTACTGTCTATATTTTGGAGTGTGAAATGTGGTTGTAAAGATCGACCGACGGCAGACGCCAATTGGCCACCGAAGCTGAAGCCAAACAAATATCCTCGGCTTGGATCAAATCCGTATTGAATGAGGCGAATTATTATTGAGGCAACTGCTTCAGTTATCTGGTTAAAATTGGAGTACAACCTGAGTAGAAGTATGAGTATCTTTTTGATACGTTCTCAGAGTGGATTTTAATATTTACCGCATGTAAGATGAACTCGCGACAGTGCTATAATCAATGCAAATTACACAGCCTTTTCGGTAGAAACTCAGTCCTAAAAGAAGATACCATATTTCTCACAATCTCAAATATATTTCCAAAAAAATTAATCTTACGATCAATTAACGCAAGCGCCCATTCATCAGAACAACTTTGGATCCATCCATGCAGTATAATTGAAAATTTATCTGATGGTGAGCATCCAGAGTTTTTCAACATATTCCCGTTAAGATCAACAGATGTCTCCAAGGTTTTTGTATTATTTCTAGAAGAATGAACGCATATCTTCAGGGTATCAACATTGGGAGACCAGAGACTAACTGATTTCTCAGCTGAGCAGAAAATTTGAAAACTTACTTGTAGAATTGTACAGTCATAGTTTTGCGAACATCAGTTTTAAATGCTCTCGGCTGGAAATCTTTAGAAATTCCCTTTAGTTATGAAGAATGTTTGTATTATATTTAAAAACATACCTAATGTTTCATTACGGTCACCAAGTAATTGTCCATGTCTTAAGAATAATTGTTTTGGATTCCATTTTGAGTCAGCCGTATTAAAAATTAGTGACCATATTGTTAAGAGCGTGATATTATTAATAAGGGATTCTTTCTTGAGGTATTTCATCTTATGCTACTTATTAAGTAAATATTAAAACCTAAGCATAATTTAATGTACATAATATACAGTACAAATCAAGCATAAAATATTATGAGAACTAACAAAACTATGTAAGAAGGCGAATCTGCGTGAAATTCGGATTGAGTGAGATAAATCTCAATAATCAACTATCTTTAAAAAGAACCGCCAAACTAATCCTGGCCAAGGACATTCACTCGTATATATGCAGATCTATACTGGTCAAGTTTTAACAATTTGTGGAAATTAGACTTTAATTTAACTGCCAAATAAGGCTAGCATGTAGATTATAATGATAATATAATTTTTTTAAAGGTTCAATTAAGGTATAGTGAAAAAGGAACAAGATAGCTCCGATCATTGATTGATTGGGCACACTTTTGTTTCAATTTATCGATAGTCTTCGAAATTGATCGAAATTTGAACGCGAAGCTTACAATTAAATGCAGAAAAGATAAGTCGATCTCCACATTTATCGATTGTTGCAAAAATTAAATGCACGCGCGGTAAGAAAAGGCGCCAAAATGTGTATAGTTTCCTTGTTTATCCCACTTTAGCTAAAATAAATTAAAAACTTCTATTCACTTGCTGAATAAACAAATGGGGATCAGGCGCATTCATTCTTTGAAATTTTAATTCACCAAAATATATTTTAAATATATGTATGTGTGTGTGTATACTTATATACAAAGTTTTGCAGCTGAAACATCAAGATATTATATACCCTACTGATTAGGGCAGTCGTTTGGCGACTGTTTCTTGTTTCCACCAGAGGTCTTGTTACGACCACCTGCTGGTGGTGCACCTCCTTCATTTTCATCTTCGTCGTATTCCTCCTCTTCATTTTCGAATTCCTCCTCATCCTCATCGTCCTCATCATCAACGATGTCACCAGTATAATAAAGCACAGCTTTCGGAATAATTCTAGCACGCAAAAAGTGTCCGATTTCAAAATCTGTAGCCAATATCTGTAAAAATATAAGCAATTTGTTAGAATTGCATTCATAAAATTTATATAAAATAAAGCCTTACTTGCTGAGACTCATCGTCGATTTCTTCCTTATCGGTTGGAACTTCTGGTGGATTGAAGAAATTAAAGAAGGAATCTGTAGGAACCTGTTTGACAATAGTGCGCACGGCGCCGCGTTCCTTGTGCTTCTGTTTCTTCCTAATAGTTTTAACTGTCAAGTTCATTTTCTTTTCCCAGTTAATGACGCAACCCTTGCATTTATAAATCTCGGGGCCTTCGAATGCGAAAGGATCGTCGGGATCTACAGTGGATTTCAGGAAGTATTGCTTAGTCAGCACAGTGTTCGAGAAGTATTCATTTTTATCAAAATGAAATTCCAAAAAGTATGAATGCTGCAGGGCAAATGTATACATTTTTAAATGTTTAGTATAAAGAAACAATAAACACTTACGTCGTTATCGTATTTAATAACAATGTCGGTGAGCTTCCGCATTGCCGGCTCATCGTGACTCTGAACCATTTCCGACAACATGGCTGTATTTCTAAATACAGTTAGCCAGAAGTCTGGGATGCCTTTGGCATCCTCAGGCATACTCTTAGTATTCTTTAATGACTCGCGGATGTGATCACCGACTTCTCCATCAATTGACGGACTTTCGGGTTCCTTCCACTTGGGACTCTCCACTGGTGGATCAACAGTGCCGACAATAACTTCTTTGCGTTTCTCAAACATTGGTTGGTACTTCAAGTGGTACTCCTTCTCCAACTTGTAAACCTCTTCGAAGAATTCGGCTTCCAAGGCCAGTTGCTCCAATTGCAAATTCTTCAAAGCGGTGAGCCTGTTTTGAACGCCGGCTGGCAACGATTTCACCATCTGTTGCAAAAATTGTCGGCGCAGCACCGAGTTCATATATGCCGGCCTGTTAAATTCATTTCAAGTTGTAGCATTATTAAAAATCCACGTACAAACAAATAAAAAGTTTTTAATTACATGGATTGGCAGTCGGAATTCGATTTATCATCATCGATTTCATTGCACGACTCGGCATCGATATTTCCCTCTTTTGGTGCGTCCATTGTCTCTAATGTAAATGCAGAATTCTGTAAAACGCACATACGCATTAATTTCACATGTACGTATTATATTCATAAAATTATTAAGAATTTGTGGTCTACAGACCGTCGTCAGACACTCCCATAAAGTGTTTAATTAAACACATACACGTACATAGTTTGTCTACATACATACACTCAGACCAACATTTATTCGTACACCCTTTTTTTTACTATAACAGCTATATATGTCAAGTCTTCACACTAAAAAAAATATATTTGGAAAGGTCGTTCAGATTCCGTTTGAATGATGCAAAACTTTCCTTAACCCATTAAGTACCCATTGAATATTTTGAGTTCAAAAAATCGTCAATTTTTAAACTTTTTTCCTCGATTTTTTACACAAAATATTTTGATGCAGAAAAATTCTTCAAACAATTCTAAGAGTGACTGCAAAAAAAAATTTTCAAAAATATTTTTGCTAGTATTTTTAAAATTTTTTTGAAAATCCTAAAAATGACCATTTTAACCCATTTTTAACCATTTTTACCATTTTTCACACAAAAAGTGCCTTTTTCGCAATTTTCAATAAATTTTTAAAAATACTAGCAAAAATATTTTTGAAAATTTTTTTTTGCAGTCACTCTTAGAATTGTTTGAAAAATTTTTCTGCATCAAAATATTTTGTGTAAAAAATCGAGGAAAAAAGTTTAAAAATTGACGTTTTTTTGAACTCAAAATATTCAATGGGTACTTAATGGGTTAAGGAAAGTTTTGCATCATTCAAACGGAATCTGAACGACCTTTCCAAATATATTTTTTTTAGTGTGAAGACTTGACTAATATAGCTGTTAAAGTAAAATAAAGGGTGTACGAATAAATGTTGGTCTGAGTGTACATTCAATCAAACAACGGAGTACATGTGCACAAGTACATATGCATATATGCATGTACATACATACACTTTACAAATGCGCAGAAATGTAAATTCATTACTTCAACTTTATTTAGACATGTATGAATTAGATAGATGGATTTAGTATTTTCTCAAGTATTAAAACATTTAAGCACACATTTGTCAGCTGTAATTATTAAGAAAACTAGAGAAAACAAAAAAACACAAAGGGTACACATTCCTGTACACCACATTTTCGCAAAACACGTGTTAGTTTGTGCATCGTGTAGTGTGCTTGGCCCTACGCATTTGCTTGAAGGCAAAAAAGTACACACATTTATAAAAAACGTGCAAGTAAAATGGCATTTTTTAGCAATTATGCGAAATTAATAAGCATGCAAATATGATTTATTAGCAATACATACCTCCAACCGAAAGACTGAACGAAAAGCACGCCGCAAAGTTGTCGGAACCAAAAGGTCTGCTTTCACAGGGTAACGAGGGAGTACGAAATTCAAAATGTCTTCGCATTGGCTTTCACAGGGTGAGTTGAGTATAAAACTTTTAAAAATCTATCCTCTTGTGTCCGTCAAGATAGCGTCGTAAAGGTATCGTCGGATGTAGACATTAAAAGTAATCAGAGGTATTCGAATAGAATATAAACATTAAATATAATCAGAGTTATTCGATACACAAAATTAGTCGAAGAAAAATTAAGAAGCAAGAAAAAATTAGTTTAGGGTAAACCATATAGTATTGGCTAAATTTTTCTTTTCTCTCTAATTCGGCTATCGGTTATCGGCTCAAACTTAACGCGCCTTTAATAAGTCAGTTCTGTTCAATATTAAATTACTGCTATTTTATTTAGCATCTCATCACTTCAGCACTTTCGTGCTTAAATTAACATGCTATCGAAAATGTGAAGCATGTTCGTGAGATTTCAAATGTACGTGGCCCGTTTTTCGCATATTCTATATGAGGCATATGTTTCGTTCCCATCGTTTCTAAGCAACAAAGGAGATATTTTTATCGCACAGTACATTTGCAGTCTTATTGTATTGACTTACATATGTATATCTTTTAGGTAATATTTGAAGTGTAGTCAATAGTAGTCATATCTTAAAATAATCGGCTCATAACTTCAAGGAATTGTTGAAAGCTTAATAAATTATCCAAATTTTTTTTTACAATTTAAATTGAATCTTATTAACTCTCAAACTATGCAAATTTGCTCTTTATCTTGAATTATAATTTTAGACGGCATTAGATCATATTTAACTATGGCATTCCTCAAAATAAGCTGCAGATTCTGTTATTGCATATCCCTTGGAAGGACTTACCTTTCGGATATTCTCGTTAAGAATCCCTGATATTATCTTACAATACTTGGCGAGCAATAAAAAAAACACATTTATTTTATTGTTACAATTTTTGATATTTTATTTACGTAAAAATAAAATATTTGGACATATGATTTAATATAACAAATTAATAATAACCTTCATTCAAAAATTTGATTGATTCTTAAACTTGTCTAATGTTGCGAACTCTTAAAAACCGAGCGATTAATGCTCTTAAGAGTAAATTGTTATTACTTCACGACCTCCTCCACGAACCATTAATACTTTTTCAAGACCCTCTGTTAAAACTTCCAGGAATTCCATATCTAGTTATTAAAAAAGAGAACAAAATATTTGTAAAAACTAAAAGTATTTCTTTGTACTTAGTAATGGACTTACAATTGCTTTCACGTTCCGCTCTCACTTCCCTCGGGGGACCTGGTAAATTCATTATGACCAATTGGGCATCTTGTGATTTCTCTACTATAACTTCATTTAGTTTTATTGCCGTGTGCATGCGACGAACATTGAATTCATCTCTGTAAGCAATAATAATAACAGAAAAAAACATTAAAGATTTGATATAAAGCTTTGAAATATAATAATACTAACGGTTTCACACTCGATTTTAAATTTCCGTCAGCTTTCTCAGTTGACTCGTCCTTGTTAGATGTAATATCAGGTGTTTCCGAGCTCTCCGGACCATCTGAATCAATTGAATTGCGTTTTTCCTCATTGTGAGAATCCTTAACAATACGAAATGGAAAGCATCGTATTAAATATCAAGAATGATTGATTAAATTGTACTTTTAAATTATCCTGTGCATTTAAACAACCAAAATAACAACAACAAAAACTATTAAAATGTATAAAAATAATTATAATAAATAATCAAATTGTACAATAAATAATACTTGGGATTAAAAATCGAAAGTTAAGTGTCTGACAAATTTTAATGAAATATTTATATTAACATCAATTTGCATTAACTATTTTCCTGAGGTAAACTGAGAACTACACATTGTATATTTATTAATTATTAGTTAATTCTAATTATTAGTATTATGATGATTACGTATACATACGTGATTTTGTATTTCTTCTATGGTAGGATCGGCAAACCGAACTTTCGACGCTGTTTTAATGGCGTCATAATGGTGGTCTACAATTGTTTGAACCTGAAATTGTTAGCGTAAAGTATTTACATACATATACATACACATGTGTCCCATTAACCTGGCCAATATATGTATTTATAAGTTTACTTGTGTTGAAGTCTCAGTTTCAGTTTAAGTCGAATTAAATTTATAATTAGGCGAATTACATTTAAATTTAAATCATTTATATTTCATTTGGCTTAAACACAAGTAATCTATTAACAATATTGGCGAAAATCTTATTCATAGGGTCTATTTTTCTATATCATTTGAGATCCTAAACATTTAGCTATAAGTTCATCATCTACTACTTATGCTAAATGGAAAATCCATAAACATAGGGTGAGAGTATCTTCCAGATACATTTAAAATAAATATATTTCATTCGAACTTTGTACATACATAGACTCATACATGCAACACATATACATACTGACTTTTAGAACGTGCAAAAAGAAGAGGAACATTAAAAAATCAAGTAAAACCGCTGCTTAGATACCCTGTACCCAGCTATAGTAATTTACATATACATATACACTTTCGTTCTCGCACGCTAGATGGCGCCACCTCAATTAAATTTTTTCAGCGCTATGAAACATAGTTTCATGAATATCTTTTGTGTTTATCACTCATATCAGACAGACTAATGTGAATGATCAAGAAAATCTTTACTTTTTAGGGTTTGAAATGTCTTCGTTTATCATTTACAAACAATGCAAACGGGTACAGAGTATAGAAATGCGTTTATAATTCGATTTGCTTGAGATTTGCGAAAGAAACAGTGGGTCAAGTATGTATGTGCTCAAGGGACATGTAATGGGTATTCATGCAGCGTAATATATTTCATATCTATATAAAATTGTCCATTTACAGTCGCGCACATCAGTAATGAACCTTGGGATATGATGAACACTTGAAAGTTTGTTTTTTTTTTTAAATTTGTGAAGCAAGCATAAAATAGTTGAATACTTTATTATGTATGTATATGTATGTATTATAATATAGTAACTTATGATAATGTCTATAGATACGCCTAGAAAATAGTATAATATATCCGCATATACGTATATATTTATATATAAAGATAGATATAGATTCGAAATTCTGTATGTTTGTTTGCTTTACCAAAGATAACTTATTATCACTGGGTGTTTCCTTAAAATCCATTATAGTTTGAACCTTTTATCAAATATACAAAGTGTGAAATTTTTTTAATTGATCTCAATAGTAATTAGATTTGATTTGATTTTGATTCGGATAAAACGTACTTTTTAAAATAACAATCGAAATGAAAGGGAAACCAATTAAGTAAATGAAATAAAGGTGTGCGATAAATGATAAATCATCCTAAATATATAAGTTATTATTGATGATAGCATATGGATATGTATGGATGTATGTAAATATGTACAATATGTATATCGAAATATTGAGGATATGGAATCGAGAATGTTGATAAGATTGAACATTTTATACTCACTACTTTGGAGTTCTCTTTTTTGTTTAAACCTAATGCTCGTAGCATTTGATTGCGCTGTTCCATCATGAGAGTTCTCTCATAGGTATAAGCCGAAATATCGCTATTATTCTGTGATTAAATTTGATATTGATATTAATAAATAATTAGATAAATTTAACTGTCAATTAAATTACCATTTCAACCACTTCAACATCTGCTTCAATTCGCAGATGGTAAAGGAATGTCTTCAAATCTTTCTTCATTTGAATCGAATTGTCTTCGATTTGAGCAACCGTGAAAATGCGAAGTTTGCAATTGCGCCATGTTCTGTGCTGTTTCAGCAGGAAAGGCAGCAGCATTAGCAGACCTCCGTCATGGACAATCCACCAGATATCAATGTTTCCACCAATCTTCAGCAGAAATAAAAAAAATAAAAAACAGAATTGAAATTAAACAGTTTTTGAAACACACTTTGTATTTTGTATCTATCTACTTACTTTGTGATTTGATTCGGGGTAGAAATTGATTCCCTTGGGCACAATCAGTGCCATATGACAGGCGGCCACAGTTCGCACTGTTTGAATGAACGTCTTCCAGCTATAGCGACCTTCCTGTCGCCAGCTGTACGGCCAGCCAATGATCACGGTGTTTGGCTTCATGCCTCCAAGGCCAATTGTCTGAATGCTGAAATAATAGAGAAATCAGTAGAAAATCGTTTGTCTAAAAAAAGGTACAAAAATCGCAGCACACGCAAAGTTTATGCCATTATTGTAAAAATAACCAAGGCAGCTATTTTTGTCGATCAGAAAGTATAGAAAAACCGAATTTATCATTTTAGAAAAATAAATAAGTTAGTTATTTAGCTATTAACTTAGCTACATATTTTGGTCGCTTCAGAATCGACGCGAATATGAAACTTATCGATAACAAACGCAGTTTAAGTGGCACGAAATTAATAAGAAAAGTAATTAGCAAACGTTAGCCATTAGAAAAGTATGGCTGTACAAATGACACTTACACTGAACTGAGGCCCTCGCCAATTTCCTGGGCAACGAGAACATCACAGAATCCCTTAACCTTCTCATCCGTCATGTATTTGCGTAGTGTAGTCTTTGCATCCACTGCCTTATTGGAGATTTTTGTGTGATCACCTTTTATCACAGACACACAAATTGTCAGACCCTTGCCAGCCTTCAATTGCGTGGCAAAGGAGAAGATTTTCCTATACTTCGGTATGAGGTTGTCATTTAGTTTCGATAGCACCAAAATCTGTGGACGCCAATTTTTCGTATGTGGTGGGCCTTCTTCCAGGCGCTGTAGTGAGTATCTTGCTGCAGTTAGCGCCATGCCGCGAATGCCATCGCCCCATTCCTTCTCGGCACTGCAATAGATCAATCAATCATTTAATCAATCACAAATCAAAATTTTATTGTATTTTAAATGATATAATGATAAAAGTTCTTGAATTGCCTTCATTTTTGATGGATAAGATCAATATTGACAGATTGAAATAGGAACTTACCCTCGATATTCGATGTATTTGTATATAACAATTGCCATGCTTATGGCAATTAGTGCAAAGTACCACGATGTCATGATCATAACTGATATGCACAGTGTAAGTCCCAACAAGGATAAGCTCCAGTGATAGAATTTGAAGCGTGGTCTCCAATTCGGCGTTCGCAGCAAAGTTTGCACGGCGCAGGCCAAGTTAACAAAGCCATAGCACATCAGGAAAAACATTGACAGCAAAGGCGCCAAAAGATCAACGTTTCCTAAAGAAAGTATAACAATAGATATATGAGTATAAATAAATAGGTATCAAATGTAGTTTGCGATTTGTTATTTAAATTAAGTTTCGCAAATTAGATTCTAACATTTTGCTGACGGATAATTAAGTTTACCTAGTAAAATGCCACATTGACAGATGACAATGGTTAAAAGCAGAGCTCTCACTGGCTCCCCGCGCTTCGAAGATTTTGCGAATGGGGCCAAAAATGGTATAATCTCATCCTTAGCAATTGCTTGCAGTAAACGTGGTGCGCCCGTCAAGCTCTGTAGTCCAGCTCCCAGCGTAGATAGGAATGAACCAATCAATATGACCCACTGATTTGGCCACGCAATGTTGGCCACAACCAATTTGCCACCAATCGATTGACCAAATCTATTGGTAAATTAAATTTGTATTATGAAAGATATTTAATTGAGATAGGATGAGTTTCTTACTTGTCTCGCAGTAAAAGATTATCAACAGTGCCAGCGAAAAATAGAACACTTGATAGATAAACAGTACTTGTTGTTAAAATAGCACAAATTGTGCCAATGGGAATACTCTTTTGGGCATCAGCCAGATCTCCCGATCGATTGGAGCCAGCCATAATGCCTAATTGGAAGAGGATCAATAAAAAGATCAATTAATGAAGGATAAAGGATATATTATGACTTATATACCTGTGACTGAGGGAAAGAAGATGCCAATGAGCAGCGTGAAAGTTGTCGTTATATCGGCCATAATTTGATTGTACGACTGACCGCCAAGATTCTCAATATCGACTGAATCCTGACCATATGATATAAATTGTCCTTTTTCCAAAAACGATGGCCATATATTGTCATAGAAGACTCCACTGGCCAGACCCTTGATACCTTTTACCCTGGTCACATTGTGGTCTGGATTACAAATAATTTCGATTAACAAAGTATTAACAACTTATTTAAAATGTTAAAATTACTTTGGAAATAATCGTCGCATTTATGATCGGGACAATACAAATCGAATAGAAATGGATCCTCCTTTGTACAGTTCTCGATTGGAATGTCCTTCAGGACACGTTTTCCTAGCACGCATAGACTGTAAAATGTTGAGAGTATATTGTGTAAGCTCACATTTTGATACATTTGGATAACTCCAGCCACAACTTACTATAACTTTTCGTTGCCGTGAATATTGTCGAAAATTCCAACATAGACAGCAATTATGGAGAATATTACACACGCCAGGGCAACCGTTGCGAACTTGTTGACAAATTTGACACCCAGGAAAACAATCATACCTAAGCAATAAAAGAGAACATACATATATATCTGATCGATTTCTGAGATCGAATTGATTTACCCATGAATAGCAGCAATATTGTGCCGTAGACTCGGAAGTTGTTGTACATGGCCTCGGCATCTTTGGTGAAGTCCCCAAATATAGATGCCCATGGTGCCATATATGTCTGCATTAATCAATCTTTATAATAACTGAATAATTGAAAATGTTTGAACACTTCTCACCAATACGATTTCAACGGCACCAACAATATACATTGCCGCTGCCAACGTTGTCCCCGTATAAAACAACATCCCCACAGCTCCGCCAAATTCAGGTCCAAGGGATCTACACAGAATCAGGTATATGAAAAATATGCATATAAGATATCATCTATTTAACTGTACCGTGATATCATAAAGTAACTTCCGCCCGCCGGCACAACTCCATTCGTTGCAATCGCTGACATGGATATCGCCGTTAGCATCGTCTAGAAATCGATCATAGCAGTTGAAAGTGAGGATTGAAGACAATTCGAGGGTATTCTTACCACACAGCAGCAGGTCAGAACAATCAAGAATCCACAAATAGCGCCAGCAGTGCCAACAACCCATGTTAATCGAATGAACAAGATTACGCCAAATATATTCTGAATGCATGGCAAGAAGACTCCAATTAAGGTGCCTGGAAAATATTGATATATCAGTAAAAAAAAAAATAAATGTTTAAAAGGTAAAATTTTATGAAATTTTAAATTGGTATATATATTATTTAAATAACTTTATTTAAAATAACTCTACATTTCAATTTATTCCTAGCTATAGAAATGTATCTTAAACTCACCCATTCGAGCTGATGGTGGCGATGGCTTAGCATCGGGATCGGTGGCAGCTGGTATCGTATTTTCATAATTGGCAATTGATGAAATGAATGTTGAAATGTGTGGCCTAGTCTCAAGATCATCGTCATATAAGTACAAATTGGGATCGATTGTGGATTTCTGATTCTCCTCTGCACTGTGGACATCGCGTGAATCTACACATGCCATAATCGAATAAACCAATTTAATAAATATTTATTTCTTTATAAATTACAAGTGTAAATTAATATCATATAAAAAAAATTCAAATAAATAGTTAAGTCTTATATCTATTCGTTATGTGATCGTATACGTGTAAGTTAATTTATAAGTATAAGTTCGAATGCGTACAAACCAACTGCTTGCTCTAAGACCAAGCAGTGCGCCTACTGCAGCAGCCCAACTGCTAGAAATATCTCTTATATCTATAGCTTATACGAACGTAGGCGTTTAAGTATGCGTTATAATCCAAACGTGTTCAATTATAGCAGATATTTAAAAGTTATATGATCGTATACATGTGTATAAGTAAATGTATAAGTGTATAAGTAAATGTATAAGCTCGTAAGCATACGCATCCAAAGCTTGAGCAAGCAGTGCCAAATATTGCTTCCCATTTACAACAGTTAACATAAATTAAACAAATCTCTTATATTTATAAGTCATATGATCGTATGAGTTAAGTAAAAGTCTAAATTCACACCTATTACGAATAAATAAGTTAAGTTAATAAGTATATCTTATTTTTTTAAGTTAAATGATCTTTTAAGTACAAGAAAAAGTATAAGTTCGTGTATGCGCACTGCTTGCGCTGAGAATCATTTGGACAACAAGCAGTGCATTGTAGCACCGAACACTGTTTCCCCCCTGACCTTTACAACTTTTTATACATTCACCAAGCATTGAATACTTTAACATGTTTCGTAGTTGTTACATTGTAAATAACTTGAAAACCACAGTTGGTATTCATAGGAAAATAAGTTTTCTTGTCCATACCTGCATGTTTAGTCTCGGATGTTGTTCCATTGTGTTCTGATGGCATTATATTCACTTCGTTGGAATCATCCTTTTCACTATTACATTGCATGTTACCGCTTAGTGTAAACTTTACACTTCTCCCAGATCACGTAAATCACTTAAAATTAGCTAACACTTTGGGGCGTTATAAGGATAACATTTTCATAAATATTTGAGCATTATAAATGTTTTATTATGTAATACAAAGTCCATACAATAGACGGCCAATAATAAAATACTTTTTTATATGAAGTGTATTGGAATTTTTTTTTTTTTTTTTAATTTAAAAAGAGTTTATAATTTCTTAAAGACTGAGAAGAAAAAACGGGTAAAGTTAATTATGGGCCTTGGTTAAAGATACTTTTTGGTATTCAGCAAATCCCTGGCTCTCTTTAATAATCGAAAAGAGAATTGGGCCAGCTACCTCGGAAATGTGTAGCTGGGAAATCTAGGTCAAGAATTTTAAGCCCGTCAAGATTATGAGGCATATATGAATGAGCAAAAAGCCATCGAGATGAAAATAACTATGCTAAACACTTGATAACTGAAAAGCGATTCTCATTTTTCACTGGCACTATTTTGCATTTATTTATGAACTATTGTATCTTTGGCAATTGTTAAAAGGATTTTTATTGCTTGGTGTTTTTTTTTTTATTGTATGAACCTGAATTTTATGTAACTTTGCACATTGTGTTTGTCATTGAATTTCAATATATTTATTGTGATTTTTGGAATCCAGCGAAGACGGTAAAATTTTATCAATTTTATTGGAATGATTAAATAGAAAAACTTAAGAAAACTGTTTGTATGCTACCGAATAAAAATTATGTTGCCCAGGACTCTGAGCATTGAAATTGAGATGAAAACGAAAGCTTCCGTCTACACACAATTTCACCCCGTGTTCTGAGAGATACAGAGTGAGAGAGCGCCAATTGCAGATACACACATACGTACATACATCTGCATCTGTATTTGTATAGAAAATCCTCTCCTTGCCTGCACACAGCATCAGTTCAGTGAGAAGTAAAAGCAATCACACGCACACGTACACACACACACATTAAGCTGAGCTGCTCTCAAAGCTTTTTTAGTAAGCTTTAATCTGCAGGTTGCGGTAAATGTGTCAGCGGGACATCTGGGACGTATAGTACATATATATACATACTTACATATACTTTTACACACACACATACACATGTACCGCGTATATGTGATAGCAGTTTTTGCAGATACAAATCTTAACCTATTAACATACTTAGGCATTAATGCTACTAGTTTTTATTAGAGTCCTTTTGGACACACAAACACATACATATGTACATATGTATAAGATGCATGCACTGCTTCCAGCACAGCAAGCAGTATGCTCTTTATTAATATTTACCTGATATGAATAACTAAATAACCGTACCTTGTAAATCATCATGAGTATCGCCTAGAAGCTTGCCACTTGCTGATTCATCCTGAAGATAATCCAATACAGTCTCTTCGTCTGTTTTTGTAACTTGAAATCTATCCGGCATAGTAGTGGCTATGGAGCACTCTGCAACGCAAAGGTATTTAATATTTTAAATAATATATTGCAGATTATTTGCATTAATCAGTAATTAGTATATATAACGATGTATTATTTATATTGCCGATCAGCCGATTCAGGCGAACGCGTACCGAAGCTGCTGCTGAGAGAGAGAGAGAGCCTTCACTATGTACATAAGTTGAGACTATGCGTAGCATCGCTTAATTTTTGATGTATTAACATATTTACATTGATTGGCAATGCGATCATTATTTGTCATGTTGCCAAGTTTATACGACAGCTTAAGTCGAATTGAAGTTGCACAGCACTTGCAAACACATTTTCATTTGTATGATTTAACGAAGTTTGCCTTTTAGCGTTGCACTAAAAACACTTAGCGCGTTTAAATTTATTAAACAAATCAGCTGAGTCTCATAAATTATATATTTACTAACGTGAAAAACACATGCATATTTAAATAATTAAATGACAGCCATTAACACCTAATAAAAGTCATCACGATTTTTTTCCAAATCCGCAACGCAACGATCATCATCATTCTCCATTAAACTTCTCCTTTACGCTTTGGACAGCACTCTTCGTGATTTATGTACGTACTACGTACAAACATACATATACGCATGTTATGTATGCATGTATGTATGTATGTACATATATGATAAGTAAATTTGGCATCAGCTGATCACATGTTTTTCATCTAAAGCTTATATTCTTATTACTTAATCTTATTAATAAGATATTTGCGTTGATGTATGTGTAAATATGTATGTACATTAGAGTGGGTCAATTTTTTCGATTTCAAGCGGTTGTCAAAATCGTAATCTACGACGAATTCTAAGAAGATTTGCCCAAGAAACCATGGGTCTAAAGTCAAAATCGAGCTTCCGATTTTTAACGAGAAATTATGATAATTTTTGACTTTTCATACGATTTCCCATATTTCACGCTAAAAGTCGGAAGCTCGATTTTGACTTTAGACCCATGGTTTCTTGGGCAAATCTTCTTAGAATTCGTCGTAGATTACGATTTTGACAACCGCTTGAAATCGAAAAAAATTTATTTTTGCTCCATACAAATTGACCCACTCTAATGTACATGTTTACATTCATTCATTATGTATAAACACACTTATATAAGTTTGTACATACATACATACAACTTCATTCATACATTAATACATACATACATACATTTTAAAAACAATATTTGTTTGGCTAATTATTTGATTAATGAAAATACATTCATATAAATGCAAATGTAATTGCTTTTGAATGTGTGCTTAGCATACAATTAAAAAAAATGCATACTTTTGTCAAAATTAACATTCTGTTAAATTGAATGTTACTTCATACATGCACTTATCTACACGCACACACAAACATACATACATACACACGTGAGTATTTGCAGACTTTAATTTAAGTGTAGAATTATTTATGTGTGCAATTTTCTGTATGCATGTATGTACATATGTAGGTATCAGCATTGTAAACTAAATTAACCAAAAGTACACAATGAATGCAAAGGTGCAATGTAAGTATACATATGTATGTACATATCTAGTTATTTAAATGTTTGTTTTTATATGGATGTATGTGTGTATGTATATGCACCCATCTACTTACATGCATACACATTTACACACTGTGTATGCATTAAAATGATATTTACTTGAGTAAGCGCCTTTATTTTTAAGGTGAACAACAGCCGGAAAATGTTCGGAGCTTCCTTATTTGCTATAGTAAATTTGCAGCTTAGTTAAATTTATTTTCCTAATATTATGCGAACTTTTCAATTGTACGAATAAAATTAAACTATCATATTGAAGGCGCATGAGTAACAGAAAACAATTTTCTACTGTATATAATTTGGAGTCGTGAGTTGGGGGAAATACTGTTGTATTAATGAAAAAGTAACTGAAAACAAATGAAGAGCATTTAGGACACATGGATGGATACCGATTGTACTTTAGAAAAAAACAATAATCATATAGCTCCAGTTATGTACATACAGATGTGCATATACATATGTACATACATACATATATTGTTTGTTTTTGTTCGTATATGTATGTATGTACATTTGTACATATATTTTTTATCTACAAGTACTTATGTTTATGTACATAGGCATAGGTATGGTAAGTATGTATGTATGTACGAATGCATACGCTCTGCTAATAAAATGTGTAAAGTGAGCATTAAAAAGTAAACACATTTATGCAGCAGCTAGAGATGGACTTTCCGTGTATGTGGGATAGGTTGTATGTGTATACGTATGTACGTAAGTATGTGTGATCTTTGAGACATTAAGTGAAAAACAGTGCACTTAGTAAGGTGAGTAATTAAGTTCTGGTATTTAATGCAGTCTAATCTCTGCTTCCTTCATATGTGATTAATGAAAAATACTTATTGTATTTAATGCCCACGCTTCCTAAAAAATATCATGAGTACATATAGGATTAAATCATAACATATTTTCAAATAATTAACTATTCGAAAACTCTAATGGATTAAGTCGACATTTTATCTCATGAATAATGTACCTATCCTAAACAAGTTCCAAATTCGCGTTATTCAATTTTCTTGAGCTGAACCATGAAGTTCCATTCATTTTGGAATAATAATTGATATTTTGGGTACGAACCAGTTTGGTTCACATATTGTAAATAGGAATCACAATTAAAATATACTGAGTTATTTGAGTTAAGCGTTCGACTAAAGACATACCCTACCCTAAATTGTGTTAAATATAATTTGTAGTATATAGTAGTAGACATTCACCAAATAAAGATCATAATCTATATATTCCTTAATGATTGCCTTACGATAGCTATTATTTCCTGTCTAAGACTAGAAAGATAAATCTAAAAAATCCCAACCTAACTCATGAACTCTTCTTTTCGCATCAGGCGATGTTAACTTATCGATAACGCACAATTTGCACCATTTCTGCGTCAGGTATACCAAATTCCAAATACAAAAGCTAAGATTTCTTTTGTTTTTGCTTTATTGTCCATTTTTATACAAAATACGCATAAAATGCAAGTTACGAGTGTAAAACATGTAGGTCTTTGCTCTCATTACCAAAATTAAATTACTAGAATAAATATTAATAACTATTAGATATGTCTTTTATACCAAATTTAAATGTTTCCCAACAGTCCATCTTCCAATCCGAATAGCATCTAACAAATATACTGAAATTTTGACGAAAAAATTAGGGATTTTACAGAAATTAAGATGGTGGTAAAGCCCATAATGTGGCCGTCTTGTCTGCAGACGTTGAGATAAAGGAAAATTCGGTTGGATGCCATCTGATTGTAATAGCCTTGTCTTTATGCCTTGCCACGACCACCGAGGCGAGATCGTTGGCCAGATCGCCCTGCAGATCGGTAAGCTTGATGGTGTTATCATAGCTACACGTGAGCATATAGTAAGCAGATGGAGAGAAGCGTACGCATCTTAATTGAAATAATAGAGAATATGCGATAATTGAATATTCTTTAGATGTGATCAGTTGAGGATGTACCTGATTTCGGCGTCGTGCGGATAAAATCGTTGTATAATTCGATTTCCACGGATGTCATAGAGTACACAGGCGCTATCTGCGTGTCCTGAGACCAGAAGTCGTCCCGTCGGATCCACACATACTGCAGTTACTGGCGAGTTCTGCAGAGCTCCTCCCTTGTACTCATTATCAAAGGAGTTGACTGCAACATTCACCCGGAGATCCCAAAATCGTATCGTTTGATCCTGCGAATTACGCTATTAGTGAAATTAAATCGCGGATAAAATGAATCCTAAGTAATTACCTGAGATCCGGACACGAACATTGCATTGTTCCAGCTGTACAGAGATGAAATGTGCCCGGTATGACCACTAAACACCTGAAAGGGCATTCCCGTTACACAGTCTGTAACGTAGATCTTACAATCGCCGGCTCCGCCGCTCACAAGTAATCGCGATTTCGTCGATGAGTTGTCCAGGAAACACATATCCCGGACAGTGCCATCATGCATGTTCAGTTCGACTTCATGGCCCACCAGCTGGTTAGTGTCTTTGTTGAATCTCATATACTTGATGGTCTTGTCATTTGATCCGGTTGCAACAATTTCGCCATCTGCAGACCAGCATGTGCAATATATTGAGCCTCTATGGTGTTTTGTCCGTTTGCATAAAACGGATGGCGGATAAATGTGTTCCTGATCTTGTCTAGTAATTAATAAATAATTAAGGATTTATTGGAAAAAAGTAAATTTAAATATTACCTCAGCTTGGACAGTTGCGGATATTGGCAAATTCGGAATGTTTTGGAATTCGATCCCACCGCGTAAAGCTTTCCATCGGGATGGAAATCAACACTCCGAATCGCCTGCGAATCCGAAATTGTTGTTACAGCTACAAAATGTGAACGATCATCACTCTGAAATATGTTCAAGTTGATACAAATTAGAAAACGATCTTAACAAAAACACTGACACTATCACACAGTCACTGAGTATCTAAATTTGGTAAGACCACATCACAAAAACGGGCAGAGAAATTGATCTTAGCTGACAATAAGATATTCGATGATATCTTATAAGCAAAGCTTAAAACTTTTTAACTCACCTCTCTTAAATTTGTTTCTCTCTCGTCAGTATTCATTAAAGTAATATAAAAAGGATTTGTCTAAAAAATTCGAAACTTTTCTATGTAAAATAACGCAAATTGTGGGCCAGACACGCGATTGTAATATCCAATACAATTTCGTTTTATATTAAAACTAGTTAGGGGAATTAATAAAAAGAAAGTTGGGTTCTGTTGTGATATTTTTCACGAAAATATCGAAAACAAAGTCCATAACAATGAGGGGATTTTAATTTGTATTCTCAAGAAGAAAAATAATAAATAAGGTCGTAGTAAGCCCTAATTATATAACAAATAAATAGTAAACACCTAAACGGGGAATCAATGAATTCCCAAGTGGAAAAAGGAAACTTATCGAAACGCATGTCACCACAGGGTGATTCAGGTGATTCGTTGTGTATAGTATTAAATGCGATATAAATATATTTATTAAAATAGTCTTTTATCAATTTTATTAAGAAATTAATAGTCAAATTGATTTGTAAAAGAAAACGTTAGTAGTGTGAACTTTCTTTGATCGATAAATTATTGCTGGTCAGCTGCATTTGCTGTTATATTTTTAATGTATTTATTTGACTGTTTTTGCTGATTTCAATTAATTGGAAATAAAACAAGGCAATAATCTTTAAATCGCTAATTTGATTTAATAATAAATTTATTTATTTGTCAAATATAATTGCTTACCATTAATCAGCGCCAATAGCTATCGGAGGTTGCTAGGTCCCATTTTCTTTTCTCTAATTCTAAATAAAACGATATTTTTATTTATTTATTTTTTTTTTATTTTTATTGTTTTTGGTTCCGCACAACAATCCCAAATGGTCAATTGGGGTGACAGATGAATATGCGGCAATATATAAACATAATACCGCCTCTTGTTGGCAGGTTGATGCAATTTGTATTGTATATTGTATTTTGTTCGTCTGTGCAAAACAAGCTGATGAAAACTTATGCTAGATTTGCAATATTTGCAAAAGCATTTTCCATCATCCTCTGCATCTAAAGCCAGCCAATCTTTAAATGCAGGGTCTTGCATTTTCGAAAATGCCAAATTTCCCGCCAGCAGCTAGCTTACAATTTTTCCTGCATTTAACAGTTGAAAAATGCCAGATCTGGCCGATAAAAGGCTAAGTTGGCAGCACTGCATCGATGTTTCTCCACCTCTAATTCCAACATCATTTTAATTGGGAAATGGAAGGTGATCGCGTGGTCAAGAAGCAGAAAATGTCGGCTCTGGAACAGCTTAAAACAATTACTACAATAGTTGCCGATACCGGTGATTTTGAAGGTAAACTCAATTCTTTAATTTTATCACTACCATAAATCTAAATCACCCCTTTGCTATTTAATGTGCATTTGCTTTTATTTACATATGGCAGATGTTTGTACATATGTGCAAACATGTGTGTATGTCAGATTTTAAAATCTAAGCTTATTGGCTAAACTGAGTTCCAATCGGAAAAATTAATTTATCTTCATTATTCTGATCGCAATATCACGATATATGTGCTCACGTATATTTTCGTTTCCATGAAGTTCAAATCAAAGTTAAAGTCTAAGGTGAGTCCGACTTTTGTTTGACCTTAAAGCGTGTTCATACATATTTACATGTATGTATGTATATAAATGAAAGTAATATGATAAGGCTCTTCTTCAAGGGCAAATGATATGCATGAATGAATGAATGCAAAAGTAGCAGTTTCAGCTAATTTTTAATGCCTGTGTCTGTTGGCCCAAAAATGCAAGCCATAACTGCCTGATCGAGAAATTAATCATAAATGTTTATTATGCTAACGACTAACCCTGCGCTTATTTTGTTCTAGCTATCAATGTCTATAAGCCTACGGATGCAACGACTAACCCATCGCTTATTTTATCTGCGTCTACTATGGAACGCTATCAATACCTAGTACGCAATGCAGTTGATTATGGAAAATCTAAAGCGGGGTAATGTATTTATAAATTAAACGAACTTAAAGTGTGTAGAATCATATTAATTACTTATATATCTGTTGCTTAAGACATTTTTAATTGCGGTTTTATCACTGATAATTTATACATTATTGCGGATGTACAAAGAACTCTTTTTATTTTTGTTGAATTGTTCTAGAATTTTTAAGATCTTTTTTTAGAATTTCTTACTAAACTTCACCACGCGAGGGGTGTCGTGCAGCAAACCAATTTTAAAATTAACTTCATTATTTTAGAAAATTTATCATTTTCTTGGTTAATTTTAATTAATTTTTTTTAAATAATTAATTTTATTAGAGAAATGACATGGGACCCATTTTTATGGATTTGCAATTTCACTTGTTCCGTTTCCAACTGTTTCAGGGACTCACCAATTATTTTCACAGCTTCCGAATTCAACGTCTTTATCATGACCATTCCGTGACTCCGAATATTTCTCTTATTTCCGCATGCATGCTGTAATCCTTGCTATTATTATTGTTTTCTTTTTCTTGTACTTTACATAATTAGTGTATTTGTTAAACAAGTGTTCTCACAAATTAAATCAGCTACATCTTTGATTCTATACAGTCATGATATCTTACTTTTTTCTTACATATTTTTTCAGATCTTTGGAGAATCAAGTAGCTGAAGCCATGGATTATCTGTGCGTCTTGTTTGGCTGCGAAATTCTGAAAATTGTGCCTGGAAGGGTTTCGACTGAAATCGATGCTCGCATCTCGTTTGACACCGAGAAAAGTGTGAAAAAGGCATTGAAGTTGATTGACTTGTACAAATCCTTTGGAATTGGCAAGGAGCGCATTTTAATTAAATTGGCCTCAACTTGGGAGGGTATAAAGGCCGCCGAAATTTTGGAAAAGGAACATGGTGTACACTGCAATCTGACGCTTCTGTTCTCATTTGCCCAGGCGGTGGCCTGCGCTGAAGCTGGCGTTACGTTGATCTCTCCATTTGTTGGACGTATATTAGATTGGTTTGTGGCAAACACAGATTCCAAGAAGTTCGAACCTTTGCAGGACCCTGGTGTGATATCAGTTACGAGCATCTATAACTATTACAAAAAATACGATTATAAAACATTAGTAATGGGTGCATCGTTCAGAAATGTCGGCGAAATAAAAGCATTGGCTGGATGTGACTTGCTCACCATCAGTCCATCCCTGTTAAAGGACCTGGAAAAGGATGAGAGTGTTGTAAAACCGCATTTGTCAGTTAACAATGCAAAACTGCAGAATATTGAGAAAATCTCTGTCGATGAGAGCAAATTTAGATGGTTACTCAATGAAGACGCCATGGCGACTGATAAACTATCCGAAGGCATTAGAAAATTCGCTGTGGATACAGTTAAACTGGAAAATGTTATTAAGAAGCATTTTGCTTAATATTCTTGACAACTTTTTATTTGAATTTTTTGTTGGAATTGGTTTACATAATAATTCGCTAAGTAAGCACTTTGCATTTACTTAAATAAAACTATTTTTGTATCAAAATCTAAAATAACAAGTATTTTTAATAGATGGCCACTATTCTGTATTTAAAAAAACATTAAATACCTGATAATTGATTCAGAACAGTGGCTCCCTCTATGTGTAATGAGCGCAAATTTCTTACCGTTTCAGCAGCACAAGGATATTCTTGATATGTTTGAATCTCAAGTTATCGATTGATCGACCGCTGTGATTTTATATATTGACAAAGTTTTGATAAGGGAAACGCGAAAAGTTGAATGTAAGCCAAGTGGAACCAGGCTATTGCATGTTGTAAGTATGTGTATTAGCGCGAAGGTGTCACGGCAGAGAGTTTTTTTAAGTACCTATACAAATACAAATTAGAGCATACATGTACATATGCATATGTGAAACGGTAATCATTGAGAAAATTGAGCGGAGAGCGAAACCGTTGCCAACTTTTTGAGAGACTGCAATTTTACAAACGTACATACATACATACATATGTGATGTAGATATATATGTATTTATATAAATGTATTTTCAAAAACCTGTGCACAACATACTTTCATTGATTGTACATTTACATACATACATCGATGTATATCTGTTTGTACTTACATATGTACGTATGTGTGTATGCCCATTCATATATTATATGTATGTATGTATCTAACAAAACAGAAAGATCTAGGAAGCTCATTTTAATTTTCACTATAGTTTCCTTTCGGTCATAAGAGTGTAAGTACTAAAACGGATCTTTGATACAAATTTCATCCCAAAAAGACGAATAATTTAATTTTCCATGATCTACATGTGACAAAAATTAATCGAATATATTTTACTAAATTAATAATGCCCTTCCTTTTGTGAAAATGTGTTATAATATCTTGATTCTTGACAAATGCAAAACGCAACGGGCTGAAAAATGAGATCGAGGTCGATTTTGCCAAATGTTGTGTTTCATCACAATGGTTCCTAATTAATTTATATGACAACAATGACACGGGCAAAACCGGATCAGCTAGTTATATATAACAAATATGTATATATGTATGTTTATTTGCACCATATTACATGACTATTTTTAAAAACAAACTGTACTTGTGTTAGCCATATTATACCCTTCGTCAAAAAAGGGCAATGTAGGGTATAATAAATTTGTACATGCCTTTAATATCCTTAAGTTGTTGTCGGAATCAGTATCTTGATTTATGATGAGCTTTAATTTTCGACAACCCTTTGGTTTTATCGATAAGAAACAAGTAAAATTGCAAATCGAAAGAAATTGGTCCCATGTCATTTCTCTAATGAAATTAATTATTTTTAAAAAATTAATTAAAAGAATTAAAAATTAAATAAACCAAGACAACTAAAAATTTTCGTAAAATAATAAAGTTCATTTTAAAATTGGTTTGGTGCACGACACCCTTCGCATGGTAAAGTTTAGTAAGAAATTGTAAAAAAAAATCTTAAAAATTCGAGAAAAATTCAACAAAAATTAGAGTGCAATTTTCGAAATTCTAGCTTCAAAATTAAGCAAGTTCCAAATTTAACTCAATTTTTAACATATGTATGTGAAATACGTTCGAATATATGTAGCAAAATACAAATCGTGTTTATAAGAATAAAAACAGTTCTTTGCATATTTATTTATTTAAATTAAAAAATATTGAAGTTTGATTGATATTGTCGTTACTTATAAACGTATATCATAAATGATTAATGTTTGTATTTAAAATGATTAACAATAACTAATTTTCTTGTTGTTTAAATCATTTTAAATTTCTAATATATGACAGTTCTATTTTTAGGGTCACTATACAAGTAAATGCCTTATTAATTTGCACAACTTTATTATACCCATTTTGCTTTAAATGCTAAGTGTAAAAACATGGACATACATACATACATATATAGATAATTGCCGTACACCTCCGACCAATTAAATAGGACAAAAAATTTTTAGTCGAATGCAACAACAGTATAGATTTATTTTTATATTCATACAGGATCTTAATTTAATGTTGCCATTATAAAATATCCAAGAAATATTCAGCTTACAATTATGGGCAACAATTGTCCCTATTCAAGGGAACAGTATACATACATATTTATATATCACTGATACGTCCTTCAGTATGGAAAATCGTGACAGAGTAAGGGATATCCTCGAATGAATCAGAGTAAACCCTATGGAACAGATAAGGGGAAGATGTCCAGATTAGGAAGAAGATATTCTCGCAAAAGATCGAAGTAGACTTTCACACTGACAGACAGCCAGTTGACAGACAGATCTGATCGACTCATTGTGTACTTATTTATATGTATGCACATTCATATGTACATATTGTATGTGCGCATACTTGCATACATATCTACATACATCCATACATAATTATGTGAGGTTAGAGATGTCACCTTCTTTGTTATAATTTAAGTTGCAAGACTTGAATATACCCTCTTTTTTAATAGTGCTCATTTTAATAGTGAATATTATAATTAATTGTAATATCTAAATTCATAAGCAGGTGCAGTAAATTTGCCAATAAATACACATACATACATATATATGTAAATATCTATGTTGAGAGCTAAAATTTTAGATCACAGAACTAGTTCTTTTTTTATGATCTAAATGCTCGTACTCAAAACAAATTCATCCTAGATCAAAAGCTCAATATGGGATATTCAATGTGTACATATACAATTCTACAAAACATTTAAACATATGAATTTTGAATGTGTGATAATTATTTATGTGTGGACATACACACGGCATCAATATGCATGCATATATGTACATACATATTCAAACGTGTGTCTCTTTTTCTATATGCATACAAAAGTGTCGGGATGAGTGTGTGTGTGTATGAGTATATACTAACACAACCGCAGCAAATCGGATAGGTGGTAAGTGCTTAAAAGTTTGTGCGTGCTAAAAGTATTTTCCCGGGCCAAAATAGAGAGTGTATCTAGTTTTGGGAATTTTGCCAAAATATATGAATTTTGTAATTCAAATAGACACTCTCATCAAGCAGCGTTCTCCTTGCGTTCAGTTGCCGTTGATCGTTATAATAGCGCGATCTTTGTGTTAGCTCTTGGTCGCTTGCAAACTAAACAAAATTATTATATAATAACGGAATTTTTGTTAAGATTTATAAAATTGTAAGTTTTGTTGATATTTGATTTGCAACAATTCCAATAATTAGTGTACAAAGAACATTTAGTGTAAATATACCAATTACATATATCCCATACCTATGTGCATACAAATATTCAAATATTGAAAAAAACAAAAAAAAGGAAAGAAAGGAAAAATAAACCGCGGACATAAGGAATTGTACATACATGTGTACATACATATGTACATCTGAAAAAAAAAGAATTAGACACAAATATACAGATTTGGTCTTCTTGTATATAAAGTTGGTGCTTTAAAGTGTATTTTAAATAAAATTTTAAAAGTTATTGAACGAAAAATATATTGAAATTTGTAAATTCATTAAAATTCAATGTTTCACACCTCACATTCATACATATGTACATACAAACATTTAAACATATGTAAGAAAAAAAGGAAATATTAAATAATTATCCACGTCTCCTGTAAATATTTAATCATCGAATGCTTTTACATATATAGGTACATATTTACATGCACTAAATGTATGTATGTATGCACGTGTGTCGATGTGTGCCCTTTAATTGAATCACGTTTAAATCAAAGTGAACTTTTTCACTTACATACATATGTCCATATGTTTAATTTCTATGTATGTACACACTGGTACATAAATGCGTATGTATATGCAATGTCATGCATATGTATAGGCACATGGATACGTACATACATACATACATATGTATCCATGTATATTTGAGTGAACAAATTGATTATGTAATCGAAATCATGTCAAAATATTTGAAATGAAAAACATTCTACGGCAGGTGTGATTTTTAAAAAAAAATTTTGTGCATGCATACATACATATATACTCCTATGAGCACACACATATTATGTATATTCAGATATTGTGATTACATGCACGTAAATATGTGTGTGTGTGCGTGTTTATGAGCGAGCACATACGCCGATGTATGTATGTGTATGTGTATGTGCATGTGTAAGTGTAGTATATGTGTTTAGTTGTGTATTTATACATGCAAAAGACTCCTAGCAGCTAAAGTTCTATTTTTAGCCATTATCTTGTAGACTCAAAATGATTTTCCCCAAAAATACATATGTACGTATGTATGTATGTGTATTCATAGATATATTTGCTAGTACTACCTGCACACAGACAAACATCTATAATAACATACATATGTATATATTTATATGTATGTAAATATGTATGTATTATCAGAATATTTATACACATACTCAGAACACATTTCATGAACAACAACACAAATACAAATATATATGTATATACAAATTTTTGCACACTATGTTATATGTATTATATAAAAACGTATATACCTTTAAAATACCCTTACAAATTATACTTGAAACGTATTACGAATGTGTAACTCATTAATAATATTACATACATACATATTTCTGACCCCATAAACTACATACAATTTACATATTTAGATACATACAGATGATTGGCAGCGAATCGCATAATTTCTTATATCATATGTATGTATATAGTTGACATAGGAACGATCGTTAAACAAAAAAAAGAAAGAAATTTTATGAAATTTCCTTGTGCTGCCAGATAAAACTGGTAGCTCGATCGGTGGGCAAAAATAGATGACAATACTAAAAAAATACTAAACATATTTCGAGCACAGCGCAGTTGGCCAGGTTCCGTGTCTACTACATACATACATTCATACAATACATACATACATATACAATTATATATGTACATATGTATGCAGATACACTGGTCACTCAAAAATTTAAAACTAAAATTTATATTTCCCAAAGAATTTGTATTATGTATGTTTGCCTTCAAAGTTATTTTTTTTTGTTCATTTTGTCTTTTTATAATTTACGTAATTTCTTTAAATAATAGAGAGCAAATACAATCTGAGGAATTTTCTCAGGTACGAGTATTATGAAGATAAATTGGTTCTGTGCAATATTTAAGCATTTATATTTATAGTTACAAATATGAGGGCTCTAGCCATGACCATATGTCTATTTGTCTGTCTGTCTGTCTACCCGCCCGTCCGTCATGCGCAGCTGTATCTTACATAGACTATACAACATTGCAACCAACAGATAATTATTTAGATGTATTTCTGCAAAAGCATTTCGCATATTTACATAATTTAATAATATAATTTAAAAGAAATGAACAGAATTTATTGCGAATCAACTGATTTTTTTTTCGAAGCGATAATCGCTTAAACTACAAATTAAACCAACTCAAAAAAAAATAAAACAACTAGAGGTTTGAAAATCACTTTCCGTTAAATCACTGTAGTGTATTCTTGGTAATAATGCACACGGTTGCAACACAATTGTAACATGCATTTAGGATGCAATCAGTTTGAATCTCGATTTAAACAGTCTGCTAGTCTAATTATTTATAATTTTCTTGGTTTTTTGAATTTGTAAGTTACAAATTTTTAATGCATTTTTTAAAAATAATTATTTTCATTGATAAATGACATAGGACTAATTTTCTATCGATTACAAGGATCAACCATTTATGTCGATGACAATTCTTGACCTGCATGTTATCGATATTTTGATTATTGATAACAGTTAAAATCAGCCCTACACAGTCGATATTGTCATGTCATAGTCGAAAAAACGCCGGAGAAACTTATTAATGAACGGCTTTCAACTGTTGTTTTTTATCAGATATATGTATTTAGAACAAAAAAAAAGCGCCATGACGTATAATATATAAATATTGGTTGCAGTAAAAATTAAGTACTTAAAAGATAAAGTTCTTCGCTTTTTTGAATGTTTGTTAAAAGTTGCACTCATTGCGTCCGAGTGTTGTTCGCATTTACATAGGTGAACAAAAGTGACACGTGTGTGAATCTCATAAGTCAACGTTGCGAAAATTAATCAAAACTCATTGGTAATGAAAGAAATGAATATTATAATATTATCATGTGCATAGATATGTGTTTGTTTTCTTAACATTTATTGCGATTCAACCAACAGTCGTCTGATGTATGTATGTATGTATGCACAGACACACGTGTATCATTAGAATATCCGTGCGTTCGTTCTTACATACAAATTACTTTATGTACTTAGAGTTGCATACATATGTACGTACTTTTAATAGTAATACGTATGTATGCACATATATAATAGTATTTACGTAGTTGCCCTCATACGTGCTTCTTGGTTTTCCAAATCATCTTTATTGCTACAACTTAAATATGTCTGATACTCATTACGATATTCAAACGCAATATAAATTTATATATACACATATGTATGTACATATATGGACCCACATATATATTGCTATATGCGAACAAGTACATGACATAGACATACATACATATGTATACATATTTTTCTGCTGCTCGAGCACTTGTGAGATACGAGCTAACAAAGTAGATATTTTTATTACCTGTAATCACCGAATTACGCAGAAAGATTTGTGCAATTGGAATTGGATGTAACAGGTAGCAGGAGTCATTGCATTACTTGTACATATATAATATAGAAACATTTGCAGGATCAATGACCACGTCAGTCCATCCCGATCTTATTTAGTTACTTTCCGTCTTTTGACTTTTGTAATATTCGATCTTTCTATATGTTTCATAAGATGCTTTCGCTGATTAAAAAAAAAAACACTTTTTAAAGGAGAAAGTGTATTTCAAAAAGAACCATTGTTCTTTATCAGAACACCGCGAAATCGACTCGTAATATCTTCTAGTCTAAATTCTGATTGACGCACAAATCCCAAGAACAAAGGACTACTTGAAAATTTGACACAATATGCGTCAAATTAAATCTTATAGTTAAATCAAAGTATAAAATTTGTCAAATTTAACGCGTGCTATTATCGGACAGCGAGAAGATAATTTTAACAGAAAAATATATTTAAATTCGACAATATTTTCTATTTATTTGACTTTAAAATATTTTTCAGTTGTTATTAGTATTTAAACAAATATTTAAATTTCCCAAAACGAGCGTAAAATGCACATTTTATTTTTGTCAATGGAAAATTCACTTTTTTGTTAGCTTTCAAACGGAATTTAATGTTATGAAATTCAATGAACTGGCGTTTGTTGTTATTGTCATTTGATAAATACGAATTGTCACAATTATAAGTTTGATTTTGTTTTCCGTTTATTTCAGGGTACTGCGCGCGGAGGATAACAATTCAAAATGGAAGACGGCCACGCAAAAACCGTCGAACAAACTCTGAACTTCTTTGGCACAGACGGAGAACGCGGTCTATCCGTTGATCAGATCAAGACGAACCAGAAAAAATATGGACCCAATGGTAAGCATTTGTTTGCACTGATAAATGTGATAAGATAATTCAAATTGATACAATTTTCTTACTATTTATTTTTTTTTACAGAATTGCCAACTGAGGAAGGTGCGTAAATCGGTTTTAATCGGCTGCATTAGCTACTCTCATCATATATGGTTGTAAAATCTAATATAAATATTATTTTAATTTATAGGAAAGAGTATTTGGCAACTAGTTTTAGAGCAGTTCGACGATCTTCTGGTGAAGATTTTGCTATTGGCAGCCATCATTTCATTTGTAAGTTATATTTCGTGTTTCTTATTCTAACCTTGCAGAGTTTATTAATAAATATGTAAGACATTAATGGTGGCCAGGCAGACCTCATTAATTATAAATATTATTGATCTGGACGACGGGTCGTATCTATATAACCATGTCCGTCTGTTTTCAAGCAAACCAATCATTCAGTTTGTTGTTGAAACTTGTTACAGAAATGTATCATTGCTCCAGGGAGCACAAAAGTCGGAACCGGACCGGATTGAGTCATTAAATCGTTTAGCGATCTTTCGAAATTCAATCTTTAGTATGATAAACTTTCTCAATAAATCTCTGCAAGGATATCAAATCTTCGGTGGTAACCGATGGTTAGCTTTGTATCTTGTTATTAGTAGTAACTAATTGATTATACTCTATTTTCTTTTAGGTATTAGCGCTATTTGAAGAACATGAAGAAACGTTCACTGCATTTGTAGAACCTTTAGTCATTTTACTTATTCTAATTGCAAATGCTGTCGTTGGTGTTTGGCAAGAGAGAAATGCCGAATCAGCAATTGAGGCACTCAAAGAATACGAGCCCGAGATGGGTAAAGTAGTTCGTCAGGATAAGAATGGTATCCAGAAAGTGAGAGCGAAAGAGATTGTGCCTGGTGATTTGGTTGAGGTGTCCGTTGGTGACAAGATCCCAGCCGATATTCGTATTACTCACATCTATTCGACCACATTGAGAATTGATCAGTCCATTCTCACCGGTGAATCGATATCGGTTATTAAGCACACAGACGCTATCCCAGATCCTCGTGCTGTTAACCAGGACAAGAAGAACATTCTATTCTCTGGCACCAATGTTGCTGCCGGCAAAGCCCGTGGCGTTGTTATTGGAACTGGTTTGATGACTGCCATCGGTAAGATCCGTACTGAGATGTCGGAAACGGAGGAGATCAAGACACCATTGCAACAGAAATTGGATGAGTTCGGTGAGCAGCTGTCCAAGGTTATTTCCATCATTTGCGTTGCTGTCTGGGCCATCAACATTGGACACTTTAACGATCCCGCCCACGGTGGCTCATGGATCAAGGGTGCCATCTACTATTTCAAGATTGCCGTCGCCTTGGCTGTCGCTGCCATTCCCGAAGGTCTGCCCGCTGTTATTACCACTTGCCTGGCTTTGGGCACCCGTCGCATGGCCAAGAAGAATGCTATTGTCCGCTCCCTGCCATCCGTTGAGACTCTCGGCTGCACCTCGGTCATCTGCTCTGATAAAACTGGCACACTCACCACCAACCAAATGTCCGTCTCCCGCTTGTTCATCTTCGATAAGGTCGAGGGCAGTGACAGCAGCTTTTTGGAATTCGAATGCACCGGCTCCACCTATGAACCAATTGGTGAACTCTTCCTTGGCGGCCAGCGTGCAAAGGCCAGCGATTACGATACTCTGCAGGAATTGTCCACCATCTGCATCATGTGCAACGACTCTGCCATTGATTACAACGAATTCAAGCAGGCTTTCGAGAAGGTCGGTGAAGCCACCGAAACCGCATTGATTGTGCTGGCCGAGAAAATGAATGCCTTCAACGTTAACAAGTCCGGATTGGATCGCCGATCGGCGGCTATTGCTTGCCGCGGCGAGATTGAGACCAAATGGAAGAAGGAATTCACTCTGGAGTTCTCGCGCGATCGTAAATCCATGTCCTCCTACTGCACACCTTTGAAGGCCTCCCGCCTGGGCACTGGCCCCAAACTGTTTGTCAAGGGCGCTCCCGAAGGTGTTTTGGATCGTTGCACACACGCTCGCGTCGGCGCATCCAAGGTGCCACTGACCTCGGCGCTGAAGAGCAAGATTCTTGCTTTGACTGGCCAATATGGTACTGGACGTGATACTTTGCGTTGTTTGGCCCTGGCCGTTGCCGACAGTCCGATGCGGGTCGATGAGATGGATTTGGGTGACTCGACCAAGTTCTACCAGTATGAAGTGAATCTGACCTTTGTCGGTGTCGTTGGCATGTTGGATCCGCCACGTAAGGAAGTCTTCGATTCGATTGTTCGTTGCCGTGCCGCTGGTATTCGTGTCATTGTTATCACTGGTGATAACAAGGCAACCGCTGAGGCAATCTGCCGTCGCATTGGCGTCTTCACTGAGGACGAAGACACCACTGGCAAATCCTATTCTGGACGTGAATTCGACGATCTGTCGCCTGCTGAACAGAAGTCGGCCGTTGCCCGTGCCCGTCTCTTCTCCCGCGTGGAGCCACAACACAAATCGAAGATTGTTGAGTTCCTGCAGGGCATGAATGAAATCTCCGCCATGACTGGTGATGGTGTCAATGACGCTCCCGCCTTGAAGAAGGCCGAAATTGGTATTGCCATGGGCTCCGGTACCGCTGTGGCCAAATCTGCCGCTGAAATGGTCCTGGCTGATGACAACTTCTCATCCATTGTGTCCGCTGTTGAAGAAGGTCGCGCTATTTATAACAACATGAAGCAGTTCATCCGTTATCTGATTTCATCCAACATTGGTGAAGTTGTTTCCATCTTCCTAACGGCTGCTCTCGGTTTGCCCGAAGCTTTGATTCCAGTTCAGCTCCTGTGGGTGAACTTGGTACGTATTCTCAAATACTTTTTCCAATTTTATTTATTTATTCATTGTCCAAATTGTTTGTTTTAATTGTATATCTAGGTTACTGATGGTCTCCCAGCTACTGCTCTCGGCTTCAATCCACCCGATTTGGATATCATGGAGAAACCACCCAGGAAAGCCGACGAAGGTTTAATCTCCGGATGGCTGTTCTTCCGGTTAGCAACGAGACGAAACCTATTTATTTTTTATTTAACAATATGTAATAATTTCGTGTTTTGTTTAGTTACATGGCCATTGGTTTCTACGTCGGTGCAGCAACTGTTGGTGCCGCCACTTGGTGGTTCATATTCTCGTCTGAGGGTCCAGGCCTATCATACTGGCAACTCACTCATCATCTGTCCTGCCTGGGCGGTGGCGAGGAATTCAAGGGTGTCGATTGCAAGATCTTCAGCGATCCACATGCAATGACCATGGCTCTGTCTGTGCTCGTCACTATTGAAATGTTGAATGCCATGAACAGGTGAGTCTCTTATCGCATGAACCACTTACTGAACTAATACAATCAATTGTTTTCTGTTTTTCTCTTTTGTTTAGCTTATCCGAGAATCAATCTCTGATTTCGATGCCTCCATGGTGCAATATGTGGTTGATTGGTTCAATGGCCCTTTCCTTCACTCTTCACTTTGTTATTCTTTATGTGGATGTACTTTCTGTAAGTATTTCTCATGCTACCTCATACGAATTTCAAATATTTTGCTAAGAATTACAAATTTCAAAGTTATTACGTTTAACATTGAAAATCATTCAAGTTAGAAAATAATCAAGTTGATTAATAAGAGTAAATTTTTTTTATATTAAAATTTTTTATTTTATTTAGTAACAATCAGAAAATACTTTATTTATTCTTGAATCTAGATTCTTTGTTTATAGAAGTTTTGAAATTAAAACCATTTCATAATGACATGGTTTTAATTAAGACTTTTCTTTTTTGCAACTAGTTTTGTGTTGCTGATTAAAAATTTAAATAAAATATTTGTTCAATTTTCGCATAAAGTTTTTCTGATTGGTGTTTTCTATGCTATTGATACAACTATTATTATTATGTTATTAAAATTATTAAAATATTGTCTCATCATTTTGTTTTACCTCTTTTTAGAATGTCTTCCAAGTGACACCGTTGTCTGCTGAGGAATGGATAACTGTGATGAAATTCTCAATTCCTGTAGTTTTATTAGATGAAACATTGAAATTTGTTGCTAGAAAAATCGCAGATGGTGAGAGCATGATATATAAAATGCATGGGATTGTGTTAATGTGGGCTGTCTTCTTTGGCCTGCTGTACGCTATGATGCTTTAAGAATATAATAATTATAATCATTAAGCCCAACAACATCATTATTCTAATTACTAGCATAAAGTGTTACTAAATATAAACAACAAAAAAAAAACAAAAGAATTACCTAAAAGTAACGACTTTAACCACAACAACAACCATTACAACAAACAACAACATCAAGAACAACATAGAATTGTTTCCGAATATTACTAAAACTTACAATATTTTGATAAGCGATCAATTTACCCCTTAATTTAAAAACCAACGCCCTGAACTGGTCAATAGATTATGAGCTAACGATTAATTTAATACTGTTTCTGTTTGAATATCTCGCATATTTTTTTGTTTATTATTTTTTCACCCCACTTTTGTGTATATACAATGCTGTAGCTGAGGAACTTTCAGAGGTTTCAGAGAATGTTTAATGAGTTTTTTTTGGCTTAGCTAATTCCTTTACAAATTCAGTTATTCAGTGTCTCTAACAACAAAAAAAAAACGTAGATTTTGTAGTATATTTAAATAAACTGAACATAAAACCAAAAAAAGGATAAAATGAAAGAAAGAAAAACGAAATAATTAATTGTAGTTATTGTACAATACTTCAAAATTGCATTCTCGACGAACGATGATGAATACGTAAAATCTATGTAAATATTTCTTCAATTAGGGGTCATACTTAATAAAACTAATAAACTTTCGATACATTAGATAAATCCTGAATTCCTATTTATATAAATATACATACACGACACATATACATATAAACAATATTTATTTATATATTTATATATATATTTGTGTACTAAATATTTTAGTTATGCGTAAAATCGTCAATCGCTTGGCAAACAATTTACGTGTATGGAATTGCGGATATATATTTTGTATTCAATTTACTTATATGCGTTAAGTAGACTTATTACAGAGGCAGAGTTCGGTTTTAAATTTTAACAGATAATTGGTTCATCCATTCCATAGTACATAAGAATTCGACGCTCTTGAACAAAATGAAAAGAAAAAAAAAACCAACAAACAGACGAGGATAAATTGAAATTGGCGAGTGTGGGCAATAAATGGAACATCTTTATAATTTAGTTTAAATCAATCGCAATTACTTCTATATCCCTCCTATCAAGACTTAGGCTCAACACAGCCCAGATCCCGACTTAAGATCCGGTTTCTTCTAAACGGGCTACAATTGGATCTAAAAAGCTGCCTGGTTAGAATGTCGAAATGTTAAGCAATCTTTCATTTATCCAAGACTGAAATCTTAGCAAAAGTTGGCAGATTTTATTGACATTTTCAAACAAAAAAGACCTGACCGAGGATTAATTAGACTTTTTGGATCTTAAAGGTGATTAGCATTTGACTAAATGGGAAAGACTTAATCCGACTAATTTTTTTATTTAGACATGGAGCGTACGTAAATGAAAGTTAATGGGATCCTTAGATAGTATCATTGATTTTTATTTACAGTCAATGGGAAGCTAATTCGTTTCAACTTAGTCGAAAATCTAAAAAGAAACAAGCAAACAAAAACAAAAAAAATAAAGAGTAATTAAGCATCTAACCAATTTTAGAGATTTCACTTAAATTTACATTATATACATTGTTATAAAAATTATAGACGCTGTGAAATAAACAACAAAGAAAAAAACGAAAAAAGAATTACAAACAAAACATAATCATTACTAGTAAATACATATATATATTTATGCAAAACTAAACTTTGCGCCTACAAACCCATTGAATTGTGCAGTGGAGGCGTCTGCTGATCCCATTATAAGTAAAGTAATAAGTAGCTTATTGAATGAATTGCCCGCCACGCCCCCCTTCCGCCCGCCCAACGCCACGCCCACGCCTGCGCCATTGCAATTTGTTGACGAGCGTCATTGATTGATGATTGATGCGAAATGAATCCTTCCAATAATTACAACCATTTATTTACGAAATAATTTATTGTTTTATTTTATACAGTAAATCCCCGATTCGGTTAATTAGACGACACCTAATTAATTTAATTAAATAAATTAAGTCCATCCCTCCTGCTATAGAAAAGTATGTGAAGTTGTTCAATTTTCGAAATACTAGTGTGCCAAAAAAAAAAACAAATGCTATGTGAATGCGAGAGATCCATTGCTGTACATTATGGTCTACAAGAAAAAACAAAAAAAAACAGTCAAGCATATTCGCACTCGCACTCGATAAAAGAAAAATGAAAACCAACAAAAATAACGAATGAATTCATATTTCAAATTCAGCATGTAAGATATCTGAAACTTGATAACGAAATATAAATACTGAAACCCGAAACCGAATACTGGTCTACTTCTTAAACACCCCCCCTGCCCCCGCCGCACCACCGACACCTCCGACACCTGTAAGCAGGCCGCTTCCCTCAGTTGTTGCCGATTGCCGATGCCCCTCAAGTTTTTTTCCAGCTTTCCAGTTTGCAAATGCATTCAAATCGCTTATGGCTATGATTTGAGTTGATTTTAATCGATTATTGGTAATTTTCGATAAATATATTATTGTAGTTCCTGATGCCGTCGATCAAAATAAATGGTAACGATCTTTGGCCATTATTCAACCGAATACAAACGTGAAGGAGATCCTTAAGGATGTCAGATTTGTATACCTTTATAAATCTTGTATTAATTGCTCAGACAGCCCTGTTACCTGAAAAATTGCAAATTGTAATCCAACATGAATAAAAATTATAATTACTTATTTGAGTTAGAAAGTAATGGAAAACTTTCTTAACTCTCTCGGGTTAGTAAGAATGAATTATCTAAATAAACATTACAAAACTATTACATTCTCTTGTTTCAATCAGTTATTTTTTTTCCTTACAGCTTTTTATAAAAATTCAATTTTAAAGAAAACAATATATTTTGGTTTTTAATAAATGGTCAATATTCTGATCATCCCGACAAATATTCATATTCATCATTCAGACCAAATGAATCGATTTCTTGTGCCAATGCCAAAAAGCTCCCGGGCTTCCTCTACCAAAGCTCTAGCCTTTTCTGTGAAAGCTCTGGCCTGTGGGCAAAGAAAATGGCCGCCCTTATGCAACGAAACAGATCATCGACCATGGAATTAAGCAACATGCCCATTTGGAATAAGTAATGTGACATTCTATAAATAGCTCAAAGAAAGCGCACCAGCTACCCATTAAACAGTGCTAAGATACCCCATCACGTATTCGCATTAAAATACATACATATACAAATATGTACATAGAAACCAAACCAGAAATAGCACTTACATACATACATACATATGTATACAGATACTCACGTAATAATTTTGTCAAAATAAAATACAAATAGCAAGTATGTATGTTTATAAATTTGGAATATTGACAAAACAATTACTTGGTTGACTGTAACATATATATGTATGTAAAGGACACTATGTCTTTTTTCATGATAAACATGTCTCTGGTTTGATAACCAGTAACCAATGGCCAGCAGGGGATTCCTCTCCATAAGATGAAATAAATGAGAAGATGAAATACATTTTTGTAACACTCTTTTATAATTAAAATTAATAAAAAGCTCTTCAAATAATGCAAGTAGTAATCTCTTACATCAAAATATTGTACATTCTCCATAATCAGAAGATAAGCATAGAAATTATATGGCATTTTGAAAAATTTCCTCTACTTCCAATGATAAATCCTTTGTAATTTCAATTTTTGAAGCTTCTTTTATTCATTGAATCGTATTCTTATAGAGTATGTAAGGTCACGGTTGCGCGTCTAAAAAAGGAGAATCAGATAGACGAATTAATATATCAGAAGACTGTCATACCTTGCGAGTATACTGGATAAGAGGAAGGTAAAGATATATAAATTTAATTTAATTTTAAGTCAAATTATGGTTCATTATTTTGTACACAATTTTCATAACATAACATACGCCATGTGTTTTGTTAAATAAAAAATGGAGTTTTTATGCAAAAATACAATTTAATCAATTTATTTCGACTTTTTACATGGTTATTTTTAAATTTTAGGTTTTGCCATCGTCTCATATAGCATGATTCTTAATCATTATTCGAGAAGGAATATGAATCGCTTGTGCCTGCGGTCAATTTTATAGCGTTTTCATTTCCAACGATGTTACTTAAACTAAGAACGTCATATTTAGTGTAAAGAACTTTGACACTCATCGAATCCTTTAGGCCATCTCGTGGATTCTGGTTAGTTTCAAGCATCAAATTAATTAACTCTGAATAAAAATTGGGAAAATTGGGCGGTTGATAAATTATCAAATGTCGGACGCCCTTGATGCGAGTACGACGGAAGAAGTGGGCTCTTTCTGAGTATAGCAAAAACTGTGCACCACTGTGGAAGAATATGTCTCGTGCTCGCGAGATTTTCTCTTTTTTCGTATATTCACTTATTTGAACATAATTAACCATTTCATTTTTGAAATGATTTCGCAAGCGAACGTAGTCAAAATAGCTGGGAACATAGAGCAGACAATGCGATTGACCAGATCGACTGAATTGTGGCAAAATATGCCTTACGAAGTACTGGAAACGATCCTCGAATGCCGATTCTACGCTTGAGCAATCGATGCGTTGAAATACCTGTTCAACGGGTGTAAGTACATTGGATATATCACCATATTCAATCTGATTTGTAATGCGCACTCTTCCTTGATAATTGTGGCATTTATTGTTTATTAGCCCACGAAATTCGGGCAGCTCATGGGATGAAAAGAATAGAGTTTGACGATAGAAACGAGACGTTCCATTAAGGCAATATGATCGAACGCGTTGGCAATTTGTCTCTGGTAGCTTTTGCGGTTGCAAGTGAAGATGATCGAGTACATATAGCAGATTCTCCCAGTTTTGAGCCATGAAAAGTTCGGCTTGGTCAATGATGAGTAGTTCAATTGAATTGAGGAAATCAAAGTCTTGCTCCTTATCATTAATAATCATACGCAGTGCCAATGGGGATGCAATTAAAATATCCGATGAACTGATGTCCGAGTACAACGCCATCGTTTTCTTTGTAAAGCGAATACCAATTTTAAAGTTGTCATCTGTATTACCCTTAAATGTCTGCTCATAATCAACAGGTTTTGGATTCGTCTTTGGGAAATATATGGTGTCTCCGGAAAAATCCTTTAGGAATCGCTCATACCTCGCTATGGGTAATCCCGATTTTTTATCTAAAAAAAGACAGAAGTATAAATAAAAATAACATGTTATTGTTCGCCGTATTTACCCTGATGATGTGCAAATAAAAGGTTTCCCATAATTTGTACAGTTTTTAAAGCTGATTCTCGAAACGGCAATATGATGAGAACCTTCATTCGCGTAAGTCCTTGATCCCTACAGCTATCTGGTATGGATATTTCACTTGGCAGTAGCTTCGGATCTTTTACAAGCCCTGTTATCTTTTCGTTATTACGTAAAATCTGGGCTCTACTCTTTAGCATATGATTTACGGCGTGTAGACAGTATGCATACCGAATTGCCTCAGCATTTTCATGTGATCGCCTTGGAAAATATAGGTCTAGGTAATTATTTGCACAATGAAAGATTTCCATTTGAAGAGGCGATAGTGGATAGGCAGCATTCGTACATAATGGGTTCTTTACCTCCAATACTTGAAGGTCAGCCGGCTTTAAGGCTTCTGGAGGTCGACTGTAGTTGGCGTCTGAACTAATTGACGATTTTAGAATCGGTATTTCAATTTTGAAATTACCGATTGCTGACCATTTAAATTTATATGTTTTCCTTTCGTCTGCAATTAAATCGGTGATATCATCTGTAGACAGGTCAATTTCGAACCGCTTTGAAAATGAATTGTGTGGCTTTAAATTGTTTGTATATAGTTGATCCTGTTCCTGTTCCTTTTCACTGACGTTTGAATTTTTCGCAGATGTGCAGTTATTCTCTTCATGAACTGCAGGAGCTGTTTACGGGTAATAATGTGTGATCAATACAATATTGAGTTCAACAATAAGCTTACACACTCACCTGTGTTGGCAGAACTATATTGATCCACAAGTTGCTCGTAGCACATATTTGTATCTTCTTTCAATGACGGCAACATATCTACAGCCATATTTAATTCATCATTCGCAATTGTACTGTGAAATTGGTTCTCCGTCCTATACGATTTTTCCATTTGCCTGCTCCTCTGAATAAATTTATTATTTTTGGAAAACTTGTCGGTTTTCCGCACGGCGCCCGTATTCCTGTTTGGCCGTCCCCGACTGTTCTTATGTTTTCCCCTCATTTTGATTATTAATTAGAAACAAAATTGATAATGTTAAAAATTGTGCCTAAAGCGTGGACAACAGCTGGTGGTTGTTTATCGAGACCTTATCGATTTATCTGGGATGCAGCCCTATAAGTATTTTTAATAATATTTCATGATAATTATCGATTAATTATATATACCAATTGGTGTTATACATTTATTGAATCCGTTAATTATTATGAGAGAATTGCATATTGACCTCACTGTTTTTAATATAAAGTGGTGAATATCTATTGTTTCTAATAAGAGATAATGAAAAATATATCGATGAATTGATTACATTGCGTTCGAAAGAAAACCGTGAGCCGTAGAAGTCTAATGGTATTCCATTTTAACTAAAAATTAATTTTTATTAAACACCCGTTATCAAAAAGCACAGATAAAATTGCTGATAAAACTTTTAAATTTCGTTATATACTCAAGCAAGTAGAATACCTTGTTAGCTCCGATATGCAAATGTTCGAACCTGCAAACCTTAGCAAACTTAATTTTCAGCTTGAAAGCTCAAAAAAGTGGTGTACGGTATGTGTTAATTATCTTTCAAAATAAGTGGAGTACGATTGAATATTTTTACTGACATTTCGCAAGCTAAGCAGCTGTTTACTAAATTATCCTGATTCGTAATTTTTTAATGGTCACACCCTATAACCTACAAACCTTCTTACTATCAGTCAATATGAAAGCGGGAATATCATTATTCACAAATTATTCCAGCAGTCGGAATATATCGATTAACATTTTTACAATCGATAACATTTTCCAATACGATACTTTAATTATTCCATTCAGAAGTTATTTAACAGATTTGCATATACGTAGCTTCTATTAATGACAATTTATTTATATACACTAAATGTAATGAATGCATTTTTTCATTATTGCTGGGGAAAACGATATATTCATATTATAACGATGAAAATTATCGATCACGGGGCATCTCTAGGTTGATACATAAAATAAAAAATACATAAAAAAAGTGAGTTTTTTAGTTAATGAAAATAAGTTTAAAATCCGAATAATACTTTAATGTGTACGTTAAAGCGAATGACAATTTTCTTAACTGAATACCAGTTACATGAATAACATATGAATAATATCAAGTGAATTTATATTTCTATGTATGTGTAGATTTTTCAGATATTGCTTTCAATAGATGAATAGAGAAATGATTTTGCCAAGAGAAAATATATCTTTAATACTATTACGAAAATATAAACAACAAAAGGATAATTCTGTCAAAGCTCTGTCAAATTGAATACTTAATGTGCACACATAGATACACATGCACATGTATATGTGTATGTGTATGTATGTATATTGTTGTTCAGCTCGCGTAAAAAGAAAGATATGTGATACGAGTCTGACCTTTCAATCCTGAGAAAATTAAAAACCGTGAAACAGTATCGCATCAAATACATTTAAATAAAACGTTGTATATTTGTATTTGTATGTACATATGAATAATATACATATGTGCTTTTGTATATAAATACTTCTTAATAAATGTAGATACATGTGTGTGTATGCGACACACAGATGTGTATATATGTATATACTTACATATATATTTATGAAATGTATTTATGTATTCATGCATACAAATACACAGGTATCTATGTATATTTTTGCATGACACTCAGTAGAAATATTTCGGCTATACGGCTATTTATTTATTGGATAAAAAAATTAATTTTTTTTTGTTGGATTTTATCGTGAAAGTCTGTGTGTGTGTATATAACAAATAAATTACACACACAATTACACACATACGCATGTCCTATATATACATATATATACTATCTTTAAGCAGAAATAGTGTTGGTATCTATTGTACATACATATATATTTGTATGTATGTATATCTCTAACGTGTATATGCATATGAATATACATGTACGTATGTATGTATATAAGTATTGTCTGTGTATGCGCAAAACGTCCAGCCCACTCCTTCACCTGTTACACTGTAGATTTCCAAGTGTGTCTCTGTGTTTAGAATCGTTCAATTCATTCCACACATGCATACATACATACAGGCGTAAATCGGCGTGTGCGTGTGCGTATCTGTGTGCCAGTTGGCTTAAGGAAAGGATACGTTTATTTACGAATGAATAAATACATTTATTTGGCAAATTAAAATTTTAGTGAATTACTTACTTAACTCAAAGGATACGCCTGTTAGTTATTTATTCCAGTACAAAAGTGCGCGGAAATAATTTGCGTTCTGTGCTCTTAACTAATGAGAATAACAATTAGAAGATGCAACGTATTTGCTGTACTTTTATTACTATTATTAATTAATTTTTATGATTTTAGTTGGCTTTTTGATCAGCTGACTCACATATTGAGAGCCCAAAAAAGGTTAATTATCACTTAAATCACAAGTATTTGAACGTAAATGTCGAAGCTATTATTACTACCAATAAATCTATCTAATATTGGATGTTCATATAAAACGGTATCGAGTTTTAACCGCCTACCTTAAACGGTTTACAAGAAATCATGTTATTCCTCAGTGTTTTATTAATTATTTAATTTTTTATTAATTGTTAGTTTTAGGATTTGAATGTAATACATTTTATTTTTAAACGACTTTCAATTGCTTTTATTTAATTATGTTGTTTATATGTATTTTTAGATTAAATATAAGCCCATTGGAGGAATTTGTATATAGACCGTAAAACTGACTGGGATACTGGCACAAATCGAATAACGTATCAAATTGTGCAGACAATTGAAAAGGCAGTTATACTGGAGCAGAACGGAGAAAGTACCAGGGGTGCAGAGTCCCCCGACGCGAACCAAGAGAATCGAACGACGTGCTGGTGGACTCCGTGGGCTGCTATGGGTTGTTTTGGTTCGCCAACCTCCAAACAGTCCGATGTCAGTTCGGAGGATTCGAAAAGTCAAAAGCGTCGCAGCGATGCCATATCCAGGCAGCTGCAGAAGGATAAACAGCTCTATAGGGCTACACACAGGCTGCTCCTATTGGGTGCGGGTGAGTCTGGTAAATCAACTATAGTCAAACAGATGCGGATATTGCATGTCGATGGATTTTCTGAGCAAGAGAAGAAGCAGAAAATTGATGATATTAAAAAGAATATTCGGGACGCTATATTGGTAAGTACATAACTCACAATTTTTAAATAAGTATATTTCGAATAATGCAAATTAATATTTCGTTATTCTCAATTTGATTTATTCACAATAAATAGTAGTTTAAAAATTTATTTAATTTGATTTAATTAAATACTATTGAAGTCTGGCTTATTCGGATGAATTCTTGATTGCTTACAGACTATTACTGGAGCCATGAGCACACTTAATCCACCTGTAGCTTTAGAAAAGAAAGAGAACGAGCCTAGGGTGGAATACATTCAGGATTATGCATCTAGTAAGTAATATCATCAACTACATTTTTCGAAAATAATATCTATTTATTTATTTAATTATTATAAATTAAATCAACACTCTACCTCAGCTCAGTAACAAGTTGAAAGTGGAAAGTTGTGTCTTTTATGTACGCATAATAAAGACATTGAGCCCAAACTTGGTGTGGCACATTTCCATAAATGGTTCGAGTTCATTTATGATATGATAATTTGATAACTTAATCGGCTACCCAAATAATTTTTTTTATTGAAATTATTATTGGATTGTTGCAAAATAATATACAGAAATCGTTTCTCTTTGAATCATAAATATTATTTAACATTTTTGTATTGCTCGTATCTTTCAGGTCCCGACTTTAACTATCCTCCTGAATTTTATGAACACACCGAAGAGTTATGGAAAGACAAAGGAGTCCTACAAACCTATGAAAGGTCAAATGAATATCAATTAATTGACTGTGCAAAATAGTAAGTAATTGCAAAGTTTAAGTCAAGTATTTATTTTTGTCATTTGGGTAGTAAAAGCTAGTGCCTTGTTGTTCCTTGTTATTATATAGTTTAATTTCAATATTACCTTACTTAACAACATTTCTTTATTTAGGACGATGGAAAATTGGTGGAATTTCACTAAGGGGTAAATTGGTTGTCCATAAATTGTACATTAAATAGTATAAATAGCAAGCTAGATGTACAAGTTGAATGCCAGATTAGACATATGATTGAGGACAGGAGTCTGTTATTGAACGAAGAGCTTATTATTATTGTCGATCTTAATTTCAGAATTTGGGGATAGACAGAGTTTCTGCTCTTAGGCAAATCCGTAGAAATAGTATTCTATGTAATGTAATATCTTATTACTATCATTAACTATTATATATTTTATATTAAAGCTTTCTGGATCGAGTAAGCACAATTAAGAATCCAAATTATACACCAAATGAACAAGATATTCTTCGGTGCCGTGTATTGACTTCTGGAATATTCGAAACAAGATTTCAGGTGGACAAAGTTAATTTTCAGTGAGTAATACCATTTACATACATATCTTAAACGATTGCTCAATATCCTTATTCGTATTCAATATCTATAGTATGTTCGATGTGGGAGGACAGCGCGACGAGCGCCGGAAATGGATTCAATGTTTCAATGATGTAACTGCTATAATATTTGTAACAGCATGCTCAAGTTATAATATGGTTTTGCGTGAGGACCCCACTCAAAATCGACTTCGAGAATCCTTGGACTTATTTAAGAGTATTTGGAATAACAGGTACGCACAATATTCATAATTATTGTAATAACATTACATTACTTATAACAATTCTTTCTTTCTTTCTGTACATAAATTCAACTTTAGATGGCTGCGCACAATTTCCATTATACTTTTTCTAAATAAGCAAGATTTGTTAGCAGAGAAAATAAAGGCTGGAAAAAGTAAATTGTCGGAATATTTCTCCGAGTTTAACAAATATCAAACGCCAAGTAAGTAATACACTAATTTAACTTGAATCGATTTTTTTTTTTTTTAAATTTTTGAAAGAAGTCGAAGGAAAACTTGTCGGCAATCGTGTCAATCGATCTGATCAAGAGAACGAACCAGAACGAAACGATAAACTTTTTAATGGTTCATCTAGTTCATTAAAACGTCTCAGTTTAAAGTCAGGGTCAGGGCAAGCAGTGCAAGTTCTTTAAGCAGTGCAGAACAGATTACTCTTTCTCATAATTTATACAATTTTCGTACACATAATAATAATTTATATTTACATTAAATTTAGGTGACGCAATAATGGAATCCAATGATGACCCAGAAGTAATAAGAGCAAAATATTTCATACGGGACGAGTTTCTGGTAAGTTGAAATCACAAAGATTTCATCTCTGATTGTTAAGTGAATTAAATGTATGTTATTTTCAACAGCGTATATCAACTGCAAGTGGCGATGGTAAACACTATTGTTACCCACATTTCACATGCGCCGTTGACACAGAGAACATAAAACGAGTTTTTAATGATTGTAGGGATATAATTCAGAGGATGCACCTTCGTCAATATGAATTGTTATAGGCTATCCCTATCGCCGTAATTCAAATAAATAAAGTAAAGAATATATTAATGAATTACTGTTTTAAATATAATTATCAAATGTAATTTGTATTTAAATAGTCCCTTGAAAAAAAAAGCGCTGCATTTAGATCTGGTATGACCTTTCACAAAACTCAACATTAAAGAAGAATAAATAAACATGTTAATAACAATCATTATTGTTTTTATTGACAGAGCTATAATATCATTTATTTATATATAAATATCTATGTGGTTTGTATTTATCATTAGGTTTCGGACACAATCATTTTCTACAATTATTCCCTTGACACAAAGCGGCCTTGCATTAATTCTAATCGTAAGCGCGAGTTTTTTTTAAACTATACAAGTGGATTGAGGATGCCAAAACTGACCGAAGCCTTGTCAATTTCATCAAAGTTTCTTTTCAGTTTACTTCGCCAGGCATTCTTGTTGTAAGTATAATCCTTCCCCATCATTAAGGGCCACACTGAGTTACGATCGTTCGATCTCTCCGGTGTTGAGTTTAGGTATCCATCCTTAAAGTTGTTTTGCGGCTTGTAATCGGATCGCCTACATAGGAGACATTTCAGTACCTGCTCCTTGGAAAGGAAAACCATTCTGCAAAATCAAAAAGAATTGTGATATCAACATCAGTAAATTTATCTCTGCAATAGATCTATCAATCAATTTATTCATTATCCATAGAATCCAAAGCATAAATACTTTATTGCTACATACCTCATCGTTGATTGTTCATCTACCTTTTCCCAGCCGGCTTTTGGAGAGAAAACAATTATTTCCGTTATTTAAATTGTTTGCAAATTAAAGCAAGAAATATATTAATTTTTAATATGGCTAACATTTATAGAATTCTACACCATTGCCGAAAGTTACATATCAACTAGAATAAATAGTTTAGATCATTATATGTATATATGTAAAAAATATAGCAGAAGAAAATAATTAATCAATGAGAAAAGTTTAAAATGTGTCCCACAACTGACACTGGGCAGTCGATAGCTTTGCCATTGAATCGATTGCAGTTCACTTTGGCTACTTAAACGCCTCTGCAATCGATGTGTCACCCACCACCTGGTAGAAAATGTGCTGCAACATATAATCGATGACATCATGTTCCAAATGTTGTGCATGTATTTTTATGCAAATATTGCGCTGCTTTTCCGTGATACAACTGCTTCGCATACCGATAGGCATTTTAGAACGTTAAGTATCGTATTTTGCTGTGAACAAAATTTAAGTCATTTACATTAATAATTAACGGATGATGTTCCCTTCAAACATTTTATTCGTCATCAATGAAAATGTACAATTTATTTTGATTTTATACAGATAAAAGCAAACTATACAAATCAGGTTCGATTTTAAATGATAATCAACACAAGCGTCATATGTTTATTTACACAAATCGATATGTTATATGTCATCGATATGTTAGCTTAAAAATAAGTACAGAAAGGAATTTGTTCATTTTGAATGAATTGAGCCAAATTGAGCCAAAAAACATTTATATTGCTTCGAGTTCGAGTTCGTTATTTGCAGTTCTTTTAATAAGATGCCCTCCGCCAATGCTGTCAAGATTCCGTTTTGGAAACTTATTGTATAGTTGCTCTTGATTGACGTTTCTTCTTGGCAAGGAAAATAAAATATTCTTTGTAAATGAACCGATGAAATCATTTAATATTGAGCCGGAAGAATATAGTCTTTCGTTCAAAATAACAGTTGGTTGAAGATGGTTGTAGAAGCCATCAATGAGCTGAGATGAAGTTGATATATCTGGCCAAAATAAGATAAAAAAAAATGCAAATAAAGATTTGTTAATTATCAAAACAGTCATGCATTCTCAAGGAAATAATATTAAATTTAAAAAATAACTATATTTTACAGCTAATATTAAATACATCTACCCGCCCGTGGAAATTAAAATTTTAAAATTGGTGAAAAACGTATTGATTATAAATGAGATAGCTAAAATTTAAGATTCCGTTGAGATACTCTAAATTAACTTAACTTGCCTAGACAGAAATATATAACACACTAATGTATAAAATACGATAAGGTACATAAACTAATAATGTATGTATGTAAATATGTACGTATTTATGTACATATTTCAGCAAAAGAGGATTAACGCTTGTACTGCTTTGCCATATTAATGGTAAGGCAGTGTAGACAAAACAGCGATCAAGCTATTGTTTTTAATGCACTTTACAGCACTCAATCAACAGTATTTTGTACATTAGAACGGAACAATACAATAAATTAAACACCATTCAAATAGTCACAACAACCGACACAACAATAAATGTTTACAACTGAAGTCTGCTTGTATAAAAAACAAGCAATGCAACTGCAGTTTATTAAACTATACAAGTAACTACTGACAAATGTTAGAGGAGACTGTGCGTTTCAGTGTTGCCCCTCGTCATTTTATACCATTTTTAGCTAAGAACGGCTAAGCAGGGTGTCACTGACAATACAACGAAGCTGGGCATAACTAAGGGCTAACCTCTTAAATGTGCACCCATTATACATGGCACTTCGATTGCAGTGTATACCCTGTATACCCTGCAGAAGTGCAATGAGATAAACAGAGTAGAATGCGCTATTATTCGGAGATTAATTTTTTAAAATGATTTTATTTTTCAAACATAAAATATAACTTAATGTATTTATTGTATTTAGAATGCAAATATTATTCTATAATTTATTGTACCTTTGTCATGTTTATAGAGTATATTTTAGTCAGGAATAGCTCAACTTTGGTTTTCCTACTTATTTCTAATGACTTTTATACGTCACCATATTTCTAATAATTTGTGGTAAATGGTTCAACAAACAGTGGCTAAGAACTAGGCAAACATATGTATGTATGTATGTATGTATGTGTGCGACTTTTAAGCATATGGTCAATTCTATTATCTGTGATGTCGTTGAAACAACAGCTTTGTTATTGCTCAATTCTTTTAGATCTGTTTTTGATATACTTTAAGACTAAAGACCAAGGATAAAAAAATTATTTTTGTAATAGAAAATGTTTTATATAGCAAGTAAATAGAACATATTTAACTAGTGAAATCTTTCATTCTTAAAGCATTCAACTGATAATACAAAGTCTCTTTTTCTAATTTAATTTTACAACTTAATAATTCTTTAAACGTGGCATTAAGATTTTAAAGTTTTTAATTATTAAAAAATATTGAAAAAATAAGTTAATTCATATTTTATAATGTAAAACATCATACTTACAACCTGCATTTAATTTATTTTGATATCTCTTTTAGTTTAGATTTTATAGATGCCTAAGCTTTTTTGAAGGTGCTAGTTGAAATAAGGGGTGAGCCACTGTACATTTAGAATATGAATAGAATCCTAAAGAATTCTCGATCCTGATACCCTGTAATGTATGTACGTGGGAGTCTGTCTCACGGTGTGTGCGTCACTTCATCCATATTTAAAACCATTTGTGGTTAATACATGAATAAACAGCAACACAGAACTGGACAAACATCTGAATTTCAGGCATATGGTCACATTTCTAAGGGACAATTTATTTTTGCTGTCATTTTGTTAAACAATCTACCCATGAATGCTGCTTTAAGTGGATGTGTTAGATTTGAATATTCAATTATCCCAATTCTTTATTACCATTCTCACCATTCACACAATTCATTTTCCAGCAAGCTCTATCATAAAAACATAAGAATATAATCCATGGCCATATTATAAAACACAGAGAGAGAGACCAATAAATAGTTGATACGATATGCATTTTATTTAATTATATCATTTATTAATTGTTAATTTTTTGACGGCTGGCAAGAAATGCCATTGTCTACATTTTTTTACTAGAACAATAATAGCACAAACGACCATTTATTATAATCGATGACCTAAAGACACATAGCTTAAGTGATTCTGAATATTATTAATAAAAGATGATTGACCAGAATATGTGAATGTATGTGTGTATGTAAGTGTGTATGTCACAAGTTTATACAATCTTTTGAAAACTTTGATTTTTTGACACAACAGGCAGAATTAGTAATACATATTTGTTGATATTGATTAACATATGTAGGATATACAAAGTACAAAAGAAGATAAACCAATCTGAATATGATAAGCTCAGAATAATAAAAATGATACTCGAGTCCTTCTTGCATCCCCTTTGGCTCTTCGAGCCATTCCATAATGTCACATGCTCCCCTCGCTGCTGCTCGTCGTGCCCTTGGAGTCACCCATGCCGCCAGCAAGATTCTCATCTCCTCGCACGGAACCGGAAGTGAGTCCTCCAGTTATCCCAGTTAAATTTAATTTGTACTGTTGAATTAGAAAACAATATGTAATTAATTAAGCAATCATATAAGTCGAAGTTGTCTTGAATAGGGCAAAAAATGACTTAAATTAGGAAAATAAATAATATTACAAAAATTAATTTAAAAGGTGTGATTTTAGACCTACAATTGACTATTTTCTCTTATTTCTACAATGTTCTTAGATAGCTTACGAAGAGATAAAACTAAGCTCTTAGTTATCTCCATAATTAGAGAATTGTAGAGTAGTTAGAAGAAAGGATAGGAACGAAAATGTAGAGAAGGAAAACCATCTCGATAAATTAATTGTCAATTAGTATGGAATCTAAGGATTGGGTTTAGAAGTCTTCCAGATGAAGAAATACAAAGAATAGTTAAGTGATATGAACCCGTAGAAGAAGTTCGCCAACTTTAAAGACATCACAGACATCAATCATACGCTGTACTCGAACACCATCAAGAATATACCTTAATTTGGAAAGCCAAAAATATACACACGTGTATATTTTAAAGTGTTTGATAAATCAAAAATAGTTAAGACAATATCAAATTATTATTAAACCATAGATTTAAATAAATACAATATTTACAAAAAAGAATATATTACACACTTATTGCGTTGTAATTTAATTTACCTTGTTTGCGCACTCAAAACATTTCGATACAACTTTGTTAATAACATTCATTAGATTTTTCGTTTCCCTAATGACATGATCAACCTTAACAAACGTTGCCGCCTTTCCGACTGTATGATCTTTCACTGTAAATTGAAGTGCTTGGACAAAAGTCGGCACTCTATCTAAAATACCTAAGAGATCCTTCTTGTTATCACTAGCGGGCACCTGTCAATTGAATATTATTAGCAAATCTCTTTTAACGTCGCGAGGTAAGTTTCTTTACCTGGTATGAAAAATGGCGAAGCACTTTGTAGAGTCGATTGGCTTCTTCCGCAAAATATTCGGCCTGAGTAAATAAATCTTGGGTTGTTCTTAGAGAACCGCTTCCCTTTGTAAATTGATACATGAGAAAAGCCATAGCAGACATATTTTTGGCTCTCTTCAAAATGTCGTTGTCATCGGATCCGTCTTCCGCCCATTTTGATTGAAATGCACCAGGATCTCCATTATTTTTACCATCGATTCCTGAGTATTCCACCATTTCACCATCGTCTGTGGCAGGTACATATGGTTTTGCTGATTTTATTGTAGTTTCGCATTTCTGTTGATAAAAATAAAATTAGAATTGTTTAAAATGTATTGAAAGATTTCAATTAATAATATATCGAGAAAGTAAAATGTTACAAAAGTTGATGCATCAATATGTTGTTGCTTTAGTACTCACCTCCAGCTGAGAATCGAGATCCGATTTGGATGTGTCGACCGTTACGAGTATCTTCTTGGCAATCATTGAGATTTCACTGATCAACCATTTCCACATGTCTAGAAACGATTCGAAATTCTCATTGGCCGCGCTGCTGTTCGTATATTTCCACAATATCTTGGCCGCAATGAATACTTGGGGACCGTAGATTCGTAGATTGATTGCCAGACACTTGGCATGAACTTGAAGTCTTTCCGTGGGTGCAATATGCTGCAACAATTTGCAAATATCAAAAATGTGATCACAGCAGTCGTGGAACTTGGTAGAACACTGATTGAGATTCTCTAGGTCATGGGTCACGGCCAGGACATGAAAGGATTTAACGATTTTAGTGCACAGCTTAAGCGATTCATTGAAATCGGCTATTTGACTGGACACGGATATGACCAGTTGCTTGCACAGCTCCTCCAGGCTGACCAGCATACTCATTTCCGGCTCCCTGCCTTGGATTTGCACTCTTGCCGCGCCCATATTGTCATGCTGATCCTTGATTAGATGGTTCAGATACATGTCAAACTCGAGCTTGCAATTGTCACAGTAGGTTAAAATATTCTTGCGATGATCGTGACTGATGTAGGGGGAGTCTGTAAAGTCGTGCGCCTTCTCAAACAGCTTGTCGAACGCCATTGATAGTTCATCCCGCAGATCCAAGCTATCGTATGTCAAATTCTTTTTTAAATTCATATTCTTAAGCATGTGGCTATGGCTATGGCTATGGCTACCGCCAATCGGAGCTAAATTCTTATCTTTGTGGTAAATATCACTTTGCCAATGCTCGTCATTAAACGATGAGTAGAAGGCATCAGGATCAGGATGATTGCCCTCGTTATTATTGCTATTACAATCGTATTGGCTCGTTTGCAGCTTGTATCGCTTGATAAGGTTGATAATACGCTTTATTGTCGTGTATATACTCTCGTTCTCATAGTTGGAATTGCATCGCGCATTCCGAAATGCCATATGTTTGGCCGAATCGAAAATACTGTCCTTAATCACAAAATGTATGAGATCCATGGCCCGTCTGATTTGGCAGAATACTGTATCCCGATTCTCCTTAACTATAACGCAATCGCTGTGTATCAAACTACTTTTCGATGATGTCAGTAGAATTGATATGGACTTTTCCAGAATTTGGCGAGCGGAAAACATTTGAGCTCTTCGACGCTCCTCCTTGAACGAGTTGCGATGATGTCCCGTCAGATAGGCCAGCTCAATCATCTCGGTGCCAAATATGGAAAATGCACGAACAAACTCCGTGAAATTCATCACAGACTCGAGTTTCTCCAAGCTCTCCGATGCGCGTTTCTTTGCAGTTAACAGTTTCTTAACCACAATAATGTCCACAAGCAACAGAATTCTTGTTATCGATGAAAGCAGAGATCGTGCTGCCAATACGATTGCTCCGTAATCCTTTAATGGCTCGATATGATGCCGCAGCTCCATTCCACTTAACGGCGAAAGGTCGCATAAATGTTCAATAGACTTTCCTAAAATACAATTAAACCAACTTTAGTAATTATACATCTGCAATTATTCTATATTTAATCCTTCCTCAACAATGCATTCAACAATCGCGTTGACTATTTAAATTGCTTGCAAGTTGCAACTAAAAATAAACCAACTGAATAATTGATTGAAATGTAGTGCAATTAAATTGCTTGACCAATTAGCCAAATAACTGCAATAAAAACGTTTTAATAACAGTGCTGTACATCGTTAAATAAAAGGACTAAATTCAAAAGTTCAATTTCGGATGAACGAACGAATTGATCTTCTAGAAACTAGATCGCTCGAACTTTTTTGATTACAGGAATCGACATCGAGTACGTTCCGATTTTACAGATCGATTTAAATAAAGCTTAAACACAAAAAAAAATGTGTTTATATGCAAAAAGGCAACATTTTACCTGCATCTCTCGCTTCCTTGGCAGCCTCATACATATCCGCTTTGATGTCAGAATTTTCCTCGGCTATTATTTCTCCAATAGTTATAAATCTTTCCACAGCAGTACTTAATGAATGCCCGATGTTTCCAAACGTCGACATGATTTGCTCGTTATCGATATCACGAATTCGAAAGCGTTGGTTCTATAAAAAAGGATGAAAAGAAATAATTAATTAAGTAATGCTCTTCATGTTTAATCAGTACTTCTAATAACTTATTTTCATATTTAAAAACTTCCTCAAGCCTAAATCTATGAAAAATTGCAAATAATCCTCAATCAATTCTAGTTTAATTTAATTGTTTTGATTTCTATCCATTACATGAAAAACACAACTTTTGAATCTTCAGAATTTAGGGAATTTAATCTCATAATATTACCAAAGTTGGTTTACTATTCAGCAGGACCGGTTGCAAACTTACATTAACATCAAGCGCTGAAGGGGATAATCCATACATTTTGATAGCTCGACCTTTATAGTATACTTAATGTAACCTTCAAGTATTGATATTTGCACATTAATGTTTACTTTGTATTAAATTATTGATTTTCCAAAAAAAATAAAAAAAGAAAACGTCACGAAAAACAATTAAAAGGCGTGTAAATTTAACCTTGAATATTTGACACTTTTGAATTGGGTTTTTTTTTTTTTTTTTTTTTGTTAAGCTCGCCTTTAACTCTAACAAATGTAATATATTGAATTTATTATTGTTTAAGCCACCTTGATTTTTGTATACATCTATAAATGTATATCTGTAAACAATATTAAAGCAACTGTTAGAACCAGAAACGATGCAATACAATCATACACGGATATACATTATTATTTAATATATTCTGCGCAGCCATAGCTTCTGCGCACAATGTGTCAGTGTTACAAAGAGACATTAGGTGCCAATTTTTATTTATAAAATGTGATGTACAAATATGTTAGGATTCGGTAATGGTGAATGATTAAATCGGTTGCATATTTTTTAATATTCTAGAATGCATCTCAACAAAAGTCTTTGAAATGTTCATTCGCAACATTTATTATATTCTTTGTGCACACAAAATATTTGTAAATTTCCAATAAGGTTTTCATTAATTCTGGAAATTCTAATAAATATGTAACAAATATAATTTAAAGTTTGAAAATTTTGCTTAAGAAAGAAGTGCGTACCTTGCTCTAAGTTAATAACCATCGATTAATTAGAACATATATCGATATTGAAATCGATAGAATTTCACCTGCAACAGCTGTTCTTTCGAGCAATTTGATTTGATAACCTAAACGAAAATATTTAATATGAAAAAGTTTTAATAAAATAAAATAATACTTATTCTTATAAGACATCACTGTCTTTATTAAGATTTATTTCTGTTCTGCGACAAGTCATAGAAAAGCAACCAACTCAATAATTGAAAAAATTATATTGTGCTCGGAAACATATGTAATTCTTTCTATACAATCACAACACATACAATTCAATCAGAATGATGCGCGGACCAAAAATTGTGTGGCTGAGTAAATGGTACCACAGAGAACGACCATGGATATCTGTTATGAGGAGGTTATATATGAATGAAGTGGAAACTAATAAATCAGCATTTCCTTTAATTCAGAAATGCGAGATAACGCGAACTGCCATCGAAAATAGTCATGAAAACAAGCCAAGAAGCAATCCCAGCTCGGGTCAAAACAATGAGCACAACAAAGGCCGGGAAGGTTTGGAACGAGCTTACAGTGTTCTGAAAAGTACACTGCCCAAGCTGTTTGTCGAGCCACTTGACTACTCCATTTACAGTCCAAACCTCATCTTTCAAAATAACATAACCGGCAAACATACCGTAGGTCTGTACCATTATGTTAAACAAATTGCAATCCTACGCACAGTTGGGCATTTGAAGTATGCGTACGTTAAATTCGAGATACTTAAGATCACAAAGCACCCTGAGGATGACACAGTTCGTATAAGATGGCGTGTTAGAGGCATATCTGGCCTCAAGGTAATGTTCCAGTTCTGGAAATACAAAGTGTGGCAGCTGCAAGAAGTGCTTAAGGATCAGGAGGCGTGGTACGACGGATATTCTGTTTGCTATTTAGGCGACGATGGTTTAATTAGCAAGCATGTCGTGGACAAGGTAATGCCGGATGAGAGTCGCGAGATCGATGAAGGCAATACCACATCAGCGCTGCCATCGGGCTCATTAGCGGCAACGGCGTCACAGAAAATAAATTTTCAGTAACCACATAAATATGTATATACATATGTATTTATTTGGACACTTTTTGGCCATCAGTCAGTCAATGTAACTAATTGCTTAAATAAATCGATTTAAAAAATGTTAGTTTATGCTTGTAGTAATATTTCAAATTACTAACATACATATATTTGTTTGTTTATTGTTTAAATGTGTGTATAGATCCCTTCGTTATATATCTGTACGGGCGCAAGCGAATGCGTTTGGCGAATGCGCTTATGTATGGTTTCTCTTTGTTGTATTCCCTTGTGGTCTGCATTGATCCTTCCGTCTCAAGGAATATATCAAAGCTGTAAATGGTGCGAAAGAGCTGTGCATAAAGCAATCGATGATTCTTCTCCAAGTCCTTGGGCTGTAAGGAGTTTGTCCAGTACTCCATCATCTGAAAATTTAAGAGTTATTAAATATACGTTTACAGATGTTTTAATATCATGCAGTCTCTTACCTTTATAGCTGAATTATTCATTGCTGTATGTCTTCCATTCCAGTGCACGCTTAAAATCCAAAGTGGGATTTCCATGGGATAATTGCTTGGTATTCTTATAAAACACTCCATTTTAGCGGATCCCCGTACGATCACAGCTCTGTATGAAGTATGGGTGATGCCATTGTCAGACGACAAATTTGTAAGCAAATCAGAATTCTGTACATTGAATTCCTCCGTAGATATGACAGTCCATTGCACAAGACTGCATGACAAGCCTTCCGGATAGATATTCTCCCTTAAGGCGTACAAATCGACATCCTTATAGACCAGACCGCGAACTTGCTGAGTTAAACTCATCCAGGAGTGCCAGCGTTTCGAGATTCTAGCGAATACCTCGCGAGTCCATTTATGTAAGTTAAGTTCATGATTGAATAACTTATTTTTATTGACGGTTGCTATTGAGCACATGCTTTGAAGCCAACAATATGGCTTCCCGAATCCATTTTTAACAAGATATTCCAAGCATTCTTCAGTGCTGAGGTTCAAGTTTTGTAGCTGAGACCAAAAAACAGATATATAAGTAACAATAATACTTTAATAATAAAAGTTGATCTCTTACCTCGTACTCGATGCCTGGCACAGGAATATCATTCCCCAAGTCGTTGGCATACAAATGTCCAAGAAGATTTTGCAGCATATTTGTATCTCTAAATAATTAAATTTGTTGTAATACTAATTTATTAATTGGCAAAATATCACAAACCCTTGAACGTTTGTAGTATTAGAGCTGTTTAGTTGTGCGCGTACTGTGCAGCATTTAAGTAAAGTCCAATAGCGTACGAATAATACCAATTCATAGGACTTGTCGGGGGTTTCCATCTATAATGAGCTATGTGTTAATGCAAACTTCAATTACGAGTAGTGCAATTTAATTTCAACTTACGACCAGGCGTATGTGAAGTGGATGTGATTTAATTGCCCGTTCCAACACATTATTAACGGTTGCTTCCGACGGATGATTTACTTCTTGAAAATGCCGACGTTCCTTTAATGAATTTTCCGATTCTAGAAGCAGCTCCTGCATTTGTACATCACTCTCATAACCAATTATTTCATGTTTAAACGAAAACCCGCCACTTGCACGTTGCAAGGCCTCCAGGTTTATAAATAAAATATACAAAGGCCTTGGCAGATATTTAACAATTGAGCTCAGTTTCCATTCAACATCAAGGGAAAGTTGCAGAGCATCGTGCAATGGCTTTGTTGAGTCCAGCAAAGTGCGCAAGGCTGGCGCAAATGAAAGGTATCTTTGAGTCTGATTTAGGTTCTCTTGCAACAACTCCTGCTTTGATGTTAGCAGGGCACTGTACTGATTATCGAGTTCTTTGCGCAATCGTAGCTCGCACTCCAAACGGTATAGATGTGTCTTGTGGTTGGTCATATTAGGTGTTTCCTCTGCATCAGATGCAAACTTGCTGGAATACTCTTTATCCGACAACAATTCCAAGTAGGTATCGCGACTTTTGAATTTCTGGCATCGGACAATTTCCTTCTTTAGATGGCTGACCTCGTACAACAGATTTTGCAAATGCAATCTGCTCAGGTCAACTTTTGACTTCTCCAAATGCAACTCATCTCTTCCTGACTTAATGTTTCGCTTAACTTCCCGGTTCGAATGCTTGAGTGCAACAAACATCAAAGCGGCCGAAGATTGCTTTACTTCAAAAACGTGTCCCTTTAAGCAATAATTACATTATAAAAATTGAAGATTGCGAAACACACAATACATACAGTTTGTTTCAATTCCAAAATTTCATCCATTGCTTCTTTTAATTTAACAAATTGTTTATTTAAAACATTTTCCATTTTGCTCTCGTTTGATCAAAATATACTACGGCTGGGCCCAGAGTTGTATTTTACTACGCCAACCAACACACACATACGTAAGTTCACCTAGAGGTGGAGAACTATCGATGGCACTATCGGCACTATCGATGGTCAAGCGCTATCGAGCCGCCATCGATGGCAGACCTTCACTATCGATAGTGGTCGATAGTTTTTTATGACGCTCAACTCGCCACAGAAAGGCTCGAATTTGGCACTCTGCAGCTATCGGAAACATTTAAGTTTTATAGTTTAATCATTTATATATTCTTGTATGACCCATGGATAAGCTCATTTACTATAGTCGCAATAGGTTAAGAAGAACGTAACGGAACTGAACCTAATACGAACTTTAATGCTGTTACCATGTTCCCTCCACTTCAGTCGAGACCGAGCTGCATTTTCAGTAGGCATGGACAAAAAGTTTTCGCTAATAGCGAAACATTATTATTTGTTAGTTTTACAATACCTATATTAATACCAATTTCAAATGTTTGAGTTGAAATTATATATAAAATTTTAAAATTTTTGGAATTTTACATATTAATTTCTCAAATTAACACACTACTCGAAAACTATCGATAGTTATCGATGGTTTGAAAAATAATATCGCTGACTATCGATGGTGCCGACTATCGATAGATCCATCTTGAACCAACACACACATACGTAAGTTCACCGACAGCTTTGAAATGTGTGGCAGCCTTGGTTCTCAGAAAAAGGGTCACTGACAGTTTTAAACATGTGGCAGCCTTAGTATTTTTCCCAACCGTAACATATATATAACTAACTTGTGTAAAAACAATATTGAATTTAAAATAAAAGAAAATAAAAGCACAGCTATTTGTTGGTTCTGTTAAGGTTAAATACATTCGGTGAACAATGCTGCGGTTAATGTGTCAGAGAGCCAATCTACTCAAAACAAAATTTCCAAGTCGCCGGCTACAACAGGCCGTAGTGGTCAAAGTTGGTATTTGATAACAATTACTAGTGTGGACATTAAGTCTTCATACATAACATTCCAATCATTAGTAACTAATGTTATAGCAGTTGTTTTCAGTTCCAATTTATATATATCTTTTACATTTAGCCAATAGCGCCGCAACCTCCTGCGTTGAAACATATAAGTAATGCAAAAGCGGATCGAGCAGTCGGAAAGTGGTTTCTTGGATGCAGCGGAATGGTGTTCGTAGCAGTTGGACTTGGTAAAGATAATATACTCACTAAACTATTCTCATTAAATATATTCTGATATTTATGAACAGGTGGAGTTACGAGATTAACGGAGTCGGGACTCTCAATGGTTACTTGGAAACTAATGGGTGAACATATGCCCCGCAATCAAGGAGAGTGGATTAAAGAGTTTGAGGAATATCAGCAATATCCAGAATTTAAAATGTAAGAATGCACTTTAATTTACTATACTATTTTTATTTAATTATAATTTATATTGCAGGAAAAATGCGCACATCACATTGGAGGAGTTTAAATTCATATACATGATGGAATATATGCACAGAATGTGGGGTCGTGCCATTGGAGCCTTTTTCCTAATCCCGGCAGCTTACTTTTGGAAAAAGGGCTATTTTTGTGCCAGAACAAAGAAGGTTGTTCTTGTCTTAGGAACATTAATTGGGCTCCAAGGCCTAATGGGTTGGTACATGGTGAAGTCAGGCTTGGAAAACAGATTCGACAACCCAAATGATGTTCCGCGCGTTTCACAATATCGCTTGGCATCGCACTTGGCTGCCGCGTTCGTCCTTTACAGTCTATTCTTGTCAAATGCGATGTCTAAACTGATACCGGCTGATAAATTTGTGTCAATTGGAAAGCGGGCACTTAATATTAAGCCTTTGACACATCTAACTAAGGGCATGGTTTTCCTAACTGCCATTTCTGGAGCATTTGTCGCAGGACTGGATGCTGGACTAGTGTATAACTCATTCCCAAAAATGGGCGACGACTGGATACCTAATGATATATTGCAATTTGAGCCTATGCACAAAAACATAACAGAGAATCCAACGATGGTTCAATTCAACCATCGTGTGCTCGGTATTACAACAGTTTCCTTGATAACAGCCTTGTGGCTGCTGACGAGACGACAACAGCTGCCGAAACGTGCGCGTTGGGCAATTAACGCAGCGATGGCCATGGCCTGGACACAGGCAACATTAGGTGTAACCACATTACTCAATTATGTACCTGTGCCTTTGGCTACAGCCCATCAATCTGGATCTTTACTGCTCCTAAGCTTTGCAGTCTGGGTCTCGCATGAGCTTCGCTTTCTAAAATACATGCCCAAATAAATGTATGTACACAACAAGAAGCGTCCTTATTTGTACTTTTATGTAAATAAAGATGAAAGAGAAATTACAACCGTTTAACGACAATTTCTTTGAAACGGAAGAAGGATTCGTGGCCATACAAATTCTCAGGACAAATGTGTAATTATTAAAATATATATATTTTATTTATACATAAGTCAACTTCATTCTGCAAGTGGCTGTATTCTCACAAACTTTTATATTCTTTTGGTGCATACACAACACACAACAAATTAGCACGTACTCTGTAATTGCATGTATTCATGTATTTATTCATTCGCGACAAGTCTTTCGCATTGTGTGGTGTCTATTGCTGTTACAAAATTATTAAACCAAAAAAATTAAAATGAGACTTTGCGCTTGTTATTTTATTAAAGTTTTTCAACTTGTTAGTATTTATAATTCAATGAACACATTTGAAACATTAAAATATTTATTGAAATTCTAAAATTCACACATAAATGTATATCTGTACATATGTATATGTACGAGCACTAAGACCTTTTACAATGCAAGTTTTTTTGTCTATTGTGGGAAAATGATTAAATGTAATTTGGACAATTTTCCCAGCAACGAATTTGTTCATTTCTGCAGCGTATTAAAGTTTTACATGTGACCTTAACTCAATTGAGCTTTAAATTTTCAGATTTCAGATATAAAATCATATGAGTGTATATAAAACATTTATAGTTTTTAGAAAATTCCATTAATGACGTTTTCTATTTGTATAGCAAACTGTTAATCCGTTTTATTTTCGATTTATCCGTTATATGTACATAGATTTCTTGTGTGACAGAAATCATACTGAAAAAGCTAGCTGACACATATTCCGATCGCATGTTAAGAAGCAATCAAAAGAATTTGAGAGAATGGACGCTTTTGAATACGATTTCGTTGACGAAAGAAACCGACGAATTTAGCATTTTAACTATTATGGGATTCACATTTATCTCGGCTGTTTTATTGATTACCAGGTATTTGCAATATCATATAATGAAAACAATGCCATTTTTTATTTTGAAATGGATTTTCAGAATCATTGAGAAGCACTCCAACTATCATACATGTGAGAATATTTTACTCAGTTGTGGGGTCATATTTTTTACCATCCAAGGTATAGTATGTAATCTTATATTTATCGCCCATTAAATTTAACTTCAACTTTACTTTTTTCAGGACTATTAATATTTGGCACTGTTGAACAGTTGTCAGAGAGTATTTCGGATTTCGCCTTTTCTCTGGCTGGACTATCTTTTATTTGTGCCCTTTTGTTTGCATTGGATCTTTTATTTTTTAGACAAATGGCAAAATCCCACGAAAAATTTTCTCAAACCGATTTAGAGTCTACAATAGCAACAACATACAAAAAGGAGAATTATGTTCCGAAACAGAGCAATAAAACGAAAGCCCTCGATCAATGCTGCTCCTCCACAAATTCCAATAGCGAAAGGAAACTTACTTATTTGCGAACGGATCTTTAACGATTATAATTTGCTTGCACGTGCACAAACAATTATTATCATGCGTTTGTTTTTCTTTCTTTTTGACTCTCAAGAAATTCACTATAGTTATAGAATTAATTTTTTCCGTTAGCTAAAAAAGTTTAAAAAAAAATAAAAATTAAAAAAATGATTAAATCAAATTTTTTATTTTAATCAATTAAGAAGCTGTCAACGGACTGACAGCTTTGCACTGATTTTGCAGCCCTGGAAATAGGCTTTCCAAAGCTTGTCGATTTAGTTTGATAAACGATTTCTTTAAAACATTGACAGTTAGTTTGAGAGCGATCAGAAAAATATAAATTTTCATTAACATAAATCATTTTAATTAAAATCAAATCATTTTATTGTATTATATATTTTATATTGTGAAAACTCGCTATTAATCAGAAAGGGAATACCTTTCTTAATTCTGGATGTCTTTCCTTAACTGAACCACCCTGTGTCTAGAAACATATGATGTTTTCGACATTATATAGTTTGTCTAAAGTTCATAATAACTTAAATATTTAAGAAAAATGTCGCGGTTACTGTTTTCTTCCCGAAGATTAATGCCCGCAGTGAGTAAAGAGTAAAATTGTCATGCCATAGAGTATTTGGTTAATTCGTTAAGTTCACAGCAAGACTTTTTGCTTGCCGGCACATGCATTTCAAGGCAATCAACGAGAGGAAAGGCCTCAACTCCGATGAACACAATTGTGATGTTTGTTCCACAACAAGAGGTATTTACACACATACATACATATGTAAAACACATTAAATAACCGCATTTTTGTGTTGCACTTGACTTTAAGGCCTGGGTGGTGGAGCGCATGGGAAGGTTTCATCGAATCCTTGATCCCGGCCTAAATATTCTGGTGCCTGTTGCCGACAAAATCAAATATGTTCAGAGCTTAAAGGAAATCGCCATAGATGTGCCCAAACAGAGTGCGATTACATCGGATAACGTGACACTCAGCATTGATGGAGTGTTATACTTGCGCATAATTGATCCCTATAGAGGTAGGATATTCTAACCTCTATTTTTATTTCAATGAATTGTAAAACTCAACATAAACATTTTTGAACTCAGCTTCCTATGGCGTGGAGGATCCGGAATTCGCGATTACTCAACTCGCCCAAACGACAATGAGATCTGAACTGGGAAAAATGTCATTGGACAAAGTGTTTCGGGAGAGAGAATCTTTGAACGTCAGCATTGTGGATTCTATAAACAAGGCCAGTGAGGCTTGGGGAATCGCCTGTCTGCGCTACGAAATTCGAGACATTCGGGTAACTTATGATAATCATATTTTTGTGTGTTTAATTTAATAGTTTGTATATTTTATTATAATCAGCTACCAACTAGAGTTCATGAGGCAATGCAAATGCAGGTTGAGGCCGAGAGAAGAAAGAGAGCCGCTATTTTGGAGTCGGAGGGAGTTCGTGAAGCTGAAATCAATATCGCAGAAGGCAAACGAAAATCGAGGATTCTTGCATCTGGTATGTACATACTTGCGGGTACTTATGTACATAATACTGGGCTTACACTCGACTGTAGAGTTCGACAAATTCCAAATAATCGGTCATTTTAATTGCCAGTCTATCGGGCATATTCATAACAATACTTGTGAAACGACTTTCGGTTAACTAGGTTTACTTATAATTATTGCAACTTTAATCTTACAGAGGCCGAACGTCAGGAGCACATAAACAAAGCCAGTGGCGAGGCTGCTGCCATGATAGCAGTTGCAGATGCTCGAGCTCGCAGTCTGCAGGCTATTGCCAAGTCTCTGGCACATACGGTGAGTGCATTTATAGAATTAAATTCAAGGCAGCATTATTTTAAAATTATTAAATGTTTTCGTTTTCTTATTTTAGGACGGTAAAAATGCAGCATCTTTAACATTGGCAGAACAGTACATTGAAGCTTTTAAGAAATTGGCAAAATCGAATAATACTATGATATTACCATCGAATCCAGGCGATGTCACCGGATTCGTTGCCCAAGCGATGGCAGTGTACAATCATGTATCTAAGCAGGGCAACGATGCGTTGCCATCAAATATTGAAAGCTGCGGTGATACGAAAAAATCAGAATACAATTCGCTAAACGAGGAAAAAGCGGCTGTAAAAATTAATATTGAATAAAAGCATATTATTAAAAATAGCAATAAAATCTCTAATCTGTTAAGATATAAGGTGAGACTGTAGAAGCATGTTAATGTAATCAGATGCTGAAAAGAAATCTATAATTATTTGTCCAACAATTATCATTTATTTTCAACACAATCTATGCCGTTGTGTACAATTATGTGTAGGCAATTTTAAGCATATTTTCTAATTTATTTTCACAAAAGTTTCACTGTCTACAAGCTTAAATATGTCCTCTCGAAAATGAAGTAAGTTTTCGTTAAAGCAATTACTGCTCTCGATATGCAATTTGGCCATAACAGGTTTGATATTCTCAATTCCAGCTGTCTCTGCCAATTCCGTGAAGTAGCTCATCTGAATAATAATTTTAAGTTACAAAAAAATCATAAATATATATGTATTTATAAATATTTACCTGGTTCTCTCCCAGCATATGGGCTTGTCGCTTCTTGTAACCCGCTTTCCATAACCGATTTATGTTTTGTACCGTATCCTCGTGCATTTCTTTAAGCGAAGGCAATCGGTTGGTTCCTAAAAAGTAGCTCAATACGAAGCGTGCCTGTAAGTCCATCATTTGTGCAGCACATACGTAAAATGGTAGACCTATTATGGCCATGCTTGGGTTGCGTATATTTATGCATTGTTTATAGAGCATTTGGACATAGTTCTCTTCAACATATATACCAGCGTCGACACTAAGAAAGGGGAAGGCGTATTTGTATCCAGTGCAGTAGAAAATTGTATCAAATTGCTCATAGGTTCCATCATTAAAATAGGCGCCCTTTTCATCGAGCTCCTTGACATCCGGTTTAGTTGTAACGTTCTTCAAAAATATTGAATTTGAAATGCCAACCAAGTGATGGCTTAGCGTGACACGTTTTGCCGACTTCGATATAATATTTGATAAATCCAAAGCGCTTGGCCCACCTCCAATAACCAGCACGGATTTGCCTGTTAAAATTTACTTGTAAAATAACAGGTTTTTAAGGCAGTTAAACTCGATTTAAACAAGTTGTATATAAACTTGGAAATCATGAAGAAGCTTTGCATATTAACAATTAATAAATTTAATTATTTACCTTCAAATATTTCGCTGGTTCTGTAGTCATGACTGTGCAGATATTCACCTTTAAACAGATGTGCATTGGGAATATTAGCGTAATTTGGTGTATGATAATGACCGTTTGCAATGATAATGTTATCGAAATAATGCACCTGCAGCGTATTTGTCAGTAAATTCTTTACCATGACCTGTAATTATTATAAATATAGTTAAAAAAAAAAAACCTGTTTAGCAAATTATTCGTATTAACTTACTTGCCACTTGTTGCGCTTTTTCAAAACTCGTATTACGTACGAATTGAATTCTATATACTTTTTCAATTCGAAATGATCGGCATAGCGAGCTAAGAAAGCACAAATTTCTTGAGAAGTGATATACGACTTTTCATTTTCTTCAATTTCAAAATCTGGATATCCCATTATCTCTTTGGGCAAGTTTGTGCTAAAAAAAAAACAAACGTACATTCAAATGATTGCATGTACAATTAACATAATCAATAGTAAAGGTCAGGCATTAGTCTCTTCGCTTTAAATTAACATATACTTATAAATGCATTAAAAAAAATTTCCCCTATTCAAGTGCAAACGACTGTAGAGCGACAGTTCAACAGTTTAAGTATTCGTTTAATCTGAAGCACTAAGCCTTTAAAGTAAACCAATACAAATTTGTATATAAATTCTCTAAAAAACCTAGACTTACCGCAAATTTTCATACATACTGCTGTGAATATCAATGCCATCAACGATTCCAACATCTTTGTTAAATACCCAAGTACCCCCGATCTGGCTGGAAAGCTCAAAAACCGTGGGACGCAACTGATGCTCCAATGCACGTCGAGCACAGCAAAGTCCCGCAGTCCCAGCACCAATTATGCACAAGCTCATTTTCTAGATTAAATTGTTTTCTTATGCTTTTTAAATCACTTAAAATTGGTCGAATGAGAACGAACCCAAAGATCATCGTTGAATGCCAATTTTAATCTCTATCAGTTCATACTTGAAACCTGAGCGTTAATCTTACACAAAGATAATGTGGCATGTTCCGAATTTCAGTATCGCCAGTAAAATAAACAAAAATAAACTGGCAACTAAAATTAAGTTCAGAAATCTCATCGAGCTTCAAAAATGTGTAGACATAATAATTTTAAGTATGATTTAATTTGGCTGAAATGCTTTTAGAGAATAGAGTTCTTGGAACAGGGCCACTTTACATAATTTGTTTATTTTCACGCTGTAATTGAATAATCACATTAGCTTAACCCTACGATTCCCCTTTATTTTTTTAGGATTATAAATATTGTACAATGTATAATATTTTAATTTCGTTATAGCTTTATTAGCTTAACTCAAACTTTGATTTGCTCAAAATAAAATAAATATAATTTTTTAGCTAAATAAATGTATTAAAAATAAGCCAGTGCACCAAGTTTTGCATTATCTTGCATAGCAACAAAGATACAGACGAATATAGCTTTTATTCGATCCAGTTGCTTCGTCATCATGACCAGGAATATATATCGTTCGCTCTGTACGAGAGTATCGCATTATCTATATCATGCCAAAAGTATCGATTGTTAGGCTTATCGAAATTTGTACATTCCTAGTGTTCAATATTTATACTAAATTTTTAGTTTGTTTTTATGTAAAAAATTGAATCTCTACTATGATTAAAGCCATACTTGTGTTTAACAACCATGGGAAGCCTCGACTATCGAAATTCTATCAATATTTTGTACGTTGTACTGAAATCGCTTCAATATGTGCATGCATTACCATGTTCATACATCTACATACATATGCACATACATTTGAATATGCTTTGCAGTTTTGTGCAACGTAGCAAATTTTGAAAACAATGTATTTATGTATATGTATCAATAATAATTCTCTCTGAAATATACACATACCACGCTTACTGACTTTTCCCAAACTTAGGATGAAAGCCTTCAACAACAAATCATTAAGGAGACGTTTCAACTAGTTTCAAAGCGTGATGATAATGTCTGTAATTTTCTGGAGGGCGGCAGGTAATGTTATATAGTACATAATCCCTTTTAAACTTAATAAAATCATTTCTTTATTTTAGCTTAATTGGCGGCTCGGACTACAAGCTAATATACCGACATTATGCCACATTGTACTTTGTCTTCTGCGTTGATTCGTCAGAAAGTGAGCTGGGCATTCTTGATTTGATACAAGTATTCGTCGAAACGTTGGACAAGTGTTTCGAGAACGTGTGTGAGTTGGATTTAATATTTCACGCCGATGCCGTGCATCACATTCTCTCCGAGCTTGTGATGGGTGGAATGGTGCTGCAAACCAATATGAACGACATAATGGCCAGGATTGAGGAGCAAAATAAGTTGGTTAAGCAGGAGGCTGGAATATCCGCAGCACCAGCTCGTGCTGTTAGTGCGGTCAAGAGTATGAACATTCCACAACAAATTAAAGATATAAAACTGCCAGATCTACCCCAGGCTATTAAGGACTTAAAATTCTGATAAATGTATGTTCATTTCAAAAATATCTCAATTTCGTAAGTAATATTTCGTTTCTTGGCAGGATCGCGTAAAGCTATGTATGTTGAAGCCGATAGCTTTAAGTACTACTAGATAATATCTAAGTTAAATAAATCGCTTTCGAATCAGAACAAATTCAATCCTAAGCATAATATATGTTTTAAATATTCTAGAAATTCTGTCAGCAAGCATTATTGCTTTGTTTCTACTTTTAGCTTTGATTTTTAAAAATTATTATAATAACGGTTCACGATGTAGGCTCAAGGGTGTAAGGGCTGGACCTTCTATCTACTGAGAGATTCGCAGACACATGAATAGTTTCCCGTTGCTCCCTAATCTTTTTGTGATTAACATACTTAATTCTTTCATAATTACAATTGTTATACAATAATTATGTGTTATTTTTTCCCTTTAAATTAAAATATTTAGTAAAAACGTGTATTCCAGAGTAGAAAAAAAGGCACACAGACTGAATTTTGCTGCATCCGTTTGAACTTGGCGATATACTCTTGAATTGTTTGTTTGTATACTAACCTGAAAATTGCGTAATGTTTAGTTCGAAATTTCTTTGAAGAATATGTTGTCCCAAATGGGTAAATAAAATTGAAACTTCAACGATAATTTGCACATTTGCAATTTACAATAACATTCAACCAGTATTTATTTGTCATAAAGCACATTACACCATTTTAGCAATATAGATACTTGTATTTTTTGTGCGCATAAAAGAATAGAAATGAAATTATATATTCATTTGAGAAATTAAAATGTGTAAATAAAATGATAGCTTCAAATCTGATTTGCACAATTGTAATTTATTTTGTTAACACATTTTTGATTAGTATAAGATTACCAATACCAATATTAATTTAATTTAATTGTCATAATGCACATTACACCATTTCAGCAATATAGATAAGTATATTTGTTTGTGATTTGCTCGTTTATAGGGATTCAAGTCATACTAAGCTGCCACTGCTTCCAAGCGGGGACAGTTTGGAATTCCGCATTCAAGATCTGGCGAAGTATCTTTATGCCAACAACTCTCGCTGTTGCAGAACATGCAGCCATTTGGGGTAAGAGGAACATTTGTAGAGAGTTCAAGCATATCCCAGACCTTCTTTAAATCAGTTACGAGCATATTCATCATTTCAAATGTATGGAAAGGAGTGGGAGCTAGACGAAGCTTCTCCTGGCCGCGGGCGACTGTTGGATAATTGATGGCTTGCAAGTAATGTCCAAATTGATCCATAAGCACATTCGAGATTTGCGTGCATTTTTGTGGGTCTCCTATTTTGATTGGAATAATGTGGCTGGGTGTATCTTCAACCGGAAAACCTGAAATATACATTTAAATTAAAGTGTTTAAATTCAACTTGATTTCAATACTAAATTATAAATTACCTTCTCTCAGAAGCAAATTTCTCAGGTAGGACACATTCCTTTGATGTAGGCTGCGTAGTTGTCGTCCTTCCTCAGAGGCCAATATAGTAACTGCTTCGAGAGCACCACAGAGAACAGTTGGTGGCAGTGATGTGGTAAAAATGAAGCCAGCTGCATAAGATCGTATCAAATCGACTAGCGTAGATGAACCAGCAATGTAGCCGCCGATGTTGCCAAACGCCTTTCCCAATGTTCCAGATATGATATCCATTTTGGCCAACACACCGTCCCGTTCACCAACTCCAGCGCCATGATCACCATAGAGGCCAACTGCATGGACTTCATCAATGAATGTAATTGCACCGAATTCGTGGGCAACATCCAGGAGTTCCTCAAGTGGGCATATTGCACCCGTCATGGAATGCACGGTCTCGAATGCAACAATCTTAGGTGTTGCTTTGTCCACTTGCTGGAGAAGTTGTCGCAAATGATTGACGTCGTTGTGACGGAAGATATGCTTTGGAACGCCACTGTTTCGAATGCCCTGAATCATTGAAGCATGATTGCCAGCGTCCGAAAAGATATGGCAGTTGGGCAACAGTTTCGCAAGCGTAAATAATGTTGAATCATTTGCCACAAAGCACGAGGTGAACAACAGTGCACCTTCTTTTTCATGCAGCTCCGCTAGCTTCCGTTCAAGTCGCTCGTGATACAATGAATTGCCCGATATATTTCGAGTTCCCCCCGCACCCGATCCGTGCATTTCCAACGCCTCCTTGACTTTCTGCTTCACATTCGGGTGTGCTGACATGCCCAGGTAGTCGTTGGAGCACCAAACGGTAATGGGGCGCTCCGTCTGAGCAGAGTACTCGAGGGCATGGGGGAACAGGCCATCCCCAGCCAATCGGTTAACGCGTTTAAAAACGCGATAAGAGTGATCGCGTTTCTTTTTCAGAATTTGAGCATTGAAGAATTTCTCGTAATGAAAAGTTGAGTTTTGGTCAGCTGCGGCCATTGCGTTGCCATGGTCACCCCTTACATCATACAGCGATGAATTGGTGTCAACCGAATAGCTTTTAGTAGAGTATGACCTTGTGGCCATAGTCGAAAATTGCGCAGAGGTGGCAAGAGAAAGTTTTTTCTCGGCAGCATTGTTAATGGTTTTGCCAACAACTGGACAGAATGTACCATAAGACTGGTACAAAACCTCTGCGTAACTCCTTAAATAGTTAGCACTAAATCGGTTGAGGAACGGACACTGCATGATTAACAACAAACTTCTTCAACTTCAAGATAACTAATGAATGAACTTTGAATGCGAGCTTATTTCTTATGCAAGAAAAACGAAAGTTGGCAAACTAGAAATGACGAAATCGAATTGGTGTATCGATGTTTAAATGTAAGTAAAGGCATTCCCAGATTACGTTTATAAAACAACAAACAAGCATGACGAGACAAAAATATCTGATAAGAAAATATTAAGAGAACGAGCAGATGTTTATCTTATTTTTTAAGTTTTTATTATCTCCTAACAACAGAAGATGGCTTTTCTGTAAATAAACATTTAAAATTTAAATGTTTATAGACAGCGTTCATGCAGAAAACAATTTAATGATACAAAGTGTGAACTTAATAATTTTAGGACTGGGCAATCTTCAATACACAATTCACAATCAATTTCACACTCCGACGCATTGAAGTTGTAATAGACTTAAATAATATTATTCTACCCGAAAATTACTTTTCTTAAGAACAGCCTGCATCTATTTATCGATATTTCCGACGAATAATAATATCGAATAATAGGAACGTCATATCGCCACTTATTATCGATTAATACAAATCAACTCTGTTATTTTCATGAAAGGCAACTAATACAATCACAGACCATTTTTATCCCAAGGTGAAAAGTATGGAATTTATATTGTTGAAAACGTGTGAATTTAGTTTTCTTTATACACTGAGTTATTTGTTGTGGCAATCTGTAAACACAAAATCGTACAATTTTTCAAACAAAGGAACTTATAACATTTGGTTGAATTAAGAAGAATACGTACAATTTCAACCTCTGACATTTCGCAACTGTTCTGATCTATTTCATAGTATGTACATCGATGTATGCATGTATGTAAATTTGATTTGTGTAAAACGTTAATATTCAGTTATGTACAACAGCTTATTGATGAATTCAAACATGAGTGATGAGTAAACACTGTTGGTGTACCAAAATGCATCTAGCAGCAGCAACCAAACGCAAGAAAATGGATTTTCGCAAGGAAGCACAGCAGACAATTTGTATCTTAAATGGAATTGCAAAACATTTACTTGTCAATATTCTTCACTCTACTGCCTGACTATTTGCTGCATCTGTTTCGAATGATTGGAGTCATGAGTTCACCAATACACGATCACTATCGATGCGTCAACGCGTCATCGCGTCGCTCCCAGGCGGATTCATCAGTTCCGGAATCTGAGAAAAAAGCGCGAATGATGGATAAATCTCCAGAGGAAGCAGGGAGCACCGGGGGACTCCTGGACACTTTGCAGCCAGAACCATTGGTTGCGGCAATGTACTCTCTACAGTTTGTGGCGGATGTTGTCAACCGGGTGCAGTCGGCACTGCATCAGTGCAGCATCCCAACATCGCAAAAGCCAACAAATTCATCTATGACGGGCATCGAGTTTGCTTCTAGTAGTGAGCCATCGTTTTGCTACTTTTTTATTGATATGCAACCACAATACGCAAACGAATTTGAATCGTGTCATGATCCCGACCTCGACACCGACCTCAAAAATATTTCTGATAAACAAAGCACCGATAACACACCAGTTAAAACTTCTTTCTGCAATGTGCAACGTCAACGAAGTATTTCCGAATGCAGCGATGACAGTTTCATTTGCTTTGAGGACGATAGCAATTCTGTGGATTGCACGGAATTCGAGCATGTCGATTTCAATTGCACGGACAACACGGATGATTGCAAGTTCGATGATAGCCAAGAACATCGCAAAAGGGTAAATATATACATACATTCATATGTGAAATGTTATCTTTAAACTAATCAAAGCTTTTGTTTTCACTTTTGAATTAGGTGCGCTTTAATCTAAAACCAGAAATCCACGTAATGCACACATGGGACTTTGCTTATCGGGCGGCTCGAAAGGGAGGATGGCAGGAGGTCGCTCGGGATCGGGATAGATTTCAACAGAGAATCAAACGTGTTGCGCCAACGATAAACACTATTCTGAACTCCAACCATAGAGATAAAGTTTACAAAGACCGCTTCTTAGATGTAAATTAGTCGTAACGTTCTTTTAATTAATAAATTCTTGTACATACAAAATTCATTTTTCTTGTGATTCAAAAACTTGTTTTCAATTCACTTTTAATTATATAAATATGTGAAAATTTCGTTGCATTGTTTAAAGAAAACTAATTGAACACAATATGTACAGACATTTTTTATAAAGTACAAATAGCTGTCAAAACTTGCATGCATTTTAATGAAAATTATATGGAAAGTTTAAACAAATAATTAATATAGTGAGATACTCATCTTTTATGACTTTTAAGTAGTAAGTATATGGCCAAAGAAATTGTAGATTTTGGTGAATTGACAATTCAAATAAAATGTTTATTTTCCGATTATCTGAAGTTGTACAGACAAAAGAAGTCCCGTGATTTAATTTAAGGATATCTGCCTGTTTATCAATTGTCTATCAGCAAGAACGTTGCAGTTGTAAGTAAACATGAATTAACAAAAATTAATGGTTTCAATTAGTGCTCGTATATTTCTCATCATCTTCTTCGCCAACTTCAAGCATAATTTGCATAATTCTACGTTTTAATTTTTTGCGTGAAATTGGAGAATTTAAATTACGAAACTCATTAGCTATTAATTCGCCAAACGCATCCCATTGATCACGGATAACGCCAGGGGGATTCACAAAATTCTGTTTATCGATAGTGCTTAGAGTGGGGGAATCCCTGCGAATTGTTGTCATTGAGGGATTCGCTGAAATGTTAAGCAGGGCTTCCGATTTAGGAGCCACTTGTAGTTCACAAGTGCTTGGGTCCTTTGCACTGATATTGCTGACATCTTCGACGCTAAGCAGCTCCAGCTGTATGATGTCGCCTCCCAGCTGATTTCTTCTTGCGCTTGTCGACTGCGGTTCTGCATTTGCGCATTCTTCGCTCTTAAGCAAGTTCTATAGAAACAACGAAGAAAGTTAGTAAATCAATTCCAGGTTAAAATGAGAAACGAGTAACCTTGCACTGTGGTTGATATCCTGGTCGGGGTTCAATGATTGGTCGCAGGAACATTAACGTTTCAAAATGTTCCCAGCGGCAAGCTTTTGGAGAGAGAGCTGTTATTCCGTTATCCGTGTCCTTTAAACGGCGTTCATATTTCTTTAATTCCGAGTTGAACTGATTCCGCAGATTGTGGACCTTCTTTCCATAGTCATTTTTAGTGATACCGAGAGATGTACATATATGCTCTATGGCCTTTGTGCGACAGTCTTTATTCTTGTACAACTCCGAGTAATGATTCCACAGGCAATCCGACTCCCGATACAGCTCAATCAGTTTGTATATCTTTTCTCGGGTCCATATCGTTGGCTTACGGCACTGACGGCTGCTGTTCCGTTTCGCTGTAGTCGCAGATTCTTCTCTAGCAGATCCTGAGCTATACGGCATTTCATTTGTTTATTTACAATACACATTTAATTACAAAACAAGAAAAATGAGACAATTGTTTTCACAACATATAAACGAAAAACGAAAACAAAGTTGTTGCTGTTTGCGCATTATGCTTGGTTCACACTGCGTCACAATTGGGTCACACTTAAAGTTCCCAAAGTCACGGTGTTGCATCTGTTAAACGCGATTAGACTAAATTTTCCATGACAAGTTGAAATATTTTAACAAAATAAAAAACAATAACAAAACACTTGTTTTATCAATTAATATCTGCCACTTAAAATTACACAAATACATTTCTGATGCATATTGCACTATTTAGAATATCTCAAAAATTTTACAGAATACAAGTTTAATATTCTAGGGGAATAGGGATTTTAATTCATTTTTTTGCTAATAGTTTTTCATATAACTAAACATAAAACAAATTGATAAGATTATTAATAAATTCGTTATTCACTGTCGCATCTTGGCATTACAATCGTTCTCCTTCATTGTTTTTATCGAATAGTCGAATAGTCGATAATTTTCATCGCAATTAATATTGTCTTCTCTGTACGACATAAATAAAATAAATGAGAGAAGTAATAATTATTTTATTAAATAGTAAATAATTTGTATTGTCATTGAAATGAGTTTATCGTAAACAAAAAATAAATTAAATGTTCTTTCTGTGCGCTAGTGATGAGCATTTTTTTTTATAAATATGGCCGACGCCCACGCCCATTAAATATTTTAATTTTAAATAATTGCAGTTCTGGTAATTATACGCATTATTGGTTAGCAAACATTGCGCAAACTAAATGCATACATTTCTTTTAGCTTGCAGACGTTCTTAAATCCGGAAAAGAATCCAGCGTAGACGGAAAATCAAAGGCGTAATGTCACAAGTAATTCCAAACACGCCCACACCTCAAATGCTGACGACATCAACGTTAACGCCAATAGAAGCAACGAAACGACCCCTCTCCTTTCCAACACTAACCGAGGGTATTCACTCAAATCCAGATGTCATACTTAGAGCCTCAACAATATTTGGTGAACTGAAACACGATTCGCCAATGGATCTCGAAAATGTACATAACACAGTAGAGACTGACAACAATTTAACATCCAGCAGAGAAAACCCTTTAGAATTTATGGGCGATTCAAAGATTCGAATAATGCCAACCACAAAGCTGCTGGCTGCTCCACACGCAACGGATCCCAAGCGAAAATTCGTATGTCCGTACGACAACTGTACGAAAAGCTATGGAAAAAGTTCCCACCTACGTTCGCATCTCACGTGGCACACGGGCATCAAACCGTTTGTGTGCAACGAGCCGAAGTGTGGCAAGGGATTTACTCGATCCGATGAACTAAATCGACATTTACGCACTCATACGGGCGAAAAGCCGTTCGAGTGTGTGCAGTGCAGTAAAAAGTTCTCGAGGAGCGATCACCTAACAAAGCACTTGGCCACACACGATAGACAACTGAAGAGCAGTAATCCGAAGCGTTCCTTGCCCAATACGAATAGTACCAGGCTCAAGTCAACGAAAAAGATAGCATCGGAAGCCGAGTCGGGGTTTCATTTTATGGCCGTGCTTAGTGGAAACGATCCGAATTCGAATGCGAATGCAAATGCGAATGCGAACCAAAACCAGAATCATCACCAGAATCCGAATCAGTCGCAGTCGGCAGAAATAGCTGGGTTTAATCACACGCCACTACGAATTAAGATCGAACGGCCGGAACATAGTGACAAATATCAGATTGCAGCGCCTATATCTGATAACCAGCTGACATCTAGTTTTAGTGCAAATCCCGAGGTTAAATATGAGCCGGCTGATGAAATTGTACGCACATTGAATCAATTGCCGTCTCAGGACGGTCCCGGCACCTATGGCATGCCACATTTTGTACAGGATCGACCCTTTCGATGCCGTCAATGCGAGAAGCGATTCAAGCGCCAAGATGATCTTAACCGACACATTCGAACGCACACCGGCGAGAAACCATACGCCTGTGTTGAATGCTGTCGACGATTCGTTCGCAGCGATCACTTGAAGAAGCATCAGCAAACGCATTTAAAAACTCGGTAGTTTCGTATTATAATTAAATAGTTAACGATTAAGTTTCAAAAGCCAGTGGCATGCGAATAACTGTTAGTTAAAATCAGGCATGTGTTTGTTACCAAAACAAACACAGTACAATAAAATTAATTCACAAATTACTATAATCGAACTGTTCTTATTTCCAATCATGCTTTAAGACACTAATTTCTGATTAGAAAATAAGAATTAAGAAGAATTTAAGCAAGGGGGATAAATAGGAAACAAAAATAAAGTATAAAACAAATTGAAAAGACAAAAATAAAAGCTTCAAGTTAGTCACACCTTTGATTTAGCAACTTTACAAGTCATAATTTTAGTTCATATTGGCATAATTTAAATCTTGATATAAAAATTTTGATTTTTGGAGAAACACAAAGCGATTTTTAGGTTTTATATTTTTAACTCGATTTACTGTTTGATTTAGGAATTTCCTAGTTTTTGCTTCAATTTTATTCATCCTAATTTTGGTCACCTGAAATCGGAGTGCATCATACTATATTTATTTACAAACAAATTTCCTGACTTTAATTGGACTATTTTTTTTATTAATAAATACTCACCGGGCTTAAAAAAATTACTCAATGAAAGTTGAGTTTAAAGACTGTCACTGATGTTGCCCCATTAATTTGAATGTTTCACCTGTTTATTTATAACAGGATATTCCACAATTGTTTGCGAAAAATCCCTGATTGAAAATAATTTGTTTTATGCAAAGCATTTTATTGTTCGTTTATACATGGAATTTATGTATATATTTATGTATGTACTTGTATATATATAAAATATCTATATGTATTTTTATGTATATATATATATTTTGGTGTATAATTATAAACGTAAAAACATTAATTACAAATTACAGATTACAAATTACACAAAGCTTAAATATTTCTCTCTCACATTTTACATTTTGTATAAACTTGAAAACTCATATCGGTTATTAAATTCTAAATGACTACCAGTTGGCTGAGGTGGTAAATCCTCAAATGTGTAAGCTAGAAGAGCTCCGTCATTATCATGTACTGTGTAGTTGAGATCATTGTGTGCTCCAATCATATTGCCGCTATAGTCCTGGGTGGAATATGATGAGCATGGATTGGCAATACCATCTGGCTCAACCAAACTGTTGTTACAGAATCCAATATGCGGTGAATGCGTTGAGGTCAGAATGCTGCAGTCGCTGTCTTCGGTCGCCGATGGAATTTGAATTGGATTGAATGCATCATCATTTTGGAATGTATGCCCACCGACATAGGAGAGCGCACTATTATGTATTTCAATGTTCATTGTTACTGTTTGCGGTTGCACCGCATACGTTGTTGTTGTTGTCGTCGTCTGATTATGCTGATGCTGATGCTGATGATGATGATGATGACTATGTGATGTACCACCCTCGGAGCCACAATCTTCGGCATAGCACTCGTGTGCTGTATCTGGCACATAAGGAGTTGGTATATGATGGCTCGCCGAATGAAGATTTGCATCACAATTAACAATGTTCTCCTCGGTATCAAATACGGGTTCACTTATGGATTGGCAATCGTCGACATTTAACAAATTCTGATGATGATGATGATGATGGCTTCCACCTCCACCTCGGCTATTTGGCAGCGACACCTCCAGCAATGAGTCTTCGTTTTTCGGTGATGTATCAAAAAGTGGAAAATATTTTAGCACCACCTCTGATAAATTCTCTTGCGTATTCATTGAATTAATCTCAGATATTGTATCTGTTTCCGTTTTAACTGCTGTTGAATCTGTACTCAATTCAGATGGTACAAATTCCGTTTGATTTGGGTAACTTAAATAATTATTATCCATTTCCATTTCCAATGGGAGTATAATATCGACAGTAGTTGTATCTGAGGGTGTCTTTACATTGTATTTTTGCTGTTGTTGTTGTTGTTTTATGGTAGTATTATTATCACCTGAATCGTTTCTCGACCTTTTCGATATCGTACCAGATTGACAAGTTGAGGTAGATCTTTTGTTTTTCCGACCGGCGGCAGTGCATGTTCCATTCATTGGCATTGCGACAGAGGTCGATGTATTATTGTGTGAGTCAATATTATTCTTAATATCGTTGTTGTTATCTGCATCTGGATTTTTGTTGTTGCTGTTCAATACAACTGATAATCGCGATTGTTTCTTTTGTGGCCTATATTTATAATTTGGATATTCTATCATATGGAGTTTGCGAAGCTTCTCCGCTTCCATTATATATGGCTGCTTATCATCCTTGTCCAAGAGCTGCCACCGTCTTCCCAATTCCTTTGATATCTCTGCATTATGCAAGTCTGGCGTTCTCTCGCAGATCTTTCGTCGCTCCATTTGACTCCAGACCATGAATGCATTCATCGGTCTCTTAATATGGCCAGGCGAGTGTTTTTTTGTCTGTAAAATATGATTGAAAAAAAAAATTGGCAAATTAGCAATGTATTCAATCAATTCATTAATTCTTAAAAAAAAAAAACGAAACTTAAACAATTTAATTATATTGGATAAATTACATGCAAGGTTATTAACCATATAATTGCGTATGAATCATACATTTGTCTGGCTGTATAAACGAGGAAACTAAGTGTGGCTTCCGGACGGACAATAATTGATATAAAATAATCACATAATCAAAAATACCAAAATTGATTGAAATCAGACCACTGTATCATAGTGGTGACACAAGATCTAACTGATGAGATTAGAATAGAGTGGAGACTGAGCTACGAACGAACTAGATGAACCAGGAACAAGTTCGTATGAATGTAATGTATGTATAATGTATATTTATATGTATATGTATGTGTATATGTATATGTATATGTATATGTATATGTATATGTATATGTATATGTATATGTATATGTATATGTATGTATATGTATATGTATATGTATATGTATATGTATATGTATATGTATATGTATATGTATATGTATATGTATATGTATATGTATATGTATTTGTATATGTATATGTATATGTATATGTATATGTATATGTATATGTATATGTATATGTATATGTATATGTATATGTATATGTATATGTATATGTATATGTATATGTATATGTACATATATGTATGTGTATATTTATATGTAGCAGACTTATGTTGTGCATAGACACATAATGCGTCGTCCTTTGGCCAAAATGTATTGATGTGAATAACCGCTTTATTTACACAAAAGAGAGACAGTAAAAACACTATTAATAGCGTTAACTTCGACCTTGTGGCAGTTCGTGAACCTCGAGTTCAACCAACCAATATACTCGTAGCCTGCAGCAGCAACGACCGAGCCAGAGTAAGAGCAAGAGAGCAACAACAACAACAGCGACAAGAGCAACAACAAGAGCAACATCAGCAATGTGTTAGCTGAAACGGATGGGATGTCGAGTGATGATGAGGTGGGGACCAGACGAATGCTACAACGGTCATTGCCATTGATTTTGCCCTTGCTGAAATTGTAGCTATGCAATGTTTCAATGTCGTCGTATGACTTTTTGGATGTCTAATACACGAGTACGATCTATCCAACCACAGGCGATTGGAGTTGCAGAGTTTTATAGACGACTCTATGAATCATCTACAGTAGGGCAAGTAATTATTTTGACAAAAACTTTAACTTAAAAAAAAATAGATTTCATTATCTTCTCAACAATAGACAAAAAAAAAATCTAAAAATATGTTTGGCAAAATTAATTATTTGCACCTTTTTTGTCAAGAAAATTGCTAAACATACTGTACATAATACTTCAATCACGACTTCCGGACATATCATATGCTATTTTTTAAATGTATCTTTAAGATACAATAGTATTATTTAAACTCAATTAGAGATTTTCAAAATCAATTTCTATGTACATACATATATTATATTCCATATTCTTGACCATAGTCACAAGCTTGCTTCATGTTTAGTCGAGCACTTTGACTTTAAAATCAAGAGACTTTGCAAGGGATGAAGAAGAAGGCACATATCAAGTTTATTTCACCACTCGATTGACGAAAAAGCTTACTATCTGAGGTGTATGAACTCATGAATATAAAAAGTAAGTACATATTTATGTATGTAGTTGTAGCAAGTGCATAAACAAAATTTAAATCTAATCTGCGAAAAATATCTTATCAAGCCAACGTTTCGTTGACCTTTTCTATCGATTGACGATGAATTCACGATATCAAACATACAGTTAGACAAGTAATAGTTGTGACAAGTAAAATTTAGATTTTTAAAATAAGTTAAATGGATTAATATAGTTAAAATTAATTAATGAAAATACATATACATATGTGTGGGATTCTACTCACTTGAGTTGCATCAGAATATGGAGTACTGGAGTTAACGGGAACGCGTGCTGAACCGAAAACCAAATTCAGATTATCGTCCCCGATTTCCGTTGGAGATCTTTTGTTTTTGCTGTTGTCATCGTTATCCATTGTAGAGATGATGTAGATTGATGTATGCAGTTGTATTTATAATATATATGTATTTATATCCAGCAACAGGCACCGAACGTCTTATGACAGTTATATATATATATATATATAGACTTTATTTTAGTTGTAAATAATTGTTGTTTGTTGTTGTTGATAACACGGCGTTAGTTGTTGTGCTTTAGTTGCTCTAACTACCGCTGAGGTATGGCAGGATGTGTGGGCTCGTGTCTATGCTCGATATTTAATATTGTTTTTAATTTTAATATTTAAGAGCAGTATTAATAGCTGTTTATTCCTGAGTTGACTGCACAATATCATTGTTGTATTATTAAATGCACATATTGTTTGTTGTTTTTTATTTGTATTCATAAATGTTCATATGTATGTTTATGTGTTGGTGTGTATGTATTCATTTATGCATCCTATGTACATACAGTTACTCAAGTAATTATTTTTAACGAAATCATTTACTTGTTGCTATTTTTAAAAATATTTAAGCCCATTGAATAATATTTTATATCATTTTAAAACAGTAAAATATTGCGAATTTTTTATTTTGTCATAAGAATTACTAGACTAACTGTATGTGGGCACAAATAAGTAGACTTTAGTATAAAAATAATTAAATAAATGTACAAATGCATCAACTGTCGTTTTATTGTTTATACAATATTCGCTTATATACATACGTATTTATAATTAATCATTTGTACGGAAGTAAAAAGCAAAAGTCTATGATGGATAAAATGCGTACATTGCAATTGCACATGCACAAATTACATACAAACATACATACATACACATGTCGTGCATCTGATCGTTTTAACATACACACATACATAAATACATACAGTTTGTCAAGAAACACTTTACACACCCTAAAAAATGTAATATTTTGACATCTAATAAGAATATAATAGGTTATTATATATATTTGGAAAGGTTATTTAATTTCCGTTCGAATGATGCAAAAATTTCCTTAACCCATTAAAGCACCATTGATAATTTTGAATTTTGGCAAAGGTCTACTTTTTCAACTTTTTTCCTCGATTTTTTACCAAAAATATTTTGATGCAAAAAAGTTTTTGAAACAATTCTAAGAGTAACTGCAAAAAAAAAATTTCAAAAATATTTTTGCTAGTATTTTTTATAATATTTTGAAAATTGCTAAAAAGCCACTTTTTGAGCGAAAAGTGGGAAAAAGGGGGTTAAAATGGTCATTTTTAGGATTTTCAAACAATTATAAAAAATACTAGCAAAAATATTTTTGAAATTTTTTTTTTGCAGTTACTCTTAGAATTGTTTCAAAAACTTTTTTGCATCAAAATATTTTTGGTAAAAAATCGAGGAAAAAAGTTGAAAAAGTAGACCTTTGCCAAAATTCAAAATTATCAATGGTGCTTTAATGGGTTAAGGAAATTTTTGCATCATTCGAACGGAAATTAAATAACCTTTCCAAATATATATAATAACCTATTATTTTTTTATTAGATGTCAAAATAGTACATTTTTTAGGGTGTGTAAAGTGTTTCTTGACAAACTGTATATGTTTAATATATGCATGTAAGTAAATGTATGAAGTATATGGAAGTATTTGATCGTGCTTACAATGAGAATTCATGTATGAATGTACGTATGTATGTATATATGCAAGTGTGAATGTAGATCCGGACATTAATGTATGTATTTATACATTGGCAGATATATTATATTATATATACATACGTATGTAAATACACATACATATGCATATTGTACGTATGCATATTGACTCAAGGTGAAACTGGTTCCTTGTTTTGTGTTTGCAATGTTCAAAGACTCACGTTCGAGTTTCGTCTGTGGTAATGAGTTTATTTTATTTTATTTATACATACGTACAATATACATACACATATGAACATTTTGTACACAGATACACTTGAGCGCACGGTTGGGGCGCTTATACACTCATAATAGCACACACACAGATATGCACATGCACGCACACACTTGCTTCACTTGTTTTAATGCGTTTCTTGTAGATGTTTGTATGTACATATGTATGTATGTATTTGTTTTTGCTTTTGAACAATGACGATTTTCGCTCTCGGAATAATTCTCAAGATTCACATGCACTGTGTATTCATTCATACATACATAAGTATTAATAAGATTTTATGCATACATATATGTTTATATGCATTTGTATATATACATAAGTATATTTATATTGTTTATGTGAGACTACTTTTTAAAATATATTTGTCTGTATGAATGTACATATGTAAGCACAGGAGTAAGTTTGAATGTATGTATGTATGCACCAACACTCACAAAGTACAATGACCAAAACATGCGTATTAAATTTGATTTAAATTTTTTCTAAAGTTTAATCACATTAAAGTGCAAATACACATATGTATGTATGAGTTTATTTAGATACATAGGCGATATATATATGTATGTACATATGTATTTAGTTAAACACTTGTTGCTAAATTTATTGTAATTGGTTATTTTGTTTTTAGTTTGGATTGATAACATTTGTCGTATTTGGTTTTGCTCGTTCTTACTATTTAACGTTTTACGAATCTACGATAAAGCGGAATCACATAGTGCGGACCGACTGCTCCGCTCTAAAGACGGAGCATTCTTGTTCAATCAAATCTGAGCGCCAACAGAAGCCAGCAGAAAACAGAAACAGAAACAAATCGCAAAGCGACTGCGACTGTGACGAACACGACGAGCGCGAGGCGATTGGAATACGAGGTGAATGCGACGAGTACATACATACAAACATGCATACATACATATGTTTGTACTTATATGTATATGTATGTATGTAAGTATGTACGTTCATTTACGTACGATAGGTCCAAAAATACGTAAATAAACATGTACTTACGTACGAATAAACTACGCAAAAGATGATAGCTTGTATACATACATACATATGTACATACATACAAATACACACATTTACACAAATCTATGCACATTCTCGTATATATTTTGTATTTGATATATGTCCGATTGTTTTTATTTTATTTGTTTGTATATACACACACCCACACACACACACACACACAGGCACACACATATTTATGTATGTGCCTTTTTTAATATTTTCTTAGCGTTGTCGTTTCTGTTTTGTATTAACCGTTGAAGTCGTCGCCGATCGCTTACAGCTGTTCAAGTGAACTGTTTGCAAAGTTTATGACTTGAATCCCCGCAGTACATCTCACATATGTACATACATATGTATGTATGTATATACATACACATTTATGCATTTCTTGCGCTTGCATATTTGAAATGGAGAGCGAGAGACCAGACTGGGAGAGTCTTTTTAAGTAAATGCGACGTCTCTCAGCTAACCTCGCCAGTAACGCATCGCGGTGAAATTGTGGCCCAAACTGTTTTGACTCAATTAATTATGAAGCATAATATATAATGCACAGCTTCATCTTTAACATAAAGAAAATAAAACATAACTTCCAATAAAAAAAAAAGGGTTAACATTTTCCAAACTGTATGTACGCACACTCATGTTGAAAAGCAGCGCTGCCCGAACTGCGGACCTGACCATTACTGATATCAACAGTTTGAGTGGCTGTTCCAGCTGGTTGTGTTGTGTGAGTAACAAGCAGAGCACGATTGAGTGTATGTACGTACATACATACATACAACCATATGTCCATATTGTGTGTGTGCGTGTATATACGTTTATATAAAAACACGAACATGTATGTTTGTTTGTATATAAACATTGGGTAAACGCGGATGAATCAGCTGTTCAGTGTGTATTAATCATATGGTTGGCTGACATGCCTTCGTATGTGTGTGTATATACATACATACATATGAACTTATGTTTCTCCTTGCGGGTTTTACTTCACGGCAACTTTTAAACTGTATGCGTTTTCGTTTTCGTCTATACGTAGATGCATTTATTTGTATGTACATATTAATATATTTGTATACATAGAAGATATATTATGTAGGTACATTGTACATACAAATATATTTATAAATATAAATTTCATGTACAATTGTTTGTATTAACTGATGTACATATGTATGAATCTTGTAGTATGTACATATATGTATATGTTTTGCTGTATGTAAATTCATGTGTATCTATGTATTTAATTTGTTGCCAAGTATTATTCTACGTATGTATGTATGTATGTATGTGCATGAGTACAAATTAATTATGTATATTTGAATGCATACTTACAAAAATACATCCCCTTCAAGTTCTATGCTGGGTCAATTGCCCAATTTTACAAAAATTATATTGCCAAAATCTGCGTGTGAATAAAATTAGAGTGCACAGCTGTGTCTAACTCATTATCAGTACTTATCAGTATTAACTGATTTCTATATCGAACGATAGATCGCTAGTAATTTGTCATCGACATCTTTTCGACTTCTGATGAAAATACAATTCTTCAATTATTGTTTTTGTTTAATTGATTTTACTACTATAACTTCAGTTTCCTCTGCAAAGTGTATTTTTGAAATCGTGCTTTGGAATTATTTATTGCTAGCAAGTCATAAATTAGTTTAGAAAAATATCCTATTTGAATCGATCGCATCCCTGAAGTTGTTTTCCGCCTGTTGTCAAGTTTATAAGGCAGTTAAAACGGCTTAAATATTCACAGCTATTCACAGGCATATCGCAATCCAGTAAATGACATAAGATAGTTTTATTTCAACTGATTTTGTAATTCAGTGAAACAGGGAAAATTGCTTAGAATAGATATACAACCGACATAAACAATTAACAATGCTTTTTTAACACACTCAGTCAAATTACTTTTCCCACTAATTCAAGTATGTAAACTCGACTTCAACTTCGACTGTGCGTATAAACTTGGTATGGTTTGACCTGTTGCAGACGCAACAGATGATTCTGCTGTTCAAGCATATTTTATTGTTGCCAAATCAGTTCTTTGGCACAATACTTTGAAGCTGGGACTATTGTTGCTCTAAATTGAAAGCGAACATATTAAATAATCCAACTATTTAAGCGGACTTCAAGTTATTCTAATTTGCAAAGCAAAAAAATATCGATTCTAGTTGGATTCTATTCACGGCACAAAACGAAGTCGTGTTTTAAAACACTTATCGATTATTGTAGAACCAATAGCCTAAACTCTTATCGATAGGAAAATTGAAAGTCTCTCACCTCTAAGAAAAATACAACATATTGAACAAAAATTTATTAGCAATTTTGCTTTATTTAAAAGTTAAAGCTTTAAAATATAAAATATAAACTCTGAAAATTTAATTTATCAAAGAAATGGCACTTCTGCTGCTCACATTTTATTCATATATTCTACTCTGGAATACTCTGACTTCGTACGGGCTAGTGGATCCAAAGCTGAACATCTACCAAAGGAATGAAATCTATAATAACAATAATGATGACGTTGAGGACCGTACAGGCTCTTTTCCATTCTTAATGCCCTTCGTCTCGCCAAAAACAGTAAGATGAATAACAATCTTTTGATAGCAAGTGTGTATGTACTCGGGTCAATACATACGTATGTATGTATGCAAGCAGATACTATGTGTGTGTGTGTATTCATGGGCTACGCAAGAAAATTGACATTTGATAAGGTACATTCGTACCATGAATAAAATACACACGTACATGGGTATTTCCCGAACATGCAGGGGGAATTACCAACGAAAGTGCCATTTTTTATTAAGTATACGTACATATGTATGTATGTATGTACATATGGAAGGCGCAAAATGTAGTGTACATTTTGAATTTTTTGATTTAAACAGTAGTTTAATTGTTTAAATATTTATGTGAACTTAAAATCGCATTCGATCATTGATCGGATATAATTAACGGATAAATTGAAACTTTTTTGCATCCCTAGTTATCTTATCTGTTTTTTTTTTTTTGTAATTCAGAGAAATGTATAACTAAAAGCTGCTTTGTTTGTTCTCAAAGTTATTGTCGAAATACAGAATGGGGCCATTTTAATATTCTTTTTGTTTTAATTTATTTATAGCCAGATTTATACCTGTGCACTCCAATCAAAGTCGATCCAACGACATCATATTATATCGGTACGTATAAAATTTCTTCTATAATTAAGGCAAGAATTTAGAAACCTTCTCTTTTTTAAAGTTGGCTACAAACCAAATGCCACCATGAATACCGCACATCATATGTTGCTTTATGGATGCGGTGAACCGGGCACAACAAAAGAAACTTGGTAAGCAAATATAAACAGCACCTAGTTATTTAAAAAAATGTATCTTTATTTATTAATTTATTTTTGTTACATTCTCAGGAACTGTGGAGAAATGTCAAAATCAACAGGGGAAGACACGGGAAGTCCCTGTGGTCCACATTCGCATTCGCAAGTAAGCTTTAATTTAAATAATCAAAAACTTGAGTTATTCCGTATTTCTCATTCTTGTTCAGATTTTATATGCTTGGGCCAGAGACGCACCAAGATTGGATTTACCTGAGGGTGTTGGCTTCAAAGTAGGCAAGGATTCCCAGACAAAATATTTGGTTTTACAAGTTCATTATGCTCATGTTGATAAATTTAGGGGTAAGTTTAGATTAATTATGCTGCGAGCACTGTGTTGATATTGCTTTATGGTTTTTAGATGGAGCTACAGATGATTCTGGCATATTTTTACAGTATACTGAAAAGCCGTAAGTACATAAACCTAATTACTCTACATTATCCTATGATGACTTTGGCTTTCTTTTTCAGCTTAAAGAAATTGGCTGGCACATTACTTTTGGGTACTGACGGCATCATTCCAGCAATGAAGACGGAAAATATGGAAGCCGCCTGCGAAATAACCGAAAATAAAACGATTCATCCCTTTGCTTATCGGACTCACACGCATGCATTGGGTAAAGTTGTTTCCGGCTATAGGGTGCGGGCAAACGCCCAGGGAGTTCAAGAATGGACGCTACTTGGAAAGAGAGATCCACTGACACCACAAATGTTTTATAATGTTGAAGACACGTCGCCAATAACAACCGGTGATTATGTCGCAGCGCGGTGTACGATGAAAAGCACTCGTCACCGTATCACAGGGATTGGGTAAGATACTTCTATTGCTCAGTATTAAGTCAATTTGTTAACTCTGCTATCTATAATAAATTTGTTTTTTTAATTGTAGACCAACAAGTGAGGACGAAATGTGCAACTTTTACCTGATGTACTACGTAGAAGAGGGGGAACCCCTTGATATGAAGTATTGTTTCAGCCAGGGTGCTCCTACCTACTATTGGGCCAATCCTGATACCGGACTACATAACATTCCACATATCGAAGCTAGTACTTTGTAAATCTGAAATCTGAAAACTGATATCTCAAATCTATCTCGAAACTATCTCAAATCTATCTCGAAACTATCAAATCCAAACTGTAAAAAGTGAAACGAATGTATACTGATTTATCTGGGTTATTTTTACCGTAAATTTATATACTAAAGTACCGATTTATTGTTGAACGTCATAATGTATGAAATTATGTAAAACTATGTTTAATTTCAACATTGCCAATTATTTATTTATGTATATACCAACATATACATACATTCAAATATACATATATGTGTAGCTGAAAATGATTTTTTATTTTTATACCCGTTACTTAAAAAATAAGTAAAAGGGTATATTGTATTTGTTGAAATGTATGTAACAGGGATATTCTGGATCAGCATCAACAGCCGAGTCCGATTTAGCCAAGTCCGTCTGTCCGTCCGTCTGGTGGCGCCACCATGATGAATAACTGACTGCGATTAAAATAACCAAGGCTTAACTAACAAAAGCGACTTTATTTTATTTCGTTCATTAATATGTATATATAATATATGCATTAGAATAATAATTACTAACAAATTTGACCGTTACATATGTTTGTGTGTATGTGGGTGTGCTGTAATTGGTGTAAATCCGTAGAAATGTATGCGTGTATATTTGTTCTAAAATAATGCATTTGTGTTTTTGTAATCGCGATCCCAGTAGCATCCACTATATAGCCAAACATCACATTTTGTGTAAGGACTGTATACCTTTTTGAACCATCTTAAAGAACATATACATACATTAATTATATGCAGTTTTGTTGTTATTTGAAAATTAAAATTACCTGGGACTAAAATCCGCTAGTTCTGCGCCCTTTTGGTTCTTTTTCGAGTCTCTCTGTTTTTCTTCAAGCCTTGTCTTTTCTTTTGATGCTCCATCCAAATCGCCGTTCTCTAAACATAATATATCAGGACGCAAACGAGCATCGGTGGGACAAAGAGTATCTGGTGGTTTCATATTGTTATCCATAACATTCAATTGCATGGCGAAGTTTGTAAAATTGTAATACTGAAAGACGATAAAAAGTTATATTATCGTAGCTTGATTAAAGGACAAAGTGGTCGATGGGCAAACTTATCGATCTCCCAGTCCATTTAATAGTTTTAGTTCTTAAAATCATTGACTAGTTATTGCAATTATTTAGTTCGTTTGAGTCAGTTCCAAGTTTTTAATTAATTAAGTGCCTTACAGAATTTGTTTCTTTTCAATTACCTCGCTGCTATTGTCAGGCCTGGGGTTACTACTCCACAATAATGTAGAATCTGGTATATCCAAGGAAAAGTTAGATTCACTTCTCGGAAGATCGCCGTCGAATTCAGCAGGTGGGAAGTTCTCATTCTATCATTTAAAAAGGAACATTTCTTAAAATATATTATATATTATTTGAATATTTTTACTTACATCCTGAATAGACAAACTACGAAAGGAGTTTAGCTTAAAGCTATTCAATTTGGAAAACATTTTTCTCGGAGTGGCATTTGGTGAAACTGAAGAATCTTTTTCCTCCTTAATTTTCAATTCGTGTTTACGATTTTCTTCATAATTTTCGTATGTACAGGACTTTAAAAACTTGGTCCATTTGCCATAAAGAAAGAATAACTTTTTATCGCTGAAATCGATTTAAGAAATATTTAAAAAATATATAATTTGAGTAAAAAAACATAGTTAAATGAAATATGATCTATTACTTTTCATCCTTCACAAATCCTTCAACTCTGTGGAGATCCTTATCCGTTGTCGCTGTTTTAAATATTAACTTGGCAACATATCCATTTGAATGATTCGTAATTTCCATTGTTCCATACTGCTCTATCCACAGTTTTCCAACAATTATGTTGTGCACACAACAATTGACATTGCTCCAAGTGTAAGTTTCATTCCATCTATTGAGGAAATATATCGATTATCAACATGCACAATTAAGTGATTATAACGACGATAGCTCTTGTAGTACTCACTTTGGGAATTCAACGGTAACAATTCCATTTGGATGCACTTCAACATTTTTGCCGCAGAACTTAATCTTGGGATTAATCGAGCCATGAAACTTAAAATCGGCTGATTCTGCGTGAAAGGCCGAAACGGGTGGATGATGAGAGACCTGCTCACAAATAATTCGATAATCGTCCTTCTGCAGCTCGTATGTTTCTCCAAGAAGTGGATTGAATGGTTTCCCCAATCGATCCAAGTTTGCCGCCAGAGCAGAAACGGCAAATGCTAAAAAATTATATAAATGTTTTGGTAAATATTCGGATTCTAAATGCCTACATTATTTTATACTGTATATGAGCAGAAAAACAACCGATAGCTGTCTCCGATTTTTGATAATGGGGTAAACTCTTACTGAATCTGAATCTTATCTTCGATAAGTTGCTCTCCCAACTTGGCCACAGCTGAGTAAGATTGAATCGCTTATTATTTCCTGGCATCGATCTAAAAGAATTTTTCCGAATCCTCAGGTTCTTTCACATTCATAAATTCTAAAAACAATAATACAAAATAAATGAAAAATAAAATAAATATAAAATAAAAATAAATAAATAAATAATAAAACAAAAATATGTATAATTTGTGTTGTTGCTGTTTAGCTGGGTTGATCTGTATAATCAAATAAATAAAAATAGAGTTGAAATTGTATCAACCTAAGAAATCCGGTACTTTCAAAAACCTGAATACTGAATTTGCCTAAATTGCGTCTTACAAATACTCAAAATATACTATAATTTGGTATTTAGTACTTGCCTGCCACATATTTCATGCGGTCTCCAGGATTCTCTTCTTGTGCAGCCTGACTTAAGATCTGTGCGTATTCCATATATTCGCATAATCTTTGAAGGAAGCTTAAAGGTTCATTAAGTACAACTGGCATTGTGATTTTGCTGAGATCTTTGCCAATACAGTTCTTAAGAATAGACCAAACACTGATTTTCTTGCGGGATGTCATCGCAGCAGGAAGTTCATTACTTAAATAAAAATAATACAAATATTAAATTTTAGTTCAACATGTTACATAATAAATTAAGTACATAATTACTTACCGTATAATATGTTCACCTTCAGCCATGTTTCTTAATGTGCAGTTTAACGGAAGTTCGGCTATTGGAAATATATACAGTTAGTTAAGTAATTAGATTCTTTATTTTTACCTTACTTATTTATGCTGTTTATTTTTAATTTTTTTTATATCCTTTTAAAATTTAAAAATCATTATAAGCTACTTAATTTTAATTGAATATTTAAAATACCATTTGGTCAACTGCTCTTAGTTAACATTAGATAAATAATTAAAGCAACAATGCATTAGATCATTTAGAACATTTACTACCTTGGTAGAATACGAGAAATAGTTAAAAATATGTGTTTATCAATATGTAAGAAATACACATGTCCTCTAACCGTGGTTCATGCATACGGCGCAGAACAAATCAATAATATTCGCGTCACACTTAAGTGGTTGTCCATCTCATTAGCAATGAACTGGCAAACAGTGTCAGCCTCAAGAATATGCACGCATTTTGTGTTATTGCAATTTATTACAGTTACATATATATGCTATTGCCTATGCAAGCAATAGCAAACGCTAATAATATTCACTTAAACTTGCTAATTACTTGTGCATTATAGATGTATATGCTTACACTCTATTTGAACTTTAATTAAACGTATTTTGCAATTGCACCTACTTGAATTTGTATTTTATTGCAGATATCTTTATCAGTGGGAAGTGATAAGAAAGCTTCCTGTGTGTGTATGCATTTCGTTAGAATTTCGATAATTTAGAGGTTATTTTTAGAGAGGATTTAAATATATCGATTAATGTGTCCTTTTTGTGTATCTATTGCCCAACAATAAAGCAGTGTGGTGACACTGGCCAAGTTTATAAGGCAGTTAAGCCTGACTTGATCAACATCAGTTAGAATTTCATCATTTTATTAAGATATATCTATTCATTTAATGTAACTAGCTAATTAATTGGTCACTGCAATAAGTGCTAAGTATCTTAGCCAAATCGTCTGGTTTATTGCCGGTCACCAAGCGAAACAAATTGTGTCCTATAATCATATGTATTTTATTAAGTATACGCAAATATATATATAAATAAATAAATATATATATAATTATTACATCTGCATGCACATACAATCATGTGTATAAATATATTGAAGTATCTCCCAGTACATATGTATGTATGTATTATTTTGTGCATGGCAAGCGTTCAATTATACATACATACATACATTGGTTTGTTTTATATGCATTGTATGAACATTAGGGTGGGTTAAATTGTATGGACCAAAAAAAACGCACCTTGCGGTTATCAAAATCGTAATCTACGGTGAATTCTAAGAAGATTTGCCCAAGAAACCATAGGTCTAAAACCATTTTCGAGCTTCCGATTTTTAACGAGAAACTTTTTGTATCTTTTTGTCACTTTAAATACGCATAGATACCTAAGCGAGTGCATAAAAAATATTTTGTTTCACTTAACATTTTTTCAAGAAAACTAAAAATTTTTAAAAATGTAACAATAATATAAAAAAAATAAATTTTATTTTTAAAATTTTTTTTTAAATTTAAAAAAAAAAATTTTAAATATAAAATTACAAAAATTGGCATTAATTTGCATTTGACCGTAAATTTACGCCCTTTCTAGTACCACGCCCACTCCAATTTTTTTTTCCAAAAATGCTCTGAAGTATTGAAAATATATAGTTCAAATTTCAACCCGATATCTCACTTAGCTCAAAAGTTACAGATTTTTGCCACCAACATTGGCAAAACAAACCGAAAATAGGTACAAAATGCATACAAATTTGGTACCATTTTATATGTATTTTGAATGTATTTTGTACCCATTTTCGGTTTGTTTTGCCAATGTTGGTGGCAAAAATCTGTAACTTTTGAACTAGGTTAGATATCGGATTGAAACTTGAAGTACATAATCTCAATACATCAAGGCATTTTTTTAAAATAAAATGAAAGTGGGCGTGGCGCTAAAAAGGGCGTAAATTAACGGTCAAATGCAAATTAATGCCATTTTTTTAAATTTTAGTTATTTAAAACTTTTTTTTAAATGTATAAAAAATTTTAAAAATAAAATTTTAATTTTTTATTTTATTTTTATATTTTTAAAAATTTATAATTTTCTTAAAAAAAAGTTAAGTTAAACAATATATTTTTTATGCACTCGCTTAGGTATCTACGCGTGTTTAAAATGACAAAAAGATACAAAAAGTTTCTCGTTAAAAATCGGAAGCTCGAAAATGGTTTTAGACCTATGGTTTCTTGGGCAAATCTTCTTAGAATTCACCGTAGATTACGATTTTGATAACCGCATTGGGTCGAAAAAAATTGACCCACCCTAATGAACATACATACATACATACGTGTAGGCACCCATTTTGTATGTTCTCGTATGTACACATACGTACATATACTTATGTAAATTCGCAATGCATGTGCATTATTTTTAAATTGTGCATTTTTTTTTCGTTAGTTTTTATTTTATTCTTTTTTTGTTTTTGAGAAGAACTTTTGTTGTGATCAGCAAATATCGATCAGTACACTTTGTGCTCAGTCGTTTAGTTCTTGAGATGCAGTTAAATTCATTTCAGTTTTGTGGCACTTTTTAAAATCATTGCAAGTGAACGGAAACCTATTTTATATATATATATATATAAATTTACAAATATATATAATATATTTTTCTAAATATATTGGATGATTGAAGATATTTACAGCATGTGACAATTGTCTAGTTATGATTATTACAAATATAACCGGTACATAATGTTACGCAATAAGTATGTACCTACGGTACATACAGTACATAGAGTAAATATGTACATAAGTACATTCCTATTCAGTGATTTATTGAAATACTCGTGTGTGTTAACAATTTCTATAAATAATTTGCGACAAAACGACAATTTTTAACTTAATTTACCAGGTTTCGTGACAGCAATTGTCTCGCAATCATTTCAAATTTGATTTTCAAGTCAAATTCGCGCGTTTTATTTAAATGCTAATAGTTCGTTAAAAATTGATATTTGGTATTTTTTGTTGGTTAGTGATGGAATTATTAATTGATCACTTCAGTGTGCTAAATATGAATGCATTAAGTGAAGCAGAAAGTGAGCTAAAATATAAAAATAATTCAAGACACTTACAATTTTAGAACAATTAACTAATAAATTTTCCCTAATGAGGAAGATCTCAGCGCGGAGCATTGAACTTTTCAATTCCGGTTACAGATTTGAATTTTAAAAATCAACAAACACAAAATGTCAATCATATTAATACTCGACAAACCAAAGTTTGCTACTTAAAATAAAAAAATCACAATTATTTGCCCTGCGCAAATACTTAATTTGGGTTAGTGGGCTATCAGGTTATCAGGCTATCGATCCCAGAGACAATCAGACATCGTTCGAGACAGAATTGCTTGGTACGCCAGACGCCGCATATCAAGTTTATTTCAAATGTTGTGTACTTAGTGTGCAGAGTAGAGGAAGCAGAACAGGCGCCATCTATCGGCGTGTAGCTGCAAACTTGATTTTATTTTTATGTATGCGATATATCGAGCTAGACTATCGATGGCATTATCGATATGTTGCTATCGTTGGGTTTGATAATGGAAATAAATATTTATTTAAATCTTCTTTTAAGTAAAACTTTTATAAGCTAATAAAATTTTGAATTTCAGATGTTTTATAATATAATTTGACGTGTAAACATTTTCGATGGAGAGCCCAATAGAACTTTTAGATATTGACCCCAACTCACTTTCCTTGAATGGAAAGGAAAGTGAAGATTTGGAGTTTAAAAAATGGTAAGTAATATTCAATCATTTATATAGGGTTTACTGGTTGTTACTCTCACTTGATTTGATTCATGTTTTTTGATTTGTTCGATTCTATTTTTAGCGTTATCATTGGAGAGCTCATCGAAACCGAAGAAGAATTCTCCAGAGATTTGCAATATGTAGTCGACAAGTATATAAAAACCACCGATAAGCCAACAGCCCCAAGATCCGCCAGGGACAACAAGGATGTCATTTTTTGTAATTTCTTGCAAATTGCCGAATTTCATAACACGTACGATTTGAAAAATAAGGAAGTACGAATGGATTTTTTTGGATTAATTCAAACTACTCTTTCAGGGTGCTAAAGGAAGGTCTGAAATGCTATAGTCATAAGCCGAATATGGTGGTCAAGACATTTTTACGACTCGAACGCGATTTTGATAAGCATGTAAAATACTGTCAAAATGAGCCCCTGGCCCAAGAGTTTCTCGCGACGAATGTAGAATGCCAGAATTACTTCCAGGTAAGCTACTAATCACATGTAAAATAATCATAACAGATATATTTTCGGTCAGCCTCCACGATCGATATTCTACTTTTATGGGAATTACAGTTGCTTTAAAAACTCCTGTAAATAGAACGGTCAACGAAGTCGCTCTGTTTGTAAAATTTTTTTACTCAAATTTAAATTATTTTTAGTTTTATTTCCAATCCTATCTAAGCAAAAACATGCAAATTCAGATAATTAAAATAAGTATAAAGTGATACATTGCAACGGGTTAAATTATTTATGTTAATGTGATGGTTAAATTGAGTGAGAAAACGTTATTAATATTAAATGATTATTAAATAAATATAAAATAAAAAAAAAAATACTATTTGGTACAAGTTTCCTATACTCAGGCACAAAATATTTCCGTGAAGTGGCAGCCCTGCCTGTAAGACATTAAATTGTACCATATTGTGAAATGTACCTACAGTACCGCAGTACACCATTCATAAGCAAACTGACATATTTGTGAGTACAAATATGTGTCGGCTTCTTCTAAAACTATTTACAAGGTATCGGCTAGTCGAACATTTTATTAAATGAAAACATTTCGTAGTTTTTGGAAGTAAATAATGTTGGCATAAAAAACAACCACATCAATCAACAAATTATTTTTTTTTGGGCGATACACAAACAAGATTTTTAGATAATTTGAACTAAATAAAATGTTCGATGGATAACTTTTTGTATGTATGTGTGTCGTGTTTGCGTCTTTGCACTTTTCTCCACAAAATATTATAAATAGTAATGAGTAACAAGTCACAATTTCCAATCGCCAATCTGACGGAGTAGGTTTTCCAATGTCGTAAACGTAAAAATAAGATTCATATATAGTATGTATTTATGAATGTATGTATTTATGTACGTCATACATACATAAATACATAGCTAAGTACAAGAGTATATACATAAACTAGGGTGCAATATTTGCAATATGTATGTATGTTTAATTTCCACTGTCCGGCCATATGTTCAATGCTTTTACGATATTTCGTGTGTATGTCTCGAGAATATAACAGTTTATTTTTAAAACTAGACGATTCGAAATATTAAAGCTTTTGCACATCTCAGTGTCTTTTGAGTAGTGTTTGCCGTCGTTTCGTCGTGTTAATTCATTCCACACGTGGATATTTGCCTTTTGGTACCTACAACAACAATTTAATAATTTAGTACACACACACATACATATGATATGTACCACATACATACATATATACAAGAGTTATTCAAAATCTGCCAATTTGGTATTTAATGGTCACAGTATTTTTCCTAGTTATGCAACATTATTAAAAATTTCTTTTTTTAATACGAATATTATACATGCGTGTGTGTATGTGCGTGTGTACGTGTCTATAGACAAATTCGTGCTAAAATAAATTTGTATATTCAAGTACACATATATATAGACTCTCCCATGAATATATATAAATATATATCCGTTTTAATATCGCAGAGTACAAATTCATAAATAGTTGTGTGCGTATACTATATACATATATGTGCATATATATTTAATGCTTGATCAAATCTTATATTATTTTCTACTCAATTGTAGATTGTTATTTGAGCTTTATTTAAATGCTGATCAATTTTAAGTGTCAGAATAATGTTGGCAGCCACTGTATGAAGCATAATGTAATTATAATTAATGATCTTTAATGTAGTGCAATAAATCATTACAGCACAAAAGTGCTAGACTATGGACTACCCTGCAAACAGGTCTATAATTTATTGTCGCTGTCACATTCACATTAACCCATATGTACATATGAAATCGTCAACATCAGACCCACAAAAACAAGAAAGATGGCGTCAGTACGGCTTGCATACATACATATGTAGTATTTTAACAGGTGGCGCCAGTACGGCTTGCATGTATAGTATACATGTGTATGTGTATATGCATAAATTCACAGGTGTCTTCGGACCGCCGCTTTTGGCTGCTGCTTCATAATTGTGTTTAGTATTTCCGATTCACAAAGATGACATGAAAAAATACATGCATACATGCATACATGCACACATTTTTATACATCCATCTAATCGAAATTGAGCTTTTGAGCGAACCAAACTAGGTGAACTGATCGAAGGAAATAGTCCTTTATTATTGACTAGTTCATTTAGTTAGCGGAAATCAATTATACAAATTTGTTCTTCTTATCAACAATATAATACTGAGATTACATTATAATTTCAGGAACTATCATCAAAACTTGGGGACGATAAGTTGCTATCAGAGCACTTGAAGTTACCACTTCAGAGAATAAACGACTATAAACTTTTATTTAAGGTTTGAATACATTAATTTACTTTACTTATTACTTTACTTTTATTTTATCTATTTATACTTCTGTGTTACATTCCAATCATAATACGAGTACACCAAAAATCATATTTCATATGTACGTTTTGATCATAAGTTATTATTTCAATTGTTTTAACTGTTGTTTTAATTCACAGGATCTAATTAAATTATCGCAATGCTTGAAAGAAAATGTTAGGGACTTGGAAAGAGCCTTAGAACTTATGCTTAGCGTGCCTAGTAGAGCATATGATAATAGATTTATATCAAATATTGAGGGTTATCGAGGTAACATTTATAAATTGGGCAGGTTATTGCTCCACGAGTGGTGCACATTTACTGATAAGGAAAACAAGGCACATGATCGTTATTGCTTTTTATTCAAATCAAGACTCTTGATAACGAAAGTTCGAAAAATATCTGACAAGAAATCCGTATTCATTTTGCAAAATATCATCAAGCTACCGCTTTGTGAGGTTGAGCATCGAGTAGATGAGAAACAAATTCATCTGTCGTCAAAAACACCAGCAGACGAAAGTTCAAATTTACCAATTATTATAAAACCTCACAATGAAGAAAGTCACTTGATTTGGTACAACGAAATTTGCACATATATTAATCACGAAGTGGCACTGCAAGAGCACAATGCAGATGATCTTAAAGTAGACTCAACGAATATAAATACTGAATGTGAATTGATTCTTCGTCTGCCGCAAAAGATTGAAGCCCATGATCCAAATGTTGGTACGCGTCCTTCTGACGTCGCTGAAAATTACTTTTTGAGCAAGGAAACGAAAGAAAGACTTCAGTTTGAACAGCAAGAACTGCTTAAATTTGAAAAGGAGTCCATCGAATTATTTAAGCTGCAACAGAATCAACAGAGCCAGAGCCTTACTCAATCGAAGGTCCCAGTACATACTGTACCTGAAAAACCTATCACTCCCATTAAGATTGAAAGTACCGCTCGAGTTAAGAAAGAGATTGAAAAAGAATCGAAAGAGAAAATAGAAAATATTGTGGAGGTAGAACCTTCGGTAGTGCTTCTTGAATCCTCAAAACAATCAGTCAGTTTAGACATAGCATCAACGAAAGAAACTAAAACCGAGGAATCATTTGAAACCAAAGAATATAGTATCAGAAAAACTGAAGAGCTGACGAGTATTACAACAGAGGAAGAATCTCAGACTCAGATTCAGTCTCAGAATCTCGACATACTCGTTCGCACTGAGAATCTAACCGAGGGTAAGGAAAAAGAAGAAGATACTGAAGTGTCCAAGTCTAACAAAGCAACAGAGTCGATTCCAATAATTCAAATTAGCAACCCACCAGCAAGCATCCTCCAAGAAGCACCTCAAAATTGCATTAAGCCCCAACCAACCCAAAAAAGGCACAAGCCAATCGAACTGCAACATATCGTTGGCTATAATGAATCGAATCCAGTCCAAGATAGCGATAGCATAAATCAAAACTCCCAAGGCCGACAGGGATTCTCTAACTATACTAATATAACCGATTCAGCTTCATTAACCCAATGGAATAATGAGCTGGCCAATATCGCATCTAGGGGCGGTCAAGGCGATCATGGAGATCGTTCAGCTCAAGGTCCTCCCCCACCTCCCATACCACCTCATTTTGTTCGAATGCCTGGCTTCTTTCAACCGCTTCCGCTTATTGCGTATGAGACCACCATAGAGATACTAATTATCAAAGCACGCCCACCATCACCGCCTCCTCGATTGCCGCCAACCATCAAGCGCGTCCATGTCTATACCGAAAGTCTAGAGCAGAAGACCCAGAATTTTCTGGAGGGCATCTATGACATATCAAGTGCAGATACATCGCTGCGCAATGCCAAGCAAAAAATACGCAATATTAAAAGTACAGTATTAAAATCAACTGACTCTACAAACTATGCCCAAGATACTGTAAAAAAAGCAAAAGCTCGCGATTTTATCCATATCTTTACACCGCCCATTAAAAAGAAACGACCAATCTATGAGATTGTCGAAGAGCCTGTAAATATATGCGAACTCGGCGAAGGCGATTATACTGAGTCTATTGCTGACGATTTCAGAGAGTCAAGTGCCGATTTCGAGATACGCGGCCAAAGCGTTGGCGTTATGGATGATAACTATTCTGGGTACTCCCTGGCTTCCAGACGGCGTCTCGAAAGTAAGTTAAAAATGTTCTATTTGTGTATACCATACATGTGTAAACAACGCTCAAAAAGGTTGAAGAGAATTGAAACTGACTAAGACTTCTGATCCATCTGTTAAGTATATGTTTTCCTTATGTGAGAGAGACGTATTTATATCGAATAGAAGCCTCGAAAGCAGGATTTAAATCCGTAATTAAAAGCGTAACCGTTAACCGGTATTAACCGATTGAAATCGGTAGCCGAAACTGAAATCGTAACCCAAAAAACGAAATTATTCCAACCGTAATAACGTTATGAAACCAATTCATGCATAACGGTTAATTACGGTTCAATTAATCATTAAATTAAATTATGGGGTTAAGGTGTAATCATTGTTTTTTAAACGTATGTTTCTTAAAACGTACATATATAACATTTTTAAAATATATATTGAAATTAAAAAACAGATCTCAATTTTTGAATACTTGTTTTCAAGAAACAAAAAAAAAAAGAAATCATACCGGTATTTCAAAACCGAAACATTCTAAGAACCGGTAAACGTTACGTAACCGATATTACCGATATCTATAACCGAAACCCAAATGCGAACATAACCGAAACCGTAATTGTAACCGATTCGGTTCGATACCCTGCTCGAAACACATTCATCTTGTTATCATTCCTATCGAATGCTATCTGTGTACTCCGCCATTTCAATTGTGATTTAACTTTTAACAGTCGAATGATTTTTAAAACCCAGTCAATACATTTGTAATGTTGCTTCATTAGATCCTCTTGTGCCTAATACGAGTACTGTTCCAATTATCTTTGTTTTAATCTAATATCTTCAATCACATTGCATTCTGTTTCGCTGCATAAAAAAAGAAACTAGCAGGTCCAGGGATTATGATAGAGGAACCTCCTATGACAGCACTGTAGAGAAGCAACAGTATGGAATAAGTTCGAGACGCGAGAAAAGTACCTTAGATCGCATCGAGGCACATTCCTCACATCTTCTGTCCAGCAGTCGTGCCGAGAGTCGCGCCGAGAGCCGTGCCGAAAGCCGAGCCGAGAGCCGAGCCTCCTTTTCGCGTGCCGAATCGCGGACTGGAAAACGAGGAACATCTTATTTGGCGGACGACGCTCCGCCCCGCTCCATTGATAAACCCTTGATCGTGAAAATGCTGAAAAGCGTGCATGTGGAAAGTAAGTGAACTGCTGTTAATTTTAAAATATTCCCAGACTCACAGTATTTTAAATCACTCTTGAAGGCGGCGAAACTGCGCATTTCGAAATTCAGTACAAGGAGCAGCCAGGATTAGTTACCTGGTTAAAGGACAACAAGCCCTTGGACGATCGTCTAGCGGATCGCATTGTACAAACTAGTGCTCCGATGAATTCTTATCGCTTGGATATCAAGAACTGCAGGTTTGTTAATGTATATAAAAAGTAAAATTGCTGTATCTAAAAAATTTATTACATTATAAAAATTATTGCATACATTTAGGGAAATTTTGTTGATAAACAGAACTAAAAACAGGCATAACTTATATTAATATTTATACGAGGATTAGGAGGATTAATAATGATAATTTGAAATGTTGCAACTATAAAAAGAAAAGCTTTATACCAAACTGTGGGTGTGGTAGAAGTTTTTAAATTTGTTAAGAGCGAGGGGCAAAAAATAATAAAAATTTATTGTATTTACATGTTAATTAATACAAATTTGATCAAACATTTGTAGAGAGAGTGACGCTGGAACATACACTGTTCGTGCCCAGACGGCATCTGAAACAACGACTGTTACTGCACAGCTTGCAGTTGGCCAAGGTGAGAATTATTTTACCTGTTTCTATATTTAATACTTTATTAAGACATTTTGTTGGAATCTTACAGCATCTGGCCTTGACGAGACTAAAACTAATGTACCGCCAGCATTTCTTGTTAGCTTAAAGGATGCGGAAATGATTGAAAATACTCTGTTTCGATTCATGATTAAAATCTTGGGCGATCCTAAGCCCAGAGTCAAGTTGTAAGTGTTTACATTAAACTTCTTTTTTAATTTAAATATCTAATTATATTATATATTTTTTTAGCTACAAAGATGAGGTGGAAATTCTGGAAATCAATGATCGAATTCAAATAATTAGGGATAAGGATTACCTAGGATTCTATGAGTTAGTCATTGAAGACGTTCAAAAGGAAGATGCCGGAGTTTATTCGTGCAAGGCTGTTAATAAGCACGGAGAAGCTGCCTGTGAGGCCACAGCCACAACTATTGGTAAGTTGCAGCAACAATTGTAGATGTAATATAAAACAAAAACTTGATCATCTTGTATTTTCTATTTTCGAGTAGATTTTAGAAATCCCTTTGGGGCGTTGAGTGGTCAGATCTTGCCACCCGGCGAGAAAGCGATTTTCTCGTGGAAACGAAATGGCGAAGATTTCGATCCAGAAGAACGTTTCAAGGTACTTTTTGGTGATGACGAGGATTCATTGGCTCTGGTGTTCCAGCATGTAAAGCCCGAAGATGCGGGTATCTATACGTGTGTGGCACAAACTACAACGGGAAATATATCCTGCAGTGCTGAGCTCTCCGTTCAGGGTGCCATTCAAACCCTTAACCGGGAGCCCGAGAAACCCACTCTGGTGATCGAGCATCGCGAGGCAAACACAAGTATCGGTGGGTCAGCGATACTCGAACTTCAATGCAAGGGTTTCCCCAAGCCTGCCGTGCTGTGGAAGCATGAGGGTGAAATTGTTGAGGTGGATGATAGACACAAGTTCATGTACGAGGACGAGGAGAGCATGTCTCTGATTATTAAGAACATAAATACTGAAGACGCTGGAGTGTATACCATTGAGGCTGTCAATGAGCTCGGACAGGATGAGAGCTCTATAAGCTTGGTTGTTCAAGGTAAAGTTATCGAGATATCGGGAAATCCCACGACTAGATTCTTAATATTTACCTCATCGCAATTTCAGCTCCTCCGAAAATAAAGAAGGTAACGGATATAACATGCTCGGCTGGGGAGACCGTCAAAATGGAGGTAGAAATTGAAGGGTTCCCGAAACCAGATATCAGTGTGACCAATAACGGAAAGGATGTTTCTGGCGAAAAGAATGTGAAAATTACGTCTAGCACAATTGGCAAAAGTTCGGAAAAAGTTGTTATTGAGATTTCTGATATAAAACTAGCACAATCTGGCAATTATTCGATTAAAGCCACGAACACGATTAGTCAAACTGCCGAATACTGGAATTGCACTGTGAAATCGAAGCCAATTATTGTGAAACATTTTGAGAGTGAATACATTCATGGCGAAAAGGAGAACGTACAAATGTCCGTACGTGTCGATGCATTCCCTGAGGCGAAGCTAACCTGGTATCATGATAGTAACGAAATCAAGTTGACCGACAAGAAATACAAGATCGATTGTGACGGAAATACGTATACCTTGAAGATTACGGGTGCCACTCGCGTCGATTCCGGCGAATACTCCGTCAAAGCGGTCAACGAGCACGGCTCGGCGACTAGCAGTACTCAACTACTGATGAAATGTACTCCAGAATTTACCAAGAAGTTGCAAAACATTACCGTTAAGGAGGGCGACACAAATGTCGAGCTCGTTGTAGGCATCGATGCCTATCCTCAGCCACATATCAAGTGGTTCATTGACGGCATTGAAATCTGCGAGAAACGCAACGATTTCCGGCAAGTTCAGGATGGTAACAACTTTAAGTTGATCCTAACCGAAGTTGCAACCAACATGCAGGGAAATTATTGTTGCAAAATCATGAACGATTACGGAAAGCTTGAAGACAACTGCACGGTTACGGTCAATTGTAAGTATAAATTATTTGTTCTATAAATATTAAAGTCTATTTTATTTTAATTTTTCTTTAATTCCTAGGCAAACCGAAAATAAGAAGAGTACTAAAGGACGTTGAAGTCCAAGAGGGCAGTTCTTTAACTTTGGAAGTTGAGGTTTATAGCAATCCCGACGCCACCGTTAAATGGTAAAATAATAGATAGATAATAACGAATAAATAGAATAATAAATCTTGTTATAAATAGGTTTAAAAATGGACATGAAATTCATGAGGATGCACGCATCAAAATCAAAAGAGATTCTCAACGTATTGAAAATTATTATTTAACTTTGAATCTGGCTAAAAGTGAAGACTCTGGCACTTATGAGGTTAAGGCAGCAAATTTCATTGGAGAGACAACGTCAAGTTGCAAAGTTCTGGTTCTGAGTAAGTATAAAAGCTTAAAAAATACATTTCAGATTAAAAATAAACATTATATTGGAGTTTTATGTTAAATACCCTATATTTATCTTTAAAACCCATTTCCTAAAATCAATGTTTTCACTATCAAAAATGGTGAATTTAAATGTATGGATTGTAAGTTTCTCAAAAACTTTAAACTTTTGGGATTCTACGTATAATATTACAATTATAGAACACAAATATCCTTAAATTACACATTCTTACATATAAATGGAACTTTAATTTAGCCCAAGACAATATATCCGTTGGAGAATCCGTGACAAAAACATTGCTCGCTACAACAGAACAACCTGAAGAAGGGGGTAAAACATACATTTCCTTAAATACATGCATACCTTACTAATGTTTGTGGATATTAAGAAGTCTGCTTTTTATTAATTCTGTATATATACACCTGGCCTCTAATTATAATGAAACATACTCTTATTTTAAGGCAATGTCAATAAGAATGCAAGTGCTGAAATTGAAGAAAATCTAGACTCAAATTTAGTAAACTTAAACTTAACTAGTCTATTCTTAGCTGTAAATATTGTTTACTTCTATGACTACCCTCGCTTGAGGACAAGGATGATTTGCATGCATTAATTCGTTCTGAAAAAGTTCGAAATGAGTTCCAATGAACAAACTAATATTATATTGGAACTAAATCGAACCAACGATCGGAACTAAGGGATTTCATGAATTTTAACCAGTTAACGAAAGAACTGGGAAATCGAATAGCTCGATCAAGGTGGATTTACTAATAAGGTGACTTCGTCCGATGTGGTGAGGGTACAATCATTTTTTCACCTCTCTCTCTCCGCTCTCAGAGAGGCAAGCGCTAGAAAAAGATGGCGAACGTTTTGCGTTCTGCACTCTTCGTTTGTTATTGTTTCAGCTGACAGAAAAGAAAATGTTGTGGCAAAATAAATAAAACGAAATAATTCAAAATAATTTTAAATATTTTAATGCATAACAAAAACAATATTATCAAAAAATTTAATACAATATGTTGTAGTCATTTTGGATCTAATGAGCAATTACACCCGTGACAAAATAATACACACTGTTAATAAAATAATTGCAGATTATAATAATAATAAGTTTATTCTTTTCAATCTTTTCTTTCTACGAGTTTATTCGTAAAGAAGAAGACAATAAAAAAAACATGCGATACACAACCTCTTTCGACAACGTTTGCAGGCATACTGTCAAATGTGTGTATCCTCGAAAGAGAGCAGCTGTGGTGAAGACATCACCTAGTTAGTAAATTCACCTTGAGCTCGATTACCAAAAAATTCAAATAGAAGAACTTAGTCATTTAATTGAACAACGATAAGCAATGTACACATCATTATTATTTAAGAAATTGCAAATTGTTTAATGATTTATCACATTTTTGTAATAACAAATTAATAACTCCCAAACTACTAACTGAATGTACAAAATGTATATATGTAACTAATTTGCCTACGAATGTATATAAGCTTGTTTTAGTGTAAAGGTTTTTCAATTAGGACGCGTAATACGAGCCCACAAAGTATCAACCGTCTCTGAAAAGAAATAACCGTGTCCATCATAATTATAAGATGTTGGGAAGCTAAGTAAGTCTTTATGAAGACTCGTCGGCACTTCAAATACTATCGAAGCATCCAGAACTATAAATATTTGTATTTTCAACCAATTCTTTTTCAGCATTTTTGAATACTCGTGCGAATGTCCTTATTATAAGAGGATGCACGTTGTCAGCGTAAAAAATGTACATAGAACGAATGTTTCTAATATGAAATGCAACTATTAACTTAAATTTAACTTGGGATGGAATGGATCACAAGCATATAAAATTGAATTCTATTGATAATATTAAATTTAACTTTCAGCACTTCCCGAAATTGTTCACTGTGATGTTTTCCAAATCAACAGCTTCGAGAGTCTACCCCTTAAATATGAAGTCATTGCGACGGGTATACCAAAGCCAGAGGCTTTATGGTATCAAGATGGGAAACCTATTAAATCCAGCGATCATTTTGATCTTTCCGTCGATGGGGTTTGTCTCATCAATTGGATAATTTATATTTCAATACTATTAAGTTAAATATTTTAGGATCACTACAAACTGGAGGTAAAGTCATTGGAGCTTAAGGATGCCGGCGAATACAAGGTTGTGTTGAAGAACAAATGTGGCGAAAAAAGTCATCAGGGCGTTCTATCGTTGTCAAGTATGCTTTAGGAAATCAAAAACTCCAAATTACCAGCTAAATTACAAATAATTTCAATTCGTAGATGAAGCTGAGTATCGTAAGCCTTTGCTAATTTCAAAGAGCGGCTTACGAGATCTTAAGCTGAAGAAGGGCGATACCATCGATGAAACTGTAATATTTACGGCTGATCCCAAGCCAGAAATCCTTTGGTTTAAGGATGGTAAGCCACTTCAAGGAACCGAAGCACTTATCTTAAAAACTGAGGTTAAAGATTTAGAGCATGGATTGAAACAGTATACATGCAATCTGAATATTGCAAAGGGTAAGTAAAAAAACAAGTTTATCTATTTGTAATTTACTAACTTTTACAAAAAAATTACTTTACTTTTATAGCCGATATTAAAGATTCTGGCCGCTATGAGCTAAAGGTTAAGAACAAGCATGGCGAATTCACAACAACTGGCGTAATCGACGTTCTAGCCAAGCCAGAAATATCCGGTTTGGTGGATCACAAGTGCATGCCCGGAGAAACGGTCTGCTTCGAGGCCTTGGTACTTGCCAATCCAAAGCCAAAGGTGTCGTGGACACGCGGAAATGAAAACCTCTGCAACAACGAGAACTGTGAGGTTATCGCAGATGTGGATGGGGACAAATATAGAATTGTATTCCAATCTGTGGTACCATCAGAAGATGGAAAGTATACAATAACGGCTGTGAACTCCGAAGGAAGATCCGATAGCCAGTTCAGTTTGAACGTACTTGGTAAATCTTAGCAAATTGGAATTAAGACAATAGTTTAAACTAATACATCATTTTAGTTGAGAAGCCGACCTTCATAGTTCCACCAGAGAACCAAGTGATTCATGACTTTAAGCCCGTCTCAACGAAAGTCAAAGTACATGGCGTGCCAACGCCATCTGTTGAATGGCTTAAAGGCGACAAGCCGATTGATCTAAAGGCCATTAATAGTTTAACCCAGCAAAAGGCTTACAGCACATCATCAACCGAAGCAGCAACGGATCAGGTGGAGAGTGTCTTTGAAATTGCACATTTCAATGCGAATGACGCTGGCACAGTAAGCATAACATACTTCTTGCATTAATTTAAATTAATTAATAAATTTCTTTCATTGCAAAAAGTACACTTGTGTGGCTAAAAACGAAGTTGGCGAAACAAAGGCACCATTTCAATTGGGATTGCAATCTCTGGCTCCCAGCTTTGTCAAGAAGCTCAACAATGCCCTTGATGTCGTCCAGGGCGAACCTCTCGTCCTCGAATGCGCCGTGGACGGAAGTCCTCTGCCAACCGTTGCATGGTTCAAGGACAGTGAGGAGGTTAAACCCAGTCAAAGGTAATTAATTCTTTAGTTACCTATCAGCTTGGAACACTGTTCCTATATAAAACTCTTTGTTCTGACTGACTGACGTATAAATGTGTAGACCAAACGGTTAAGCCTAGAAAGCTGAAATTTTCACACAACACAGCTGAGACATATTTATCGCGCAATAAGACGGGGTTTTGCGAAATTCGACCAGTAAGTAGGTCAAATTCAGGGTCAACGTTCAGGGAATTGCTTAGCTCACAAACTCAGATTGTATATTAGGGACTGCCTGTTACATTCTGACCAAATTTGGTCAAAATCGGGTTGCTATAGTTTAATATTTTAATAGTCCACCGCTAGTTTAATATTTTTCATTTAATCTCTCGTTTTTCTTCGAATTGTAACATTTCCGTATTTATGTTGTGTTTACTTTGCAGTGTAAAATTGACCACAACTCCTGAAGGTTTGGTTAAATTGGAGATAGACAATTGTCAACCAAATGACTCTGGAGCCTATAAGTTAATCATTTCAAACCCACACGGAGATAAGGTAGCATTATGTGCTGTTGCTGTGAAACGTAAGTTCAAATTCTATAATTAATTTCTTGAAGGGGAGAAATAAGATTTCATTGCTTCCTTTTTTTGCTTGTTATCTGTTCCAGCTAACGAAATGCAGCCAAAATTCTTGAAACCTGTTGAAAGTCAGTCCGTCATCGTGGGAGAACCTTTGAAATTGTCTGCTCAGGTCACTGGTTTTCCTGCTCCGGAAATCAAGTGGTACAAGGACGGTGTGCTCTTGCGTCCTAGCTCAGCCATTAATTTCATTAACAATCCCAATGGACAAATTGGCTTGAGGTAAGCACTTTCTGAGACTTTCTATTCTTGTGCATCATTCATATCGGTATTTATATCTATTTCAACTATATAGTATTGATACTGTCGATGGTGCAGATGCTGGTCTATACAAGTGCAAGATTATTAACAAGGAAGGCGAGGAAGAGGGCGCGGCAGAGGTGAAAGTTGTCGCCAGGGAAGCAAAGCCTTCCTTTATTGCTGAGCTCCAGGATGCTACAAGTGTCGAAGGCTTTCCAGTTAAGATGGATATCAAGGTTGTTGGATATCCGAAGCCAAAACTCCAATGGTTCCACAATGGTCATGAAATCTCGCCCGATAACAAACACTTTGCCGTTGTGGAGAATCCCGATAATACAGTCAGTCTAATTGTTGACAAGACGGCTCCATCGGATTCCGGATTATATGAGGTAATTGCCCAAAATTCGGAGGGATCGACGGCATCAAAGGCCAAGCTATATGTTGCTCCGAAAACGGATGAAACGGCTACGGAAGAATTACCGCAGTTTGTGTCTGGACTCCGCGATGTGAATGCGGATGAAGGCCAAGAGATGGTGCTATCTGCTCCTTTTATTGCCAATCCAATGCCAGAGATTATGTGGTCCAAGGATGGAGAGCTATTGACCCCAAGCGATCGACTATTGATGACTTGCGACGGCAAACACGTGGGTCTAACCATCAAACCCGTGGAAGCTTCCGACTCTGGCAAATACTCTTGCCTGCTGGCCAATCCCTTGGGAGAGGATACATCTTCTTGCAATGCCAATGTTAGGAAAGTGTATAAGGCGCCGGTGTTCACCCAAAAGATATCCGATCAACAGCAGATTTTTGGAAACAATGCCACTATTCCGGTAACTGTTTCCGGCGTACCCTATCCAGAGCTCACGTGGTTCTTTGAAAACAAACCCATCAATTTATCGGACAAATACACGTTCAAAAATGATGGTGATCATCACATGCTGATCGTCAATGACTGTCAAAAATCAGATCAGGGTGAATACAAATGCATTGCCTCCAACAAGGAGGGCAAAGACATTACCCAAGGCCGTCTTGAATTGGTAACTGAAATGTAAGTATTTGAATACAAGAAGATCTTAAATTTAAACTGAATTCTTAATTCTTCTTATAGTAAGAAGCACATGCGTTCCGAAGCGCCAGTTTTCCTCAAGAAAATTGGAGATTGCGATGTCTTTGACGGAATGACAGCCAAGTTCACCGCCTGTGCCACGGGATATCCAGAGCCAGATGTCGAGTGGTTTAAGAATGATCAGAAACTGTTCCCATCCGATAGAATTACACTCGACAAAGAACCAAATGGTCTGCTCCGCTTGACAATGAAAAATGTTACGGAAGCCGATGTCGGACGTTATGCCTGCCGTATTTATAATCCGTATGGTGACGATTCCTGCACTGCTGAACTATTTTACGATGGTAAACTAATTTCCTCATATTGAAAACATTTTAAATGTCAACATCTTAAATACATTTTAGTGTTGGATTCGCATCAACGTCCCTTGGGAGATCAGTACACCGATTTCAAGCAGTACAAGAAGTCTGGAGCTCCTCCACCGTTGCCTGATGGTCCAATCATATCTCGCATGACAGACCGTCGTCTGCGTTTATCCTGGAAACCATCCGTGCCACTTTCACCTCGTTATCCAGTCACCTACCAGGTATTCTACCAATTTAACTGGATTACCTGGAGTACTCGAACCATTTTCTTATGTTTTTAGATCGAAATGATGGATTTACCCGAGGGAGATTGGCGTACTATTCGAACTGGAGTTCGTAGTTGTGCGTGTGATCTTAAGAACCTGGATCCTCTCAGGGATTATAGATTTAGAGTTCGCGTGGAAAACAAGTTTGGCGTAAGCGATCCCAGTCCCTACACTCAAACCTACAGGTGAATATAATCACACCACTTGTTGCAAAAGCATTTAACATATTCCTCGTTTCCACTAGGTCAAAACTCATACCAGAGCCAGCGAAAACATACACGTATTTGCCACCTGGCACCGACTTTAGACCAGAAACTTCACCCTATTTCCCCAAGGACTTTGATATTGAACGGCCTCCCCATGATGGACTTGCTCAATCACCACAGTAAGTTCAATCAAAATTCAAAAAGGAGTACATGTAAGAACTTTTCTTGGTTTTCTTTACAGATTTTTGCTGCGTGAAAATGACATTTCTTATGGTGTCAAGGGCCACAACACTGAGCTAATGTGGTTCGTCTATGGATATCCCAAGCCAAAGATGACATACTACTTTAACGATCACCCAATTGAATCTGGCGGTAGATTTGATCAAAGCTACACCCGCAATGGACAGGCGACTCTCTTTATTAACAGGTTAGTTGAATAACTTAATCATTGGAGACATTGTTACAACAACGTTATTTATGCAGCATGTTGGATCGGGATGTGGGATGGTATGAGGCAGTGGCCACAAATGAACACGGCGAGGCCAGACAGCGTGTGCGTCTTGAGATTGCCGAGTACCCACGGTTCATCAAGAGGCCCGATGAGACCTTCATAATGTCACGCAAGAATGGACGCATTGAGGCCAGGATTACGGGTATTCCATTGCCCGAAGTGCATTGGTATAAGGACTGGAAACTTGTCGCCGAATCTTCTCGCATTAAGGTAAATGTCAAAATATATTTCCACATATTTTATTATTGTTCTTACCTGTGCTCTCCATTGAATTAGATCAACTCCTATGATCCAGACATCTATGTGCTCTCCATACACGATTCTATAATCAAGGACGGAGGATTATACTCAGTCAGTGCAAGAAATATTGCTGGATCCATCAGCACATCGGTGACCGTACATATTGAGGAAAACGAAGATCAATATATCTATAAGACATACGGTAGACATCCATATGTCCGATCCAAGCAACTGCGCTACGAAGATAAGTACGATATTGGCGATGAGCTCGGACGTGGCACTCAAGGAATCACCTATCATGCCGTGGAACGCGCCACAGGTGACAACTATGCAGCAAAGATAATGTATGGAAGGCCAGAGTTGCGACCATTTATGTTGAACGAACTGGACATTATGAATATGTTCAATCATAAGAATCTCATTCGTCCCTATGATGCCTATGAGACTGACCGACAGATCACTCTCGTTATGGAGCTGGCCGCTGGAGGGGAACTCATCAAGGATAACTTGCTGCGTCGCGATTATTACACCGAGCGCGACATCGCCAATTATATCCGTCAAACTCTTTGGGGACTCGAGCATATGCATGAACTGGGAGTCGGTCATATGGGCCTAACGGTAATGATAACGTTTGAAATTGGTAAACAGTCTAATTACAATATTTGTAAACATTTCAGATCAAGGACCTGCTGATTTCAGTCGTTGGCAGCGATCACATTAAAGTCTCTGACTTTGGTTTGTCTCGCAAGATTAACAAACACAATTTATCGACCTTGGATTATGGAATGCCCGAGTTTGTTTCCCCGGAAGTTGTCAACAAGGAAGGCGTTAACTTTTCGCATGACATGTGGTCGGTTGGGTTGATCACCTATGTGCTACTTGGCGGCAGAAATCCTTTCCTTGGTGCCGATGATAGGGAAACTTTAAACCTGATTCGGGAAGGACGTTGGGATTTCAAGGACACCATATGGACACACATATCTGAGGATGGTCGTGATTTCATAAGCCGACTATTGCTCTACAGTCCGGAGGAGCGCATGGACGTGAAAACAGCATTGAAGCATCCTTGGTTCTTCATGCTTGATCGCCAAGCATCCGAGCATGATTATCAAATAGGTGTCGATCGTTTGAAGAACTACTACGATCACTTTAGGGATTGGTATGCCAATGCCGCCTGCAAGAACTACTTCCGTAGACGCCGTCTCAGTGGCTGTTTCCAGCATCCATCAAAAATGGTTTACCCAAGTGGACATTCTTACACGCCAGAGCGTACGCCCGAACCTTTGGTCGAGCCCAGAAAGAGAGCTAAACGTGAGGAAGTGGTGTCCAAATTCTTGCATCCCGATTATGAGCTTGGCCTCATACAATCCGAAAGCCAGTAAGTCCTTTTAAACGCTGGAATCAAAGAACATTTATACATTTTGTGATTTTCGATGTAGCTATCAATATGGACCGGACACCTATTTGCTGCAACTAAGAGATGTCAGCTTCCCGGTGCGATTGCGTGAATATATGAAGGTTGCCCACAGGCGATCACCATCATTTGCTCTAAACGATTCAGTTGATTGGTCGGTAAGTAATCACAAACAAGGCTGAGGATCTCCTTTTGTATCCTTTAACCTTTCTTTCATTTTTAATAATATAAATCCGCTTTTTCCAGCTTCCTGTAATTCGCGAACGTCGTCGTTTCACTGATATCATGGATGAGGAAATTGATGATGAGAGAACGCGTAGCCGCATTAGCATGTACTCTGCTAACGATTCGTATTCTATTCGACGTCTACGCACCGAGCTTGGACCGCGTCTGGATGAATACACGGAAGCGGATGCAATGATCGAAACTCAGCGTGAAGGCTATCCACCATTCTTCCGGGAGAAGCCACAGACTATTGCGATTACTGAGAATAAGCCAGCGCATATTCATTGCTTTGCCGTTGGGGATCCCAAGCCATGCGTGCAATGGTTTAAGAACGATATGGTGCTGTCGGAGAGCAAGAGGATCAAGATCACATTCGATGAAGATGGACGATCTATATTGCGATTAGAGCCAGCATTGCACTTTGACGTTGGCGTCTACAAGGCCGTCGCTAGAAATAAGGTCGGTCAAACTATGGCCAGATGCCGTATCGTCGTGGCCACACTGCCCGATGCTCCAGATTCGCCGGAAATCTCAGCGACCAGTGCAACCGAAATCCTTCTCAGATGGAAGCAACCACGCGATGACGGACATTCAGCAGTTTTGTGCTATAGTCTGCAGTATAAATTGCACAACTGTGATGCTTGGACAACCGTTGCCGATAATATCGATCATGAATTTTATCTGTTGCATGAGCTTGCACCCAATACCAAATATCAAATTCGTCTTGCATCGAAGAATCGCATTGGTTGGAGCGAAATGGGTATACCTGTTAGTGCATCCACTTCTGGACCTGAATCCCCCAAGGTTCACATCACAAAGGCCATGAAACATTTGCAGCAGCTAACGGAAAGGGGCCAGGAAGTGGTGCCTGAAGAAGAGCGCGTTCACACGGACTATCATTGCGAAAGAGAGCCGCCCACTTGGGTGACCGATTCGTCTGTGAATGACAAGTATAGCTTCATATCTGAGATTGCACGCGGCGAATTCAGCACAATCGTTAAGGGAATCCAAAAATCAACTGACACTGTTGTGGTCGCCAAAATCTTTGAGGTGACGGATGACAATGAAGAATCCATCGTTGCCGAATTTGATAATTTCAAAACTCTGCGACATGAACGTATCCCAGCGCTCTTTGGAGCTTACAAACCGATGAACGTGCCAATCGCAATATTCGTGATGGAGAAACTCCAAGGTGCTGATGTACTTACGTACTTTAGCAGCCGTCATGAGTACTCCGAGCAAATGGTCGCAGGCGTAATCAGTCAACTATTGGACGCCCTTCAGTATCTGCACTGGCGTGGATATTGCCATCTCAATATTCAGCCAGATAATGTGGTAATGGCATCCGTTCGATCCATTCAAGTCAAGCTAGTCGACTTTGGTGCTGCGAAAAAAGTAAACAAACTGGGCGTCAAGATTACACCGTGTGGCATGTTGGACTTCCAGCCACCAGAGATGCTCAACGATGAGCCGGTCTTCCCACAAAGTGACATCTGGTCGCTGGGCGTGCTTACCTACTTGCTTTTATCTGGCTGCAGTCCATTCCGCGGCAATGACGAATACGAAACCCAACAGAATATATCCTTTGTCCGATACCGTTTCGAAAATCTATTCAAGGAAGTTACTCCAGAAGCAACACGATTCATTATGCAATTATTCAAGCGTCATCCAACGTAAGTTTGCTTTTATATTGGAAAATAAGTCACTTTATTCCGCCTCAATTTCGATTTCACAACTGACCAATACAATTCATTTCATAAAGCTAACAAAAACGATTATTCGATTTCATATCGCGATATAAGACGATAATAATGTAATATTAATTAATATGTTATGTATTTGCCAATAATTGCAGGAAGAGACCGTACACAGATGACTGCCTGGAGCACAGATGGTTGATGTCCTCTGATTATATGGTTAGAAAGCGCGAACGCGCCATTTTCCTGGGATGCCGTCTAAAGGTAACATTTATAACAATGAACATTTCATTATTTACAATTATTTGAAATCTTTTCAACAGAATTTCTACGACGAATATCATGAGTATAAAACTAAAGCCTCCACATCATCAAAGCCCATGATTTCAATTGAAGGCGGACCGACACCTTCTCAGCTACTGCGCTCAAATAGCATTCAAGAGGAGTTGCTTACAACGTTTTAGATCAATTTCGACAAAAACATACATATGTTAATATGCCATTTTTTTCTGTATTTTGTTTGGTTAATCAGTTAGAAAAACAAATAATAAATGAGATACCTTTTTATTTTCAAATGCTATCAAATTGGCTGTCAAATGTAATCACTGCAAACACACGCTAATGCCAAAAGGAAAATCTCCCAAAATAAACTTACACTGTCGTATTACTGAATTAACTTTGATGTACCACACTCTTTATAAAAAATAAATTGGTTGGAATCTGCACAATTCGTTCGATTCTATCAATAATTTTTTAAATTTTTCGCGGGAATATTATTCGATGATGATAGGTTATTTCTCCAATCGATGTCTAAATCGCAACTAAATATCGGTGGTAAAGAAGGTACAAAAATATCGCTACCATTAATTAAGACATCGACATTAATTAAAGATAACTTACAAAGTCAAAAAAAATCCAAAAAAAATTATAAATTTTCTAAAATAATAAAGTTCGTTTAATAATATGTTTGGGACACGTCAGCTTTTGCGTGGTGAAAAAATTAAAAAATTAGTAAGAAATTCTTAAAAAAAAAAAAGTAGCTAGTTAACAACTTTTCTGAAAAGAGTTAAATATTGTCAAATATGCCACCGTTGCCCGATTGCAAACTTTTTATTTTTTTTTGCCAATGCAATCAGTTGATTAATGCTTTTATTTATTAGATTCTTCGATGTTTGCTGAACACAAACAATTAATTTTTTGGACACTGCTTTTAAATCTGTAAATCTCATCTGTAAAATCTATTTTGAATTCTTTCCTTCCCAATAGTTTAGAGGGCCTTAATTATCAGGATGGTGTATTTTCGTTATAAATAAAAACATTCGATAGTGACCTACCAAACACCGATGGCTGCGATGTTTTGCAAGCATCGATGCTTCCCCAGCTCTTGTTCTTCTTCAAAGGAGAAAAAAAAAAAATGTTTCGCTTGCAAATTGATTATTATTTAAAATAAAATGTATTTTGTAATTTTGTTTCTAAAGTTTCCATTCAGTGTATTTTAGTGCAATGTGTTAATATGTATGTTATTTGATTTGGAGCGGACTTCAATGATGTGCACTTAATGGGCTTCTGAATGGGGACTTATGCATGTGTATGTATGTATGTACATAAGGTCCTTATCAAAATTATAAGACACATCAATAATTTGTATTCCTCCCCTCGTAAAATCTTTGTCATTTCGAATTTTACAAAAACAATAATAGGGAACGAAAGAACAATGAATTGTCTTTGAAGTTTTACCGTTACTTGTTATTTTTAGCATTGTCTGGTAATTTTCACAAATTTTTTCGTAAATGTCCAAGAATTTGGACTGTTTGCAACCGTATCACAATTATAAGACATATTGAAATAAATGAAGTTTAAAGATTAACTTTCCGATTTTTTGAGTTGATTATCTCTTACATAAGTAATTTACATAAAATTTAATAAAATTGGTGGCTCCACATTGCTTCGGGAGGAAGAAATGGACTCCATTCTTGCCTATTTGAAGTCCGGCTGGACTGTGACCAAGTTATAGAGAGAAATCGCTCGCAGTCGGACCGCAATCTCCAATTTTTGGAAGAATCTATCTCCAAGATTATGGTGAAAACCGAAGCCCTGATCGAAACCCAATTTTAAATGACCTTGATAAGCGGCGCATTATTAAAAAAGTCATTAATTCGACGGCATCCTGTGCCCATCTGGCTGCAATTACCAGCAAAAAAGTGTCTTCCATGACTGTTTGGCGCACTTTAAATGAGTCTGGACACATTGTCCGAGATGTGCACAAACAGATTTCTCACTTGACCCCCCCTTACAAAGCTACGCGGATCTTTTTTGCTCTAGAGAGCTTGGAAACAAAATGGGGCTCGGTAAGGAAAATGATATATTGGTCTCTTGCATCAGTCTTATTGTTTAATTTCCAAATAGGTAATTTTTTCTGATGAGAATAAGTTTAATCTCGATGTACCTGAAGGTTTTCACCATTACTGGCGCGATCTGAGAAATAAACCTCTTTATTTTTTAAAGAGAAACTTTGGTGGCGAGTCAGTAGAGGTATGGGGAGCATATAACAAGTTCGTAACGTTAAACCTGCAACTTTACGGCTCTAGAATGAATAGTTCTGACTATATACGTATCCTAGATATAAGTTTGCTTACATATTTAAATGAAAATTGGGAAAATCCTTATGTTTTCATGCAGAAAAACGGCCGAATACACACAAGTCGCCCGACAAAAACGTTTTTAGATGAGGTTTCGGTCGATATAATGGACAGGCCAGCATGCTCACTGGTTCTAAATCCAATTGAAAATGTCTGGGGTATACTAACAAGGCGTGTTTATAAGGAAAACGAAAGATCCGAAAATTGTAATGATCTCAAAACATCATATATAAGGGAATGGGGTCAGATAGACCCGAAATTATTGATAAAACAGTCAAATTCCAAGAAGCTGAGAATTTTTGGTATTGGTAGATGCCAAGAATCTTCGATAGATACCCAAGCTATTGAAATTCAATGAGTTTAATAGATATTTTTAGCTTATAAGTACTTTAAACCAGACATGTCTTATAATTTTGATATGGTTGAAAACCCCACTTTTTGTTATTATTTTAAAAATAAGTAGCAACACTTAATATTTTGAAATAAAAGGTATTGAAACACTTTGGTATTTGTTTATGAAGTATGTTAATATGTTTTTTTTTTAGCTAGATGGCCTATCATGAAATATATTTGAAATAATCGAAGTGTCTTATAATTTTGATAAGGACCTTATGTCCGTATATTAAAATGATTCTATGTTAATTTAATATTGTTATTATGGCAGGTGCAGTTAAGCTCTCCGAACTTAAAATGAAAAAGTACGCTCTCTACAATATCAGTCGGAAATATAAAACCTATCCGGCCAATCTCAACATGGAGTGCAAGTCTCAATTGCTGGACGAACACGAGAATGTGACCTTAATTGTAAACCGTAGAAGTGCAGTACGACAAACCCCCAAACGGTGGATGTTTCGATGTCGGTGGCAGAAAAAGCTGGCGATATCACTGGCACTTATTTGCATTTGTGTTCTCATCATCTTTGCCTATACGGACCAGCTGTTTCGAAATAAAATATTCTCGGTATTTCTGTCAAGCCGGCTAACGCAGATCACAAATGTTGCAAAATTGCAAACAAGTTATCCGCAAAACGAACAAACATTAAGTACATCGAATTATCCAAGCCTAAAGCCAGTGCAATATCTGTTAAACTATTCTTCTGTCCATCTGAACTTGAGTTCGCATACGAAAGCAACCACATCGGACTACAACATATTTGTTATATATACTAGAGAGAACTACCGACTTCAAATGAAGTTCGATCTATTTGCACATAGTTTATTTAAGCATACCAATGCGCAATTGCATTTGCACATAATCACGGATAAGGAGAGCGAAATGTCAGTATTGGATATACTGCAGCGGAAGATACGAAGATTTCGAAGGATTGTGATATACACAATGTATGACGTGCAGATATGTTCCAACATTATTCAGGATATAACTGCCAAACTTTCGCCATATTTTAGCTCTATGCCCAATTCATATTATAGTGATTCGCTTTTCTTTTTATCCCTTGGCTTGCATCGCATTGCGGATATTAGTATAAATCGTGCTATTCTTTTTGATTGTGATATTGTTTTCCGTTCAGATGTTCGTTTATTATTTGCTGAATTTGATCGCTTTTTGCCGCATCAACTTTATGGGCTTGCACCTGAACTAACACCTGTGTATAGACATATACTCTATCGCTATCGTGTACGATTTCCGAAATCGAATTTCGGTAATCCGTATCATCCAATGCAATTAGTTAAGAATAATAAGAATAAACTTGTAGCTAATCACCTTCATGAGCATCATGGTTACCCTGGCCTTAATTCTGGTGTAGTACTTATGCTTTTAAATCGTATTAGAGATTCGAAAACGTATTCAGAGGTGCTCACACAATATGAAGTGCATAGACTAGTTGATAAATACTCATTCAAGGGTCACCTAGGAGACCAGGACTTTTTTACACTACTCGGTTACGAGTATCCAAATCTAATATACAGATTAGACTGTATATGGAATAGACAGCTCTGCACGTGGTGGAAGGATCACGGTTATAGTAATATATTTGATGCATACTTTCGTTGCGAAGGCGTTATTAAAATGTACCATGGCAATTGTAATACACGCATTCCCGAATAATACAAAATATACACAATTAATTCATGTATTCATATAATAAATTCCGTTGTAAAACATAACATTTTTTCTTTTAATCTAAAGCCGTTGCTTGAGTTTCAAACCTGGTGAGTTAAAGTATCCAAAATAAAATACAATACTGATTGAAAAACTGGTTTAACAGATTTATTTGGCCAATTGATAAACTCCACCAGAAAATAACAGCTTATGTTCGCGGACTTTTCGCTGCAGAAAATGTTTCAGCTCTTCTTGGGTGAACTCAACTCCTCCGCTGTGCGAAGCAAATAATTTAAGCATCTGATGAATTCGATCAATCGGCATTGAATCTAAGTTTGTTAGCATGCCAACAATATATGACCAAAACACCTAAAAAGCAGCAGACATTAAAGAATTGATTTTGTTTTCAAATTATAAATATTACTTACTTGCAGTTCTTCTTCTCTTTGATCACTGGCAGATGCCATGGCGGATTCCAAGTCCTCTTCGTCGGCATCTGTTATATTCATCTCTTCGAACTCTATTTTTTCAGATTCTTCCTCTAATAATGTAAATACTCCGGGCTCAGTTTCTGAAATCAAGCCGTGATTTTGCCAAAAACTTATACGCCGTCTTAGTGCCGACGGCGGCACTTTGATAAGGCTACTGAGTTCCTCCAGGGTCCATTCACCTATTGGAAAATATCATATATTTAATGAAGCTATTTTAAATTTAAACAGTATATATACAAACTTTTATTCTGAAAGTGATAGATGATAACAGCTTGCGTAGGCGGCACCGTCATCTCCATAACTCTTTCGCCGATCTCGATGACAATGTTGACACGTCCTGTGACTGTACGCCAATTGAGTGTACGGTTTCCCTTGTAGGACTCGTATGCCTTTGTGAATTTCTTAAATTCATTTTCCAACTCCTCGGGCAACTGTAAGCTCTCCTTATTGAATGACGGCCAAAACTGCGCAGAGATTATCAACGATGATATGTCAAACAATGGACCTTAATGAAAATATTATTAATTAGGTGAATCTAAATATGATTTTGGTGCAACTTACTCTCATTAAAGGTGCTATCTCCATGGATGTGAGAGTTGATTCGCTTGGAATCGGTAACATCTTTCAGCATCACTTCACAGCTATGCAAAAGTGATTCACCAAATCGAATTTTCAACAATTCAAGATTTCGAATCTCCTTTTCTGAATTGAAATCAAGTTGCGATAATAAACGATCGGCCATTAAATTGCGATACTCAACCATAAATAGCTCTTTACTTCCATATATATCAACAACCATCGATATAATATCGGCAGATCTAATAATTTTCGAGCTATTGATCTGCAACACATCGGGATCAATACCGAATGGATCAGGTTCCCAATTCTCCCAATTGCTGTACTCATTGAGACCAGAGTCTTTGCCATCCTTTATGAATTCGCCCTTTGCCAACTCCTCAGAGAGATCCGTTGGTCCTTCTTCTGTGAGACTGGTTACAACTCGTCTGACCGTATCGTTGCGTTTACGTAAGTAATCCTTAATAGGAGCCGTAACTATTTCTAATATTACTCCAGTGTTATCCAGATGGCGAATAGCTTTAATTGCAGCCACGTATCCTGTTAATATATCCATAGTGTTAACTCCGGGATGCAAGATTCTTGCCTCCAAGGCACTTCTCAATGATTCAGTCAAATAAACTCTCATATCGATTTTTTCCATACAGATCTTCAAGTCCTCTATAGCGGGTGTAGAATCCGGATAATCTGCAAAAGAAATATGCTCAACTCAAGCCTGTCGCACTCAGTTTTTGTTCATATCATTAAACTTACCTATAATTATACTGAAAAACTGGCTAATGACGTTTTGTGCAAAAGTTTCATACATAAAATATGTCAATTTAACTTTGAATGCTTGCACAGATTCGGGAATTTGTTCCTGAGTCATTTCATCACCCGATCTGCCTTCGGTAAATATGCTAGTTAGCCAACTCATGACCACATCATTGATCCACTGTAAATATAAAGCGGTTTGACTTTACTTGTTAAATTAATTACTTTTATTAGTTATTACCGTTTCGAGCTGCTTTAGATGGCTTCTATCAAAGATTCCGAGGCACGTGTCGTTGATGTGATCCTTAATCTTTAGTTTAATTAAAGCTGTCAACGCACTTCCTGCCAAGCGATCTATTAAGCGCATCTCCAGCAGCTTTCTATTTGTCGAGTTCACCATTTCCGTAAGCTTTTGGCAACAGCATTGATCCTGATCGTAGTTGCAGCCACCACACGGAAGTTCGTTAAATACTTCAGAATCTGGAAGACAATACGTTACACATTTAATGACAATAATATATTATAGATACAAATTACATACCGATTGTAGTCGAGGCTAGAATCGAGTCCTTCGTAAATAAGCGATAATGGACACAGTAAAAGTCGCTGACATAGCTATTAAATGTTGGCGGCAATCGCGCTAGCAATGTGTTCCTTAAAGTCGATATAATGTTCTCCTCGTGTGAAGCTGAAACGGCACACTCATTCAGACTCATTAGACGTGGTTGCATCTGCAGAATGCATTGGTATCCATCATACAGTTCGTTAACTGCATCAATAAATTTGGCAAACAATCCATCTTTAGCTGTTATTTCGGCGATGCTTAAAGCTGGGTCTATTTGGACTTTCGGCTCCAAGTCGGTGGATAAATGTTTCCAAAATTTCGGAGCAAGTACATTTCGTATTGTTGATTCCACTTCCAAATCCAATATGGCAGTAAATGTTTCCAAGCTTCCCAAGCTATTTAGATGCCGGTAAACGTTGTTGAAGGCTTCTTTGTCAATTTCTTGAAGCGGATAAGTAACCTGCAATAAGTAGCCTTACAATCAAAGATACCTGCAATCAGACATTTGCTACTTACCTCGCCATTTAAAATTGGAAATATTTTTAGCAAGTCGGACCATATTGCAGCAAAATCTCCCATTATTCTTTAGAAAATTGATTATAAACAAAATCTCATTTGTGTTGTTGCTCAATTGCTCTTAGCTACCGTGTGGCAACGTTGGCCCAACAAACCACGGTGGCAACCATCAAGCCACAGAAACAAAATAGATGTTTAAGTATCGATATATTGCTTGTGACTTTTAAATTTATATCGCATGACTTTTAACAATTGCCCTAAAAATATCGAATTGAAAAGTAATTTTGTTTTTTATTTTATTTTTATTTATTTATTTTCAGTTTGTGATTAAACTTGAATGTGCGCTATTTTTGGCTAGAATGATATGATTTCCACATAGTTAAAAACTTACAAATATATGAATTTGAAATTGAATTTGTATTTATTGCATTTCTCTAAGAAATGTACAATTTTTTTAAAGAAACCAACTGCGAAATTAACTATAGTTCATGGAAAGACTGACTAAGTTCATTAGTTCATTTTAATGACCCGTTCATTTTAACTTTTTCTAAACGAAACGACACAACTCTAATTAATTTGTGCTGTATTTTACAATTTTCACAATTAAGTGTACTCAAATAACTAGAGTTTGCAAACAAAATATATAAAAAACATAACAAAATAATTAAAATTTAGATAAAAGAATATTCTTATCTGGAATCTACTTTTGGACAAGGAAATTAAAACCTATTATAGGAAAATCTAAGGTAAAATATCATAAAATTCTCCAAGTTAATTTTTGTAAGTAACTTTTCATTGATAATAGTTTAGTTTTTTAATAATTCAGATTGTTATTTATTGCCAGAGTTAGTGAAATTTACAAAAATATTAGTTATTGGAATAGTTCAATAAACCCGTATTTAACCGTAACTGTACAGTGCCATTTGTTATTTATACCTTGTCAACTGTTGATAAATACATTCAAAATTCAACTATTATTTTATTATCAAAATGAAATAACAGGCAGTATCAAAACTAGCGGTATTAGTTATTAGTTCACCGATTTACAACTGATCTTTCAGAGAGCATTTTCGTAGGAAAATTGAGTCGATTGTTGAAAAGACATCGCTCGATTTTTTGGCAGCATCAACTTTAAAATGTAATCCCCTTAATCCATAGTAATCAACTAACGGTCTGGTTTGCTTGTGGTAGGCTTCCAATCGTTTTTTAAGGGCCTCAGCATTATCGTCACTTCGCTTCATCAAAGGCTCACCAGTAATCTGTTGGAAACTTTAGATTTTAGAACATTGAATATAGCATAAAGATACGGAAACACGTACATCATCTTTCATTGGAACTTTCGGTGGGGCAAACTCTTCATGATATGATCTTCCACTTGCTTGATGAATTAACCGACCGGTTATTCTCCTGACCAACAAGCTGTCATCTATAGCGAATTCAATAACGGCATCCAAGCCTGTCTTCCTCTTGTCCAGCAACTTATCGAGCTAAATAGAAAACCGAAAGATATCACAGATTTAATACTTCTTAAATCGAAATAAAAAGAAAATTACCTTTTCAGCCTGCACAACAGTCCTGGGAAATCCGTCCAAAAGAAAACCGTTTTTGCACTCGGGTTTATCCAGATTAGAATCAATCATATCCACAACAAGCTCATCGGACACAAGCTTTCCTTCATCCATCACCTTTTTCAACTCCGCACCAAGCTTGGATCCAGATGAAATTTCTGCACGCAGCATATCCCCAGTTGATAAATGACACACACAAAACTTTTCTTTTAGCATGGGAGCCTAGCAAGAGCAATAAATTAAGCATTTTATTACATAAATTTTGATAAGTATATGGAAAGTGTTACTAATTGCCAATCAGTTAGTTAGTCAGCACAATTAGCCTTATAAATACAAATGTACAGTTGAAGACTGTCAAGTAATGGTATTGACTATTTCAAAAAAATTCACATATTATATTTTGCGAAAAAAATTATTTCTTGATTTTATTATTTTTCCACAAGTTAAAAAACATGAATCAAATATGTGCATTTTTTATTTTGTCTAAACAATTACTTGACCAACTGTATATTGACTTGTGAATAAATTAATAGATAAGAACGAATCTTTCTAGAGCCAATTAGAAATAGCATTATCTGCGCGTGGTATCGGGAGCCAACTAAATATACATATACATACAGACATAGTACGTCTTTTGTTAACCTAAAACTTCGTTACGATCGCTTAATGCATAGATGGGTTTTCAAGAAATCTTTCTTCAATATAAACATGAAGGTCACAACCTTGTATCAATAGCGTAAGGTCAGGAGGTCAGAGAAGGAAGCTTGCAGCGTGCTTGATTTTATGTATTCCATGTATTTGAATATAAATGTATGTGTGAACATGTGTTTGCGCGTACATACATATGTACATATGTTTGTATTTGCAAATACATGTTGGCGTGTCTCAGACAGAGCTGGGTACGGATTGTCACGAAGAAAAGTAACCGCATTATCATGTTTTTCTTTATATTTCTTCATAGACATTTTTAGCAAAGCCGCTGAGAAAACATTAGTATTCTTTTATCAAAAGAAACTTTCTATTAAAAGTGTATACACATGTATGTATATATCCACGTATATCTAATGAGTTGATGTTCGATATCAATATCTTTGCGGCTAGTCACTTTGTTATATTATATAATATTTTGCCCACCTGTGTTCCTTTGCCAGAGCCTGGCGGGCCCAAGAGAATTGCATTTACACCAATGCTACTGGGCTCGTAGCGTTCCACGGGTACTGATACATTTGGCGCCATTGTTTTACAATATTTTATTATTTACAAATTTAGGTATTAACCTCTTTTCATAACTTTTACTTATAATTCCTTGATAATAACAAAAGTTATACCGAGAGGTTCAAGGGTTGAAGTCGTCTAGTTTAGTTCAGAAAAAGTTCAAATGAACGGGTCATTAAAATGAACGAATAAACTTATTCCGTCAATCATGAACTAAATCTTTCATTTCGCAGCTGGTCAGAAAATTCTTTAAAAATATCTTAAATTTCTTAGAGAAATACAATTAGAATTTTTTACATGAGTTATGCGATTGGATTCAATTTCTTCTTTACGCCTTCTTCTTCAATGACGCCTTTAGAAACAACAAATCGTGCATGTTGTTTTGCTTGCTTGTTTCCTTCCTTCTTCCATTAAAAATCACCGCCGTTTCTGCAAAACAAAACAAAGAACCGCAGCAGGTGCGCTCTCTTGCTCTTAATGCAAAACGCTTTCTGTCCTCAAGTCCTCAAGTTGCGACGGTTGCGATCCAAAAGTGGAGCGAGCTTAATTTTGAAGCTAGAATTTTGAAAATTTTACCAGAATTTTTTTTGAATTTGTCTCGATTTTTTTCAGAATTTTTTACGGAACTTCGCCACGCGAAGAGGAAAATTGCAACAAACCAATTTTAAAATTAACTTTTTGATTTTACAAAATTTTGTATTTTGTTGGTTTTTTGAATTTTGTTTTTTGATATTTTTAAATGATTTTTGAAAATAATTATTTAAATTAGAGAAATGACATGGGACCAATTTTCTATCGATATTTTATGAACAAGTGAGAGCGAGAGAGAAGATGAAAATCGATAGTCAGCGATATTATTTTTCAAACCATCGTTTTTGATATGCTTATCGATATTATTAAAATTATATAGTTTCAATTTGTTTTTTTTTGCAAATATTAAGAAGAGCTCTTTTTTATTTATTTTAAAGAGACACATAATGCTTTTTTTTTTTTTGATAAGACTTAACTATTAGACAGATTTAATAATATTAGAGAAAGAGCATATTTATTGAAAATTGATGTAAAGTTAAAGTCGAATTAAGACGCTGCTTTATCAAAGTTAGCTATGGTTTGATGTGAAACTCGTATACATAGAATTACTAAATAATTGTTAACGCAACTATCTGTATTTTAATGCAACTATACTTAATTTTTTGCTACTAGTGTAAAAGCAAAATCACACTTATTAATCGATGAAGGAGTACTTTCTCAGATTAATATCGAAAACAGATGTTCACCTCTAGTGCGTGCGTATAAATAAAAACAAAATAAAAATTTCTTGAAATTTTTTTCTACTGCGACGAGTTGCCAAATTCTTAAGTTTGATTTCGTTTTATTGAAATGTGGTAAATGTTGTGAATTATATTTTAAGAGGCATTTTATTTAAAATCAATAGATTAAAAGATACATATATGCGACTTGATTTGTCTAGGAATTTTAGTCGCACGCGAATATCAAAGACTAACAAATGAAACTGCAATTAACTGTGCATTTCTTATGTTTGCGTTAGATTAATATTTAGGTGTCACTTAAACAAATCTAATTGTAATATTACTCAAGTTGTACAACCTGTTGCATTGTTTGTGTCAAAGGTAAAACACATGCATATGAATGTATGTTCATAGTATGTACATATGTATGTTATGGGTATCTCTAAAGTGTAAATGTTGTAAAATAATTCAAACGTTATTATAATATGTTTTTATTGTACATTTCAGAGTTTTGGTCGGTGCAAATTAAATGTAAGAGATTGAGCCAGAAAATTGAAGTGCCTACGAATCGATGGAAGTCTAGATCTTAAAGTTGGAATTAATAATATAAAAAATGTTTTTGTCGATCGCGCCACCGTTGATGGACTTTGAGGATGAGCTGCTGTGGATCAACCAGTCTAGCAACAAAGATCTGAGTGTTTTATATGACAAATCGAATTATGTAACACCCAACACGAAGCTTTTAATTGAACAAGCGTTTATTCAGCCTCTGAGTCTTCAAGATCAACAAATTCTCTTTGACGATTTACTAAAGCAAAATCGAAATATTGCACACCAATATGGATTGACACCAGCTAAAGTATGTATTCATATTCATATTCACAATTATATACCCATACACTATACAATTACTGTAATTACAGCTACCGCAATTGGTTGAGAACAATCCGCTAATTTCAATAGAAATCTTATTAAGGCTTATGCTGAATACCGATATCACGGAATATTTTAACATATTGGTCAATATGGATATAACTTTACATTCAATGGAGGTTGTTAATAGGTGAGTGTAAAATGATTTGCACTTTACTTACTTTGTATTAGTACTTTATACTCTATAGTTATTAATTTTACTTCGCAGATTGACAACATCGTGCCCCTTACCGACCGAATTCATTCATTTATATATTAGTAATTGCATTTCCACATGTGAAACTGTTAAGGATAAATACATGCAGTCACGTTTGGTTCGATTAGTTTGTGTATTTCTTCAATCCTTGATACGCAACAAGATTATAAATGTTAAGGTAATAGTGATAGATATATATTTCATTTAGTATCTGATTTAACAACTTTGTATTTTATACATTTCAGGAACTCTTTATTGAAATTGAAGCGTTCTGCGTTGGATTTAGTAAAATTAAAGAAGCCGCCGCTTTATATCGTCTTATCAAGCATTTGGAGTCTGGCGACACAATACAAACTTCAAATTCTTTAACTAAATAGTACTACAAAAATTTAAACACAATAAAAAACTAATGACTGAAATTAATTTTTAATAATTTTTCTCCTTTGAGAATGTGGAATGTATTGAATTTGGGAACCCCCTTGCAAACGATAGCTGTTTTTTCAATGTCCGTATATTTACATATATATAATAGGTTTATTAGAATCGATTAATTATTTTCACACTTTAATACAGATAAAATTTGAGGATAGTTTTTTTTTAGATTTTGATTCCGGCCTGAGTAGCTTGACTTTTGTAGCGTTTAATGTAAGTCTCTTCGGGATCATATTTGGCTTGCAACTCCTTCCACTCGACTGGCTTGTTATCGATAATGAAGCGTATGACTTTGTCGGTGTTTGCCTTTTGTTTTTCGCTACACTTGCTGCATTCCGTTTTGAGGGCATCGGGCAGGGATTTCTTAAGCTCACGGCCTTCAGGAGTGCACTTGCCCGTGTCGACGAGACATTTGAAATAGTTGGTAAATAGTCGTTCGGATTTTAAAATTTCATCCACATCGATATTGTCGTATTTTGTAGTGTATTTCTCTTCAGCTGCGACACATACTATCGCCAGGGCTACTAACAAAAATGCCGCCTTCATTTTGAAAAAATCTGCAAAGAAAAATGTATGACATGGGTTTAATTTGAATACATCAATTTAAAGAAAATGCTCAATAAATCTGTAAATAAATAAATTAAACTGTTATATGACGCTTCACTCCCATAGCAAAGTTAATTTCATAGTAGTATAGTTTAGTGAATAGATGACTTAAGACACAAACTTGATTTCTGGAATACTGTTTTACTGACAACTGATGCCCCTTTTTTGATTCAAAAAAAGTGCAACACTGACACCAATTGCCAACTTGTATAAGTATAACACTCCGTTACGCCACAAACTATAACACTTTCAAGCCCTTACTTATTTAAGAGTTTAAGTTGGATTTAAAGTCAAATGCAGTCAGGCGATGAAATGGCAACTTTCAAGTTTCGCTGATCTCCTTTAAAGACTTCAAGGTCAAAAGCTTTTGTTCATTTTTGCGAAAAACTATTGATGCGAATCTTGTTTACTTAACTGATTACGGATCAATGATTTAAGTTTGTTTTGTTTGATAACCAAATAATTAAATAGAGTCAAGGCTAACAATCAAATCAAACTTATGTTAACAAAAAAGAAACTAAATAAAATTTTCCTTCGATTTAGTATCATTAAATGACTAAAGACCTATTTAGTGTATTATTATTGTAATTAGATAGACACACACAAAAGATGAATTGAAATGCAAATCAAATTTGAATTTGAATAACAAATATTAAGAGCAACTTACTTAATATGATAATTCAACTTTAGTGCAGCTAAAAAAAACGACAAGTTTTTGTTGTGTTGTAGTGAAATAACTTTAACGAACTGACGAAGACTTCAATGAGGTTTGCTTTTATACATGGGAAACAAGCAAGATATATACATACATATATAAAAATATATATGTGCAAGTATATTCGTTTATTCGTAAACTACTTAGAAGAGGCATACTCACTTACAAATAAATATAACTTGCTTTTGCTTTTGTATGCACTTCACTGCTTTGCTTTAGACTTTAAAACGTAAGGCCTTCTCGGTCGAATGTCAACTAGTGATTAGTCAAAGTACATTATTAAGTTTTTATTTCAACATATCTAGTATTTTCTCTCACATATCTATATATACATATATATTTTATTGACGTATAGGTTCGACAATTAACAATTAAGTGCTACATTAGAACCTATTATATTGCATGATTCATATTTACATTTACATTTACCTGCATTGAATTTTTAGCATGTGCCAATAATCAATTTAGTGAACTTTGTGTACATCTATTCTAAAGGGTCTTAAGTGTCAATCTCTGAATTGAATAATTTATTCTTCTCATCACGTTTCAAATATGTCGTTAGATTCCAACTGATGTTTATTGAACTTATTTTTTTAATTTTCCTAATTATTTTATAAGCCCAAAGCATTGACAGAAGTCTTTCTAGAACTTTTATAAAAAACAAGGAAATGGATCTTTCTCTTCTTTATTATACGCAGCACTCAATTTGGAAATAAGTGATAAGATAATGATGGTACTGAATTTGAAATTTTGAAATACCAAGCTCATATCCTTTAAAATCTTAAGCAAACTCCGCGTCAAAAAAAAAAAAAATAATTGGGATAATATAGTAATTCAAAGATAAAATCAACAAATGCAAACAAAGATAAAATCATAGACTGGTTATGCTTTAATTTGACACAGACCATGTTAGTAGAGGAAATCATAAAACTGATTTAGATTTAATTTAATTTTTGCAATCAAATGCATACCAAATGTGAAGTGTGCCCAGAAAATGTAAGGGAATTATGGTTATGATAAAAATAAATAGGTTATCACGAAAAGCTTATGCTGAAAATTGTCTTTTAAGCTGTCGATATCGTCTAGATTATTTTCGGCAGCTGAGGTAGGTTTAATAATATCAAGCACAGCATATTTAACAGTTTTTTATTTTGCTGTTTTCATTAAATGCTAAGAGCTCTACAAAATTTGCTGATTCCAATTTAAACTGTTATATGCAGTTTAAAACTCTGCTAAATGTCATATTTTTATTTATTTTATTATATTGTGTTAACGTCAACCAAGAACAGCTGAACAAAAGTAAATTATAATTTAAAAGATACAGAACCTATAAAAAGATCTAAAATAAAAGTCCTATAGATCCTATTTAGCGGATAAATGGTCTACTGTCAGCTGGTTAATGCTGGTTGTGGTAAAAAAAAAAGTGTATTTGTATTAGTCTTCAAATTGAGTTGCGATTCAGCAGAAAACTTAAGGATACCGACCTTGTTTTAGCTAAACTATAAGTATTTGATTTGATTGTGCCCAATTTTTCACACCATATTATGCCAAAGTTTGTTTGCTGCAAATAAATATATATTGTGTAATTCCATTGTGTTCCATTCCGTTGTAAAAAAGGGATGTTACCTTGACGGACAACATTTCATGTAGATATACATATTTTATTGGCTCTTGCAATCGATAACAATTGTATCGAAACGACTTCGATTATTTCTGCTGGATAGTAGATACATAATTGCTTGTGGGCTTGATTATTTTATTATAATTTTATAGGTACGTCAGTATAAATAGTTGACAGGTGAATATACAATATTTGTTTATAGTGATTGCATTAAATCGTAATTAAAGTGTTAAGTTTCATCGTTTCGTTAGCAATAAGTACATAAATAGACTTTTTCTTATATTGATTCTCATGTATTTTAGATCGAAACGGATGTTATCAAAAGAATTGCAATAGGGATGAATCGTAGAGGTTTAAATACTGGAAACACGATGTCTTCTCAGTCGAATATTGACGAGGGCAGCTGGAAAGGTGTTTCCGAAGGCTCAGCTATGTTGCCTTCCACAAATGCATCGTCTCTTAATCCGGACGCCAGCAATCAAAGTGGATTTCCCCAGGGAGGACTACCATACAATTCGAGCGGTAATCAATATCCACAAGGTGGACAATCGTCGCCAGCTGGAAATCAGTCTCTAGTATTTCAAAATACTAATCAACCCGGATCAAATACTCCGCAATATACATCATCGCCAGCCCCGTCGGGCTCATCCACCCCTGGTCCAGTTGGAGTCGGTGCGCAAAATATACAGGGAAATTATTCACAGTCACAGGCGTCAGCTAATTTTAACGGACCAGTCGGTGGACCATTTGGCTCACCCTCATCAGGCTTGGGACAATTTAGTCGGCCAGCGAGTTCCGGTACACCGTTCAACAGTGGACAAGCGGGTCACTTTTCATCGCCAACAGTTTTTGGAGTTGGTGGGCAATTCAATCCCATGCCGCCGGCGTCTCCATTCGGTCACGGCGGAAATCATCCCATGATGGGGGGTCCCCAGCAAATGGATCGAATTGACCAAGGCTTTAGAAGACATAATTCATACTTCAGTCACACGGAGCATCGGGTGTTTGAGCTGAACAAACGCCTTCAGCAGCGCAATGAAGACAGCGATAATTGCTGGTGGGATTCATTTACAACAGAGTTCTTCGAGGACGATGCGAGATTAACAATCTTGTTTTGCTTGGAGGATGGCCCCAAAAGATATACAATTGGACGAACACTTGTTCCTCGCTTCTTTCGAAGCATCTTTGAGGGCGGTGTCTCTGATTTGTACTTTCAGCTCAAACATGCTAAGGAATCATTCCATAACACATCCATAACATTGGATTGCGATCAGTGCACAGTTATAACACAGCATGGCAAACCGTTTTTCACAAAAGTATGTGCGGATGCTAGACTTATTCTAGAATTTATGTACGATGACTACATGCGAATCAAATCTTGGCATATGACTATTAAAGGACATCGTGAACTAATTCCTAGATCGGTCATTGGCACATCCCTTCCTCCCGATCCTATGCTTATGGATCAGATAACAAAGAATATTACACGGGCCGGAATAACAAATTCGACACTAAACTACCTGCGTTTATGTGTTATCCTGGAGCCAATGCAGGAGCTAATGTCACGCCACAAGGCGTATGCACTTAGTCCGCGTGATTGCTTAAAGACAACTCTATTTCAAAAATGGCAACGTATGGTGGCGCCTCCCGGCAAAAAGGACCCGCAAAGACCGCCAAACAAGCGTCGCAAAAGAAAAGGATCCAATTCCGGAGGCGGCAATAACGCAAACACCCCACCTGTCGCAAATCAAAAGAGGTCGCCCTCTGGACCCAGCTTCTCCCTATCTTCGCAAGATGTAATGGTCGTCGGTGAGCCAACATTGATGGGCGGCGAGTTCGGTGAGGAAGATGAGAGGCTTATCACTCGATTGGAAAATACGCAATATGATGGCACCAATGCCGTTGATCACGATAACCATACTGGGTTCGGACATGCCGATTCGCCGATATCGGGTTCCAATCCGTGGAGCATGGAACGAGGTGGCGCTATTCCAGCTAGTCCCGGAAATCCATCAGGAGGACCACAGAACAATGCAAATATAGCTGATATAGATAAAAAGAGCCCTATTGTGTCGCAATAGAAACAAATGAACAGACAGACAGACCTAAAATGATCATTTCATTCTTCGATATAGTGCATACATATGGTGAAATGTATTTTCATACTTGCATGTAAAAATATTATATATTTAAATAAAGTTTCACAGCTTTAGGAAATGTAAATAAGAATATTAATTAAACAAATCTATGTATCAATGTAATTTGAAATCTTTATATAATATTATATGGAAGCAACCAACAAATCTTTGCTCTTCATTTACAAATCAAAAACAGAATTATTAGATCTTAGCTCAGCTACACTTAAGTGATTTGGGTTTTTAAATTGTATCTACACAACGGATACGTATTTGTATAAATATACACGTTAGTCACTCAATTAAATATAATTCAAAATTTATACATTTTAAAAGCTACTTTGGGAAATTGTGTTTATAGTTAAATAAATATTTTTATTTAATATTCATTGGTGTAAATAATTGGCTGAAAAAATTCATGATTGACACAATTTTATTGGTGAACACAAGGGTTAACTATGGTATTTCACGATAAGTTTAAAAAAAAGAAGGGTATGCACAATTAGTAAACATATTAAATACCTTTTTTTTCTAAAGAATCTATATATTATTGTCATTCATTTCTAATTATTTTGTCTATATAAAATTTGAATATGATAGTCGTGCTTTATCAGGATAATTGGGATAATGTGCATAATTGCATTTAAAATTTTATACAATTGTTGCTATTATCGCCAATGTGATTTATTGAATATTATGAAACTAGAATATTTGTAAAATTATGGCAATTATGTGTCAATGTGCAAATATAAATTTCTGTAATCAAGCGAATTACACTGTATTATTACAATATACTATTTCTTACTGCATTTCGTTCTCTTGCGTTTTCGTGTTATTGCAATATAAAAAAGCAAATTTTTGTAAATATATCGATCGCAATCATCGGAACACCAAAAAATAAAAAAAATGTATATCGATTGTCTGATCTTTTACTCATCACCAACTCAAACGACTTCGATATGATTTTTGATTATTTTAAGAATATTTTGACTTCAATTATTTAATACGGTAAGTTGTAAAATAAAAGTGTGCACAATATTAGTTAATTAAAGCAAATAGTAGTTTTATGTCGTACATAATTCAATCTGTAAAAAGGTTGCGACTATTATGTTCTGTGCGTGTGTACATACACACATGCACATGTGTACACAAACGAAATGTACAGTTTTTTGTGCAATGCATTGCATGCAAGTTATTTAAAACACAATAAAACCTAAACGTATATTAATATTTGCGTTTATGCACGCCTGCATTTAATGCAAAATAAAATTAAGAACATTTGTGCATTTAAAGAAATCGGTGCACACAAGCGCATGTACAGTGACCTACGAAAATCTATGAACGAGTCCCTACTACCGCTCGAAGCATACAAATACTGATGCACTCATGTCTGTGAATTTCTTTCTTTCATAGATTAATTGTTATTTACAATAAACAAATACTAAATATGCTGTTTGTTTTGTTTCTTTTTAGACAAATATGTCGACTGAAAATTACGCTCAGTTGAGCGATATCGAGATACAGAGAAAACTGACGCAAATTGGATTTCCACTTACTCCCGTGACGGAAACGACCAGGCCAATATTGATCAAGAAACTAATGAAGCATATGAAAAACGAGAAGCTAAAAAAGGGAAAAGTAACAAACTATGTACTCTACTCCAAGGATAATCACAATTCAACTAATTCTACATCAGCTTCAATACACGAAAAACCGAATCTCTTTGATAATATTCTTGAGAACAATAACGATATTCAGGTATTCAAAAGTCATCCTGTCATCTATAAAAGCGACGCTAATGTGAATACCATACAAAGTGCAGCCGCAAGAATGTATGCACCACCTCCGGTCTTAGCGTCAAACTACGATAGTGAAAATGAACAGCATGCTTTAAATATTTCGAATAAATATCGTAAGCCTCGTTCAATACCTTGTGATCCCCCAACATACGCGAAAATAAATGGGAAATCTAACATTTGTGATGGAGGTGTTGTGAACAGATTGCTTAGCTTTCGGGATACCTCGGCGAAAAAGAAAAAATTCAACTCCAAAGATGGATACTCAGTACCTATGTCAAATGCGTTTATAAGCAATGGAACCATCCAAAAACTTGTTTCATTTGACCTAAGATCGTTTCTCAAAAAACCCGATATTGGTCTGCACATAATACCACACGTACTTATTGCGTCTTTCGTCATCTTTCTGGCAATGATTTCAGTTCTTTACGCCGCAAAGAAATTTGAACTAAGTCCCATTTCTCACACCGACTTAAGATATACGATATGTGACCCAAACGATAAAGACTTACAGCTCTCCTCTCAAAAAGCGACGTGTATTAGCGAAGATCTATTCAAAAAGGCCATGTACATAAGTGAGGAGCTTTTTAAGTACTTAAATGAAAGAGCCAGAATACACCATTGTATAGATAAGGAGCATTCGCCTACGCTGGAACTGGACGATCTAAAGAAAGCCTTAAGTGAAAACAGTAATATCCTAAAAGGCAATCCACAAAAGAAACTGCTGGCGACGCAATATCTTATTGCACAGAATCCGCAATGGATGATCAAGACAACAACTGTCTCAACTCATAACTCATCAGAGGGAATCTTGTCATTTGAGCTAACTCAACCAAATTTACCAATTAAGTGCATTATCCTCAAAAAGATGTCTCGTTTTTTTACTACAATTGGCAAATTACTTCTCTTTCCATTGGCATGCCTATTAATATATTTCCTAATTGCTGTTTATCGAAACAAGCAGAAGGAAAGACTGTTGGCTGCTGAACATTTCGTAAAGGACATTATTAATGAACTGATGTATCAAAGCTCGGTCTCGGAAAACTCGGAACTTATTATAAATGAAATGCAAGACAAATTTGTGCCTGCCCAGAAACGATCGAAACTATTATATTCGTGGAATAAGGCCTTAAAGATTCTAGAGGGAAATGACAATCGTGTATTATTTGGCATGATTGTGCGAAATGGCGAGCAACTGCGTACTATGACATGGAACAAGAATATTGGCCATAAGGAAACTAGTACATCAAAAAAATGGCAAAGCTCCGCATTTGATAACTCAAACAAGATCCTTAATCCTCCAACGTCTTGCTTGAAAATCCGACATATGTTTGACCAGTCCGAAGTCGAGCAACCCAACTTAAGACAGACGATCGTTGAATCAATATTTGAAAAGGTCGGACCCAACTGCAAAATATGCGATGTACAATTGGATAAGCAATCCTGCTGTGTGTATATTCGCTGTGCAACCGAAGCCGACGCTGGAATGGTCCACAACGAAATCAACGGATGGTGGTTCGATAAGAAGCTTATATCCATTAAGTTTCTTCGACTTGAACGCTATTTAAGCCGCTTTCCAAAGTCCTTAGCTGATCCAATGTATTTTAAATCACCTAATATTAACTAAGTTTTATAGCGTTAAGCATAACGAAAAAAAAATTAGTTTAATAAAAATTTAAATTTACTGTCTGCGATTGAGTTTTTATTATTGTTTTCTTTCTAATTTCTATAGCCAATTAGTAAATTTCGCTGAAAGGCTAGTTTGGCAGAACATTCTGCAAATAATTATAGTGCAAAATAAATAAGGGAAGAAACGGTGGTAATGGACCAAAAGAAAGACTAGAACAAAAAAAGAACTAAATAGATAGCCAAGAATCAGGTAAATAGTTCATTCCGTTTCGTGACTTGTTCGATAAAACTTGCTTCAAGCTATTCAATACATCTCAAGTCGAAGTGTTCTTGCGCACGTAATTTAATATGAATTTTAATTTGTAAATTTAGCCATAAGGTTCAACTTCAATAAACCAAAATAATTATAAATAGGATAAAATAATAAAGTTAATTTTAAAGAATATTTCAAAGAAATTATTGACCAACTGCGAAATGAACGATTTAGTTCATTCGTTCATCTTAATGATCCGTTCATTTGAACTTTTTTAGAACGAAACGACACAACTCTATCATTCTTAATGGGCACTTACTTACTTCTAAAAGTTTTCATAAAAATTAAGAGGAACTCGTATCTAAAAAGCGTATATTTATAGCGCATTATGGATTGTCATCATCGAATCGAAGTGCCATTGCGTTCTGGTGGCGGCAAGAAAATGAGGAAACGAAGGGAACTCGACGCTCTGATAGCACATTCCATAACAAAAAAAGGTTCACACCGCACTGTTCACTCACAGGACAAATTGCTGTCAGTATCCACCGATGACCCTGATGATTACACATGGGTAAGGGGATACCGAAAATCATATGTACAATGTTTATAATATTATGCTCACACATATATATATATATATATATATATATATATATATGCGTCCGATTGCAATAATATCACTTTTCTATGCACATATTTACATGTGTATTTGTGCGTACATACATACATATATGTATATCCGTATGTGCTTTGTTTTGATTTAGATGAATGTTGAGGGCACTACTCGTCGAGGTCATCGAAAGAAACTATTCTTTCGGAGGTGTGGACCCCTTCTATTTGGATTCAGCACAGCTTTATTTGTGGGCATATTATACTGGCTTTACTTCGATTTGCGACAACAAATTTCCGATTATCGTCAAAAAGTTGAAGAAGGTAAATAAAAACGAACATACACACATACATACATACGTTACCATACACTGCTGTTTACTTTAATAGAAACATTATTGATTTTATTTAATTTATTCACACAAATAATCATGTAAAAAATAAACATAAAAACTGGCATGCATAATAGATTACATAACTATAACGATAATATTAATGCCTTGCTTTAAAATAATTATTTTCTGTAATATTTTTAAATGTGTGCTAATATTAACTTATCTGTATGTATATGCAAATGTCTTAACAGTGTCTGCAATAAGTAAAATCTTTCCGGATACACTCCAGCAATGGCACGAGACAACTTCATTCCTATTCAAAAATCAAACATCTGTAATGAGTCAATTAAATGACTTGACTCAAAACGTTGGCATTTTAACTGGGAATTTAACCACCCTTCAAGAAATTGTTAAGGCTCAAAGAAATTACGGCCAGAATGAGAAGCTAGTTGCCGACTTTGGAGCTAAACTAGAGGCAGTTGCAACGGATATAGATGGCATCAAGGAACACTATAATAGATACGTCGAGCTACAGAAAAGTCTGCGCTTTGATACGGAAATGATCAAGGAAAGTATACAGTCAATGCAAATTCATGTTGTCCCTTATAATAGTTCTTTTCAATTTTAGGCCAATATAACCCAATTGTCTACGATGAAAACAAACTCTTCTTCATCAAATTTCTCACATGACATTAACGCTATCAATCAAACAGTGCAAAATGCATTAACAAGGCTAGAAAGCGATCTTATGAATGTTAACAATACTCTGATCCAGTCAATAAAAATTCTGAATGGCGAAATAGTGGCGCACAAGGTAAACAGAATCAGTAATGATTGAATGATTTGCAATACCTGCATACATTTTAATTTCATTTCTTAGATAAAATTGGACGACTTGTTGGATCGCTCTCAGAGTATAACAGCCCATGTAACCACATTGAGCAACAATTGGCAAGAGTTCCAGCAAAAAATGATCGCTGTGAATGAACAGCTGGAGAAAGTTAAAGGAAAGGTAATAAATATTTACATATTTCATATACATTACTACTCCAAAATTAACTAAATATATTTGAACTTATAGATATCAATAACCGATAATAAAAACCGCTTGCTTTCGAACTCGATTGATCAGTTAATGTCTTTATACAAGAAACCTGTGGAAACGGTTACAACTCAGACGAACCAAGTAGACACAAATAATAACGAGGTGATTAATATTAGGACTACAAAGACATTAAAATGAATTTACCATAAATAAACATTCTCTCTACAGACAGAAGTAAATACTTATCCTAACCAAGGATTAACGACTCCGTCAAATGCCACGGCAAATTTAAAGGACGCTTCGACGCGATAAATAAACGTATTTATTGAGAAAGGAAAGGCAAGACCTTTGTGTACAGCTCTTACATTTAATAGACGATAATTTTATTATCATCACGTATTTTTCAAGATATTTAAATCGAGTAGAAAACACTTATATTAAATATAAAACGAGTCATAACGATTGGCAATATTAAAATGTTTGTTGTAGTCATTAAATATAAAAGTTGGTTAAGCTAAAATTAATTTTATTTATAATACTTGTATATGTACCGTACCCGTGTCAGATAAATGTTTTTAAATACGAATTGTGATTTGTTTATGTGCTTTTATTCCAAATAATACAATATGAAGCCGAAAATGTAGGCAAATAATTATTAAAAATATAAAACTTTGAAAAAAATACGCCAAAGAAATAATGAAATACATTTTTATGAAATTAATACACATATTCGATTAAAATGATGTTTAGTTAATTAGTTTGTAATTTTTTTTAACAAAAATTAATAATCCCTAACGAATCAATAACTGATTGGTTACAAAAGGATATCGCACAATACTTATTGATGTACCCAGAGTCAAGATAGAATGTAAGCCAAAAAGCAAACAAAATAAACACTTTTGATTTAAATTTTAGCCATACAATTATTGTGTATTTTATTTATTAAATTTCGTACTTACATAAATCTAATTTCTGCAAAGATATACGATAACTAAGATGTCTATTTATATTAATAATAAAATATTTAATAATACACAATAGCAAAATACATATTTATCTTAATATTCATTTGTTTACATAGTCGTATAATAATAATGAATAAACAGCTTAGTATCCATGCTGTACTACCAATGTTTGCATGACTTTTCGAATTTGATTGCTTGTATTAAGGCAAGATTTGATGCCGAGTGAAAAGGCAATGGATAGAATCTCAATTGCGTGCTCCTGCAGTAGAATACAAATCTCCAGCAAGTTATCAATGGCAGTTGCTGCCACAGATGAATTCTCGTCTCGCAGACATTGAATGTACGCATTCAAAGTGCACTGATTAATATCTGAATTTCCCGGATTGTGTTTCAAGTGTCTAATTAAGATAATGAAAGCAATCGATCGTATTTGGGCACTTGGTGAGAATATTAAATCCAATAGACGCTCGAATAGTTCATTGATAAAAACGAATCGCTTTGATGTCAGACATTCCATTTCCTGCAGTGGCCCCAAGATCACATCCTCAATGTGCGACTGTTTAATGACTTTGATTAAATCGAGAAAATGGGGAGATACATCGGTGAAATTGGCTTTGTTATATGAGCCCAAGGTAAGAACTGAAAACGATCCCCTGCCTACAGCATCCTGGACATTAACATTTCCTTCCATTGAATCCATATCGCTAACTACAATTTTGTTGGTGGGCTTTACATCTGAATGTCCATCCAGTTCGTACTCCATTTTGACATCCTCGTCATCAAGTTCTGATGATGTATTCGACTTATGCTGAAGCAAAGCCACAGCTTGGACAAGTGTTTGTAGCTTCACCATTGAGGTGTACTTAACCGAGAGTTCCGTCAGAATGCCGACATATTGTTCAATAAACAACAAAGCACTTGACGGATTACAATTGATATATGCCTGCAAGACCTGGACAAACTTGACTAGCATCTGACATGCTTCCTTTACCGAGCTGTGGTGCTTAAAGAAGGTGAAGTAACAGGTGAGTGTCGTTTGAATTTCATTCTTATATGTATCCTCGAAAATAGTTGGCTGCAATAGCTCCAAGGTTCTCAGAATCTGCACAAATCGATGGAAATGATGCTCTTCCCGTAAAGCTTTCATGCTATTCTGTGCTCGTCCCTGCATTATTGATGACAGCACGCCCAAATGTCGAAGGAAGAGTAAAGGATGCGATGCTGCCAGTTTTCGCAATAAAAGTTCTGTATCGGTTGACAATGTTTCAAAATCTTTCTTTGCAATCAGACTTCCCAAACAGGTGATCAAGTTATTCGATATTTTATCAAACTGACATCCCTTTAAGCTCTGCAATTTGTGCGTTTGTCCAGCCGCATTACAAGTTTTTAGGAACTTTATACGCGGATACATAATGTAAAGTTGTTGCAGAATTTGATTTTTCAATGCTTCGGAAACTGAACTCTTTTCAACGTATTCTACAACTTTCACCATTGAACCCTTTCGTTTCTCTGTGAGTTTGAACAACAGATTCATGCGTGAACATAATTTGAAATCATAGTTGCTATTATTATCAGCGGATAACTCGGCAATTCCCTCGTATAAGATGAAATGCACAAACGGCTCGAGTTCCCAAGAATCCAGACGGAAAAACGAATTTGGTTGTATATTCTTCGACATGTATTTGTCTCTACCTTTCCAGAGCTTGGGATTTGTGGTCAAGGCCTCAAAATAGTTGAGAACTGTGCTAAAATCGTTATCAAGTTTGTATTCCTTGAATAAACATTGTGCTATTCCCTCGATAGTGGTCCAATTTGTTTGATGATTTATAAGTGACAAGAGATAGAAACGAAATTCGCTACACGACTTTGAAAACAAGAATTTTTCTTTTAGCAATTTTGTGGACACAATTTCAGGATCTGCTTCGGCCAGCCAGTCTATAAATAGCCCATTTTGGAATATCTTGTAATATTTGCTTTTCTCAATATTGGGTTTCTCCTCACTTTGATTCTCAAATCCTCGAATCATTTCACGTACTATTTTCTTTGTTTCAAGCATTTGTGCATTTTGAGGTTTCAGCTTGATAAAGTAGAATTGATAAGAACTCTTAAGCATGAAGGATAAGCTCTCCAGAAATAGTTCCGTCTTGAAAAGGTTCTTTAAATCCAAACCAAATTGATTGGAGCATCGAGCATTTGTATTCAAAGTTCCTTCGATGATATGATAGGACTCGGAAGGCAGTTTACAACTAAAATATGTTCTAAGCAAAGTGCACGCATCCCGCGTAGCGTTAATCGAATATTTGCGCTTTTCGTTCTTTCCATGATCCCATGTGGACTGATCCAAAACATCGCTAATGGTGTTGAGGACATCGGTTTTCTTGTTTGCCGGACTAATTGAAAGATCCAACAGATTGTGAACTAATTTCCGGGAATCTTTGGTGGTAATCAGACGCTGATCTGGTTTCTCAAGAAGAACTGAAACAACCTCGCTGGTTGTGGAAGCATTATTCGAGATTTGTACAGAATTTGGCACATAATTACTTATTTGCAGATTCTCGAGAATTTGCGAATTGAGTTTCGGGAGATCGGGAACTGTTTGGGAATGTGAATGCAGGTCAAGTGCTTGGACAGTGTAATGACCATTCTTAGCTCCACGCGCTTGTTGTATCTCAATTAGTTGTGCCAAATAGGCCTTGTTAAGTATAGCATTTTTGACCAGGTCAAATTGTTCCAACACCGCCGTATCGAGCATTGCCAATAGTTTAGACATTGAGTTGACTGGCGTACCAAAATTCTGCACAAATAGCACAATCTGATCCGGTGTTAGATCATTTAGAGCCGCTTCTATCAGACGATCCACTGATGAACGAATCATCTTGAGTTTTAGCCAATCGGGTAAGAGTTGTATCTGTTCTTGGGGCATATTTGGTAGAAATGCGACGGGAGCAGGTCTGCCAGCAGGAAACCAATAGTCAAGGATCGGTATGGACTCGGACATGTTGCTATTCGAATAGGTGAGCAAAATAATAAAGGCATGAATGATGTTTATATGTAATGGCAACTGGACTCCATCGTCGAATTGTACCATCAACAAATCGGGATACTCTGTCCATTCATAGGGCTCGTGAAATTCCCTCAATTTGATAATGTAATTGTTAAACATGACAAATAAACATTTAAGCGTTTGAATGCGATTCTCATCTGGATGCAGATCGTAATCTTCTTGGGATATTATGATATGCTGGAACATTGTGCTGCGCTCAACAATTAGTTGCGCCATATCGATGACATGATCGAGCATTTCATTAACTGGATCGTTCAGAGTATGGGCCGTTATGAATTGAATATAGGCCATGATTAACTCTGGACAATTCTCAACCTGGCAAGCAGCTCGCAGTTGGGGAATTATAAATGCCTTGGCCTCGATGAAATGTGGAATTTGTTGAATCGATTTTAAAAGCCATTCATTCTCATATTTTCCCGAGTTTTTAAAGATGATTTTCAGGCCGGCTAAGGCGGCGACTCGAGACTGTTTAACTGTCGACGACAATCGCCTGAATATATAGTCAAGTACCTCGCAAACGATATGATTATTATATGTAGAGTCCATGATTAAATTCCTTATGAAACTAACCAGTTCTGCATCTCGGCTATTCTCCTCGTTAATATTATGCGCATTAAATAGCAAAAATTCACACAAACATTGCACTGGCAGATGGCTAAAGTCGCCTTCGCTATTCTGCACCAAGTCGGACAACCAAGGCATCGATTGCGTTGTCCCTTGTCTTTGAATTATGTCCAAAAGCAGATCTGGCTTCCGACAACGACAAAACAAATGCCCTAGCTTGTATGTTTGATTGAGAAACTTGAGCTGTTCTAAAACTAGACTGGGTACTTTTCTGGGTGTTCCCATTGGATCCATTAGCATTAGCTGCGTTATCAAGATGGCATTCTCCTCTGTGATGACTGCATGTGGTGATGTTTGTGCCGCCAAATAGGTTTCAAATTGTAGAATATGATCTCGTTCCACACTAATTATCTGTAATAGATGAATATAGGATTAGTTGAAACAATTAAGATTTGATATAAACAAAACCAAAGTACAAGATTATAGATTGAAACTCACCTGTAGCTCATCCTTGTGGGAGATGAAACTATTAAATTGGCTCGTAATACAGGTCTCCATTAGCATCTTCATTGTGGGATAGTGATCCCAGCAGAAAGCGCCAAACGTGGATGGATTGTGGGCAGATATCATTAATAGAATTAGCCAAGCCTTCCAGTAAAATGCAATAATTGCCAGTTTTGGTGGCTCGTAGTCCGATGGCAACAGAATGTTTTCCGGATGATGATATTCAGACATACTGAACAAAAAGTCAATAATGTCAAATTTGTTAGCCTGAACGGCTGGAAAATCGGTTGCTTTCATGCCGGACACGCGTTTAATGACCAGCAGCAATATGTCGAATGTATTTGCGATTGAGAATGGAATATCCTTGGTGATTCCAATTAAAATGATGCGCAACAAGGTCTCCTCGTGAATTGGCGTCTCCGATATGATTCTCAATATGGCTCCCCTTTCTGGCTCCGATGGCCACTGATCACAGCGTGAGTATTGCTCTGGATTCTCCAGCAGGAGCAGCTTGTGCAGCGCTTGATGATATTCAGCTGCTTGAATTTTGAATATGTTTGGAACTGTTTCGTACATCCAAGAAACTGCATCCAGTTGGATTTGTGACATTTGCTTATACAGTTTAATCAGAGCTTGATTGTTTTTCACATCACGATTCGTTTTAAGCGATAAACTTCCCTCGCGAGCCTGCGGCGTGGCCGAAAGGAACATGCAGAGACAGACGAGATCGACCATTGAGTGAAAGATTCGCTCCCTGAACTCAAAGTGCTCAATTTGTTGATTCAGCTCATCCCGTTCTCTCAGGAACGTCTTACAAAACTTTACAAGATTCACATCGAATCGCAGCATCCGTACAAGTTCTCTTAAAAAGACCCGCAATGTCCGCAGGCAATCATCCCGTTGAAGTACAAACTCCTGGTATATTTCAGCCAAGTTAACTGCCGACTGATCCGGAGATGTTTGAAACATCGTTGCTATAATAACATAAAAGTAACATTTAAATTTGGTTGCCATATAACCATATCTTAATATAATAAGATTGCTTACCGAGCATGCCCATATTATTGGGATTCCTTGTATTGGACAACTCATTCTGTACAACCAGCTTCATGATGGTACTCAATATATCTGGCTGCAGATGTATCATTTCCTTGAGGCATGACATATAATGATTGATGAGTGGCTTCGTTTTTAAACGCATCTTTATTAAAACCAAGAGAACTTCATTGTCCTGTGTGCTTTTTCCTTTGATATTAAAGCATATATATGATAGCAATTGCTGGGCGAATTTAACAAGCTTTCCGTTGTGGATCCACAGCTCCAGACGCGAAATGCTGAGGCAGCGAACTTCACCGATTCCCGAGGTGCTGCATAGAAATTTGAGAAAATTCCTGGTGTAATTATCCTGTTGCTGGCGCTTATTCAGCTGATCCCGTATGGCATCGCTAACGAGCTTTTGAACTGTACTATCAGAAAATCGGCGTTTGATTGCACAGATGGCATCTGTTGTTTGATCCAAATCGCCGTGCAAATAGGGACTGGCGTCTAGACTCGGTGTCGAATTGTCGCCAGAATCATCGTCGATGGTGACATTGTCTCTGTGGGCTTGGCCAGAAGCCACAGTTGTGTTTGCGTCCCAGCGAAGAAGACTTAAATGCGGTGTTCGTGTGCCAAAAGCAGCGCAAACATTCTTAACAAATGGAGCGCAATAATCATTGTCGGCCCAAAATCGTTCATTGACCGCATCGTCAATGTATGTGCGCAGTAAAATCTCTGGCCATTGCGAGACATCGGAGAATCCTCGTGTGATCAGATTGGTAAAGGCAATGTGAAGATTTGTATTGTATCGCATTTTGACATTTGTCTCTCGCCGCAAAAAGGACAAAAGTGCATAGGCAACGACATCATTATTGAAGAAATTCGGATGCACTTTTGCCAGATACAACAGTGTCAAATATGCAATGTTATCCGACTTTGGTCTGGATGCAATTGATGCCGATGTTGCATGTCGAATAATTCCACAAATATGTCGCACAACCGCCTCATTATCATTCTGCTCAATGGCAGTATATATGCTCTCAAGCACATTGGATAGGTCACACTCGACCGCCAGTTGTTCCCATACTTCGTATTGTGCAATTCCAGTGGAAGTATTCATATCGGGACCTCCATCCTTAAGGCTGGCTCGAAATCTTTTGCTCGAATGACTCGCAATGGACGTGGATGCTTCTCGTTTTCGTTCAGAAGACCCTGGACCACAGCCAGCGATCCCTTTAATTGGTATTATTTTCGACTTGGAGTCATCGCGACCACCCTTGGTGCCGAGAGCAAAGAGTTCTCCACCTAATAACACCTTCTTTTGTCCCCTATTGGAGACACTCATTTTATTACGATCCATTTTGTCCTATTTTTTTATCTGTGCACAAATTAAATAGTGCTAGGTCTTGGTTCGATTATAGATCGATTGATAAAAATCACCAAGAATAAATCGATTAAAGCGTAGTACTCTCTAGACGAAAATATGTTTGCAAGGCCAAAACTCCATATAAAAATAAGGGTTGCAAACATGCTTGAAATTATTTATGAATTTGTAAGGCCATTTCTAAACCTATGTACTCTGTACCTAAATATGGGCAGCTCAACGATGAAAAAAACTGTAAAATTAATTTTAAAAAAGCCATAAAAAACGATAATTTTTCAATTCATTAACTCCTGTATTTTCTCCCGAGAGGGGAGGAGTGAGCGCACAAAATCCATTGCTCAGAAAAAAAAACTGAGCAATTTGAGCAGCAACAGCTCTGTTATTTAATAGAAGTGAATAATTTCATCAATGTTGTCCCCATTCTCCTGATTTTCATTATTATATAATAATCCCGTTGTTATCATACCTACGAATTTATTAGGAGGCTTATATGTGTAGCAGCACAATTTATAATTCATAATAAAATATATTATTTTAATTTTAAGTAGCAAATTATTGAACCAATTACCTTGTATAAAGTAAACTGTTAAGTATCAATGGCAACTGTTGCCCCCAGAACTCTTTTAGGAATTGACTTCAATCCAAAATTTTGTAGTGCTGTCATTATTTTGCCATTTTACGAAGTGAATTTTTTTATATTGGGCTTCAATTTCCCCTATTTTTGGGCATTTACAAAAAAATTAAAAAAAAGAATCCAGAATTCCCACTGTTTGCAAATTTTTTTTTAGCAAATAGCCTTTGAAAAAAGACAGATTTGACGGGCAAAAAGCGAATCTGGCACCAATGCTACTCACCAAAGTGAACTACATCCCTGATTGTACGTCGCTAATTTTTCAAATATTATTTTATTTATATAAAGTAATAATACTGATTTCAATTTTTCAACTGAATAGTTTTAAAATAAAATTCATAGAAATTAGTCTCATTCTAGAAAAAATTTATGTTTTTAATTTTGAGGATGCTCTAATAATAATTAAATTATAATTTAGAAAATATTTCAAGGTAGTTAAAATGTATGATTATTTTGACTAAATAAATACATTTAACTCAATACTTTTGAAAGTATTTACTTATGTGAACTTCTAATAAAATTGTTCCAATATCACCGTTTCAAAGCCGACGTTGATTTATCGAAATAACAATAGACATTGCGATGATTCTATACATAAACACAGGGTTTATAAATTTCAAGTGAAAATTAGTATTTTGTCGCTTATACTTTTAGTAACATAAAGTTCTATATTTATGCCATACGCACGGTTTTCTGGCAATTATTAATCGTCGCGCTCGATTAGTAAACAAATATGGATTTCATTGACGACTTCATAGAAGAATACAAGAGCAATCCCTGCTTGTGGAAAGCCGATTCTGTTGATTTTAGGAACCGAACCAGACGTCAAGAAGCGTATATGAGGCTTATTGCTGTGGCGACTCGACATGGAGAGATGTACAATGTTGAAAGAACTAAGCAAAAGATTAACAATCTGAGGTGTGCATTTCGTCATCAACTGCGAAAATATAACGAAGTTAAGAAAAAAGGAGAGAAGTATGAGCCGTACTGTCCTAAGCGAAGATATTTCGAATCTCTCATGTTTTTAAAGGATGAGGAAATCCCTGAAAAGAAATCAAAGCAGACTGATAATCTACCTTTACAACAAAGTACAGATAACACTGTAGTGCAGCAAGAATCATATGAGGAATTTTCGGATGCCGAAAGCTTACCGAAACAAATAAAAAATGATAATAACAAATTATCGCCCAGCACAAGCGCTAACGAATTCTGTGCCAATTTATTTGAAGAAGTCGAGGTTGATCCAATTATCAGTATTCAATCAGTAAACTCTAATAACCAGACATCGAGCGGCGGTGGCAGTGCTACAATAAAAGAAGCTGACGGTATATTGCCATCCGAGAAGAGCAGCATTATATCCGACAGAAGAAAATCAGTAAATAATACCTCAATTACAACTACTTTGAACGACAAAATCAACTCGACAACAGAACATATATCCGAGTTGAATCGAGACAAACAAATTACCACCCGTCATAAATACATCAAGAGCAATAGAAAGCGATCATTATCGGAATCATCGCAGCTGTCGGACACAGATGCTCCCACAGGAAAATGTAGGGCCGGCATTTCCAACATTGATTTTGAGCGTCTTTTTCAACTGGCGTTCAAAAATGCGGACAATCAGTTGGATGATCATTTTACAAATTTTGGAAAAATAATTGCTCATAAATTGAGATCAATGGACAATGCACAAGCAATCTATGCGGAGAAAATCATAGCCGATGTTCTCTATCAGGGCCAGATGAAAATGTTATCGACATTAAGCATAACTCAGTTCTTAAGCGTAGATAATACAACCGTCTATGTAGAAAGTCATCCTAAATGATTGTTCTTAAAGCTAATGTTAAAACTATAATATGAAATTATATACATATGTACGATTTGGCTAACAAATTTTGTTTGATTGTGATTGTGGATATGTTTTGGTTTGTTTTCAGAGTTTAATTGAAGCTGATTAACTTTCTGGTTGGAAATGAAGGCAACAAATTGTTTATCCTTCTGCACCACCATTGTTATTGTGTCCTCTCACTCCCTCTCACTGGATATAACACTTAAATACGGTAGCAACACAATACAAATTAGGGTTGACAGGGTAACCTTTTTATTTCCAAAATGAGTTGATTGAGCTGTTTAAACTTTAAAGATATTAGTATTTACTCTCGGTGCTCATGTTCTTTCCTCTGCTCTGAATATCGACGATATCTTAATTTAGGTATTTTTTACCAATGCTAAAACGGTCACACTTACATACTTTCTGTAAACACAAATTTATCACATACATACATAAACATAAATAATATAATTAAAAATGAGCGGAGCTCATCGAGAAGCTGTTCAGAAGCAAATTCATCAAGATTGGGCAAACAGAGAATATATTGAAGTCATCACAGCGAGCATAAAAAGAATCACAGACTTTCTAAATTCGTTCGGTAAGTCTACGCCTTCGCATTTGGATATGTACATATGTGTATGTGCATACAAAAGTTCATGTTTGCATGTGTGTATATCCGGCTTTAACTATAGCTCTATAGAGCTCATCAAGTGACACTTTATACGCCATGCACCAAAAGTGCAATGCCTGTCATCGACAGATACTAAGTATTTCTTTAAAGTAGAGGTGTAAAACTAAGTTAAAACTTTTCGTTCATTCTATTCTGCTGGAAGGATAGATATGACGCGCTTTTTGGGAGGGGCTCTCTCGACTTTTCTTTTTTTGTTTAAACGCAGTTATGTTCTCAAGATTGCTTAAATTTTAAAAGTGAAAGTCCATTATTTTCTTTCAGATATGTCCTGTCGATCACGCTTAGCAGTACTTAATGAAAAACTTACGACATTGGAACGACGTATAGACTATTTGGAAGCCTGTGTTACTCAAGGGGAAACACTAACGTAAACATTTACTATGTAGAAATCTAAATACATTATACATTGTGACTTTGCTTATTCAATACATCAAAATATACAGTATATAAATAACTATTTTATATAAAAAGTGTTTTGTTACACACTGCAGCATTAAGAAAAAATATAATTTTATTTAAAGCAATGGGTTAATTGAGTAGTGTTAATTTAATCCTATATTTTAATTACTTAATAATAAAAAAATAACTTATTAAACAAATTATATTATTAAAAGTAACATGAATCAAAATTTTAAAATAATACAATTTTAGTTGAAAATATTTACAACGCTACGCGGTATTTTGTAACGATAAGAACTTTAAAATAATCGTTCCAAGTACCATGAGTACAAGATTCGCCCATCTCTAGCTGTAGTCACCGAAGCAGCTTTTCCGCTCTTTCCGGTCTGGTACTTGACAAAGGCAGACGAAATGGTAAAGCAAATCGTTAATTTTTTAACGAATCATCTATTATTGTTAAAAATGTAACCCGTAATAATGTAAATAACATTTCTTATTTTTAGGCGGCACATAAATCGTTCCGTATTAAGCAGAAATTAGCTAAAAAGCTAAAGCAAAACAGATCTGTTCCACAATGGGTTCGCTTGCGCACTGGAAATACCATAAGGTAAGTTTAGTGTACGCGCAGAATAAGTGATGTTTTTTTAGTTTGTGTCAGAATTTTCGGTTGTTACATATAACATTAACGAAGAAAAATCGGAAAACAGAGTATTAGGGCTGGGTAAATTTCGAGCAACGTTTTTAATGTGCCTGAAGAAAGTATGCGTCAAAAACAAGACATTTTATTGTCTAAACATCGAACACATCTAATATCCGGCAGTTTGAAGCTCCGGACTACCGTAGTCCGTAATTCCTTCAACATTTTGCAACTACATAAGTTTTATCAAGTTTCCCCGTCATTTCAATTATTACAAGTTAAATCTGACTAAAGCCTAGTCAGAATTTCCATGTCCGGCTGTCTGTTTATTTCCTATGCAAAAATATTGTCTTAACTTGTTCTATCTAGGCATTTTTTCGGATGTACACTTGCCAGCAAAAGTATGCGTACAAGCTCAATGCGAAACTTTAATTGTCCAAAAAATACTTGTTTTTATTATATTGTCAAGCTTGTTGAATAACAATCATTATCATATTACTTAGTTTTCCCTTTATTATGAATTAAATAATTAAACTAAAAATTTAAAAGATTTTGATACAAAAGTAAAAAAGCAGACACTTATTAAAAAAAAAAAAAAATCAACATTTATTAAACAATTATATATAATTTTACAAATTATACATTCTAAATTCAAATATTTTTCATTTTAGGTACAATGCCAAGCGCCGTCACTGGAGGCGTACTAAGTTGAAGCTGTAAGCTTCTGGAATGTCCCCTTGCAGTTATATTGATTTGCAAATATAACTGAGAGTATCAAATAAAATTCTTTATTGAAATACGGTCAAGACATGCTGTGTATTTTCATTTAATGCTAGAAAGTTCTGGTGTTTAAGTTGTTTACGAACTGCATGCATACATTGCTACTGCATGTTTAGTTTTTGCCAATAATTGGCGCCATTACGTTGTGAATTTCTAGAGGGGTTGAAAAAATAAAGATTTGTTGAAGAATAAGTAAGAGCAGAGACCCCGTAATGCTTATCAAGCCATGTCTTTGCTTCTACGGTATTTATTCCCATCAAAAAACAGTGTTTAATCAAAACACGAAATTCAGCTTTTTCCATTTTTCAAAAACTCAAAAAGCTGCACAAGTTTTGAATAAGACAATATATTTAATTCACATGCATACAAACGTATGCGCAATGCGCATTACCATGAGTAAAAAGTATTGGCATCAGCTATGCTTGAAAATACTAAGAGATGACCAGAATTCCCAAATTGTACCGGTCACTGTTACTAAGACGTGATTTTCGCAACGTAGCTGAGATCGCGGATAAACAAAATAAAACAAATAATTAACACAAAAACGTATTGAAATTTGTTTAAGTAATATAGTTTGTGGTTAATGTACATAATAATGGTATTCCGCGAACAGTTTTAGATTTGGTTTAGATTAGTTTTAGATTTCGCAGTCAGCTGTTCGCAGCTGCTCCATACAAAATTTTCAGTGTGCCAAGAGCAAATCAGGGAAATATGGTCTTACTAATAGATTTTGTGAAATCTGCTCTGAGGCAGATTTCGATTTGGTTTCAAATGAAAAATCTTTATCTGTGTGACATTTGGTGTTTGTTTACATTCTTCTGTCATATCAATATGCAGAACGTAAGTCTTATGCATTTAAAGTTTTTATGAATAAATAATTATTTATTTAATGCTTTTTAGGTTGCTTGCCAGCTGTTCAAAAAAAACTAAAACTAATCAGTTTTCAAAAACGGTCATTCCGTAAACTGTTTTAGACTTGGTTAAAAATAATCTAAGCGAAATCTAAAACTGTTTCCGGAATCCCATTAATATTTATTGTAATATCCTAATAAATGAAATCAGGGTGAAAATCGAGTTAAGCAAATCTCCAACAACTCTTTTTGATTTTATATTATTGATGAACACAACATTAGCGGAAAAATATTACGATATCGATAAATCCAGTGACAGCACAGGTATACCATTTACAGTATTGACTCAAAGTATTTATTTTGCTAATTTATGGAAATTTATACATATATTTTATAGATATTTTGATGTCTTAAATATGAAATACAAATATATTAAAGACATCAAAATATCTATAAAATAAATGAAATACAAATATATATAAGACATCAAAATATCTATAAAATACTTGTAACGCTTAAATTGATATTATTATAGTGCTAAATCGTGACTTGCTCGATAAGATTACTTAACAGTAACACTTATATTAATATGGCCCATCTCTAAAAGATACCCATCACATTAAGTAAGGTTATTTGTTGTAGCAGCTGGAGCTGTGACGAGTTTGTTTTTGTTTTAAAATTGTTAGCCCTCTTATAATTTCACGTTGCTATATATGAATTATGGTATATTGTATTTGCAGATAGCCGATTGATTCCGAAACTGTGAATCGAGTGAAAGTGATTTATTTGCAGTGCCATTGCAATTGATTGTGATTTATTGATTTTAGACAAAAATTTTGAGCATCGTCTATCAAATATATATATATATATAAAATTATATATGAGGAACCAACGGTAAAGATGCACGCTCAAGGACAGGGTCAACAGACGCAGCAGCACTCCTCGACACATTCCCTTCTGCAACAGCCGCAAAACCATTTATCTAACAACAATGCAGTTGGAAAAACTAACGAAAATCAATCGTTGTCATCTGTCGGTAAGTAGATAGATTACAATCTATAATAGTTGCAAATAAGTATGTATTTGGTCACGCATTTATATGTGAATATCGATATTCCCATGTATTGATGCAAACGAAAAAAAAAATAATGGAAAATTCCACTAATGTATGTATGTATGCACTTTAGTTTGTGTGAGCATACAGTTAGTGGGGAAAGTATGTTGACCTTCTGACAAAACCCTTCATAAGAAATAAAAAAAAAAAAAGAACAAATATCAACTAAATGTTTATATACATATGTAAGTATATTGAAAAATATTAATGCACCGCTTAATAAAGATACCACTTTAAGTTACAAATATTGTGCCCCGTTTATGTAAATACAATTAAAAACGCAGTATTATTCCAGTGTAAAGGGGTCGTTAAATTCAATGGAATATTTTTTGTAACATAGATAACTAGTTTTATTATTTAGCTCATGCGGAAGACAAGAAAAGTATTCGTCAAACCGGCCCTCACTAAGCAGGCTGTAAATTACGGTTTTGTGTGCATGTTATTGTGAATACGAATTGATAACTGTGAATTGTCTATTGATAAAAACATTTTCGACGCTACCTATTTTTTAACTTGATAGACGACAATAGTGATATGTATACAAAGATGATTTAATTTAACTATAATATATAATTAGTTTCGAATAAACTTAAATTTTAACTGTATAAGCTTCATAATCGCATTAGAACCCTAATTAAATTTAAAAATAGGTGTGAACAACAAATTAACTGTAATTTCCATTTGTAAACAAAATTTGCCTCTTCTTGACAAGCCTTTTATTTGTCAACTAGTAAAATAGTACGTAAATATCTATCGGAACGCTTAAGAAATGAAACACTCGATATTTAATTTACAATATTGCATGGAAACGATCTTTTGCTAACCCATTCAATTTGAAGCATCGCAAAAATGTGCATGTTTGATTTATGATTAAATAAATATGATTCATAAAAGATAATAATGCATTATTCGGATTGGAAAGAATTACCTTTTTGGAGTTATTCTAATTGATGTTTTTGTTATCAGGTTTATTGGAGTTGGCACATCGAGAATACCAAGCTGTAGATTATGAAAACGCAGAAAAGCATTGCATGCAGCTATGGCGCCAAGACAGCACCAACACTGGAGTCTTATTACTGTTATCATCAATCCATTTTCAATGCAGACGACTCGATAAATCCGCTCAATTTTCGACATTGGCAATAAAACAAAATCCCCTTCTCGCAGAAGCATATAGGTAATTCTACAGAACTATTTTATTTTTTCTTCATTTTTTACAATATGTGCTTATTTGTTTGTTTTTTTTTATTTTAGCAACCTAGGAAATGTTTACAAAGAACGCGGACAACTGCAAGAAGCATTAGATAACTATCGTCGAGCTGTGCGATTAAAGCCCGACTTTATAGATGGCTACATAAACTTAGCTGCGGCTTTGGTGGCCGCGAGAGATATGGAGTCCGCGGTTCAAGCATATATAACAGCATTACAATATAATCCCGTGAGTGAATTTGTTCAAATTAAATATTTTATTTTGCTAAATTTAAAAACCTTCATTACAGGATTTATACTGTGTGCGCAGCGATTTGGGAAACCTGCTAAAAGCCCTAGGACGATTGGAGGAAGCCAAGGTATGTTCTGTTTAAATACGTATATCATTTTGGATCCAAAACTTAATTACTATTATTTCATAGGCCTGTTATTTGAAAGCGATAGAAACGTGTCCAGGATTTGCTGTGGCATGGAGTAATTTGGGCTGCGTGTTTAACGCACAAGGAGAAATATGGCTAGCTATTCATCACTTTGAAAAAGCTGTCACCCTCGATCCCAACTTTTTAGACGCATATATTAACCTAGGAAATGTGCTTAAAGAGGCCCGAATATTTGACAGGTTTGTATAATATTATTCCACAGTCGCCAATAATTTTTAAGTCAAGGCACATAAATGATATGCCTCTACTAAGACCTAAACAACCAAATAAAAAAATGAATGGGTCGGACATTCAAAATCCCCATTAATTTTGTTTATTACTTTGCTTTTTATTTTGAGGCATAGATCTTTGATTGTCTCACCTATTCGCGAGACAACTTTTTATGAAATTTCTCTTCATTACGAATTCCTTAATATAATTTTGACAAATAATACAATTATTGAATTGGATTCACTCAATGAAATATAAATGTACCTAACTACATAAAACGAAATTTTTGATTTAAGAATACTTTATCTAATACAAATGAACAAGATTTTTCTTAATTTTGTTGTACTTTGAATGTTTTTTTTATTTTTTATTTCCTTTTTTTTTGCTTCATATTTCCTCATCTATTAATTTTGGTTTCCTTTATATTTATTCATACCCATTTTGTCTTTGCTTATAACATTCGCACAAAGATATTCAAAACTCGTATATTTCTTTGGATCTCTTCGATTTGAGGCTCACAGAGGGAGCTATCGAAAGTTTATAATATTACAGAACACTGAAACCCCTATTGTGCACAGCAGAAAGTGTATTCATTTTATTCAATGTGTCTGTCTATATTAATAAGTTTGTTCAAGAGAACCCCTCGGTCGTGATCTTTGTTTTCTAAAAATATCTGTCTGCGTGGAAATCCAAATATGGAGCACCTTGTATTATTTATACTTGTTCTTTAATTTAGATTCCCTTCAAATAAATGTTGACCTCAAATGAAAAGACAATTATTGCATGTAGATACATATATAAAAAATATAATATGCTCAGGATTTGTTATCTTTCTATTGTGGTTTACGTCATCCTAATATTCAAACATATTTAGATTTTTGCATAGTAAACATACATATAGTAAGAGAAATTAGTTTTATACTGAAACATTAATACCCTGGGAAATTTTAATATTAAATAGTTCTAGGTGATAAATATACAAATATTTATTTATATAATCCTGATATGCTTTAATCATGTTAAAATGGAAAATAATTACTTTAAAAATGTTGTTTTTCCTTAGCTGATTAGTATTACATTTGTTTGTAGAACAAATATTTTTAATTAGACATGTCAATATATTTACGACCATATACCATTTAATGCACTACTTTTGCGTACAGGGTATAGAAATGATCTCTACGTAATTTTGTATAATTTAAATAACGGCACATGGTTTTTGTGGCTCTTTTTGGTGGGCGGTTTACCGAAGTCTTTTTTTCGTTTCGTTTATATTAATTTTAAAAGTCCAAGAAAATTCAAAGGCCTAATAAATTTAGACTCTGATTATTAACTGATTGCAAATGTGTTTACACATTTTATATATTTCAAGTGTTTTCTAAATCGATAAGTATACTATTTATTTAAATATTGCTGTGCAAATATATCAATGAGAGATACGATTTTTTCGTCATGGACTGCCAATGCGTAATTGTTTATACAATTGTTCCCATAAAACTAGATCAACATTGCGCAAAAACTTACAAATGTACAAATAATGCAAATGGAAATCAATATTTTATACGTTATTTAAGCCGATTACGAATCTATTGGAAACGGTAAATAAACTTAATTAGATTATTAGATTCATAGTTTTTTTTTAAGGTAGGCAAACAATTTGCAGGCAATCTTTCGCAATTTCCGACTCGGGAATAATTTGCAAGAGTATTTAATCTTCCCCTTTTGAATCCTGAAAATTGTAATTGCTTCTTGTTTGCGATTTCATTGTATTATTTTTATATAAATAGATAAATTGTATAAATAGTTTGACTAGAGATAAGTTCAAGTTTATGGTTGGTATATAAGTTAATTGAACGTATAATTTAAAGCACTAACCAGGTGCGCACAAATCTGTTTATTTCAGCTGATACTGTAATAAAAAGCCGGTGGGAAATATTCTTTAAACTCACTTACTTTAATAACTGCTTCTCACTTCTTCACTTCTTTTAATAACTGCATCAAGATCAAACTCTTGATTTAAATGAACCTTTTAAAGTTGTCCTACAATAAAAGCTTACTGTTTATAAATGTGAATAATATAATCTTGAACTTTTACTAATTTCAGGGCTGTGGCTGCATATTTGCGTGCTCTAAATCTTTCACCCAACAATGCTGTTGTCCACGGAAATCTGGCGTGCGTCTACTATGAGCAAGGACTCATTGACTTGGCAATTGACACATATAGGCGGGCCATTGAGCTGCAACCAAATTTTCCCGATGCATATTGTAACCTTGCAAATGCTCTTAAGGAAAAAGGACAGGTAATATTCGATTGATTAAGCTTTTTGGGGATTAAAACCTCGGCGCGTGTTTCGTTTTTATTTATTTATATTTAGTAGATAGTTTGTCTATTGCACATTTATTTATCTTTTTAATTTCCTTGGTGCCTTTCAATATTCATATAATTAACTGTCTTGAGTTGTTTCTATTTGTTAGGTCAAAGAAGCTGAGGATTGCTATAATACCGCACTACGACTATGCTCGAATCACGCAGATTCACTTAATAATTTGGCAAATATCAAACGAGAACAGGGATTCATTGAGGATGCAACGCGCCTTTATTTGAAAGCCCTTGAAGTGTTTCCCGATTTCGCAGCGGCACATTCGAACCTGGCGTCTGTGCTGCAACAGCAAGGCAAGCTGAAAGAAGCCCTAATGCATTACAAGGAAGCAATTCGAATTCAACCCACATTCGCCGATGCGTACTCCAATATGGGTAATACTTTGAAGGAGCTGCAGGATGTTAGCGGGGCACTGCAATGCTATTCGCGAGCTATACAAATAAATCCGGCATTTGCCGATGCACATAGCAATTTGGCGAGCATTCATAAGGATTCTGGAAATATTCCTGAAGCGATTCAATCTTACCGTACAGCTCTAAAGCTAAAACCTGACTTCCCCGATGCTTACTGCAATTTAGCACATTGCTTGCAAATTGTTTGTGATTGGTCGGATTATGATGTACGAATGAAAAAATTGGTTGGCATCGTTGCCGAGCAGCTGGACAAGAATCGTTTGCCATCTGTGCATCCACACCATTCAATGCTGTATCCATTAACCCACGACTTTCGAAAAGCGATTGCCGCGAGGCACGCCAATTTGTGCTTGGAGAAGGTACATGTTTTGCATAAGCAACCGTATAATTTTGCAAGAGATTTACCAAGTAGTGGACGTATACGGATTGGATATTTAAGCTCAGATTTTGGAAATCATCCTACCTCACATTTGATGCAGTCAGTACCCGGATTGCATGACAGATCAAAGGTAGAGATTTTCTGCTACGCCCTCAGTCCTGATGATGGTACAACGTTCAGGCACAAAATAAGCCGCGAAGCTGAACACTTTGTTGATCTTTCCTTAATTCCATGCAATGGCAAAGCAGCCGATCAGATATACAATGATGGCATACACATTCTAGTTAATATGAATGGTTACACAAAGGGCGCAAGAAATGAGATATTTGCCCTTAGACCTGCACCAATTCAAGTCATGTGGTTAGGTTATCCAGGCACAAGCGGTGCCAGTTTTATGGATTATATTATCACAGATGCAGTTACCAGCCCCATGGAATTGGCCAATCAATACAGCGAGAAGCTATCGTATATGCCTTACACATATTTTATTGGTGATCACAAGCAAATGTTTCCGCATCTAAAAGAGCGACTTATTGTTTGCGATAAACAGCAGCAATCATCTGTTGTTGATAATGTTGCAGTCATTAATGCTACGGACTTGTCGCCTTTGGTTGAGAGTACGGATGTCAAGGAGATCAAAGAAGTGATTAATGCGAATAAACCAGTAGAAATTACACTTAAAGTAGCAGAACTGCCAAGCACGACCCAGTTAGTATCGATGATTGCTTCTGGACAGGTGCAAACATCATTGAATGGTGTCGTCGTTCAAAATGGACTGGCAACTACACAAACAAACAATAAAGCAGCCACTGGAGAGGAGGTTCCGCAAAATATCGTTATTACAACACGTCGTCAATATATGTTACCCGATGACGCTATAGTATACTGTAATTTTAATCAACTATACAAAATCGATCCTCAAACTCTGCAATCTTGGGTAGTCATTTTAAAAAATGTGCCTAAATCTGTTTTATGGCTGCTGCGCTTTCCGGCAGTTGGCGAGCAAAATATTAAAAAATCTGTCAGCGATTTGGGTAAGCAATAAATGGAAGATGTTGCGAATATTTGTTATAATATTAAATATTTTATTTTTAGGTGTTTCTTCGGAAAGAATTATATTCTCAAACGTTGCTGCAAAGGAAGAACACGTACGTCGTGGACAATTGGCCGATATTTGTTTAGACACTCCACTGTGCAATGGTCATACAACTTCTATGGACGTTTTATGGACTGGAACTCCAGTTGTCACCCTACCCGGAGAGACATTAGCTTCGAGGTACAATTTATGCTTTTTAAAAACAATTTGTTGGCAATTTAATAAAAATATATATTTTATTATCTGCATTTGTATTATAGGGTTGCGGCTTCTCAATTAGCTACACTTGGATGTCCAGAGTTAATAGCCCGTAGCAGAGATGAATATCAAGACATCGCTATTCGCCTGGGAACGGATAAGGAATACTTGAAAGCTTTACGAGCAAAAGTATGGAAAGCACGAGTCGACAGCCCGCTGTTTGATTGTTCACAATATGCCAAAGGCTTAGAAAATCTGTTTTTACGCATGTGGAAGAGATTTCAAAGGAATGAACTCCCCGATCACATTTCTTCAGAATAAAGTTTTAAAACTAAATGTAAAGCAGACTAGGAGAGTTTAAGTACTACGACTGGAGTGGGGAGGCGAATGTATGCTATTTAGTTTGAATTTCTGTGACATATTTATATATGTTTCATGTATACCTAAAAATATTTCTGTATAAGAAGCAAGCAAGTGTAACTATTTACACACATATTCTTATTTTTGAACAATTTAACATGCTCTCATAAACATTTTGACCTTTTAAAATAAGACGTTACCTTGTATTAGAAACAAAAATAAAATCGCTTACTATTGAACACGGCATCATCACATCCCTCATATAACAATAACCTTTGTTTCTTTTTATAATTGTAAGCTGGGATTGCTTTAATTGTGTTAATATTTCCTGAGTTAAAATATTTAAGCTCATCGAATTTACGTTTTTTCCTTTGTAGGATTACAGGATAACATCTTGTTTATGGTAATAAAGCCAGCCCTGTGAGATTAATGAAAAATGTAGCAATAATAACAATAAAATAAAATAAGTACGTAATCAAACAAATCTGCGACCGGTCAGTTTTGTTGTTATCAATTTTAAAATAAATATGCTTAACAAATACTTATTTCTTTAACGATGTGCATTATTTAAGGCTTGGTACGGACATCGAAAAAAGGCCTCAAAGAAAGCAAAACTTCATATAAAAAAAAGCTGGCGTAATGTGAAGAAGAAGAACTTGGCATTTATCTCTGCTTGTCGATCCGGAGGAAAAATAAAAACGGAGTTGCCAGATATAGAACGAGCGTTGTCCATCACTGTTTGCAAACAGCTGAGAGGCGGAGAGAAATGTCTGGGCCACAAGTCAATAGCGACGAAAATATTGGTAGATTATAAGCAAAAACGAAAACTGAAATTGTTTTTATAGACATAAGTTAGATAATTCTGTATTTTTTCATTCATATAGAGGGAGAATCCACGTAAGAAGTTCAAAAGCGTTGGGTGCACCCAATACGCGCTGTGCTTGCGTGACATCGCATATTTCTCCTCTATTAACTTTAATGTACATTTTTCATTGCCTATTCTCTCCTCTTTTTATCCAAATCAGTTCTGCATGTTCAAATTTAAAATAAACCGCAATTGGCGAATAGAATTACCACTCAACTTTTTGTTATTTTGTTCGTGTTGCATTGGCAACACTGTCTTTCCGCTCGTCGACAGCTAAATATTGAGCATTTTCCGCCGCTAAAAATTTACCTCACGTCCGTACCAAGCTTAAAGAATAATAATAAAAGCTTAAAAGCAAGAAGAAAAGAGATAAAAGGTAATTTTTTTTTGCGCCGTAAATTCATTCATGAATGCAGTAATCAAGTTATCGATAAGTTGAAAACGGACATATTCCTGAGTGTTTCAATTTTAGTTGCATAAAAATCCGTAAATTTTATAAAATTGCGAATGCCTACTGCCAATTATAAATATAAAGTTAAAATCATAAACCAAAAAAAAAAAACAAAAACTTACCACCAAACAAATTTTTTTATTGCCTTAATTCATCTGAGCATTTTTACCTATTAAGAGTTGACAAAAATACTTCTGACTATTATCATAAATTAAATCCTTAATGGCGTACAAAACAAATGCATTTTTCTCTTTTAATAGTATAATAATCTCTCCTCATGCTATAAAATACACAAATTCTTAGTAGAATTTATTCTCCCATATTGAACTCAAAATTAAATTTCAGTAAATTTGTGTTTCATTTCCATGTTCCAAAGCTGCGCAGACTTACAAACAGTTTTACCGGAAATAATATACAGCTTGACAGCCGTGTTGACGTTTCTTTCTTCTTGTGGCATTTTAGCTGAAGGTACGTCGCTGAATTTTTACCTTTTTAAAATCTGTAAATTTACGTATAATCTTTGTATTTTAGCGGTTTAAACCACCAGTATAAAAAGATGCCTCCTAAATTTGATCCCACGGAAGTAAAATTAGGTAATTTTTATATTAATATGCTCACAGATAATGTAAGCGAGCAAGGCGGCACATATTTACAAATATTTTTGAATGATTTTAGTTTACCTGCGTTGTGTGGGTGGCGAGGTTGGAGCTACTTCATCGTTGGCTCCCAAAATCGGTCCTCTTGGCTTGGTGAGTATTCTTTTTTTTATTTGTGGAACTTAGTAATAATTTCTTTTATTTTTTTGCAGTCTCCTAAAAAAGTTGGTGATGATATTGCCAAGGCTACCGGCGACTGGAAGGGTCTGAAAATTACCGTGTGCCTGACTATTCAAAACAGGCAGGCTACCATTTCTGTGGTACCATCTGCTGCCTCCTTGATCATTAAGGCACTGAAGGAACCTCCACGTGACAGGAAAAAGCAGAAGAACAGTAAGTGTATCCCCAGTGAAAATGGCTAAAAAGTTCTATGTTATTGTGCGTGCAGTATACCTGAAGTATCTCCGACTCACTAAAATATTTAGACGTGCTCATCTTCCTTAATTCATCGCTGCCATATAGCCAACTATAATGTAGGCACGCCGGTGAATGTTTATGTGTAACAACGTAAGCATATTAAGTTTGTTGTGCATTTGGAAAATTTAAAATGGTTAACAACGATCGGAATGGAGATATCCTAGCACGTGCCCAAACTAACAATACCTACATAACAACAAACAAACGAAAACAATGACAAATGTGAATTCTTAAATTTTAAACTGTAAAGTTGTGATTGTGCCATTTTCTGTTTATCTGTTTGAAGTTTAGCATAAAATAGGCATATCATACAGTATTCGTAGTAAGCTAGTCAAAATATACTTTACTGTTCCATTTAAGGAATATGCATACTTTGTGGTGTCGGAGATTTCTTCTCATATTATTTCCTTCTATAAATTCAATATTGTTTAAATAGTGTTTTAATTACATATTTCTTTATTCTTTCAGTCAAACACAGTGGAAACATCTCCTTCGATGATATCCTGGCTATCGCACGCACAATGAGACCTAGGTCAATGGCGCGTGAGTTGAAGGGAACCTGCAAGGAAGTTCTGGGTACAGCCCAAAGTGTTGGATGCACTGTTGATGGAAAGCACCCACATGATGTTATTGACGAGATCAATAATGGATCTTTTGAAGTCCCATCAGAATAAACATAAATTCCATTGAAAAAACAATAAATCTATGTTTTACAGTCCGAAATGTGAGACGATCAAGAGAATTTTTATACAAGAAACATTAATTTAATATTTGATAAATGCATATAATTTGTAGTTGCAACGAAAACCACTGTTAAATTGTAGCTTGCTAAAGCCATCATTGTCCTACTGAACATATTTTAGAGCGTTCCAGATGGATTTTTCGAAACTTTACACAAGTCAAAGGGAAGAGTATTCTTTGTTTTCCACACTTGAGGCTTTTATAATGAGCAGAAAAACAGTCGGCTTACATACTCTGCTCGTCTTGATTAATTTAACTTAGTTTCTGCTTTATGCTTTAAATGACATTCATTGACTTAGTTCTTACAAAGTTATGATAAACATTTTCCCACGAATCCAATTTATTTCAACATATTGACATTAAATTGTAAAAACAACTGATTTTTACAAGTTTTCGATCATTTATTTCCTAAAACATCTTGGGAGAGCATTTCAGAAATTTTACTTTGCACACTTTGTTTTTCAAAAGTTTAAATCCCAGGGCTTCAATTTTAATCGATAGGAGGTAATGCGCCAAAAGTGTAATGCAACTGCGAATGTATCTATCGATTGTCACTAGTTAGCAATCGACTCGACTGTAAAAACAAAGTATTAAACTGTTTCCACTAAATAAGTGTTAATGCAGTTGTGACAATAAAAATAGCTTATAATATCTAAAAGTGTACAATAATATCGGCATGTAAAAATTTGACTAGTATGATGACATTTGTTGGTTTAATTTAATAAAAATCGCAACATTCGATTTTATAATGGTTGCATTTGTTAATGTGAAGATCAACTGTGGACTTGCGGTTAAGGGTTTGACAGTCCGATTAGTTTTGACAGAATCTTCGAAAAATGGAAGAAAATAATTAAGTAAAGCTAATACTGAAATACTCAAATTTGAACATGCAGAACTTATTTTGATAAAAGGAGGAGGGAATAGGCAATGAAAAATTTAAATTTAAGTTAATAGAGGAGAAATATGCGATAACGCACAAGCACAGCGCGTATTTGGGAGCACCCATCGCTTTTCAATTTTTTACGTGGATTCTCCTTTTATATTAATGAAAAAATACAAAATTATCTAATTTATGTCTATAAAAACCTTTTAAGCTTTCGTTCTAGATTATAATCTGCCAATTTTGTCGTCGTTATTGACCAAATTCAATTAGTCAGCATCGTTTTCACTTCTGTGCCAGACATTTATCTCCTATATACTTAGCGAAACTCTAAACAGTTTGATGTTTCGCCAGGCCAGTCAGCTTTTTCAAACAGTGCTGGATAACGCCCGTTCCTTAGTTCACGTCCGGACCGACAAGCGGAGATAAATGTCGTTCACTTTACACCAGCGTTTTTTTTATATGGAGTTTGACTTACGCTAGGCCTTTTATCTCACGTCAGTACTAAGCTTAAGTAAATAAATAACATGTGTTGCATTGTTAAAAACATACTTCGATATATATATATATAATATACATATATATAATTTTTTAAGATATTTTAAAGTTACATTTACTCGTCCAATGACTTCAGCCGCAGAACTTCTGCGAGCAAAAAGTAGTACATGTACCGGTTACTTACGTATTACTCATCTCTAGTTTCTACATTGTCCGTTTTCACTGAATCAGTGTCCGAAGTGAATAAATTCATGAAAATATGATTGTCAGCCACAAATATAAAAACTAAAAATAATTGTCAATACGTGCAAACTGCATTTGTCGTGTTTTGTTTATTAAAAAATAATTGAATTCTTCACAATGCAAATGTACATTAATCGTTTTTCTCTTTAAGTGACATTAAATATAATTTTAGTTGTGAAACAATCGTTGTACATTACATATAAACGAGTGTCGTAAACATGCGAGAGTTTAAAGTTGTTGTGCTCGGATCTGGCGGAGTTGGTAAATCGGCTCTAACTGTTCAATTCGTTTCGGGATGTTTTATTGAAAAATATGATCCCACAATTGAGGACTTCTATCGAAAGGAAATAGAGGTTTGCTACATACAATTACATATGTATATGCATGCATCACACGTCTTGTAATCAGAATTTATACTTATGTATGCAAACTACATACTTACATACATACAGACAGGAACATTCACACTAGCATATTCATGTATATGTGCATATAAATATATATAATATGCATGCATATAGAATCCAGTAAACTCTAAATGCACATATGTACAAATATACTTATGCTTATACATACAATTTTATGTGTTATTACATGTACACATTTATTGCATTTTTAGTATTTAAAATAATACCATTACACATGCATATGTATGTATGCCCATATGTATGTATACATACAATGAGAACCAACATATATGGTTGTATGTATGTATATTTACGTATGTATAAACTTGTATTGCTTTTAGAAACAACAACGGCTTCATTTGCTGCATTATTACTGAACTTAATAAACATGATTCGACATTTAAGCTTTGCTTTGCATTAGTTTTGTAAAGTTTTAAAAGGGTGATGTCTGTTGCGGCTATGTATGTATGTTTGTAAGTATGTGCAGAGCAGACACATAGATACATATGTATGTATGTATATGAATGTACCCTGTCGTTCGGGGTGGTGGCTACGTTGTTGGCGATTCACCGACCACCGGTGGCAGGAACCGGACGGACCATTTGTCAAGCCACAAGCTGCATGTTTTGCCAGCCACATTTGTACGCGCATGTATTGGCCGCAATAGATAACCGAGAGTGACATGTCTGTTTTCTATTTAAACAATAGACCGGGTTAATCCTTGAAAATTGCAAAAGTAAAACATAAATGAGAAATTTTAATTAACTTTGGGCAAGCGCTACTTTTCAAATCACGCCTTTATTGCAGGTGTCGAAAAATATACATTCTTTGATTATTAGTCACCGCGTTTAATATTTGTAATATACCAGATATTGTGCCAAGATTTTTCCTCTTATTGATAATCCGTTTATATATGAAATTGTGTCGATTTAAATAAAATTGAGTGGACTTTAATAAATTAAGTGGCGGCAAAAAGTTCTTTAAAAGATGTGTTGTAAATCAATCTAATTTTGCTAGATAAGGCTCAGCTGTCTTATAAACTTAGTTTGCTTCAATTAATTGAATCTTCTTCCTGTTTCTTGCTTAAATTCTTGTTAAGAGTTTAATTGAGGTCACAAAAGTGACTCACTCAAAAACATAAAAGCTATGCTCTCGAAGCGTTTCAAAACGTTTAGCATTTAAGATTAACACGTTTTTTGATTATCCTGTTTAATTTTTCACATTTGCACTCTTATGATTTTTTTTTTGATTCAAAAGTTTATTAAAATTAATGTATTTTGTAAATATAATTTAAAACTAATGGGTTTTCACGTTTGTTACAGGTGGACAGCTCTCCCTGCGTTTTGGAAATATTGGACACGGCAGGCACTGAGCAATTTGCGTCCATGAGAGATCTCTACATAAAAAACGGGCATGGATTCATTGTAATGTATTCGCTGACTAACCATCAAACATTTCAGGTAACTTAATTTTGAAAACAACATTTAAAAGATTTAAAATGTCTTAACAAATGTTTATTATTTAAATTTAAACACACATATTGAACAATTTTAAACTATAACTTTATACTTAAATTTCGCTTTTAGGATATTTCTAGTATGAAAAATGTGATTACTCGCGTTAAAGGAAGTCAACCAGCTCCAATATTGCTTGTAGCGAATAAATTCGATTTGGATTGCCAAAGAGAGGTGTCTACTGCTGAAGGTAAGCTTTTTATTTTTCGAATGAACGTTAAATACTTTTGAAATTATTCTTGGCATAACATTTAAGCAACTCAATGTTTTATTTGCTTATATTTTCTGACTATCGACTTATTTTACTGATAATAAATGGTTTCACATCTTTCAATTGCAGGAAATGCCTTGGCACAACTTTGGGAATGTCCATTTATCGAAGCTTCAGCAAAAGATCGAATAAATGTCAATGAAGTCTTTGCCACGATTGTTCGAGAAATGAATTTAACACAAGAAAAACGACAAAAAAAGAAATACTGTTGTTGTACGCTTTTATAGAAATTTGTAAATATATAAGATAATTATAGTTAAAAATAAAATCACTTATATGTATGTCATAATTATAATGAGCATTTATTAGTTGGATCTTAACCGCTTCGTCTCGGTAGGTATATTGCAGGAGAATCATCATTCCTTTCTTAGGACTGGAAACTGCTTGGGCAATCCTCTTGACAACCATCTGAATATGCACACAATTATTTATTAACCGATATCTTGGACTAAAATCTTTTCTCAGTTAAGCAGACTTTTATGATGCTGGTATAGGAATGGATTCCAATTCCATTAATGATTAATATATGGAAGTAATATATTGCGGTGGATATAATCAAAATCCTTTCACTAACTTAATTGACTAAATAAAACTCAAAGAGCGGTTTATTATTAAATTTATTTGACATTACAAAGTGCATAAATTGCTGATAATATCAAGCTGTCAGTAAAAAAAAATGATTATAAAAAATGTTTCATTACTTTTGACGTTTCCTTACAGTAAACGATCATTAAATTCAGTTTGCCAATTTAATATTAACTATTGCAAATGACGTTTTTTTTTTTGCTACAAAAAGATAATAATGTCACTATGTGAAAAACGTTTCCCGTAAATTCCCAGTAATCGGTAAAAGTAATAGTAGTAATACTTAAATCTACAGCTACATCTACTTTTTATTGCAGCCACACTAATTGTGTCATAATCTTTTAAAATATATGTACAGGTTAGCAAATTCGTATATACAAATTATGTTACAAAATATTGCGGAAATAATTTTTCGAAAAATGACAGGTGTATAAATTGTTGAAGATTAAGTAATTAATTATTAAGTAATCAATTGCAATTACAATTACAATAATTTTAAAAAATCCACTTCAATGTTCAGAAAATGAGTATAAATTGCTATAAATTTATTTTTGCAATTTTAATTATACAGACAAGTTTTAAATATTTCTTCTCAAATTCAACGCTTGCTGCTAAATTTAAAGTTTTTCGATTTTAAATATTTGAAAAGAATTACTCAAAACTATAACATTATTAAAATTTGAAATAGGTGCTGGAATGGACTGAGAGCAGTTTTAGAAAAAAATTAGACATTTTTGAATTGAAGATGACATATTTTGGACGGTTTTCAATTAAGAGTATATAGTTTTATAACATTTAACATTTTTTTTTATTTTCAGCATATTAAAGCACCATTATAATGAAAAGAAAATATATGTGTTCTAAGTGTAAATAGAAGTAAATAGAATGTTGCATATAGTATAAGCATAAAGTCGAAAAGGGCTTATTACTTTATCAAATTCGATATATAATTAATAGGTAAGGGGTTTATATTGAAATATGGAGTTAATATTAAATGAATTATTCATGTGAGTATTCGAAATAAATTTGAGTATTTTGAATTTAGTAATTCACAGGGAAGGAATTAACTGGAGCTTAACCAACGTAGGCAAATGGTGGGTATGGAGGTGGGTAATAGTTCGGGAATCCAGATCCAGAGTTTTGAATTGGGAGAGTGGCAGTAATCAATTGGGTGACTGCAGTAGGAACAACAGAAGTTGAAAAGATTGTTGTATAGGCAGTTCTTGCTCCAAATGTTAGTTTCAATACTTTACTACTCGTTGCTGTAACCAATGTGTTTAGTATGTTAGTAGATGTGATAAATTGCTGTTGTGGAAGGCCCAATAGGGGATTGAACGGATTAAACGGATTGATGGAATATGGAAATTGTGACATTGGCGACATTGGCAGTATTGGCAATGTGGACACTTCGGTAACGTAATCGGTTTTCTCAATTACACCAACGGACTTGGACAATGTTCTTAATATACTATCAGTTCCCCTCTGAAGAGGTACTACGTAGGATTCCCAAATAGTTTCGAGCTTAATCACTGGACGTGTGGACGTAATTACATTATTACTGGGATTAAGGGGATTTGGATTCAATACTGAAATTTCGGGGTTGTTTAACTTTTCCGGGATATTTTGGTTGAATTGAATATTTGGAAGAATATTTGTTGAATTTGAAATACCCTTATTCTCCAACTTATTATTCGCGTTAATTTTCGAATCAAATTGACCTGCATTGCCTTCATCGCCAAATTCAAGGTCCAAATTTAATTCCGAACCAGCCTCATCCAAAATAGCTGCAAAGTCCTTAAAGTTTTTAGCAGGAATGAAATTGTCCCTAAATGGCGAGATAGTCTGAGTGACTGTTACTAAGCTAGTATAGTCAAAGGTTTGTACTAGAGTTATCTGTACTGTTTCATTTTTCTTTTCAAATATGATCGGCAAGATCTGTGTTCTCAACTTGGTTTGAGTAATCGAAAATGAATCAGTTATTGTCTCCAGTTCTGGGGTCTCAAGGCTATCAGTGATATAAATAGGCTTCAATGTGGAAATGCTCCCATCTAAAGTTGGTTCGATCATCGGCATCGTAGATTCCAAAATGTTCTCAGACAAGGGTCCATCATCACTGGAGTATTCCTCAATTTGAGATGTTTTTATTGTTTTCTCAATAGTTGAAGTTATCGTCAGGAAGCGGGTCTTTTTCACAAGTCCTGCCTGAAATTTTAGAATCCAAATAAGATATTGGAGTTAATATTTCGAACTTGTGTGATATACATAAAGATTATTGAAATATGTACCTGGAATACAAATGGACTTTTTATGGTTGCTATTTCATAGTAAGTATCTTCAAAATTGCTGGGTGTTGATATCTCGACATTCAATGTGCGCACAAAGTTTTTCGGCTTTAGCTCATCATTATCAGCCACAACTGAGTTTTGCGAGCCAACAGCTTCCAAGTCTCTGCCCAGATTATTATTGGGCTTTTGCAACTGCAATTTATCGTCGCCTTCAAAAATCGCTTCATTGATGCTGTCAGGGGCGATTGTAGCATTTCGTGTTGTCGTGTTGCTGCTGGACGCCTTTCTTATGTTAACTTTTGGTTTTGGCGCTGATTTATACTGCCAGCGTCCAGGTCGCCTATTCAGCTTTAAATTGTTTTGGCCAAGATTTTGTACGTTTTCCTCGGGCTGCTGCTGTTGCTGCTGTTGTTGTTGCTGCTGCTGTTGGCTGGTTTTCGTTCTAAATGAACGCCGTGAACTTGTGTCTACCGCCGTTGCGGTAATTTGCGTACTCGAACTATGCGTATTTTTATGTCTCCTGAAAATCAATAGATTAAGTACATTTCTTGCAAAAAAAGCTGCGTTTTTGACTCGACACCAAGAGATTTGAACTCAATCGATTTAATTGAAATATTACAATACCTTTTTCCTTTATTGCGAGAAGATTTTCGTTTTTCGCCTGGTTCCCGATTACTTTTACGACTACTCTTCGTATATCCATTCTGCTGAGGCGTTGATTCGATAGACGCCTTGATTGCCTGAATAGTTGGAGTTAAAGTTTTCAACACTCGCGATGAAGATGGTGCGCGGTTTTTGTTTCTCTTTTCAGTACTTGTTACGGATTGAGGCGCTTGTGCGTATTTAGTTGAAGGCTTCGATCCTAAAGCACTGTTTTTATTAGTTAAGGTCTCTCCCTTTTTCAAAAACAGTCCAGAAGACAGATTATGATTGTTCTCTCGCTTTGACTGATAGATTCGTTGTCTATCGGGATCAGCTCGTGATTTGATGTTAACCAAACGGAAGGTCTCTTCAGCAAACTCTTCGGGCTGGCGTGAAAGTAGAGCATATTCTGGATAGTCTAACGTTTTAATCGGAGTATTCGATAAACTAATTATATTATTGCTTTCAGCTGTAGATGTTGTTTCAGCATCCACTTTTGAAATGGGTGCAATAAGTGGAGTCGGCTTAATTCCATTTTTACTCGTCTCTTTTTCATGCGAGGGAGGTCTGGTTTCAATAATACTTAATGGCTTCGGTGTGGTCTTGTTTATGGAAAGCTCTGAAATTTAACAGATTTAGATATTAATTCTAACTTATATACTGTCTCAGCTATTGCCGGAAGATGACATATCTAACAATTACAAATTAGTTGTTGTTGAACTTACCGAATTGAGGAGAGCTTTGTGGAGAGAACACCATAACTGTATTCCCAATAGTTGTTGTGAAATCCAAAAACCCATAAACTGTTTGTGTTATTTGCGTCTCCGTGGAAGACACTTAAATTGGATATTTAAAAATAATATTTCAAATTTGGTTAAATTTTTATTTGTATGTCAATTTCTTTCAGAGTCTAGTGAATGAATAAAGAAATCTCCTGCTGAAATATCTTTTTTCTTTTATATGTATTTCATAAAGGACTTACCACAGTTTACTAACAAAATGATACACAAATAAAGCAACATATTGAATAGTGGTTCAGCAAAGGCGATAAGAATTAAATAACTTGATAAACTGAAAATTCAAAAAAAAAATATAATTTTATATTAATTTTTTGTAAATAAAAGATATTGAATTTTAAATATAATGACATAATTTGAATTATCATTGTATCGAGTCGTTCAAATTGAACTCGATTACGTTCTGTTTATCGATCAATCCATTTAAAAATTCCTTCGATTAAGATCCTTTATCATTAATTTAGTTCGTTTCAATTCCATTCCAGTTTCCATATTTAGATTTAGACCAAATCCAATTTAGTTCGATCGATTTTTATTTAAATTTTACTGTTTGTGGTGATGAGTTCGTTCATCGATCTTAATACTCGCAAAAACAAATACATTATTATACCAATTAGTTCATTATATAAAAAACCAAAGATATGATGTCGGCTTTAATGAAACATATGTACTATGTGTTATTTTCAATTTATGAAATTCTCATGCTAATGATTCTAAGATTTCTTGCCGGATCCTGGCCATAGATAAACTTACCAGTTTCTAACCCGTGTCTGCAGCCAAAGTCGACTGCAGCGCTATAATCCCCCAGTAAAGTGATAATCCAACATGATCGTAAAAAAAGCAAATAAATTAATTGTTAGTAAAACTTATTTTGAAATCTTATTGTTAGTTTCTTCTTAGCAATTTATCTGATGGAAAAAAAAGTAAGAGTGATCTGTTGAGAGGGCTTGACTATGAGATAAATGCTTATATACATACATACGCATGCTCCAAGGTCTACTTCATATGCACAAACACACAAACTGCTTGCATAGATATACGTATGTATGTATGTACATACACTGCTTTACAAGCAGTCCGCTTTATACAACGTATTTACACTTAATATACGTTCAAAAATAAAATACAAAAACATACAATAATTTATGTAATCGTACCATGCACAATTAAATTTCCATATTTAAGTATATATATGCATATATTTATAAACAATCATTGGGTTTTGCAATAAAATTAAACGACACTGGTGCCACAAAGCATATGTATGTATGTATTTATGCCCACATCATAAGTTTGTATACGTATGTAAAATATATATGTATGTACACAAACTCATAAACACCTTTCCCCGCACATAATCACACACAAATATTTACATATGTATGTATATTTATTATATATATTATTTATTTACTATTTCCTTGTAAATTTTGTGAATTGAACGAATTTTATGAAATAATCAATTTATTTTTAAAAACAACGAAATATAAAACTTAAAAAAACTTTATTTCTTGTGTACCTGTATTTTATGCACGAATGATTACAGGCATAGCCATTATTATTAAAAGCACACACTCAGGTAAAAACAAATAATAACAGAAGAAACACCATAGAAGTGGCCCAAAACTGGCTGTTTTTGCCAAAGGTAATGCATTCAATGGTCTCTTAAGTTTGCGTATTGTGCGCACACACACAGGTGTCAGCTCCAAGCAGAAGAATGCAGCAATTGAGTTACATATATTTAAACATGTGTATGTGTGTGTATCTACAGGTATGTTTAAACGTTGGGGTTACTCGTGATGTGAAGCTTATTTTTCTTGTGGCTTTTATGTTATTTTATAAATTTGTTTGCGATCTTTAATAATATCATTTATATTATCGATGGTTTGCAAAATATATTTTTAAATTATAAAGAAAAGTCTATTCACAGATAGCTATGCTGGTATTACTACTGTGGATTTCTTTATGCAACATTAAATAAATCGTTGTGCAAACATAGCATACACCCTACTAAACAACTTATAGTATGTATATGAAAGTCGAATGGAGTTTTGCAAAATATTAAGGGCTTTATGTAGAGTTAATTTTATATGCTAAAACTATAATATGATCTAACTAGCATTCGTTATAGTACTCAAATACTTAGTACTCAGATACTAAAAGAAAGTGTACATTTTTTTTATAATAGCAACAAAATAGGAAGTGTGACCATGCAACACTAAAATGTAACCAAAACTTGGGTGGTCATATTGTTGGGACTGCTGAGGTATACGTTTTAAAGGTGTAGAATTATTTGAATAAAACGTGGAAAGGAAATGGGAAGCGTAAATGTATGGTTTGCTATAAAAGAAGAAACATCCGAAACCCCGCAAGCGTCTCGCATATTCAAAATTTCAGTTAAAGCTTGTATTTTAGCATTGTTGGCCATATTTGAACACGTAAATATATTTTTTTTTTACTACTACTACTACTAGAAACACTGGCCAGATTTTTCTGATTTGTTTCCGACACCCTTTTTTATATGTAGTAAACGCCTAGCGAAACGTGTTTAGCTTATCTGATTACTAGGCAGATTACGCAGAAAATCTTAGCTCCGTGCTTTTGATTATTGCTTTCTGTTATTGGCTTTAAGCTGGTTATTCAGGCTGATTTAACTGCAAGCATGGGAAATCTTTTGTTTGCTTATCAACTTTTTGCGTATTTGGACCTCGGATTTGCTTAATCTTTGTTATTCGTCCCCGAGTCTCTCCCACATAATTGTTAAATGCGAATGTACTATACAGTCTCAATGTCGTGTTACCAAAAAGTTGTTGAGCTTCCCTCGCTATATTAAAATAATGCTAATAAGATCGTGGCTGTTATTCACATTGCTGCATGGGGGCTGTCTCTGAAGTTTCACATTTAAGTTTTAAAAAAATTGGATAAAGTTAAAATTATGAATTCCTGGGACTTCCACAAATTAAATAAATAAATAAATAAATATGTATATTTAAATATATGCAAAAATATTTATTTTTTTTAATACAAAATATAAAACTTTAATATCTAATTAAATGGTTTACACATAAAAATGTATTAATTTATTTTATACCATTCCAAATCGTCAGGTTTGTGGGAAGACGGTGTAATGATAGTTTGGGCATCATTAAAAATATTGCTGCAAATATTATCTCCGATCTGAAAAAAAATGAGCAATATAGAAATAATTAGGTTTGCACTAAAATGGTTTCTAATGAAAAAAAAAGAATTAATTTTCTTAGAATTTAGGCCATTTTAGATATAGAGATATATATCGGTACATAAGATGGTGCATCCGATTTTTCGCGCAACGAAGTGAATGCCTGTATCTTATTACTATATTGTACGACCAAATATTTACCTGAAGAGACGATACTAAATTATCGGGGCAGTCTAGTCCACTAAGTCCAGTTTCTAAAAAAATGCAAAAGAAAAGATATATACGTAAGTACAAATTATTATATAAATTTGCTTAATAATACGCTAAAGTCGATAGATTATTTATTTTATTTTTAATTGAAAAAAAAAAATATTTTAAATTTGTATACTTTGAATTTATTAAAAGAAAAACACTTGAAAGAAATGTGTTACTTTAATTCTTATGATTATCTTGGGAACGGCGAGAATGAAATATTTTTATAGGATATTCAGGATTCGAAAAGCGAAGCTGTGGGTTGAGGCTGAAGCACAAGCTAAGTCTGTCGGGAAATAGGGGAATAAGGACTATTAATTGGAACACCCGCGACTGTTATTCATGAATAGCCTTAATAACGAAAGAATATTAAACCCCGAATAGTCATTTTGAGAATCAATATGAGGATTTAGTTCCATAAACATTTGCGACTTCTGACTTTGGCCGATTAATTATCAGCCACTCCCAATTTTATTTGCGGATCGGAAATGTTCTAGCGTTATACTTACGAATTCTCGGATCGTTCCACGAAGTTGTTCGATCGATATGATTTATAAAATATATATCTCCAGACTCAGTAACAGCTTGTTCCCAACCATCGGGTAGTGGGCCAATGTGGCTAGCAATAGTCGGTGCGCTAGATTGTTTTGTATTTTGTAATATATCTGCACAATAAAAAGAAAAAACCTCAAGTAAATTGAAAGGAATCTTGTGGATGCGGTAATGCCTATATCATTTGACATTTGTATTATCTTTTCAAACTGTTACTGCAGTAAAGTCCTATCTTTTGAATCTAACACAAATATGGTAGAAGTAGAATAAATATATTCCTGCTCTGATTAGAAAATTCTCGACAAGAAACCTGATCTCTCATAATTGAGTCCATACATTGAAATGGTCATGTCGATCACAGTCGCTTTGTGCCATTAAATTTCTTTAATTTACATACTAAATAAAAAAGATAAATTTACTACTGAAGCGTACCATTCGGCTTTATCCGTTCAGCAATAGCGCGTTGTTGTTGGCGAAATTGGATTCTTGGATCTTCCCATTGCGTTGTTTTTGTTGTATGACTGGAAAGACGGACATTAAAATTAAACAGTAAATTATGTTATGTGCAATATAATTTGGGACACCAAGAGGGGGGGGGCGGGGGGGGATTAACTATTAAATTGTACTCACTTCAAATAATAAATCTGTCCATCATTTGTTTTTGCTTGCTCCCAGCCTGGCGGCAATGCTCCCAGTTGGCTTTGCAATTGAATTGGACTCACAACGTCATATGATCTTTGCTTTTTATGTATGGTTTGCGTAGATATTGGATTGTCCTGTCCCTGTGCTTGTCCTTGTCCCATGCAAGTATTAATTACGTCTAAATCAATATTGTTTGCCGTACTATTGGCAAAGTCCACACTGTTATCTGGATATGCAGGACCTGGACCTTGATTGGTATTGTTCCCTCCACTTGTTTCATTGTTTCTCGAACGCACATTATAGTTCTGCTGAAGAGATGCTGGGCTGCTCCTTGCGCGAAAGTGATGTATTGTTAGACGACTCTGTGATGGCTGCTGCTGGGGCTGCTGTGAGAGGGGCGACTGCAATTCTGACTGCACAGTCTTGTTGATATTAGTTTGAGAGCCATCGTATGTGGAATCAGCGCTATTTGCTCGCGAATGCAACGGAGCAGGAGGATTGAAAAACGAATTCGGAAGCTTGCGCATACGAAATGGGAGTTGCAATGGAAGCTTTGCGTCACCTGGATTTAACACACTGTCAAATAAGGCTTGCAAGTTATCATCGGAATCTTGATTTACTCGAACAACAAGATTTGTTGATAGTTTGGTGGGTGCCAACATATCTTCATCGTCGATATCTTTTTCGCTTATGCTGCTGCTTTTATTGCTTAATGACATCGTTAACGTATGTTAAATAAAACAATTGTTTATGTATTCAAACGGTTTTAAACAAAAACAAATTAGAATATCGTCAGAAAATTTCATTTGCTTGTCCTTGTAAGTCACTTCATTATTAAAGGCAATGTTAATACATTTAAAATTGTCTAATTTCTCGTTTCCATGAGTGATATGTAGGACTTAAACAACATTTGTTATATATACATATATATGTATATTATTCCATTCGCAACAGAACTGCCAACATAACACAACAAGTTACACAAAGGGCACCATCCATCCACATCGATGAACGAATGAACTTATTCAGTCAATCATGAACTAAATCGTTCATTTCGCAGTTGGTCCGTAAATGTCTTTAAAAAAATTGTAAATTTCTTGTAAAAATTAAACATTAAAATATAATCATTAAAATGTCCCTGCTCTTAATTATTAATTATTTATAAAAATGTTCTTTATGTTCTGCCTTGTAACATAAATTAAATTTAAAAAATACATTTATATATATTTTTATAATAACTGAGGAGTTTATACATTTTATTTTGTATAGCATTGGATGCGATATTTCGATATTTCGTGGATGCAAGTTATATGTTTGATATTAAATGGACGCAAGTTGTACATGTTGGATATTCGATAACAAATGGACGCAACCTTATTTTCCCAAAAAGTTTTGTGTTAATATTTTTTAAATTATAATAAATTAATATTTTTCCAAAACTTTTAATTTAATTTGAATAGATCTTCTAAGATTCATGAATATCCAGTTGGAGCTTTCGCATTCCTTGTATATGCATGTCATGGCATAATTATCGATTTATTGGTAATCGTGTTCCAATTGGAAAATGCCCAAAACGCAATTCTCTCAACCTGTCTATTGGCTTTTGTCATAGTTTTTAAGCCGATTGGAACCAAGAAAAAAATATCGCTCGCTGAACGTTGACTCGCATTTTTCACCCAATTGGACGAAATTATCGAAATTTTTTGAAAGACCATCGATTAGAATATTGCCTAGATAATGCGAGAATTTATTAAACTACATATGTATGTATGTTTAATATAGACAGTCCCTAATTCGTATCCCAAAGAAATCCTCCTTCATCAGCTAAATAAAATGAATATTACATATTTTTGGCTTCACAATCATATACAATGTATATTTAGCAAGGTAAATTTTTAGCTTTTGTAATTACAGTTTTAAATATAAAGTTTAAAATCAATGTTAATCAGATTTTAGTCGATTTGCAAATTCTATTTGCTGAATTTCTCTCCATTCTTTTTTCGGTTTCATTCGTTTGAGCTGTCCATCCCAAACCAAGTCTACTAAGCCTCCCTGTTTCGCAATAACACCTTTAACGCGGTTAGCGAAGTCAATCGCCGATTCGCCATCCTGCCGATACATTGGTGGAAGGTACCAGACATCGCAAACAATTGCCCATGAGGTCATCATCATGTAAAGATATTGCATCATTGAATACTTAGAGCTGTTCCAAAATGCATCGCCAAATCGTGGATCGTATCTGAAAGGAATAAAATCGATTATTATTGTTCTTAACCGCGTATCGGCATACAAGTACTTACTTTATGGCTACTGGATAAATAACTCCGCCAACTTCAAAGCTTCCTTTCTTGAATTGCATCACAGACGTATTGTTAATGCAAGTGCCCTCCGGAAATATAAGAATAGGTGGATTATTTGGATCTGACACATGCTGTTTTAGTCTTTCGGCAACTAAATGTCGGTCCTTTGCTTCTCCTCTCTCAAACCAAATATGAGGCGAAGCCCTGGCCAGGGCTCTTTGCATAACTCCAAGGAAACCTCCATGTCGTTGACCAATCTAAAAGATGTACATCGCATTATTTAATTTTTTTTAATCATTTGGGCATATTCCATTTACAAGCACTTAAAAATATATTTTTAATAGCCACATAAACCAATACAAGTACGTCATCTACGTTAATAGACATCCATAGGAATGATTAAAAACTAGTTCGTTGGAGCATCGACTTCCAGTCAGATATCTCGCTCAAATTCACCAAATACCAATCGAAATTCCCAGCTCTGCAATCCGAGCTACGACCAATGTTTTCCATACCTTTCGTAATGTAACCAGGGAACTATATTTGAAGAGATAATCACTCTTTCAACATCTCCTGGCTGGAAATTGTCCTCTCGGTAGCGAGACGCGACAAACCGTCGATCTTTCTAGATTTCAAAAATCTTGCACATATTGTGGAGTTCCATGTTCACACGGGATTTATAACTAGGTTTTTTCTATTGATTTCAGTGTGCGATGCGGATAGCTGCGATGTACAGAGTTTCTCCGCTTAGATCTAGTTGCAATGTCCCCGAAAACTTTTGTTTCAGCGTCACAATCGGATTTCCATCGGCAGCGTGAATCGATTAATGTAAATCGCAGTAGTTAAACGCAGCTATATTTAATTATGGCCTATACCAATTGAATATGTGTAAAAAGAGTATGATAAACTTGTGAAAATCAGTGTTCGTCTGACTATTTTAGGCGTGTCGATCTCATTGATTAATGTAACTATATTACACGCAGATCCCCCCGGGGTGTAGACTAATTTTGTAGATTCGATGCAATTTATGTAAAATTTATGTGTATGTGATGAATAAGCTTTTAACCAGGCGAGAGAGAGAGGTCATTTTATCCACAACAAAAATAGCAGTGTATGCCAAAAAAAAACATTCTTCGCTGTTTGATCGATTAAATGAATGGAAATATATGTAGAATTTGAAAAAGAAAAATCTTACTGTCCCTGTAGGAACATCTAAACTTAGAAAGTTTTATAATACTGCTTAATAACTAAACTACGAGTAATTGGGGAGTAAAGAAATATAATTTAAAATAATACAGATTTAAAAAGACTACGAAAAACTAAAAATAGATATAGTATACTATATCTATATACTATTGTTTAACTATAACACAATATTTGTACATTTTACAATATAAAATGTGTTAATTTCTTAATATTTAAATTTATACCAATAGATAATACCAGTGTTAGAAAGGTTACAAATAAAGGTGCATTTCCATCGGAATTCTTAAGTTGTCTTACCAGAGAATATGTTGTGTCACACATCAGAACAAGTACATCGATAGGGCTTGTATGGTTCGCCACACAAATACCTGATGACGGGCGATTATCCTCATTATGGTAAGTTATAACAGCAGAAATAGCGCTGGACAAGACACCGAAACACTGCCCAAGAACACTACTCACAATAGCCCGCTTTTTCTTTCCATCCTTTAGATTTCCCACAGCAGCTGTACATAATGTCAACCACAATACCTGAGATTGCATAAAACAAGAATTCGTATTTTGTATGTATTGATAATGCGATTAAATCTTCACAGCTGTATAATTTAAATATTATTTTAATAATATATTTTTAATTGTACAATAAGTCAACTGATCAAAATTCTTAGTCATTCAGTTCAACTTTTAAGTCAAACTTGACTATTTATATTTGATAATATTTGTGTATTAATACGATTACTTCCGTAGAAGACATTGATGGCAACTGGCCAATAAGGGATATAAACCAACTCTATAAACAATTAATTAGAACACGTCATGATCTATCTTGCAAAGAAGAGCTCCAAATCAAAGTACTGAAAATATATCCTCAGATTTTTTTTTTTTTTATCAACAGACACACATATTTCTTGGACTTCTGTCTATTGCGTTAATTTTTGTTAAGTTTGAAATAAAACACAACAAATTAAAATGTTATGAAGCAATTTAAGTTACAAAACAATAGATAAATAAGATAAAGAAAGCATACAATTCATATTAATAATAATAAAACAAAGGAAGAGTGGTAAAAAATTAAAATAAAGCTTTTCTTATCCATACAACGAGTTTTTAACCATTAAATTTACAATTTTTGGGTTTTGCGAATACTGACGCGATACTGAGAATTGTGTAATACCCCATAGTTAAATGTTATTTCTATTTCAAAGTGATAAATAGTGAAGTTATCTTTGAGATGTTAGAAAAAATGTGAATTAAACCGGAAGATAAGGAAATGATGCTGTTGAATAAACATTTAACTTATCAAGTATACTAGCACACAAACTTATAGATATATTTTTAAAAATTACATATCTTTATGTAGTATTGCTTATGATTTAAGTTTCTTTACTGGTTTAAGAATAGAGAGTAGTCTTGTCGGTTCTGTCCGACAAATAAATACCTAAATACTGGATTTGTTATACTAACATGAATATATTATGTACTTGACTACTTATCCTAATTTGTAGAAACAAGATGTTATATTTGATTCCCCTATTATTGTGATATGCGTACGTTTTACAAAGCCCTAAGAATGATATTTGGTAAATGAGCCTCTTCTAATCCCCAAGATATTTTAAAATCGACTCGACTGTCACAAGTTTATGATACTCTTTTTAAGCATACTATGGATAAGGGGTAAGAAAATAAATGGTTAGGAAATTGTCTTACCTGCTTACACGTTCCTTTCTTAATTATAAATAATCACAACTGAATGTTAAAAAAATACAAAAACATTTTACAAAAATACTATTATAATAAAACCATAACGCAAGGACAAAAGACAGAAGCATAACACACATATATAGTTTCCATATAAAATTAAACATGTGGAAAAGTTTTAAAATACAAATTTCTTAAAAGTTTTTAATTTAGATCATCTTTTGCAAGTTTCGTATCAAAATCAAAACTTGAGTTGTAAATATAAACATTTTAAAATTGAAGTCTTCTTGAAATGTATATGAATAATTCGTGCCAATTATTTTTTCAATTTGATATGGAAACATTGAATTAAAAAAATCTTCTTTCTCACCAAGGAAAATGTACAGTCTGTTGATAATATTGCCACGTCCAATGGGGTGGTATGATTTGCTACACAGAACCCAGTAGTTTTGGGCTTATATTGTTTATTGTGAAATATTACAAGGGATGACAAAGAACTGGATATAAGACGGAATGTAATTTTAAAGGCCAAGTCCGCTAAGGGAAGCCGCAAAAATCGGAACGGTATTAATGCCACAAACGCGTTTGTTATAACTGCAAATAAAACCTAAAAACCAAAGTAAAATATTAATTAGAGAAATATTATAAAAGAATGCGGCTCCATAAAATCAATATGAACTGAAAAAACTATCTCAAGAATGCAGTTATAAAGTAAAACACTTGTTTACATTTTCTAATTAAAATACTAATGGTATTCCGGAAAGCGTTTTAGATTTGGTTTAGATTATTTTTAACCAAATCTAAATCAGTTGACGGAACGACCGTTTTTGCCCACTGATTAGTTTTAGATTTCGTGAACAGCTGACAGCCGGGGCGAACAGCTAATTGACAACTAAAAAGTATCCAGAAAGGGGCGTAATTGTACAAAATGTCAAAAGAAAGTCAGAAAAGGAAATTTATAAAAGTATTATTGAATATTCGCAGATTTTCAATGTAAACAAACACCATATGTCACACAGCTGTCACAGTTTCATTTGAAACCAAATCAAAATCAAAACGAAATCAGCCTCAGAGCAGATTTCACGAAATCAATTAGTAAGACCACATTTCCCTGATTTGCTCTGGGCACACTGAACAAAAATAATAAGAGCGCAGCGATGGACATTTGCTCTAACGTATTCGTACTTACATATCTAACTACTTTGAAACACATACAATCATTCACACACACAAACAAACGTGTTATTAACTAAACCCGCTGCTCCCCAACTCTCCGCTAAATAAAACAAGACCTTCAGCAACTTATATGGTCATTACTCGATCGTATTGAAATTTTTAGATTAGATAAAGTATGAGGTAAGGAGAGAGCATACCAAAGTTCAAGGCAATATCTAGAAATTCGCCATTGATATTCATTACTCACGAATTGTTGTGTCTCTATCTATTGCAGTTTCTGCAATTCATGAATTTATGCAGATGGGCTTTAACAGACGGACAGGATTAAATTGGCTCGGCTCTTGATGTTAAAATGTATATAGTTTAAAGCTATGAATTTCCCTTTAAATAAATGTTAAAAATGTACGCACTTTATCTGATAAAGGAAACGATCAAAAGTTGGGAACTTTTTGTTATCTACCTTAGTCACTTTGTCAACACATTGGGTAACACCAAACATGTTATATATGTATGTTATAACTGGTAATTATAATAGTAATTATTATAATGTTAGTTATATACATATACTTACACCAATAAAGCAAACCAAGACACGAAGAGGCATTAAAATAAAATACCGCACGGCAAATCCAATCACCCATATCATGGTGATTTTCCAAGATATGAATTCATAATGTCGGTTTGTTCGTGTTAGCATGTTCCAGCTCTTAAGCTCCTCGGCTTCAAATCGCGATGTTACATCATCTTCGATAATTGCTTCTATACCTGATTTTACATAATCCAAACAATTTTCAAAGTCGAAACAAAATTCATCCTGAAATTCAATAAATAAATAGAATTAATTTTGGTGGAAATCTTATTAGTTAACCAAATGTACATATATATAAATGAAAATGTGACACTACCTTTTTGTTGCCATTAACCTTATCATGCGCCGACTCCTGAGCCTGAGGGAGAAGCACAGCATCTCGCGTGATCAACACCTGTCCATTGGTGGCTTCCTTTGAGTCGACGACGCCATCCACGGTTTCCATGCCCTGCACTTGATCATTATTGACTTTTTCCTTGGCCAACTTTTGATTTACTTTCGCAGCCGATTCGATACTGACTCGTCCATACTAAAAGCAAATTAAATAGTTATTAATCGCCCGATTATTAAACTGACGACCTTCTATCTCCCATAGATGTCAAAGAAGCTATTAGTCGAATAATGAACATTTGTACTGTACAATGCATAAATATTAATAATAACATTTCCAAATATCTCAAAATTAAATAGATTTCATCTAATTTCTAATGTCTGACCTACGCACAGAGTATAAATAACAATTTTTGTTGAAACAAGCTATATTTATGAACTTTGCATTTACAAATTCTATGCAGCAAAATGTGTGTGTATATGTAAACTAATATGTATTTATATATATTTACGTATGAACACACTTCATGCTCAGGCAAATCCATTCATTTTAGTGAAATTATTGAACGTATTTACCTCAAATATCCTTAAGAGAATATTTACGTACGCCTTTCGAACACCGACAGATTTGTTAATTGCAGATAACAAAACCAAAAAAGAAACAAATCCCGCAAGCGGAATCCAACAAATACTAATTATTCCATATAACATTCTATATAAATAATTTATATGTTGATGGAGAAAATAAATCACATTTGGCTCGTACGATATAATTAAGTGAAAATAACTACGAACTGATTAATGTAAATATCACTATGATTAAAGTTATCGCGAAATCGATTACATTTTTTATTTATCATTCCAACGTTGCCATCAGTTGTTTTCGACTTTGGTACATGGAACTGGAACACCGATAGTCTGAAAAATTTATTTCGTAAATTACCTACTATACTACGTACTACGTATGTGTGAATGTTTATAAAAACGCTGCTTTGGAAAATTTCATGTTTTCGAAAACTTAATTCCTTTTAAATATGGATAAACGACACATAGCGAGCACTTTAAGCGATTAATAATACTCGATAACTTCGTACAATTCTATTTTGTCATGGACAAGACCTGTCAGTCCGACAGCAGTTTTGCGCTTTTCCAATTACAGATGGAGTTTAGAGATTTATCGCATGTTCTACTAGTACTATAGAAAACGAGTGAGTAAAGAATGTAAATTCATAATTTCGCAGTGAATTCAGTTAAACAATTTTTGATCTTTTGCCATGTTTACCGAAAGAAGTTATCAGTTAAAAATTATATTTTATACTTTTTATTAAATTGATACTGCTACATACGTTTTTATTGTTTTTCTGTTTTATGTTTACAACTAAAAAGACCAGCAATCATGCTAATACATTTACGGAAGCACAATATCGGCAGTGGGTTTTAAGAGAACTCGAGAGTCTTTGTAATGCGGTATGCAATAAGACCGATGCTTCCCAATGAGTATTTAAATAGAAGATCGGAAATCAAATGAAATGCATGCGCGGGAAACTGATACTGAGTGTTGAGTTAAATCAGAACAGTAAATCAGAAAGTAAAAAATGATGTTCATATGTTTATGTATATGTTTTTACAAAATAACCATTACACGAAATTTATACAGGTTCGCCAGTGTACATAAATTTTCAGAGTGTTTTACATGATGTGTTTTATTAGGATTCTTTTCACATTGATTGAAACTAATTGTTTTTGAAGAGTTTCAGAGCGGGAAACCTATTATATGACATAATAAATTTCATAATATGTTATATTTAATTAGATCCATTTGACGATTTGGTTGAACAATTTCCACCCAGAATGTACATTGATTTGTTTGCATCCCGCTCGCTACCATAAATTTTACCAGCTTTCTTGGCCATAGATCCCAAAAGATCTTGCGACATTTTGTGTGCCGATCTCAATGACAACGCCCATTCCTTTAGACCGATTTCATCCTGAAAATAATCAGTTAAGTGTTAGAAATGTGTTAGAAATATAGATCATAGATATGCATTAATCCTTACAGAATTCGTCAAAATGATTCTTCCATCACGACTGCCATCATTGACACGAATTTGAATACATTGCTCGTTCTTGTATTGAATAAAATCGGATGAAATATCTTCTACTTGGTCCAAAAATATAAGTTCTGGTTTGTTATTTCCACTCTCAGAATAAAGTTCCAAGCTTAAATGAATAGAATATAAATTATATATTTTGAATTAACATCATTTAATAATAACGAGATTAGATAAAAAAATATTCCATACCGATTTGGATATAACTTTGCGTATTTAGTTTGCCATAATGATGCAAACGATCCTCCCAATTTCTTTATATATCCGTGCAGTATACAATCCGACTCTTTTTCATCGGCATCAAAGTGTTGCTTTTGCTTAGATTTCTTCTTTTGCTCGATTTTGTCAGTTTCCAAGTTGATTGTTTCAAATACTGTTTCAGATACTTCTTGTTGCCACCTAAAAAATCAATTTTATTGATTATCATCATCGTCTATTATTTTCTTCACCATAAACATCTCAGGGAATAGCTTACCTTTCAGAGATTGTTAATGAAAAATGTTTGTAGAGATCTTGATCACTGTCGTTTAATTTAATGCCCTTGGTATCTTCTTCATCAAAAGATCCAATATCGAAGGCATCAGCGGCATTCACCTCGCCACGAGGTGGAACTAATGGTGGAGTATATTTTTGAATGTAAACTTGATGCCAATCAATTCCCGAAAAGAAATTATGCATTTTGACTTCGTCAGCACTTGAATGAGTTAATTGCCATTAATAAAATCAATTATAAACCAATTATGTGCTCTCTGTTAACTTACCCGTTCCCCATACAGCCAAGACGCTTGGGTACATCTCTTTGCAACAGCATATCCAACAAGTTTCTCAACTCCACGGAAAACGAATCTGGAAGTTCAACGTTCTGTTGGATAAATAAATACAAAGTGCTGTTAATGAAAATCAAGTATATCCAAAATAACTATATTTATATGTTATACATTTATTTAATTTTCTATATATTGTACAAACTTACCTTTAAGTTGTTTATGGATATGTTATAATGGTATGTGTAAAAAATATCATGTATTTATGTGTGTTTGAACTTCTGTTTCTCCAGGCGATGATATGTGTTAAAAGCTTGCTAATCTCTAAGCTAATTCTGTTAATCACTTATGCCAATGAACAAATTAAGATAATGCAACGCAAATGCATCTGCAAAGCTCGTTTTTTTTTTCTGAGTCAAAACAGAGATGGTAGCGTTTTTAGGCTATTTCTATACATGCAATATCGAATTGAGTTGGAATTGTGATGTGTATTAATAATGGATAAAAATATGTACAACAGAAAAAGTAAATTACTTGATTTGATTATAGAATAGCATACCATTGTTAATGTCATTCTGTCAATCTCATGTTTATCTTTGGTTTTATGCTGTCGAAATGGGGAATGCCCCTTGAGTAGTTTGTAGAGCATGCAGCCAAAACTAAACCAGTCGGCACATGAGTCATAAGATGTTCCTTTTGATAATACTTCTGGTGACATGTATCCATGAGTGCCCACTGAAGCATGGGGCTTCTTCCTTGAATAGTCGCATGCTAAGCCTAAATCAGATATTCGAATGTGTCCATTTTCATCAAGCAAAATGTTAGCGGGCTTCAGATCGCGATAGACGATGCAGCGTTTATGCATATGCTCCAGGCCCAAAATGACCTATGGGGAAAGCTCAACGTTAAAAGATTTGTTTGAACTTGATATGATTACAAATATCACCTCAGCCGCATAAAACTTCATTTCATCCTCGCTGAAAACGCCATGTTGTGAGAGATGATAATGCAAATCTCCTCCGTTCATTAAATCTAATATAAAACACAGTTTATCCGGTGTATGAAATGCGTACGTCATGCACACAATGAAGGGGCAATCAATCTAAATAAAGATACTTCAATAAGCCACAAGCACAACCAATCCGTTTCTCTTGAGTGACTTACTCCTGTGCTAACTGCCTGCAGCATATTGCGTTCATTCAATGCCAGCATTTCACCTTGTTTCATTTTGATGCGCTTCTTGTCCAAGCATTTCATAGCGTACATTTTTCCAGTATCAGCTTTTCGACAACCATAGACCTCTCCGAAACCGCCACGTCCTATGATTCTATGTACGCTAAAGTCGTTCATTGATAACTACAAATATTTTCCAATTAATATGTGAAACAATAAGAAGAATTACTTTTAAATACTTGTATATTGAGCTCCAGGTTTTTCCATTGGCAAAATCTCGTAAATTTGTCACTGCATAAATATGATATTAAAGTTAGAATCAGCAGGGACTTTAAAGAACAAGACTTACCTTTCTAAGAACTTTTTAAATGGTCTGCCTTTAAGTTGACCAAAGATTTCCTCCATATATGGCTGTACAGTTAATGGACAAATTATTTAGGATTAGAAGTTGAATTATAATGATATATTTAACAACAACTTACTTCAAATAAATTCACAGGAACTTCATTTTTTAATAAATACTTCTGGACATTAGCAACAGCATCTTTCGAGTATTCCTATATGTATAAAAAATGGTTTAAATAAGCATTAAATTTTTCAAACTATATACTTGCATATGTGTGAGACAGCATTTCCTCCATTATAAAATTGTCATAGATTTCTCTGGCCAACTTCTTTCGTTCCTCGTAACATTCAGTTTTCTCAAAGTTTTTGATCTTTTAATGGATATAAACTCATAAATATTACAAATTTATTTATAATTTTTTTTTAATTTGATTAATACCTGCTCATAGAACTTTAACTGTTGTATGGGTTCTTCGGAGTCGTTTTCACAGAAATCCTTAAACAACAAATAACCTTCGGGAAGAACATTAATTAGCAGAGCAATTATCAAAATTATGTCACATACTAAATACCTATAATTTGATTAAAAATGTTGTGAAAGCTGAGCTCATTTTCCTTTTCAAGATATTTATACATAACGCTTCTGACACTGAAAAGAAAATATTTATACACGGTATTTAAAATACAATAGATATTGATTCGGAACGAAAACAAAATGGAAAATGGAAAAAACAACAAGTAATTAGTATAATCTTTCCCCATTTGGAATACATAAGTACATAATTTAATTTGTTTTGCTATAGTTTTTTTTACAATTGTATTGTATCTCAATGGGAGTTCCAGTTTTGTTTATTGTCTATTGTAGGACGTAAATATCTATCTATCTGTAGGATAAAAAACTTAATTCTGACAAGTCAGTTGCAGAGGATGCAAATAAATAGATGTCAATTTAATTTCAATTTTAAGACCAACAGTAAATCATGGCTATCAGGTATTTCATTGTACATTTGTGGTTCGAAATTGTGGTAAACAAATACAAAAATGTAAGGGCATTTAATCCGTCTGATTACGAACTTCAAGCAGAGTAATTGTATAAATATCCTAAAAATACATTTTGCACAAACTAATAAATAGAACTTCCAGCAATGCATTGGTGGTGGTATATGTTTATACACACAGATACACACATATATGTACGTACACTGGCGAACATAATTATTGGCACAGCAAACATTTTGAGATTTGGGGGCTTAATTGTTCCCTTATCGTTAACATATTGGTATCAATGGAAAGGTCATTTAAATTCCGTTTGAATGATATAAAACTTTCCTTAACCCATTAATTACCCTTCGAAAATTTCGAATTTATGTAAAAGTCAATTTTCGAAACTTTTTTCCTCGATTTTTTACAAAAAATATTTTGATGCAAAAAAATTCTTCAAACAATTTAAGGAGTGACTGCAAAAAATTTTTTTCAAAAATATTTTTGCTAGTTTTTTTTATAATTTATTGAAAATCCTAAAAATTACTGTTTTAACCCCTTTTTCCTACTTTTTACACAAAAAGTGCCTTTTAGCAATTAGCAATAAGGGAACATTTAAGCCCCCAAATCTCAAAATGTTTGCTGTGCCAAGAAATATGTTCGCCAGTGTATATAAATTCACAGAAGGCACAGTGCATATGTGTGTGTGTTGGTATATATGTCTTTTGTATTTATGTGTGTATAACGGTACCACTGTGTGTAGATACATACGTTCTTTTTGCTGAATGTTTTACATAAATATTTTTATGCAAGTATAATTGAATGTCTCTTTCTAATCCTGGACAAGGTCTTTAAGCATAAACTTACATATATACATAGCTATGCATGAGTCTGCATACGCATATGTATGTACATACCCACTTGCAAGTAAAACATTTCATATGCATACACACATATATACATATGTACGCAAATATGATTCAAATGTGTACCTGGGATCTGGCAATATTAACTTCTTGCTGGCTCTTGCGGCTGGTGTACATTTTGACTTTTCCATAGCCATCAAGTAGCTGACATCAGCTAGAACAGCCTCCAAATCTGCCATTTCTCTTGAATGTATGTACAATATGTGTTGTGTTTACGTTTTCTGTGCCACTTTTTCTTATCACTTTCTGGGAAGTCGCTAGATTAATGGCACACGCACACGATACACGATTTTCAAAGTATTAACATTTGCCGCAATTGAATTTTTATTGTAGATTTTATATTGAAAAAATTAAATTAAAAAACCTATGTATATAGGTTTATGTATGTATGTCTGAAGATTATGATATATATTGTTTTGAAAGCGACTTCTTCTTTGCAAATACCGTTCACACATGCGTATAAATATAAGGTATTTTTACGTTACTTTTACTTTTATTATAAAAGCACTGTTTTAATCACTGATAATAACAGTTTAATTGAAGAGGATTGCGAACCATACTATAACTCAAAAATTGTTATATTTATCAATATAAAAAACATTATTCACTCATTAGTCTTATGATAATATTATATTTAAATATATTTGAAAAAATTTTATTCTTGATAAAAGTGGTATAAAAGAAACATACCAGTATTGGTACATATTTGATAGCCGTTACTTTAAATGTAAAGCGTAGTACGCTCTAGTTGAAAACATTTTGGGCGTTCGAAATGTTCGAAACTTCAGTGTGCCAGCATAATACCAAAAGTCACTAAAAAGTTGAGAGATTGTTGGTCTTATGCTGCTGTGGCCACACTGTTGCGTCAGCTGTGCACAACAATCAAATAGATAACATTGATAACAATAAAAAAGAGAAAATGGATCAAATGGACAGGAAAAGAGCAGTAGCAGCGACTAATACCCTAATTATTAAATTACAAATTATTAATTATAAAAATCCCATAAAAATGTTTTTTGTAGGTCAAATCCCACAATATTGGCCTCTGTTGCACCTCTTCAATCAGTCTAATTCGCTCTTTGTGTTCCAAGAGCTCAATTCAACTTTTATTTTGCTGCTTGTTGGTCGCCATTTCTGTTCAAAAAGATTTCGCCTAGTCGAAACAACGATTCAATCGATGTTTTGAAAGGTCAAAAAAAAGCTGCCATCTGTTTACTAAACAGTGCTGGAAAACGCCCGAAAATTTTCTGAGCTGCCCATATTTAGGTACAGCGTACATAGGTTTAGAAATGGCCTTACAAATAATTTCGAGCATGTTTGCAACCCTTTTTTTTATATGGAGTTTTGGCCTTGCAAACATATTTTCGGCTAGAGCGTACTATGCTTAAGTATTTTTATGTTCCTTTTTGGTGGGTGGTAGTCCGTTTAGTTGGTCACATCCAGTTGGTCCTTTGCTCAGTATTTATAAGCAAGTACATTTCTGTTATTATGTTCTGTTAGTAGTGATATTGCCGTATATTTGTTAAGATTAATGTTCAATAATGGTAAGCATTCAATGAATAATTAAAATGTAGTTTCACTCTTATAATCAACACTTCCTTAAACTTAATTATAAATGTATAACGCTATACATGCAACTGCAATCAAAATTGTTAACAAAAATGTATGTATGTATTTGTATATTTGAATAAAAGAAATATACATTTGTACATATATTTTATACAAATTAAAAATGGTATGTATAATAGAAATGCACAGTGCGCGCCACTTGAATAGCACACACGCTTAATAAGTTATTAAATGCTCTCAAGTCTTCACTCTCTTGTACTTTTGTTGTTACTTTCCGAGAGTAAAACTATACACTGGAAGAAAACTGTTATCTTGCTTTTGCCGTTTCTCTTTCTGTGCAGCGAAAGTGTTTTCTTTTAATGTTTTAGCATGAAACTATAAACAATAAATTTGTCTTTGATTTAATATTTATTAATTAATTATTGTATTGACTATTCGTTGGGGAGTTATTCAGCTTTCCATTTAAATTGTGGGAAATTCGAGTGGTGCGCAGTGTACTTTTTAGCATTTGAAAGATACTCTAAACTGAATATATTTTATTAAGTTTTCTCTTTTCTTTTTAATAATTGCAGGTTCGTCTGCCACCATGTAGCTCATTAAAGATCCTGCTCGTAATGCTGTCAGTGAACATATTTTGGCTGGTTAGAGTTTATCCACCGTATGCTTATAATAATAACAATAATAATAATAATGCAGGCCCAACGCAAAAGCTACAAAAAACTATACAAAATATTAAGTCTGAAGTCGCTGCGAATTGTCCTTATCACTCGGATAATGCGAATAAGTCGCCGTCACCCACATTAAATTTTGACAGCGTTATACCAAAGAAACGTAATAACAATAATAATAATAATAATACAATATTGACCTTTGAGAATATTGACTTGAGTTATGGACGTTGGGATAACCAGCATTTGTATAAAATAAAGGATTTTGCCGTAGTAGGAGATCAATATGCAGAATCATCGGAAAGCAGTCTTATCTGCCTGGCAACCCAGAGTTCTGTGGAGCGATTGTACTCGCTGCCCCAAGTGGCTGATAACTGGCGGGGTCCCTTATCGGTGGCGCTATTCTCCGCTGGAAACGAGGAGTACACTGTCTTAAGATATTTCGTCACATATTTGCGACTCTGCTTTCCAAATATTAAGGCGAATGCCACATTTCACATATTAGTTCCACGAGAATTTGATAATTTGCCGAGAGTCTTGACGGAATCAAACAATATTAAAAATAAATACAACTGTCAATATCCTGAAAGAACACTGAGGGCTCTGTTGAAATTGCGATCAGTCAAGACTTTGGAGTGGCGACAAAAGAATACATATCCACAAAATCATATGCGAAATGTTGCACGCAAAGGTTGTCAGACGAAATACGTTTTCCTAACCGACGTTGACATAATCCCTAGTATTAACAGCGTTGTGCTTCTCAACAATTTCTTCAAAACTGCGGTATGCGATGGAAATTGCGCCTATGTGATTCCAACATTTGAGATCGATGTGCGTGCGAATTTTCCACGTGCCAAGGAGAATCTCTTGGGACTTATTAAAAAGGGCCTGGCAAGACCATTTCACGAGAAGGTTTTCATTTATAATCAATATGCGACGAACTTTACAAAGTGAGTAAAATTATGGTATAGATGTATTCAATTTTTTATCTTAGTATTGTAATTGATATTCTTTTCTATTTATTTTTAAGATGGCTATTATTAAAACGAAATGAAACTACAGTCAGTATAAGCCATACTGTAACGAACTTTGAGTTTTTATACGAGCCCTTTTACATAGCCATAGACACCGTTCCCATTCACGATGAAAGATTTACGGGCTATGGATTCACAAGAAACTCTCAAGTGAGTATTTTGACATTTACCGACCATAATCTTTGTTCTTTATATATACTTTTTTTTTAGGTATACGAAATGTACGTAGCTGGATATAAATTTCTTGTACTTTCGCCCGTTTTCACCTGCCACTGGGGGCTTCAAAGGAAGCAAGCGAGACCCGCCTGGAGAGAACAGCAAAATAACGCAAATCGCAAAAAATTTGATGTCTTTAAGAGTGAAATATTTGCACGTTATAAGAATGATCCACATTTGTAAATAAAACACTTTAATAAATTAAGTTTTGGTGATAATTATACTATACAAATTTCATCTAAAGTAATGCCAGTATTTAATTCGCATCATAGATAATATCAATATATTTAATAAACTCTCGTGTAATATATATATAAACGTTTTATAATTTTAATCATATGGAATTAAGAATCTACATTTGTATGCATATATATAGCAATGATATATATAAAAATATTGCGGGTGTGATTGGGTAATCTGCTGCTGAAATGGTTGAATTACAACATTCGGTAGCAAATTGAATTAATTTCGGATACAGATTATTCCAAAACATGACTCTCTGATTATTGGAAAGATAGTCCGTATTAAAGTTTTCATCGATCTGTAGTACTGAGTATTTGGGTGGCGTAATTGTACTCCATTTAACATAGACATTCGATTTCGTAGGATTCGATGTTTTAGCGAAATTTGCCCATAAGGTCATAACAATATCTGCCATTTTCTTATCGTTTGATTTCCACTCAACGATCCCCTGTTTATAGGGTAATCCCCATACGAATATTTGATCAAAGTATTTGGGAACTCCAACCCAATTTGGAAGATCAACGATTAGAGACTCTGAACGAAACTTGAATACATACGTATAAATATTATTGTGTTTGCTCAATATATCTACAAACATTTGCAAAGGTACTATATAGAATTTCTCAGTATGAGCATTGATTACATTTGTATTAATTGTTGATGATTTGCGTTCGTCACTTGTCGTATTTTGTTCGGAATACATGAAGGAAATCGCATCAGAAATTAACGGAAAATTCATGCACCATTCATTGGTACCCATTATTTTTTGAATATCGGTTAGTGCCAGATCACTAAAGAAGTTCGCCCGATCATCGGGTGTCAACTCGGAGGATATATAATCTTTAAATATCGTAATTACTTCCTCCATGTCTGTGATTCCAATGATGACGGGTACATTGTGATAGGCGCCACTTTTAAACAGAATCTCCGGCTGATTTTCAATAAATGGATATGATGTATTACTAAGTCCAAAATCCACAATAGGACCCCAATTCACCAAGGGTAGATTTTCAGTAAGGATCTTTGCATCAACTCGTTTAAGGCATTGTACAAACATCGACGATGGCCTTCGATCGCATCCAAAGATCTTTGCTACTATATCCAAATCATTATTGAATTCATGTGGCATTCGAACATAGCTCAAGGGATTCCCCGACATTATGATGGCCTTGTGAAAGGCACCCTTCGACCACTCCCCGGATGTCATGTGCAATGCCGTACTGACTGCTCCAGCGTCGTGGCCCATCAATGTGATGCGATTATCATCGCCACCAAAGTGATTGATATTCTTTTTGACCCAGTAAAGGGCAGCCGACTGGTCCATCAATCCGTAGTTGCCCTGAGCCTCTCCATCGTCGGTCGAAAAGAATCCAAAAATATTGAGTCGATATGCAAAAGTGACGACGATAACTTTTTGCTTAAAAACCATTTGGAATGGCTCGATATCGTAGGGGCTGCCGGTTGTGAAATTTCCAGAGTGTATCCACACTATCACTGCGTAGCCATTAGCTCCAGGTAGTCCTAAAAAATAAATATATATAATAATGTAATAATATATAATATAAATAATATATATAAATGATTTTATAAATTGATTATCAACTCTAATATTCAAATAATAAATTTACTTACCATCAGGTACAAATATATTCAAGTTTAAACAGTTCTCCTCATATTTCCTTCCTGCAGCTTCGGTCAAATTTTCGCCCGATATAATTTCTAAAACTTTATCCAACTGTGGACTTTCTGATGTGCCTGTTGGCTGCCAACAGCTCGGTGCAAAAGAAGTTGCGTTAAAAATGCCCTTCCATGGTGGCAATTCGACATCAGGAGGCGAAAATCGTGCAGCATGCGCATACCGAATTCCCAAATATGCTTTAATATTTTGGGTTCGGTACATTTTTAAAAACTTTCCAGCTATAAATCCATTTCCAGGTATATGTATTAATGGTGCATCCACGCCGCTTACACTTATGTACAACAAATTGAAATTAAAGTAGGTAAATAAAACAAAAAACAAATTTCTTGACCACATTATGAATTTGAACTTGTGAGTACATCCTTGAAGGCTTTGAAATCAAGCCACATTCTTAATATGTTAATCAAATTTACGGGCAATCACAGTTGCCATGGCCCGCAAAATATTACAAAAGCCGTTGCTAAGCTTTCGTAACTATGGAAATAAATGCTTTAATATCCTGCACGCAATGAAATTACATATGTGCATAAAACGGGTCACATTCATTTGTGGAAGCTTGTGTAACATTCGGCCAAAAATTTTAGAAAACTCGTATAGTTATCATTATAATAATTATCATGAACTTTGGCAAACACGATGCTTTTTAACCAACTAATAAATAAAAAGGGCAAATTTTTTTTAAAAGAAAGATTTGTATCAGAATTTTACTAGATTTTTACCTCGTAAAGTGGTGTTTCTTTTTATATGTATTTGACTGAAAATATAAAAAGCTTCCAAGAAAACTTGAAATTAGCATATACTAAATTTAAGTTAAATATTTACAAAATTATATAGATTATTATTATATAATTATATAGAAATTAGCAGACTCTCAGACCAATACGGAAAGATTTCTTAGAATTTAGTCAATGCTACTCGATAAGCATAGGATTCTAAGAATAAAAGAAGCTTTAAATTTGAAAGTAAAATAAGTTTTTATTAAAAATGGAGAGCATTTTTCAAAATACTCGGCGAACAGAAAAGAAAGTAAATTAGTAGGCAATAATTCAAAATTAACGATCGTTTAATAAGCAACAATACTCAGAGATTCTGAGCTCAAAAGTTCTCAATCAAAAATTTTGACTTAAACAATATAAATATAAAATGGCGATCAAATGATATTTTTACCTACTGTTGATTTCTGTTCGCCTGGTATTTTTGCAACTTCTTAGTAGCAGAAAGCTGTTGCAAGCTGACACATAGAGCGCGGAGAGTCATAAACAGCCAAAATACCAGGCGAACAGAAGTGAGCAGCATTAAATAATTGAGCGACAGGTAAACGTAGTCAATAAATTTTGTTGATGTATTTAATATTAAAAGTCATGTCTTTATTACAATTACAATAATTATTCTAATTATACTGATATTTAAACTTAAAGCCAAGGATGCCACGCTGGATCCATTCGACAAAGGTTCTCAATATTCGTTGCCGATTGTATGAGCGCGGAAACCTTTTTCTTTTCAATATTATCGAAATAGGAGATTTTATTTAATCGCAGTAAAATAATATCCACAGCTGAATTCACAACTCTAACCGTATGCTCCATTGAGTTGTTATCAACGGGGGGCTCATCAGATGCATCCATTACCTTGCTTTGCCTAAATCCTTTCTTTTGTAGCGTGATGATTTCATCTCGAAGAATTGTTTGCAATATAGAGCTAAGTTTGTAGTTGGGTTGAATGAAACAACGAGCTGTCGCTACAATTGCCGCCGATAAGGGCCCAGAAATTCCAATATTTGTTATGAATTCACCAATGTTGGGGGTCAATCTAAATGGCACTGGTCTGTGTTGATTAAACTGCTGTTTGTCATCGTTAATATCAAACTTAAAGTATGAAATATTCATCAGACCCGAGTCCTGATGTAGGTACATCATATCTGGATTAAGACGAGTCAGATTAAGTGCATGCTCGCAAAGATATGCCAACGCCAACTGAAGTGTCAACTGAAAAAAAAAAACAGATTTCAAATTGTTAAATATTTCAATAGTTTGAATCACAGCAATATTTAAACTTTTAATTATACGTTGTCTTACCATTTTTCTGAATTGCCAAAAGTCCGTAGCCGCCGCAAATGTGTTCAGTGCCCATTGCCTCAGGAGTGTCTTCGAGACCATAGTCCATTGAACTTCAGAGAAAATCTCTCTTAAAATGGTATGTGAAATCTGTGTTCCCTGCGCCTGAACCTCCGAAAGTCGCTCATAATACTTTACAATTGGCATATCATAGTCCATTTTAGCATTGAGGCAACACTTTTTAAATATTTTCAACAATGATACGCTGTTGGGATTATCTTCAGCTAGTCGCATTTGTGGAGAAATTGGAACGACCCTTGGCACAGTTATATTTAGGAATCGACGACTGGTTTCCTTCTGTTTTTCTAAATAATAGTTAAGCATTCGCTTCAGCTGTAATACTCGTTCCTCGCGCCTCGCATCACCAAGTCCCGAGTCGAGTACTACCAGATAGGGGTAAATCTTTCCATTGGTTCCTCTTATGTACAATCTGCGGGCAGCGGTATTATTCTTCTGAACAATTTCCACACGTGGCATAAACCGAGCGATGCGCACATAGTAATGAGATGATGAGGGAATCAACAGCTCGCCTGGCAGTTCAACTTCAGCGGTTTTTTGACTAAAGTTTGATAAGAACCGGCATTTGTCCTCTATCAAGAAGGATGTAGGTAGTTTCTTAACCTTTGCTTCCAGGACTTTTATCCACGTTTTCAGTTTTGATATCAGATTGTGTAATTTCATAGCGCCAGGCTTGGTAAAATCAAAATCATTTGTGAATTGTTCCTTCATCTTTTGGAAGACAGGATCCTGGAATGTGACTTGCGCTCGTTTTGCTAGCGACTCTGACGCAGCCGAGTGAGTTATGTTTGAAGCAACAGATCCCGGTACGTTTTCAATGCCAATACCAAAAGTAGATCCCAGCTTTTTAACGAAGTGTAACGTGTGCGGCGTTATGGTTGCGTTGACAACGGTGTTCCTATTCTCAAATGCTATTGCATAACATTTAATTAATCCTTGACGTAGCTGCCGAAGAACTTCTTCTGTCCAACTCTCCCTAAACCAAACCATTTGGTCTACAATTCCCTCGAGTGAACTTAAAATGGTTGGATGAACTTCACGCTGCAGCTGCATAACCTTTGAACACCTCCACATGGGTGGAGTGGCCTTTATTGGATTGACAGACGCAACTGACACTGGATTTCTGCCACAAATCGATGCAGAGTTTTCCAAATTCTATAAAAGAACAAAACAATTTGTGAGTTGAACGTAGAAATAAATTCAGGTAAGATTTCAGACTAAAAAAAAGAAAGTAAAGTAAGTTATAGCATTAATACTTACAGAAGATACAAATTTTCCAGCAAATGCCTGTTCAGCTGATTTATGCTTCTCCCGTTGCTCTATCTTTAATGTCAGGTACAGAGTTCGAATTGGGAAATATACCGCTTGAGGATATAGTCGTCCAATCTAAAGAGAAAACAGATTCCATTTAATTTCTGTTGAGACTTGCAATTAGTATTGTTTACCTGGCTTAGTAGGTTTAATATAACATCCCCGTCGAATTGCTCAAGACAACACAGCAGTTGTGGTATCCATGGTAGCCAGTAAGATGGGGGAATTCCGGACACATATTTCTCAAAGGTGCTTATTAAAGTGTCAGCCGAGTCGTACGATAAAAACCACAGAACTTTAGCTATGTATTTCCTCGTCTTACTTTCGTTTTGATTGCGACAGGCGTGCAGATAACATATCAATGCATTAACAGCATAGGACATTTGCTTTTCCTTCAAATAGATTTTCTCCATATAATCTCCCCACATGGCCCAAGCTTTAGTCAGTCCATCATGGAGCTGAACTGCGGCACTAAACGATTTTCCTGCTTCATCCGTTCGTCCAATTTGGGCCAACAAAAGTCCCTTCAGCGCATAGAACTCGGCATTCATTTCTCCAGTGAAGTACTTCAAATTGGTTGATTCGATTACTTCAAGAGCTTCGTTGATTTCATTTCTTCCGGATGTCGAGGGCATTTGCAAGTAACACTTTACCTGTTGCCGTATTTTCTGCGAAAAAAATAAGATTTTTATAAGCTTCTTGCCTTCCGTTGAATATTAAGACTTATTAATAATAATATTACCTGGAAACAATCCACGATTGGTACCGAAGGTATAGTATATATTCTGGATAACGTTTCCTGGCACACTCCCGTAAGATTATGTTTTCTGGCAATTTTGCCAAAGGAAATGATTGCTTGCGCTGACGCGTGTACTCCCAACATTGTGCTGCCTTGATCCGATTGTTGCTCCAAGTGTTGTGTTATTATTTGGTAGTGGTGCTGCCTCCAGGTGAAGATATCGCTCCAATGTGATAAATCATCCGAAATGACAGGCAATCTATTGCGCCAAGTTTTCACAATGGCCTTCATGTCGTGCAGGGACGAATTTCTCGATGGTGATAATCCTTGATGAATCTGACTCGCTTCATGCAATTCCATGATTTGTTGCGACGCTTGAAGGTATGGTAAATGAATGTGTGACACAATTCTGGGTAAACGACGCCACTCCCTTATACATAAACTGGAGGCAATCTCTACATATCGCTCGACACTCGCCGCTTGTCTATCCTCTTGATACAATATGGATAAATATCCCTTGTATAGATTTAATTTAAATCCATAGTGCTTTGAGTAGCATTGCTCCGTTTTGGACAATGCTGTTTTCATAAGATTCCAGTCAGGTACTCTCCACGAGCTCTCAAGAATAAGGAACATGTTCTTCTCTCTATTTGTTTGAGCATAGTCCAACATAATGTCCCACTGATTAAGCTCCTTTGCACAGCGCATCCAATGCTTCTCCCACAGCAGCAATTCGCTATTAATGTCAATTTGGATTAATCCGCTGTTCAGATCCTGCTTAAATTTGGACATGGCAAGATCATACGCTCCCTGAGCTTCCTCAAAGAATCCCATTTGTTCATATGAAATTGCAATATTCGTTTCTGGATAGTGTGCAAATTTTAGCCAGAGTCCTGCCCAAAGATCTTCCTCGTGCATCGCCGAATACATTTTAGAGAGCGAATCATAGATGTTATTTAAATGCTGTCCGTCAAACTCGGGTTGGTTATTCGCATCCGCAATACTTGCATCACTTCGCGTCGACTGGGCCAAGGCCAGATCTTCCAACACCAATATGGCTCTATGCCAAAGATTATGCGATTTGCCCAGATATGTTAACAGATTTGGCGGAATATATATCGAAGGAGAGCACTTGGTTAAACTCTCCGCAAATGTGTTGAGAGTACTTGGACTGCAGTCTTTCTGATTTACATTTGTGCCTGATGCCAGGAAGGGTATTAACTCCTTTGATATATTCACCCGCTGGTCATCGGTGAATATGTTCCATATACTCGGAAAGAAGGATAACCAAACGCTTTCGGCCAACTGGGTATCCATGTGACAAAGCTGCGAAGTGGCAACAAGCATCTGATCGGTGCGGATATTTCGATTAGCTTCCAGGAACTCCGCTTGCTTGTAAATGAGCTCAACCAAAGTGTCCCGTCTGGTGGGAAGTATTTGCTGGCAATCCTCCTTGCGAACGGACGTAAATTCAAGCTTCAAATCAATATCGAACACATCGTCCTTGTCATTAACACTTTGAACATTCTCAAATGACTCGGATTGGGATGACAAAAATGAGACGAATGTATTCTCCTGAGAGTCAGTTGCGTTTGTTGGAATCACAGATGTTATACTAGGAACTTTGAAAGCTTCATTCGAGCATTGAATTTGAGTCATCGTATTGGCTGTTAAAATAAGTAGTTCAATGCATTGCTTTATCCAGTAATGAGATCCAATTGTATCCCACGCTTGTGAACAAATTATGTACAATAATCGATCATGAAGCCTCCGTCGCATGGATGAGTCCAGTATTTCAAAGAACTTGGCTCGAATATGGGGATTCTGGAAGCGAAGTCCATTAAGGAAGGCGCCTTCCAGTTTGCTTGTTAACTCCGTTTGTTTCAGCACCTCATCGCGATATATATAGTTAATAATTTCTAGAAACTGAACATTTAGTTCAACCTCATCGGCGAACTTCTTTTCGACGTACTGCATTAGTTTGACCAGCAACGCGGACTTTTCACGTATGGATGGAACGTGCATTGATACATTAGTTTCCTTGCTCTTCACCCAATCGTCGAGCATTTTAATAATACACTTGATTATTTTGACTTCAGAGCTCTTTTCGATTAGGCTGACTAAAATGGTTCCAATGAATAGTTTTCGAATTTCAACACTCATGATTACAATCCGGTTCTTAATCAATTCCAATGATAATACCAACAGCTCTAGGGCCAGAGAATTCGAATCCGCTGGTTGTGTTGTGTTTACTGTGCCAGTCGTGTTAATATTAATGTGATCCTTTGTAAGGCGATTCAGAACCCTTATGAACTGGACCAATATACGATCTATATAGCTTGGATTGTTCGTTGTGCACGCTTTCAAAATCATTAAGGTTCCAAATAGAGATGATGCATTTGGTTGCGGACTCTTCTCATAGAATGTTAGATTGTCCGTTATCATTTTGCTAATGGCACTATATAAAACATCAAGATCGTTATGTTTATGCTGTGCATCGGGTGGAAAAATCGCCATGAGTCGTGTCAAAAAGATATGCATCAAGCGAACGATCCGAGTATTCTGGTGTATTATGCATAGCGACAGACCACGTTGAACTGGTCGCACAATAGCAACCAATTGCTCTGAGCTCAATATTGTGGTCAAGAATGTAAGAAAATCAATGGCAGTGCATATGTTGTTCAAATTGTGATGGGGAGTCTCAATTGTCGTAAGCACTTTATCAAGCCAGTTCAGTTTTATGTCGAATGGTTGCGGCCAAATCTCTGGACGCATGGCCAATTTTAGAAGCATGATACATCTAAAAAGAAAAAATCGATAAAATAAGATTTTACATAAAAGCAAGACGAAACTCAGGTTAAATTAAATTTAAGACCGACAGTTAAGGATATGAAATTCGTTATAAAATACCTTCTAGACAAATTTTCTCCGGGCGAAATGATACCAGACTGTAAATCATTCACTTGACATGCCAAGCGTATAAGGAAATTGAGTACAGTATCGCAGTAATTCTTGTCAATTGATCGAAGAACGTCATCAGATCTTGAAAAAGTTCCGCCACCTACAAACATTTAAATAAGTTATTTCTTTTAATTCGCATTGAGTTTAAAAGTATACTTGCCTTGTGTTGTAGATGGATTTGAGCTCTCGGCGGATTTCTTTCGGAATTCTGTCGACTCGCTGCCAGAGCGTTTCACCTGCTGAATATCCCTTAGATCCTCTTCAGATTCCTCAATCTTTACATCTCTCTCGTCTTCCTTTATTCGATGTAATTCCCATTTTATAATAACTTCAGCTAAATCAACAGCCAGTTTCTTGTGTTCGATAGATGCACTTGGCGGGAATCCCAAACGTTGCATATAATTAATAAGATGCTGAACCAATTGATGTCGGACAGGGAAATAAACCTACAAGTGGAAAGTGTTTAATTAAAATACGTATATAAGTCAATTTTAATAACATTCTATACACTACCTTATAATGCCGAATTATCAGTTGAAGTATGTGGAAGAGCTGTTGTATGGCATGACCTTCCTCAACAATGATTTTCTTCGTCCAGTGGGTTAACATTGTGTTTCCGTCCTCCATGCGAAGTGGCATTGCTGGTGTCAGCACGTCCAGAGCCTGTTTCACAATGGGTCTTGCCTCGAGAGCGTGACCTTTTAGCAGGGAGTGGAAAACTTGCAGCACGATTTTCTTGTGAATTGCCAGTCTGGCAATTATATGAGCAAGCAGTAAATGACCGTGGTATCGAGCAGTGGGATCGACACAATTTTTACTGAGCAGACAAGGCCATGCGAATGTCATCAGTCGGCGGAGTTTATTGCCCTGTCTCTTGTTATTGGCATCCCCATCGTGGATATGTTGAGAAGCGCGCTCGACGAGCAGACAAGCGAGTTGCAATAACGCGATCCTTACTGCATCATCATATTGTTTATCCGGATCAAAGACCTTATTGATAAACACTGACACAATATTTTTCTCATCTTCTTGATATGGTGTCGGCGGAGCTCCAATTAACTTGTTGCCTTCACCTTTGTCGAAGCTTACAGTGAAACATGGGATTAAAACTGACGTGATTATTTTCGCTTTCAAATCTTCGGAAAACGTATTATTGTTGAAATTTTCCACAAAATAGAAGAACGCATTTCTTTTCCAGTTAACAGTAAAACTCTGCGCTACTGTATTTTGCAAGAAATCGCGCAAAAAATATACATCAGGAATAAAGTGTAAGCACAGTGCTCTTAAGAGCTGGAAAAGTAAGTCAATGTCATTTGTATTATTTGAAAAATACAATAGAAGTATTTTTCCCACCAAATGCCACAAATCACAAGCTACATTTTCCATACATGTTGAATACAAATTATTGCGCCACATGTTTCTTAAAGCATCAACAATGTCCGGTCTGGTTGGTATCCACTGATCATCCAGTTCCATAAGTGTATAGATGATAAGAACCGCTTGATGTTGCACATCGTATTTATTTTTATTAACAACATCTGGAGTCCAGTTCAAATATTCCAATAAAATGGTGTATTTGGAATTCTTGATGACAGATCGAAACGCATGACCATCTTTGTGCTTTAATATAAAGATAAAGAAACGATTCCACTGAGAATCGGTCATAATTGAATCGATCATGAAGAGATCAACAGTCTCAACTGGAAAGCGTTGAAGGAACATATGTAATGCCTCGCGATATGGACTGGATGCCTCAATCATTAGATTCTTTTCCGTTTGTAGAACGAGTTGGCATAACTTTTCAATATACTTTGATGATGCTGTTATATGGTAAAACATTTCAATAAGTGTTACAATTTTCTGCTCATAATCTCCTCCTTTTGATGTGGAAAAGAAATTCATGTTTTCGTTTGTACACTTGTATTGACCGACAAATATTTCTATTATTTTTGCACAATGCGTCAATATTTGCTCACTCAGTTTCTCATTAAACATTTGCGGGAAGAGTTGAGTAAAGTACGACAGTCGTTTTATTGCCGGAATAGACAAGTTTCTGTGATCACCGAGTTTTAAAAGCAAAGGTCGCATAGCAGCTTGAATCTGTAAAAGAATATCAAAATGAAATATAATTAAAATTGGGGATGTCACATTATTAAACTTACTTTCTCTCTCTCAAGCGTTATGCCAGTAATAAACGTCTTCATACAGAGATACGATGTTTCCTGCAACTCTGGCTTATCACTCTCCATGACTTTGAAAATAATGTTTATAATTTTTTCCTTATAGCCAATATCATTAATATAATGACATGCTGCCAAAGCGCGCAACGCACTAATACGCAATGGGATAAGATTTGACACATTCTTGTAACAATCCAGTTTGGCCAAAGTAGCATCTTCAGCCTCGCTTAACGTGAGTAACTCATGGAAGAAGAGTTTGTGGTACTGATTTGTCAAATCTGCAAGTAATATAGAAATAGGTAAGGTAAAAAAAATGAGAAATTCAAAGAATTTACTTACCAATTGTAAAGAGACGTGGCTCCAATGTTGTACAGAACGTATTGCCATCCATTAATCCGATTTGTGCGTTGGCAGGCTGATGTCTTAATAAATGCTTTTTAGGTGGTATTATGTCCGCCAGAACGTCCTTATGTGGATCCATAACTTCGGAAACTGTCTTTTTTTGGATTGATCCAATGTGCTTCAATAATACCATCGATTCTTCACGTACAATTGAGTTAGGGCTTGTTATGTGACGCACTAGCTCATGGATCACTTCATATGTGGCTTTGGCTTGTAAGTCCTCGAGCTCATCATTGCGAGAATTCACACTTATGGGGGACAAGCATATCTCCAACATTGTTTTCATATAACTCTTTGTTATATCTAATGCACCGTTGGAAACATCTCCTTCCAGGTCCATCAAGACAAACATAAAGGCTTTTAAGAAGTTGAAAAGATGCTGGTATAGAGCACGCAGTGACATGTGCTTGCATAGGAACTGAATCGCCTGGCAGCCGCCAACCTTAGCGTACCATGGTCGATCGTAACACAAAGCTGTCATTTTCTCAGCCAAATATTGCATTAACGGTAGCTTGCAAGCTCTATCCTTATTGCCCATTATGTTTGTTGCAGTGTCTAAGATGATTCCCATGCAAGCAATTCCCGGCTTACACAATTCCTTCTCCTCATGGCCCATGCACGCTGCCAAAGCATCAATTAATACCATCGGATCAATTCCATTTGGTGTATAGCTTTTCTGTGGAAATGGTCCTGCCTGTTGGGCAATTGCCACCATTGTATAGTGTCTAACCACGGCGGCCATCACAGGACACACTGAGTCTCTCAGATCTTTAGTGGCCGAAGCAACTAGCATGCCAATTAGGGCTGTCTGGTGAGTTCCACGAACACTTGTGGTGTCAATTTTGTTGTGGAATATTGGCCAATTCATAATGTTGCTTTCCACAAAGTCATTATGGGTAAACAGCTTCAGTAAGGTATGCTTTTCATCATCTAAGCTAATGAACGCAGCTAGAAAACAACGGATTACTTCCCAACTTTGCCGTCTATAAAACTGATCCGTCGTGTTCGAACTCAATGCCTTAAATGCTGACTCAATTGCATAGTCGACAGGAAATTCGATGGGTTTCTCATATTCTTGGAAATAGGTTACTATCGATATTTTTGGCTTTTCGTTCTGATCATAATGTAATGTTTGCGGTTCCACCATCATTTTCCGGTTACCACCTCCAAATTTACCAAGAACGCGAAACGCAACAAGTGCTGCATTGTCCTGATTTCGAAGCGTTTTCCATAGAGCTTGCATTAAAGCTGCTCGAACAGGTTGTATATGATCATACAAGAAGTCAGGTTGCAAATTGTCCACACAAAGTTCCAAAGTTCGTAAGCCCTGAGTGAAAACAATTGTTAGAATCAGTTACCGGAAATAACATCTTATTAACCAAATATTAGCTAACTCAAATATTAATAATTACCTGACTTATAAGAGTGGGGGAACCATTCAGAGCAGAAACTAGTGGATCCATTAGCATAGGTAAATATGGCAACAAGGATGACAGACGAACGGGCACAGTCAAGCAAAGTTCCACAAAAAGATCACGCATATGTTGCTTATGAAATCCACTTTGTAGCCGATTCAGTCCTTCGAGAAGATTTGGCAATAGCGGGAGAAACTCTTGATACAGAAGATCATGACTTCCACCTCCAATTGATCTGAAGAGAGCTCGTAGAAGCAAAAAATAATTGTAAGGCTCGTCCGAAATCAATGCCAACTCCATGGAGCGTATAACAATTTTGTGAAGATGTGGTCGCAACATCTGCTCATTTTCAACGGGAAATAAGCTCACGCTTCCGAAGACAAGCTTGAATAACCGAAGGTATAGATTGGATCGTTCCACGTTCGAACCCATTTCTTCCATTTTCTCCAACAGATATTCAACCAAGACAGTCGCAAAAAGTGGCGATGTGGTGGGATTGGCCAAAAAAGAGTTTGCTATAACTTGGAGCGATTGATTTTTGTATATTCTCTCAACCAAAAAATCAATAGTAGTAGCAAAAATTTCCTGGAAGTTCTGCGAATGCATCATAAGAAACTGCAGATGACAGTGAAAGAAATTAGATTATATCAATTTATAGCATATTTAAAAAATACTCACAATGCCACTAAAGTGTTCCAAAACTTCCTTTTCCTCTTTACTGCGTGAAATTAATCCAGACGTTCGTTGTTGATTCGGATTAACATTGATCGTATATATATCTAAAGCTTCCATTGCGAAATGCACCAAATCAATATATGTGCATAGTATCTCGGGATTAAAAAGTTTCTCCTGCATCTGCGTGGAATCAGATCCCTGAGTTTTTAATAGAAACAAAACATTTTATATTAATTTGTATACGCTTTTTTTTAACAAAAGACATACCTTTGAGTTAAAGAATCCCCAAGTAATGGTTTTAACGCCACCAACCAGAGTTTTAACTAAACTTCGAAACTCTGCGACATTCACCGAACAAACCAATTGTGATCCTGTTTGTGATATTTTGGATTGATCACCTCCCAGATTGTCCTGAAATGCATAATTGTTAAATAAAACACTAAATATATTAATTGTAAAATACATACATCTTTGACTTCTGGCACATTAAGAGCAGGTACTGGAAATGAACCAATTGTGTTCCCTGGAGCGCCGGCTTGAGATTGTCCTTTGCTGAAATAGAATATATATTCAATTTATTATTATTGAAGAAAACTAAATATTAAAAAATAAAATTCTACCAACCATTTTTGTATTATTATAGGAAGTTGAATTTGTGCGATGGTTTCGAACTTTTTCACAAAGACTTTCAATAGTGTTCCCAGAATGTTTCTCGATCGTTGTGGCTCAAGTTCACTGTGATGCCGTAAGCAATCGACGAGATTCAATAAAAGCTTACACGACATGGTTTGTATTCCAACGGCAAGTGTCTCATCGTGCACATTTTTGGCAAACAAATTTACAGCTTTTATCAAGACGTCCAAGCTTAAGCTTTGACGGACATGGTGAGCAAGATCAGCAAGTGTTGAGTACGCTAGTGGACGAATCGAGTCCAAAGTAACACCTTTTCCAATGAGTAAATCCTCATCAAACAACTTTTCGATTGATGGAATAAATTCTAAAAGTACAAGGAAAAATTTAAGTAAATTTAGGTATTGTATAATACGCAAAATTAAACTTACTTTGACGTAAATCTGTGGCAAAAATATGACGCGCTGCAATTAACAGTTCTTTTCGTAGGTGAGCAGCCTCTTTGGGACAATGTTCCATTAGGTTCAGCATTCCATTGGTAACAGACAATGAATTTGATATAACTACTTCCTGAAAGAGTGGACAACATTAAGCTAGTGAGTTAATAGTTTATAGATCGTACTTACCTGATATATTCGCACAATATATGCCAAAAATGAAAGAGTTTTAATTTGAGCTCCCATGAAGTCCACGAAGATTTCTTTTTGCGCGGAGTTTCTAAAAGAAAAATATTAATTTAATATGATTGATTAATACCGAGTTAATAAAGATTTAACACACCTTTGAACCACAGTTGGCTGTAAGTTGATTGTGGTCAATATTAAGGGTATAAATTCAGCAACTTCTTGATGGACTGCATTTTTATATATCTGATACATTAATACAACGATAATGGGCAACTCTTGAAGAACTTTCAGGGACAAAATGCCACGTGGAAGAAGATTATACTAAAATAGTTTAAAATTAACATTAATTAATAATAATATAAATACAAGCTGGGATGGAACTACCATGTATTCTACTTACAATCATTTGTTGTGAATTATGTTCCAGAGGCTTTTCTATATGTATAGTTCTTACTGAGTATGTTTCAGGTAAAAGCAGTTCCAAATCCAAGTCCTTTAAATCACCAATCCAAATATCGTTTGTTGTTTCAAAAATTGATGTTAGATGATTTGGAAGATTTGTATAGATCTCCTTAACAAACCCCAGAAACTGCTGGATCTAAAAATAAAACGAAAAAAAATTGGATAACAACTGACTTCTATTAAATTTGAGAAATACTTACTTCGGGATTAAAGGACGGACGAAAATGCTTATGCAGCTCAATTATTATTCGCAGACTTATCAGAATATTTTCTTCATTATCTGTTTTCAATAATTTGAGCATCATAGTAATAATTGATTTAACATGTTGCCTCAAGTTTTCTGTGATTGGCAGTCGGTGAATCATCTCCAGAATTAACTTGCGAATCTAAAAATTAACAAAAATATATTAATAATTATTTATAAATGTAAGTAGTAATAATACACAGTGTGCAGTTGATGGTTTTGCAGAGAGCATTCCATTGCACTTTCAGGAATCTTGGGGAAACGGGTGAATTTCACCAGGTGGTGTCATCTTTCGTAATCACAATAGTTAGATGGAAATCCTACATTTCAATGCCCTTAGCGGGTTTTACTGACATGGACATGGATAACATGATGAATCAAAGAGCTGTTGCCAGAAAAGTTTCAAAAGCGAAAGGCCCTGTCTGCTGGTTTGTGGTAACAAGCAACCGTAGCATTTAAAACACCTGTGACTCGCACAAAAGTCCTACAACATTGAACATCTCGAATCTCAACTTGAATACAACATTGCAAGGCATTTATATATATGTATTTACATATGTACATATGTATAAATGCACACATTTTAGCATATGTATACACATGTGCGTTGCCATCCTTACTTTGTTTATAGAACAGCACACAGGAATATATGTACTTACATGCTGAATTGTATTCTCCTGTATGAATTGGGGCTCGCCCTCCTGTAGAATTCGCATGAATATCTTGAGAGCATTTTCCAAAAAGGAGGGATACGAAGGAGACTGCATGATCAATTCAAAGTGCTCACTCAGTTCCTGAGTGGCCTTCAACTTGATTTCTTCATTCGCAGCCGGATCATTTAAAATATTTAAGTAATTCCGGAATGTATTAACCGGTATATTCTCGCTGTGTGCCATTTTAAGTGACCATTGAATTATTTGCTAACAAACGAAATGTTTTCACCGGCGTACTAAGCTCAAGCATTAACCATAAGCCACAGGGTGGTTATGCATTGGTAAAGATAGCGTCGCTATTTCGAACTCAGTAGAAGAATATATTTTGGCATAACGAACAAATATACCCTATCTATGAAGGCTTAAGAAATACATATTGTCATACAAAATTTTTTTGACCTTTAAACTGAACTATAAAACATACGTCTGATCAATACTGAGAGTTATTAGAGAGAGAAAATCGCGGTCAGCCTGAGAGTGCCATCCATTTTTATTACGTTTTAAGGCAACACACATACTATAAAAAAATAGCCTCAGATTTGCAAGAGATTGGAAAAAACTTGTGCATTCATATTAAAATCGTGCGATTAAAATATGTCGACTGATTTATTGGTGTTAAATAATACCATCTTCGAGAAAATATGTAGCGCATGTTTCATTTCATCGTTCCAAAAGAGCGCGTATTATAACCATACCTTCGTCAGTATTTTTAAGTTGTGGTCACCCTTGTGAAAAATATACTTATTAACAACTATAGTTTTTCGTGAGCTAAGAAGAATACGCAGTAAATCCGAGTGCTGTAAGTGTGAAAATTAATAATAAACGCGAATTAAATGATGCTGCTGTCATAATTACCTTAATAGTTACTATACAATCAGTTTTAACTATGCCAATTACCTGTTTTTCACTGTGCAAATTATTGTACTTCGTTTGAGAATGTACATGATACATACATATCAATATACTCTGGACTTGAAAGTGAATTGAAAACTTTATATGTTGGTGTATGAAAAAAAAACCAGTTAAGAGATCCGGCGTGTGAAAAATGTTGTTTTCATGCATTAATAATCAAAATACTTGCTGCGTGTGCATATAATATTTGTATACTGACATTTTTCTTACATATGTACACATATACCAATGTATGTGCATTTTTATACATATGTACTACAAATATGTAACACATAAAATACCGGACGCCTAAGCAGTTTATATATTTTATTTTATTTATTTACTTAGTGATTAGTTTGGCGCATATGGATGTGCATTTTTCTTTTTGTATGAACTGTAACAATTGGTATCTGAGTTTGTTTGTGTTTCTATGATTCTGTAATACAAAGCGTTTAAGTTTATTTTTATTTGGATGTGTCTTTAGAGCTCCTACTTAACTGGCGATTAATCCGTTGAAAAACAATTTGCAGACAATTATTTGTAGATAAAGGACACAAAATGAGGGAATCCGCTCATGACATCAGTATGGATACGTGGAAGCAATGGATACTTGAAGCAATATCCAAAATCCGGTCCCAAAAACAAAGACCAAGTGTGCAGAGAATTTGTCAGGCGATTGGTACACATCATAAGTTCCATGAAGACATCGTTGCGGAAAAGTTGGAAAAAGCTGTGGAGTCGGGAGCTGTCATTAAGGTTTACAACAAAGGCTTACATTCCTATAAGGCACCAATGGCCAAAAGGCGAATTAAAGTGGATAAAAGTACAAATCTGTACAAAGTGGTGGCCAAGGCAGTCAATGATTTGGGTGAATGCGAGGGATCTACCATTAAAAATATAGAAAACTATATTCAAAAGTTTAATTGCATTGACCTTTCACCCGATGTCGATTTTAAGGCAGTTATTAAAATATCAATTAAAAAGGCTGTTGATGCTGGCTTCTTGATACAAGAAGGAAAGTTATATAAAAAGGGCAAATCCCTAACAACACCACGAAAAGCAGCACCAGAAGCTGAAGTACTTATAAAGGGTGAAGAGACCTGCACTCATTGTTCAGGGAATGCTCAAAAGAATCTTAATGGGATTCCAGAACCATTAAGCTCCTGTAAACAATGTGGAATATCCTTGCATACGACTTGTGCAAATATCGCTGGCAGATGCAAGTCGCAATCCTATGTACTTCTTTATATGCTTGTTACTAAGGGAACTTTGTGGAATTGTCAGAAATGCGCCGATTGTGCTGTATGCAAAATACGCAATCGTGGTCCATGTCTTCTTCAATGTTTCGTTTGCAAAAATCATTTTCATCTGACGTGCCTTGATACGATTCCCGACAAGAAGCCAAAGCATCCATACCGGTAAGTTAACTAAATCCCGCCGAGAAATATATAATAATAACTCTTCTTTTCACTCCAGATGCAAGGCGTGCTTTAAACAAAACGTCGATAACCCAAAATCCTTTAGGAGGGATAGTTCCAGCATGAAATTTGAGCTTGGCAATGAAAAGTAAGTCATAAAGTTCAGTTTGGCTTAACTGCTTCTAAAAGTAAAACACAGAGAATTTAAGAACTTAAAATGAGATGAAAATTAATTAAATACATTATCAATTTCAGAATTGTTCCGTATGCTAATGTCTCTCAAAAACCATACAACAATTGCAAGCGACAGATGATTAAAAACGAAAAATTTATTGACAATCCGTCAACGTCACAGCAATCCAACAATGTGGTCGGCAATAAGCCAAAGAAGAAGAATTGCGCGATAATTAACAAGTTAGACACTCAAATGAAGCAAAAGAAGGCAAATTTTCAACGCGAACCAATTGCTACGCAGCTCAGTCGAAAGCGTACATATTCGGATTTATCGTCGTCGACTTCATCGAGTGACAGCGAAGATGATGATGACGATGATGACGAGAAGAATGCGGGCTGCGATGATCAGGATGATAGTACATCTTCGGACTCATGTACTTCATCCAGCTCCGAGTCGGATTCCAGCGATAGCTCGAGTGATAGCTCTGAATGCGATGAGGATAATGATGACGAAGATTATGATTCGGACAGAAGTACACTAAAGGAAAATATTTTCGAAAATGAAAAAAAATTTGATTTTCGATCATCGTCAAATGATAAGGAAAGTTTACTTGAAGGATCTTCTGAAAATTGGGGATTTGCAGCTGTGGCAAAAAACCCCGTTGACAACAAATATAAAAACAATTTTAAATGCCTCAGTTATACAAGAAGTAAAATATTGGATGCCAACTGTCAACTATCACCGTCTATCGAATCTATTAAACCACGCGAAACTACTGCACCCGACAAAGCTGAAGATGCCGTCAAAAATTGTTCCTTGGGATCAAAACAAAACCAAACGAATCTGGGAAAAAAGAAGACGGTAATCTTGAAATCGATGCCCCTTGAAACTGCAGCTAAATCACATGTTAAACAAGATGATGATATTCCATATTTAACTAAAGAAACTGTTCAAAAATATTGCATGATGAACGACATCGATCATATTCAAGAACCGACAAAGGAAGCTCTACATACAAAAGAATCCAATACAACAGACTATGATGAATGCATGGAAAATATAAACGATCAGAACGATAAGTTCATAAACCAGACTAAATCATTTGGTATGCTTAAACTTGTATTATAACCATATTATAAAACATAATTATAGTCAATTAAGATTTATCAACTTACTTATAATGATATGTTCTATTTTAGAAAATCAACATCTACCACCTGGAGTTAATCAATTGGATATTGAATTATATCAGGAATGTCTACAAAAAGCCGTAGTTAAAGTGGCTAATAACTATTGCGAAATGCCACCTGAGAAAAGCCAGACACAGATTCACAGCGGACAAAGTCCCAAATCTATTGAAATTGGCAAATGGAACATAGAAACATGGTATTCAAGTCCGTTTCCACAGGAATACGCAAGGTAAGTTCAGAGCCACTTCTTAAATAGCTAAACTATAAACAAATCATCCTTTTTTGCTTTATAATCTATGCAAATTGAATCCTAAATTTCTCATTTATCTTTTTAGGCTATTAAAACTTTATTTATGCGAATTCTGCCTGAAATACACGAAGAGTCGATCCGTCTTGGACAGGCATCAAAATAAATGCATTTGGAAGCAACCGCCTGGAACGGAGATATTTCGTCAAGGCGACATATCTGTTTTTGAAGTGGATGGAAACGTTAACAAGATTTACTGCCAAAACTTGTGCCTGCTTGCCAAGTTTTTTCTAGATCACAAGACCCTCTATTATGATGTTGAGCCATTCCTTTTCTATATATTAACAAAAAACGATCAAGTTGGATGCCACCTCGTCGGATATTTTTCAAAGGAGAAGCACTGCTCACAAAAGTATAATGTCTCCTGCATTCTGACCCTTCCACAGTATCAACGACAAGGATATGGAAGATTTTTAATTGACTTTAGCTATTTACTAAGTCGTGAAGAGGGCCAGCTGGGCACTCCGGAGAAGCCTTTATCTGATCTTGGACGTCTCTCATACTTCTCATACTGGAAATCGGTTGTTCTAGAATACCTATACAAGTATAGGAACAAGAAAGTTATAACTTTCAAGGATATTGCTATAAAAACTGGCCTGGCTATTTCTGACATTGCATTGGCATTTGAGCTACTTAATTTTATAAAATTAAGAAAGAACGATGGCGACATTCGCTTTCAAATTACAGTCAAAATCGATTGGAAAAAAGTTTTATTGCATCATAATCGGGTTGCTCATAGCAAAACTCGAATTATAATTGACGCCGATTGTTTAAGATGGAGTCCCTTAACTTCGATTTCAAAATCCCCTACAAATAATATAAAACCAATTTCAAACCGTGAATATTTAAGTTATAAATTTCTGGAAAACTGTGACGAAAAAGATTTCTACAAGAAGAAAACCGAGGAGAATGTAGAACCACAAGTGATTGCGACTGCTGAAATCAAAAAGGACTGCTCAAAGCCGAGCTTATTGAGTTGTGAGAAATATGATGAAGATGTCAGTTACTCGAAAAAAAACGTATGCTATGCAGAATCTACGCCCACAACATTGGTTGACGCAAAACGATGCAAGCGTCCATTTGAAGAGAAAATCGAGAATTCAGATTCATCTGATAGTAAATATTCGAAAAAATCGGAATCATCGGATTATAACATGTTAACCAAACGAGCATTGCGATTGGCGAAACGAAAAGACGTGGTTCCTCATACAAACAAAAGGAAACACTTTGAACGTGAACACAATACAGATAACTTGGATCTTAGTCTATCGAATCTCAAAGATACACAGAGTTGTAGTAAGGAGAGCATAGAGAAAGTCTCGGTATTACAAGGATCAGCATCTGGAGCTGCTGCCCAAGAGGTCAGTCGAGATGTTAAGAAACAGGAATCAATTGACAAGCCCATTAATATTGTACCCAAGTTGAGAGGTAAGAAATCGAATGGAAAACGCAATGAAGAAGACAATTCTGCTGACAATATATCTAATGAAATGGCATTAAATGAATGTGACAATGAAGAAGCTATCAAATCGATCAATGAGGAAGTTGCAACTAACAATGAAGTTCTAAAGGATAAGGAAATAAGCTTCCCAGAACAAGTTTTGGATGCTGTTGCAAAGAAAACTAAGAAAACATTATTTTCCGATACAACTTTATACGATAAGAAAAGTGATGACAATAAAATCGCAGAATGCAAAGTTGAGCCAAAGCCAGTTGAAAATGTAATCGAATCTAAAGAAGAAACTAAGCAAATTAAAGAGAACAGTGACAACGCTGGCGTGTTGGCTGCTTCATCCGAAATGCTTATTAGCGAAAAGAACGTCAGTAATAGCGTTGCTCCTGAAAAAGTGGAGTCAGTTATTCCCATTGTGGAAAAAGTCGAAACTAAAGTACTTAGTTTAGAACATGAAAGCTTGAAGAACGACACTGAGATGATCAAATCTGCGGATCAAAGCTTAACGAATTGTGCTGCAACTGTTGCTACTCATCCATCTGTTGCTACTCCTACATATGTTGCAACTCCCACATCTGTTGCAACTCCTGCTTCTGTTGCTACTCCTACATCTGTTGCAACTCCTACATCTGTAGCAACTCCTGCTTCTGTAGCAACTCCTGTTTCTGTTCCAACTCCTGCTTCTGTTGTTCCTGTTGCTAATGAAGAATCAGTGAACATAAAGCCATTGCCGAGTTGCAATTTAACCAAACCTATTGAAGAAAGTGTCATTGAAACCAAGAACATTACTAAAGCAGTGGCAACACTTGATGCAAATGTACCCAATAAAATCGAAATGGATGCACTGAAGATATCAAATGCTTCAGTAGAACCAACCTTTTACAATGAAGTCAATAAGACAAATATAGCGAACGAGCAGCAAAACATTGAAAAAGCGGTTGTTCCTTTAATGCAAGAAACAGATATGAAGCCGAAAATAATCAAGAAAACAGTTGTGGAACCTGTTGCTGTTCCAAAGATAGAAACTGTCAATAATGTTGGTAAGAAACCAGACGCTTACTACCCAAATAAGATGAATACCGTTGTTGAAAAGGAGGCAATGAAGCCAACGCAATTGGTTCAAGTTAAGGAAGAGGAGAAATCAAATGTACGTGCACCGTCAACGTCATTGCCCATCAGGGATAAGATACAACTAAAGAACAACGAGCACGCTCAATTACAGAGCCCAATCACATCTCAGTTTCCCATTAATCAAATGCCCAACTATCATCATACCTCGCAGTATTGGCAGTGGGACTATTACAGCTATAATCTTTGTAATTTGGATCCTGCAGCTCAAAAGGGTCAAAAGCAATTCCACAAAGATCTTGCAACGACAATGGCATATACACATAATTTTACACAAAATCTGTATCAATCAGCAATGCACGCTCACCATCAAATTCATCATCCCAAGGATAAGCAAAAGGTTGAACGGAAGAATAGCGGTAAAAAGGATGATTTGTCCAAGGCGGGGCCCAGCGTAAATCCCGTCAACACACCGAGAGATGAAGCTCATTTACTTAATTGCAATGAATATAATCTCAACAATCAATCTGGAAATTTTAATCAGAAATGTGCGACACAACAAAAACAGTTTAAAATTACAGATCAGACACAACAAATAAAACCCATTGGCAATGCTCAGAACTCTGGCCAACGACACGCCAGTTCCAGCCAGCCGGATTCGACAATTCTTTTGCCTACTCGGGAGGCATCAGGTGTGCCCCAAAAGCAAAAGGCAGAGCATAATGTTAACGCAACATTGGTTAATTCACGTGAGGAGAAATTGAAAATTGCCCAGCCCATTATACAGTCGAGTACACACTCAAATTTGCCAGTTGGAGGTCAGTCGGATGTTAATTCGAACATGTCATACAATTCCGAAGCATCCACAAATGCACCCATTCAGCATTATGATTGCGGAATAAATGTTCAAATCAATATGGACTCTCCGTCAGCCATTGGAGGTTCGATTAATCATGGATCGGAAAACTCAAATGTTCATATGCATCGACAGTTTTCCGACTGTTCAATGCAAAATCAGTCAGCGACGACTCCAATGCATATGTCAATACAAAACTCGCATATGCAACAACAGAATAATATTAATATGAATTTAACACCAGAAGGTTCGCCGAATTTGAATATTATTGGAAACTCGCAGCATCAACATCAAAATAGGAAACTGAATGTTCAGGTAAATACTTAAAAAATTATCGTTAACAATTTTAATTTTGAATTTCTTAGTCTGTGGTTCCCTTAAAATAAATTTCTAGTTTTTTGCCATTGTTTATGAATTTTTACAAAAATATTTGAAACTCGCAAAATGTTCCATTTAAAAGATATTATTATATTTAAACTCATAACTATTTCTTTTTTTTTTACCTATAGCCGGATATTGTTGCAAATTCGCCGACAACGTCACATCGCGCACCGACACCTAAGCAAATTCGCAGCGCAAATACGTCAAATAGTTCACAGCAACGAGACACTAAGATTCCGTCAGCTACAGCGACTACAGCACAGAATACTCATCATCAGCACTCGCAGCAGAGTTCGGCAGCAAATATTTCGAAAGCACAGCAAGATTCGCTTGGAAGTCTGCAGTTTACTCAACTAAGTGGCCAGCATGGTCATCAGCAAAATATGCAACCGTTGGACTACGTACCCATTCCGCAAATTTCTCAAAACTTCTCGTCGAATCCATCCAATTACGACATGACGGCTGTTATTCAACAAAGGATGTCCCTAAATGGATCCGTTCATTCACTACCCAATTCACATCAGCGAATTGAGCAGCCGTCATCAGCTTGTGCAGTCAATAACTTTTATTTGCAAAACAATATACCAACTAATGAATCGGTATCGAATGCACCTCGAATACCAGTATCGAGTACATTGGGGCCACCATCCACAGCAAGTGGTAATGACCAACGTCAAGCGAATCACGATTCCATATCAGTGTCGAATAGTACAGGAACAACATCAGCGCTGGTTGGGAATCTATGTAGTCTCTCGAAGCTACAGCAACTTACCAATTGTCTTGAGACACAGCCATGCAATACATCGCCGGGTGCACAGTCGAATTTAACACCATCACCACATCATGCTCTGCCACCGAATTCGATGACGCCACCACCACATTTGTTGATGCAAAACCGGAACATTTCAACGCCACCGAATATGTTGCAAACTCAAGTGACACCATTGCAGTACCACAAATATTACAGCAGCAACATGAACATTGCGCCCATAACATCATCTCAGAACACAAATCGGAACACTCGGAATACTCCATCCGCACCAGTGCAACATACGTCAGCGCCAATTGGCGGCAATTCAAATAATCGCACTGCAAATGTTCACATCAGTCCGAATTTGATGTCACATTATGGAGCCATTAATGGCTACAGGATGTCACCACAGCAGAGTCCACCGACGGGTGCCTACAGTTCCGGTGGTGAATACCCCAATTCGCAGATTCCAATGCAAATGGGTGTCATGAACATGCAGTCTCAATACCAAGATGCTTGTGTTCTACAAAGAGCTACACAGCCGAATCCAATGTATTCAGCGTATTCCCCATATCTGCCCCTAAACAGCTCCATTCGCAGATAGTTGAAGAACAATAAGTTTAACTAACTATCTAACTAACTGTTTTGTAAAGTATGTACGAGTAGTTATGTGTTGTAAATATTATTTCTGTAATTTAAAATAAACATTCATAAGTAACAAATAAATACGATACGTATTTGAATATTGTTTGGTGGTAAATGGAATTACTTTCATGGAGTATTTAAAACCTATTTGGAAACCTATTATTGGAGTCATATTTTTTCTTGTTTTATTTCTATTTATTAATAAAAATTCTGTGCTTAATTGTTCATGTGGTCTGTTTAATGTGAAATTATTTTAAGTTTCGTTACAACAAATATACAAAATACAAAATTAATTTAGGGATTCTAAAATATATTTAGAAGCATTGCCCGAATATCATGACGCCAAGCTAGCAATAAATTTTCCAATACGAGTATGTATGAAACTTATCCAGGAAAACAATACGTTCAGTACACACAATTGTCCTAAGCATTTTGATACTTTCGCAGGAGCATTGCCCAAACATCCGGATAGCGTGCCTGCAAAAATGCTGTCAATTTCTGGGCACTTTGAGCTTGCTGTGGAGAGCAATTGCGACACTTTCTGGTTATAACTTCTGGAAGAGCAGCTGTAAATTAATAATAAAAAAATAATTTAAATGAAGTTGAACGTTTTGGGTATATTTTAGATACAATCTTTCTATAGTGCTTTAAGCATAGATATTTAGATAAATATATATTTAGTTGCATTTCGTATTTACCTTTTAATTGTCGTCCTAATTGGTCACAAGGACTTTTCTCAAGAATGCACATTATTTGGCGACTCACAACGGCCTGGTTGTTCAATAGCTTATTAATGTTTTTCTCATCGGCATCGACTTTGGAAGGCTTTAATGTTAATAATATTAAACAAAACAATAAAACTAAAATATCCTTTTGATTTCTCTTTATCAAACACATAACTTCTTTTTACAGAGTGCAATTGTATAAAATCGAAAGAGCTTTCTTGTGTATTTGGTTTGTTGATTTGAACGCATGCGCTTTTCAGCACCATTTTCTGGGGGTTGTTAATGCATTAAAGTATTTAGGATGCGACTTTAAATTAAAGTTGTTAGCATTTGGCCAATATTGAAATTTGTTAGACATTCTATTTTATTTTTATGTCTTGGTATATTAAATCTATCTACAATTTACTAATGGGGGATCCCCTAAAAACTTAATATTGAGGATCCGTAAGGATCTCAAAATATGCATTTTAAACTAAATTATTAATTAGCTATTGTTAATCCGTTTCATGCTGCTGCATCACTACAATATTGTGATTTTATTAATTGAACAAAACTAAGTGCTACATTAAATTATAATTAGGAATTTTAATTGATTCAATCGTCATTATCATCGTCGTACTCATCGTCTTCGTCATCGACATCAAACTCATTTCCGTCCTCTCCGACGTCGGTCGTTTTCTTCTGTTTGCTGAGTAGCCACTCATTGTAGGCCAATTCGTCTTCCACAGATGGATCTGTTGCTTCAATAAAGTCCTCGGCTCCGTGAAGAAACTCCTCTTGGACTTTTCCCAAGTGATTAAAGGGTATGTTGCGTCTACCGAATTTATGGCCCCAGCCCAGATAAACCGATTCGCATGTGTTTTCAAAAATAAATGTGAATGCACCGGGCCACAGATTGGATTGCAATGCCAGCAGTCGTTCCTTTTGATTGGTATACTTGCTGGAAAAGCGAACCAACCATGGCACGGAGCATTCACTGCCCATGTCATTACCACAGGATGTTAGAATATCGGGTCCAATCTCTGCTTGAACAAATCCCTCCATCATTTCTTCTTCATCGCCTTCTTCTTCTACCTCCTCTTCCTCTTCGGCCTCCTCATCCATTTCATCCATAAGTCGCATCTTTATGTATAGAGCAAGCGCCTTTTCCCGCTCCTTTCGAGCCTTCTCCTCATCGAACCAAACAACACGTCCTTGGGTCAATATATTCGGTCTACAATGAACCCAAGCAACAGGAGTTGCCAATGTACTCAAGGGTTCGTTTTCAAACCGTTCATTTTTCAATAGCATAACATCATTATCTGAAAAGATATGGTTGGATCAGGCTCTACTTTCTAATTACCCATTTTACCCCATCATCCCAAATCTTAGAGATAATTAGAGCTAGACATGCCAAATTCGGTATGTAGACTTTTTATATGTGCAGACAGATGAAGATTCTTTCAATATTTGGAGTCAAAACGATTTACAAAAGCAATATTATTAATATTAAATATAGCTTTGAGTTTTCACACGCATGTTACATATAAAAATTGAGTTCTGCCCTGAAATTTTCATCAGGATAGGATAATACAATCGAAAGGTATCCAAGGAAAAATATCACCTATTTATCTATGTATCTATCTATCTATCTATCTCCTCTCAATAATTCAATTTAATTTACCTTGTGGCGTATCTTCTTCACCATCGTTGAAGTTGTCTTCCTCCTCTTCCTCTTCTTCGAGTTCGTCCAAATTGACGCCATCATATAGATCTTGCTCCTTCTTCGTCATCCGGCGATAATATCCCTGAGGTGCGATATGAGTTCCGGCCGAAATACGCGCAATCATGGCGCGCAAATAATGCTTCTCTTTACCGGGGAAACATGGATACGAAACAATATCGGCCTCCAGGTCGCCAGTGAAGAACTTCTTGATCTGCCGGGAGACGACAATTTGACGGGGTGTCACAATCGGCAGTTCAGTCCAATCGTCATAAAGGCTGTTGACCACAAAGTACGAGAAACGATTGCAGCCACGACCCACAACCTCGGGTGGAATATCGTAGAACTCCAATTCTTCAGCAAGAGGAACTGACTCCGCTTTTGGCGTCATTTTCGCCAAATTTTCGGGATCAAAGTTTTCCCAGCCATAAATGCCAGGAGTGAGTTCGGGTCCAATATGCGATGGCATCGGTTTGCGCTCCTGATTCTTTCGCATCTTAAATGGCAGCTGCTTCTCTCGCATCTCTTCCTCCATCATTGTAAGGCGCGAAGTGACCTCGTCGCGTGTGAGAGAGGCTTCCACAATGTAATAAGAGCACTTTAATCCATAAATACAGCCCCAGAAGCGACATTGCATTATCGATGGATGCGTCTGCAGGCGATTAATGGAGCTGGCCAATTGAAAGATATCATCTTTGCTGATACTGAAGCCAGTTTGGTTCCAGAAGAATTGCAGCTGCTCCACGCGCTCGTTGAAGGACACAAACATTCGCATCGAATCGTCGATATCTATCTGAAGCTCCCCATCCGCATAGGGAAATGTCTCTTCGCCAGTCATTTCCTCGTCGCACACAAAATTCGTTCCTTCCGCACTGCACGGAAGCTAAAAATAAATAATCTCATTTTTAATTAAATTCCAATCGATCGATTTTCGATCAGAACTTGCCTTAATTGCATGCAGAATCTTTTTGGCCGGTCGAAACATTCGACTGTCGGCAAAAACGCCGTTTGGGGGGAATCTTTCGGGTACATGAAACTTTTGCTCGCGCACATTTCGGCTAAACTCCTCAAAGAAATCAATCACGTTCGGGGGTCTTTCGTCAATCACTCGCTTTACAATATCACTTAAGTGATCAAATCTATTAAAGATACAATTTAAGTTATAGATACTTTAGTGGTGAAAGTTCAAAATATATATATTTATCTGCCATTATAAGATAAAGAACAATTTTTGAAAGATACATAAAATATAATTACGATAAAAACAATTAAAAATTGTAGCTCTGATTTAAATTATATTAAAGTATAGGTCGAAATTAAATACAGAGCTCTGGCAGAGTACCAAATCTTTGCCTTGCCGAAGAAACCCTTTCTATGATATTTATAAGTGTGTTTTCCAGGGTATCAAACCGGTTTCATATCGGTTTCAGTAACGGTTTCGGCTATGTTCGCATTTAGGTTATCGGCTAAGCAAAGTTTGTACATATATATTAAGTACGTAGCGGTTACTGGTTTTTTGTATTTTTTGGTTTCGAAATACCGGTATGATTTCGGTTTACAAATCAAATAAAAATAAATTTAAGGGTATGCAAACTTGAAAACAAATGTTCAGAAATTTAAATAATGAACATCTTTTTATTGAGATAAATGTGTAAATTAGGGCAGAGACAAAAATGAAATTTAGTACCGTAAAAATAAAATGTATTTTAATGCTTGACCGAACCGGTTCTTAACGGTTGTTTCGGTTGAAATAATTTTGATTTTTGTGGAGTCGGTATAGTGAAAAAGTTTTATTTCGGTTACGTTTGTAGTTGCGGTACCCAATTTAAATCGGTTAATATATAATATAATAATAATAAATAAATAATAAATAATGAATGAATAATGAATTATAAATAACAGATAGCAGATAATAAATAATCATTAAAAATTAATAAATATTAATGCTCACTTACAGGTTGTCACCACTCAGGGTACTGTATTGCTGCAGCACTGACTTGGCAATGTTCAGTTCATAGCCAATGTTGGGAGCCTCAACAGTCGTTGACTTTTGCAGTCGACCCTCGGAGTTGAGTGCGCCCATGGAGATGGAAGTCGACGAGGATGTCGTGGATGACGTTATGATGTTGGAGCATTGCGGCGATGTCTGCAGCTCCGACTGAGGTGCTGTCTTTGCCCCGGTTTTCTTGTCCTTCTTCTTTTTGGCTGTTTGCTGAGCATCCGACTGGGATGTTGAGGATGAGCCCATTGAGAAATTGCGACATGATGGATTGTCATTATCCATAATTTATTTATTTATTAACTTTATATCATGTACTCTCTAAAATATATATATTTATAATGATTTATTGTTGACAGGAAAGCACAGTTTGCATTGTTTTTTTTTCTCTCTCTTAGCAATTAAAATAATTTGCATGGTTATAAAAAGTTTGATTTCGAATTCGAGTTCGAAGTTGTGACGTCTCAATTTTAGTGGAGACAATTATCGCATGCAATAAACAACTTGATGAAGCGATAAGGGAACAATTAATTGCACGATTTGTGAAATAAAAAGTTTCTATTGATTTTTAGAGTCAAACAAAGCAGTACAAAAAATGGGCAACAAATTAATATATTTTCTAAAATATAATTTCTACAACAAAGTGTAAGTTTTAAAGAAAGAAAAAGGTGCGAGAGATACACAGACTTAAATTAATATAAATACTTCGTAGATTCTTTTGGATATGCGTTATCCTGATTTCTGGTTGGAATATGGGCTCCATCTTTCTCTTAATGATGACAAGATTTCAAACTGATTCCACCAGCATTGGAGTAACGACCACTTATATTCACTGGACCAACACATTTCCAGCCGTCAGCATTTGTCTGATAAAGAACAAGTTGACCGAGGACTTCACCCAAGCCGTAAAGCGACGAGCTCCCCCCAACAGAACCCTCGCAAATACCTATGTGAAGAACTTGTATGAATACCTGTTCCTAATACCCGAAAACAGTAATATCAAAGAAGCGTACTGCAGGGGCTGGAATTCAACGTGTGGAGTTAATATTTTGGATATGAGGAAAGAGGTAAACATCCCTTTTTTTTAATTTGTTTTCTGCCCGTTACTTCAAAAATAGGTAACAGGAAGAAAGAAGCATCTCCGACCCTATAAAATATATATATTCTTGATCAGCATTAACAGCCGAGTCGATTTAGCCATGTCCGTTTATCAAGTTTGTTTCTAATTTTTACCACGCCTCTTTCCGCCACCACACGCACAGTTTTTAAGATATTACGTATTTTTTGGCAGTTAATGTCAACTACTATTATTAGCTATCATTCTACCTAATCGCAACAAGATCGGCTAAGCAGAACGATAATAATGGCTGATTTAAGCTTCAAGCAATGTAAGTGCCTAAAAGTATGCAATAAAAAATATTTTATATTAATTTCAATAAGTAGCGGATATCCTATAATCGGAAACACGACTATAGCCTTTCCAGCTTGTTTTAATAGTATTCTTATTCAGTTTCTTACCCAATCATGCAAAACTATTTTCAAAGAAATTTATTACGCAAATAATTTGCTAGAGGACTGTGAGAGTTTATTCAAATTTCATGAGCTGGAGGTTGGATACTGTTTTCTTGCAAATAATCTAATTGATTAGTAAGTACAAAAATGTTTACTTGTTTAAAAAAAAAATGCATTAAATAAATTTCAGCGAAAACATCGATCACTTGCCCTTGAAATATTCGTCATCGGATAAATACCGAAGCCTGAAATTGGTCTTACAAAGTGGTCGACTATACAAATATCAAGTGAGTAATTTGCTTATTTACAACTTATTTAAATCACTGTTATTATCATAATGATTTCAGTTATATGTTCATAGTCCCGAGGATGTGCCCTATTTTAATGCGGAGGTTTTTTCAGTTACAACCAAACCAACAGCCTACAGTTTCAACATTGAGGAACTGCATAATAATAATGATGTGATTCAGGAGAAAGTTAAACAACGCATGTGCAAGTTTCCACAAGAAAGCAATCATGATAATTTTGTTTACAGGCAAGATTTCTTGTTGTTTTGCAAAAAGCTAAACAAAAATATTTTCAAATTTCATCATCTTTCGTATTTTTACAGCTTCTCAACCTGCATGTCTCAAATAAGGCAGCAAATGGAGATGGAAATTTGCAACTGCACTTTATTCAATTCCATGTCGAGTAAGATATTTGAAATATGTTAAGTTCTGATATAAACTCACTGACTTGATTTATTTTCAGATCAAGATTATTGCGATATCCAAGGAATTAGATGCTTGCAGGATGGTAATATTGTTTTTATAATGTATTATTAATAAATTTGAGTTTTTAAGTCTTTGTTTATGTTATTTTTAGCTTTCGTTTCAAAACTAGTTAAGGATTATGTGTCCATTAATTTGGTGTGCTTGCCTTCCTGCATGGAACAACAGATAAGTTTTGTTGGGTAAGATATTCTTTGACTTCTCTATACTTCTCTATTTCCATGTCTAATCTTTTATACAATTTAGGTCTACAGAAAAAGACGTTTATCAAAAGGATTTCAGCGTTGAAATTGATATTGCAAGTCCACCTTCAGCTAGGTTTTATCGCATCGTTACTCAGACCACATTAGATCTCATAGGTAGGAAAAATAATAAGCGTAAAGTGGAATTAAGATAATTTTTTATGTAACTGCAAATATTTATAAATTTCATCTGTCCTTTCCAGTTGCGGTCGGAGGTGTCATTGGACTATTTATTGGTTTATCTTTGCTCAATATTTTAGAAGTAATTTCCTTGCTTCTTCAAAAAATAAAGAAGCTATTCATGAAATAAATTAAATAAATTTCAGGAACACAATTTTTATTATAAATGTTTTATGATCAATTTTAATTATTAAACATTATACAATTTTAATATATTTTATCTGGAAATAAAAAGCTTTGCAATGTGTTTTATATGCTGCGATATTAATTCGTCGATCAATGCTTCAAGAACATTCCCAGTTATGGTATACATATTTTCCCAGTGTACGTCCTCATTATATAACTCGTATATAATCACCTTCTCAATGTGATCGGAATTATCTCGAGGAAAAGATTTCAAGTTTGGTGAGTTACCGAACATGTTGTTTTGTCCACATCGCAACCATCTCAACGCATTCATAATGTTCGATGAGGAATCATCTTGGCCTAGGACTTTCTTATGTTCTTTAATTATTTCCAAAGTTATATCCTCGTTTATACGCTCAATTATTGAACTCTCATTCTTATTAAAATTATATACTTGAAGACAAAATTGATTTTGTAGAGAAAAAAAAAACAAATACCTAGATTTCGATCTTACTTACGTAATTTTTGAGGAAGGTTTAGCTTGTTGGGTATTGAAAAACCTTTAATCTGCGCTAGTAGTGGAGTTTGAGGTTGATTTGGAATATCACACAGCTTGTCTTGAGTTTCAATATTCTGAAATGAGCCGAAATGATTTATTAAATTTCAATAAAAAATGTTACTATACAAAATTACCTGAGAAGGCGGAATACCATCGACTTCATTGTCTATCAAATTTTTATTGATCGTCCTTGCTGTACCTGCCGAGGATATAGGCTCTATGGCAATTTGAGTTTCAGCTATTTCTTGCGAATCGCATGTTTTAAGTTTTAGTCTCTCACTCTCAGATTCTACAGCATCGTCTTCTACAGTTTTGCAGTTTCTTTGAGGAAATAATGCCCATGGCATTGAGTCCTTGTGGACATTTCTGTTTCGGAGCCATAGACATAAATTTTGGTATCCTATAGATCCAGATTAATCAATTAAATATGCCCAATATTTTGTGTAAAATAAAAACTTAATACCTGGTCCCTTTTTTACATCAGATGGAAACAGCGAAGACAAATCGCCAAAAGATTGTTCTGACTCTCGATTATCTTTATTTGGAAATGTGGATCTATTTTCTTCGTAACGTATCAATAATCTAAAAAGTAAATAATTACAATTTATTTTCGCATTAATATAACCATTTTACCTATTTATGTACTGTCGCTCCTTGTGCATATTTAACAAAAGACTCTCTTGTTTTTCCCTTATTTCGGAAATGTGCGTTAAAAGATTTTCAAACTTAAGTCGTTCCATTTGAACTTCAAGCCAGAAAATCAGCGCAATCGTTCGATCGACCAATATTTTTTCGCGTAGTCTCAAAAGATCTGTTAGACTTCCGTAGTGAGTTTCCCCAACAACGGATAATGGTTTATTCTAAAGGAAATCAGGAGGTCGAATTTGAGCGTGACACACAAATTATATTAGTACTTACCCCATATTTTTCATGTAAAATGTTTTTGCTTTTTTTTGGACTTTTTTCTTTCTTTCGTTTGAAGACTTCGAGCCGTTTGACAAGAGCGGTTTGTAAAGCACTTAAAGCATTCCCCAATTTGGGTGTTTTCCAACAAATTGGTAGCTTCGATTGCGGAATCAATGCAATGAATTGCATGTTTATTTCTATATTTACACGTGCTAGAAAATGTTGTGATCCAATAATTGGTCTCCACGCTTGCAACAGAAATTTCGATGTTTGAATACAATATCGACTGGGTTTATTTTCCGCATTATTGTTCATGTTTGATGCGACAGTCTTCGGGGCGATCTGTCCCACTTTTACTTTCTTTTGCACAGCGAATATAAAATTGTAAGGATAACTTTGAGCTGATTTTCGCCGCTGCAAAGACGATGTAAATATATATCTATACATGACGATATCCTAGGTCCCATAACGACGTTGAAATTAACTCTATGTCTATGTATAATATTTCTTAAATTGTCAGCAATTTGCACTAATGAACATCTAATATTAAATATATAGGTACTTTAATGTGAGTTGTACCTCATGACACTCTATAAGCATTAAGTGCTTTAGTTGAGTGCCCAAAAGTATGCAAGGCTTTTGACACGATTGGTACCAACTCTTGTTTTCTCTTTATAAAAAAAATTTACCATTTTATAATAGTGTACCAGTTTTAGTCCAAATGTTGCTATCGTGGAATCAGATACGTATGTACGCACTTGTGTGTGTGGGTACGTGCTAGCAGGGTATTTTAAGTTCAGCATTTCTATATGAAAAAGTTACATTTATTTTTTGGCAAATCTCTCATAAGAAAACTGACACTTTTTGGTTCGTACCAACTCATATTTTTCTTTCATAAAAAAGTGTACCATTTTATAGAGAGTGTACCTGTTTTGGTACAAATGTTGCAATCAGCTACATATGTATGTACTCATTTGTGTGAATGTATGTATATAGTATGTTAACATTTGTCTGTCAGATTGCAGGGTATTATTAGGCTCAGCATTTCCATATGAAAAAGCTACATTTATTGTTTGGCAAATCTCTCATGAGAAAACAGGCACTTTTTACACCAACATACGAACATACATACATATGTATGTAGGTATATATATACACACGCCCATACATATGTACATACATACGTACACCTGTAATTAATTTTTGTATGCTTTCTAAAATATTCCATAGCAATGTGTTACACAATTTGTGACAGACATCTAAGAGAACTTAAGAATAGAATAATTATAAATCTTACATACATACATACACATGTTGCTATTTACATACATGCAAACATATGTACATTCCAATATGTATGCGTATGTATATATGTTTAGAAACATGAATGTACACTTATAAACATAGATACACAAAAAAATACATATGTACAATATGTTTGCATTATTAATAATCTATTTATACTAATAGTATATGCACATTGCACATGTATGTATGTACATACATATGTATATAAATATAATTTGTTATAATAATAAGAGTATTGCTCATAAATATGTATGCACATATGTATGTGTGGGAAGGTATATTTATGTCTATATATGTAAACAACGTACAGTGGCACACAGATGTATATGCACATGTGCATGTTGAATGCTGGCACATTGCTCTAATCATTAATTCTAGCATATATGAATTAATATTAGTTTATGCTGTGACTTTAAAACGGATTTAGGAATTAGTATGAGATTAATATTGTTGTGATTTGATTTATTTAAGAAGCTTGTTGTAAACGAATGTTACGAAGCAGTCAAAGAAAGCGGCAAAGCATTCGATTATATTCATCACTTTATTGCTGTGTTTCTTACGCAAAATGTATTTTGTATATTTTCTTGTTGTGCCGTGTGCATCCACAAATATAGACTACCAGTGTACAGAATCTTTCCAGTTTAGTCGGCAGCATCTTTGACAGACAGGAACTTCGTTACAAGTATACCTTCATCGGTATGTATACAGTGTATACTATATATGTGTACATACATACATATTTACATATATGTTACACACCCACATAATTGCTATATATAGCATTTAAAAAAAAACTCGCAATTATTTATTATTACTAATTTAATTAGTACTAAATAAATAAAATTAAATTAAAAATCTATTTTATTTATTTATTATTAATTTATTAATAATAAAAATAATTTGTTAAGATTTTCCAATTATACTTTATTAATTTAATTTTTTTCTCTTTTTTTGCAGATATATCAAAATGCCTTTCGTTCCCGTAGAGACTCCCAAGTGCCCCGCGTGCGGCAAATCTGTCTACGCCGCTGAAGAGCGCGTCGCTGGTGGCTACAAATTCCATAAGACTTGCTTCAAGTGCAGTGAGTATTCCTCATCTCTCTCCTACACTGGACTAGTCACTTATTCCCAATTCACTCCCAACTTAAGGTATGTGCAATAAGGCCTTGGACTCGACAAACTGCACCGAGCACGAGAAGGAACTGTTCTGCAAAAACTGTCACGGTCGCAAGTACGGACCTAAGGGTTACGGTTTCGGCGGTGGTGCTGGCTGCCTGTCGATGGACTCTGGAGCACATTTAAGGAAAGAGTAAGTATCCCACTTGAGCACTTAAATACTACAAAATTGCTAAATTGCCTATATTTAAATATTGATTTGATCATTAACTATTTTCTTATTTCCATTTTTCAGTTAATTCGGTGTCTGACCAACTTTGTTGTTGAAGTCAACCCGTTGACGTCTTGACCCTAAGTGTTATATTTATCCAGATATATGTAAATTCTATGGTAAAAATTATTTTTGTATTCATTTTCATCACTGACTGTAACCTAATAAAAGGAATTTTAAAATAGAACTTAATAATTAAAAGATACATTTACAAACGTTTTTAAATCATAAGGTGAATTTCATACATACAAATATGTATATATAGAAAGATATATATGTACATATAGTGCTACCCCCATATCAAACATTACATTTTATTACGTATTACGAATTAAATATTTGGTCATTTTGCGGATAATTTTGTCGCAACGCATTGAAGGAGGTGTGTCAGACCCCATAAACTATATATGTATATATAGCTTACATTATATATACATTCTTGATTAGGATGACGAACCAACCAAATATAGCCATGTCTGACTGTCTGTCTCTGCTCACTCTTCTAGCTAATTGGATAAATATTGGTGTAGGTTCTTCTAATAATCGATCTTATGTCGAACCGAGCCAAAATGAACAATCGATGGAAAAATTTTAATTTTTATATCCGTTGCTTCAAAAATAAGTAAAGGGTATTTTATACTCTTTGCAATGTTTGTAAAATGGAGAAGGAAGCATGTCCGACCCTGTAAAGTATATAAATTCTTGATCAGCATCAACAGCCGAGTCGATATAGCCATGTCCGTCGTTAACTACTATTATTAGCTATCATCCAAATTAATCGCAATAAGATCGGACAAATAGAAAGGCGATAATGCCTAATTTAAATTTTAAGCAAAGAAAGTACCTAAAAGTATGCAATAAATTTTTTTTTTAATTATTTAAACAAGTAACAGGTATCTAATAGTCGGGAACTCAACTTTCCGCCTTTTCCGCCTGTATTTTTTTTTCTTCTTTTTTTTAAACTTTTTATTTTTATTAAATTAAAGAGTCTGTTTAGAAAAAAAAAACTCAAAATTTTTCAAAAAATAAATTGAGATAATTATTTTGCACCTTTATTAAATAGTGATTAAAATTCAACAGTGTTCATTTAACGAGTTTCTATGGAATAATACAGAAATAATGTGATCTACTGAGTTTTGGTTAGTTTGTTAAAATATAGTTCAATGGGCAGCTGTGGAATAGCTGTGGTGTGAGCAATTCCCTTTGTGGGATCGGGTAAACGCTTTCTGAATGTCGGCATCGTTCCTCTGAAGTTTCTGCCGTTGGCATTGGATATGGTCATTATCGCAGATTCAGCTGCTAGAGCCGTAGTTTCAGTTAGATTCGTAGTGCTGATAGGCTTGGAAATTGGGGTACTTCTTATAACAATAGGCGTACTTCTTATAACAATTGGTTTCTTCGTTTCGGGCGATGCTGAAGATGGTATTTCTGTGACATTTTGTGCCTGTATTTTATGGTTTGTAATTGATTTCGTTGTGGGCCTCAATATCTTTGAATAGGTGGCCTTTGCATTTGTTAAATTATAGTTACTCAATCTTGTGAAATTGGATGCTAATTTCCTTTGCCTTGAATAGGTTTTAGTTCTTCGGGATTTACGGGCTTGTGGAGCTTCTGTACTGGATGTAGTTGTTGTGCTTACTAAATGACTATTATAGGAGTTTTTCTTTGACATTAGGGGCGAGAATTTCTTATGATTTTGTGCAATTTTCAATTTAGTAGCTAACAAATTGGAAAAAGTCGTAGACGTTGGACTTTTTAAACTTTCCGTCGTTGTATATATATTTTCCTTAAAAATTTTGGTTGCTTTATTTTCGATGAATTCGTCCAGTTTCTTATCGTCAACATCATTTAATATTGTATCTAAAGTTGTTGTTAATCCACTTTTCTCACAAGAATTGCAAATTTCTTCTTCCGACTTGGATAAAGTTTTAAATTTTGGAAATGAGGTGAAATTCTTAAGCTCAGTTAAAATATTGAATACGTCACTCGGTAAATTCTGATTTAAGGATATAGACTTAAAATCCATTTTTGTCTCATTTTTAACCATAATTGTTGCAGCTGGCATCCAAGACATTGTCGTTTGTATTCGATTTCTCGATTTTACTGCTGGCATCCAAGACATTGTCGTTTGTATTCGATTTTTTGATTTTTCCATTGGCACAATATCAAATAACTCATCACCAAGAATATCGACCGTTAGATTATCAGATATTTGAGTTCTCTGAGTCGTGAATGGAGGAGGCGTTTCCTTTGGAATTCGTTCCTTTCTCTCTGGCTTGTAATATAGAATATTATCGGATGAACTGGGTATAACAACATCATCGAGAGTGAAATAGGTATGAGATACATATGGTACAATTGGAGCTGGAGTAATTGGGGGTATCGTATACTGGGGGGACATACTGTTTGTAATAATTTCAAATGGAGGTCTTATGTTACTCGGTACCGTTATAATACTCTCTTTTGCGGTTATTGTCATATTCTTCTCGATGCAACTTTTGGTATCTTCAGAAGAAAGCTCATCGTGTTGTTTACTTGGTTGGAATCTAACACTTGGTTGAATCTTTGGCATCGATGTAGTTGGCAAACTGACCGAAGTCATATATGATTTTAAGGCATTTGCTGAGATTGCACCGTCATAAGCATTTCGATAGGGAGACCTGAAAGATACATTCATTAATTTATTATGTTGAGATTTGGCTACAAATAAGTGAAGAAAGCTTACCTCATGGGATTCACATAGGATGCCGACATCTGAAGCGGAACATTTTGATATCTTGGTTTCATCTGAAAGTTTCCCATACGTTGCTTTCGAGCTGTTAACATCGGTTGACCCATCGTGTACCAGTAAAGTTTCCTTAACTTGTTTGCTTGATTTAGGCCCATTTGGTTATAAACAAAATAAGCCTGTGGATACCCAATGAAAAAATTAAAGAAAGTATGCATAAAATAATTTTTTTTAATATGAGCACATATAAAATGTTATGTAATTATTTTGATAAAGAAAAAAATTTCTTTAAACCCAATAGATCTAAAAAAATAATTTCACTAAGAACTACACTGGTCGGCATTTTAATTTTGACAACATTTAAAGTTAAATCTACCCATAATTTAAACCTACTTAATGTTCATTTTGGCATCGATGGAAAGGTCATTTCAATCCCTTTTGAATGATACTAAACTTTCCTTAACCCATTAAGTACCCATTGAAAATTTTTTATTTTAGTAAAGGTCTATTTTGAAACTTTTTTCCTCGATTTAAAAAAAAAAAATTTTTGGATGCAAAAAGTTTTCAAACAATTCTAATAGTGACTGAAAACATTTTTTTTTTCATAAATCTCTTCGCTAGTATTTTTTATGATATTTTGAAAATTGCTAAAAATGATTTTGTTATATGAAAAGGAGGAAAATGAAAAAAACACTGATTTCAACAAAACCTGAAGGAATAATTTAATGCGATTAATTGAATTTATTCCAACTATATTTCTGGAAAAAAATTCCAAAAGATGTAAATTTTCAATCAATTTTATATTTTTGGCCTCGGTTGAAATTTCTGTGGAAATGTCCAAATGCGCACTTTCTTCTTTGTCAAAATATTTACTTGACATGCTGTACAAATACTATGTACATATTTTATAAATATACATTTACATACCCCTGTTTGTTGCCGAGCATTGTCAGAAGATATTTTTGTTGCACACACTATAATTATTATTCCTAAAATATACCAAAATAAAATTGTTATTTAAAGAATAATTCCATTGAATGGAATTTACATTAATGATCATGTTTCACATAAAATTTTCAGGTAGTTCAAGGTAACATGAAAAAGTGAAAGTTTAATTTATTTTTAATTCACACGATAGCTTAATTGCTTTTTATTTCAGAGATTTTTGGAGATTCAAACCCCACGGTCATAACTTTCGCGTAAAACTGTCATTCGAATATGCAATTTTTTTTGTATCTAATAATTATTAAATTTACCAATGACAATATATATAATATTGATTGTCCGAAGATGTTGTCCGACCATGTTGCAAAACTTCACTGCAAGAAATTAAATGCTAATAACTTTATGAGGTGCCTGACTGCAATATTTTATGTTTAATCTTTCACAAGAAGTTTGCAACTTGAAAATACTCCTTAATTACAATAATTACCACAAAATAATATATTTAAGAGGGAGTTTAAAAATTATGTAATACTTATCTCACTACGTTAAATAAATTGTAAATTTTTAAGTTTTTTGTTAAGTTTACGTACAGTTCATGTACACAAATTAAAAAATATATTAAATATATAATAATAATTAAACAATGGCTAATATCGGATACTATAAGGTAGCAAAGCTTCGTATACTTTTGACTGAAGCATCATTACTTGCTCAAATTAACATTGTCGGATCCCTGAAGCATAACAATCCATGCATGAACAATTTCTTCAACACGTCTTTCTCATGTCTGCATCTTGGCAAGATTGGGAAAAAGTGCTTTCTTCAGTTTGCCGAAATATAAATACTCTTGCAGATTATTTCGATACGATCCGAAAAAACGGAGCTTTCCATGAAGTTCAGTATAGAGATGCACAAATGAAAACTCCTTTTAAGCTTTTCCAACTGTTCGTCCAGCAAATACTCAAATACTTTTTAGGTCAGGATAAATTTTAAAATAGAATAGATGAAGTTAAAGTCGTCAAATGAAAGCGCCGTATTCCTGGATTCATCTTCAATGTCGCTCCTTAAAATAAGTTCCCGTCGAAGTTTAGACATCAAATAAATTCTTGGACCTATAAACGGACTTTTTGATTATAAGAACAGAGTTTCCACGATACTTAGGAAGAATCAATAATAAGCATTTGATTTTCATATATATATATAGTATGTATATATATAATTTTACATATATATATATTGCCTAATTTTATTTATTGTTAATAAACTTTATCTGCTTGGAATGACAAACTATGCTTATTTGGTATTTAGTGCTACGTCTCAAGATAATAATTTTCTAGTCTAATAAATAAATTAGTCAAATGTTATTTAAAGAAATATGTGTTATTTGATTACATTCTTTATTGGGAGGACCATTCATTGATTGGGTATGTATTACCCATATATTGTTGCTGACGAATCGATTCATTACTTGTCTGATGATTTCCAACAGAACTCCATGGTTGTCTAGGAAACACATTTGAGTTAATATATGCCGCAGAGCTACCACTATAACCAGGCGCTGAATGGAAGTTGGAATGATAGGGAGCAAAGTTGAAATGACCATAGGGAGTATAATTATTGAGATGATAATTAGCGGGCGTTGTGGGTGTGCTCTTATTGTCATAGTAATTATAATATTGGGGAGGGAAAGTGTGCTGTACGTTTTTACTTGAAAAATACGAATTTTCCGTAAATTCATTATTGGGAATAATCGTTTGTGCATGTGATGTATTCGGTTGAACGTTAATGGAACTATTATATGGTTGAACAGTCGGCAACTGTGCCTCATGCTTATATGGTTGCTGCTTTTGATATTCTAAATTATCCGTCATCGGATGCAAATTTGTTGGATTACTCTCCACACTTTGATTCTGGTTATTGGTTTGTGGTGTTTGTGGTATTTGTGGTATTTGTAGTATTGGCGGCTTAGGTTGTTGGACTTCTCCTACAGTTCCCGTTGCCACAAAAGCTGTTGTCTCTGGAGGATCGCTTTTTGGGCACTCCTTAGTTGTTACGCCATTTGAGGGCTTCTCCGTTGTTTTCTCTATCGGTTTGTCTAAAATTAGGTTCAATTTAAATAATGATTCAATTCTAAAAGCTTTATTGTCTTTACCTGGCTCTGACGTCTTCGGCTTGGGATTATCTGTATCACAGTCAGACGTAATGTCAATAACGTCATCCTTATTTGTGTCTTTGTTATCGCATTCTGTGCGCTTGGAAGTTGTTCGGATTGCAATAATCTTGCCACTATCCAACTGCATATATATTCCCTTTGCTGACTTTAACACCATCACCCTTTGGCCGGCTTTGAGTATTATGTTAGATTTCTCAGACGAATTCGTTGGTATGACAACATCTTTAAAGGAAGAATTTTAAGTACTCAAACATTTCTAATATTTTTATCATATGCTTACCAAGGGGTAATGTCATTTCTTGAGCCGTCATTCCTTGTCTTTGCCACACTTCGGCAGGAATCCATCGCGTTGACCGACCTCCGACTACGGTGTTTGTAGTCTTTTTTGCTTGTATTGGTTTAATCTGCGAATTTTATAATAAGTGTTTTAGTTATATAAGGATAATTTTCGACTTTGTTTGGATTTTTCTTAAGTAACATAAATGTTTACTTACCGATGCCACAGGTCGAGTGACAACAGTACCATCGTTGTTCACTATCTTGTATTGCATTTTTCCAGAGGCATATGTTAATTTTTGATTCACTGATGCTTTCTTTTCGAGCTCATAGCTTCTGTGAGCCTGTCTCTTTTCAGCTTGTGAAAGCTTTCGATCCTTTTGATCAACCAATAAGCTTTCATGAAGAAATGGATCTTTTGTAATGTAATTCTTATGTAATTCAATAATTGTATTAATTATTGGATCCAAATGAGGCGTTGTCGAGATAACAGTATCATCTTTTTCTTTTTCTTTAGTTGGAGCAGTCACTGGAGCAGTTGCTGAAGCAGTTGCTGGAGCAGTTGCTGGATCAGTTGCTGGAGCAGTTGCTGAAACAGTTGCTGAAGCAGATGCTGGATCAGTTGCTGGAGTTGCCTCATCAGATTTATCAGATTTACTTTCGCTATCGACGCGCTCATCATCTGAGCTGTAGTCGTGGCATAAGTTTGTTATATCCTTCATTGACAAGTGTGCCTCCGGATTGCACTCATCAACTATTCTGTCTGACATTCCTTGCTTTTTAATTTGTCTGTCGTAGATTTTCTTTTCGAGGCATTTATCCATTACAATTCTGTACACATAACATTGTTTTGTTTGTCCATACCTGCAATGCAAAAGATTATTAATTCATTTACAATTTATTTTTCTGAGCTAGTTTACTTACCGATAAATTCTATATACAGCTTGTGTGTCGTGACATGGATTCCAGCTGGCATCAAATATGATAACTCTGTTTGCGCCCGTTAAGTTTATACCCAAAGAGCCCGCTCTTGTAGAAATTAAGAAAAGCTTAATATTACGATTTGCATTGAATTCATTGACGAGTCTTTCCCTTTCCTGCGATGATGTCGAACCGTCTAGTCCTGAAAGTTTATCAATAATTAATTGTATTGATAAATATTATAAATTATACAATACTTACGAAAATAAGAAATATTTCGAGTCCAAAAGCATGTACTGCCCGGCACATAACTTGATTTAAGGAACCCTTCGATTAGATTCAATGTCAGCAGACTTTGACTGAATAACAATATTCGATCACCCATGAAAATACTCTCTTTCATAATGCAGAAAAATATTTCCATTTTTGGTGAACTTGATATTTGATCGGGTACGTAGTTTTTCATGATGTCAAGGGCCCAGGAACATGAAAATTCATCATTTCTTTTTGGCTTGATTACCTTTCTAATTGAGTCATTGTTAATACTGTTAAGGCTCTTCATATTTGAAATGTTGTTCTCGCTTGAATTCATAACAATCGGAGTTGTCAGAGTGTTTCTTTCAACTGTTTTGATTTCGTTTGTATCCAAGTCAACAATTTCAGAGGAGCCAGTTATGGTTTCAAAATCTTTTGCCATATTCGAATCAGTTGGTTTTATAGCTTCCACATAACTTGGTTTCGAAAGCATTGTAGAATCCAGCCAATAATTGCCTTTGGCCTCAGTGTTGTAGTTGCCATAGTTGAGTTGATCCACTTTTTCCGCACAGTAACTGAAATTTTTTAAAAAAAGTTTTTATTAAATAATCCGAAATCTTTATCAATAAATTTACCTTTTATCAGCGAAGTTCTTATTCAATTCGGAATTAGCAGAATTATTAAAACCAGCGCTGCTTGTAGACTGTCTTGGCTGCTCATTCAAGTTAGGATTGGGTTCATTGCTCTGCATGTTAATTTGTTGAGGGTTTATGGGTGCAACACTATTGGTAACACAATGGCTTGGATCGACGACTGAACTTGTGGTGGCCTTAGAAGATTCATCATCAATTTCTAAATCTAAATCAGTCTCACATTTTTTTAGAAAGTTGTACAAGACATCGGGATGATTCCAAATCTTACAACAGACTGCAAAAGCTTTCAATGGATTGGGAAATGCCTTTTTTCGCACAACGTCGGTCATAAAGGTATCGTAAAGCTTTCGTTGAAATGGTGTCATTTTCACAAGAATAACGTATTCTAACTTTTGTGGCAAAGTGCTTTGCAATACAGTGTGCGAGCGTCGTTGAACAAAGCCCAATAGCAAGGAATGGAGGACATGTGCTCTGTATCTCATCAATTTGATATCATCGGGTGTGGAATCGACACACTGTCCATTCTGGATAGGTCTTTCGAACATGTTGCAGAACTCCGTGCGTGTGCCCAAATAATTGGGACGTACAAAATCCACCATACACCAATATTCTAATAAATTATTTTGCAGAGGATAACCGGTTAGAACGATACGACGACGAGTCCGTATCTGTTTTAAGGCAAGCGAAATGCCAGCATGAGAGTTTTTGATTCGATGTCCTTCGTCACAAATGACCAAATCGGGTCCAGGTTTTACCAGCGCTTCAAATGCCATATTCATAAGTTCCTGATTCTGATCCTGATGGTTTTTGCCCTTCTTCTTGCGTGTTGTTACCAATTTGAGGGCCAGCAAACGAAAGAGTTCATATCCGATTAGAAGAACGCCACCTTGATGCACCCAATTCAGTATAACCTTTGCTCGAGCAGTTAGGTTCTTTTGCTGATCGTTTAGAACGAATATATCGAAGCCGCGAGGTCGAATATTGGGATCTTCAGAATGTCGGGGAACCCACATATTGAATTCACTTAACCAATTTTGTAATGTATTAATTGGCATTACGCATAAAACCGTCTTTGCTGATGTGTGTCTTAAAAATATATCACAGAAGGAAACAACTTGTAATGTTTTGCCTAACCCCATGGAATGAGCGAGGATGCATCCGAAGCCGCTTGATTTTTGAAATCTTCGTGTTGATTCAATGATATTGTCATATAAAAATCGCACTCCGCCAATTTGATGGGGTTTTATGACTTTGGCAATCTGAGGAGCCAAATACAATGTCTCTTCTCCTTCAGGATGTGCAATATTAACAACTACACGCCCATGTTCATCAGGGATATTATACAGATCTTTCACATGCATGCCACTATTTGTTGCATCTTCACTTTCATTGTAATCCTCCTCCTCCTCCTCTTCTTCCTCCTCCGACAGCAATATGCAATCATCATCTGAACTGTCATCAATGGTAACTACCTCGGTCGACGCTGGTTCGGTGCTGGTGTCCTTATCGAGAACCTCATCATCAATGCTGCAGCTTAAGCTACTGCTTGTCTCGTCACAAGTCACTGATGCCAAATCATCATCGGGCAAGACAATTGAATTATCAATTGGTGTCGACAGAGACTCGCACTTGACTTCATCCGAATCCTCCAAGTTCAAAATGCGAAAAAAGTTCTGTTGGACAACATGTTTTCTGATTTCCCGCATTGATTTCTGCTGATCAGCGACTCGAGCTAATCGCTCCGCTTCCTCTTTTTGAGCCGCAAGTGTTGTTGTGTCCAAATTGTGTTCGTTCATCACATCTCGAATATTTTTCCTCAGGTGATTATTCTTCTTTTCCTCTGCCGCAGCCAATGACAACATGCCCTTCTTAGTAGTCGTACTGTCATCCTTTCCATTTGTATTTTTCCTTTTTTGGCCCTGGGGAGGCACAAGTGAGTTTGTCGTCGTTTCAGTCAAACTTTCCATTGGAGGGTAGGGGTGTAATACAGTGGGCATCATGGTGCATGGATTGTTACTTCCTCCAGCATTTAAGGCCGAATGATTGGCAATCAATTCGGAATGATTTGTCATCAAATCCGAACGATTCGCCATCATCTCTGTTTGATTGGCAATCAGCGCCAAATGATTGACCATCCTCTCTGGATGATTGGCAATGCTCTCTGGATGATTGACCATCCTCTCTGGATGATTGGCAATGCTCTCTGGATGGTTGGTAATTGTGTCCGTATGGTTGGGAATTGTATCCGTATGATTGGACATCGTATGCGGATGATTGGGCATCGTATGCGGATGATTGGGAATCGTGTGCGGATGATTGGGAATCGTATGTGGATGATTGGGAATCGTATGCGGAAGATTGGATAATACATCCGGATGATTGGCAATCGACTCCGAATGATTGGCAATCGTCTCCGGATGATTGGCAATCGCCTCCGGATGATTGACAATCATATTCGGATGATTCAACATTTGTGGTGATTGATAATTAAATACATTTGGATTTGTACATGGATTTGTCTTATGTATACTTTCATTTTCGATTAAATTCGATTCCTGAACACGGCACTGATTTCCATCTTCCATTTTAAGTTCTTTCTATATTCCTACAAATAAAAACAAATACATTTATTAGCAAGTTTGATTGTAAATACATTTCATTTCCATTCTAATCTTTACAGTAATCTCTCTTTGTACCAACTGACTCAGTATAAATCGTTAAAAAAAATCCAAAAATCTAAGCGATTCAACGAATCAGAATCAAGTTATTTGTGGGTGGATTAACAAGTTGACCTATGTGGGAAATCGCAAATTTGTATATGGAAATAATTTTACTTTGCCACATAATCTTTTTTTGGGGCAATACATTTTATGGGATTTTTAAATAATAAGATTAATCAACAAATATTTAATATATTTTAAAAAATTGGGTTTTTCTACCTGTTCCACAAACTTGTTAGCCCACCCTCGTGGTTTTGTATTAGAGTTTTATCATAATAGGACCAAATTAACATATGTATAGATGATATTTTAAGAAGCATTAATAGGAACAGAGTATTTATGCTTTCGCTTCTTATGATTCTTTCGTTTTACCGATAAATCACAACCCTCGGTAGGTACACACTAGTTTATGTACTTATACTTATTATATTGTATACATGGCAAATTTCTTCACTTTTACACAGATGCACTTATTTATGCAGATTAAATAAACACAATGAACTTTTGTATGTACATACATATGTATAAGGTTTTGTTTATTTTAATTTAACTACCTACCCAACTTGTGTTATTTATAGAATAATCCTTATATAGCTTTTATATGTATGTTTTTATTGTTATATTGCATTTTATTCCAACATTATCGATGCTTGTACACATTTTATGCACTTAAACATATAACAATTATAGCCGGCGACTCAGATTGAGATCAAGTTTTTAGTTTTCAATATACATAGGTATGTAGACATGTATTTATGTCTGTATGATCATATGCTACTGCATAGCTAGGATGTATAGATTGTTTTCTTCACATTGTTAACATTCACAGATTACTAAAGTTGTATGAAAACCATGACAGTTGAATTAAAATATTTTCTTAATTGTTTTTAATCGTCGAACAAATTTGCTTTTCTCATGATAAAAATATGTATATCTACTGTATTCTATTTATTAACATACATACATATTTTCATGGATTGCAAGTATCGATACATCGTTTAACACCAATTTAGTACTCTTCAGTTGAACAACACGGGGTGAATGTCTTCATTATACATGTATGTATATCGCATTTCAATTAACTGTTTTTGATTACGTTAATTATGTTATTAAATGTCTTGTCAATTCAACATGCTTAAATTTTTTGCAAGCGATAATAACGAAACTAAGTATTTTAGCTTTATTTCAGTAGAATGATTGCAACCATTTATTATATTTTTTAAAAATTGGGTTTCGATAACTGAGATTCGCGTCATTTCCTACTGGTTAAAGTAAATTCATTATTTTATTATTTTCAATTATATTTTAATGGTGAATTGCTAAATCTAAGCAATATTTTACATGGGCTAGTCGTTAGATTCTTCTGTCAGTTGCGGGATGCAAAATTTTATTAATAATAAAGTGAAATAATTATATTGAAAAAGATATTTTTCCACATTATATATTTTAGTTTTTTATTCGTTTAGCTACCATTAAAACAAGATGTTTAGACCAGTGTTGGGCACAGTCTCGCACGCGTGCGAATCAGCTGTTCGATTCACCAATACACACACGAAACCCGAGCGCAGCGAGCAGAGTGAAGTCAGTCGCAGCTAGAACGTCAAACGGGAAGGTTATGCACGCTTGGCTCATTTTATGCACTGAAAGAAATAGCTGAGCAACTCTATTTGATGTTCACAAATATTTTTGAATATAATTTTTATTGCAAGCCACAATTCTTGGTGTGTGACCACGTAGATGCATGCAACATAGAGTTTTAAGTTAAGGGGCATAATTTGGGGGTCATTTGGCGTAAGAAAATGCCGACCGCATTCTCACACAATGTATTGTCGCATGAGCTTAACTATTTCTTTCAGTGCAACGTGAAAAATCAAGCGACGTAGACTGTGCTCTCGTTGAAGGCAAGCTGTGCACTGATTCAAATCGTGTGCTCGCAGCAGCTGCCAACCTGGCATTCGGCATGCGTCGGCTAGTGTCTGTGTAAGCAACCGATAACGATTCGATAAACGTGCCCATCACTGGTTAGACTATCTGATAACGTGACTATTTCTTTCGGTGGAAACGTTTCATTTCGATACATGTAAACAGATTTTTTCGATGACTTAAACGTAGAAGCAACCCTGAATCTGTCAGACAACCGGAAACTCGAGGAACGATACTTCTTTCCTTTTCCCTATTGGTAGGGTAAATACATGTTGGACCTTTGATTTTTATAAAAAAGACCAATGTAAGTGAATGACTAAAAATATAAATGCTGTGAATACAAATTAGAATGATTTTATATTCTAGATGCCACGTGAAATCAAAGAAGTGAAAGACTTCCTGAACAAGGCCCGTCGCTCCGATGCGCGTGCTGTGAAAATCAAGAAGAATCCATCGAACACCAAGTTCAAGATTCGTTGCTCCCGCTTCCTGTATACGCTCGTCGTACAGGATAAGGAGAAGGCTGACAAAATCAAGCAGTCCCTGCCACCAGGTCTGCAAGTGAAGGAAGTCAAATAAATCAGCACTTTATAAAAAAAAAACATATGCGTCAAACTTGTATTTCAATGTACACGGTTCTTTGAACATTCTTCATGGAATAAAACATGGAAAAGTATCGGTTTAAAACATAATACCTGTGTTTACTATTGTACACGTGTGTACTGTATTTGTGGATATGTTAAATAACTTAGTATTGAGCAAGATGTGCATTTGTAAATACAAAAGCGACAGGAGGATTTGAGTGCTACTGTTACCAAGACCCCGGAAGATATCAAACGGCTTTTAGTTTTAAATCAGCGCTTTTGACGACATTTTTAACCGAAGCCACACCTGCAAGAAAAATCATCATCGTTAAAATCATGGGACAATTCAATTGTTTAAGCCAAAAAATGTCGCCGGCTGCGTGAGCTTTAAATCGGCCAGCAACACACACACTGCGTGTATTTAGTTTTTGCAACGCTTTCTTTTGTGTTTTTATTTTGTTTTTTTAAACTCGCTTTTGCGACTCTGGTGCCACAACAAAGTTGGGTTCTCCAATGATACTTATCAAAAATGCTCATGTTATGTTTATGGAAAAAAGTTGATGCACTACTAGACAAATCTTCATTAGGGTACAGACGTGGCATACCCTATAAAGTAAATTTATTACTGAACAGCCATATATTGACATGGCCTTTTAATGTTTTTCTTTCTGTATGATCCAATGAAAGTAAGATACACATATTGATATGTAGTTAGTTCAAGTTAGTTTCTAATTATTGGATGCCAAGTTCCCTTTGCCCTCTAATATAAATCCCAATTTTAAAGCTGAGGACTTTGGGCACACATGATAAATGTCTTGGGGTCGATGTGTTCCGTAAAATTCATCAGGATCGGATTAAAGCCTGGACTGGACCAGCTATATAACACTTTTCATGATCACTATTTACTGTAACTCAGCAGCTTGACAAATTTGACAACTCTATTGAATGAAATCAGCTGTTTCATAGAGTTTAATTTATTTTCCTCTATCGTAATGGTTAATTACTTAATTATTTTTTTTTTATTTAAGCATTTCAATAACTGTCGGCTTTATATTAAAAAGCGTCTCAGAAAAGAAGAAGAATTTGACCCCATTTGTAGCTAATAGATGGAAAAGGAGTTGTTAAAAGGGGGATGACATAATCTAAAACTGTTTGGCAAACAGCTGATAGTCGTTTAGATTCCTGTAAAACTAACGAATTTTTCAGATTTTCGACTAGCAATGAACTGTCGTTTGAATTTGTTCAACAACAAGGACAGCTTTGCAAGAATATAAGCTCCAACTGAAATTGAAACAAACATTGAGCATAAATTACATATATTTTTATTTTTGATTAATAAAATAGAAATATCCGCATAAAACTTGAACGAAGATATGGGTTAAAATGCAACACATAATAATACTGTATTTTACACTCTCTAAAACAGAAAATTCAATTTACTAAAAAAATTGTGTTATATTTAATTGTATTGTAGTAAATGTCTTGTTAATATTAGATATTATTTTTGATGAATTTATTTAGTATTTAAACATTGCAACAAATAAATATAGCGATTCCGTTGTTTCTTTTATTTGATACAAGCGTTCGAATGAATTTTTTCTGTTTCGTTTCCACCGTTCCAGGAGAGTTGAGTACATCTGAATGAAAATTCATGAACTCTACAAGAGTGGCAACTCATGTATAAATCCAGCCAAGTGAACCACCACCCAAATTGATTAGTCCGGTTGTTCGTTGCGGTCGGAAGGCTAAGCGGTAATTGTGTTTTAAAGTATACATACATTGCAATTGGTTTTCGAATTTTGTAAAAGTACTCGCATTTTACAGAAAAAAAAAATGGTAAGGCCGCTTATAGTATAAATGTTTATAATTTAATAAAAATAAGATATGTATAATATAATGCATACTTACATCCCACATATAATGCGATGATTCATTGAGACATTAATATGTAAAATGTATATGTACGTATATATATGTATTTTAGCACTATGCACTAAAAATATTTTTTGAGATATACATGTATGTATGTACAACGGTACATACAAAACTATATGAATAAAGAAAAAAATATATATGCATGTGTATGTATATGTGTACGGAAATGGATATATATATATACATGTATGAGTTCGGAAATATAAATACTTCGTATGGTATATGTACGTCTGCATATGTATCTATGTATGTATTGAAAGACATACATACATATGCAGACATTAGTCAGAATAGGCTGAGTAATGCTCATAATATTAATTCCAAATTTATCAATACATCTACATATATGTATGTACATCTGTGCAGTTACGTGTGTATGTACATCGATGTGTATATATGTATGTATGTGTTTTGCACATTTATTTGTTTGCAAACTTTCAATTTAATTCACGCTGATACATATTGAATAAAACTTTTACAAGACAAATTATATATAAGTATTATAAATACATGCACAAATGCTTTAGTGCCCATATAAATGCAATATGAAACACATTTGTTTATACGAGCAAATTGAAAAGTTTGGTTAATTTACTTTCCACAATATTGCCGGCAAATTTGAATAATGTATTCGTATGTACATATACATATGTATACCATACCATTCCTACACATGTACATGCACACACATACACCACTCGAGATTTTGCATACATGTGTGCGTATATACATACATACACTAACACAAGGGTTGCACACTATGCTCGCATTTGTTTATTGAGAGATGGGCAGCATTGAAAATAAAGTTGGAAATCTTTGATTGGGAAATGCTTTTTTCAGCACCCATTAACTAGACTTATATTTATATAAATAATTCGATGAATTAAACAAAGCATATGGGGAAAACGAGAAGCGTGTTTAATAGTGGGGTACAGTTGATACAGCATATAAACGAAATTAACATTCCCCAATAATAAGAGAGCAAAACTTGTCACATCTCTTGACATTTGGACGGTGAAGGATGTGCGCATATGAATGCGCTTGTGGAAAAGACCGGGGGGCGAACGAGATCCAATAGAATAATTGGCATTGCTGCGCCCCATATAAGGCAATGTACGAATTCTCCTTATCTTGAAAGCTTTAAAGATACTTGAAAATAGCACGATTTGTATTTTATTTTTTCTTACTGATTGTCGATTTGCAAAAATGTGATATTTTGACGATAGGGCAACAAACCAAAAAAGTCATACCCCACTTCTAAGAATTTTCCGCCCCCTAAGGGTTGATTTTGCAAAGTCGGTAAAATTTCGATTTCTTTCTTTGTTGAGAGCTTTTCTATCTCACCACACAATATATAAAAATTAATGAAACTAGATAAATGCGAAACTTTCATAAATATTAACTGAATATTTAAATAATTGACAGGCTTCTGGAGTTACCGTATCGGATGTATGCAAAACAACATACGAGGAAATTAAAAAGGATAAAAAACACCGCTATGTAATCTTCTACATTCGTGATGAAAAGCAAATTGATGTGGAAACTGTTGGAGATCGCAACAGTGAATACGACCAGTTTCTAGATGATATCCAGAAGTGCGGTCCTGGTGAATGCCGGTAAGTCATAATCAGATAAAAAATAAATAACTATTCCTGTTCTGTTTTTATAAAATCTATAAATCATCTGTAATAAATATATATATATATATTTTTTAGATATGGTCTCTTCGATTTTGAATACATGCATCAATGTCAAGGAACGTCAGAGAGCTCAAAGAAGCAAAAGTTGTTCCTCATGTCATGGTGTCCCGATACTGCTAAGGTACATCTATATTCTCCTATCAAATTATTGAACAATCATCATTAATACTTTAATTTATTGCAGGTTAAGAAGAAGATGTTGTATTCCAGTTCTTTTGATGCTCTTAAGAAGTCGTTGGTCGGAGTCCAGAAGTATATACAAGCTACCGATTTGTCGGAAGCATCTCGCGAAGCCGTTGAGGAAAAGCTGCGAGCTACTGATCGTCAATAGACTACAAAATCGAAAGTCTGTGCAATGCATTTAACATAAAACGTGCATGAATCAGCGATTACATTTGTATCCGGTCAAGATCGCCAATTTGTATGAAAATTTTCTACATAATTTGTATTTTCAGTATAAATAAAGAAAATTAATTTAAAAACTATTGTCGCACTCTTCTATGTTGTAAACTTTTTGGCAAATAGTAGATACTTTACAATCAATCCCCGATAAAAATGATGCAGGAGCAAGAGTTGAAGACCATTTTTAAATTTACGGTCTAAATTCAGAAATCGTTAATGATTCAAGCCCCCTATGAATCACTAAATAAGTGCCAGGTACATAATAGACATGAAAACGAAGAAGTTTCCTATTGGAAGGTGAACGAAATTTGATGTTGATATTTTCTTTTCAATCCATTTCGCTGTGAGCTCTCGGTTTCCGCAAACGATGATTAAGAAGGTTCCAGACCAACTCTGGATTGCCTGACCGGGTCGAGACTTCTCCGAGATTGTCATGTTTACATAGTACATAATAGAATATAATCATAAATAGTAATAATAATAAAAATTCCGTTTTTTCTTTTGCAAATATGTCAGATATTAATCATTGATCGTATAAAAAACAAGAAAAACCGAAGTATTTTGTTTTAGTAATATATATTTTATATAAAGACATATTTCAACTCTACCGCAAATTCTATTATTTATCGCAACAAAAATCGTAGATTTTTTTTATTTATGCAGACCCGTGACTTTTCATAGAATTTAACGATAACAAGTGTACAATACTTAGTTAACATGAAATCAATAATCAAAAAGTTTAAATAAATGCAGTGTCAAATGTGTAATCGTGGTTCAGTTTACCAATCCCATGTCGACGCTATGTTAACCTGTGGTTGAGGAACTTGTGGAATTGAACATTTTCATAATATATATACGACACCAACTTTGAATTAGTACGCGAAGAATATTACCAAAGCATTGTTCGTGGAGACTAAGCTCATATATAGATTTGTGTCTTTCTATCATTAAATATGTTTATCAATATAATTTACTGGTATTTTTAAGGTGGGTAACAAAACCAAGAGAAAAAAAAACACTTGAAAATAATTGACTTGAAAGCAAATGTACAATAAGTAGTTGTAAAGTATGAGAATAATTCAAAAGCCCTTCGTATACCGTTTTGTGCATTGAGCTGAAGTTACATACATATATTCCAATTTGCATATGTATAATTAAATTTGTTTGAATGGCAAATTGTATATTTTTTCTGAATGTTTTATCCTTGCAATTTAAAAAATATAAGGTGCATTTGCTGACATACATGCATTCATGCAGTAATCTATAAAACGACACCTCTGTGAAAAATCGATATTTTTAATAAGTATCTACGGACTTTCATATGTACATACTACGTACGTATGTATGTGTATGTATTTTTGTATGTACAAACAGTAGTTTGGAAAACCGCTTGAGCAAAGTCGGCTTAAGTGACACAAAGATTGTAAATAATATTGTTCGTTCATTGATTCCAATTATGTTTTCTTATTTAGTTAATTATGTGTTTGAAGATATCCTCACACTTTAATGTGATATTTTCTACATGCAAATAATCAAGGGGCGTGGCATTTGTATGTTTACGTGCTTGCAAACATACATATCTACACATGATTAAACATAAGTATATACATATGTGTGTAAATACATACATACATAAGTACCTGCCAGTAAGGAACAAGGATATTCCTCAATTCTTTGCGAAAATGTCTGGCGATTGTGTTCTTTGTCTTTGACAGTTGCAAATTATATGTTTTTATGGATCAAAGATGAATTGTTGCTGTACAGAAGATGCATTATGCATTAAATCTCAGTTCATGGAGTTCATATAACTTCCCCTTAATATCCTAACTGTTTATGCTAAATAAATTTTTTAATAATTATGAATAAATAGCAAATTTGCTTGAATTTGCTCTTGTATATAATATTGATTAGCTTTTTGCTGTTCATATTTTGTAATCCCTGTTTAACTCCAAAACACTCTTTAGTATTGTTGTTGTTGCAATACAAATACAATGTTGAATTTTTAATACCCTTACAAATTGTATAAATATATTTAGATATTGAATTTAAAGGTTTATGAAAATACAGATTTGTATCAATGTAGCTCCTTCACTCTGCTTTTTATAATATGTAGCCCTGGCTCGACAACTTTAGAATCGATATGTAAGAAGATCGACAGTAACAGAATATAGGTGCTCAAAATGATCAAATTTAAAAATCTACAATTTTGTTTCTATTTTTGTATTATGTCGGTAGATCCATAGGTATTTTTTAATTTTTATCAAAGAACTATGGTTTTATTTATTTTTACAGATTAAAAACTAAGCGAAGATGAATCCACAACAAAATTTAAATATAGAGCCGTCGATGGTGTCGGAAACGGGTCATATACAAACTCAATACACTGCATTTCAAAACTTCGAGCAATACACAGCGGCTGGATATTCAAATGCACCATTATATATATCTAAGCCAACGGGCATGGGGACCCTTACCCGAATGGCGCCCCATTGCTCGACGATTGGGTCTCAAAATAAAATAGAAACAACTTCCCAAGAAGTATCCATTCCCGGTATGGAGGGTCATGCATTAGTACCAACCGTTCGATACATACAAGCTCCACAATTTGATGAAGGTGCTGATTTTGGTATATCTGGTTTACCACCTTGTGGCCTAGAACCGCATTACACAGATGAACAAGTAGGTCCATATGGTTTTACTACAGATCCAACTTATGGGTTGCCGGGTGTAAGTGCAAATATGAAACAATTTGCTTCGCGGCCGTTCGACAATAACCTCAATGGCTCCGAACCAGCTATTGATTCGCAATGTAGAACTTTTGAGGGTCAGGCTGATTTCAAATTAGCACCATTTGCCACAGGTTCATTGAACACTGCCCCACCCAGGATCGGTGAAAAGGAGGATTTCATTGGTGGATCCGATAGTGATCTGTGCTCAACAATGAGATGGCGTGATCCAAACCTTTCGGAAGTGATTAGCTTTCTTAGCAATCCAAATAATGCTATCAAAGCGAATGCTGCTGCATATTTGCAGCATTTGTGTTACATGGATGATCCAAACAAGCAGCGAACAAGGACGTTGGGAGGGATACCACCTTTAATTCGATTATTGTCATACGATGCACCCGAAATTCATAAGTAAGTATTTTAAATATTCATTTAAATAGTGACCAGAAGATACATATTAAATATTCCTTAGACAATTCATTTATTCAGCTATGATTCTTAATCGCAAACTTTGTATCTTGTAAACATTATTTTTATAACTACTATTATTTTTTTTATAGAAATGCATGTGGAGCTCTGCGCAATTTATCTTATGGTAGACAAAATGATGAAAATAAACGTGGAATTAAAAATGCTGGCGGAATCGAAGCATTGGTGCATCTTCTGTGTCGGTCTCAAGAAACTGAGGTTAAAGAATTGGTAACTGGAGTATTATGGAATATGTCCTCCTGTGAAGACATTAAACGGTCAATTATTGATGAAGCGCTGGCTGCTATAGTATGTAACATTATTAAGCCCCACTCTGGATGGGATCCCGTCTGTTCGGGGGAGACATGTTTTTCCACAGTATTTCGAAATGCTTCTGGAGTGTTGAGAAACGTTAGCTCCGCTGGAGAACATGCCCGTGAATGCCTTCGAAATTGCGAAAACTTGGTGGAATCACTTTTCTATGTAGTACGATCGTCCATTGAGAAGAACAACATTGGAAATAAAACAGTGGAGAATTGTGTTTGTATACTACGCAATCTCTCCTACAGATGCCAGGAAGTTGAAGATCCTAATTATGATAAACATCCATTTATTATTCAAGAAAGAGCCATTCCATCGTCATCAAAAGGTAATTAACAGCATTTAATTTTAAATAATTAAAGTCCGTTTATAATGTATGCAATTTTAGGAGAGAACTTGGGCTGTTTTGGAACAAGTAAAAAAAAGAAGGAGTCCGCATCAAATGAGTCTCAACAAGACTACATATTTTCAACAGAATATGCCAAGAGTACAGGAACAAGCAATCCAACTGGCAAAGGATATGAACAGTTGTGGCAACCGGAGGTAGTACAATATTACCTATCCTTGCTACAAAGCTGTTCAAATCCCGAAACTCTTGAGGCCGCAGCTGGTGCAATTCAAAATCTTTCAGCATGCTATTGGCAGCCTAGCATCGATATTCGTGCAACCGTGCGCAAAGAGAAAGGTCTTCCGATACTCGTGGAGCTCTTGCGAATGGAAGTTGATCGTGTTGTTTGCGCCGTTGCCACTGCGTTACGCAATCTTGCCATCGATCAACGAAATAAGGAATTGATTGGCAAATATGCAATGCGCGACTTAGTCCAAAAACTACCATCGGGTAACGCTCAACACGATCAAAATACGTCAGACGACACCATCACAGCAGTATTGGCAACAATTAATGAAGTCATCAAAAAGAATCCAGAATTTGCGCGATCACTTTTGGACGCCGGTGGCGTGGATAGACTAATGAATATCACCAGACGCAAAGAACAATATACAACTTGTGTTATAAAATTTGCTAGTCAAGTTTTGTACACAATGTGGCAGCATCATGAGCTGCGTGAAGTCTACAAAAAGAATGGATGGAAGGAGCAGGATTTTGTTAATAAACATTTTGCAGCACACAGTACCCCGCCAAGTTCACCAAATAATGCTAACAATACTCTTAACAGACCAATGGCATCTCAGGGACGAACGCGTTACGAGGATCGAACAATCCAACGTGTCCCGAATCCTTCTTATAGAAATAAAGAAGCAACAGGAGCTGCTGTCATGTCCAACAACGATACAGCATTGTTGTCGGAAATGGTTCGAAAACAATTATAAAGTGTATATTGTTTGTTAATTATTTTATTAGTTGTAGATACACACACACACACACTCACACAAACTATTCAACTCTTGCAATAATTAAGAGTCGACAAAACAATTGTGGTTTTACTGGGGCTTTATAATTTTTCTAGGTGATTATGGGGAAAATATGCAATTTCTGGTAGCTCAAAAACAACAGATATTCAACTGATTTTATACATCTTTCATTCTTTATACAAAAAATATAAAAGTTGACGAGAATTGGGCCGAGAAAAACCTAATATAAGTACATATCAACTCAAAATAAAATCGAATTTTTTATCCGATTGTTTAAACAACACACAAATCATTTTAGTTAACGTACAATATTTTAAATCGTATAAATTTATTACTCTTCTTTTTTAAGTTTAGGAGTTTTTACACAGAAACCCCAAAAACGCTTAGAACCAGTATAAAACCCCAAAACAAATAATTTTTCTGTTTCTTTGTGTTATTGTATTACAAATTCATAGTTTCTTTTCTGTATGCGTTAGGATTTTATAGCATTGATTAAAATAATTATAGTGGTGTAATTAATTCACACCTATTATGTGCATTTGACTACAAAATAAAATAAGATCATTCATGTACATGTTTGTGTATTTATTATGTTGGAACAGAACTTGAAACTATAATCTTCGAAATCTGGACATTAAGGAGCTTTAACCGATGAAAACAAGTTTGTTCCTATTGTATTTAAATTACATTTGATTAATTTTTAATACCGTAAATTGTATAAATAAAAAAACAAATCCAAATTTGAAGTCTACAACATGTATCCCATTGCTCAGAATTAATCGTTATTTTCTTTTGCAATGCATTCATTTTTTAGTTTAAAAATGTATCTTCCAAAGCAACGAGTTTTGGCAAGAATTCTTCACAATTGTGATGCATGCAAAGGCTCTTTAGCAATTGAATTCTGCTAATTCCTTCATTTAAGGTAATTGTATCACTTTGGATGTCTTCAACGCCACTGTTTTCGTCGTTATTTGGAAGGGGAACTGGGGGACGCATATCCTCCTCAGTTAACTGCACTTGGCTAGCCACATCTGTGTCAACATTGGCATATTCGTCCCAATAAATTATGTGATTCGTATTCCACTATTGCAGACAAAATTAAATGCTGATCAAGAGTATAATTGCTTGACTCCTGTTGTTTAAGCCATATATACAGCGCTTCCCCTACCAAGTCGTGCGAACCTTGTCGTTGGCGCTTTCGTTTTAAATCTTGTGGATTTCAAATTGCTTTTTAGTTATGCGGTTAATTGTAGACCTGTCACACTTGTATTTAGTGTATAGGAAATTTTTGTTGACTTTGTCATTTGTAGCTGTAATAATTTGCAGCTTTGCTTTAATGGTCAACATTTCACAATTAATAATGTAAGTATGCACTAAAACGCAAAAGACGCGATCAAAACAAAGAAACGGATATGCGCAGAGCAAACATACACATACTCTTCGATACTCATTGAAAAAAAACCGACTACAAAATTGGCCAAAGTTGATCATAGAGGCGCTTAATAGGCTGTTAAGTTAGATGAACCAAACTTTATTTTCATACAAAATTATCTCTTAAAGAAAATTTCAGGCAGCCTATGCAGCCAAGAATGTTTTAACTGTAATACTAAACGGAATTATCTGGGAATCACGTCAAGCAACCGGTCGATCCTCGACCCCCAAGCAACTTTTTATCAGTAGTTGTAAAATAAAATTTGAAATATATTACATACACTGGCGAACATAATTATTATCGAAAATTGACTTTTACATAAATTCGAAATTTTCGAAGGGTACTTAATGGGTTAAGGAAAGTTTTATATCATTCAAACGGAATTTAAATGACCTTTCCATTGATACCAATATGTTAACGATAAGGGAACAATTAAGCCCCCAAATCTCAAAATGTTTGCTGTGCAAATAAATATGTTCGCCAGTGTATTGACACATAATGCACATAATGATAATCTTAATACCATTCCCATCGTTTCGATTATTCTGCACTCAAAATTAAATAGGGAGGAAGCTCATTATTATTTTAAGTGGCTTGTTAAATAATCGATAATATTGTTATTTCGATTTTGTTATTTTACCAGAGCATAAGTATCGAATAAGCGAAAATAGCTGTCTCCATCCCTGGCCAGTATAAGTCGCGATTCGTTAAAAAATATCGATAGAAATTGGTTCCATTCTAAAAAACAATCTTAAAAAGTCAATAAAACTTCAAGTGCAATTTTCGAATTTTTAGCTTAAAAAAATTAAGCAAGTTTCAAATTAAACTCAATTTTTTTAATTGATTTAAATCTGGAATTGAGTTATCTATCCGTGAGACCTGATAAAGTTGCCACCCTTTTTTTTCCTAGCTTAGCCAAGGTTGCCACATGATTTTTTTGTCTACCGTCAGGCAACTTTCTTAGGCAGCAGCCAAGCGAGCGAGCGAGAAGTAGGGCTGCAAAACTATCGATAGTGGGTACATCGATAGTTTTTAACTTCGATGTTTCAAAACCTCGATGTTTTCCAAAAAAACATCGATATATCGTTAAAACATCGAAAATTTTTCAAATATTTTAGATTGCGGTAAATACCATTTATCTTATGCTATATTAAGAAAAATATAGAAAAGGCAAACATTAATTTTGTTTGTGTAAAATAATGTTATTAATTTCTTAATAATAAACTAACAGAATTTATAAAATTATACACATTTTTAACTCAACAAACACTTACGCGTAGCTTGAAGCGTCACCATGCAGTGGAGGGCTGCCAACTCAGCCACTTTGTGGCTAGAACTAGCCACTTTTTGAGCGGGCTAGCTTTTTTTTTTCAAAATGATCTAGCCACTTCTAGCCATTTCGTTTATTTGCACTTTGGAACACAAATTTCGGTTTGATAATGCTGCGTTTAACCAAATTGACCTTTTTTTTTTTTTTTTTTGCTTATTAATCAAATTTTGTCGTATTTCAACTAATAATAATTGTAAAAATGGACCCAAAAAATCTGGCAGCACTGATGCAGTGAAGCATCCGATATATCGATGTTCAATTTTTAACATCGATACATCGGACCATTTTGAAAACCTCGATACTATCGATAGTAACATCGATAGTTTTGCAGCCCTAGCGAGAAGGCATTCACATCATAAGTCGGCTTTTACATTGTTTTTCATCTGCCTTGTGGATATGATCGGTCCAAATATTTATTATTTATAAAATGGAATTTGAAACCTCCTTACCTGAGCTCGGCGGTAATTTACATTAAAGATAAATAATAAGTTACATCTGTTTTACTTGTGTATCATACATACATGTATGTTTATCTAAATGTATGCATATACATATGTTTTTATTTAGTTGCATATATTTAGAGACATGCGTATGTATATAATATAAGTACGTGCATATGAAATATTTGCATCTATTTTAAAGTGTGCGTGTAAGATACTTGCTTATGGATACATACAAATACACATATAAGTGCCTATGTGCGCAAAATTATTGTGTACATTCTGCATATAATTGCATATGTAAATATATGTATGTCTGTATGCATGTCGGAAACATGCCAAACCTACGATAAGCCAATAAACACAACTACATGCGCATGCATCTGTGCCATACCTTTTTTTTTTGCCGTATCTGGTATGCAGAGACGTGTTGTGTGTTTGTGTGTGTGCATATATGAACAACACTACGCAAACTTAAGATGCTGATTACATACATACATTTGTTCTAACATACATACATATATACATCTCTATATATAAAATTGTTTGTGCCGAGTGTCTGACTGATTCATCAACACACAGTCCGCACCGCAAAAGGTAGAAAGTTGTATTTTCCTCAGTAGTTTCCTTTTATGACGTAAGTGAGCGCTGGAAAGGGATTTGGTAAATTTCTGCCCCCCAGAGGGGAGGTACATATATGAGTGTGCAACTGTTGTATGAATCTTATATATATTCGTCATTTTTAAATGTATTTCAAGCGTAAGGAACGACAATATCAAAAATGTTTACAACTAGGTGGAAAATATATAAATATTGATTCTACTCAAATGGTCAGGATCTTCCTAGTTCCTTTAATATTTATATTTTCTTGATTTGTTTGATGTATTTACATTAAGTCAAGTAATTTTTTTTGACGAAATATTTCACGTATTTTAAATTGCACGTCTGATAAAATGATTTTTATTATTTTTTAAATTATTTTTCCTCATATTTATTTTTTTATTGAAATAAATTTAAGTAATTTTATTATACAAAACAATTACTTGACTAGCTGCAATTCTATGTACATATATCTGAAAAAAAAACATCTGTTTTGAAGTAAAGCAAGTGGAAAATTCTTTGTGTGCTTATTAGTTTGAAATTAGATTCTTTGTAATTGATCTAAGCCATTTATATATTCTGCAATCTTATTGGAATATTATCGTTTAGAGTCTGATTAAAGTTAAAAAAAACAGAAAGTAACAACATTCTCACGTTTGTTTATGTTTTTGGTCTGTTCTTTGTTCGCCTTTGTCTGATTTTTTCCTATAGATAAGAATCAATTTACTTACAACTTATTTTTCAATCAAATTGATTCATTTATTTCAGACCTAATGGCGCTGAGCTGTAATGAGAGGCTGGAGCTGTTGGAGTCACTTTTAAGTGATCCCGATGGCGACAAAAAGTTGAATCAAAGCCTAAATTTGGAAGATAATTTTAAAGGGCATCAGTTCTCCATGGATGCGTTATTGGACACATTTATCTTACTTTACGATGAATGCAGTAATTCATCTCTGCGTCGAGAGAAAAGTGTATCCGATTTTCTAAAGCTGGGTAAGTGGAAAATTAAATTGGTAAAGAAATATTTTAATAATTTCGTATATTTTTAGCAAAACCCTTTGTTCACATCGTAAGGAAGCTGCGGCTAACGCGTGAGGATTTTGAAATATTAAAAATCATTGGACGTGGAGCATTCGGTGAAGTTTGTGTTGTACGCATGCTTTCATCGGAAAATATATTTGCAATGAAAATATTAAACAAATGGGAAATGTTGAAGCGAGCAGAGACAGCTTGTTTTCGAGAAGAACGAGATGTTTTGGTACTTGGAGATCGACAGTGGATTACAAACTTGCATTATGCGTTTCAGGATAATATCAATTTGGTATGTATTTGATTAAGCTTAAGGAAACTGACTGTTATGACTGTTATTCCTCAATGGCAAATAATGCTTGAAATTAATGTGTTTTCTTAACGTTTCCATATTTTGTAGTACCTGGTTATGGACTATTACTGCGGTGGCGACTTATTAACGTTATTGAGCAAGTTCGAAGATAAGTTGCCCGAAGATATGGCCAAGTTTTACATAACGGAAATGATTTTGGCCGTGAATAGCATTCATCAACTGAAGTATGTGCACAGAGACATAAAGCCAGACAATGTTTTGTTGGATAAAAGAGGACACGTGCGATTAGCTGACTTTGGTTCATGCCTACGCTTGGATAAGGATGGTACGGTCCAGTCAAATGTGGCTGTGGGCACACCTGATTATATATCTCCCGAAATTCTAAGAGCCATGGAGGATGGAAAAGGTCGTTATGGCACTGAATGTGATTGGTGGTCTTTGGGCGTTTGCATGTACGAAATGCTGTATGGAGAGACTCCATTTTATGCGGAAAGTTTAGTGGAAACCTATGGCAAGATAATGAATCATCAAAATTGCTTTAATTTGCCGGCGCAAGATACGCAACACGCCAAGTTATCGGATGCATCCAAGGATTTACTTCGCAAACTGATATGCATACCTGAGAATCGACTTGGTCAAAAGGGTTTACACGATTTCATGACACATCCGTGGTTCGATGGCATCGATTGGAAGAATATTAGATGTGGCCAGGCACCGTATATACCAGAAGTGTCTAGTCCAACAGATACATCGAATTTCGACGTCGATGATAATGATGTCCGATTAACAGACACCATTCCTCCTTCGGCGAATCCAGCATTTTCAGGCTTTCATTTACCGTTTATTGGATTTACATTCTCTCAAAATTGTTACCCATCAAACTCTAGAAAATTTGACGTTCACGGCGAAAATAAAAATCAAACTTCTGCTTTTGCTGATGCTCTTGAAAGTTCGCTTGGATGCAGTGAACTATCAAAAGATTCAGATAGCTCCAATGAATTGCTTAACAAGCAGTTGAAAACATTAACGGAACAGCTAATGTCAACCAAACACGAACAAAGTGATCTATCTGTAAAATATAACGAGCTGTTGGAGCGACTTAAGACCCAAGACTCTGAACTCAAAGAAGCTATTTCTCAGCGTAATGGTGCAATGATGGAATATTCGGAAGTAACCGAAAAACTAACCGAACTTCGAAACCAAAAACAGAAACTATCGCGACAGGTAAGGGATAAGGAGGAGGAGCTCGATGCGGCAATACAGAAAAACGATAGCTTGAGAAATGAATTGCGCAAGTCGGATAAAACTAGAAGAGAACTCGAATTGCATATTGAAGATGCTGTTAATGAAGCCTCAAAGGAAAAGAAGATCCGAGAGCATGCCGAGGAATGTTGCCGAAAATTGCAAAGCGATTTTCGAAAGTCGGTACCCAATGTGGATTCAACAACAACTCCCATTAATCTAACCTCGGGCATGTCAGCATATGAAATCGAACGAATAGAACTGCAATATGCCGAAAAACTGAATCATCAACAAGCGCGTCACAGTTTAGAGCTAGAAGCTCTGCGCGATCAGCTGAGCGAGCTGGAAACGGCCAACTCAATACTGTCAAAGGAATTGCAGCAAACACATGAAAAATTAAAGTGTACTTCAATTGATTCGATTGCTGAATCAGCAGAAACGATTTTAGAATTTCAGCGGAAATACGATTTGGAGAAATCAACATGGCTTCAAGAAAATCAAAGGTTAAATGCTGAGGTTAACGTAAAATCAAAGAATTTACGCGAACTACAAACTGAGGAGGTTGAAATTCTTAAAGAATTGCAAGTGAAACGCGAAGCAATCAACCATTGGGAGCTGCAAATGGCTGAGATTATCCAATGGGTGTCGGACGAACGAGATGCCCGCAGCTATTTACAAGCTCTGGCAACAAAGATGACGGAAGAAATTGAATATCTGAAGCACGTTGGATCCTTTAACAATAATGCCGTAGATCATAAAAATTGGCGGAATAGACGATCACAAAAACTGGATAAAATGGAATTACTTAATTTGCAAAGTGCCCTTCAACGGGAAATTCAAGCCAAGGCATTTATCGCTGAAGAGTTGAGTCAAACAAGGGCTGAATTGATATCCACCCAGAAGGAAGCTTGTGATTTTAAAAAGCGATGTGATTCTGTTTTGTATGATCTAAAAAAGAAAGAGACAGAATTAAGGGATTTGCAAAAAGCGGATATGGATTATTCCGACACATTTTTGAATAAATCTTCGCATCAAAATAATGCATTCTTTAAAGATATATCTATAAATACGGATTCGATCGATGCTGTGGAACAATATGTTAACGATACCAGAGACAATATTTCAACCTCATCCAACTTGTTCCAATCGTCAAATACTGGAATGCTATTTAATTACGAATCAAAATATGCACATAAGACTGCCAAGGACAATTTGAGTATTAAGACGTCAACCATGAATGATGACATCAGATCGGAGAGTAGCTTAAATTACGAGGAATCGAAAAAGAAAACTTCTGGCAATACGTCAATTCATCAATTCCTTGTGCGCACTTTCAGTAGTCCAACGAAATGTAATCACTGCACTTCGTTAATGGTTGGATTAACACGGCAAGGCGTTGTTTGTGAAATTTGTGGTTTCGCCTGTCACACAGTCTGTTGCCAAAGAGTGCCGACCATGTGCCCAGTTCCTATGGATCAAACCAAGCGACCGTTGGGCATCGATCCTACGCGGGGAATTGGAACAGCATACGAAGGCTATGTTAAGGTCCCCAAATCTGGAGTTATTAAGCGAGGATGGATTCGTCAATTTGTTGTCGTCTGTGACTTTAAACTCTTTCTGTACGATATATCAACTGATCGATGTGCGCTACCAAGTGTTAGTGTATCTCAGGTGTTGGATATGCGTGATCCCGAATTTTCCGTTGGTAGTGTCCGAGAAAGCGATGTAATACATGCAGCTAAAAAAGATGTACCATGTATTTTTAAGGTATGTCTGGAGCATAGTTTATTTAATGTTATTGTGTAAAATATTAATTTAAATTGTTTCTATTAACAGATAAAAACAGCACTTATTGAAAGTGGAATCTCATTAAACACTCTGATGTTGGCTGATAATGAATCTGAGAAATCCAAATGGGTTATTGCCTTAGGAGAACTTCATCGAATATTAAAACGAAATAATTTACCAAATACGGCCATTTACAAAGTCAACGAAATATTGGATAATACTTTATCGATCATACGAAACGCTCTATGTTCTGTTATTACATATCCCAATCAAATTCTTTTAGGAACAGAAGATGGGTTATATTACTTAAATTTGGATTCATATGGTGAGTAATGTTTTTCTTTCCATTTAAATATCAAATCATTTAATGAGTTTTTATTATTAACTTACAGAAATTGCTCGAATTGGTGAAACAAAGAAAATTCTTCAATTATGGTATATAGAAGAAGAGCAGATAATTGTAATTCTCTGCGGAAAACAACGGCATTTGAGGCTTTTGCCTATCAGGGCATTGGAGGCAAGTGACGTGGAATGGATTAAGGTCGTCGAGTCTAAAAACTGCATTTCCGCTTGTACCGGAATTATTCGCCGTTACCCAAGCATTGTTTATTCATTTATAATTGCATTAAAAAGGCCTAATAATCATACACAAATTATTGTTTATGAGATCAATCGAACGCGTACAAGGCACCAAAAGACGTGCGAATTTACAATTGGATATTTAGCTCAACATGTTCAAATATTATCCGATATGCGTCTAGTTGTCGCTCATCAAAGTGGATTCACGGCGTACTTCTTGCGAGGAGAAGCAACTGCAATGTGTAAGTGTTTTAAATCTGAACGATTAGTTTGTCTTCCTTCGATTTCTTTTGTTTTAATTATTAACAAATTCTTATATTTTATTTACAGCTTTGGTTCATCCGGAGAATCAGTTATGCGCATTTTTGAATTATTCTGGCGTTGATGCTGTTAGAGTAATTGAAATTTTGTGCCCAACGGGTGGAACCTTTGGAGAATACCTGTTAGTATTTCAAACCCTCGCTATATATGTGGACTTACAGGGACGGAAATCCCGAGACCGAGAAATTATGTATCCGGCCTTCCCCACTTATATAAGTAAATATTCAGTTACAAGAAAAAGTTAAGAGCCAAATTTCTAATCAAATTGCTTTTCTTACAGCTTATTCGGACGGTCATTTATTGGTATTCTCGGAGACTCATTTGGATATATTCAACACACAAACTTCTGAATGGGTTCAATCTATTGGTATAAAACAGTCACTTCCATTGAACAACGTAGGCAACGTTGTTTTAACGTCTATTAATGATACACCCTTGATAGTTTACTTGGCTAATATTCATACGAGTAAGTGGTATTTATCATGCATTTATTTATTTAATGAGACTACAATTTATTTATCCATTTCTTTTTTTTAAGAGGGACTCTTGCAACATCGTGACAGTGACCGGAAGGGAATCAGCAATATTAAACGTAGATTTTCCATCAGAGAAATAAATAAAACAGTAAAAAGGCAAGTTGGTAGCATTCTTACAAATTTACTATATTTATTAATTGTATAACTTCCATTGCAGTGATCGGAGATCAAAGATGATATCAGCGCCATCTAACTTCAACCATATTTCTCACATGGGTCCTGGAGATGGCATTCAAAATCAACGTCTTTTGGATTTGCCAACAACTTTAGAAACAGCCGAGCACACTAACAAACAACTCATATCTTCATTAAATTCCGTAAACCAGTTGAGAAAATCGAATTTTCTGGATCAAAGTTAGTACACATATTAACAACAGTGATAAAGTTAGTTAATTAAATGTTTATTCCTGCTTTCGTTTCAGCTGATGGTAACTCTGAGGATTTCGGTAATGATAACATACCCTCCAGAACTCCCAGCCCAATGTCGGCGTTACTTTTTGATGATATTAACAATATAGATTAACTTGTAATACTCATATTTATTCAACCCATTTTCGAATAAAATTTGTCAAATTAAACAAATGTCAACCCTTTTAAATTAATTTGCAACTTAGTTGGTCTGTATTACAAATGTGTAACAAAGATTATACATTTGTATTTACCTTGTTGGATACAATTTTCCAAAGATCTGCAAATGGGTTTCTTTCTAGCTAACAAACACTCTTTAGTGTGGATTGGCGCGTTGTCTTGCTAGAAGATCCACTCGTCTCGGTTTCTATCAGCTCCGCATACATTTCTGCATTTTTTTTGGTTGATATGAAACACAGTGGAGACTTTCCTTTATACCCAAAAGCAGCCGAAAAGCCCGGGGAGCATATGTAACGTGTACATTCCGTAACTTTCTCTGGAAATGTCTAGATGGGGCTGTCTTTCTAACGTAAAATCCAATTTACAAAACATATTCTGAGCTTTATAAAACAATTTTACTAACTTGCTGCCATTAATGAATTTTTTTTAAATTTTATGCATTTTTCTTATGCATTTAAACTTTTTATAAATAAGTAAATATTTATTTAATGCTTTTTAGTATGCTTACCAGCTGTTCACGAAATCTAAAACTAATCAGTGTTCAAAAAGGTCGTTCCTTCAGCTGATTTAGATTTGGTTAAAAATAATCTAAGCCAAATCTAAAACGGTTCCCGGAATACCATTACTATAAAAGCCACGACTTACAACAAACATATTTTTAACTGTACTTAGAATAAAACTTAGAAACTTGGAAAAATTGGAATACTGGAGAAGACACTCACTTAATAAAATTAAAATGCACATACATATGCTTACTTCCATGAGGTAATACGAAGAAATTTTTACGTATTCAAGCGATATGCGATTACTTGTATTTAAAAATATATTATATTATTTATTCATACAAGTAGAGTTCGTCGAATAGTCAATATTGAATGCATTGTTCAAATTTTATTAAATTATTTATTAAAATTGTGTGGTTTCACATATTTTAAGAGTTAATAAATGTTATTATTAAAATGTCGTGACTTTATTTTTAGGTGTAAAAATCACATGTTGAAATTATCGAAGTATCGCTTTAATTTACGAGCTTCTCGAAAAGTGAGTACAAAATCTGGTTGATGGAAACATTCCAATAATGTTATCGAAAACTAGTTCCGTTTAACTTAACTAGTTCAGATTGTGACAAATCTAAAAATGATAATATAATTCAATCTTATCATTTTGTTGAAAAAACATAAAACCGCCTGTTTTGATATGCTAATATCTCGCGAGTAAAGAGCTGTAAGTATTTTAATAAAACAATAAACGTGCTTCTCATTTGTTTCATGGAATCATTTCGCCATGCAAACATGTACTCATTCGTACATGCGTGTGTGTGTGTGTGTAAAATACGTGTATGAATTGCCGTGCATAAAATACAGCAGGCAAATAAAGAAAATTAGTGCGTTCATGTTTTAAATTAACTAAGTGAACATATATTGTACCTATAACAGTTTTAAATAATTATATTAAACATATTTGATATATTTGCGTACGCACACTTTTATGTACGTGCATATGCAAGAAAACGCACACACATACACATGTACATACATATATTAATATGTTGTGCAGTTTTCAGTTGTTTATATTTTGCAATATACTTGTGGATTTAACAAATAAGACTTCAATGTGCAGACACTCGCAGTCAAAAGGATATATATTGTATAGCTTTTTTAAAATTACACAAATAGCTTTAAAAAATAATAATAAAATCTAAAACGTTTACAAAAAATATTGCTTTTTCATTTGCAAATAAATGGTATCCACAATGTTCAACATAGCTGCTAAATTCTTTTGATTACTTCGTCGAGTAGATTACCAAATTAGGCCAGTAAGCGTTGTGAACGGTTGCCAATTCTTGACAGCGGCTTCATTTTCTACTCTCCATCCCTGGCATATAGCCGGCGTTTTTTATTTTTGTTGTTGTTGTCCTTTTTTTTGATGCTTTCCCTTACGTATGCTTTGGTAACATGCTCTTTATCTAACCTGAAAATTGAGTTACGATCGAATTATAAACACAAATATTTAGGAATATTCATAATTCGCAGAGAAAAGCATCATTGTCGCCATCTAGCGGTCATAGCCTACAACGTATTAATGTGATTGCGATAGAACGTAAATTATAATTAGGGCATCGGCCAGTCGAATACTTTTGAATTTAACTTTTTAAACACTTCAAACTCAGTTTTCCCAATTACAGGTTATGCGAAATGTAAAGATTGTTAATTCTAGAGCTAATTTTTCACTTGCTTTTTCTTTCAGAAATATTTTCGAAAGTCAAAATGTCGGTACACTACAAGTTTAAAAGTACCCTTCATTTCGACACAATTACCTTTGACGGCCTTCACATATCCGTGGCGGACTTGAAAAGGGAAATAGTGCAGCAGAAAAAACTGGGGAAAATTATTGATTTTGATCTTCAAATAACAAATGCTCAAAATAAAGAAGGTAATACACATAACTATAGACTTTGTTTATCTTAATCTAATGTTTTATTTATATTTTCTATAGAATATAAAGATGACAACTTTTTGATACCAAAAAACACCACGCTGATTATTTCTCGGATTCCGATAGCCCATCCTGTTAAAAAAGGATGGGATCCGTCCGCGGAAAATGCCGTTTCTACGGCGCCTACAAGTAAACCTGATAACTTGAATATGGATCTGTTTAAAATGCAAGGAAGTGAAGAGGATAAAATACAAGCTATGATGATGCAAAGTACAGCTGATTATGATCCCAAAACGTAAGACATTATTAGTAAGATTTGATAACTATTGATTTGTTGTACTTATACAATTGTCGCAATTACGCAGGTACCATCGCATTAAAGGACAGTCTCAAGTTGGTGAGGTGCCTGCCTCTTACCGTTGCAACAAGTGCAAACGAGGTGGCCACTGGATTAAAAACTGTTCCTTTGCGGGTGGAAAGGAACAATTTCAAGAAAAGAGAAACACAGGAATTCCACGATCATTTAGAGACAAACCGGAAGGGTAAGTAATAATTTTGAATTTATTTACCCTTTATATTGAACATATTTTAATTATATATTTTTGTTTCCAGTCAAGTAGAGCCGGAAGCATCCAAATACTTATTGTCGACAGAAAAAGATCAAGAAATTCCAGAGGATTTGATTTGCGGCATTTGCAGAAATATTTTCGTGGACGCCGTTATGATACCGTGCTGTGGCAGTTCTTTTTGCGATGACTGTAAGCTTCAACTTTTTTATACATAAATTTAAACATCATTAAACTTTTTATATTTCATTTAGGCGTTCGAACTTCGTTGCTAGAATCGGAAGATAGCGAGTGTCCAGATTGTAAAGAGAAAAACTGTTCCCCAGGATCTTTGATTCCGAATCGCTTCTTACGGAATTCAGTGAATGTTTTTAAAAATGAATCTGGCTATAAGCTTGCAGCATTTAAGCCGCCTGGTAAGTAATTCATTTAATACTATCGATTTACTAATTTTAAATATTATATAATTGTGTTTCCAGTTAATAAAGTGACCACGACTGTTGAGAAGAAGGAGGATCCGGTTCCGGCTCAGATAACGGAATCAGAAACTAAACCAACTGAAGAAACGGAAGAGATTAAGAAAAAAGAAGAGGAGGTAAAGGAAGAAGAAGATGAAGGCGAACGAGAAGAGGAAGAAGAAACAAATGCAAACTCTAATGTAAATAGCACTGATGTAACCAAAAAAGAAAAGGATAAATTCGATTCAGACTACGAGGATAACATAACAATCAAAATGCCACAGAAACTGATCGAGACAACCACAAATAACTCCGACAACAATAAAGAGGAGGTATGTTATTAGCTAGGCAGACATACTAGTAGTAGTATTATAAAGTCTTCTAATTGGAAAGAACTTTTTGAAATGCTTTATATTATTTTATATTAATTGTGTTTATTATCCTAGGCTACACCTTTATATTCACAAAAGTCGCATGGAAATAACGTCGTACAACGTCGTGATCATCATAACTATGAATATAAATCGGACATGGATATGAAACCGCATAGCAGCTATGCCAAAAATGATATTGTCAAGCATCCCAATGAGCGAAGCCTTCTACCCACGCCAATAACCGGTCACCATAAACCATATCCCAATCACAACATGAACGAACAAAGAGATAAGCCCTTAATGAATTCTGATCAGGCTCATCGTATTGGCGTGTATAAACCTGCATATATTCAAATGCCCAGATGTCCGACAATGATTCACATGGCTCCATATAATAATGGCTATAATAATATGCCACACAGGCCGCCAATGAAGTGAGTACATATTTATTGGTGTAATAAATTAAATAAATTAGGATCAAAGGACGAGTTATGAACAAGACAGACTAGCGGGGCATTATGTATGCAGGGAAATTCTGAGGGAAATAAATGTCTTTTAACCAAACAAATCAGTTCAAGTTGAATTTTAATATCTTGTTGAATGTAGTTAATTGTTATTCTTATTATAACTTTAATTTTATATAATTAAATTTGTGTTGAAAGTAGTTAATTGTGATTTTAATAATTGTTTTATTTTTTAATAATTTCAGCTTTGGACATTATCAAAACCAACCTGTGCATCAAATGAACACATCATATATGCCCTCGGGAAATATCAATATAAATCCTTCGCAAACATTTCAATCAACGAATTTGGCTTCAATTTATCAAGGAGTTGCAGCTAAAGTTGGCACTGGGTAAGTTATTTAGAATTATATGGGTAGCATAAAAAGATCACATAGATCAATCGTTGATTTTCGAGTGTAAAATATCCTGACTTAGAGCTGGTTACAGGGTACCTGTCAATCGATCATTTTCGTCTTGAACTATTATTTAATATCGTTTGCTTATCGTTTAATATTGTCATATCTTTTTCAGACTTATTGATGATCCACTTGAAGCCTTCAACAGAATAATGAAGGAAAAAGAAAAACAAAAAGTGGAACGCCGTCGTAGTCCAGGCCATCACAGATCTAGATCGCCAGGAAGGCCAAGACACCGTTTCAAGTCGCCAATGTATGACAGGGGTTCGTCCAGAGAAATGAACATTAAGGACAAGCGACCACGATCTCGGGAGCGAAAGCGAGAGTATAGCTATGAACGAGGACGACCAAGTCGAGTTGTACGCCATTCAAGCAACGGATCAATTTCACCAAGTGACAAGAAGAAGAGGTTATTCTATATACTAAGCTATTACTATATATTACAAGTTTAATATAATTTACACTATACATATATAAAGTCTTCCTCAGGAAAGACTGAACATCTGGGATAATATTCTGTGATAAGCCACACTTTTTTTTTTTACCAAATTCTATTATTCTTTAACTTAGAAGATTCAATATTTAAGAGAGGTGTTTTATAAATACCTTTAACCCGTTATCATCTTAAGCCAGTAAGAAGATGATTTTATTTTAAATATTTGATATAAAAAAAACAAAAAAATAAACGATCAATGTTAATTGTCTACTTCGTTACCTTAATTTCAAATATTAAGTAAAGAAGCATAAGTAATTTTAAATATTTCAGTTAAATGTTTGTAATATGCTTGACATCGTTTACATATTCCGACTAAATTACCAAACGAAATGAAAATCTGTTCATTTGTCGGTCCGTCTATATAAACCTATGGATCTCGGAAAACGAAACTTTTTTCATAACAAAAAGACTCCCTTGATAAATGAGAAAACTAAGATACCCTTTTTATGTGGGCTATTTTGTTAAAGGATTAATTTGCATTTAAAATTAAAATATGTTTTATTTCTCGATCTAAATTCAAATTCGAGAATCGAGAAATGTTACTAAACTTTCAATTTATTCAAAAAATGAAAGAAATACTTTTGTTTTCAAAATCATAATTGTCACAATTTCAACAGCTAAGATCGATTTTCGGTCGTTAAAATCTTTGTGAAAAATGCATCCCCTGTTGTTTAGATTGAATTGATGTTTAATTCCGTTTTTTTAAAGATTAATTATTGCAAGATTCAACACTTTTGAGAATTTTTAGTATGATAATCAACAATATCAAATTTTCTACAGAGCAATCGTATGATGAAGTCTAGGGTTGAGCTTTCCTCTCATGCAATGGATAAGTAACTTGTAATCTAATGGAATAAGAGACCTTAGTTTTTGACTGCTTACAGTATTCATCAATGTCAAATCGGCTGAACTAGGATATAAGGGAAAAATTGCTTTATTTTATCGAAAGGATAGATAACGAAATTTAGAAATTTTTACATTTCTCACTTAATTTAGCCCCATGTAAACTTTTTCTGTGCACAAATATTTACGTCAGGATTGAGCTTTGATGTATTTCATCCTCATAATCGAACCGCATCTCTTGAAACGGAAAACGTTTGTATGAAACTTTTTTTTGTTCATCACATTTTTGAATTTATAGCATCAACAAATTGTTCTCAATTTAAGAATAATTAATTCATCTATGTTTCGTTTTCACTCAAGGGTTTCTTTATCTATTGTAGATATGCTGCTTAGAGATACTACTGTGATAATTTCCCGGTTAAAAAAAGATAAAATGGCATTTAATTTATATACAATAAATTCCTTGTTATTTCAAGATTGTTGAGACTTCTTTGCTGTCAGAGCAAAAACGGTTTAAAGCTGCTATTGCATATATCTGATATCATATCTGATAGATTTTTAATTTTAAAAATATGTATAGCATGCGCTTAAGGCCAAGTCCTTTTCTATCTCTTTGAAGAAGACATGGGATATCGCTAAAAGCATTCTTCTATAATTAATTTCTTTAAATAAAGTATTATTATTTATTATTAAACTCTTTTTCAGATATGTACATAGACGCTCACCCTCGCCAAAATCAGGACATAAGCTGCGTTTAAGAGAGAAATCTTTGACTAGACCGTATGTATCTAAGCCAGATACTGTAGAGCCACCTCCTCCTGGCTTTGAATCAATGCCAATCGAGAGTTTAGCTGATAACGATCGAGACAGAAATAATAGAGCTATAGACCCAGATATGAACAGACATGCGGACGACGACCATTACTCCCGCAAAAGACAGAGGCCCTCCAGTAGGACCAGGGAGATCAAAACCGTTGACAATAGTTTCAGAAGCCTTACACCTCCCACAAAAACCAAGATTGCAAAGATTTCCAAAATTGAATCTGCTGAAATGTACGAAAGGTCTCCAAAAACCCCAGACCGGATCGACAAGGACTCTCAAGTCATGTCATTGGAGAAGGCTCAGAGTGAGGATTTGTTTTATCCAGAGAATGAATCGAATATTGTGAAATCACATGATCGCTTGGAGTCGAATGACGACATGGGCAAAGAAAACAACATTAAACTGAATCTTCAGTTGAAGGATCGCAAAAAGAAGAAAAAGGACAAGTCGGAACGCAAGAAAAACAAGAAGGATAAAAAGGAGAAGAAGGACAAAATTAAGAAGCTATACTGCGAGAGCATTGAGTCGGCATCAGCATCGGAAAAATGTTTAGGCCTCGATGCTGCTATGAATCCGTGTAATGATACCGCTGAATTTAATTCAAATGATTTACTTCAAAATATATCCGATTGCATTGAGCTTGATGCATTAAAGAGAAATGATTCAATTCTCAGTATGGAGCTATCAGATCATGATTTAAACAGAGAGACTCAGATATCCTCAGTTAATGAAATGAATGATGTTAAAATATCAAAATGGGAGTTAGACGATAATAATTTAAACAGTAGTTTATTGGATCCTAGTAGAAAAGTGCCCTGTAATAAAATGCAAGACCATTCGGAAATAACATCTGATGTTATTCGAAAAGCGGAAAACGCGATCTTTGCGAAAGCTATAAACGCCATAAGGCCCGTCGAGTTTAAAGTTGTAATCGATTCCAAGCACAACAGCAAGGATCGTTCCATTTCTTTGAAAACTGATCACAAGGATCGTTCGCATTCCCCGAAATCAACGACCATCAATAAGTCCGTCAAAGAAAGACTCGGTAACAAAGTGGTGAGCGAACGTCACTATTCATCAGATCGATCACGGAATGATCGCAGAGAAAGAGAGAATTCGGAGAGAAAGTCAAGTGGCGACAGACATAGGTACAATTCGGGAAGTTATAGTAGTTCCCGAAGAAGGGACAAGGATTCCAAAGAACGCGTTGTGGCGATCGAAAGGAAATTTGATGATCATAGAAATCGCAAGTCTAGCGAACGGGAAATCATAACTGTTACACACAAAGATACAAACTTTGCTGAATCCAACAAATATAAATCGCACGCTAAGGACAAATCATCCTCATCAATAGGCACTAAAAGTGAGAAAAGAAATTATGAATCCGATCGTAGCTCTTATAGAAGCTCCAAAACAGGCGACTCTCGTCAAGTTTCATCGGTTGCATCCAGGCCAGAAAACCCTCAGCGTCGACCAGACAATCCATTCAGAAAATTTGATGAGAATAATTCATCTAGCAATAAAGTTTCCAAATTCGACAATTCGAATTCTAATAAAAGAGATGGGACACCTCAGTCTTCGGATCAAACGGAACACAAAAGGCGAAAAGATAAAAAAGTCAAGAAAGTGAAGAGCCTGAAGAAATGTTCGTCAACAGAATCAGTGAGAAGTGAAAAACGCAAAGATGTAAAAAGCAAGAAAAGAAGTAAAGTAGTTAAAAAAAAGAAAAAGTCCAGGAAATAGGTATTTGAACATTCAAATCAAAGAAGTCAAAACGAAAAAATTACTTAAAATATATAATGATATACGATACTAAAAACAAAAAAATAAATATAATACAACACATATTGTAAATGTAAAATCGTGTTTTTTTCTTTGGATTAAACCATTGGGTAAATAAAAAACAACTTTTTCGGTTTCAAATATAAAATAGTTTCAATCTTGATGATATTTTGCGGGCATAGATCATAGATCAGATCGTTGTTTGTGGGATAATTTTATAAACTGGAGTTTCGAGCCTAACAAAGGTATGCTGAGCATGGAGGAATATAAAATAAATTTTAAAAAATACAAACAGATTTACGGATATGAGATGTTTAAGATTTTTACTCGTCTGAAACAGTTGAAAACCGGACAAATCAGACAATCGGAAAAAAAGCCAAATTGGCATCACTGGTATGGTACATTAGCGCAATGTCAAAGTAGATTATTTAAAATTAAAGCATGCGTTCATACGTAATCATTTACGTTTTATTTATGTACATATGAACGAGTGTAAATATGTAACTTTGTTACAAATAATTCAATAAAATATGTTCAATCTTCAAGCATTTATCTTTTTTATATAATACTGCATTCATTAATTACGGGAAACGGGATTCGTTAACAAAAGAAAAAAACAAGTTTTGGTATGAATGAAAATAAAAAAATAACATCAATCGTATAATAAATTTAACTCTTACAGAGTACAATTGTTGTTTGAGTTATTTTGTCAATGAGAGTTATGTGAGAATATTAGCAACTCTTATAATTGTATATGTACAAATGCATGTAAATGGGTACTTACATAAATATACAGACAAGATACGAGTACTTGCATAGGTCTTATAAGACATACATACAAATGTACGCATGCACATGTATTACTGCAAAAACACCAAACCACTCTCACTTTCGTTAAGCAGAGTAAACGAGTTCCACTTTTGCTCTCAGCGTGGTGAGTTTCTCAGCGTGTTGTAAAGCTACGATTTGCTGTTCCGTTAATTAGGGCCGAACTTTCAACAAGCTGCATTTTAGCTCAGACAAATCGAGATCTAAGCACGTCTCGTATACAGAAAAGTTTCACCTACGGTTATGTTCGGTTGTGATTTAATAAATACCACAAAATCATTTCGATTCCTTTAATATCCAATTAGTTGGTGGGCAATAATTGCAATAATACTACCATAAAAATAATAATAATAACAATAAAGTCAAAAATACAAATTAGATTTAATTTTTTCGACACAATCGACGGATGCGATACGTTGCTGAAATTCAAATAAGAGAATGTGCATGTGAAGGCATGTTGTGTACATACATACTGCTACATAATATATACATACAAACATACAGACATATACACATATGCAACTTATGATCCAAAAATATTAATGTAATAAAGGTCAAACCAAAATATGTTCAAACATCGTGTGTACAATTCAAAATACAGTGTTTCAGTAATTGTTTTGACCGAGAAAAATATCCTGATTGGAATTAAATAAAATTAAGGAAAAATTCAAGTTTTACAAATACAATTATTGTAAATTTTATATAACCAGTAATTTTGTGACAGTGTGTAAATGTTGTTTTTGTTTTGTCAAAACAATTAATTGAGATACTGTATGTTAAAAATCAAATATGCAAATATAAATCAAATGCAATTAATTATGTCCACAATATACACAAATATTTATTTTTACTAGTGCAAATTTGTTTGGTTCAATCGTCATCATCAAATAATTTGATAACTTTAGATAAAGCGCAGAAAACAACAGTTATAAAATTTGCAACGCAAATCGCAAATGACATAATATGATTAAGCCCATTCATTAACCAATTAACAGTACAATCTGGTATTCTAGCAAGTTGATTTAAAAAATGAATTTCAATTGAATTTGAATTAATCGCTCATAACATTTCTTTTCTTTGTCTTTTGTTATAAAATATTTGAAAGTACATAGACAGTTGAATCATATTGTGTGTTTGTGTGTGTTGAGAGCGTGTACAAATCAATGCATACATGCATAAACAGTAAAATACAATACAATAGAAAACAGCGTGACTGCAAATTATCTATAACTTAAGTTAATACAAATTAAAGACTAAGACAAAACCCAACAAATACGGGCGATATCCAAGTGGCTTTGGCTACGCGGTCCGCAGTAATGGTAGCCTTCCAGACGCGGTTCAGTGGCCGGCTGTCGTCTACAACAACAACAACAACGGCAACAACAACAAGAGCAACAACAGCAATTGCAATTCTCTTGATCGCCAATATCGTATATTCGGGCATCGCTGTCTCGGGCGTTGCGGCGGCGACCAATTCCAACTCCAACTCGCTGCGCTCCATTGCGGGCAATGGAAATTCAAATCTTCGCCTAGCGCTGCCGCGTACGAGCGCCAGTCAAATAAACAGTGCGGGAGGTGGTGGTGGAGGGGGAGGGGGCGGCGCAGGAGGAGGGGGAGGGACAGCAAGCTTTAAGCTTGCTGCAAAAACGTTAAACTCAACGCGCAATGGAAACCTGCGAACAAGGTAAGGTTTTTTATATATTTATAATTTCAGATTATGCTGCATAAGTATGTATGTATTTCGCACACATTTGCACATTTGTCTATTTTTTTTTATACTTTTTTACACAATTTTATATAGCATTGATAGTGAAGCTGCATTAGTCGCCACAGTGGTAACCAATGGTAGTGGTAGTTACAGTGTCCCACAGTGTCTCACAGATGTATTTGGTTGTATTGTGAGCTTTTGTGTGAAATCAAATGGTCAAAACAAAAGATTGCGGCAACAAACTGGTTTTTGCACACTGGTTAACTGTAGTTTCCATAAACACACACTATGAATGAATGAAAAAAAGAAAATAAGCAACAACAATTCATTACATCTGCAGATACATTTACTTATTCGAATACGAATATACGAATTTATTCGAGTAGTCGAGTTTGAGTGTATTCACTCTGCTTAGTCCAAGCAACTTTATAAATGAATTGTTAAAGAATAACTGAGTTACTCTAAATTTAAATAGAACAACTAGATGATCTAAATCGATTTCTAAAATAATTTCATTTATTTTTCTGTTTTAAGTGTACAGTTTTATATTTTTAAGGTATTTTTCCATTAGTTAAACTCTGGGCTCTTTTGGCATGATTTTAATTTATTTAATTTTTAAATAAGAAATTAAATTTATATTAATAGTTAAATATGTACACAATTTTCAATTAAGCCTAGGACCTTCTACTAATTGCCAACCCTTTTGTAGTTTTTGTGACTTAATTTATTATTATTTTCCGTTTAATAAAATGCGAAAATTACGTTACAGACTTTACAGTCAATAACATTGGGTCAGAAAACTTTATAAGTCATGGCCATTGGTTCTGATATATTTATAAATATACACATGCATATATATATTTTGCGTTGCTCTCTAATCTTGATAAACAGCATGAAATATAGATTTGAATGAATGCATAATGTGCTAAATTTCTTAATTATATTATTATTGTTGATACCCTGTAAAAACAGCACTTAAGATAACTGATGTATTGAATACTCTTGTTATCTTTAGCATTAAAATACCTTTCTGTAGCTTATCTAGGACATTTGCAGGGTATCAGACCTTTGGGCATTGACTATTAGTGCTGGCAATGGTTAACTTGTTGATTGGCTAGCACACTAACTGGTGGAAAACCGGTCTGTGGTGCCCCGAGAGTGTGGGAAATGGGCAAATAAAACCAAAACCAAACTGCGCTGTTTACGACTGCGACTCGGACCAAAGTGAATGTGATGCAAATTATTAAATTTTTTAAACTCTGGCACAACAAATCAGTCAATGGTGCCAAGTTTAAACACAAAAAAATTAACTTATTATGTATAACAATACATATCTTTCACTTAAGCCCCTTGAATTGATTGCTTTTTAATTATTAATTGGAGAAAAACTTGGCTCACTCGACAGTTTTTCCATTTTTGTTAAAAGAAGGAAAATATATATAATATACAAAGATTTAAATGCTTTAAAATGCTCTCAGAGACTCTAAAAGTAAAAGGCTTAAATTATTAATTTAATTTAAGCTAAGCTTCTACGGTTTTATTAAAATTATTGTAATGATAATCTTGAAATAAAGTTCATAAAATATTTTCAAAGCATAACAATCCTTTAAAACAATGATTATCTGTCAATTAAATGTCAATTAAAAATAAAAGATTAATCTTTTTGACCTAAATAAAAATGCGTGACAAAATAATTACATTTTAAATTTAATTATAAATTTTATTATAAAAATGCATTATAATTCCTTAAAACTCTACCAAGAAATTTAATGAGTATTTTTGAGCCAAGAAGACTCATTTTTTGTTAATCCTAATTTATTCGAGTCGATCTATATTTTATATATTTTATTTGATTATTTTTCTAGGGAACAACAATTGCTGAGCATATTTGAAATAATAATAACGACACTTGAAGGAAAGTTGAAAAGAATTGACAACCTGGGAAGATCCGTTGAGGATTTAATGGGACACATAGAGACGTTGGAGAGTCGTGTTACAAATAATGTGGAAAAGACGGAAGAGGCGCTATCAAAACTAAGCAGTTTGGATTCCAAACTTTCCAATGTAGTTTACATATTACCTGAAATGGGAGCTGCTCATTCGGTCGATGGGTTTCACGTGCCAAAAACTGCGACTCCGACGACATCATCATATCAACTTGATAGCCGGCTCGTTAAGTTGGATCAGAAAGTTAGTGATATTGATACAAAGCTGGAGGTGCTGAAGACCCAAATCGATAATAACTTTCTGCAAGTGGATGACTTTAATGCCGAGGCAAGTGAGAAGAAACCAATAACAATGAATGTAGTGGAGATTACAAAGGCAATGACCGCCGAGGTTATGACCCACGTCTCCTCGGAAGTCAACCAACTGCGCGACTCCACCGAGAACATTGACAAAAAGCTGCAGTTCCACATCAACATTGAATCGGAGAATATTGGACGAATGCTTCGCATGATGAACGATATTCACGATGCTGTCGTCGATCATCATGAGCAGATCAATGGTTTCAATGTGACAACAACTGCATTTCCAGCCATCAAATCCAGTAAAATTGATGCGCTCGTTAAACAGATGCGTCCCATGGTCTCGGTATCTGAGAAAATGGATGAGGTATGGGATGTTGTTGTGGGCACAAAGTCATCGGTTGATCATCTACTGCCCAAATCGGATGCACTTCTCACACAAACGCAGCGACAAGAACGCGCAATTGGCGAAATTCATCAGGATCTTAAGACGAAAACCAATCTGATCATCAATAATCTGGATATGGTTGAAAAGCGTTTGAAAAAACAAGAGGATGATGTCCAAATACTTTCCCAACGTCCGGTAGCCGCTGAGCTTTTAGGGGATCCAACAATTGATCGCTTGGTCGAGTACGATCCCAGCAGGTAAAATTTTAATATGATTAATTTTATTAATTTATTCATAATTGATATTCATGACTTTTTGTTATAGATACTCGGTTATCGATGAAAGTCTGACTGATTTAATTGAGCCCCCAACAACGCCCTCGACGACAGCACGAACGTCAACGACCTACAACAACACGTCCACAACGACATATCCGACATTGAGCACGCCAACGAGTCCAGTGTCCACTTCATCTAGCTCCAATCTAAACAATATTCTGGGCTTTATGCTAAATGCAACGCTCCCAACGGCGGCAACGACGGCCTCATGGAATGCAACTCCCACGAAATCATCATTCCGCAAGGGCGGAGTTATCTTTCCGAGTGTTAAGAATAAACCCGCTGTGGTTAACAACACCTTCACCAGTGATATATTCACACTAAAGGATGTCAAGGTAAGTCCAGTAGACCTTAAAATAAAGGAAACTCAGCTTATAAAGTCATATATTTGAGGCTGAAAGTGATTTACAAATACAATTGGTGATGGTGACAATGATAGACAATATTGATATGGAATGTACAGAGCAAGATCCAACCACAAGTATTTAAAATTCTCTCAAAATTCGGATTGTACCGATTGATTGTATCTGATATTTGTACTGCAATATGCTCTCTTTTATATAGAATTTTTATTTAGTGCTTTCATATGTAGAAAAGTACATAAAATACAATATTGGTCTAAACGTCTAAACATGATGGTGCAATCGAAACTTGTTACATTTGGCTAAGATCTGTATAGGTAACTAAATTGTAAATCCATAGACATAGATTTAATGAGATGCAGAAATACTAAACTGTGATGTCAACATAGATATCTTAATGACTTCAGTTTAAAGCTCGTCTCGAAGAAGTTTTTCTTTGCACGAGCAGGTGTGGCTAAAGTTAAGTTTCTCCATATCTGGATAGACATCTACTGGCGCTATTAGACGAGTGCTCCACTCTTTAAATAATACCATATGGTAGCAGTAAATATGTTGCGGCATGAGATTCTCTTCAACAAATGCCCGGGATGCCGATACGATTTCCTTGACACGCGCATCATTTTCTTTAGCCCAAGTTATCTTTTCGATTACGTCGCTGAGATCACGCTTGATGGGCACAAAATGCTTGTAGGGAACTAGCTTGCTGTAGAAATGCTCGTAATAATGGGAATCTTGCTTTAAAACTAACGATCCGCCTGCAAGTAAATAGGGCAATCGATACGCAGCGACAGCTCCATCAATGTTCAGTTGATATTTGTACTGAAATTAATATTTATAATATTAAAAGTATTGTAATATTAAGATTGTAGATTGAACATACCCTAAAGAACTCCATGAATGAAATATGTGGCACCTTGGGACCGTATTTATCCTCTTCATTGCGAAAGAAGAAGAAATTCGTAATTGAGGCGTTTATTAAATCAGGATACTTTCTAGCGAGGTCAATCAATTGCAAACGTTCCCGTCGCGAGTCCCGGCCACGAAAGAATGCCTTTTCCTCCTTACTGTCCCAAGGATACTCGCTTTTTTGCACTGACAACATGTCCAGCATAACACGTCCCATGTTCTCAATTGTGGATTCGGTTATGTCGTATGTGGGCAATGTTATGTCGTAGGTGTCGTCGCTTCCGCACCAAGAGAATATGGGATATGGTCCGGATGTCCGTTGCTGGCCGCCTTTCTTCGAGAGTGGCCAGTCGCCGAGGTTTAAATAAAACTCCATATCCGGCAAGTAGACCACTCGTGCCAATGCGGACAACGTTGCGTCCATGAACATCTTAAAGCCCGTGTATTTGCCATAGCATTTGCGCCAAACCTCCTGATTCTTCACCACATAATGGCACAAGGAGATGCTCTCGGGCGCATTATAACGTTTCAAGAGATTATCCCGAATTGCACTGAAGTTCACGCGCTTGAAGGAGTGCAAGTCCCAGGATATTTGTTTGTCGCTAGAGAATCCCGCACAATCGTTATTTAAAAGCCAAAGATTGAGCTCCTGGGGACAGTAGCATCTTTCCGAGTACACCTTGTTGCGGATGATATACGGCGATTGGGCCACGTGCGAATTGTTGAATTGCACATCAATCTCGACGTTTTCGCACCAATCGCCGATGGTGTAACGAACAATGCTGGATCCATCGCCGCGATCAATAATATTTATATTGGAACGGCATTTTCCATGCGGCGAGTTCCCTTTTATATCTACTTGGAATTTAGCATACGCGGGAGAGACAAATCTGCAAAGGGCAAATGAAAAAAGGCGGTCATAACAACTTGTTCATTATTTATTGATTGTATGTTTACTTTTTTCCACTCTCATCCACCGCATGAATGAAAAAGTACCGTGCCGGCAACACAATGTGGTCTGGCTTGAGTCCCGGTCCCCACACAAGAGTTTTCTTGACATCTACAATTTGTTCTTTGCAAACCGAAAATCGCAAATTAAATATGATTGCAATATAAATAATTATGTTCAACATTTGAGATTCGTACCACACTCTAATAAATAAATGCATTAATCAGCTGGATTGCATAGGAAAAAAAATAGGTGGCAATCTTGGCAACAATATTTAACTCCTTTCAGAATTATTGTTAAATATGGTTGTTTTTAATTAATTTAAAATTTGAATTTTGTTATATTTTTATCGATTTTTTAGTTTGTTTTTTTAAATTGTACTTTTATTGAATTAAACAATTAACATTTTTAAAAAATATTTACACATAAGTGTATCAGTGTGACCAGCTTCAGAAATAAGCGTATTATTGATTTACATCCACAAAAAATACTGTACCACAACCCTGATGTGGTCGTAAGCGCCACCTTGTGTCTGTTTGGGAAAGATACTCCACCTATGGGTGGCGAGTTTTAATGTTAAAATTTGAAAATTTGAAATTTTCAAAAATCAATTAAAAATTAAATAAAAACAATTTGAAAAAAACAACAAAATACAAAATTTTGTAAAATAATTAAGTTCAATCTAAAATTGGTTTGGTGCAGTTCGCTTTTCGCGTGGCAAAGTTAGTAAAAATCCAAAAAGTAAGAAAATTGTAAATTCGAGAAAAATCCAACAAAAATTCTGGTAAAATTTTCATAATTCTAGCTTCAAAATTGAAAAAGTTTATTTTTTTTACGCGAAAAAACTTTGCACTTTTGAAAGTGCGAAAAGTGGGGCCCAGAAATCTTTGGCAGTCTTAGCCAGGGCTGCCAGATGATTTTTTTTTAGTCCTTGCCGGGGCTGCCAGATGATTTTTGTTTTACCGCGACAAGCAAATTAAATTCTAATTCTAATAACTCAAACAAATAAAATCAATCATGCCGAGACTAAATGAAGCAAAATAACACATGAATATGTTATAATAAGTAAAAATAAATATGTGCTTCACCTAAAACTACAAAATACCTAAAACTGAACCGTGTGGCAACCGTGCGTACATCACTTTTACCCGTTTCTTCAAACAAAACATTGAGAAATTTTTCTCTATTATTTAAAATATTTTTAAATTAAACTTTATTCCACAACAAGTAATCAAATAATTATATGATATTTCAGGGTTTCTCCTGTGTGGATATTTTAAATGCTGGAATGAAACAATCTGGAGTATTTTACCTGCAAATTCGTGGAACAACCTATTGGTTCTTAAAGGTGTATTGTGAACAAAGTATTTCGGACGGAGGCTGGACGGTAATGTACCATGTGCATTTGCATAAATTACAATTTTAACTTAATTAAGTACACAGGTCATTCAACGGCGTGATGATTTCGGCGAACCACGTGAGAATTTCAACCGCGATTGGGCCGACTATAAAAACGGATTTGGCGAACCGGCAAAGGAGTTTTGGTTGGGCAACGAAAATATCTATATGCTGACAAATAATGAGGAATATGCCCTGAGGGTGGAACTGGAAGATTTCGAAGGAAATAAACGGTCAGCACTCTATTGATAAACCCCGATAAAAACATTTATTTTATATAATATTTTTTAATACTTATAGCTATGCTCAATACTCACATTTCAAAATCCATTCGGAAGCGGACTATTATAAACTAGAGATCGATGGATATGAAGGAAATGCCGGAGATTCATTAAACGATCCATGGTATGGCTCAAACAATAGTCCATTCTCAACCTATAACAAAGACAATGATCGAAGCTCACTTAACTGTGCAAGTATGCTAAAGGTAATGATAACAAATTTGTTATTTGATCACATCATTATTTCTATAATGCGTGATTAATTTTCTGATTTGTAGGGCGGCTGGTGGTGGAAGTCGTGCGGTCGCGGTCTTAATGGACTCTATCTCCATGATCCTCAGGACTTGACTGCTCGCCAGGGAATTGTTTGGTTCCGCTGGCGGGGCTGGGACTATACTTTAAAGAAGGCAACCATGATGATACGTCCTCGGATGCCCCAGCCGCAAAGTATGACCTTAGGCCCAGTGACTGCAACTTAGAATTTCTTGAATAATTTTAACCTAATCGTTTAATTACTGAGAGAAGAATTTCTGGTAGGTTATTATTAATATCCGCCCATATTATAGCGAATCATGCATAATAGCAAATTTTTATATTACAAGCATTCTGTTATTTTTATTGTTTACCATTTAAAAATAATAACTTATTCTTTAATGTTGTATTTAATCGACATAAAAGCTAGTTAAATCTCTTAAAATTGTGTAATAACGTTTTAAGTATTAATCTTAAAACGCCGCAATCATCCCATGTAAACTGTAAATAAATTCACTGTTGTTCTGTTTGTATTTAATGTATACAAATTATATCATCCCAACATTATTAAAATGTATTATTCACGATCGTAAGTAAAATTATACAAATTAAATAGTGCGCCTTTTTTTCGATGAGCCTTATCGATAAATCGTGATCACGATAACCAAACTAATTATGCAGCTTGTAAGCGATAGTTTTTATATTATTATGAGTTGGCAGGGCCGCCATCAATACAATTGTTGTCCGGAAAAGTATTTAAATCGCAGCTAAGGAATATTTCAAAGTGATAGGATGCGAATTACATCTAATTATTAAATGTAGAAATCTAAAATAATTCAGAGGGATAACAATTTAAATGGTTTTAAATAACCCGCCAATTCCTACAATAAAGTAACATTTTCGATATCATCTCGATTATTTATTTTTAATTACCATTTTTGAATAGCTTACAAATAATTATTAATTTTGGTGGTTTCCTGGCTATATTATTATGTTGATTATTTTGAAATAATTGTATTATGGAATTTATCTGGTTAAATCTTAATCGATATTATAAGTCACGCTTGAGTATCGAAATTTATTTGGTAGTAATGAATTATCGATACGATGTGATTCGATCGATCGATGGGATATGCAGGAATGCAAAAGTGTACATACTTATGTACGTATGTATGTATGTATCTATTTATGAACAATTGTGTATACCAGTGATGCCAAATCAGCATTTTTTCGGATAGATTTGTCTGGTTTTTAACGGCTTCAGCCGGGAAAAATCTCAAACATCTTCTATCCGAAAATCTGTCTTTTTTTTAGATTCAATTAAATTGAGCCCAAAAAGAAATTTATACTGCCAATTTTAGAACTTTTTGAAAATGTAAACGATATAAAGGCGAAAACACTTTCCTATTACGCCAAAATTCACCTCTTAAAATGGGAGAGTGTTGAAAATACATAAAAATTTTGGTCCGAAGCACAAATATCGAGACTCTGCCGCCAATAACCCTTTTTCAGAGCTGGTTTCTTTCGCTCTGACTCTTTTATCGTTGCCTTGGTCAAACGCTGAAGTAGAGAGGGTGTTTAGTCAAGTTAGTTTGATTAAAACTAAGCTAAGGAACCGTCTTGAAATAGAGACGTTAAATGCTATTTTAACAATTAGGTAAATATATATATTATATTTTTTAATTTTTCAATTATATGCATATGCATATTTTATCTTCTGCAGATTCGGGTTGCGTCGACACAAATCGTGTTGCCATTCGTACAACTTGCCTGACAAATATGTTAAGCTTATAGGCACCATGGCGACGTACAATGCCAACAAAGAAAATGAAGACGAAAAAATCATTGAAGAGGCCTTAAAACTATTAAATTAAATAAAAAAGTAATAAACAAAATTTGGCCTATTTTCTGTCTTATTTTTTAGTTTTTTTAGCCTTTTTTCCCTTTTTTTTTTGGTCGTTTTGTCTTATTTTTTCAGAAAATGTTTGGCATCACTGGTGTATACCTGTGTGGAAACGGTGGTGTGTTAGTTCCTTGTGAACAACATCTGCCGGCTTGTGAAATGACCTTCCCTTGCAAGCATACGCATAAAAGAAGCAGCAAAGCCATATTAAAGCGGAAAGGACGTGGAACAGTACGAAAAGCGCGCGGCTCTTCACATTTAAAAATCTAATAACAAATAATACAAATAAAACTAAATAAAAGCGTGCAAATGTTGTTGCAATTATTCATAAGGCTGTGCATTATTGTCATTTGCTTGCGGCATGACGCCAACTGCGCAGATCATCATAATGATCATCAAAATAAGGACGCTTCAATAAATTCGGTGAGGCATCAGAACTGGAAGCGATTGGAAATGATGGACGGTAATGGTCTATACTGGCTGCAATGGTGGGTCCATGAAAAGAATGTTCATTTCAAAGTGACTGTAAATACGCAGGGCTTCATTGGCCTTGGATTTTCGCGGCGAGACGGACGCATGTCCAGTGCTGACATGGTCTTGTTATGGGTCGACGATCACACAGGAAAAGCAAATGCATTGGTGAGAAAGAAACCTGTCAAAGATTTTATGAAACCCCAATTTTAGTGAAACCATTTCCGATCAAATAGTTGTACCCGTTACTCGTAGAGTTTATATATAGCATTGGTATGTGTGTAACAGAGAAAGGAGACGTTGCAGGATACGTAAATTATATACAGTGCGCGACGTAATTGTTTTGCCCAAGAAAAAAATTCACATAAACATATACACTAGACGGCATATATATTTTGACAACATTTAAAGTTAAATCTACTCATAATTTGAACCTACTTCATGTACATTTTGACATCAATGGAAAGGTCATTTCAATTCCGTTTGAATGATACAAAACTTTCCTATACCCATTAAGTACCCATTGAAAATTTTGAATTCTTGAAAAGGTCTATTTTAAAACTTTTTTCATCGATTTAAAAAAAAATGTTATGATGCAAAAAAATTCTTCAAATAATTCTAATAGTGACTGCAAAAAAAATTGTTCAAAAATTCCTTCGCTAGTATTTTTTGTGATTTTTTGAAAATGGCAAAAAAATTACCATATTGACCCCTTTTTCCTCCTTTCATACAAAAAGTGGCTAGGTTCAAATTATGAGTAGAAATGTCAAAATAAATATTCTGTCTAGTGTATGTACATTTTATTAAAAAATAAAAGTTACTTCCACTTGTTTTTGCCTAATTGTTTTCTAACATGTTTTATGAAGTAAAAAATATGAAAACATAAAAAAATGAGGAAATTTTTTTGTTTAGTTTTTAATTTGTCAGGTCAGTTCTTTGATATATCTTTAAATTAAAAAAAAAGCTAAGCTTAAATGTTTTTTTTATTATTATTATTTTTTTTTTCATTATCTTTTATTTAATTTAATAACTATTAGAAGCAAATTAGAAAACCAAGAAATTTTTGTTTTTCACAAAGTAAAGTAAACATTAAAAATATTATTATTCTTTTAGGATTGTCACGGCTCTGTTAAGCATCCGCATGCGGCACCTCTGCAAGATGATACCCAAAATTACCACGTCATTGACGGTCATCAGAATGTCACCCACACATGGGTCGAGTTCAAGCGTCTGATTGAAACCTGCGATCCTTACGACATGCCATTCAGCGTAAGTTCATATCTTTATATTTAATTGCATTATTTAATTAAGCTTGTTTATTCAACAGGATGATACGATTAAAGTGTTGTGGTCCTTTGGAAGCATTGATCCCATACATGGCAATTTAGATGGACATGGTCAGAATCGCGGCGCGAAATCTCTACATTTGCTGAATCCCGTGTTTCGCAAACAGAGCGTCACAAGCAAACAGGAGACACATCAATGGGACATTACTGTTAATAATGTCACCATTGATTCCACAATGGATACTCTCTACTGGTGCAAGATCATGAGTATTCCCAAGTTGACTGCAAAGCATCATATTGTTGGCTACGAGCCTCTGTTGACCCGTGTTTCGTAAGTATTTAGCCTTGGGATGGTTAGTCCAAATATATAACTATATAATATTAATTTTATTTGTTTAGAAAAACGCATGAAAGTGTGGTGCACCACATGACGCTCTTTGAATGCGCTACGAAATCATATCCCAGCTCGAGCTCCGCTTCATGGGACGTTTGGGTTCGAAGCAGTGGCACCGTCTGCAATAGCAACTTATTGACTCCGCGCGATTGGGATTCCTGCTCGACACCAGTTGCCGTGTGGTCCATTGGTTCATCCGGACAATTCCTACCTGCACATGTTGGCATACCCATGGGTGGATCGTCGGGAGTCAAGTATTATATGCTCGAAATACATTACGACAATCCAAATGCTTTACATGGTAAATCAAAAGATACAGTTCACATTAAGAATGTTTCACTTATGTATATTGTTGCTTACAGCCGTGGATCACTCAGGTTTCCGCATCCACTATACGCCCCAGTTACGCGCTAACGATGGAGGAATCATAATCAGCGGTGTATCTATCTCCGATACCCAAATCATTCCACCTGGACAAAAGTTGTACCGCAATGTTGGCATTTGTGGACCGTCGTGTTCAAATGTGGTATGTTTAAACCTTAGAAAATATATCTATACATATGTGTATCCCAATTTTAATACTTTCAGCTGTTTCCCGACGATGGCATTAAAATTATATCTGGAACGCTCCATTCGCATCGCGCTGGTCGCAAAATGAGTCTGCGCCATGTGCGAGGAGGAAAGGAACTGGAACGGATCATTGAGGATGATAACTATGATTACAAATATCAGCAATTTCATCAGCTAGCGAACGAGACTGTTGTCCTGCCTGGAGATTATATAATCACAGATTGTGCCTATGAAACAGTGCATCGGAAGAGGGCAACCTTTGGTGGTTACTCCACCAAACAGGAAATGTGCTTGTCATTCATTACATATTACCCAAAGATCGAATTGGCCGGCTGCTACAGCATGACACCAGTCCGTGAATTCTTCGAGATGTTTGGCGTCTATCAGTTCTATTCCTTAAATATGACAGATGTGGAAAACCTATTTCTGTACAATGGAAATCTGTTGGATTACCTGCCCAATACAATTTATGGGAAAACAAAGAAGAGCCAAGTCAACATGACTGCTGAAGACATTGCCATCGAAGACTCTTTATTAAGTATGTAATTTTTACAATTGTTCGAAGAAAGATTATGTTAAGTTTAATTTACTAATTCAAATGAGAAATCCTTCCACTCAATGCATATGCTTTATTTATATAACTACCTTATTTCCTTTTTACAGATAAGCTGCTCATTTCGGACCCCGTCGAGTTCCACGATCGCACATTTCTTTCGCATATCAACCAGCTGCCATGGTCAGAGCCGTTATTTACGAAACGGGTGGAACATGCCATGATAACTGGCAAACACATGACCTTTTGTCGCGTTTCCAACGAGTCAATGTCGATTGTAAGTTAATCCTTTTTATATATTCACAGAACAAATACTAATGTGTTGATGTATTGATATTGCAGCCCTCCGAAATTATTCGTTATCCGAATTTTACGACATTTGTGAAACCGCCCAGCAGATGTCCATACAATCATCTTTTTATAGATACCATGCAATTGACCTCAGTCGGTTCAAGAATGATGGCTCCTTTGTCACTGTGTTTAATACTCGTTGGGATTTGTCTGAAGAAACAATTTCAAATATCTTGGGTATTATTTATATATTGAAATTCTAAGCATAAGTAAAGTCTGAAGCAGCACAGATTAATTTTAGTTCTTAATCCAAAGACGTAGATTTTTACAAAAATACATTTGTAATAATTAAGTATTTAATAAATTAAATTGTAAGAAAAATTGTAATTAAAGAAAATAATATTCATACATAGTAAAGATTGTTATTCTGGTATAAATTAAAAAAGCATCGTGCTTTTCTCCTCATCACAGCTCGCTCAGTACATCGAAGAAAAACGAGATTAATATACTCTCGACTTAATTCAATTTAAAATCAATAAATTCAACTCATCTGTGGAATACCCTTCTTGTTTTAATGGCTTGGAAATAGCTATCGATACCCCCCGTGTTTTGGCAGCAAAGGCTGCCACCTTGGTTTGCGGTAGCATTTCGTTATAAGAAGAAATGTTTTGACGCGGCCAACGGCCGTACATCATCACTCAACTGTACATTAATTAGAGCAACAGTCACCAAAACACAACAACTGAACAAGAATGAGCAACCTAGCAAAAAATGGCAAAACATAGGAAGTGAGCAAAAAGGAGCAATTGAGCAATAGAGAACAATTTGAAAGGAACCAGTTCAATTGCTCAATTCAGTGAGCAGCTCTTTTTTGTTCGCTATCTAACACTACCATTTTTGCTTTCGTCGACACTTGCGTGAATAAATATTAAAGAATTTGATTGTTTTCCAAGCGGCGCAAATAATAAAAAGTCACATATATTAAAAGGGAATGGGTGAATTAAATGACGTATGATAAGGGCTCTTATAAATAACCGGTGCAATGGATGTGGATGAATGCTTCTACGGTAAGTTTTTATGGCTGCACATACATGCCGTACATACAAACAAACATACATACATAAATGGTGATAGTGCATTTACAAATACAAAAGTGTTTTTTTTTTAAGTATTTCAAAATTTGGAAAGTGAAAGGCCATATTGCCACATGTGGTTTAAAAACGTATACAAATAATTGTGTCACTTGCATATGCAATAGAACAAATATACATACCTAAGTGTATGCATATACATATGCATTTCCATGTTCCTGGTGTGAGTAATGAAGGTCTGCGCGTGTGTTTATGTTTGTTTGTATGTGTTATCGCAGTGTTTTAAACAACAACAACAAACATAATCTTATCTTGTCCAAGTCACCTGCATACCCTATAATGCTGATGTACATCTGTCACAATTGATAAGCGGAATCGAGACGAAACTTCTACCTGTGAAATTTAGGAGCTTTGTAGTAGTTATGCGAGGAATCATTTATTCGATCTTTAATTAATGAAATTTGAACTCTTAATTATTTGCAGATGAATTATCATCGTTTATGTCGTCGCCAAGTGACTATAGTCTTAACCACCACGACTTTGATGAGATCATAAGCTCGACAGTGTCACCTCTTGATTCTTCGTTGGACCTGAACGCAATCATATCCAACGATCGGGAGACGTCGTTACAAGGTGACAGTTTCTTCTCGGACTTGTTTCAAACAACAGTTGGACATAATGACTTGGAGCTGAACTTTAACAATTTAACGGCTAATTTGAATGCAGACAAAACTTTCTCAACGACCTTAGAAAGTTCAAACGAGCTATTAAATATTTGCAATGATAATGCGGAAATTGAGAAATTAACATTTGGTAATCTGCTGGCACATACCCAAGATCGAAATACGCCCTCGCCCACGGAAAGTTGGGGCAGCTCCAGTGGCAGCTCGACGAGCGGCGTCCACAGTGACATCTCCGATGCCTGGCAGCATAAGCAGCACGACAAAATCGATATTGAGTCCTCTATGCTAAGCGTACCACAGTTGACCACAATACCATTTGTTCAACAGTTTAGCATAACAAATGACAGTAATAATGACAGTATTCACAGAAGCATACAGATGCCGGTGCCGGTTCCGTTGCCGGTGCTATCCGCATCAGTTGCCAATCATCAGCAGATAATTGAGCCGATTCCTCGTATTCCCACAGCCGAACAGAAGGTGCCGATTGTATCCGCCGTTGGCATCATTCCTTCCAAAGTGGAGGCGGCTTCGAAAACTTTAAAACCACCTCCGTCAGCAGAGAGCGTTGCTAAAACCAAGACCATATTCCTCTCCTCGAATGACTATAAGGCACTTATGCAAAAGATGAACCTGCATGGCTCCAAGGGTGCCAAGATCAATGGCAGTGTTAAGACACAAATCCCGAAGATCGTTGTCAAGACAGGAAATGCTGTAAGAACAGCGAATTCAAATAACCCGAATAGCCCGCCCAATTTGCTCAAGAATCAGATCTCCACTACAAACCGTGACACGCCCATTAGGGAGCCAGAGTCGTCCAGTTACAGATATCGAAATAATATAGATGAAAAGATGTACAAAAGGCAACAACGAATGATTAAAAATCGCGAATCTGCTTCGTTGTCGCGTAAGAAGAAAAAGGAATATGTTGTCTCACTGGAGACGCGTATTAATAATCTTGAAAAAGAGAATTATACACTTAAAGGGGTAAGTGAAGGATAGGATATATTTGATTTCCTGTAAGATCTTATACATACTAAGATACTTCACTTCAATCTTACTTTGGTTTCTTCAAATTTAATCTTAATCCTACTATTTCTTTTAAATTCTTGCAGGAAAACGTGACTTTGCGCAATCAACTGGTTGCATTTGCCAAAACGTGCAAGTGTCGCAAGGGAAGTGCCTGTGAATTCGTGCTTCACTCCTTGAACACCACGTCGAAGTCGGAGCAGCATGTCAAGATCGCTCCGAGACCAGCCTCAAAGAGTTTTAAGCAGCATATGAATGCGGCGACAGTTAAAAAGAATGTGGCTGTTCTTTTTGCCATGGCCTTTATGGTGACTTTGAATGCTGGCAACTTTCACTCGTATCTGAGCAAACAGAATCTGGATGGGGAAGCCGCTGCAGTTGCTGACTCGAATGTGAATGAGCCAATTTCAACGGGGCGTCAACTGCTTTGGGTTGAATCCGAGGAGGAGTACAACGAGAAGCTCAATCGTAGCAATCGTCAAGCGTCGGAGGAGTTGGTGGTACCACCACTGCATTTTCTGCGCCCAATCACAGGGCGAGGCAGCAACGCTACAAAGAGCGAGGATTGGAATTCTACGGTGGCGGTCAGATACAAAGGCAGGGACAATCCCCCGCCACTCACCTATCCATCTCCATCGAACTGTACAACGAACTCGAACGGCAATCAATCGGAATATTCTCGGCTTTCGCTTAATTTACAGAAATTGATCAACGTCAGTGGTTACCTTAATCTGAGCAAGCATACGGCATTCGATATTGGCAGGGATAATCATGAACATGGCTTTAAATTCTCAACGGATTACTTGGACCTACCTGACATGGAACGACCGACAGCGAATCTAGGCAAACGTAAAGCTTTTGTCGGCTACAAGGAGCGATTATCTGATATTGAGCATAAGCAACGGAAATTGGACACGATGGACAAACAGACGCATGGCAATAAAAACACTAGTGAGCCCACAAATCTATTCAACGGAATCAAGCGACAGGACGATACCTTCTATGTGCTTTCCTTCAACACGGAGCATATACTTGTATCGCCAACGACACACAATAAAAGTGCACGTCCAAAGATCTCGTTGTTGTTGCCGACAGCAGAGCCATCGCATAATGGCGACATGATGATGATGCAGGTGGACTGTGAGGTGTTTAATACTAAAGAGTTGGAGCTTAAGTCGGATATGATACCAGCCAAGCTTCGACCGAATGTAACCAAGTGGCAAATGAAGCCCAAGCATACTATTATTAACAACAACAACAATAAGACGCAGGGCGGCATTAAGTTGCAGGACGGAACTGTGAAGCATGAGAAGCCTCGTGTTCGCACATACTTCATGGTTGGACCAAAGAACCAGGCAGCTGCAGCCGTGTCCCAGGAGAAGCCCAGATTCGTTGAGTTCAATAGCAGCAGGACACTCGCTGCAGACTCGTTCGATTCACGTTTACATGGCTAATCTACATTTCCACATACATAGATCTATTCTTAAACTTTAAATAATTCATGTAAACAACCGTATATGTGCAAGATTAAATGTATAATATAGCAAGTTTTTTGATCAATAAATGCAAACGTGCTTGCTTATTTCAATAAAAACATTAGGAATGCTAATTGAGGGCATAATATAGGGTATCCCATAAACAGATCAGACCTTGAAAGTTCAAGCTATGATTTAAATTTTATTTTATTTATTAAGTATCGAGATATCCATTGTCAATTCCAGGGACTTCCAACTATCACTCTTTGTCTCCAAGTATTTTCTTTGTTCTTTGCTTATGAGCTGGCAACCACAGTTGGATTTCTCAAAATTGTCGTGTCATGACCCATTTCCCAGGAAACATCGATGACGCACCGGCGTCGTTGGAGATTAACCGAAGGTTGATGTAGGTCAGCTTTGTTGCCAAATTGAAAAACTGGTTAAAACTGTCTTCTCACTGCTGACTGAATCACAAATATTTGATTCATGGTCGAAAATAAATTTTGTTTCTTGGATTTTAGATATATATTTCTTGATATTAATAGCATCAAGTGAAATGTTTTTTTTTTTATTACTTCCCAAACCCTTTAACAGTTTTAGAAAAAAATAATACAATTCGCATAACAACATATACATACATTAATTATTTTGTACATAATAAATGATTAATTTGAGTGACCATTCTTCAAGTAAGTAAATTAATTCTGGGCCAAACTTTATTTAAGAGTACGCATTTCATTTCATTTTGTTTTTTGTTGAGTACTTGACATTTCTGTTTTTGTGAAACAATCTTTAACTAAAGCTTTTTAAAGGTGTTTTTTGTTTTTGTTTGTTTTTGTTTTTGTAAGCACAAGAGTCGATACATTAGTAAATTCAAAATAAATTATAGAAAAACTGAAAACAAAAGGCATTCATTGCACCGATTAGACCATGGCTCAGACCACAAAGCGATGTACATGACTTGGGTTGAAGGAGGGACGACGACTGATGCCTGTACCGCTGTCGTGATCAACGCTGACGCTGTTGTTGGACCGCCCAGCGCCGGAGGAGCTCGGCTTGGAAGTCGGATGTAGTAACGAGGTCTTCCCAACGCGTCGATGTCCACGCTTGCCCTGCAAAGTAATTGAGATTAATCATATGATCTAAGATGTTAGAGTTCTATGTATACTCGTTACCTGTCGAGCCTTTTGATTGCGCGAATCGGTGATAAGATGATTTGGAACCTGAAATAGACCCTCGCCCCTGGTGATCAGAACGTTTGTTAGGCGACAGCATAATGCGGCCATTTTCACTTGCTCCGCAATGCTGTTCTTGTCCGTTGGATGTATGTAGCGTGGTGGAAAAAATGATGGTGCAAAGATTGTGGATACATTGTGCAAGTTCATCTTGTTAATATCTTTCAGGTCAATGATTGAGTTGAGGAATCGCAATATCGAACGGAGTGTGTTACGGTTTTCATGTGGCAGCATTTGACACAAAATTGATAATGCCTGCATCTGATCCACTGGGGGTAGTGTGTGACACTGATAGAACAGCTGGATTAGCTCACTCGTCAGCAATGGCTGGGGTAGCTCGCGTAGCCAACGCTTCAGCAACGCACTGAGCTCATGGACACTTGCGCTGCTCAGCAATTGTGCGAACTTTTCTGGCTTTTGATAAAAACTTGATTCCAATTCGTTGTAAATTAATTCAGTCTGCAAATAGATTACAAATAATTTTGATTATTCATTCTTGATCCATGTGCCATGAGTCAAGTTACCTTGTGTTTCTGTCCAGCTACACGCAAAATTCCCTCTTCTCGAGTTCCCCGCTTCATGAGCTCTTCGAGCAGACCCTCGAGAAATTGCGGCACCAGTGTGGAGTCCATGCCGGACAGCTGTTGATCCCGGCGTATCAGTGCATTCAATGATACGCCAAAGAGACTGCCCTCCTCTTTTCGACGCCTCTTAAATGGTTTTCGCTTGTCCAGCGAAACCTGATTGCGATCAAAGACTGTGGCCAGTTCGAGCCAAAAAATGGGCTGTAAACGTTTTAGATCTGTCTCGTTGATGGTATCGATGTCGGATGTGGAATTAAATTCTTGTATGATTACACAGTTACTGTCCACCGTGTCAATGCCATCCTGACTAGAATTATCTCGGCACATACTTTCAAAGCTAATACCGTCGTCTCGCGATGACTGAGAGCTGCGCAATTCCTGTTTCGGCGACTCCAAGTTCATTTTGTTAAGTATCTTCTCCGGCGACGATAGTGTCGATGATATACGCGCCGCATTCGGAAGATATTCGTCGCTGGAATCACCGGATGAAGTATTGTTCTCACTCTGCGAATCCTGCATAATTTGGCCACGCACTCGCCTAAATGAAAAGTGAAATACTTTAATAAACTGATGATCTGATGATGAGCATTTGCTACTCACCCAATGGAGCATGATGGATCTGAGCCGGATCGATTGCGTGGTATATGAATGGTGCCAATTCGTGAGAATCCAAGCAACTCAATGCCCTCCGAGGAGTACATGGGTATATCGCAGCGCACCTGGGAGCCACGAAACAAATCCGTGGATGTCGAGCATTTGAGTGGAGCGCTCGGAGTCCGGCGTATCTTTTGCTTCATGTGTTTGTTCAGTGAGGGAAAGCCACTGACATTATCATTGGCCGCATTGTGATCGAAGACACTAACAAAACTTGGTCTGCAACAGAGTTAAAGTTAAAATAAATATGTAATCTGAAGTAGCTGCAAATAACTTACATGGACGGATTGCCCCAGACATCGTCGCCGTGCACGGAATCCAATGAGTCGGGCGTCGCGCTACGGGATCGAGTTCCAGTGCTCGATTCCTGCCAATCATAACAATTGAACATTGAGCATTAAGAACTTAAACTCTACACTGAACTGATTCGGTTTACTCACATCGAAATCACGAAAGACGTCTCGTATGTCGGGCTTGCGCTTGGAACGATTCTTGGTGCGTCCCCGCACTGTGTGATTGAGGGCCCGAACACGCTGCTTAATCGCCTCGGCATGGGGCCTCGATAATGTCGCCAAGACTGGCTCAAGATCTGTTGCGCGCAGCTCAATACCCTGTAAATGGACGAGATGATAAACAATTAACGTGTTTATTGCGTTCTTGTATACAATTTGTATTATAGGCACGTTGGAATTCCACAGCGTATGTAGATTGAGTAAATAATATATATGCATAGTTTATAGAACTGCGACTTACCCGCTCAAAAGGCTTTGTCAATTCTGGATATCCAGCTGAAATTAACCATTCCGCCTCCATTTCGCCATCTGTGAAACAACAACAATAAAACATCCACATTGAATATATAGAAATATTTAATTTCTTGTTGCTTAGTTTTTGAGATTTTGAAACTCTCTCATCTAATTGCATTTGTCGACTGCTAAGATTTATTGTAGCATGTACAGTTAGTCAAGTAATTATTTTGACGAAGTAAATAAATAAAATTAAAATATTAAAATTATTTATCATAATAAAAAAATACGATTTTTGTTTTATGTATGTAAATTTTTGTATACTGTGAAAACAATTACTCGACTAACTGTTTATCTCTGTCCCTGTCTTACCCTCGTAATGAATCTCCGGCTCGTTGCATGTTGAATTGGTTTGCAGTAAATACTCGTTCAGAAACTCCGTGTAATCCTGGTCACATGTGTTATCCAGAGATGGAGACGCGTTGCTGCTCATTTTGCTATTTGTTTTTATTTTTTAGTTTTTGTTAAATTTTTGTGATAAATGTCGAATATGGCATACTGTTTAATTGATCACAAGCTGCGGAAAAGCATTAATCGCCGCCTTTCAAGGCATACATTTATCTATTTCCTTTCAATGTTGTTGCTTTTGTTGTCGTTGTTGTGGTTTTTGTTTTTTTTTCCTGCTGTTTGCTGGAAGAATAAACAATTACTAATAAATAAATACATACCCTTACTATTTGCAATAAGACAGACAGACGGACGTATTGAAGGTGACTTAATCTGAAGTATGTACATAAGTATGTATGTATGTCTCCTGTCTGTTACTTCCATACATACATATGTACATTATATATGTATGTAATTTCGCACTGCGTTGATGCACATGTACATACACATATACATAAGTTAAATTGTTCGTATGCAAAAACATGAAAGCATACATACATACATATTTACATTTGTATATTAATATTGAAGCCAACGCGAAGTGTACATATGTATGTATATAAAGTACTATAACTAATACGTAGCCACTTTAGTATGTTGTTCATAAATACATAAATACGAATTCGCAGTTGGAGAGAGTGAAGACAGATTAATACACATGCATGTATGTAGGTTGGGCCTGTTGCATATGTATGTTTGTATGCATGTATGTATATGTACGTTGTGATTGCTTTACATAAATATATATGTATGCAGATATAACGCATGTTTATTTGGCCTTTTACTTAACTGCAACGTATTTACATAGAGATATAAATATGCATGTATATGTTTTTTTTAACAAAAAAAAAGGGAAATCTGTCCCTTTTTATAATTGCGTTCACTCTTCTTTCACTTCCTATATATGTATGTATGTTCACACATGATTGTGTGTGTGTGGCACTTGCATTAATATATACATTCATATATGTACATGTATGTGTGTACGTATACATATGTATGTACTATCAATGTATGTTTGATCATGAAACAATGCATATTTGTCGTCACATATTTGTATATTTGCTTTTACACACATATGTATATTAGTTATTGTTAATACGTACACAAAGTTATATGTAATCACAGTCCGCACGCATACACCATTTCGAACCGAGAATTGAAATCGAACTGATACTAAGAACGAACAACTTCAACTTCACTGCATATGTATGGGTGTAGATGAATAAATACGTATGTATGTATGAATGTAAGACATATGTGTATATATAAATGACTGTTCACGATAGTATTTGTACGTATGTATGTATGTTGAAAAGATCAGGTTTAAATTGAAGCGTGAGCAACAGGTTTGCATGAATATAAACACGATGTAAGCCCGACAAAATTGTCAAAGTCTTCATTGTTCATTAAGCTGCGATCATACTAAGTACTATTTTCAGCCTATTGCTAAATTATTTTAATAATGCACTTCAATAGATGCAAATTTATGCAAATAAAATTATATAAATATGTATTAAAAAAGTTCATTCACAAGTCAACCGATAATACACTTTGTTTTAACTGATGAGTAATACTTTTATCGATTGTTTGTAAAAACAGTAGAAATCTACCCATTCAACGTACGAGTCTGTCGTTATCGGCGTTAATTGTGCATTCATTTTTAAATTTAATATAACAACTTTTATTGGCTACATGCTTATTGTGCTGCTTTTCTAATAAGAGTTTGCACACCAGTTAGAAATTTTTCTTCTTTTGGGAAGGGTTCAATTTACGTTCAGTCAAAAGATTATTCGCACATTTGTCCCACCATTTTTTTCAGCGAGCCAATAGTTTGTTTGGATTGTTTCTGTTGAACTTGGTTATTATTTTGACAGTGCGCTTAATCCGCAGAATAATTTATGTGACGTCGATGTGAACTATTTGGACCATAGTGTCACAGTGTGCCGCAGCGTGAACCTAGCATTACAGGTGAACTGGACATGGATAATAATTGTTATCGTCATCCCTTGAGTACGGATTGGTACATATATTTTAAATCTTGTATAATTAGTCCCGTCCCCCTGTGGTTACGTTGCCACGCTTGCACTAATAAAAAAAAAATGTCTAAATAAATTACTATCTTTAACTTAATTTAATTTGATAATTGTGAGTTTTCGTGCCACGGTATAAACAGTTGATGCTGCCACCTATCCAAAATAATCAGTCGACCGTTCGAGCCTGCCATACAAAAATTTTAAGCTGAGAGTTTGGCGCGTATTTCAAAAAGAAAATTTAATTCCTTAAAAAATGTCTATTTTTTGAATAAGATTATAATTAATGAAAACGTTTACATTATAAATGCGTCAATATAATAAATGTTGCGTGATCGTCACTTCTCTGGGGTGAATTTTGAAGCAATAAATTTAAGCAAAATAAATTATACAACTTTGGCATCAACATAAAAAAATGACAAAAAAAATTCATTTTCAAAATCATACATTTAACTATCGTCTTTTTTCTGGGAACCAAGGCTGTCACACTTTTTACTACTATCGGTGATTAATTTTCTTAAGACCAGGGCTGCCACATGTTTCTGAACGATTTGATACAACAAGGTGGCAGCCTTGTTTTTCCAGTTCTGCAGTTATTTACAATTTTCTGTTCATGCAAACGCAGCGCGCTTCTTTATTTCTTTAGAATGCGATTGTGTACGTTGTGCGTATAATATTTACATATTTACATGCATTCGGGATGAATTTATTTTGTTCCCAACTAAAATTATAAGCCATATATCCATGTGTGTGTTCAATTGGTGTGAATTTAATTGATGAAATGGTGCCAGTGTCGTATGCAACTCTACATATAAACAAAATGTAAGGTACATACATATCTGATATAAACAAAAAAAAAGTATGTGCAACTTAACGAAGTGTACATAAAAAAAAACAAAATAATTATTTATATATGATTATATATATTTACATATATAAACAAAGTATATATACAAACAAAACGCATTACACTAATGCATACATACATACATACGTATGTATGATTAATTGTAGGTATATATGTATGTGTGGTAAGTCTGGTTTGTCGATACTTTTACCGCTCAGACAGCTCAAGAATGGTTAAATGCATACATATGTATGTATACAACCAAACACGCATCTCTGCTTATCGTAAACATGTCGCATTGTTAGTTAAAATATATGTGTATACATACATACATATGTCTATGTGTATGTGTGGTCTCTTCAGATATCTGGAGCAGCATCATAAACATGTTTAGCACTCAAATATACATTCATTCATACATACATATGTATGTACAAGCATACAAAAGCATGTTTGCATATTAGATTTGTGCGTAATTTCAAAAAATTGATGCGTGCAGCAAAAGTATGTATGTATTTATGTACATACATACGCATATTTGATATGTGTTGCCACAATTCATATACAAACATAAATATACGCATGCACACAAGCAAACAAGCATAAATATGTATGTATGTGTGTGTAAGTGTTTCTGTTTTTTAAAGCTGTACAAAGGGGTGTGTGTGATCCCAAAGCGAGTGTGTGTGGTGTGTGTGTATATGTATAGGAGTATCCGTATCCAATTAAGCTGGAAACGAAAGGATTTTGTTCATATGTTTATCTGTATGTATCGTATATTTGTTTGAATGTATTGTGTTTGGTACATTTGGTGCCCATCATCTAGCTTTGTTGCTCTGCTGAGAGCGTAGCTAATGCAACAGACGCGACGGTGTTCGATGACCAAAAGAGACTTACATTGTGTTTAGTATGTATGCTTGTGTGTGTGTGTGTGTACGTGTGCATATTTTAAAGATACATATAATTGTTAGCGAGACTAATTATACATAGATTCTTATGTTTTACTGAATACATGCATATGATTTGCAACTGATAAGAATCTCACGAACAAGCGGGAAATATAATGCACATCAATAAATATGTAACATGTAAATTGTGCAAGTGTAAATGTAAATATGTATGTTTGTATTTAAATACAAATATATACAAATGTAACAGCATGAAGCTACCCCAGACAAACTCGGCATTGATTTTTTTATACCCTGTACCAATTACAAAAAATGCGCTGAACTGATTTGTTTGTATACCCTGTACTCTGCTATAAGAAAAGGGTATATTGAAAGTGTGTGCAAGTGGATTAACAGATTAATGATTGCCTACTTTTAAACTTTCATTCGTCTTATTTTAATAAGTGTGGCAACTCTCTACTAGTCACTTTAGATATTTGTGAACGTACATTGTATGTACGCGAGGGCTGTCTGTAAAGTTTTCACAACGTTGAATCATGAAACTTGATGCGTATTGAAGTGGAGAATTATTAAAAAAATGAAAATGGAAAAACGAGCTGTTAATCGAAATTAGTAATAAAAAATAATTAAATTTTTCATAATAGACTAAAACTGACATGGTTTTAATTTTTTTTTTCCAGTGCACTTGAATTGTGATCATCTTGAAATCGTATATAACTGACGAAACGTAATTGTCAAAGGGAAATCGAGTGATTAACAAAGGAATGAATAAATTTACAAATATTTCCAACAAGATATAAAAGAAGATACCTTTAAAAAAAAATGTTAAAATCTATTATGGATGATCTCCCGCCGCTGACTATGATAAAAGAACTTGCAATATAACTCAATAAATATATGAATGCGCCGGATCCAGCTAATAATAAATAAGAAATCAATAAGAATAGTATTGTTACAATAAATTAAATATCAATCATCAATACAATGTCATTTCACGAGAGGAAACATTTTCTACTGTGGACTGTAATAATGACGTTTGTGCTGCTTTCCGTATCTATATCCGGTCTAGAAGCAGTTTCTAGCTTGCAAGGTGTGCCAACTTGGATGTAAGTATTACTAATTAACATACATTAACATATATAATTCAATCGTATATCATTTTCATTGGGCCCAAAGAAGCATATATAAGCGTAATATTTGTGGCAGGTGTTGTATGTGGCAAGTGTTGTTGAAATTTTAAAATATATTGAATATTATCCGTTATATGTATATAATACTATTCATTATAAGTGTCAAATCAAATGTAAATATACTTTTAGCTTCTTGTTTAATTTGGTATGCCACACTTGTTTCATACAACAGCTTTATCGGATCCCCACTAATCTCTATTTGTTAACATGGCTAAGAAGTTTTAGAGCCACTGGCAATATTTGTCCAAATTTAAAATAAGACAACTTTAACCTATGCTCACATTCATATTTGTAAATACACATCTTGACATCAGCTGTAAATGTTAAATAATTTAAATCATTATTTATATATGAAAATCTATGATCTAATAGCAATTATTACTAGTTGAGACTGCTCGACGTGGAGATACTCTGTTACCCTGTAACACTTTAAGACGGATTATTTCTTTACTTTTTTTTTAGACTCACCAAAATTTGCAAAGAGAGTATCAAGTATGTTTAGTATTATAAGAGAAATTGAGAGAAACAGACGATTTTTATATGACGAGCTCATTTGATTTTAAGGTTTTTGCTTAATTTAATTTATATGTGGTGTAGTTTTTGTTTTAACTTCTCGAGAGCATTTAGTTTCCGACATCTAGAGAGGGTTTTTCTATCAAGTTTTATTTGATTTGAAATTCAGAATTCCTGAATCCAGAATGCTGCTGACGTGCTCGCAGTTCACGTATTGATAAGACTTTGAGTGCTGCTGCCTCAAACTTTGACTCACCATGTTGTTTGTTGTTTATTTTATTTTTTTTATATATTTTTTTTGCGTATAAGTAGAAAATAATCTGTGGTTGTAGCTATTTTCGAATACCAAAACTCTCGGCCAGAGCCATGGAATTAGTTGAAATTCTGAACTTATCAAGAGCGGCAGTCGCGGCAGTACCAGCTCCAGATCATCTCTTGGTGTATGCACTTCAAAAAAAAAAAAAAAACACTTAAAATAAATAAATAAATAATTAAGAATAAAGCACATGTTGCAAAGACTAGGAAAAGCCTGATAACACGCGATCGCAACTACAAGTGAAACTGGAACTGAAACTGGAACTGGACTAGAGCTGTACTAAGATCGCAATCTCTCAACACTCTCTCATCATCATCCGTTTCTCTCTGAGCAACCGAAATGGCCCTGTTTCACAGTATTCTCACTGGCATGCTCCTGGTTTCCCTCTGGGTGGCATCGGTCTTCACAGTGTCCAGCACATGGGGCAACATTTCGAATTCGGCGCAATTGCTTCATGTCGAGAATGTGGTGAACGGTTCCTCGCCGGGCAAATACGTCGATCATGAGATTAAATATCCCACAAATGTGAGCAAAATTTCATTCGTTCATTCGCGACATTGTATAATATGCTTTCGTGCCGTTTCCATTTTGCGATCGTGCGTTGCTTGGCCTCATTTTTAGTGCTCAATTTGAATTTCCTTAAGTGTGTTTACACTTTTCAGAAATTTGAATTGAATTACTGCTTTTTTTCATCATGTATTCTAACAAGAACTTTCATCGTTTGAGTTTTCAACAAAAGTGGAAACTTTTTTCGAAATGATTTGCATAAATTTCAAACACTTTTGTTGATAAACCAATCACGAATATAGATATCATAAATGCTCATATCATATCATCAACATTTGCATGTAATGTTGTAAATAATTGCATTGGGATTGACCAAAAACGAAGAGAACACACAAATAATTCGGTTTTCGTACACTATTTAGGGTATTGGTAATGGGCGAATCATCACGGGCATCCGGGCATTTGACCAGGTGACAAACAACACTGGAGGCCATGCTACGATTTACTCTGGAGGCCCAGGTTTTAACTTTGTCAACATGAAACTACAATCGCAGTATAATTATGGCTTAATATTTCGTGTTGAAATCTATGGAAACTAAATCTAAATAATCTAACCATTCTCTAAATACCTGTGTGTTATTTAGGGACTTTGCTTAAACAATACAACATTAAAACAACTTGAGATGCGAGTAAATACTTACAGTTTGTAAATTATCTAAGTTAGTTGAATAAGACTTAAATGTACACGTTTTATCGATTGCCATTGTTCTGTATAGAATAAATAAATGTAGAAACGCAAATCTAGAGATGAATTACGTTTTTTTTTTGTGGATTAAATTTATGAGTATGTGAATAAAATGGATTAAAGAATAAACTAGTAGAAAAGTTTAAAGTCGAGTAAACTCGACTAAAATAATGAGTTTCCGACTATATGATACCCGTTACTTATTTAAATATGTATACAAAATTCTTATTGCATACTTTTAGGCCGTTATATTGCCTTAAAACTTGAATCAGACATTACCAACTTTCTATTTGTTTGATCTTGTTACGATTTAGTAGGATGATAGCTAATAAAAGTAGTTAACGTTTACGCATTTGAAAAACTTAGTGTACCCTTTAAACTATTCAAGTACAGGGTCTAAATATACGATAATAATAGAGAAAATTTTATAATTAGACATAACAAATAAGAGTTTATTGAAGAGAACATTTTATGCGCCCCAGATTTCGATCTGGGATTTGATGCCGCTGCTTCTGGCGGATGTGAATTTGACAGTGACGGTTGTAGCTCCTACGCCACCGTCTGTGATTTCCGCGGTGGCGCCTCGCATGCGTTTCAGGTCCGTAATCTTAATGTACTGTATGGTCTTTGGCGTGGTTCCCGCTTGGGTGAGCGTGTATGTCCTGGTTGTCGTCTGGAGGAGCATCTTGCGCTTGCTGATTGTCTCCTGGGCGATGAGTTCGCTGGTTGCCACCTTGGTGCCCCACGTATAGTCGTTACCCTCGTTGTTATCGTTGCCGCCCAGTCCGCCCAGCGCACTGGCGAGGCAGACAACTGTGGCCAGGAGAACAATGAGGATCAGACTGCGATTCATTGTGTGTTGTGGGTTAGAGTTGACTTTGAACTGTTGTCTCCACTGAGACTGTCCCTTGCTTTTATACCAAAGAGAGTTCCATGCGAGAATCGCATCCATCAGTTGGCCTACTTTGATAATGCAGCGATGATTGTAATGGCAACACCTGTCTCGTCTATTTCCATTACCAAATTCCAGATACAAAGTCACAGATTACATGATGTTGAAACAGCTGTAACTGTAAATGTTCTTCAACGATGTCTCAATACCGAGGGAAAACTTGTTTTTTTTTTGAGAAAACCAATTCAATGTTACGTTTGTAAATGAAACCTTTTGTTTTGTTCAAACAAACTATAATTGTTGATTATGTTGTAATTATGCAAATTTATAGAAATGCATTTTGATAAGCAAAGAAAGTAAAGTATCTTTCTCTCAGATCTTGCCAATTTCTCCGACATGTTTCGAGAAAGGTTTTTCCAGTTGTTAATTTAAATTTATTCAAAATTTTTTTTTTTTATTATATTTAGTATTTAAAAATATTATCAGTTGTTGGCAATATGTCGTAATAATTTGCGGACAAACTGAAATAAATTCTGAGAAATAATTCAATGAAAATCATTAAAATAAAACAGTAACAAGCGGGAAAAGCTATAGTCGAGTTCCCGATAGGATAGGATAACCGTTACTTATTCAAATAAATATAAAATATTTTTCATTGCATACTTTTAGGCACCAATATTGCTTGAAACTTAAATCAGCCTTTACTACCGTTCTGTTTGGCCTATCTTGTTGCGATTAAGTAGGATAATAGCTTTTAATAATAGATAACCTAAATTAACAAAAAAAAATCAAATATATATACAATTTTTTGAGAAACGGGTATAATGAATTAAGAAAAATGTAGATGTATAATCAAATACCCTAAATCAAAACGATATATTTAAAAACATATACAGCAAAATAATGTGAGTGTGAAGTAGATTAAAGATATATATATTATATATTGTGACCAGCGGATTTATTTATAAGCGACTTTTTGATATAGAAGTTAATTAACTTGTACTAATTTATTTTTGCTACCTTTTCACAGCTCTTTGGGGCTCAAATCGCCGTTTATTGAATTCGGAGCGCAGGATGAGCAGCTGGCCAATACGAGTATTCCGCTGAACATCACCAAAGATGAGCAAGCCTATATGCACCAGGAGGGACTGCGCAAGCTGGGCACATTCATCAAGCCCGTGGATCTGCGGGACTCGGAGACTGGCTATGTGAAGGCCGATCTCACCAAAAGACTGGACACGCCCACCGCTCAGGCGCGGCGCGTGCATCCCATACAGGAGGAGATGGATCAGAAGCAGATCATACTGCTGGATGAGGATACCGATGAGAACGGTCTGCCGGCCAGTCTAACGGATGAGGATCGCAAGTTCATTGTGCCGATGGCATTGAAGAACGCATCGCCGGAGATGCGCTGGGGCGGTGTGCCCGGAAAGACTCCGGTGTTCTCCAGCCTGACTAGCGTCACTCCCACGCGATCCGCCTTTAGCACGGCGACGCGACGGCGGAGCACAACGACGCACACGAGCACGACAATAGCTCCCGATCCGACATCCAACATCGATGACCTGAAGAAGCACATTCTCTTCCTGCACAACATGACGAAGAGCGACAACAACTTCGAGTCGAAGTTTGTGAAATTCCCGAGCCTGCAAAAGGAGAAGACCAAACAGAGCACGGGATCCACCGCGAATGTGAAGCGACCCCAGCGACCAGTGCTCCAATATGCCGCCCCAATAGCTCCGCCCACCCGCAAGGTTCCTGTGGGAGCCCACACACCGGGCCAAACGCCATTCGGAGGCTATTACCACAACGAGGATGAGACAAACAGTTTTGTTCAGACGATTGGTGACGCCGTCTCGTCCGGCTCATCCGATCGCAGCAAAGAACGCAGCAAGTTCGAGGGCGTTCCTCAGGTGCATCTGCTCGGCGATGACGAGTCGACGACCGCGAAGAGTGTGCCCGTGTCGACAACGCCAACGGCCACTCCGGAGACAACGAGCAAGCGCACAACGAAGCGTCCAGTTTGCTTGCGCAATCCGGATTCGCCAAAGTGCGTGCGCCAGCGACAGCGGGAGGAGCAACAGCGTCAGCGGGAGCGTGACGAATGGTTTCGTGGCCAGGCCGAGTTCATGCGGCCACGCTTTGAGCCCATCATACAGACCATCAACAACACCAAACGCTTTGCGGTGTCCATTGAAATACCCGATTCATTTAAAGTGCATTCCGACTCCGATTCGGCAGCTCCCGAGGATGTTCCCGATCTGCAGACGCTCTCGCGTGTCACACGCTCTCAGCACAACCGTCGCAACATTGGCGGCGGCAGCATGTCGGATCAGGCTCCAGCGGACAAGCCTTCACAATCAGGGGGCAACTATTTTGCCCATGATATAATCATGACTTCAGCGGGAGTCACCAGCGGACGCGAGTTTATGCTGGCCAATGTGCATCAGTTCGACATGATGGTGCCACCGGATCATGTCAACGACTCCTTGCCCGCCCCAACACCATATTCGGAGACCATCAATCTCAATCCGGATAACTGCTATACCGTGGAGGGACTCTCCTACGGCCAGAAGAAACAGTGTGCTCTGCACACCAGCGTCATGCCGGCGATAAGTCGAGGAGCCCGTGCGGCAATCCAAGTAAGTTGTAAGCGAGAAAGCTATAAGGATTATATTAAATGACGCTCTTTCTTTGCAGGAATGCCAGTTTCAGTTTAAGAACCGTCGCTGGAATTGCAGCACCACAGATGACGCAACCGTGTTCGGTCCCATGACTGGATTGGGTAAGTTCACGACAGGATTTGGGGTATTCAGACAGGAGTAGCTTAGTTTTCCGCATCTCACTGATTAAGAATTCCAAGATAATATTAAATAATTAATGGAGTTTAAGCTTGATTTAAGCGACAACTCATTATAGTTTATTAGTTCATCGTACTTCATTTGCAGAATTAAGTTTAGTTAATTATGACATGACAATAAGATTAAGATTTAAATTTTCGGAGAAGTTATGTTATGGTAAATTCCAGTATGGCCTGTGCTGGCCTGTGAGATAAGAGATAGCCCATTAAAGGTTAATGCTTTTTTGAAAACTTAAATGTTTTCGGAGAAGTTGAGGGAACGATATCTTGAAGCGACTTTATAATCGAATTAAATTAAACTTGAATGCAATATGAATTTAGATGCCAAACATTGATCAAAACGACATTCCGCTTGAAAATTATAGTTTGAATTTGATTTGATTGGCGATCTGGAAACTTACAAGTCAAAATTAATGAGCGTATTTTGTGTTTATGATTATGTTTTTTATTCAAGCGAATTTTGAGTCAGCTTCCAGACAACATACAATAGGTTTGTTAGTAATGTAAATCACAACTTGTTTATATTAAGAGACTTCTTATGATTTATCACAAGTTACAACAGAATGAACTCATCAAATCTTTACATAAAACAAATTTAATAAATATATTAAATAAATTAATTAAATGTATATAAAATGTATATTCTTTACTTTGCAGGCACACCAGAAATGGCCTTCATACACGCGTTAGCCGCGGCCACAGTGACCAGCTTTGTGGCACGAGCCTGTCGAGATGGCCAGCTGACCTCCTGTGGCTGCTCTCGCGGATCGAGACCCAAACAGCTGCACGACGATTGGACCTGGGGCGGATGCGGCGACAATCTCGAGTACGCATATAAGTAAGTACAATAAAACTGCACAATATTTATGCATATGCTAACAATTAACTATCTTTTATTTTAGATTCGCAACAGATTTTATTGATGTACGCGAGAAGGAGACACGCCGTGGCACCCGTGGAGCTGGCAATCCTGAGCGTCGGGCAGCTCATCAGGGGCAGCAAAAGCGCAAACAGATGCAAGCGGATGATGCAAAGGGCGGCGGCAAATCGGAGATAAATGAGAAATCTTCGAAAAGTGATGTGAAAGAGTCAAAGCTAATGCAAGACCCTTTGACCAGTAACAATGAAACGGGTTCGGTCTTGTACGAACTGCAGACAAAAACTAAAAAGAAGAACAACGATTCACTGACGATGTCGTCATCGCTTGCACCACCCAGGCAAGAGTTTAATAATGGCAATGATGATGGCACAGAGCCTCGCATCAATTCCGAGGATTTATTAGAGCTTCAAGAACGCATCACAAAGGAAATACTCAACTCAAAACTGAAGGAGAACGAAATGATCGAATTACAGGTGAGATCTGGGAGGATTTGGAGAAATGTATTAACTCTCGTCACGTTTCATTGTGATCATGAATTTCAATCTTTATGGAAGTAGCACAAAAGGACACATTTCCGACCCTAGAAAGTATATTTGTATATTCATAATCAACCGATTCGCCTGTCTGACTCTATTTATATCTTGGCTACATGTTTGGGAACTGAATATATCGGACTAATGTTTCATACAGCTGCCATAAGTATGACAACCCTTTGAGTAACCAATCTTTCCAGTCCTACAAATTCCCCAATCATTGAATAGCTTCAAACTGACCATCAAGTTGAGCTAGCCAGATACAGATATCAATTGAAAATACAAAGTTCAATTTGCATCCTCTTTTGAAATTCAAAAACAACCCAAGTCATTTACTAAAACAATTTATCTTATGTCTTAAATTTGTTTCATTGCAACAGGAGAATATCAATCGTGAAATTCTAAACTCCAAACTATTCAACGGAGAGGCTAATGGCAAACGCCGCAAGCGTAAGCGCAAGAATCAACGGGCCGTCAGTGGAGAGGCGCCTGTACTGTCCAATGCCAACATCAAGGCTCGAAGCATAATGAATCTACATAATAATGAAGCTGGCCGAAGGGTAAATATCAATAAATATATTTTTAATTTAAAATAAGTTTCATTTTCCTTTCATTTATAAATTTGATCAAATAGTTTTAGATTTGTAAATTATAATGATTGATCAAAATAAGTTAATTCTAAACTATCCTCTTTCAAACTACAATTATTATACAAAGTATATATATTTGTATCTTTTCTCTTTTTAATTCATTTAGGCCGTTATTAAAAAGACACGAATTACATGCAAGTGCCATGGAGTCTCCGGTTCTTGTAGTTTGATCACGTGCTGGCAGCAATTATCCTCCATAAGAGAGATTGGTAAGTCGACGTTATACACATGTAATTGATTTAATTGTTAACTTTATGTCTATATTTTTAGGTGACTATTTGCGCGAGAAATATGAAGAGGCTACGGAAGTGAAGCTGAATAAACGCGGACGTTTGCAGGTGAAAAACAGCCAGTTTAAAGTTCCCACTGCTCACGATTTGATCTATTTGGATGAGAGTCCTGACTGGTGTCGTACCAATCGTCTATTGCAGTGGACAGGTAAGTTATTTGATGCATACTAATATATGGGCAATTAATTCTTACTCAAATTTCTTAGGTACGCACGGTCGGGTCTGTAACAAGTCCTCGTCGGGTCTCGACGGCTGCGGTATACTCTGCTGTGGCCGAGGCTACAACACCAAAAATATCATCGTTCGTGAGCGCTGCAACTGCAAATTCCACTGGTGCTGCCAGGTTAAATGCGATGTATGTACAAAGGTACTCGAGGAGCACACATGTAAATAGGTTATTCTATAGGCAGCACAGCACAGAAAAAATGTCCATATGATCACGTTTCACACAGCTAAACGTAAATTAAAACATATTTATATATATATATCGATTTAGAATATTATTTATTAAAATTAATTAAGTTACATGTGGCTGTTTTGCCCAATGGATTTTATTCTTAACTTACATACGTACATACATATTTACAATCAAGGTTATTATTCCATAAGGTTTGCTTGACGTCCACTGATGTACAATTTTCTTGTACACCTTTTATATGGACCAATTATATATACGTAAATTAGTGCGGTAGCAGTTTTTTAATTCATTCATAAATGGGAATTATACACGGGCGCCCCAAAAACCGAGGGCTTTTTTCAAAATCGGCCTAACTATTGTTTTTAAGTTCGCTATTATTTTTAGTTACGAGGTTCACTTAGTGTTACAGAGTGATCAAAATTTTAAAAACCGTAGAAATGCCACAATACTAAATAAAAATTTAAAGCTGCATTCACACAAAAAAAAATATATATACTATATATTTACATGCTAATTTACACTTACGAATATTTTAATATATGGATCCTCAGAGATTTGTCAAGGTCCATGATTCTGCAGCATTAATAATTTAAAAACCAGTAAGTTTCCAGATGCCTGATTGAAAACGATTGAATTGAAGTCTACGTTGAATATAATTTAAACACAAGAGCCTTTATTGATCGTTACGATTAAATATTGTATGTTATGTACGTAGTTTGCAATTACTATGGTACATCACTAACATCGGAGGAGGGAACAGCTGGCAATGGATCACTGGAAATGCGTTTTGTTCGCGGCGTTATCTGTGCATATCGCACACTGCCAGTGTCAGCGAAAGTTTCTGGCGTTTGATAGGCATCGAATATTTGGCTTCCCGGCTGGCTGGGAGCATACACTTGCGGTACCTTATCAAAACTGATATAGGTCGGAATCATTTCGTACAGATTTGCATCCATGTAGCTGCCACTGCTGGCCAGGCTCTCCACAGAATTATGTCGCGACATGAACGAAATTGATCTACAAATAAGGATATTTATTAGTTTAATAATTAAAAAAATGATCGAATATTGAATTTATCACTTACCGCTGTTTGTTAATTCGCGAAATCATTTCTTCTTTATGCTGAAGATACTCCGCTGTATGAGATCGCGGCAAAACGATAACTTCGCCCGATCTATATTTTGGCGTAATGACGCGTTTGCTGCCCTTCAGCCAGATGGGTTTCTGCTTCAACACCAAAAACACGGACGAAATGCCCAGGAACATAAATAGAACGACGCCAAGACACATCGCAGAAATACCCTGTAAATTATACAATAGTTTAAATTTCATATATTTAACTAAGTTATTTAAGTATTTACTTTAGTTCGCATTCTTCTCGATAGCCAGGTATTGTAGTGTGTATTTAGATTGCTGCCAACATGAACGGACTTGCAACTGAAGGGTGACACTGAGTTCTGATTGTCATCGACCAAACAGAAAGTATAAGCCACATTGGGCACCAATTTGGTCACAATCGTCTGCAGTGGCATTGTGAAGTAACAACCAAGCCCGAATTCGTCTGGTAATAATTCCATCATGTAATATTCTTTAGTTGTTTTTGAGAACCAAAATAGGCCAAATGAGCTCTCACTATCCCGTTGATCGACGGTTATTTTGACAGTGAGCGCGCCAAAAACTTTGGGAACGAAGTAAATTTGTGGCCATCTGCAATTCTGTTTGGTCACATTACTGACCAATGAATTTTTGGGTGCAGTGCATTCCAAAGGCACGATATGAAGGGGATTCACAGTGCCGGCTGTTGATATTGTTGGAATCCATATGGGCTGATCTGATGTACTATATCTCGGCGTAGTTCTGATCGTTGTCATTGGCATACTTTTTATTGTCGTCGTAGTCATTGCTGTCGTTGTGGTGCGCTTCATTTCTGTTGCAGTTGCTTCCTCATCGAAACCATTACAAAGTTGTTCATCAAACACTAAACAATCCTTAAATTGCTCTGGAGTCGCGCAGAGCATTGAATATTTGGAGCTCTGATAATTGAAGATACTTTTCATTTCTTTCTGTAGTTGACAGTCGCAGTGCCAATTGTTTGAATCCGCATAAATTCGCAAATCAGATGGAATTTCGTTAATGCCAAATATAAGTTTTGAAATCGTCGTCAGTTTATTGTAAGATAAATCCAATATTTCCAAATAACCCATGCCTGCAAAAATAAAAGTCAATTAATTGGTTTTAAAAAAATAATTAAATTAAAATAAAATATGGCAACGCTATAAGCAGTCGACATAAGCCAACACTGTAAATACTACAAATCGATATATTGTATCGATACATAGTTCGATAAGCCGTTGGGGCATGAACAGAATTCAAATTATTAAGGATTTATAATTCTAATAAATTACCTTGAAATATGTAACTGGGTAAATATTCAATATTCGAGTATGACAGAAGTAGACGCTCGACCATGGTTAATTTCCTGAATGAATCGTAACGTAATTGATCACTGAAGTTGTTGAAACTGAAATCGGCATGAATAAGCTTGCCCAAAATCGGATCCGTGGCTGTTACATTGCGAACACAGGGGATTCCCGTTCGCAGGCTTAGGTATTCAATTTGAAGTTGCACAATATCCAAAAAATTGGGATACACACTTTGAAGCGGCACATTTTCCTGCACAACTGTAATGCCTTTGAAATGCGACGTAATGTTGATGAAAAAGCCTTTATCGAGTTTCTCAAGACGAAGTTCTTCCAAAACGATTCGATTGAAAATTCCACCACCAAAGGCACCATTTTCAATTTTAGTGATATTTGAGACGCCGATGTAAATGTGCCTTATCTTTTGGGTGTAAGTTGATAAAAATCCGACTGGCAATACGGCGTCGTTGAATTTGTAGTTGTAGAGATGCAGCTCATCGATCATAATACATGGAATATTCTGATTTAAAAAAAGGGAGGAGTTTAGAAACAAGGATAGAGGAATTTTTAGGGAATACTTACATCGTCTATTTGCGATAAAGCAATTGTTATATCTTTCGCGATCTCGCTCTGTCTGCCATTGAAGCAAATGATTCGGCACTGGACCTTTAGACATTTTGGCGGTGTGCTTCCGATATCGATATTCATATCGCCAAGATAAGCACTGTCGCATAAACACAGATTTTCATTTCCATTATTCAACATTGTGCATCCATTAGTGGAACACGATAATGGGTGTTATCGCAGTGATAACGTTTAAGCAGTATTCAATATTTTTGTTTGTGAAAAATCAATAATAATTTACCTGATATTGCCCATAACTTTCTTAAGCACTGCAACAGCTTGGCGTACATCGGATATTTGAATATCCGATTTGTTAAGCCAATTTGTGGTCGTGCTATTATAGTATTCTATATCATATGCCATTGCAGACAAGCCCGTCAAGATGAGAAACAAACAGAAAATTATAAAGACTCCCGAGGGATTTTGTGATGAGAACAGCAGCATGACAATGCATTTATCGTTATCGTTATCGGCAATGGATCTTTGAAGGAATGGTCTTAAGAACTTGAATAACACGTTGTTCCATTTAGTCGCACTAAATGAAACCCAAAATCACATTTATATTCCTTTTTTATGATCGCAGCCGAATAACTTCTCACTACGCGTACTAAAAGTGAACTGTATGCGATGATATCTATTGCGAATGCTAATGGCAAAACATTATTATTATTATTATTATCCATATCAGCGTATTAGCCAGAATATTTCGAGTGCCAAAAGGCAAGGGATTTCGATTTCGATTTAGAGATAAGCTGTATTCCCATTTCTACACATTTACATATGCACATTCATTAATGTGCCCATGTTGTCAATCGCCAGTGTCGGGAACTGTAGTATGTATAAGTATACTATGTTTTAAATCCATTTACTGACTATAGGACAAACAAGTGAGAAAGGCTATAGTCGAGTTCCCGACCATAGGATACCCATTAATTATATAAATACATAAGATATTTTTATTGCATACTTTTAGGCACTTAAAAAACTGACATTAGCCATTACTACCGTTCTATTTGTCCGGTCTTATTGAGATTTAGTACGATGACAGCTAATAAAAGTACTTAACGATAGTTACCTAAACAAACGTCATATCTTAAAGACTGTGCATGTGTATGTTATATGTATGTTAGTGTGTGTGACGGACAGATGGACACAGCTATATCGACTGGGCTGTTGATACTGATCAAGAGTATATATACTTTATGGGGTCGGAGACGCGTCCTTCTCCCTGTTGCATACATTGCTTAGAGTACAATATACTTTTTTATAACTTTTACTTATTTTTTAAGTAATGGTTATAAAAACACTCAATGAATATTTATAAATATTCGTTTTTCTAAATATCTTAAGCTCTAACCTTATAAAAATTGCTGCATATATTTAGGAGCTGGAGTTTCTCAATCGCAATTTAAAACAACCACAACTAACGTTATATTCAGGCGATTATATTGTAATTAAATGAGATTTTTGATTATGATATAGGAAATTGTTTATCATAAAAAAGTCATTCTATACTATAACCTTCGATTTTTAACGATTTTAGGGGCGTCACAAAAACTTGAATATATGTATATATAATAACTGTGTGGAAAATACATTTCTTTTAGTGTTATCTTGTAGAAGCTCTGAAAATTAAAGTAACTGAATTAGGAATAAAAACCGGGTATTATTTTAAGAAAAACTTAGAATATTGATTTTTCTAAATTGATTTACTTTTTCATATGGGCATACTTGTATACATTTATATTTAAACATATTTTCATTTATATTTCATATGTAAATAAATATTTAAGCCTTCAGCTTGGGATCCATGTAGTCAGAAACATTGGAGTTACGTTTGGGCAGAGGAGGCGGCGAATTCGGTCTGTCTCGGCATTTGTTGATGTTGCAACCATCACTGATGTCATTCTTAAACTGCTTAGGCATCTCATATCCGATAGTCTGAAATTCCATGTTGGTGAAAGGTTCCTCAAAGCAAGTAGATGGCGATCGTAAATTTACTAAGCTGGGAAGACTAGTGTCATAAATTCTTGCTGATGTATCAAAGGATCTGCATTGAATTTAAAGGAAGAAATCTAGTAAAATTGTTAAAAAATAATGAAAATTAACTTACTTTTTGTTTCGAACTCTAAATGAGTTTTCGGCAATATTGTGTTTGGTTAGAGGTGTCTTTATGTATTTGGAATCGGCTATTGTTGAAACGTAACATTCCTTATCTACTTCCTTGACTACCAGAACATTTTTGGAGCCCTCCAATAGATTTGGAAATGACTTTAGGCCCAGATACGCGAATATTGCCCCGAATACGGTGGATATGAAGAAGATGAGGCAAAGCATGGCGATGGTAAACTGTTTCTCATCCTCTGCAATCCAGACATCATCCGAGTCCGGGTGGTTCCTCGCAATGGGCACATAAAGGGGCTGACAGAGTAGCGGAGATATAACCAAGCTGTCCAGGGGCATCATACAAAATGTGTAAGTGCGATTCTGTCGCAGGGGATCCACAATTAAATAGGGCTCCTCGTATTGCATACAAGTGTAGTCCGTCTGGGAGGCATTCCTGATGGCACCGCTGTCACTGTACTGATCCGAAAACCAAATGATGTTGTACTGATCCGATCGCTGATATCCCTCAATAAAAGCTCGAACGCTATAGTTTTCAAATAGATCCAATGTGAGATCATATGTGGGTGGCTCAAAGACAAATGTTCCTGAACTGAAGTATTTGGTTTCATTCTCATTCACATCACGCTCGACTTTATTGTCGCTCTTGTCATAATCGATCGCTTCCGAGCAGCTGAACTGAAGTATAGCTCCATATGGACTCTGATTGGTCGGAGCTTCCGTAGATTCATCGCTGGAAATCTCTGAATCATCGTTGCTCCTAACTGTTGTGACCCTGTATATCGTATCCGTAGTGGGATTGATGGGTATTTCCACTGGCATTTCCTCTTCGCAGCTCAGTTCCTCGGGGTCTAGTTCCTCAAATACTTTACCGTATAGATTGTACGGCATTCGACAATAGGGTGTGCTTATAAATAGACTCTTGTTATCATTGTAATAATCAATCATTGATCGCAGTTGACAGTTGCAGTTCCAGTTGTTGGGTTCCAGATCGAATAATATTCGCTTGCCACCCAAGTGGAGGACATTGTCACTGATCTGAGTAAGTAGATTGTGCTTGAGGTCAATCAGAATCAGAGTATCGGCTATATCCTGGAATGCATTGTCCTCGATCGAAGTGATTGAGCAATACATCAAGTAGAGATAGGTGATATTTGGAGTTCCGCTAAAAATGCGTTTACTAAGCGGCCCACTGAAGCTGTTGTGACTCAGATCGAGGTGATTTAATTTTCCCAAATATATATTCTCAAACACATTCAAGTTGCCCTTGAACGAAATTCCGGCATTAATTCTCAGATGCGTCAGAGTTACCTGAACCGGTTGCAGAAATGTCAGGCTTATGTTGGGAATCCTAAAGTCAATTTCCAGTTTCCTCAGCGAGTAAAGTCCAAGTAAGGCTCCATTGCTCAGTTCCGACACCTGAAGATCAACCCAATGCATATGGAATAACTTGGCAAACATTGACGCTGAAAAGGCTCCAGTTTTTACTGTCCCAATTTGGCTGTTCATTAGCACAATTTTGAGAACTGTTTTGTTTGAATTAATCCACAAATTCTCAATGCTTTGTTGGACTTGATTCGACAACACCAAGGAGGTAATCACTCCACATTGACTGACATGCATTACAGCAGCTGTGTCTCTATACAAATCCTCATTATCGGAACAATCAATGCGGCAGGATACTTCACGACATCCTTTCTTCCCTTGAGGAGCTTTTAAACCATCTGAAATTTTTCTATAAGTGCAGAAGTTGGTAATTACACTTTAAGTTCATTAATTCATTTGTTACCCAAGGACATCCAAGGAAAAATTGAAATTCCCTTCATCAAGAAGTTCACGACTCCGACTAGTATTAATCTCTGAGTCTAAGTTCGCCATAGATCTGTTGTCTTGACTGTTTAGAGATAGTACAATATATATACCGGTAGCTATAATACATAGACCGATTCCGATGGTCAGCAAAATCCAAGGTAAGCATTTTATTTTCGAGCCGACTTTTTCATTTGAGAGAGAGCTGCAACAAAACATTATATAGATTATGTATATATATATATTTTAATTATATTCAGGGATTAAAAACGTAACCGTTAACCGTATTAACCGATTGAAATTGGTAGTCATAACTGAAACCGTAACCGATAACTTTTGATTACTCCGAATACATACTATAAATTATTCAAACAAGAATAACCGTTAAGAAACCGATTCATGCATTACGATTAGTTTTGGTTCGGCCAAGCATAAAATTTAATTACGTTGGTAAGGTGTAATCATCGCTTTTTTTTTAACTAAATTACATTTTTACTTCTGCTCCAATTTAATTAATATATTAATCTCAATAAAAATAACTTCGTTTTTAAAATACTTGAATATTTGTTTACATATCTTTAATATATTTTTTTAAATTGTTTTGTAAACTGAAATCATACCGGTATTTCAAAAGCGAAGCATACGAAAAACCGATTACCGTTACTTAACCGATTAATAAAAATTGTGCGCAACCGATGACCGAAAATCCAAAGCGAACATAACCGAAACCGTAACTGAAACCGATATTCGCTTCAGTTTGAGTGCCTGATTATAATTTTTTTGAATTCTGTCCAAACAATTACTTGACTAACTGTATTTGTCTATACCATATGGCTATAAATGAATATGTATAGCACACTTGATATTCTATGCAAATAATTGAATAGGACACTTAATTTCTATTTAAGCCCAATTTACACGGTCGGTTTCCGACCGACACTTTTTGACCGATGGAAAATGTTGCCATTCAACAAGCACCAAAAAATACCAAAAAATGTCATTCTCACATGTAAAGTTTGCTTCGATGACAAACCGACGCTTTAAAATTTTGCGTGTTCACACGAGACCGACGATTTATTAACGTAAAGTGTCGGTCGGAAACCGATCGTGTAAATTGGGCTTTAATGTTAGTGTTAAAATTCCCATAACATCTAAATTTTGTATTACCTTTGAGAAATGCTTTCTTCGGATCCGAGTTTCTCCTTGCGATACTTGTTCCTCGACTGCATTTCAATGGCTGACTGTCAAGCATTTGGCAAATAATTAATGTTATATCTATTGTAAATAGGGCATTTGCATTAGAGTCTGGCTTATCGGCCAAATCAACAGTATTTGCTGTTATAGATAATACGCATTTAGCTTATCAATAGAACTAAGCGATAACTCAATACATACGCTAGATAAATACATTTATTTATTTTATATACAATACTTTGTTGACACAAAATCGCATTTACTTGGAATTGAATTTTATTCATTTTCAATTAAGGAAGTTCCTCGTATAAATCAAAGCATTCATATGTGTGACTGCTCGGCGGTGCGGGGGGAGCGCTTTCTTGGGGAGGAATATTGTATTTATTGGATTCGGTGTGATAAAGTTTCGCCTGCTCCAAATGCCGATAGTATGCCACATAATCACCAATCGCATCGTTGCCATTTTTGCTTCTGTACGAAAAAATAGAGAGGAGATTTTCAGTTTGTGTTGTGATTTTATTTATAGATATAAGATAATATCTAGATAATATTTAGATAATATCTAGATAATATAAAATAAGAATTATTTAAGGATTTTTTTCATTAAAATTGACAACAATTCTTATTTTTGACCCGACAATTAAAATTATGAAATATAATAAAATTGAAAGTTTATTCAAAAATAATAAAAAAGTCTTATTTTTCAACTTTTATAATAAAAATATATAGTACCTATAATAAAATTATTTGTTAACTTTTATAAAACAATTGAAAATAAAACTGGTTTCGAAATTTATTTTTTTAATTGTTAAATATAAAACTGATTCTGAATATCTTTTGAGCCAAGCTAAGCAAAGAATAATTATACACGTTAAGTACTTAAAAATTAAGTAAAAGGGTGTATTGTATTCTTTGCAATGAATGTAACAGGAAGAAGGAAGCATCTCCGACCCCATAAAGTATATAAAATCCTAATCAGCGAAGATCGGACAAATAGAAAGGTGGTAATGGCTGGATTAAGTTTTTTTTAGCAATTCGAGAGCCTAAAAGTATGCAACAAATTGTTTTTAAATATATTTAAATAGGTAAGTAGTCGTGAACTCGACTATAGCCCTTCCCGCTGGTTTTCAATGCTGTCAAAACAATTATCTGACCAACTGTATATCGATCGCTTACCTTGTCGCACCATAATTCGCTTCCTTTTGGTAACTTGGCGGCAGGAGGAGCATTGTGAGCGAGTCGCGTGTCGTGCGCTGCAAGCGTTTGCTGCCACACAGCCACGAGGGACGTTGCCACAAAACGGCAAACACGGCGAGTCCTCCCAAGATCACAAACAACAAGATGCCGCCAATTGCCAGACATATGATCAGCACACTGTGATCCGCGAACCAGGATGATTTCGCTGTCTCACACATCACTGTGTGATGAGATTGGCAATTGAAGGGCGACGTCTCTGTTGCTTGCAACAGGCAAAATACGTAGGATGTGTTGCAGCTCAAGTCCCTGACTGTTATGGTTGTATCACCCATTAATCCCACTTCAATGTCCTCACTATCAACATAGCTGACTGAAGAATTATGCGAAAAGTAAACCATATTCCAATAGTCATATTTAGCCTGGGATACAATAACGTACAGTACACTCTCGTCACGTTGGACAATCTGAATTTGTGCATTGCAGACCATCGTTAGATTGAAGATCGTTTCTTTAGCGGCATTAACACAGACGATATCTGATTGATCCGAGGGAGCTGTGACCGTCTCACTTATTGGAGTGGTTGTGTTTAAGGTTGTGATCACTGTTGTGCTCTCGGTTGGTTCAGGCGTTGGTTCTGGCGGAGTAGGTCCTGTTGGATCAGGCGTTGGCTTTGACGGCGTAGGTCCTGGTCTTGGTCTCTTTGGAGTTGTTGTTATTGTTGTTGTCGTTGTCGTCGGTTCAATAGCATCGGTTTCATCAGTTTCATCTGAAGTATCAAAGTTAATGGCTCGAATTTCCATCGATAAAGTTGTAGACTCGCTGATATTCCCATTGTCATGTCCGAGATTTAATTGAAGGCCTTTTTTAAATGAATGTGTACTTGGCCTTAGTAATCTATTGCCACTCAAATCTAAAAATCGTAGCTTGCCAACATTTCGATATCTTATGTCGAAATCGATGCTGTTAAATTGGCAATCGGCTAAGATTAACGATTCCAGAACGGGCATATTGTTAAACCAACTAATTTCCAGTCTTCCTCCGAAATTGTTTCCCCTTAAATCCAAATTCTTCAGATTTCTATAGATTGCAGTTCCAAAGAAATCTTTGGGCTTATAAATTGAATGTCTACTGTACTGCAGATGAATCGATGCCGAACGTAAGGAGTTTGCGAGGGTTGCCATAAAACTTTCACTTCTAATCGCTTTACGGTTGTTAAATAGCGAGAAATGGCGAAGTTTATCCAATCCTCGAAATGTTTTCTGACTGAGGTTTTTCAGCTGGGTATTGAAAAGTTCCAGTTCATAGAGATTGCGTAAGTTGGTCTGATTAAAGGCATCATCTTCTACATAGATCAGGGAACAGTTTCTTAACACCAAGCCTTGCAATCCGTATTCATCTCTAAAAACTTCACTCGTAACTTTCCCCTCCGGAAAGTTGTAGTTATCAATGCGAAGAATTAGATTATCAGTGCAATTATTTAAGTTCTTTACATTTTCAACACAATGTATTTCTTTTCGTAGTGTTTTGCAGTTAGTTGTGCACCATTTGGCGGATTGTAAATATTTATTCCGATTCCGATTCGTTTGTGATTGTTCAGTTGAAAAGTCTATGTTGCAGATAATTAATAGGAGCACAAAACAAATTCCCACTGGAATTATAATATACTTCATCCATCGTATTCGGCGTGGTTGATAGAGATGTTCGGGCAGCTTCGAATTCTCCTCATTATTCAGATCAAATGACTTTGATTTAAACATATACATGTGTGTAAAAATAATAATTTTGAATTAAATCAATTGCCGATCTATTGTCGACGTTTCAAGTTGGTTCTCAGCGTACTAATCAACTTTGCCATTTGTGTGATTAATTTATCAAATTAGCCATGCTCATTATCAGTGAATGAGCGCAGCATATTATTATTATTATAGTTGATATTATGGAAATAAAATTGATTAGATTACCAACTTTAACTCCCCCACTAATATGCAAATTGGCTAATTAAGAGATTTATCGCGTACATATATACACTAGGTCAAATTATTTTTTTTGCTAGGTTCAAAATCTTGCTTATGTGTTTCTTGCAAACTATTATTATAAATGAAGTATTTATTAGGTAAAAATAATTATTCGACAGTGTGTGCGTATCATCCTTGCCCGATAAATAGCAGCAGTAAGCAAATACATATCGATTTCATGGTATAATAGCAAAGGTCAGGGAGTGTGCCCGATAACATGCACTCAATGATCTATCGATATCATGAGAACGCTGTGCGGGCGGCAATGCTGCAACAAAATGGCGACCATGCACCATGGGTACCTACCTGTGTACCATTTCCATGTTTCCTATGACAGCTAATTTGCAAAGAGAGACAAGGAGACAAGGAAACACGCAGTCATGTTTGACTAATTGGCTATTTGGCATGAAAAACAAACGTACATATTGCCTAGTCTTATCAAATGATGAAGATGCGGTGCTTTTATTCAATTTTATTATAGCCAAAGAACAACTATTGAATGAAAGCGAGAATTCATTGCTAATTAAATTAGCTAGATGCACTCGTACTCGTACTCGTATGTGAGTGCATATATGTATGTATGTATTTATAAAACTTGGCACAGTGCACACACGGATTCATAGTCCCACATTGCTACGAAAACTGCTAGATTATTGCCTCACCACACGTGAGTGGAAACGTGTTCTGCCGCAACGGAATGATTGCAATTGTACTTGTATTTATTTATAAAAGAAACTCGTACCTAAAAATACATAAAAACATACGCCAAACGTCAAAGCATTTGAATCCCTTGTATATGGTATTATAATTGTTTCGTATTTATTCTCTCAGATTGAGAACTTATTTTGTTTTTCTTTTTTTTCTCAGCACTTTTACTTTATGTATGTTTTATCAATGGGCTGCACATACATACTTACAGGTGTATCTATGTAAATTAATTCGTTTAAAATATTGCCTACTCATGTAGGAAATCAAAATAAAAAAAAAACCAACACTTTTTGACATTCTCAAAGATCAAGAAACGCATTGAATCTGTTTCTATAGTCGCTTGTGGGTTGCTCCAATAGATTCGCATATTCATACACACAAATTGTCAAAAGGCAAACAGAAGCAAAATTGAAATTGAGAAAGAAATAGATTTTAAATAGACTTAGTGTAGTGGCTTGCTCTTGACCACAAATTGCTCTATTTAATTGAATTTACAGTTGCTTTTGGCCACATTATCCGAGCATTTCATATTGTTATAACTTATAAGTGCTTAGACGACAAGAGTATTTATTATTATTTGAGCACTGTATCTTTTGTGGAGGAATTATGATGAATGGATGCGATACATCATTTACTTTTCAGTCAAAAAGACATCGCGACGTTGCATCAAATGATATACGTTTAGATATCCCTTTTTTTTAACTATCGAAAATTCCCTTTTAATAATTACTTAAAGACTTTTATTTTATAAATCGTACTTCAAAATTATTTGTAATAATATTTTTGATTCTTATTAAATTGGGGTTTAATAATAATTAATATTAATTCTTATTTTTTCAGTTTTTTATAAGAGTTTTTCAAGATTTTTTGATGTATTTTAAACTCAAATCCCATATTGCCTATATGTATGTGATTTTTTTACTTGAAATTTTGATCCATAACAGTTACTTTCAATTTAATATAATCTGATTTACACTTCTGTTGGGAATCCCCCTTCTTCTCCATTAGTAGGAGTTTGTGCAAAATAGGGTATCTGCCAGTCAAATTCTTTGATTTATATAATTTTAGCTGCATCACTGAATTACGATGATCTGCCCAAGTGTCGTTTAACTTTATTTGGAATGACAATTTATAGTGGATTCCCAACGTCGACGCGCGCGTCGTCGGTCGATGTCAAGAATCGTTTCCACGCCATTTTCTGTGCGAGAAAATCGATTCGGTTTGTATCGTACTTACTTGTTGTATTTGCTGTATCTGCATCTGCATCTGTATCTGTTTGTGAGGCACTTGCGAATATATGAATATGAGTATGAATACACCCGCATACACTCATGAATGTTGACGTGCCTGTGTCGCTCTGTCTGTGTGTGTCCGATTCATAAATGTTTCCGTTCGTGTGCCTCCATCATCATTTTTGACTTGGTCCAGTTAGTTCAGTTCAGTTCTGTCATTTAGATCAAACATAAAAGCTTTCCGCGTTTGCAACAGTTTTTTAAGGATCTTTCTTTATTGATTCTATTCGCTCTTTGTCGATTCTTCATCAAGATTTCATCAATTGGACACAGCTAAATAAATTAAACGCAATCAAGATGGGCAACGCAACAATGGTTGGTACAAGAGATCGATAATATGAATTAAGAGTCTCTTTAAGAAATTTGAAATCAAATTCAAAAGACATTATCGTGTTTTAGTAGAAAATTAGGAATTGTCAAAAGGTTATGTGTGTAATTAAGTTGTGAAGGTGTGGAAGAAACTTTCCTTGCTTCCTAAATAAATAGGTTTAACTTAGATACTAGCTAGAGTAAGTGATTTAATGTGCTGTGAAGATTCTACATGCTTCAATCGAGTTCGAATCGAGTGTGTTTCCTGCTAAATAAAAGCTAAAATCCAATTTGCAGTTGGAAATATAGCTCATGTGTGCAGATGAAGAAGACTTGTCCGATTTTAGAATGCAGTGATTAATGCCATAACCGTAACCGGTAACCGGTATTAACCGATTAAAATTTGTAACCGTAACTGAAATTATTTGTATTATACCGATACCGAAAAACCGAAATAATTCAAAACCGTAATAACCGTTAAGAAACCGATTCATTTAAAACTTAATTTCAATTCAATCTCTGTCCTAATTTAATTTAAATATTGATCTCCATAAAAAGATCTTAATTTATGAAAATAATTTTTCAAATTTATATATGTACCTTTCAAATTTTGAATATATTTTTATTAAACGAAATCAAACTGGTATTTTGGAGCAGTAACATTAAAAACACCGGTGCCCGTTACGTAACCGATACACCAAAATTATTATACTCGATAGCCGAAAGCCTAAATGAGATCATAACCGAAATCGTAACTGAAAACGATATTCGTTTCGGTTTGATACCCTGATAGAAAGTATATTCTCGTACCTACTCATTCTTTGTTCGTTATTCGTGAATCGAAGGACAATATATTTTGACATAGTTGCTTAATGCAGACTTTATCACTCAGGGAAATAAATAATATGTCGATTTGTTGTACTCCGTGGTCTTACTTACACCCAGACACCTGTTTTACGACTCTCAGATGTCACAACTTTGTCAAAACTTAACCGATTTCTTAGTGGAATATCATTTTTATCATTGGTTGATATGCGTCAATATTTCATATATTTCGAAAGTCTTTTTTTTCAACACGGTCCTCTTTTCCCACACTTACGTGGAATGCATTCGAATGGCAATTTTTTAATTGTTTGACCTCCAATTTAATTTGGAATCAACGTTTTGTTCATGGGAAAAATTTAATTTGTATCCAAAAATGTCCAGTTTTTCTAGACTATAAACTGTAATGGAAGTTGATCAAAATTTAATCGATTTTCCTGCGGAATACAAATTTGTTTATGTTTTGGCCTCTAATTTGATTCGGCATTAATATATTAGGTTATTGGAAAATTTGATTTTTTTCAAAAAATGTCCACTTTTTCCATACTTACCTATTGACACTTTTTCAAAAAGTTTAAACTGTCATAACTTGGTCAAAACTTTACCGATTTCTTTGAGAAATGTCAATTCGCTACGTGTTTGGCCTTTAATTTTATTTTTCATCTTTTCTATTCAATGCACTTTTTCCATACTTACTTATTGACACTTTTTCAAAAACTTTAAACCGTCATAACTTTGTAAAAGCTGTCGAATCTACTGAAATTAAAGCACCAATTTCGAATCTGTTATATGGAATACTTTTAAATGGCTAAGCAGTTGTTCCAAGCCGCAGAATGAAAATTTAGTCCCATATCTTTTGATCACAATCGGAAAGCTATAGCATACATTATATTTAGCTTTGATATTTTCGCTTCGTGGCTTAAATGGTGCTCTTTTTACAGGGTAACCTTGAGTCGATCAGCCATACCTGCAATCTGTAATTAACTAGCATGGGAGATTATCAAAATTACTTTTATTATTATTTTGGCGCTCAGTGAAGAGGAAATGCAAGGAAATTTCATGCTGCGCTGCCCTTTGTCTCTGTCTCTGTCTTTCTTGCTGTTTCTGTCTCTGTCTCTTTCTCTGTCTCTGTCTTTTTGTGCCTCGAGGTACGAGAGAGTGCGAGAGAGTGATGGGAGGAAGGGCGGGAGGGAGGAGATGCGCGCAACTAACAATAATATGATTGTTGAGGATTTATTCTAAAATTCTTTTTGATATGCTATGTACTATAAAGTGACAAAAGTATTTCGCATGCCAAAACCAGAATCGCGAATTTGTCTAGTGCACTAAGAGTACTCGTACTTCTACTCGTGCATACACACAAACATATGTAGTATGTTTATTTATGTGCAAGTACAAATTATGAGAGTGTGCTGAAATTGTGCACTTTGTTATAAAAATAAATGCGAGAATTTAAAGCAAACGGAGGGGGGGAATCAAGTGTAAAGGACGCGGCAGACAAACAAATATGACAAGATTTTCGATTTGGTCGACGACATCAAATTGATGTTGTTATTCTTTGGGGCGATGCAGGTAAATGGACAACGTGCTACCAGTTGAGCAGCGAGTCTCGTCTCCGTTGCACTGCTTTGTAACAGATCATCACCTGCAAAGCAGCTTTCCGAGGTATCTGAGTCCAGTCTGCTTGCTGCTGCTGCTGCTGCTACTGCTTCCTGGCAACCTGGAATACAGTGAATACATTCGCATTACAACTCAATCATCTTCCATGTCTTGTTGTAATCTCTAATCTAACGCAACTTAACAGATTTTCTGTATTTTTTTTTTGCTTGTTTCTGCTTCAGTTGCCTTTGTGTATGTGTGTGTAAGTCTGTGTGTGTTACCAAAACTTGATTAACGCCCTGCTCATCGAAACGTCGGTGAGACGCTTGAACGATCAACATGACTGTAAGTTTATAGTTCACAAAACTTGTCACATTTTCAATTGTATTACACAAATGAAGACAACGAATTATGCAAAATGGGAAAAACAGAATAAAGAACAAAAAAAACTAAATACGATATAGATGTGCATGATAAAAAACAAATATATTCGAACTCGATCAGTGAATCGATCAGTTAAATCGACCATAATGAAGTGTTTGTGGTATATCAACATTCATGACGACAGTTCTTTATTAAACGGTGCAACAAACAATTTAAATTATTTATGGATTTATTTATTTCCAAGCGAATATCATGTGAAATTCCTTAAAATTGAGTGTTTATATTGACTGTGAAAACAGATTAAAATGAAAGGAAATTTAAAAAATTGGAAGCTGTTTTAAATTTCTCTTAAATGAACATAAGTTTTTTGGTTACGAGAAATTTAATTGTTATAAGAAATTCACTACAAAGAAAGCTGGAAAGTAAGGTTATATTTGTCATGACAAAAATTGAAATTTATAGCAAGTTTGTTTTAGTTTATTGTGAAAATAATATGGGCATTTCCAGAAAAAGATCCACCTTGCCCAAAAACGTAAAATTGATTAAAAACTCACATCTTGTGAAATTTTCATCCAAAAATGTATTCAAGTTATTTATTTAAGCAATATACGCTAGAAGAAATTCAATAGAATGAACATATGGATTCTACATTGGAATAAATTCACTTTTTCCATATTTTTGCCTATTTTCTTAAAAATTGATTTTCAAAATGGACCGTTTGTATTTTAACGATTACACTAAGTCAGGGAGTAAGATTGTAACATAAACCATTTTAATATATAGAAATATATTGAAAGTTTAATTTAAAACAAGTTCTAAGAGCTATATATCGGAATATAGAATAAAATTTGATGAACAAACTCTTGGAAAAACTAGGTGAAAATCTTGTCACGTTCGCGATGTCACGTTACAAATTACTAATAAAACTTGTAAGATAAATAAAATGATAGTAACTTATCAAAATTATTTCTAAAATGGAAAACTACATTATTTTATTATATTTTGAGAGTATTTTCTTCCAAATTACTCGCCACATTTCGCAGACTTTCGCATTTGTCAAGATGAAGTCAAAAATGACTTCCATTTTTCGTCGCGTTCGCGATGCATTGTTTTCTATAAATAATTAAAAAACGACAAGTCTTCAAAGATTGTCTTTTATCATAAAAATAGAGTTGATAAAATGCATTAAACACGTGAGAAAACATTTTTGAAAATGTCAATTTTTGCCAATTTTTTTTTCCTTTAAAGTCGTACAAATGTCGCGTTCGCGATCCTGGAAATACCCATAGATATAAAGTCAATATTGACTGAGTTTAACTTCTGTTTAATTCTTGTCAAGATTATATTATTAAAAAACAGTCCAAAAATCTGTGACTGCTTTTAATTTTACCTAAATGTACAAGACTTTTTTGCATTTAACAAAATTAGGAAATCATTAAAAAGAAAACAACAAAGTTAAATTATATACCCATCAAAATGTTTTCTTAAATAGCAAAGAATATAAAAAATAAATATTATTTAAGAACTTTAATATTCTAGAACGATTTAAGTAGTAATCCAATAATTTAAAAGAGAAATTTTGAAGTTTTACAACATTTAAAGAGAAATACTAATAGATTATGTAATGCATTGTTCTGTTACAGGACGAATTAAACAAGGAACAGATTGTTCGTGAGTATTGATTGAGTTGTGTAGAATGAAGAGTTGTTCCTAAGCATCGTTTCTTTCCGGGTTCAAGTGCTGCAGAATGCGTTCAACGCATTTGATCCCGAGAAGAATGGATACATCAACACGGCGATGGTTGGCACCATCCTCAGTATGCTGGGACATCAGCTGGACGATGCGACATTAGCGGAGATCATAGCCGAGGTCGACGAGGATGGCTCCGGCCAGATTGAGTTCGAGGAGTTCACAACGCTGGCTGCCCGGTTCCTGGTGGAGGAGGATGCTGAGGCCATGTTGGCCGAGTTGAAGGAGGCCTTCAGGCTGTACGACAAGGAAGGTAATGGGTATATCACCACCGGTGTCCTGCGCGAGATCCTTCGCGAGCTGGACGACAAGCTGACGAACGATGATCTCGACTCGATGATCGAGGAAATCGATTCGGATGGTTCCGGCACCGTGGACTTTGACGGTAAGCAACTGCTTCAAGCTTGACATCTTTATATTTTAATTGATTTATATTTTTTATTTTTCAAATTTGCAGAATTCATGGAAGTTATGACCGGAGGTGATGATTAAATAAACGGACTAGCGACTCTTTTGTGATGGCTTAACTAACTTTATACAATTTTAGATTAAATTTTATCGATCGGCCGCCTTTTCTACTACTAAACTCGTACCGAAAGTTGTCTTCATCAATCTCCAGTTCTAAAACAGGTCTACAGTATTTGTTAGTTATGTACTAAACTTAAGTTTTCTATTGTCTGTAAATACAAATATGTATGTGTACATTTTTTTTAATTTTTGATGCATCCTTTTAGAAATCACTAATTGCTAAAAAAAAAACAATAGACCTTTCCCTACCTCAGCTCATTTATTTTAAAGTAATCTAAAAAAAATTGGAAATAAAAAGGAAATTACATAACTTTCAAACAACAGTGAAAAGTCGTTGCAATTGATGTACTGCTTGTGCACATGTGCTGCTGCAAGCAGTTTTCTTGTGGATTTTATTTAAAGCAGTTGGCGTGGGAATATTTGTGTATTGCGTTTGCAAGCAGTACATTTCACATGTTTATGAGGGCTGCAAGCAGTGAATGTTTTACTTTTTAGCTTGTAGAAATGTGATCTTCTTGGGCTTGCAGAATGCGGCGTGTTGTTTTGATTTCCAAAGAAATGGGCAGAATAACAAGGGTTATAGCATATTTCGAAGTTTTTTATTTAACTTGTTAGTCAAATGTCGTCGCAAGCAGATGGAGGAGGCAGTAAAAGACTGCAGTGTTGCGAACAAAGCAGTGCAAATTGAACCAGAGTGGAACCTATAATTCGAAGTGTCTTCTAAGCAGTGTTGTTACACATCCATCCTGGCAATATATGGGGAGTATACGAATCAATTTTTAAACGAATTATTCATTCTTTCTACCGCCATGTGAATGCCAAGATGCAAATATTAGCCATAATCATATCTTTAAAATGTGCCGAGGACACAACGAATATGAAAATGCTTTAACCGCTCATATGCAGAGCGAGGTTAGATGATAATCATCAGACACAAATGCTTTCCTGGTATAACAAAGTGATATCTTGCTGATGCCGAATAACAACAGTTGATATAGCTACAATTGGCATAAATTAAATGTGCACATAAAAGGTTTATTTTTGTATATACTGGTAGGGGGTAAATTAAATTTGTGCAAGGTGTGTAAAAGGCAGTAGGAGGCCTGACAGACGCCATAAAGTATACATTCATGATCAGCTTTAAAAGTCAAATGTATGTATCTAGATACAAAGGAAAGTCACATTTTGAATGCCACAAATTTGGATGGAAAACAAAGGTAAGTTTTATTTTCTAGGGTAGAAAGAAAGTCAGAAATATTTTAGTAAAATTGACAATATTTTTAGTATTTTAGTTAGACAAATTGCTGTTGAAGAAGGTGCATTAAATATTGGTTGGACAAGATAATCAGTTCTTATTGATTCAACCCATCAAGCGTATCTGCGACTTCATTAAATGTATATAGTCACTAGCCAAGTATCTGTCGATCTGTCTGTAGAAAAAAATTACATCTTATAATCCTTAATATTTACAGGATATTTGCAATTAAAAGCTGTTAAAATTAATGTTTGAAAACTAACGATACATACTCAATCTCAGGGAATAAAACCAAAACGAATATCGGTTTCAGTTACGGTTTCGTTTATGATCGCATTTAGGTTTTCGATTACGCAAAATCTTTAAATGTTTTTGTATGTTTAGGTTTTGAAATACCAGTATGGTTTCAGTAAAAAAAAATTTTTTCTTGCAAGTATATAAATATATTAATAATATAATAATAATATCTAAAAAGACATTACTTTCATAATGTTTCATTCACACATTAATTTTACAAATTCTTCAGTTTGATGTAGTCTAGTTACATTTTAACAATTTTAATATTTAATTAACCAAATTTATTTTATTTGCGCTTATTCAGTACTATGAAAATTCGATCATGAATATCACAAATAAATATTTAAAATTAAACATAAGAAAATTAAAATCAAAAATCAAAATTAAAAATAAAAAATCATTTTTTCTTTTGATGTATGAAAACCCGAAATTAACTCTTATAAATGAAACGGTTACTAAACGGTTATTTCGGCTTACAGAGTTTCGGTTTAAAGATTTTAGGTTTCGGTTTCAGTTACGGCTTTAAATTTCAATCGGTTCTTACCGGTTAAAGGTTACGTTCTCGGTTAGGGTTTCAATCCCTGCTTAAGCTACATACAATACTCGTATCTTCGTTTCTAAGGGAAGCAGTAAAGACTCTGCTTTTTTCAGTATACAATAATAGTTTGTAAGGCTTTTGTATAAACTTGACCGATCTTTGGTGCTGCTTAGTCATCGGGTCAGTGGCATGGCATGGCATCGTGTGCGTGTGCGTGAGGCAGACAAGCAGCAAGCAGTTCAGTTCGTAGCTTGCAACTTGCACAAGTGCGAGTATCTGAGTATCTGAGTATCTTTCATCGTGTGTCGCATCGCATCATTTCGCATTGCATCGCATTGATTCGATTGGCAAAGACGACGACGACAATTTGGCATTTGTTTCACAAGTTGCTGTGAAATTTGGATGGGTTGTCGTTGTTGTTGTTGCTGCTGTTGTGGTTGTTGTTGTTTTAATCCCGCACCGTGGTGACATTTGCCGTAGACATCGTCGTGGTCGTTGTCGCAGTCGGTTTATATACGGCGGACAGAATTCAAATCGCTTAGACGCTGGCGCTAACTCGATCTGATCGAAAGTTAATTTTTCAATTGGTGCAAATCAATCTTTGGTGAATATTTCGCATTCGATTCGTTCTGCACTTTCTCGGAATTTGTTTAATTAGTTTGGTTTTTATTTTCTTTTTTAATCTACCCTAGATTGGACTTTCATTTGCAAAATGGTGAGTTTATCATATTAACTATAATTCGGAATGAAATTCGCATAAATTATCGTGCTCTTCAAGGAATAAATCAATTTAATTGTTGCTTTCGACAAATGTTTGGCCTTGATTGTAATTGAAAAATAAAAAAGAGACACACACACCGAACTCGTACTCGTAGAGGGCATTTGTAGGGTACAAAAATAGGTAGAAACACAGAAATCTACTTATAAATCATTCGACTTTTAATTGCCAATTAAACTAAAGATCGAATTAATATTTTACTTTGCAGTCTGAGGGCGAATACGACAAGGATCAATTGAGAAGTAGATAAATCCAGTTGAATTCTCGCGGCAATTCTTCTAATCTCTGCATCTCTTCGCCAGTTCTTCGCAATGCGTTTAAGGCCTTTGATCTGGAGGGCACTGGATGGATCGATCACAGCGATGTCTCCGCCATTCTCGAAATTCTGGGCCAGAAACTGGAGCCGCCGGCGGTCAAGGCCCTCATCAAGGAGGTCGACAAGGGCACAACCAACAAACTGAATTTCGAGCAATTCTGCAAGTTGGGAGCTCGCTTCATTGAGGTCGAGGAGGATGTGGCGGCGCTGCAGGCCGAGCTGAAGGAGGCATTCCGTGTGTACGACAAGGAGGGCAAGGGGTATCTGACAGTCGCCACACTGCGGGGAATTCTCCACGAGCTCGACGACAAAATCTCCAGCCAAGACTTGGACTCGATCATTGAGGAAATCGATGCCGATGGTTCCGGAACTGTTGATTTCGATGGTAAGAGATCTTTTTTGATAGAGCAGCTAACAATCAATTGATTTACCATACTATTTATTAAATATTTATGTACTTTTTATATACAAATCAATTGCAGAGTTTATGCAAGTGATGACAGGTAACTAGACCCAGAAACTATGATTCTCTGTTGTTTTGTCCATCCGATATTTGTGGAACAGAAAGAGTGAAAGCATGTCAAAGAACATCTTAATCTAAATCTAAATCTGATCTTAGATCTTGTACATCATCATATTTGTTATGTTTGCTGTTTATTGTTTACACGATGCCTGAACTTTACTCATTATATATTTGAATTACATTAAGATTGCTTCTCTCGTTTTAGGATAAATCTCGCACTTAAACTAGTCGACACCTCTGGATATATCAAATGCACTGGGTGTGTTCTGTCTTCGAATGTTTTGAGCGGTAATTGAATTTCACACAACGAAAAAACAACAACAATTCTATTGTCAATTTATGCATAAACAAAGAAATATACTATTCCAAAAGATCAATAAATGTAAGATTTATAGCAAAGTGTTTTTTGGTTGTTTCCAATAACCGCAACGGATGCAAGTGTTGTTAAAAATACTAGAAGCTTGTGAGAACCCAGCAGTCGTTCATCCTGTGCAGAGTACGAGTATACCCATCTCTAAGATACTCTAACTTAAACAGGGTATATTTAAGTGTCATCAACGTTGCTAGAAACTTTCATTTGAATAACTATGGATTTATTGATATCACCATTGGATTTTAAGTGCTTACCAAGATTTTTAAGATTGTTGAAAGAGTTTTGAAATTTAGATTGATATCAAGAATGCAAACCAGTTCTAATTCCAGATGTCTTTCTTTCGTAATGAAGAAATTTCCAAATCAATATAAACAAAACGAGTAGGCCAAACGGTTAAACCTAGAAAACTGAAATTTTCACACAACATAGCAATAATATGAACTTAAATGTTTATTTAAGCATAACTTTAAAACAGTGAAAGAATATTAAATAAACATTTTAAGTTAGTTTCCATCAAAAGTTTGGAATTATTTAATATGTAGGCTCACAAAATCAAAGATATTTGGAAAACAATTCAGAAGGTAAGCAAATTTGGTATAAAAATGAACCAAGTTTCAAATCAAATTAAATTTTTAAAAGTTGCGAGATTGTTAAATAAATTTTAATAGAGTATTTTAACTTCGGTCAAAGACAAAATTGTTGATAGTTCTTTCTTGTTTTAATTGACTTTGATCTGAACCGCAAATTGTGACCAGAAAATGCGGCGACAAAGCAAAACAAAACAGTACTTCCACATTTTGCAATACTCAATGCTCAATACTCGTATTTGTATCAGTGCCAATTGGAAACGACTAAAGCAATTTAAAATCGATTTAGATCTCGTTGCCGAGGTTTGGCCAAACTTCATGACGTTTAATTTCAGTCCATTTGCTTTGATTTGAACTGTTTCACTTATTGAGTTGCTTTTGCTTTGTCCTTGACAAACTACTAGCCGTAAATCTAACACTAATGCCCAATAGGGGAAATGTTCGTTACGCATTTGTTTCAACTATGAAATGAATTAATTAAAGAAATAAAACCAGCTTAAGCTGCCATTCAAACAATAAACTGAAACTGAAACAAATCCGTGTTTTTCTAAATGAAAAGATTATCTAATGTATGTGTTTAACATTAACATCACTCATCGAGTCATCGGAGAGGTCGAATATTGTCCTCCTCAGCAACTGGAATTCATTTAGATTAAACATAAAAGATATAATGTCATTGCTCTCCTATTCACTTTTGCTTTTTGATCTATTGTTTATTTAAACGATTAATTCCCCATCTATATTTTGAAACTAGGAATGGAATCTTTCTGATAGAAGAGAACGAAGCTCATTAATAAAGCACAAAAGTTAATGCATACAAATTGTACGAATCTTAAATACTAGAGTTTTTAATTCCACATTGTAAAAATTTGGTAACAAAAATTAGCAGACCAAATTACACCAAATTCTATCAGAATATACAAATTGAGTGAATGAAATATGGAAATGTTAAAGCTAGGCAAATAAAATAGCTAGATTTACATAAAAATAATTTGTATTAATATTTTGTTTCGGCTTCAGAAAATCTCTAAGAATCTAACCATTATAAAGGTATTTTTTTAAATTTTATAATGCTTTTTTTTATTTTTTATATAAGTAAGGCATTATTTTTATTATTTTAGTTTGAATTTTCTAGAATTTTTTAGTTTGCAATTAGTCCAATAATATTTTGATTTTATTACATTTTATTCCTATTATTTTTTCAAAGCATTTATAATTTTTAAAAAATTATTCGGCATTCGAAAAGGTGTCGAACCAAAGAGGTGAACGAAGGTCAGAAACTTTGTTCATTTGAACAGTTTAAAGCCTAAAGAGTCATGCAATTGAACTTAGTATGAACTCAGGTGGATATCTTATTAGAATACCTGGAAGCTGAACTAAACTGAACTGAATGTAACTGTAACTTACAACTTGTTGTATGAAAAGTGAATTGAAATTGTGGCAAGTTTGCAGCTACGAGTACCAAATGCTGTAATCGCAATTGAGCCTGCAGAAATCGGAACAAGTCACAAATAAAGCTAAATAAAGCATTCAGTTTTGCATAAAATCGTGATTCACAAAGTTGTTGTATTTATTTTTATTTTCATTTATTTTTTTTCTTATTAGCAACCTATCACATTAACAAAGCCAATAAATTTGTAAGAGTCAAGAGTCTTTTGTTTTTCTCATGCCACATTTGGGCGGAGGTGTTTGGCCACAAAACAAAACAAAACAACAAAAAACAACAAAAAACAACAAAAACAACACAAAAAATAAAAGCAAAAGCAACGAATTCTCTTATTTATTCCAGTTTCTACTTTACGCAGATAAAAATCATTTATTTGGCAGGCATAATGAAACTGAAAGTGAAGGTATTTTAATTGTGGGCAGGTTTTTCTCTATTTATGTATTTACATATGTACACATTTGGGTGGGTTTATGTACAAATATCTGTATGTTTGTATGTGTATTGTATGTATACAAATAAAAAACGGATATCGACGAACAAAGTGTCTAAAAATACAATAAACTTATTCATAGACATCATCTCTATTTTATTTATTGTGTGATTTATATTACGGAGAATAATACCGGAACCGGATCAAATTCTTGTTCATGAACCGACAGCGAAAACGTTTTTAAAAGTAATATTTTCATATGTCAATAACTTTTAACTATTGATAGTACAAAACAAGGGAGCTCGTCACCTGCTCGCTTAGCCCATGAGGTGGTACGACTACAGTCGAGTGTGCTCGACTGTAGGATACCCTGTAGCCTGGCTCTCCGACAAACAATAGAAAATTCCCAATCTGTGAGTTTGGTGAATATATATCCAAAAACATCAAAAAATTGAATTCTAAATACTAATTCGATCAATCGTTTCTATGACAGATATATGATATAGTAGACAGATTTCCCAGACGGTCGTGGCTCGATCGACTCGGCTGTTGAAACAGAATATTTACACTTTATAGAGTCTGCCACGTTTCCTTGTATTGCATACATTTCACAAACCCATTATACCCTCCTTGACCATTTTCAGTGTGCACAGGGTATAAAATTAGAGTAACATTTAACTTTTTGAAATCAATGCTGGCACACTTGTTGTTGTGTATCATCTACAGTCATAGGCATAAGTATTTTGGCATTATTTGCATGCAGGAAGTTCCTTTAAACAATTTAAATAGTAACTGCAAAAAAAAATTGTTCAAATATCTCTTCGCTAGTATTTTAAATAAATTTTTGAAAATGACAAAAAAGGCACTTTTTCCTTATTTTCACACAAAAAGTACCTTTTCGCAATTTCAAAAAATTATAAAAAATACTAGCGAAGAGATATATGAAAACATTTTTTTGCAGTCACTATTTAAATTGTTTACAGAAACTGTCTGCATCAAAACATTGTTTTTCAAAAATCGAGGAAAAAAGTTGAAAAAGTAGACGTTTACAAAGATACAAAATTTCCACGGGTACCTTATGGGTTAAGGAAAATTATATCATTCAAACGGTATTCGAATGACCTTTCCATTGATGCCAAACTTTGCACGAAGTAAGTTCAAATTATGAGTAGAATTAACTTTAAGTGGTGCCAAAATACTTATGTCTATGACGGTATGTACATCTGGCAACACGCTGCCTATTAAACTTGTTGGCAACCATAGCAACCAACTGTCGTACTGAACCGATAGTTACTGATCTCCCATCACCACTTGTGAAGAAGAAGCTGAACGCGTTTCGCACACAGCCATAGCAACAACAACAATATCAACACTTTAGAGTGTGAAAATTGTCGTTACAAATTCGAGCTAACGTTTAAAGGAATATAAAGATATTTATTGCTGCATTCCTTTGAGGGCTCCTGTGGAATAGAGGCCTAAAAAAAGGGTTCTTTTGACACATAATGAAACTGTACGCTGCAATATTGGGAATCGTTTTTCTGAAACTGACAACTGGGCATCTACATGGTTTTCTAGGTGGTGAGTTCAGAAAGTTCTGTGAAAAATAAAAGAAAGATTAAAGTACATAAACTTTGTAGGGGAATGAGTATATAATTTTGACAGATATTTCATATGTCTATCTACAGAATGTCGATACAATGATGTTAAGGTGGACTGCATTCCGCCGTGTCCGCGGATCTGCATGACCACGCTGGTGATCAGGAAGTGCAAGCCCATCGAATGCACCCCTGGCTGTGCCTGCCCCCAGGGCTGGGTGCGCAAGGGCGCCGACACGGGACCGTGCATCAGGCGAGGCGACTGCAATAGTTGGATAATGTAACACCTGTAGTAATAAGCTGAAAACGTATTCAAATTGCTAATAAGTCTATGCATCTGGAAATTGAAATAGCAATTTCACCATCGAAATCAGCTCCGACATCGACCTTGTACAACCTTGACCAGTCGACCGTTGCAGTTGCAGCCACAACATGTAACTGTATCTCGTATCTGTATGTAAATGTTGCTCCTCAAAAATAACAGCAACTTTAGATGCAATTTGAAGACCACAAGTCACATGTGACTGACTGTCTGTCAGCGTTGGAGCAAATCTGTCTGTTGGGACTAACGACCGATTAAGTGGTCGAGAGAGGAAAATTTTGAACAGGAAGATGCATCTGCAGAGGCTGTGTATCTGTGCAAGTAAAATAATATGTACTTAACGACGAGGACTTTAACGATGAAGACTTAGGCGCCATTACACTTGGTTTTCTCTACTGCAGCGAAGCGAGTCTCTCACGTCTATTCTGCTTCACTTATTTTCACATAAGAGAGCGAAACTTCGAGAGCCACGCACGATGACAAGACACGAACTGTCATCCCACTCAGTACAACCCTGTTCTCACAATACTGATATCATTCCACTCAAATAACAGTAATATTAATAACACCAATACTATTTCATAAACATCGGTAAGGCGCACAATTCAAGCTATCGTAACAACAATATCTCCGACACGGCCATCCTGACGATCTACACGTCCTCGTGTAGGGTATCTCACTGGCCATCACAAAATACTCAAAGCTTAAATTTCCTTCTACGTAATACAAATTGTCTTTATCATTCTCTTCATCTTCAATTCTCCTTTCTTTTCACATTTTTGTTTTTCAAACAAATCAAATTTTTTTTTATACACACCATGCCATATAAGGACCAGGTACCACAATGAGGCGTTATCGACATCGCACATTCAGTCATTCTACTGTCTCTTTCAACAGTGTCTCATTCTCTACTGTCTTTTTCAACAGTGTCTCTTTCTCACTCTTTACTGTCTCTTTCAACAGTGTCTCTCTCATTCATTACTGTCTCTTTCAACAGTGTCTCTCTCACTCTTTACTGTCTCTTTCAACAGTGTCTCTCTCATTCTCTACTGTCTCTTTCAACAGTGTCTCTCTCATTCATTACTGTCTCTTTCAACAGTGTCTCTCTCATTCTCTACTGTCTCTTTCAACAGTGTCTCTCTCATTCATTACTGTCTCTTTCAACAGTGTCTCTCTCATTCTCTACTGTCTCTTTCAACAGTGTCTCTCTCATTCATTACTGTCTCTTTCAACAGTGTCTCTCTCACTCTTTACTGTCTCTTTCAACAGTGTCTCTCTCATTCTCTACTGTCTCTTTCAACAGTGTCTCTTTCTCACTCTTTACTGTCTCTTTCAACAGTGTCTCTCTCATTCATTACTGTCTCTTTCAACAGTGTCTCTCTCACTCTTTACTGTCTCTTTCAACAGTGTCTCTCTCATTCTCTACTGTCTCTTTCAACAGTGTCTCTCTCATTCATTACTGTCTCTTTCAACAGTGTCTCTCTCATTCATTACTGTCTCTTTCAACAGTGTCTCTCTCATTCTCTACTGTCTCTTTCAACAGTGTCTCATTCTCTACTGTCTCTTTCAACAGTGTCTCTTTCTCACTCTTTACTGTCTCTTTCAACAGTGTCTCTCTCATTCATTACTGTCTCTTTCAACAGTGTCTCTCTCACTCATTACTGTCTCCGTCGATATCCCTCTAGTATCTCTGTTACTAAAAATAGTCCTTGAAACTTTCAATCAAAACTAATCTGATGTCTTTTACTGCTGTTGAGAAAAGAAAACAACACCAACACTAAATTTAACTACTTGGCTTTTGGTTTTTATCAAAGCATTAAGCGTAAAAGTATGATGCAATTAGACATACTTGGTGAAGGCATCAATATGCACAATCACATATTCCTTGCGATTACTTTTACCACTTAATTTGCCTGATATACCCATGTGTAAAGTGTGCCACGGAATACTTGTCCATGGAATTAGATGTAGCTCAGCTAAAAACTTTCCTGATGAAGATTTAGCTACTCTGCAAGCTATAAGGACCTCAACAAACTTACGAAAATATTTCGATATTCCTTCAAACCAGTAGAAATCGTACACTTTGACTTGCAAAAGTTATAGGTCGAATGTTTCATGCCAGTACTTCATACCCAAGGTATTCAGTTGTCTTATTAAAAAAATGTTCAATGCTAAACGAAATGCAATACAAAATATTACACCATTACGAGATACTACATCAGCGAATACCCTAACGCTAGGATTCCTTGCCATTAAAACTTTTCGACAAACTATTTCCATCAATAAACACGCTACTTTATATTTGCATGGTGATACAAATATTTGCAATAAGCAAAAACAATATTTGTAATTTGTTTTTCACGAACTAATTTACAATACATACTTCCCTTAATTAGTGAACAATCAGATCCAGAAAAGTAATTGGAAACTTCTCACCTCGTTGTCACTAGTGATTTTTGAGCTCGGGCACCACACACAACTCGACTCGCTTCTCCAAACATATTACTGCTGCAACACGTCACAAAATTATAATTACCTATGCTTAAAAAATTTTACTTTGGATTTAAAATACAAAAAATTTAAAAATGTACTTATTTTGGGCACCATTCACCAGCGCACAGTGGTCGGACTTGTATGGAGACACGCGACAAAAATAGTTATACGTGTCATACAGATCCATAATTTAAGCTTTAAGCTCATAACACTGTGGTTATACGCCCCTACGCCCACACCACCAATTTATAAATTTAAATATTAAAAAAAATTCGAATATATCGTTTTTTTAAATACAACTGAACGTTTGTTCATTTATTAACAAAAAGAAAAACATGAAACAAAATTATAAAATAATATTTAAATACATTTTAAAGAAAAAAAATTAATTACTCTTGAAATAATGTTAATTCAAAATAAATGGCCTATACCCATTTTAATGAATCAAAAGTGACGTTAATTATAAAGAAAAATAAGAATATGACATTTAAAACACAAATAAACAATAACAAACACATAAAAGAGCACTTACCACGAAAAACACAAAAAAACAGACACAAATACCTTTTGCACTCCGATCAACATATCGCTATGAAAAGGCGGCTAAAGGCAGCTAATTTTGGTTTATTTGAATCTTAACATATGTATCTATGATCAAAACAAATATGAACGTGGGGAACTCTGGGGAACACAACTAAAAGCTTAAGAGAAGTTAGAAATAGGAAACGAAAAACATTCACAAAAGACCTATTGGTTATTTTTGATTTCTTGGACGACACAAAACGATTTACAAATAGTTGGTTAGTTTAAATTAAACTTTATACCTGTACGAATGATTTCCATTTTACTTTAAAGTTATTGGCGTTTATTTTAAATTCTTTTTTAATGTGTAAAGATTGGGATTACTCCCTGCAAAATCACAGCACACTGAATTGCCAAGCACGTAGCTTAACTGTAAGGAATTTTTTTGCATAGAGCGAATGGTCACACTGAAAAAAGACGTTGGATTCAAATAGCCAATTTATTTATGAGATGAACGACATTATTCAAATTGTAAAATTTCGATTTAGGTTTTTTGATTTTTGTCGTATGGGAGCGACCACTGTGCAGCGACTGTCAGGACTAAAAATTGTAAGATAAAAATTGTTTGTTATACACTTTCACCTTATGAAACATTTGCAATCAGTTTTTATTATAAAAGACTTAGGGCCGTTTTTTCAATGTACATATAAGTCTTATTTAACATATAATTTCAAATTTGACATTAATTTCTATACATTTTACGTCAAATTCTCTATTGAATAGTTATCAAAGACCTTATTTAGACATTGATAAAACGGGCCTTATAATTGATTGTAAACATGGAAAAGGGGAAAAAAAGTACTGTATGATGTTAAAAAAGTTTACTACTTTTCTAGTATTTATTATAAAAATAAAATATACATAAATGTTAAACTTATGTTATACTTATATTAAAAATTTAAAATTCAAATCAAGCAAAGTTTTTGAACTTTTGAAAACGCCACACTTTTAATGAAGATTTATTTCGTTTTTGCGCTCCCTGATAAATACCATTAAAAATACTATTAAAAATACCTATTGACCGCACTGCTTTTACTTACTGCTTTTACTGCTTTGCTTGACTGTGTGTGTGTGTGTGTGAGTGAGTGTAAACTGTCAAATTCCACTTGAAACTGTCAGTTCATAAATTTAATTACAAAATTACTTTAAATTAAAGAAAGGTACTCGTATCGTTTATTAACATACTGAGTATCAATGTATGTACGAGTATGTACATATGTATGTATGTAGGTAATCAAAAGGCCACACAAGGCGTTCTATTATCTAACCATGTCTGCATTAATATGTGTGTGTGTGTGTGTGTGTGTATGTGCCTAGTTTACGATATAACTTGCCTTTGAGTAGAAATGACAGGAAAGACTTTGGGCTGGCAGTTATGAATGAAACCATGCCAAAAACAACTTTCAGATACGATCAAAGATCCAATTAGCCTTGGCAGATCGTAAACGATATTCGTCTGTTAACGGTATAAATGCACACGCACACATGCGTACATAGGCAAATTGTATATGTAAACTGTGGCTGTTTTATGCAGTTAAACAATATACAAAATAAATATATAGAGACAATTTAATAGTTTATAAAGAATATTTAAATACATTATTCCTGTTCAAGTTAATGCAAATGATACATTTCTCTTTAGTTCGTTTGCATTTGTGTTTGTGTTTGTGTTTGTTGAATGCGCTCGCTCGCTTGTGCTTTGAAAGCTTTCCAGAGCTTGAGCTAGAGCTTGGAGTTGAGCTTGAGTTTAAGTTGTTGCTGTTGTTGTATCTACTTGGCTGCAGCAACTTCTTTCGCTCTTTTTATGCCATCGCGTGATTCATTTGGCCATTCCCTGCCTCGCTCTCGCTCTCACTCTCACTCGCTCGCTCGCTCGTAAGCTCAACAGCGACCGCGACACAACTGCTTGCAGTTGTGGAAAAGATTTTATATAGTCATACGGGTCCGCCTAGTGCTTCAGTTTGGTGCTTAGACGCGGTGCGCGTGCTTCGAAACGTTGTGCAGCAAGCAGTTTGTGTATTCGTTTCGTATGTCAGTACTTCTTACTCCGTGTATTTGTGCAATTTTTGATAAGTGGTCAACTAGCGAAACCGACTCCCACTTACAGTTAATACACCCTGATCAGTTAATCAGTCAGTCAAAAAGCACTTGCACTCGCTCTCGCACACGCATACGCACGCACACACACACACATTGCACATTGCACATTTCAAATTGTTGGTATCCTGTTTTGGCACTGAAAACTAGTCACCAGCCAATATTTGAATCAATCCATGTGCAACTAGGCAACTAACTGTGTTCAGTGTGTTCAAATAAAATACAATCACCGATTGAAAATACAACATACATACATACATCACAACAAAATGTTAGCCAAATGGACCATGTCGCAAAAGGGATTAAAACATTTAGTCGGTCTTGTTGCCGTTATTGCACTACTCTCGGATTTACCAGTGGCTCACGCTGTACGCGTCGGCAGTCCCCAACAGAAGCTGCGAATTAAGGGTAAGTTGGAGAAACCCTTCTTATACCTGATGATGATGCGTATCTGCAGCATTACGGAATTATAGGAAAATTAAAAAATATAAGAAATAAATAAAATCATAAAAAAAAATATATTAATATTAAGTCTAGATTAAAAAAGAAATTATGCATATCATTTGATCTTTGTGTCTTGATCTTATTTTCAAAAGTTTCTCAAATCAAATAGCTGCACACTTTTATAAAAATGTTATTTATTTTCCAAAAATTGATTACTTTTTGAGGTAGTTACAATTCTTTGTAAGATTAAAATAATAAAAAAATATGCAAATAATAAATTATTTAATAATCATGCATTTTTCATTTGATCCAGAAATGCACTATTGATTTAACCCATTCTCTGCCGCTGTTCGAGCAAACATTTTGATTTTCAGAACGATTTTTTTATGTAAACCAATTTATTCAAATCCAAATGAAAAATTAAGAAAAATTTTTTTTTTAAATTTAATTTAAAAAATATTTAAGTTTTAAAAAGTGTGAATTTTAATTTGATTTTTAACCTCATATTCGGTTTTAGAAGGTCCAAATTAGCCTAGAAAAGTGGTTTTTAATGAGAAACTCACTACTTTTTGTATCGCGGCATAAAATGGGTTAAAAATACAAAAGAATAGTACAAAATTGGATCATGTTGACCCACTCAAGGGGTCATAGCACAGATGAAGTCTTTAAGTTGGTGACAACATTAGCAAATTATCAAAAATTTGCCAATGCGAATCACATCGATCGATCTTTTGATTAATTGCCACTATTGAGATGTGTTGAAAACTTGGATCTTCAGGCAATTATGACGATTAATGAATCAAATTAACAACGAACAATAGATGCGTTCGCTTCATTGTGTTGTTTATTCATATTCATATTTCTTTTTTTCTAAATTAATAATTTAATCTGTTGCGATCTTTATTTCAACTTTGCTCGCTTTGTAACTAACTAAAGATTAATTATATTATTTGCGAGTGCGAAAAGAGAGAGAGAGAGAGAGAAAGAGAGGGAGCGAAAGAGCGAAAGAGAGCTGAAATTTGAAATTTAATTAACGTTTCAAAAACATGGTAGAGTGGCCTTGTGCACGGTCCGAGGAGCACTTTCATTTTTTCATTTCAATTCGCGCGAGGAAAACAAACGTGGCGTATACTCAATATGCAAACGGATGTACATATGTAAAGATACATTGTATGTATGAAATGCTATCCAACGAGCATAACAAGTTATTAATGTTGCAACAACAACAACAACAACAACAACACGCAGTCTACTAAAAGTGTCAATAACACGATTTATACAGCCAGGCAATGTTTTATTTTCCTTTTTTTCTTAAGCCGTCACTTTCCATTTATCCATCTAACTGAATGACATCGAAATCACTCGAAATTAAAATCTGGCCAGTGCCAAAGTTCACACACAAAACAGGCTAAAAAACAGAAAAGAAAAGTTAGCGAAATCACAGCGAATAACAGATTCAAGCAGACAGATAGATGTCTGTGAAAAGTGGAAAACAATAATTACAAACACAAAACTAAAAATCATATAATAGATTTAAAGAAAGTCTCAATAACATTGAAACACACAATACATATTTTGCATTTAATTTTGGTAGTTTATCCAATTCGATTTAGATCGTTAGCTAAGCGACTTTCCAACTGTAGTGTATGTGGACATGAATTGCGGGAAATGCAGACGACAAGCAGTAAACTTGACATTCGTGTAAGGGAATTGTGAGTGTAATCAACTGGCAACAGTGGGTTCAATTCATATGCATACAGGTGTCTGTCGCAGACTTTTATCATATTTGCTCATTTGTCCAATCTAATGGCAAATTACGCCTCTTGCAGGTTGCAGGTGGTTCCAACCCCACCCCCTGTTCTACATAATTTCATAATCAAAGAATTTGCTAATTTAAAAATTAATAATGCATTAGTTTCTATGTTTATTTGCATATTGTCAAGCCAGGAAATAGTATTAACAAGTTTTGCAAGCAGGATTTTTTATATCAGCAAATTCGTTGAGCAAGCAGTTTATTTTTATATAATCCATCTCTTTCCTTCACTGTTCTTCTTAGCAGCAAGCTGTCGAAAGTTATCAAGTCACAAGTATCGAAAGCAGTGCACTGTTAGAATTGTTATCGTTTGTTTGAACTAGAAAGCGAAAACCAAACAAATATTTATTTGTTATGTCATTCGGATCGATAAATATTTATTCATAAATCGAACTGTGTATATATTTCTACACATGTTTTAGATCAGTTTACTATCATTAGAGTCGCGTTGACGCAATTTCACATCCGTCGCTTGGTATGCAAATACAAATACAGACATGCATGCTCATGTCGTATGTACATATGTATGTATAGTATGTATGTGTGTAATTACTACTCACAGTTATGAATCTGGATTTATGTTTTTGTTGGTTGAAAGGAAAATGAAAATTACCCGTGGGCAATTTTAAAAGTTGTTTAATTTTTTTTCGAGTTCCTTATGAGCATTTGAAATGTTTGCATACTTGGTTACTTTGTATGTATGTGTGTATATATGTATGTATGTAAATGGACCACATTCCTAACCCAAAGGATGTAAATGTGTGTGTGTGTGTGTGTGTGTTTGGAAGTACACTAACAACTTTTTAATGGCCAACTTTGCAATTGCACTCATATGTGTACAGTGAAAGCTCTATTTAAACACCACAGTTCCCTAAGGCTAAGGGGACTTTTGTGGTTTAAAGTTTAAGCATTAGGGGAACGAAGCACAAATCCGTGAATTATATACTGCTTAATTTTAACTGCTTTAACTCTATATTGACTATATTGACTTATTAAAATATTTGTCTCTGCATTCTAATGTCAATCTTAATTTTATTTTTTGACATTTTGCGGTGATTGGATTATTAGAAAATATTAAAAAATATTTGTGCATGCGAAAATATTTATACAGATTATTTATATGTACATATATACATACATACGAACAACCACGCTATAGTAGCTAACGTAGCTGTAAACTGCTTGTTGCTGTTGAATTGGCCACACCCCAAAATCAAACTGCAATCGACTTGAACAACAATGGCGACTGCAGTAGCGACAGCGACGCCGACGCCGACGTCGACGCCGACTGCTCACGTTTGTCAAAATTGGTTTTGATGGCTGCGCGAACAAAAAATAAAAAACAGAAAAACAAAATACAAAAAAACAACCCAACCAGAGTCGAACGCAATATGGGTGTAATTATTATAAAATAAAAAAATCGAACTAAAATCTCGGCGGCAATTTACTCTAATTTCCTGTATGGCGACACACTTACGACCATACAAATATGCGCAGATATCCGCAATATATGGCCAAGATATATTGAGTAGGAAGTCACACACATGTATACATTGTATTGTGTGCAGAGATCAAAAAAGGTTTTGTTTATTTAGTACAACCAGTAACGGCTATTTATACCCTGTACACTCTTGAAGTGAACAACTTTGAGGTGTAATGATTTTAGGTTCTGTAACTCACTGTTAACATCAGGGATGCAGCACTGCTTGCATTGCCCTTGCATGTTAAGCAAGCAGTATGTGTCGTGTCGAAAAGAGTAGGACACAAACTGCTTGCTGCACTTTGATTGCAACAGAATCGCATGCTCCAATTATGTCAAAAAAGAATTTGCCAAGTTTGTTGATACTTCAACATGTCAAATGAAAATATTCGCGTTTTATGTATTTTTAAGTAGCAGCTCGATGTGTCCTTGTGGTTCTTGAGGCGACTGTTTATGTAGATTATAAGTCGTATACTTGATGTGATGTCTTTTTGATTCTGATGCTGGACCTAAGACTTGTATACGAGATATTTACTAGTTAAGTAGCTGCTATAACTGACAGTGTGTGTATGTATTTTCATGTTTGTACATCACTTAGACACATACACAAATATGAAAGTATGTATGTATGTACACATGCCAAATTCAAATTCCAAAAGCAAACCCGTTGAACCCGTTGCAAAAGCACAGCACAATCTGTATCTGGGCGCTGAAACTGAAACTGAGATACATATTTTACTTAAGCACAGAGGCAGCCTGGCAAATGTCACGTTCGGTTTGTTTTTTGGGTTTTTTTTATTTATTTTTTTGGCAAAGATTGCGACACACAATGCATATGCGAAAACATACGTGCATACATATACATTTGATGTACATACAAACAAACCTATGAATTTATGTATTTCCAATTCGATTCGAATTCGGTTTCGATGATGCTGTCATTGCCAAGAATAAGTGATTAGAAGCCTTAACTAATTACCTTTGAAAGCAGCTCAAGCAGTTGATGTTGATGTGTGTTCAATGTGCAGGATTACGAGCAAGTAGTAAGTAAACAAGTTCCACACACACACGCATTCCACATGTATGTTAGTAGTTGCCGCCGCGTTGCCAATCACATTAAATATTAAACATGCGAAACTGAATTCAAATATTGCACAAGAGCAAAGATGTTTATTAGCATTTGCTTTCTTTTCTATTTTATAGTGTTTTTAATTGATTAAAATCATAACTCACATTATATAAAAGATCAGCAAGTTTTGGCAAATTTATGCGTAAGGTGGACGGCCATAAAACTGGGTCAAAAGCGCGCAAAATTTATCTATTCCTTTTTGGTATCATTGCTTATACAATATGCAATACAATGCGATACATATAAATATATGCATTTTAAGTATCTGTATCTCTGTTTATCTGTCTCTCGGTCTGTCCTTCTATCTGTCAGTGGCAATTTAATTAGCATTGCAAACTGTTTTGCGAATTTGTTTTTTTGTGTGCAAAAATCAATCGCAATCTTTAACGCCTCGCCTGCTACTCCTCAGTCCCCTCGGTTGACCAAATTAAGCAATACCCTTGTGCTTCAAATCTAGCTAATAAATTGCGTCAAGCAAAACCCAGCGAATATTGCGAAATATTAGCCCATAAACAGGCAAAGCAGCTAACGGCCAACAACTAACAGCTAACGGCTAATAGGAATTAACAAAACCGCAACAACCTTGATACCAGTCCAAACAAATGATAAACGGCGGCACTTTATGACAATTTTCATTTCATTTTCATTATGATTTTGATTTTGATTTTGATTTCAGTTCAAAGTTAATGATGAGGTCTTAAAAGGGCGCATCAGCTAATTAACTATGGCTTCAGGCCAACTGCTTGCACTGCTTCTGTCTTTCTTCCTCTTGCCCCTCAACTGTTAGTCGATTAGTGGCAAAGAAATGACCATTTAATGTGACAGCTGTGCATTCAGTTAAGTGCAATTCTTGGCAACATAATAAATAATTTGGGTCAAAAATACAAATACAACAACAACAAAACACGACACAAACTAGTTAACGTGTCTCTCAGCCTCAAGTTGCTGTTGTTGTTGTCGTACATAGATATAAACATAAATAAATAAATAGTTGAAGTTACACACAGGCGCAGAGACAGAGACACGGACACAAGCAGTACACTAAAGCAGTACACCAAAGCAGTGCAGCAGCAGAGTAAGCTGTAAGCTGGCAGTAAATGTGTAACTCGATGTAGGCAAAATGGAACAGAAAACTCGTTGGGGCAAAAAGCGACAACAGCAACAGCAACAACAACAACAACAAGAGCAACAACAACGGCAAATAATGTTTTGTGTGTTGGCCAAAACTAAGTTGCAAATGAACTCGGCTATAAAGTAAAGTCGACCGCAAGCCGAGTCTCAATCTGCAGATTGAGATTCAGTCAACGAGGCAACAACAGCAACAACAACAACAACAACGAGACAACAACCTGAGCCGACATCCAACTTACTAACCCTAATCACAGTGGGGCAATTCTTGTGGCACAGTGGTGCGAATGACTTTAATTTATATGCAAATTTGCTGTCAATTTGACACCCACATAAACCACTTGAGTGCAAATTCATAAAAATGCTTATATAAAAACTTATATACATCTATGTGTATATATTCATAATCATTCGCATGCGCAGATTTCGCATTGGAACGCGGAAATTTTCGTACTCAAATGATTAATACTCCCCGTGGAAGCCACACAAAAAGAACCACAAGATATTTGATTTGATTTGATCTGATTTGAAGTTGGATTCGCACTGCAGATGAAATGAACTCATTCAATGCGAATAGATAAGATTCAACTTCTATTGTCAGTCTGACTGTTGCGAATTTGAATTGACAAACTGTCACTTTTATGAATTTAATTTGAACGACTGTTTGATAACAGATCTCAAATCCATAGCGATTGTATGTTAATTATAATGTTATGTTAAGCAGTCGAAATGTATGTTATCGAAATCAAGCGACACTTTCGAAGAAGCAGTGAGCATGATTGGCTACAAGCAGTGTGTTCTCATTATTGGATCCCCTTGCGTTGAATAGTCAACACTGATTTTAATAATAATAATAATTATGATACTCGTAAACTCGTAAACTGCATTGTGTCTTTCTATCACAGTCTGTCGCTTTGGCAATGATGTAAGTATGTATTTATGTCTATCTGTCTGCTTGTATGAATGACTCTTTGACTAGCTCTCAACTTTCTCATATTCAAATGTCTCTGCATATGCTTTAAGGATTAACTTTCTTACACATAACCATTAGTTATGAAAGTAACAACTTTCATTATTTGTCAACACATCATCAGTTGCAATATTTAAAAACAAGCAACTTAAATCTTAAGATTAACATAATCTTACAAATGCTCATTAAGATAATTTAGTTCTGCCTTTGGGTGGTCCATAACAGATGTCAGCCACTGTATACCAATGCTACTACTACAACGGAGTGTGCTGAAAAAGTGTGTACACTTCCTAATTCGCTTTAAGGCAATCCGACTTGGGAATCCAGCGTAGCCAGATCGTCGCATTGTTGCCAATTAGAAACATTTTTGCAATTAGAAATGCAATTTGTTCAAAATTCTTGTTGAAATTGATTATGTTCCCATTGCAGCGATTAAAACAACTGCACGATCTGCCGAAAATTGGCATTACCTAATTCTGGTTGACCCAGCTTGCAGCTAAATACTTTGTAATAATCACGATAAATTTGATTTAGACTTGAGAAAATGCGAAATACATATTTACTCTGACTTGATGATTACCAAATTTCCCAGCTTCCAAAAACTTGTGCTGTGTACAGTGGAGAGGGAGGGCAAAACGCCTACGTGACCAGGAAGTTGTTGCCCATTGTAGAATGTCGGAGAATGGGGCCATTGTTGCCAACCAAGCACATTTGTGACAGGCAAATACCCTTTCAATTTCAATAGCAGCAAAATCACAATCAAAATTCGAAATCAAAAGATTTTCGAAAGCATTTATTCAAACTGTTAACTTTTACTGTTGGTCCAGGGACTTTGAATATTTGATCGGACACATACACACACTGTAAAGTACAGTCTAATTACAATACGAGTTGCCAACCACCTGAAACTGTTAAGTTGTTATATTGAAAGGGAAACGGAATGTGTGCATACATAAATTGATACACTCAGCGAAAACGCATGCAAATTAAGACATTCGAATGAAATGAATCATTAAACATTTTACGACTTTGCAGATTAAAGTCGATTTTAAAAGTTTTGATCAGAAGTCACACTTCTGATTTGTAAATCTTTCAGTTGAATTAACAGAAATTTAATGGCAATTAAATATGTCTTAAGATTTTATATTAGTGTATGCTAATGTTGGTACTATCTGTAGATCCGGTACGCAGACAATTGCTTGGCAAATCGTTGTAATATTCACATGATTAAATAAAAACAAAAACACAAAAAAAGAGGGCAACGAATTAATATTTGTGAATGAATGCGTGTGCGACAATTGCGCAAATGAAGCAAATTAAAAGAATTGTAACAGCTAATTGTGGGAGAAAAACTATGAATGTTCGGAAAAACTAAAACTGTGAGCTGTGTAAAGGATGTGGAACTTAAAAATGCATTAACAATTATGCCATTGTAGCCAGTATACATAAATTTATTCCGCGTTTGTTTATTTCCATTGCCAAATGCAGAATGTTCTACTCTTTTATGCTCAGCCTATGTTAGTCTTATGTGTACTTACAGAGTATGTTATATTCGCATGTTATTTACAGTGTATGTCATATATTTGTACAGCGAGATCCAAATAGGCGATTATTACATTTAATTATTATCTAAATCCCTATTCATGCTACCCCATTGCTAATGCTAATGATAATGTTAATGCTAATGCCCAATGGTGATAATTTATTAGTATTATTCTTAGCCGTTTTTTGTTATTTATTGTTTGCTTCGAAAACTCAGTGGAGTTTTGAAAGGTCAGCTTATGCATAATATTTTGGCAAATTGCTTAACATAAAAATTGACGGGTGTGCCCGATATTTCATATATACATATATATTGTATACTAGATACATATTTACATATACTACGTATAAACATGCAATACAAGTAATTTATAATTATAAAGCAGCGTTTATAATCAAAAAACTCGAAAGCGCACTCGAAACTTGGCCTGAAAATATGGAAATGTTAATAAGAATAAAGAATAACACACACACACACACACACACACACACAAGCATGAGAAAATACATTTGCACAGAATTAACAGCGAGAAATAACCTTGAGAAAGAAACAATCTAATTTAGATATTATTTCTTGCATATTAATTCAGATAATGTACATACATACATACGTTAGTCTAAATACGGTGTACAAAATAAAACAGAAAAATGCAATCATTTTAAAAATATTCAACAGTGAGTTTGCAATTATTTACTGTCAAAAGTTGGGCATTAATTTAGGCACTAATTCGATCCACATTCCATTGAAATGCATGCAAACCACATGTTATGTGTGTGTATATGTGTGCGTGTGTGTGTGTATGAGTACATCAAAGAAAAAGTAAAGTATGAAATAACTGTTAAAATGCAAATGTGGTCACCGAGCTGGTTTCGACAACACGCACACACATACACACATAGTACGTGCACATATCGATGCTTTGGCAGCTGGTCACCAATCATTTTCATACCCTGCTTAATGCTTATGTCGCAAGCAGAGACAACTTCTAGCAATTAACTTTAAGCAGTAAAGGAAGCAGTGCTCACATAACATGTGCCCAGATTTAGCTAGTTTTTCCAACATGTGTGCTGCAGGGTATACAGTAGTCGCAAAGACTCACAAATTTCACTTGTTTTCTTTGTGAAATTATTTCATACACTTTGAAACAAAAACAGAGTCGTTAACAACAATTAAGCCAACAAAACACAAATATTATTGCACTGCTCTGTTTGTTTTAACGGTTTTATTTTGTTTGGTTTGGTTTTTTTATTTTGTTGTTTTCACGTTGAGAATTCTCTCACCATCTGTGCAAACGTTATTTTCATCGAGACTGTTAGTCTGTCTCAGATCTGGAGCAAACGATATCAACGACGACGCGTCGTCAAGTTCTCAGATCTAACTTGATTTTCACATACATATATTTCACAACCTTTAATGCACTAATTAAATATTTTGAAGCTATGCATTAAGGGCAGAGCGAGATGGCTAGATATCGACTGCTTAGTTGAATTTGTCAAGCAGTGCAAGTTTCATATATCATCAAGTGATTAAACTATTTTGATACTGAAATTTGGAATGTGGATTGGAATTATGCTATTAACGACAACAACAACAACAACAAAAAACCGGTTAATGTGCAGCATAAATAAATTGTCTAGACACTAAGTATAACGAGTATGTACTCTGTGTGTGTGTGTGTGTGCTCTGTATGTCGTTCTATGCATGAAAGATTCAAGCTTGGGCAATCAGGCTGCGTGCGACAAACGAACGAACCTGTTGCGAGTTTACTGCAGTGTACAGATTGTGCATTCGAAATGGCAGCAAGCAGTGCAAGCGCAGTGAACGAAAGTGCTTCTGGCTCTGCTGGTGGCAAGTGGTGGCAAGTGGTGGCAAGTTGCAAATGGCAACTGGGCCACCAGCCAACAGCTGCCTGGCCAACATGGCCAACTTGGCCAGTTCGCCAGCTAGCCAGTTAGCCAGTTGCCAACTGGTAATGTTCCCGTTACCGCGAATACCCGTGATACTTACTTATAACCCAAATTGATTTGTGTGTTGGCGCTTAAACTGGCCAACTGGGGCAATAGTGAGCTTTGGACCCATTCAGCATCAACAAAAACAGGTGCTTCCTGCTCTCGATCCTCAATTGGATCGCGATCACACTCCACTCCACATACTCCGCATTCAATTTCGATTTTGATGTATTCATTTTGATTTTGATTTTGTTTTTCTGTTCACATCTCATTGCAAAACATTTTTAACAACTTTAACAGCTTCGTTTTGAGCGTTTTCTAATCGAGTGTCAATTAAAAGATATATGTATATAAACTGCAAGTACAAGTTGTTGTTGTTGTTATGGTCGTTGTTGTTGTTGTTGTTCGCCGCACGTCCACACATTTCATTTAGCCGGCTGCCTGTGGTCAGAACGATAAGTACGTGACGTTGCCACCGCAATTGGGTCAAAATATTGGTCTTGGTTTTTAACTTGTTTTGCGCAAAACTATTTCATTTTATGATTTCATGATTTCGCAAGCTAACGGCTTCAGCTTCAGCCATTTGACATGTGTACAATCGGAATTTCTATCGATCGATAGATATGAATGGAGCTCCTTTTGTGAATGGACTATCGGATTGGCCATCGATTATTGATAATCTCGAATCTTCATGTTAGCTGCCAGTTCCGACTGCTTGCAGATTCTGTAAACTTTTAATAGTGGGATTCCTGAAACGCATGAGTAAACAAAATGCCAAATGAAGGTGTAAAAACGATTTGTCTAAATACCAATTATATAATTAAATGTACTTTTATAATTACAATTTTTAAATGTTTTAATTTTCTATCTCCATCTTAACTTCTTTTTAAGCTCCCGCCCCATTTCCGTTTGAATTTGAAATGTATTACATTAAAAATTATTTCATTATTAAATTTTTAAGTGCATTTTAATTCAAAGAGATTAAAACTATACCATTCAATTTTATGTAGATGTGATCTAGGCGATCTAAATAAAATCGAAATCAGTTTAAAAAGAATTCCCCTGCTATTGGACAATCTAAAATGCTTAGATTTCAAACAAAGCGAACAATGCTTGAATTGTTTTGCTGCAATTCACTTGATCTTTGATCGATCGCTTTCAGATCACATTGCAGAAGAAGTTTCTTTGGCTGGTTGACCGCGGGTCAACTTTGATTGCATGTGAATGCGATCTTAGTTTTGAATATTAAATTAAGTATGTATGGGGCTGTGTAATTGAATGTATAACTTTGCAGTAATTACAACCCAATGCCATATAATTCTGAGTGATTCGCATTCCTGCAAACCTGAACATACCATACTTACTGATACTTACTGCTTGTATCTCTTAATTGAACATGGCACCATGGCACTTTGGCAAGCGCTAATTAGTGGCAGTCCGGTAGTTTTATTTTTAATTGAACTGCTTTTAACTGCTTGGCTCATATGTGGCCCGTTTTAAGGTGCAATAATCTATGCCAAGCAGTCCACACACAATCCCAACCCCAACAATTTTCTTTGATTGCCGACACGCAACACAAATGGCGCAAACAGTTTTTTTTTTCTTTTCTTTTCTTTTTTTTTTTGGTACTTGCCAAATTTTGTGATGTTGCTGTTGTTGTTGTTGTATATGTGTGTTATTTTGTTCAATTTCCAGTTGCTATTATCGGCTCTCCTTTTGCCTACTGCTTTCATTTTCTTTTTCAATTTCAATTTCAATCTGAAATTCGTTTTCATTCCAAGGCAAGGTACACGCGCATTTCTGTATCTTTGTATCTGTATCTGTATATGTATTTGTATCTATTTGTGTATCTGCCATTTCTGCTGACTGAGCGACCGTTATAAACATTTTCAAATTACACAAAAATTACAACAGGCTGAAACGCTTTGCGCTCATTCAGCTGTACATGTATAATTTTCCCATCACATAATCACAGTACACACTGTACTCTGTATGCACACTCCATTGGCGGCAAAAGACAATCAATGCTTTGTAAATTATAAAACATATTTCGAGGACGGAGGCTAAAACTAAAACGCATTCCGTGCCTCAGTTCGCTCAGTTTGCAGTGAAAAAACATAAAAAACAATAACACAAATTTCATCATTATACAACAACAAACACACGCCGTGGAAAATAAAGTTCAATAGTTTCCGCATGAAAAGAAATTTGAGATTAGATAAAAGAAAATAACAAATTTCATGTTACATCAATAATTAGCTGTCTTTTTTCTCTTTGAGTTACTTTATTTTATTCTGTTTAAGGGTTTTTTTTAAAGGTTATATTGAAACTATATTGAAACATCGACTAGTCAATGATATTAAAAGTGAAATAGAAAAATTAAATTGTGAGCTAGAATTGATTATAAAATAATTTAAATGGAAACAAAATGAATATAATAATACAAAAAATATAATAGACAAAATTATGCAAATTCAACACTGAAAAAAAGGAGAATTTTTAAATATATATTTTTTATGTATGTATCGGACTAAACTTATTGTCTAACATATAATGTTTATATATATAATGTATGCATTGAAAAAACTGAACTAAGTCTGAGGTTAACAATGAGATCAATAAATAGTATTACTGTTAGTTTCAATGGGCTAAAAGAGTTGAAAACCCAAAGTGAAAGACGTTGTTAGATCAATGGGAACTAGAACAAAGTTTGTGCACAGGAAGAAGCGAATAAGCATAGAGACAAAGAAGAGATTAGAGTGGAGAATGGAGAATGGAGAATGGAGACTAGACAGTGTAGACAGTGGAGAGTGGAGAGAGTGAAAGGTAAAGCGGCAACAAACAGTTTGTTAAGTATTTAGCATGTCTGTCCATGAACAAGAAAAAGAAAAAGAAATCAGACACTTTCTTGTCCAGGTCAAATAATGTTTAGACCAAGAAACAAGAAACCAGAAACAAGAAACAAGAGATCATTCATTTCATTTCATTTCATTTCATTTCCCTTTCACTTGATACACAAACACAATTCATGTTCAACGTCTATCTACACATATACCCTATGATTATTTGGCTAGAAGAGTTGTCTGTTGCCTCAACGGATATGAAAGTATTTGTAGCACACTAAACTAGACAAGTAACTAAGTAACTAAGTAAGTCAGTAGTTTAGATGTGATAAAGAAGAAGTCATGTAAATAAACAGATGTACATATAAATTTATTTACATTTAACACACGCCAGCCAATTAAATAAAGAAATAAAAACCAAATTCAAGTAAAAATAAAGATGGAAAAAGCATCGAAAATTGTGAAATCTTTGCTAGGCTCAGTGGCAAGCAGCAACAACAACAACTACAACTAACAGATAACAACAACAACATCAACATGAAAATGAAATGAAATTAAATGCTCATAAAAATCCAACGCAATGAGACCGTAACGATATTTCCCCCCTCTTCATCTTCGTCTTTGTTGCTGTTGTTGTTGTTATTGTTGTGGTTCGTCATCGTCTGTCTGTCTGTCTGTCTGTCGTTTTTGTTGTTGTTGTTCAATTCTAAGGCTGGGCAAAGAAGTTAAATGAAAATATAATAAATTGATGGAAAACCCGAAATGAAACTCAATTCAATTCAATTCAATTCAATTCAACACTTTGCCGGCATCGCAGCGAGTTTAACGATCGCACAGTGGTCCTTTTGATCAATTTAGCTCGGATTACCTAAAAAACTTTGACAAAAATTAAGACTAGAATTTTATTCTACAAACTATTACATAGATAAATGATGGAAACAATTTTCTGAATACGAACTTTATATATTAAATTTAATTCTGAAAACTACTACTTAAAAGATAGAAAACAATTTCTGAGTCCGAACTTAATATATTTAATTTAATTCTAAAAACTACTACTTAGATAAATGAGAGACAAAAAATATTCTGAATACGAACTTTATATGTTAAATTGTATTCTAAAACCTACTACTTAAAAGAAAGATAAAATAATCTGAGTCCGAACTTAATATATTTAATTCAATTTTAAAGAATTCTACAGAGATAAATGAGAGATAAAAAATATTCTATGTACTTTAAATATTTGTTTCGCATATATTGAGGTAATTTCTGGTATTTGAGATATATTTTCGTCTGACAAAACCAAAATCATTCAGATACGTGACATTGTGCCTTAAAATCTACAAGGAATATTCACAGCATTTTACAGAAGCCTACAGCTAATTAAATTTTAGGCGAGAAAAAGTTGCCAAAATCACAATAATATTAAATGATCTATTTGCTTAAAGTGTACATAAAGTTGAAAAACTGAAGTGAAAGACGTTGTTAGATCAAGGGGAACTAGAACAAAGTTCACAGGAAGAAGCGAATAAACATAGAAACAAAGAAGAGATTAGAGTGGAGAATGGAGAGTAGACAAAATAAGTTTTATTTTGATTTTTTTTTTAATTGTAATTAAGAGTTTATATGCAACATTAAAATAAATAAAATATGTATATAAAATATATAATAATAAAAAATTATAAATTTTATTATAATTCTAAAAATGAAAAATATAAGTTAAAAACAATTTAAAACATAAAAAAAGTAAATAAAAATGCATCTAGTTCCTAAATAGTTCTTCCAAAATTTTCCTGAATGTTCCTGAAATTTTTAAGTGTTTGATTTTGTTCCGCATCATAAATCCTATTTGCGATCCCTGGTTCAAACCAAGCAGAGAGTACTTAAAAATGTTAGATGCTAATGCGATCTTAATTGGCCTAAAAGGACCACTGTGCTGCCGGCTTTGCAGCAGTTGCAAGTTGCAAGTTGCAGCAGAAATCTGTGTCCGCTCGTGCGGCGCCAAAAGCTACAAAAAAGCCAAACATCAAGTCGTCTCAAACTCAGCTCAACTTGAATCGGACTCGACTTGACTTGACTTGAGTTGAGTTGAGTTTGAAGTGGAGTGGATTTTGAACTTAACCCCAACCCCGAAATGTGAACAAATTATAGACACACACACACACACACACACATAAATACATGGGTGTGTTTTCTCGTAACAATGTAACAAAAATCAACATAATTCACATTATTTCTATTTATATATTTTAGACAAACGACAGCCTGTCTGAATGCCAAACTCTATATTCATGCATACAATTTAATTGGAGTAACTGAATTTGGGAATGTCAATATGGCCAAAATAAAGAAAAGACAATGACTGTAGACCGTAGACCGTAGACCGTAGACTGTAGACCGTAAAGTCGTTGGCACTGTGTGCTTTAACACTGTGTGTAAACGTATTTCGGATGCTTTGAATGCTTTTGGCATTTTCACATACTCGTTATTAATTGCAGCGTCTGTTGCATGCAACTTTGCAACTTGTTTGTTGTTGTTGTTGCTGTTGTTGTTGCTACTATTGTTGTTGTTGTTGTTGCTGCTGTTGTTGCTGCGACTGTTGCAGTCTTTAATTTCATTGTTTTTGCACGTTGCACGTTGCGGTGGCAGTTTCGATCGTGTCGCCGCCGTCTCCCTCCCTCTCCCTCTCTCCCTCCCTCTCTTTTCAGCTAATTGCCGGGCCATGCGTCGCCGTCGCCATTGTGTTTTGTTTTTTTCTCCATTTTTTGTATGTACATTTCATTTTCATTTCATTTTCTTTATTACTTTTTGGCTTCTATTTTTTTTTTTTTTTTTTTTTTTGATATTTTGGCGCAATTTTGTGCACGTGAATGGAACACCGGCCACCGGCACGGTACACTGCAATTGCCAATTTCAAACAACAACAGCAACAACAACAACAAAACAATGAGTTGCATTTGTGTTCGAATTTGTTGTTGCTGGCATCAACAATGCGGAAGACTAATGGCCATATTCCTAAAGGCATTCGGTCACTAAGTGAAAGGTATTCTCCTAACAAACACACACACACACACACACACGCACATGCACATGCACACATACTAATGCAGAATGTCTAACAAAAAAGTTTGAAATAGACAATTTAAATAGGCTTAAACTTAATAAGGTGTTTCAATGATGATGTATTGGAAATATTTTAAAATCTTTACATTTACAATAGAAGCACAAAAATTACAAAGAAAAAAAGGAAGACTTCAATGTCAATATCATGAATTTATTGTTTTTGTTTTACAATTTTTACATATGTATTTTGTAATACTATATTAAATTGTCAGCAAATCAAGTTATAGATCTTATGTAATTTCATTTTAATTAACTTAACTTTACTGAAGTTCGTCTTCATGGTCCAGTTAAATATTTTCTTTTAAATTTTACTTTCTTTTCTATACATTTTATGCCAAAATACTGTTCCAAAGTGTGTTAGCTGATTCCTAAAAATATGTTCACCTACAAAAATAACTAGAATTGTCTATTAAATATATATTAAAGATATGTTTATGACACGTCTCTGATTGGATTATCAAATCAGTTAGTTAACTGTAATAACAACGCTATGCAACTTGTGACGTAGACGTGTTTATATTGACCAAGAGCGTCTTCGTTAGCATTAGTTGTTAGCCCTGAACTTGACTCGTAACATCAGTCGATCAGCGAAACAACGAGACAAATAAAACTGGCAGAGCAAACACACAAATACAAACACACAAACACAAACACACAGACTGTGTGTGTGAATTGATTACAAAATACATAAATTTAGTATGTCTGTGTTGAGTTGACAACGAGCATAAAATAATCTCAAAAGCTGAACAAACGAATTTGGGATGCTTCAGGGGGCATTGTCCAAGTCAAAAAACTATTTACGATGAGTTCATTCACAGTTCACCTAAATCGCCATATGAATGAATGTGTGTGAATATGCAAATTGTTCGTCATTCATCTTGGTTAATAAGCAACTAATTTATGGACTCTGCACACAAACAATATATTTACATATCTGTAAGCTGTCATTCATCCTTATTTACATCACGTTAACTTAAGCTCTGATTAGACAGTTGAATGCAGCATCCGAAGTTCCGAACGCCAGAAAAGTTTCAACCAAGTTCGTTGTCTAAGTCTTTTGTACGTTCGTTGTCTAAGTCTTTTGTATTGGCTGTATGAAAATGTGTGGAAATGTGTAAGATTTTAAGTGCGGCTTCACAGTTACGTAGAGCGTGCATTATGCATCTTTACGATTATTGTATGGTTGTAATATTTTAGGCTTATGGCGGCAATATATTTAAGTTTATTGCGGGCACTACTTATGTACAAATAAGTATGTACATAAGTGCAGCTGATACGCATATGCAAAATTCTTGTATTTTTATTGATTAATTACTTGTGCGTATCAAAGTTGTAGAATGTTTTGTAAAAATATATATACTTAATAAAGGACACTTAAAAACTCATAGATCTACATAGAGAATATCAAGGACCGTAATAATTATAAGTTAAAGGTATAAAAACTAACTAACTGTTAACTAAACTTACATAGTTATGATTATTTCATTTTTTATGGATTTTAAAGGATATTCTTCAATTACAATGAATAATTTTCATATCAAATAATCATTACATTAAAATTTTTTTTTTCGCCCAAAATCAAACTTATTTTTGAAAAAAGATTACGTTATCATTTTAAATACATTTTTTGCCTTAATCCCCAGGGTTTCTTTTAAAGAGATATGCAAAAAAATTGGCGGAAAATCCTACACAAAAGCCATGAATTAAAAGTTAAAAACATTAATAATCATTATTTGTGAGTTTTATTCTTTTCGCTCTAAATTAATCATAATCATTCTTAATTTTTGTATATGTATTCTTATCATTGACTTTTTGATGTAACAAATATCAATAATCATTATTTGCGGTCCCTGGAAAATATCAATACAATAAGTTTGGCTGGTCAAATTACTGATGGAATTACAAACAAGTTGACATTTTTTATGTTATTTTACATGCTTCACTTCATGAAATTTGAAATGTTTGCTTGCAATGAATCGCTAAAAAACTTACAAATTGCAATCGCTCTCTTCAAAGTGCTATTCATCATTTTGCATAATAAATGTTTAGGAATTTCATTAATCTTGTAATTGTTATTATGTATCTGTGTATCATTTCTTCGCTTTACTTTGACTCTGACTCAACATTCCGATAGCCACCTGACCACACCCTTCAACAATTTACACTATATTTTGATGAATGTACTACGAGTACGAGTATTGGCACCCAGGTCGAGGTTACTTAATTGTGAGCATACACATACATACTACATGTACATAGATATTTCAAATAGCCAGCTATCAAAGAAATCCTCCACTGCACAAAAGCATTCAATCAGCTGTGGTTGTCGCTCAAACGAAACAGAAGGTCGTGGCTTTCAATTACCCTACTTATGATAGCATAAATCGACCACAATAAAAGTAGTGTGATATAGCCCCTTCTAATCGCCATGGCAGGCGCACAATTCACAATTTGAACTGGCCCAATTTTCCGCTAGAATGTTAAAGTCTTGTGATTTTTGGGACAAACTGCAGTTGACAGTCGGGCAGTTTATAATAATGGACCTTACACTTGATTGTATTACATTATAATTGGTCATGCGTCAGTGGAAAGTTAGGCAGTTGCAATTCCAAATTCCAAAATTTAACAACAATGGCACAAGACTCACACTCCAAGACAAAACAAAGGCAACAGCAACAACAACAACAACAGCAACAACAGCAGCAGCGACATCAACCACATCAAAGAAATGATATAAAATGGCATATATAATATTTCATAACACGAACTGGAAAGTCGTTAGCTCTTTTTTCTTTTAGTCAAGCCAAATCCGCAGAGTTGAAATAACAATTGACTAAGCATTTGCAACAAAGTCACTTGGCTAGGATAGTCGCAGTTACGTAAAGCGATCATTGAATATTATATACAGCCACTCAAGTAATTAGCTTGACAAAGTCTAAAATTTACATATTTTATTTTGGAAAAATGAATTAAATACATAAATTATTTCCTTGGTTTTCAATTATTATTTCACTTATATTTTTAATATTTCTAATAATTCTTGAATTATTTTAAAGTTAAAAAATTACATATTTTATTTTGGAAAAAAGAATTAAATACATAAATTATTTCCTTGGTTTTCAATTATTATTTCACTTATATTTTTAATATTTCTAATAATTCTTGAAATATTTTAAAGTTAAAGTTAAAAAATGACAAATTTTATTTTGAAAAAAGAAAATATAATTTCCTTGTTTTTTAAAATTCTTATAATATTTTAAAGAAGAAAATCATAAAATCCATTGCGTTTTACTATTTTAAAAAATTAAATACAAATTTATAAATTTTTTTCCTCGTCAAAACAATTACCAGACTAACTGTTTAATATTATTCATAACGAATTTTTAATGCCAGAACATAAGCATAAATAAGCAATTGGTCATGCCAAAAGAATGAGGAAATATATTATAAACTATATACATACATATTTGTATGTGTTCTAATCTAATTATTGGCCATTAAGTAAAAGTTATGAGGTGGGCGTGTAGTTCAACAACTAGAGCTTGAGTTGGACATGACTCATAGACTATTCAAAAGAAACATAAGACAAAAAAAACGAATTAAAACAGAATTTGAGTGCTACACTTTTTGTGAGCGTAAAGTGAAAGTTCAGTTGGATAAGTTGAATAAGCCGCAAGTAAAACAAACGGAGGCGCCACCAACTCATTATGACCTTGCCTTGTCTGCAATCAAAAGCACCGTCAAAAACAGTGTTACTAGCAATACTAGTTGCAGTAAAAGTAACACTAACACTAGCAGTAATATTAATAATAATACTAGCAATAATAATAATAGTAATACTAGTACAAGCAACACAAAAACCAGTTAATAATTTATGTATTGTGCAACAACGTGGCATTACAGTGAGCACAATTAAGTTACAACCTCAACCTATGCCGCCAATTGGCTGGAACGTGAGCGCATTTCTCATAATCCAAGCCAAAAGCCAACTGACCATAACCCCAACTACCAACTACCAACTTCCAGTCACAGTTCCAGTTCCAGTTATAGCTCCAGTCCAACTAACCACTCGAAAGTCCAATTCAATTCACATTAAGCCCTAATCATCAAATTTGACTATGGACTTGAACTAAACGTGTCTTTTATCAAACAAACTAAGCCTAATGAATACTTAACCCCTGGACGAGATAATTTCTGAGAAAAAGCGCCAAAATAAAAAATAAAATAGATTGATTGTCTAATTCACTTTCACTTTGGCAGTTTACAAATCTATTAAGATTTATGACCGTTCCACAAGCTTATGTATTGAGGTCCGGCTTGAATTTTGTTTGGCTTTGTTTGCAAACTTTGTGCCGCTCACAAAGCCAAGTTAACAATCCGGGACAGACAGGGGAATCGGACTGAAGTGAAGTACAGACATACATTCCAATTTCGGTTTGAATTCATACTTATGAAAATGTCATGTAAAACAGCAACAGTACTTTCCACGCCCTGTCACAAGGAAAACAACAACAACAACCGAAAAGAAGTAAAAACTAAAAAAAAGATAATGACACAACGCTTTAGTATAAACAATAATTAATTTTAATGTGGCCAAATTAGAGCGTCAGCAACAAGATGACAATTAAAAGAAAACGAACAAAAAGGCCAATTAAAATTAAAAATATCAAAAAAAACAAATACACAAGTACTCAGTTTGTATGGATGAATGCATAAACAACAACAACAACAACAACAGCAAACAACAAACAAAAATTGCACTCAGCGATGCATAAGAAGACGACGCATTCGAACATACGAAAATATCAAGTTGTCTGTTATTTTACATATATGTACATATGTGTATATATATTTATGCATTTAGAGGAGTCTCTGAGAAGTTAGTTGTGTCAGAAAATGTACCAAGTTTATGAGGTTTAAATGAAATGAAGTGGCTTTTAAATAGTTGTACAAAAATTATCGTTATGAAATTATTTTATTATGACATATACTGTAATAGAATATAATAATATTAATAATATTAGTATTAGAATATATATTATTATAATAATTATGTGGCAAAAAGGTGTTATCAAGACTATTTTGCTTAAATCAGGTTTAGCTGCCTTAAAAACTTGCAGCCATCGTTCCCATGGTGGAATTATAATACGTTCTCAACATTTCAGCTTATTAATTTCACCATATTACTCCCAACTGTGGTTAAATTAAAAATAAGGTGACGTATTCCCTGTATCTCAAGTATTCTCATGGTGAAATAAGAATACGTTTTCATTTCACCTTATTTATTCCATCTTTTACATACTAATCCCTGCGGTGGTGAATTTCTTAATAAGGTGACGTATTCGCTGTATGTCGAGTATTCTCATGGTGAAATTAGAATACGTTCTTAGTATTTCACCTTATTAATTCACCTTATTACTTCCAACTGTGGTGAAATTATAAGCAAGGTGGCGTCCCTGTATCTCGATTATTCTCATGGTGAAATTAGAATACGCTCTAAGCATTTCACCTTACTAATTTCACCTTTTACATACTAAGCCCAGCTGTGGTGAATTTCTAAATAAGGTGACGTATTCGCTGTTATTTGAGTATTTATTTATTTGATCGAATGCCAAAAACTTCAGTGAATGAATAAGTTAACTTGTTAACAATTTACCATGCGATGCGAGTGCCGAGTTTTTGCTCCTGCCAATAATACTTTATATGTACTTGTGTGTACTCATACATACATATATGCTGCTTTACTACCATTGATTTAGTTGTGTGCAATTATCTAAAGTCGGTGTTGAGCTAATTAATTTATTGCCCCATTGCCTGAGCACTCTGTTTTAGTGTCGCTAATTATCCAACAGTTGAGTTTTCGGTTTCATTGTGAAAGTGAAGCAAAAATCAGACTCAGATCGAGTAGAGTCGAGGCAGGCACAACAGACAGACAGACAGACAGACTGACAGACAGTTAGCCGCAATGGCGAGTGACTAAATGTGATTGCTAACGCGTGCAAATACACAAACACACACACACATAGCCGTTTTCTGTTGGTTATTGCCACCTGACAAACTAGCATCGGCAACAAGCAGCAAAATCAGCACAGCTGCAATAGCAAATCGTTAATCAATTTCAGGCAGGTTGCCAGTGTGTCCACAAGAGTGCATAAATAGAGATCGTTAATGCCACAAACTCATGTACACACACATGTATCATATACATATATACTTGGCTCAGCTTTTGGTCATTATGCCCTTAATACTTTTCCTTTTCTTTTCTATTTTTACTTTTTTGCACTTTTTGCACTCTTTATTTTGCCAATGCACTTCACACTCCACAAAACTCTCTCTCTCTCTCCCACAACAGAGCGTGTCGAGTGAAATGAAATGATATTAAAACAAATGTTATACCTATGCATATGTATTTGGCAAGTACTTTTGTCGGTTGAAGCCATTCATCCTTCCCCTTTCCCTTTCCCTCTTTAGACCCTGAGCATTCCCAAAACCATGTGGCAGCTCTTTAAGCCGGCTCAAAACGTGGCCCAAACTTGTTTTAAGTGTTGAACTGAAAATGCAATTGCCTCAATATCATATTTCACTAAATTCCCTACTCAAGATAGACAATTTTCGACTTAGTTCTCAGTTTACTAGCTTAGTACTTAGACATATATTATATAAATTTAATTATAAATATTCAAAACTTTGCTGGAATTTAAAAATAATTAAAGAGACTATAAAGACACATGAATGTGCTTCCGGCGTAGTACAAATTTAATTTTACGAGCACCAGATTATAGTAATTTTCATGAAATTAATTTACATACAGTAATCGTAAAGTGGACGGTAAAGTAAAGTAAACTTGGGTGTTGCCACAGACATTTAAGTCAAGGCCAGATTATAAAAAAACAAAAGTCCATTATTACAAAAGAATACAGTTTTTCGATTTCGATTGAATGATTGGAATAACATTTCATTGTATGAATCAATTATTGTTTGACTTGCACTTTTCATTATTCCGACTACTGAATACCCGAACATAACAAATAAGAATATGCGCTGGCTTTCTTTCATCTTATAAGATCAACTTATGATCAGAGTAGTCAGTTAATTATGGTTATATTTCTCTATATATTGTTTTCATGTAAAACAAATGTAAGTTTTACAGAATTTGTGTTGTGGGCCAGTCGGCAATTGTTGTTAACACACCCACGCTATGTACATTTGGCCAATGCCAAGCCAAGACTCAAAGCGACGGTACACGACGGTACTACACTGAGCTTTTTATACTTGGGCCGGAAAAGTCATTAAGAGCACATTTTGGACGGTAAAATGACCTTCTATTAAAACACAAAAACAAAACAAAAATCTCACACCATTTCGGCACCAAAGTTCTATGTTAATGTTATTCGCACCATTCGCAAATTCTTCAAATGTTCACAATACAAATTTGGAAATAATCGTACTCGTTTTATTTTGTTTTTCCGTTTCGGATACGGATTCGAATTCAGTTTAAAAGCGACCCGCCCAATTAACAACTGTCCATACAAGTAAAACGATTTAAATTGAATTAATCAATGCTGCGCTTTGTCGCAACAATGACTTTAATTATTTCTGTTCTCTTGAGCTAAGAACGGGCGAACGGGTTTCCAAACCGAACACAAAATTAGCATCCGTTTAGATTATTCCACGATTTGTCGTCCAACTGTCATAATGAGGATATAGCACTAATTCCAGTTGTCAAACAAAACATTGGAATGTTTCTAACCAGCGGGAACACCCTGTATCCGTGTCGAAAATAGTGTGTGGTGAAAAAGTGTGCACACATCCTGAACATCCTATTTTGCCCAAACTGCAAGCAAGCAGTTATACTGTGTGGTGAGAAAATCAACATGCAAGCAGTTCAATTCAAAAGTGTGGGTGTGGTGAAAAGGTGTGCACACATCCCAATTCGATTCTTTTAGTCCGATCGCTAATAGTATTAATTAATTAATAGTTTAAATAGTTTAACAAATAACATCTGTGTTTATGCAGCATATAAAGATTATCGCTTTAATGAATATTTAAAAACTTTAAATGGTAACAAATTGGCTTCCGCAAGATATCATCTCATTTTTTGACTGCTTGATTTGTCAAGCTTAAGCAGTGTGTAGGATTGTGAGTGTGTTTGTGTGCATCACACTTACAGTGCATCACAGTTGAAATGAATCAGAGAATTATACTTATTAAGAGGGTAATAAGTGCACATATTTGATTGTTTCAATTGAACTTGTAATGCATTTTAATTAATTGGCATACATAAATGTATTATTCTATTTTAGCGAAAGTCGCAAAGTCGAACAATTGATTTACTTATTAATCAGTGTAAATGCGAGCCACGTACCTTGTGGCAAATGAAGTTCGTGTCCTCAATCTTTTGTTTTGCATCGCATGCAATTCTATTGAACTGATAGCGCATTTGCATGGCGTGTGTGTGAGTGTTGATGTGTGTGGGTGTGTGTGGGCGTATGACTCTGACTAGCTGTAATTGTAACTGTAACTGTTACTGTGACTGTAACTGCAGCTGTGTTTGATCAACAACTAAAGACAAGCAAGCAAGCAAGCAGTGGGGGCAAGAAGTTTGCATTATTTTGAAATTTCCCTTTTGTTATGTTTATTTTTTTGCTATAATGGCATTGCCCATCAACTGAGAGCCGAAAGTAACACTTCAATTGTGGTATATTCAAATACAGTCATGGCAGTCGCAATAGAAACGATGTAATATTCTGTGTATTTTTTGTTTTTTAATATTTTGTAGAAAAGATTTTCTTTTAGTTAATAAATTTGTTGAATAACTAATTGGTAGCGTTTCAAATTTGATTTACAAAAGTCTGCTTAAAAAATTAAAAAAAAATATATATAAGTATAAAAATCTTAGAACTTAAAAAACCAATATATAATATGAGTATTTTCTTTTGTGACATTGATTTTATATTAGTTTATAAATTCATTTAATACCTTTTTGGTAGTAATTCAAATTTTGTTTTTTTAAATAAGCCTGCTTAAAATATTTAAACTTGAAAAACTAAAATTTAAAATCGCTACTTTTAAACCGTTTCTTTTACAATTAACAATTGGCTTAAAAAGTAACAAATTGCATGTGGTTTCTTTGATTTTTACCAATACTGTATGTGTTTACTGCAAGTGCGAAACAGGCGAAAATTAATTTGTCTGTGCAAATTGTATGTTCACATATTTGTACGAATCCAAGTTGTACAAATGTGAATGTGTGTGTATTGGGCTTAAACTTTAAAGACAATAAAAAATCGAAATCTCAAGCGCTTATGGCCATTAAAAGTTATGGCCAATGGCTGTGGCTTCTAGTCGAAAAGCAAATACAAGACAAGACAAGACTAGAGTTTTGCACTTAATTAGTTACTCGAAACGCGCGAATTGCGTCATCGTCGTCATCGTTGAGCTGATTGAACTCTGGCGATTGCAACAAAGCCGAATGGCAACAAAACAACAACAACAAAAAACACCGAGATACTGAGATACAGATATAGAAACTGTGGCCAATTTGCACTTAATTTAAAACGTAGCTGGGCACGATTTGAAGTTGAAGTTTGCGCTTGTGTTTGAAAATTAATTGAAAAGCGCCAAGTTCACACACAAAATTAATAGAAAGTATTAACAAAGCCATTTGTTTTGTTGTGTTGTATTTGCAGACAAACAGCCGGATCAGACATCGGCCGGCTCCTACTGGCAGCAGCACGTGGCCACACCCAGTAGTTCCAGCTCCAGCTCCAGCTCCAGCTCGACGCCCTTCGATTCGCCCTTCTATTCGGCGACGCATGGCCTCGTTCAGACGCACCCCTCGCTGGCTGCCGCCGGCGTGCCACGCCCCGTGCCCCTCAGCAGCAACAGCTTGGGCAGCGGATCAGCAGCTGCGGGAGCGGCGAATCCATCGCTGACCGCAGGCAGCGGATATTTGAATTCACGCGGCACGCTGCCCAGCTCCGCACGGTATCCGGCGAACAAGATCAGCGGCACCGTCGTGGAGCCCAATCCCAAGTCGCCCTTCCGCCATCTGGACTTCTCGACCAGCGCCACCGCCGAGCTGCGACGCAATCCCGCCCTGTCCGCGCCCGACGAGTGCGCTCGTGCCTGTCGAGAGGGGGAACCGCCGAGGATCTGTTACTACCACTTCACGCTGGAATACTACACTGTGCTGGGCGCGTAAGTAATTCAATTACGATTATTCATTAACTTTTATGTTGACTCTAACAAAAGTCAGGCCTTTTATTGTTGTACTAAGTAAGGAGAAAGGTGAATTAGAAACCGGAAACCTGATTCAAATCCATAAAGTTGAAAGTGTGATCATCAGCTGACTTCAACTTCAACTGACGTATCCATAAAGTGGCAGTTGCAATTAAGGCATCATAAACGTAAAGTCCGTACTAGGATTAGGTGTCATTGACATTGGCAGAGGCATCTGTGAGTTGCAAGCTAACTGTTAAGCTGCTTGACTGGCAGATACATACCTCAGATAAAGATACAACTTCATATATAAGCAGATTTATGCATATTTATATAGTTACACTTATAGCTACAGATGCAAATAGATATAGATACAGATTTAGATGCATATACTAAAAGATACTACTATTTATCTACATATTTCTAGTGTTAATGTATATAGATATATATAGAAACAGATTAATATGAATACAGATATATATAGAAACAGATTTAAATATATATAAGATACATTTATCTATTTAGATATACAGATATATAATTATTAAAATACTTTTAGATACTAATAATGATAAATATAGATAAAGATCTATATGAATATAGACTCGGAAACAAAGAGATAAAGATAATGCCGCATTTATAAATAGATGCTGACTTATATGCATATACATTATAGATACAGATACAAGCACGGTTACAGATACAAATTCGAATCAAATTAAAGCAGCCGGAAAAAAAAAAACTAAGCTCTAAGCTGTCAACGCGTCATCGTCAAGCAAAAACGTTAGAGAGAGAGAGAGGTACATAGGGAGTGCGAGTAAAAGAGAGAGATGCATACAAATTATTCCCACGCCATAAGTGCTGTTATGGCAATAAACAAACAAAAAGGCCCAACTACGAGTTCGCTGCACAGACAAAGGCAAAAGCAAATGCAAATGCAACTCACAGCAAACTCACAATTCGCAAGCTGCAAGTTACAAGTTACAAGTGTAAACAACAAGCCTCAACCTCAGTCTCAGTCTCAGTCTCAGTTTAAGCCTCAGCTCCGGTTACGGATCTCAGCTGTTGCCCTACTGCGCCAATAGACGTACTTACCATAATAACGGGGTCTACTCAACGTGCTAACACTATTGCTATTCGTAGTACTGCAGTATCTGCAGTGTCAACCTGACAGCATCACAGATACACAGATACACAGATACAATAGTTCGCCAACCTCAACGGATAAAACAACCAAGTGAAATTCAAATTCATACAAATGCAGCGTTGAAATTGAGATGAATACAAAAATATACAGATAATGAATAATTTCCATAAATAATAATAAATATGTATATATTTTTACAACGTGGGCTTAAAATCAAATAGATACAGATTTATGTAGGAGATTAAGTACTTAAGGATTCGCAATACATCAGAGATGATTATAAATATACACACATCCATAGATGCACATAAGTAACTATTTAAGTATACATTAAGTTTATTACAAACCTATATATTAGACTCAGATATAATTAATAGTTATACTCGAATTTTCAAATAAAGCTAAGTGTTTATCAACTAAAATGTATCCTAAAATCCTAAAAATTACTATTTTAACCCCTTTTTCCTACTTTTCACGCAAAAAGTGGCTTTTTAGCAATTTTCAAAAAATTATAAAAAATACTAGCAAAAATATTTTTTAAAATTTTTTTTTGCAGTCACTCCTAAAATTGTTTGAAGAATGTTTTTGCATCCCAACATTTTTTGGAAAAAGTCGAGGAAAAAAGTTTTGAAAGTTGACTTTTTTTGAAATTCAAATATTTCAATGGGTACTTAATGGGTTAGGAAAGTTATGCATCATTCAAACGGAATTTAGATGACCTTTCCAAATATATTTTTTTCAATTTGAAGACTTGACTTACAATAGCTGTTATAGTAAAAGAAAGAGTGCACCTATTATTTTGTCCATGAGTGTATAGGAGATTAAGGACTTAAGGATTCGCAATACATCAGAGATGTTTATAAATATACACACATCCATATATGCACATAATTAACTATTTAAATTTACATTAAATTTATTACAAACCTATATATTAGACTCAGATATAAACTCGAATTTCCAAATAAACCTAAGTATTTATCAACTAAAATTTTATTGTAAACTGACATTAATAGCAACCTATCATGTTATATTTGTTTCATCTACCAAAATATATTTTAACATAAAAAATAAGATTCTGCTAACTTCTCCTTCAAGTCTAGTTTAATAACCTCAGCTGTCCATTAGTCGCAATACACATTGAAGACTTAAACGCAGTCGGACAACTTAATTAGTACATGTATTAAGTGTAATATATTCGCACATTGAGCACATTAGTTGATGCCAGCAATCATGCATCGTGTAATGCATTAAATCGTACGATTTGCATCCATTTGTAAACTGCATCCGGACATGATCAATAGACGATCATGATTAACTTCCTGTCCATGATGATATATATATTTTTTGTCGAAACTGAGATCTAAAGACATCTCTGTCTTTTCTCCACCTTTATAACAATTTATTTGCTTACAGTGCCTGCCAGGTGTGCACGCCGAATGCGACGAATACTGTGTGGAGTCACTGTCAGTGCGTCTTGGCCGATGGCGTTGAGCGTGGCATTCTGACGGCAAATCGTATGATTCCCGGACCGAGTATCCAGGTGTGCGAGAATGATAAGGTCGTCATCGACGTGGAGAACCACATGGAGGGCATGGAGGTGACCATTCACTGGCACGGCATCTGGCAGCGTGGATCGCAGTACTACGACGGTGTTCCGTTCGTCACCCAGTGTCCCATTCAGCAGGGCAACACGTTCCGCTACCAATGGACGGGCAATGCCGGCACTCACTTCTGGCACGCCCACACGGGTCTCCAGAAACTGGACGGTCTGTACGGCAGCGTGGTGGTGCGTCAACCGCCCTCAAGGGATCCCAACTCGCATCTCTATGACTTCGATCTGACCACACACATCATGCTGATCAGCGATTGGCTGCACGAGGATGCCGCGGAGCGTTATCCTGGCCGACTGGCTGTCAACACTGGCCAGGATCCCGAGTCCATGCTGATCAACGGCAAGGGACAGTTCCGGGATCCCAACACGGGCTTCATGACCAACACGCCCCTCGAGATCTTCACGATCACGCCGGGCAGACGCTATCGCTTCCGCATGATCAACGCCTTCGCCTCCGTCTGTCCCGCCCAGGTGACGATCGAGGGCCATGGCATGACTGTCATCGCCACCGACGGCGAGCCCGTGCATCCCGTCAATGTCAACACGATCATTTCATTCTCAGGTAGATCACAGTCTCTTTAGTCTCTATCTTTTCTAACTCTCTTCTCCCTCTCTGCTTGATCCAGGTGAACGTTATGACTTCATCATCACCGCCGATCAGCCCGTGGGCGCCTATTGGATCCAACTGCGCGGTCTCGGCGAGTGCGGCATCCGTCGTGCCCAGCAGCTGGCCATTCTCCGCTACGCCCGCGGTCCCTATCAACCCGCCTCCGCGCCTCCCACCTACGACGTCGGCATTCCCCAGGGTGTGGTAAGTTATCAACAGCATTTCCCTACTTGACAACAATCTTCACTTTGAAAGTACAGAAAAGTATTCCTTACTTCTGATAATCAGTTAGTAATCTCTAGATTCCAAATTTACGGATAGAGTTCTCTATATCTTCCTTATAAAGGAGAACAGCTCTTAAGCAATAGAAGTTTAGGTGCACTGATGAAAAAAGGTTCAAAGTTAAGAGTTCAAGTTCTTAAAAATAGGAAAACCATCTTCATTGCAAGATCACTTAGTTTTGAAATTTTGCCTTTATATTAAAAAGTTTTTAAAATGGTTTTGAAAAATTTAAAAATTATTTTAAACGAATATATCTTTCGACTTATTTACAAGAAAAGAATAATATTCAGCAGGGGGAAATAATAGATAAGAATATAAGTGGATTAATCTTTAAAAGTTAATTTGATAACATTTTAAGGTTATCTTTTGTTGGGAGAACTTGTTTAAATTCTATTATTATTTATTCAACCTTTCAAGATCAAGCTGAAATTAAAAATACAGAATCTAGAAATGCAATAATTAGATTTAGTGCAGGAAATGTGATCTACACATTTAATTTTAAGCATTTTTTAGAGCCTTAGAAGCAACTTTTATGCAACTTTCATCTATATCCAAGAGAAGTCTATCAGTTCAGATCAGGGATGGGATTTGAGGTTGGAACAACGCTGCAGAATTATATACATAAATACTTCCACGTAGAATTTCCGATGCACTTTCTTTTCTCAAGATTGAAACTGAGAAGCTGTAAGTACATGTATAATAAATAAATATGCCTATCAAATATCTGTAATGGGATTGTAAATATCTATATATATATATATTGTAATAATATGTATATCTCTTGTAAATATATAAAGAGAGATAGAGAGCGAGAAATCAAAGACTGCATAATTAAATACTTTTCTCTATCTTCTACCCCAAAAAAATCCTTCACTCCAATCTTATAATAAAAATGCACCACCTGCAACAACAACAACAACAACACACAACTATGCAATTGTTGTTGTGCCGCACATGTATATATGTACAACCCAATGACATTATGACACTATGACATACCGAACAACAACAACAACAACAACGACAACAACAACAAAAGGTCATGAACCCCTTGGACGCACAATGTAACCGTCAACGGAACGACGCCATCTGCGTGAGTCAATTGAAAAACGCCCTCGAAATCGATCGAGGATTGCTCGCCGAGAAGCCGGACGTGAAGATCTTCCTGCCATTCCGTTTCTTTGTCTATCGCGCCGAGGATCTCTTCCAGCCCAACACCTACAACCGATTCCTGGGTAAGTGTAAACGAGAGTAACCTAATAATAAACTATAAAAGCTTTGATCGCATACCGGAATTCAATTAAAATTTACTAAATCGAAAAAATATCAATATGTGCATAGACAATCTATCAATACTAAAACATAATCGAAATCCGCTAAGTTCTATAAAATTTAAATCATTAAAACAGTGGTATCCATAATGCCAAAGGCCTATCCCATGGGATAGGAGCTCATAATTACAGAAAGAGAGAATACGTATGTTCTATAAATAGCATGTTCGGCGGCTTGTTCTCTCACGACGCTTGTGTTCGGCTTTCTGTTCTCTCACAAAGCATCGGATCGGCTGATCCTTTTTGATGTCAGTCGCTGAGCTGTGTTCAATGAGGAGAGACTATACATAGCTAGACTCTTAGTATCGTACACTGCAATGCTTTGCTGTCTTTACGTTGACAACTGTAACGAAGCGACAGTTCAAATGTGCTTTCATTTAATATTTTCAGTGTAAAGCAGTTAAACGAATCGTTGAATTTGTGTTTCGCTTTTATGTATATAAGCGCAATGTTCGATTGTGTGAGTTTGGACATCATAGAATCATAAAATTAAAAGATTCAAAATAATAGTTACATTTCAATTTTTAATAAAATGTGGTATGAAATGATATTTGAACTAAATTGTTGTTCTAGGTTCAACTTAGGGGACAACTCTTGTTTTTAAAATTGATATCTGACTACTTAATAAAAGCTAAAAGTAAATAAAAAAATAATAAAAAGGGATAAAATAGTTAAATAGTTATTCCTGTTTCTGGTATTTTATTTTAGTAGCTAATTTCTTAATAAAATATTGGATTTCATTTCATCATTTTTAGTGGCTCCCACGGGCGATCATGTGATCTCGCTGATCGATGAGATCTCCTATTTGTCGGCCCCCGCCCCGCTCACGTCGCAGTTCAACGAGATCAATCCGGAGCAGTTCTGCAACGGAGACAATCGTCCGGCGGACTGTGGACCCAATTGCATGTGCACCCACAAGATCGATATACCGCTCAATGCCATCGTAGAGGTTGTGCTCGTCGACGAGGGTAAGTGATCTTCGAAAAAGGAGATCAATCAGAAATTTACCTAATTTAAATTTCTTTATTTTTTGATAGTACAACAACCGAATCTGTCGCATCCATTCCATTTGCACGGCTATGGCTTCAGTGTCATCGGCATTGGCCGATCACCCGACTCCACGGTGAAGAAGATCAATCTGAAGCACGCCCTCGATCTGGACAGACGCGGCCTGTTGCACAGACAGTACAACTTGCCACCGACCAAGGATACAATTGCCGTGCCCAATAATGGCTACGTTGTGCTCCGTTTCCGAGCCGATAATCCTGGTAATTGAATAGTGATCTTCTCTTGATCGATCGAAGGATGATCTTAATCACACGTTTCGTTATAGGTTTCTGGCTGTTCCATTGTCATTTCCTGTTCCACATTGTCATCGGCATGAATCTGATATTGCAAGTGGGCACAAATGCGGATCTGCCACCAGTGCCACCTGGTTTCCCCACCTGTGGCGATCACACACCGCCCATACCCATTAACTAAGCAACATATGGGGAAGTTTCGCTTACTAAACAAACAAACAAACAACAACAAGAACATCATAAGCAAATTTAATACAAGAAAAGAACAAGAAATAACTAGAAAGTGGACCTGCCAACTGAAACCAGCTGAACAGTTTGTACAAAGTTTTTTTTTATAGAAAAAGGAAAAGATGAAGATCAGCACAATGAGTATGTATGTACACGTCTGTATATACCCTGTAAAGCACAGCTTCCTGTATGATATTACCCCCTCTTGCCCCCACTTTCCACCACTTTCCCTTGCCTCGTTCCGCACAAGCTTGCCACAAAAAGTTGCATCAAGCAATCAGAAATCTATTTTTTACCCTAAAACCCCATTTGGAAATAATCGAAAAAACAAATGTAAAAATCAGCCATAAAATATAAGATCCCCCCCTCAAGATGCCTTTGACACTCGGATGCCTTAACATCTGCCGAGTGCTTAATAATGTTATGTTTAAAGTGTATATTTAAACTAATGTATGTGTATAGAAAGGGCCGAAAATGAAAACACGCTGGTGCCTAAACAAACAAAAACAAAATTCTCTGCAAATTTCGACAGAGTTTTTTTTTGTGTGTGTGAAATGCGAATGGAAAGGAATATATACTTGTATAATGTATATCTCTATATAAATCTCTTTTAAAATAATTATAAATGTACATAAAATGTCTATATAAATGAATTATGTATGTATATTATGCTTAACTATATCTTATCTTGTATGTAATGCCTAAATGCCTAGGGTCTATTAAATCCAATATACTCTCACATTTTGGCTTCTCACAGTCATAAATATTTAATAGCTGCGAGTTTGGACAATTATCAATTAACGCACAACATGCATTTGCTATTTGTTTAAACAAAAAACAAAAACAAAAAATCAATATTTAAACTGGAAAAATGAAACTGAAACTGCAGATTTGTAAAGCATGAACAGAAACCCAATTAACTGCCCGTTAAATGTATATTTATTGTTTAAATCAATTTTAATAAAAATGTGTAAAATAAAAACAAAAATGTGTGCCACAAAACTTTCTTATTATACACCAACTATATCCTTAAATTTATATATAAATCTACAGTTTGGCGAGTGAAAAATTTGACAAAATAAAAAATTTACACATTTCAACATTTGCTTAAAATTTACTTGAAATAATTTTAAAACAGGGTACAAAACAATTATAATTTTGAAAACAAATATTAAAAAATAAAAGTTATTTGTTGATTTTTCTCAAAAAAAAATTAAATAAAAACTCGTATTTTTCGATCTAAATAAAAAAAAAATTAAAAAATATTTAATAATTAAACTTCAATTTCTATTTCAACATCATAATTTAACTCTTTTTTTGCAATTTTTATAATAAAAATAGAAAAATAACTTTTAAACTTTGATTTTCAATTAAAAATTGAAACTAAAAGTTTATCTTTATTTCTCATAATTCTGATTTGCGATCCCTGGCTTTAAATTTTTAAAACATAAATTAAATGTGTGATTTTTGTATTTGGTTAATAAACTTACTTGACTTACTGTTTATCACAATTTTCTTCATATATTTGCACCAAGCCTCAACGTTTGTTATCTTTCTCAGTTAAGTAACTATGCGATTCTAAAACAATTTAAACTCAAAAAAAAAAGATATACATATAAAATGATCAGTTTTTTAAGAATTTTTGTTTGATATTGTTTACAGATACTCAACCCGTTGGATGCGATTTGCGATCGCAAACGTGCGGATGCGATCTGTGTGTCCAATCTGAAGAATGCAAAGAAAGTGGATAAAAGCGTTTTGGTCGAGCGGCCCGATGTGAAGATCTTTTTACCTTTCAGGTTCTATGTGTACGATCCGAAGAACCTCTTCATACCGAACACCTACAATCGATTTCTGGGTACGTTGTGGCTATACATATTTTTGGATAGATCGATCGATCGATCGATCGATTGCCTTCTAACTTTTGCTTCTAACACTAACACTTGACTTTTTTATTGCTCGTTACTAAACAATGATCGACTTAAATGCTTCAATCGGTCAATCAATTGGTCAATCACACAAACTGATCGCTAACACACACACACACACACATACTCAGTTGTGCCTAGCGGTGACCATTTGACCTCGCTCGTCGACGAAATCTCCTACATATCACCTCCGGCCCCGCCGCTCTCACAGATCGACGACATTCCGCCGGAGTATTTCTGCAACGGCGACAATCGTCCGCCCAATTGTGGACCCAACTGCGAGTGCACACACATGGTTGACATACCGCTGGGAGCCATTGTCGAGGTTGTCCTCGTGGATGAAGTGCAGCAGGTGAACATCAGTCATCCCTTCCATCTGCATGGCACGGCGTTCTATGTCGTGGGCTTGGGACGATCGCCGGACAAGTCCATCAAGAAGATCAATCTGAAGCACGCCTTGGAGCTGGATCGCATGGGAATGCTGGAGCGAGACTTTTCGAAGCCACCGTTGAAGGACACCATTGCCGTGCCCAACAACGGCTATGTCGTGATGCGTTTCCGGGCCGACAATCCCGGATATTGGCTCTTCCACTGTCACTTTCTGTTCCACATTGTGATCGGCATGAATCTGGTCTTTCACATCGGCACACAGGAAGATCTGCCCCCGGTGCCGCCACGTTTCCCCCGCTGCGGTGACCATGTGCCACCTGTAACCTGGTACTAGACACCAGTATCAGCATCTGTGAATCAACCCCCTCCAAATCCTCCTGCTATACAAACTGCATCCCCAATTATTTATTAACCCGCCCTGTAGATTTTAGTGTCTGAATCGAATGTTACGGTGATAATTCTAATGTTTATGTGTATGTTTATGTTTAGTAATAGTTTCTAAGTGTGTGTTAACTCCAAAGACTATATATTATGAAGATGGACAAGTGGGAAAGGCTAAAGACGAGTTCCCGACAGTAGGATACCCGTTACTTATTTATAAAAATAAAAAATATTTTGTATTGCATACTTTTGGGCACTTGCATTGCTTAAAAACTTAAATCAGCCATGACTGTCGTTCTATTTGTGCGATCTTGTTGCGATTAACTAGGCTGATAGCTTATAATAGTAGTTAACTATATCGACTCGGCTGCTGATGCTGATCAAGAATATATATACTTTGCAGGGTCCCTGTAATACAACATACCCTTTAACCCTTATTTTTTAAGTAACGAGTATAATTATATCCACGCCATCTCAATAATATATAGTCTTTGTATTGTATTCTTAGTCTTAACGATGCAATATCCTGTCCAAAAGACGAACAGGACTTCATAGTCAAACTGCATTAATCACGATTCGTTCTATAGTCGCCTCTGATGCTGACCATCTAATCTCCCTCATCGACGAGGTCTCCTACATAGCGCCGCCGTCGCCGATGCTGTCCCAGTACAAGGACATTCCGGAGGAGTATTACTGCAATGGGGACAACAGGCCGTCGGATTGCGGGGAGAATTGTCAGTGCACGCACAAGATTGACATCCCATTGAATGCCATTGTCGAGGTTGTCCTGGTGGATGAAGTGCAGCAGATCAACATCAGTCATCCCTTCCATCTGCATGGCTCCTCCTTCTATGTCCTGGGAATGGGTCGATCCCCGGACACGAACATCAAGCGCATGAACCTGAAGCATGCTCTGGATCTCGATCAACGTGGCATGCTGGAACGCCACTATCTGAAGCCATCCCTCAAGGATACGGTTGCTGTGCCGAATAACGGATATGCCGTCCTGCGATTCCGGGCCGACAATCCTGGCTTCTGGCTGTTCCATTGCCACTTCCAGTATCACATTGTGATCGGCATGAATCTGGTCTTTCAAATCGGCACTCTCCAGGATCTACCACCCGTACCCCCCAACTTTCCCCGATGTGGCAATCACCTGCCGCCCATCACTCCCAGCAGATTATGGTAGTTCCCGCTCTTAAACGTATCTTAATATGTATCTAGCAACTAAGTGAACTAAGTGGAGAGTGGAGAGTGGAGAGAGAGGCCTTGGCGTTATAGCTTCTAGGGCCTGTTATTTATAGTTAACTTGTAGATTCGATTTCTTCCTATTTTCATTTAATAATAAATTCATGTTAAACAAAAACAATTTAAATGTATATAAATATTGCACAAACTACACTAGTTTATAACACTTTCAATCCCAGACAAAAGTGTTATACAGTATATAACAGTTATCTAAGATCTTTCCTGTTCCAAATTTACTTAGGTACAGTTATTATTTGAATGGGATAGCAACATTTCTTGAACTTATAAGCAAGTGTTATTTACTGCCAAAAAGAAAAAAAAAACATTTAAATGAAAAATCCATAAAATATATTGACTCTCTGGTGACGATGTGATAAATTTAGTAAAATTAATAATACCGTTGTTCTTTTGAACTGAATTAATTCCATCTAGACTACATATATAAAAACCATCTTGTTAAGTTAGACATAAATGGCTTTTCCAGCCAATTTATGAAGCCAACTTGGGTCTTCAATAAAAGAGTTATTATATCATTCCAATGCCGTTGTCGTTTGAATTTGGGTTCTAGATTTCACAGGTATTTTTGTTATATTTTTGTCGACGTGCAGCAGTCTTTAAAATTAATTTCATTATTTTAGATTATGTAAAATTTTTTGGTTTATTAAAGTTGTACTTTATTAAATTATTATTGAATTAATCGCAAATAAATAAAATGCACATTTAATGCACAAAAGCTGCTTGCTATGCATTAAATAAATCAGAAATTGCAGTACGCGCCACACCCTTCCACTATTACTCTTGTTTTTAACAAAGTGGCAGGACCATTAGTGTCAGACAAAAGATGGCGCCACAGTTTTGGCAGCTTATACATTAGAGGTGGAGCACTATGGATAGTGCGTTAATTTGAGCATATATGTATGTTTCTTTCTCTCTCTCTCTCTTAGCGCCGCCATCACACCAGCCAGCGCTTTCGATCGAACAACGCCAAACGTTTAATAAATATGAAAACACAATCAGCGCCATCTATAGTTGATTGTAAAAATAAAATCATCTGGCAACCTTGGCTAAGGCTGGCAACAAAAAAAGAAAAGGTGGCAGCTCTCGTGTCCCACTTTCAAAAAAAAAATGCGAAGTTTTTTCTCGACATAAGAAAATGGAACTTTTTCAATTTTGAAGCTAAAATTTTGAAAATTTTACCAGAATTATTGTTGAATTTTTCTCGAATTTCGTATTTTCTTATTTTTTTGATTTTTTACTAACTTTGCCACGCGAAGAGAAAATCGCACCAAACTAATTTTAGAATGAACTTAATTATTTTACCTAATTTTGGATTTTATTGTTTTTTTGAAATTGTTTTTACATAATTTTTAATTGATTTTTGACTACCGCGTGACTACCCTCATAAAAAACTATCGACCCACCATCGATGGCGGCTCGATAGTTCTCCACCTCTCTATATTAGCATAATGGGGCTAGAAGTATATGACCGATTCGTTCTTTCGTCAGAAATTAAGCGAATAAACTTAAACATTTTACTACGATGCAACTTAAATTATTTATCTTATATATCTTCGATAGTATATATCTGCCACAATTGGCGTTTTTGCGCCAAAACTGTCTTTTTTCCTGTTGGCATATTTGCGATTTGGCTCTTTTTTCATCATTACAGAGTCAGTTATTTTGTATAGTTTTAGGTTGAAGTACATATTTATTTTTATATAATAACATAATAATCACTAGATTAAAATTAAAATGTGAAATACTTTCGAAATATGTGTTATTGCTTTAACTGTTTGTGAACGTAATATTTTTTATTTAATTAAATGCAAAAATAACATGAACTGCAATAAACAAGTTTTGGCTCTTTTATAGTCAATTTGGCTAATTTTTTATTTGCTTTTGGCTCAATCAGAATTTTTAAGTGGCAGCCGAGAACACCCTTAATGTATCGATAGCCGCTCGATGTTTCTGTTTCAGTACTTGTTGGCATTTTCCAGCACTTATAATCAAAGTGCAACTCTGCGGGGCACGAAGGCGTTGGTTGTTCATCTACCAAGAAAATTCATCGTCATTTTGCATGAGAAAAAAAACGTCGAATTTTTAATTGTAATACATTTTATACGAAACGAATAACGGTAGACGCATAAGAATCAACAAATTTGTGCCATTTTGTAAGCATATTAAGTGTCGAGTTCGTGCTGAGTGTTACAAAAAATATAATTAATTGTAAGTGAGAAAAAGTTGAAAGAGCGTGAAAAAATTCCACACACACACACATACAACTACGCGCACACACAGCTATTCAATCGAATTCACAGACAATATACGTATGTATGTATTATACATAAATGCGAGTGGATGATGATGTTTTTGGAACAAACGCAGGAAGAGTTGGTGGTGGCGGGCGAGGAAACAAACCTATGACGCGACCATTGGACTATCTCATAAAAACATTCGAATATATACTTAAAGAAACATAAATATATATGTGCATTGAAAGTAGTGGCAAATCTCCAAAATATAAAATCACGGGCTTTCAAATACATATAGTATATACATAGATCTATCTATGTATATGTATCTTTGTACATATGTATGTATCATGTGCTGAACAATTGGAGACGGTTAGCAAAGCATTGCAGCTTGTTTTATATAGACATATATATTTAACTGGCCAAAAGAACCCCCACTTCCAACAACGGGTGATTGTCAAAAACGCCTCATGCGGCTGTTCGCTGATGCTTCTTCTTTTCTATAGATCGTCAGCAGCAGCAGAGGCAGTAAGAACAACAACAACAACAACAAATAAGCAAGCAAGCAAGAGAGCCATTCAAAGTGTATGACTCAAGTGTGTGTGAGAGTGAGAGATTGTGGCTCCTCTACGTGTGTTGATTTGTGTGTGTATGGATGGCTTTTTCACTTTGATATTTTCAACCAGCTCGCGCAGTTTTCGCAAATAAATTAAACACAACGCATCGTCGACGTCGTCGTTGCATCTGCTCTGCCACTTCCAGAACCTCCAATGACGACGATTCGCAAGAAATTGGTAATTGTCGGCGATGGTGCCTGCGGTAAAACTTGCCTTCTGATCGTCTTTAGCAAAGATCAATTCCCCGAGGTCTATGTGCCGACTGTCTTCGAGAATTATGTCGCCGATATCGAAGTCGATGGAAAGCAGGTAAGCTTATGTTTATAGTCCACCTAACTATCCACCACCAACACCGCCAATACAGCATGTAAAATCATCTGATCATCGATTTGTTATTTGTATATTTTCATTTTATATTCTCCACTAGCATCTCTCTCTCTCTCTATCTGTCCCCCCACATGCCACCCATTCCTCTCTCCAGTGCACTAGACTTGTAAAAAAAAAAGTTGTGAGTCAATATCAATTGTCGGAAGGCATACTTGACTCCGTCTCTCCCGCACTCCCGCTCATCCTCTCCTTGCACATATAAAACGACACAAACACACGCACACATGCAGCCAGAGTGGTACGCACGAATACACACCGACAGGGCTAGTACTACTACTAATACAAGTACTTGTATAGCAAGCTCCCTTCCTTCCGTTTCTTGCTGTACTGTGCTGTGCTCTGCTCTTGCTCTTTCCATTCGTCTTATACAAGCCCGTTGCGCACATACAGTTTTGCGCGTTGCCTCACTCACTCACTCTCTCTCTCTCCATGTCTCTCTTCCTACCTTCCCCCGCATCCAATTGGTACCTGTGCTCACGTTTGGAGCCAGTATCGCGCGCTCTCGCTCTCAATTGTAATACAAAAAAAAAAGAAAGAAAAGATTTTATGCCATTTTGATTTGCATTAAGTCATGATTTGTGTATTTATTTTTGGTTATTTTGCAAATTGTTTCGTTTCTAATATTTTCATACGTTTTTCGGCATAAACAATTTGCGCAGCGCAATATGGCGGCGCTTGTGTTTGGATAGCGCTTACATATGATGTACATATGTACGTAACGTAAATATAAATGTTGTTTGTATATATGTATGTGTGTATCTGTGTGTGTTGCCCCTGCGTCTGTCTGTCGTTCACGTCATTCCTACGTATTGTGTCTGATTAATACGTTCGGCATTTCCGCCAGTTCCTTGCTATCTTTCAACTTGAAGTTGACTCTCGTCTGCGACTTCGTCTTTGTGCTGTGCTGTGATGAAAACGCTTTTGTGCTACATAATTGCAAACTTAACGGGCGTTATCAGTCCATCCCATCCCATTCACAGTCCACCATCCACATCATATACATTAGTTACATGTGTGTGTTTATATACAATCAATCTTTATTAATGGCATGATTCCGTTTATTTTGTGTTACAGGTGGAGTTGGCCTTATGGGATACAGCTGGTCAGGAGGATTACGACAGACTGCGACCGCTCAGTTATCCGGACACTGATGTAATACTTATGTGTTTCTCAGTGGATTCACCCGATTCACTAGAAAATATTCCCGAAAAATGGACGCCAGAGGTAAATAAACAAAAATTGAGAATACCCTTACAAATATGTTTAACTAAACAATTTATATCAATTCGCAACAGGTCAAACACTTTTGTCCCAATGTTCCAATTATTTTGGTAGGCAATAAGAAAGATTTGCGAAATGATCCCAACACAATTCGGGTAAGTAATCGAAATATTTTGCATATGATTAACATGTTTTTAATCGATTGTTTTTGTAATTCTCGCAATTGTAGGATCTGGCAAAGATGAAGCAGGAGCCGGTTAAGCCGCAGGAGGGACGCGCTATGGCTGAGAAAATTAATGCCTTTGCCTATTTGGAGTGTTCGGCCAAGTCCAAGGAGGGTGTGCGAGAGGTATTCGAGACAGCAACTAGGGCTGCACTGCAAGTTAAAAAACGGAAGAAGACCAGATGCCTTTTGCTCTAAAAGAGCAAATATCAGAATTCTATACATACACAACAACAACAACAACCACACACACACATATACACCTTTTACAAGAATAACAAGAAATCACTGCAAAACCAGATAGCATGCGGGAATCCGGTAACTACCAACAACAACAACAACAACATGCAAACAACTAAAGCGACAACAACAAATGATGAAAATTATAAACAACACAAGAATGAACATCAAGGAACCGGGCAAATTGTCAAATGCGGATTTGATTTTATATACAGTCTAGAGTAGTTATTAACCGAAGTAAACAACAATAATAAATATTGCATTATTATTATTATTTGTAACTCTAACGGCGTCAAATCAGTCAACACAACAACAACAAAAGTACATACTCGTCGAATATATATACAAACATATATATACACTTAGATATGTATGCTTACCATGTCCGATATATCACCGTATCCGTATCCGTTGATTATTTGAGATACAAATATGTCTACTACGCTTCTTAGTGTGCATCTGTGAGCGTGCGTGCGTGCATGTGCATGTGTGTGTGTGTGTATCTGTGTTGATGAGTAATGGATGCAGTTATTCATTTTTTCAAAGTCTTAAATATGATAAACGGACTAAACAAATACTGATGAAAGAAAAAGAGTTCATAAACATACCAATTACAATTTTTTGACTCATATATATATGCATACATATATATATATATTCAAACAGAGACCGCCAATAAACAAAACAAAATAAAAACAACAACAAAAAAAGATTGAATATTATAAATACTTTGCAAACAATACACAAATGATAATGTTTAAACGTAAGCCACAAGTGAGAGATGCATTCAATTTTCACAAGCAACAAAAAAGCAAGTTCGAGTTTTTAATATTTGTATTTTGCATTAAACACAAGATAAATGAGCGTATTTTATGATTTTATAAAATACCAAAAAATATATATATATGGATATATACCTATATATAAATAATATATACAATACATATATATGTGTATGTCTCTTTTTGTATTTTGTACCGTCAAAAATCGTGTAATTCTCACACAAAACTCAAAAAAAAAGAAAATGCGCCGTTTTCTACAAAATGTTATATATACATATGCATATACATATATATTTATACATATATGCATATGTATATATACATATATATACTATTTTCTACAGTTACTATTACACCATTTAAACAACAACAAAATATGAACAAGAAATAAACGCGAAAGTAATTGTAAATTTGTGCATTCAAAGTTTTGCTTCCTATACAAATAAAAAAAAACAAAAAAAACCAACAACAACAACAGCAAACACATTTACCAGATTACCAAAATTAGAATTATATATGTGTATATGTATGTACTATATATGTATACATATACATATATAAACCAAAAAAAATCATTTCTTTTCAAAATTACAAAAAAAAAATTGAATATTTTACTAAATAAATAAAAAATAAAAAAAAAACTATAAAAAATCAAAATTCTGCGACTTTAGCTTATGGCATGTACATATTATATGGGAATAGTTTACTAATGGTAAGTATATATAAGTATATAAGTTCCCAGACATAAAAAAATAAATTATTAAAATACAACAAATACAATTCGAAAACAATTTTTCTTTAGGTTTTCACATCAATTACTTTTTTGTTTCTACAGTTATCTGAACCAAATTTAATGAATATTGGAATATTATACCAATTTTAGACATGGGGACTTGAAATTTTATTTTATACTACTTATGACATAAGAAGTTGATTGCAAAGTAAAACTGAAGATATCAAATATTTTTGAAAACACACAAGGGGGAATTTAATGAAAAACTGATTTTAACGAAATTTATTATATTTAAATGTAGAATTAATTAAGATGATCAGAATGACATACCGCTGAAAAATCTGTCGAGTTTTTGCAGTTATGAAAGTTTGAATTTGATTTGATTTTCGACAATTCAAAATTTACCTGTGTTTTTTTTATGCATAATGATTTCCTTAAGGAAGACTCGATAATTTCTAGACGATTTCTAAATATATACAAAAAAAGTCACAATTTTAACGGGGTTTCAAAAATCTTTATTGAGGGTCTTTGTTTTGTGTGTGTGTTTAATTCTTTGTTTTACATTTGAAATGTACGAATCAAATAGTTCAATTGATCACTCGCAGCGATCTAAATTGAGGTCCAAAAAAAAAAAGGAAAACAATGCAAGTTGTTGCAGTTGCTCCAAGCTTGCTCTTCTATTATAAAACTCGCATTTATCTACTAGTTGCTAGGTTTTTGTTATTGTTTAATGGGAAATACATACACGTATGTGATATTTAACATTTTGTAGTTTTTGTTTGTTTATTTTTAGGGAAAGCTTGCTTTCATTTACCCGCATTTAATTAACTGACAAAAAATAATTAAATATATTTGACAATCTTTCGATTTGTAATTTTACATAGCTCGATTTTGTTTGAATTGTTTTACTTAAATCAGTTTGGTGACAAGTTGAGTTGCTCAACAATTTCGAATTGTTGTAACATAGAGTGTTTAGACTGTGCTGTGATGCAGTAACATTGATGAGAGGAACTCATGGTGATGCTTAGAGAACGACGTTGGGGATGTTAAAAAGTAATTAACAAAACAGAGAACAGTTTAACTAATTATAATAATAATAATAATAGTATAATAATAATAATAATAGTATAATAAATAAACTTAAAAGCGTTAACACTTTAAACATTTCTGCAACTTGCATAAACTTAAACAACAAATGCAAAGCGCATGTGAATATAGTACGTTTAAAATCACATTGGACAAATTCAATGGATGCTTCATTTTCTGGTTTCTGCTCCTTGTGCATTATTAATCCTTTGGATCGTTTCGTTCTTATATGTTTAGTATACATGCGTTTTAAATTCAACATTTATTCGATTAGTTAATGTGTGTGCGCTCTTTCAATAATATTCAATATTCATATTCATATTCATAATTATAATAATAATAATACATGCACATAATACATAATTCTCTTCGTTTCACACACTTATTTCTTGGCTTGTGTTTCGTTTCGTTTCATTTGTTTTATTGGACAGTTTTGCGACTTAAAGCTCATTCTATCTCTCTTGACTTTTTCGTTAATATATAAATAGCCTGAACTATGACTTATTGGCTTTGCTAGGACTCAGTTTTGTATCGTTTCGTATTGTTTTTTGATTCAACATTATTATTATAATTTAATCGTTCAATTTAAATGCATTTTTTTTGTTTAAGTATTTGGTTTGTTTGTTTGCCAATTTGTTTGTGTTTAGGAATCAACATTCTTATAATTTATTCTACATACTTTATGTGCATTGCTAATATGTATCATTTGGATTGGTGCTTAAATATATTGATATATATATATGAATATATCTAATTTCATCTCATCATTTATCATTTGTCTTATCATTCCACTCAACAATACAAATACAAGTGGCATTGTTAACAAACAAAATTAAAAACAGAACATAAACAAAATAAAAATAAAAATTACTGACAAATGTCGCTTAGTTAGTTGCCATTTTGGCCATAACAATTACATACATAAATTCTTGTTGCTTGTTTTTGTCAACACATACATATACATACATATGTATAATTGGTTGTACCATATACGAACCGTATATATAGCCAAATAAATATATAGTAAATAGTATAACGCATTGATTATTATTGCACTGCAAATCGAAAAGTTTCCATTTCGTATTCTTCATTTTTTTTCATTTCCATCCATAAAGATGTTGTTCCAATTATTGTTGTCTTGTTGTTTAGTTCAAGTTGCGTCTACGCCTAAAAACCAAAGCGAATATGGAACGTATGCGCCACCAGCGACTGCGATGACGTGTGTGAATCTTCTCGGAGTTGTTGTCGGTGCCCAGCGCCTTTTGCATCTCCTTGCGACGAATTTCCCTAACCAGCGTATAGAACGCCTCATCGATGTAATGACGCAACGCGGCGGATGTCTCAAAGAAGGGGCAACCAAATTGATTGGCCAGATTTTTACCCTCCTCGGTGGTGACACGTCGTTGAGATTCGAGGTCCACTTTATTGGCAATCAACACCAGCGGTATATCCTCCGATAAACGAACGCGTGTTATCAATTTCCGATACTCGGATGCCTCCTGAAAGCTATGGCGATCTGTTACCGAATAGCAGATGATGAAACCCTCGCCGCAACGCATATACTGGTCCCGCATCGCCGTGAACTCAACCTGTCCAGCAGTGTCGAGTATGTCCAGCAAAGCGGCCTCATTGTCAATTACCGCCTGTTGCTGATACGAATCCTCTGCACAGCATAAACAACAATAATCGCGTTATCGTTGGTTTATCGACTGTTTTTCATAGCAACTCACCAATTGTGGGGTCATGGTAGTCCAAGAAACTGTGGCTCACGAACTGCAGGGTAACAGCTGTTGGTGTGCGTATGTATGCGTATGTGTGTATGTATGTTTTGTTTTGTGTACACGCAAAGTTAGCCGAACGCACGAAGCATACCGTTTGGGGTAGGGGTGGGGTTGGTGTTGTGTCGGCCGTAAAAACAAAGCGTAAAAGAAATTGAGATAATTTATTGATTTTTCACAGAGCCCCAATCAAAATGCGCAGTGATAAAACTTTCGTCACACTGTCCGTCTGTCTGCCTGTCTGTCACTTCTTCACTTACCCGATTTGCCGACACCGCCATCCCCAAGTATGACAATCTTGTAGACCCGGAGGCCGCCTCTCATGTTCTGCGGCTTGTGGTTCAATAATCCCATATTATTGCCATTTTCTTTGCGCTCATTCGGCATCTGCATCGAGTCGGTGTCAGCGGCACTTGTGCAACTCTTTAGTTTGGTTGATCGTTTTAAAGCGGCACAGCCTATTGACATATCACCGGCCATAGCTGCATTAAGGATGCTTTAAGGCGTGGCTAATTGATCTGCCGCCGCCGCCGCCGCCCTCGACGGTTTGTCTGGATCGTTGTTGTTGTCGTCGTAGTCGTTGCCGTCGCCGTCGGTCTCTCCACCAAACACTGTGGACGAAAACTGTTACAAATGTATCTCTTGCAATTGTTTCTATTTGTTTTCGACTTACCACAATGTTGCACTTGGCCCAGTTCCTTCAACGGGGTTTTGTTGACTTTAATTCCAATCGTATCTATACATAATTTTTGCTGGGTTGTTTTTCCCTCGTTTTTGTTGTAATTTGTAGAGCTGGGTAGTGTTGGGTTGCTCATGAGTGAGTGAACAAAAAAGAGTTGCTCCCTGAAGTGAGCAAGTGAACATGTTCCTTCCAACTTGCTCTTTTTTGCTCACTTGCTCAGTTGCTCAGTCTTGTTCAGTTGCTCTGTTTTGCTCTATTTTGTTCAGTTGTTCATCCTTGTTCAGTTGTTCGCCCAAATGTTCTTATTCTTTATTTTCTTTGCGCTCTGAATTCTGTTACGACGGCACTTTGCGTATATTCGTTAGCTCATTTTGGAGAAAAGTATAAAGAAGTGAAGGGAAATCAATACTTCATTATTTTACTTTTTAATTTGGTTGTTTGTTATGAAGGGAATATATTATCATTATTTTATTTTTAATTTTGTTACTTTAGTTTTATTATATTATACATAATAAAGTGATGAATCCGATTTTAATTGAAAGTATGAAATGTATAACCACTAAGCAAATAACCTATAGAGAACCCATCCTATACAACTTAAATGTCACAGAAAAAAAGGCTTGCGAAGCGTCCACAGCGATGTGTTACCGATCTGGCAATATTGTTCGAGTGAAATTTATAAAAATTAAGGGTGTTGTTTTGAATAAAATAATGTGGGTTAAAAGTTTTAAGGGTAGAGGCTATATCATATTTCACATGTTTAAGTTTCGCAAGCAACGGCCTCAAAAATAAAATCGCTTCTTTTATAAATTCCACTATAACAATATTGCCAGATCGGTAACACTTCGCTGTGGACGCTTCGCAAGCATTTTTTCTGTGACATTTCAGTTGTATAGGATGGGTTCTCTATAGGTTATTTGCTTAGTGGTATAACGTATGAAACTTTTGGTTGGTTCGATGTTTCGATTTCGATAGTTAGCGATAGTGGTCAACGTTTTTGCATAACGGTTTTTGGCGCACTTGCGAAATCAATTGGCGAATTATCGAATCTTTGTTTAGAAATCCTCGAAAATATTGAATATCTCCACTATCTATGTTTTCCCAGCTAGTTATTTGTATGGTAGTAAATCCAATCAGTGTGACCAAGTCGAAAAATACCAAATTTAACTTAGGTCAGTGCTGCCGTCAATCTCTTGCCATTGCGCCAACAGGAAAAAAAGAGCCAGTTTTGGCGCAAAAACGCCAATTGTGGCAGCCGTGGTTGGAATGCAAAATGATTTAAAATTTGGGAGGATGTTATATTTAAATAATTTACTGCGTTTTACTTTGACTAGAGCTAAGAAATATTTAAGTTATTTTACAAATACAAATCGTAATTAAGTCAACCACTTTTTGTTGTCATTCTGTTTAAAAACGTTAGTTAGTTTCCCGCTATTTTCAAATAAAACAAAACGGGAAAGCTTTGCCGCCAGCAGCAGCTGCAGTTCCATCGTCTGGTCGCTCGCTCGATTTCGATTTGGTTTAGTTGCGTATCGTGATCGCGGTGGAGCTGTTCGTGGTCGGATTCCAACATCCCAAAAGCCGAAAATAAAATAAAGCAAACAGTGATTCTGAAATACATATTATACGAAATAGAAATTGGCATTAATATACTAGTTGTAGAATTATGTCGGGCGATGTACAGCCGCGAAAGCGTAAGGATAAACGCAAAAAACGTGGTAAGTGGGAAAATCACTGTGGCCCTTAGGATTAAATCACACTACGCACACTTTTAGTTGTTGTAGTAGTCAAAAATCGTAGCTGTCTGTTTCTTTTATTAGCATAAATAATATTGTCGAGCGACTTTAAAAATAACTTTGCCCTATTATATAAAATTATACATTGCTATGTGCTGTTTGTCGCTATGCGTGTGCCGCTGAGAAAAACTATATATGTATGCATGTGTGCGTGTGTAGTATATTTCAAATACATTTTCTTTTTATGATTTCTATACGCGCTGTCATGCTGCTGGGACACGCGCTACAACAAAATCTATTGAAATATTTTGACCGGGATAAATGGGCTAAAGAAGTTTTATCTCATTTTCGTATCTCTCACTTTCAGCTTGTGTTTATTTTAAACCTGAGCATAGTGAATTGCAAGATAAAGATTAAACATTTATTTATCTGCTTTATCTGCTGCAATGTAAACAAATACCGGTAGATTTTTTCAGCTCCTTTTTGCGCTCTCGCTCTCCCGCGCTCTCTTCACTCTCTTTCGTTACTGCCGCCATCTTTATGGCAGGTTCTCTTTAACAGATTTGATCTAATTTAAATGTAAATAGTGCTGTAAGTTGACAAGTTGAACTTATTATTAATTTATTATCATTGGCTTCAATGATACGAGTAAAATTATAAATATGCACAAAGTCAAGAGACTTCCGTGAACAGACATTTATTACACCCACCAGAGTTTGGACACAAACACACACACACACACACAAACACTGATACATACTATGCAGAGACTTTTCATTTCTTTTATTTTATTTATTCCTCTTTCGTTTCTTTTTATTTTTTTGGCCATATGCCCAAGCGCATGACTCTGCGCGTTCTTTGTTTTGCATCAACAACAACAACAATAACAACAACAACAACAAGTGCATAGATACATATTGTCTGTCGTTCATGAACTTTGCAATCGAGTGTTGTTTTATCAATCAGTATATTTTTTAACAGTGTAACTAACTTTTTGTTTAGATGATCGCAAATCCGAAGGGGACGTGACCGTTTCACGACAATCTAGCTTCCAAGGTAGCAACTCATACATATGCAGTAACTATTGTATCAACGGTTGCCACTCGATAAAATCTGAATCAGGGATTAAAACCGTAGCCATAATCGTAACCGTTAACCGGTATTAACCGATTGAAATCGGTTACCGTGACTGAAACAGTAGACGAAAGAAAACTTGTTTATTAAAACGCAACTCAAAAACCGAAATTATTTCAAGCGAAATAACCGTTAAGAAACCGATTCAAGTTCGGTCAAGCATTTAATTTAATTATGTTGTGAAATTTTATTTTTACTTTTGCTCCAAAAAAAAAAACGGTAACCGTTACATAACCGATATATAAAAATTATACGTTACCGAATAAATACATTTTAATAAGAATCAAATTTAGTTTTTTCAACATACCAAAAAAATTTGTTTTTTTCAAAATTGCAGTTAAGTTTTCTTAAATTTTGTAACATTTTTGACTATTTTTTTAAATTTGTTTGAAAAAATTTATTTTTTCAAATAGTGGAAAAGACGCAGAGAAAGTGCATTAGCTTTGTATAAGACTGCGATTGTTTTCCGTTCAGAGTTTTTATAATTTATAGAACTGGTAGCAAAAAATGTTAAATATTAAAATAATTCAAGTGTGGCAACCGTGATTAAACCCCATCCCATTCCCCCCATTCATATGAAAATGCCTGTAATGCAATTATTCAATCTATTATATTGCTAATCAAGTTGTTTGTACTAACTAACCGCCTTCACGTTGCCCTCCTTGCTGTTGTCTGCAATTAAGCATTTTGTAATCACTTTAATTTTAATACGATCAGAAGATGACGACTCATCTTCCCACGGCGTTCACATCACAAAGATGGGAAACGATGACGTGCATCTCCACGTGCAGAGTCAACACGGCACTGGAGGCCATTGGTGTGCCAAGATCATATTCTTCTCCCTGATGGCTGTGCTCCTGGGACTCGTGGGTCTGATTATCCTGGAGAATCGCGGTCTAGAGGATTGTAAGTACTCTTGAATATATAAAGATATTTCATAATTTAAAAAAATAAACTCCGATTGCAGTGGACACACCGTTGTCGCAATCTCGTTACTCCAACTACTTTGATGGTTGGGTGGAGGAGCATCGCCAGGAGGATGAACATGATGCGCATGGCTCGCATGAAGCGGCTCTCGATGATCACGATGATGAGCATGATGATGGACACGATGATGAGCATGATGATGAATATGAGCAGCATTCAGGCGAAGAGGAGGCCGAAGAGGAACACGAAGCAGAAGAGGAGGAGGAGGAGGACAATAATGCAGCTGAAAATATAACTGCCGAGGATGAAGAGGAAGATCAGGTAAGGGCGGAAAAAGGGAAATCTCCTTATTACAATTACAATTAATATTCCTTATTGTTTCAGGACGATGATGAGGTTGAAGAGTCCTTGGAACCCACACAATCCGCAGCGGATGATGCTGATGAAGATGAGCAGGAAGATGAAGATGAAGATAATGCTGATGATGATGATGATGACGAAGTCGAGGAATCCATTGAGCCAACAATCTCGCAATCTCAAGCTCAAAGTGCGCCGGAAACTGCAGAGGAGGAGGATGACAATGATGGAGAGGACGAAGATGATGATGATGATGTTGATGAGGAGGAAGAGGAGTTGAACATTTCGCAGTCTCAGCCACAAACCACAGCTGAAGAGGAGGATGATAATGATGACTTCGATGATGATGATGATGATGCTGAAGAGGATAATGATGAAGTTGAAGAATCGACTGAGGCTGCAGCTCAAAGTGCTCCGGACGCTGCCGACGATGATGATGATTTAGATCAGGTAAGTTTAAGAAGTCCTAACTTGAAAGGAATCTAATTTCTAACTTATTTGCAGTATGATAACGATGATGATGGTTTTGAATCCCTTGATCAGGATAACGATCAGGATGATGAACCTGAGCCCCGTCAAGCTACTCAGGATCAGAATCAGGCTAAAAACACCGAGGAGAAGGCGAAGGTGGAGGAGGAGGAAGCACCTTCAACAGCATCCTGGTTGGGATCACGTAAGTATCCTTGGGAAAAGGTCTAAGGTGATGCCAGTGAACGGTTAATAAGATTCCGAATATTCAGAATACATGCTCCAATTTAAAAAACTTTGAAAATACACATGTTAAAATTTTAAAAATTAGTCTGAGAATTGTACAAGAAAGTGCAAAAGTTAAATAATTACATTTCTTACGTTAGAATTTGCTAATTTTGTTAACTAAAATAAAATAAATCAATCAAATTTTCCAGTTGCCGTTAAATTTGGCGTTGGCATTGCACTTGCCCTTGTTTCACGCCTTGTATTGATAAGGAAAAATCCAAATACAAGTGAGTTGTTTTCCGTTCAATGCTGCTCGGCCAAATTCGAAATGACTAAATCAATAATGCTCTCTGCTTATATTGGGAACTGTTAACGCCAATCTTTATAAACTGATCTGATTTTTGCATTGGCAGTTCCTAATTATATACGTTCTTAATAACACAACCCAAAAAGCATCTAAAATTTACTCAATGTAAAGTCAAATTCAATGTCGTCAATCAAATTAACTAACTTTATAAACGAAAATTAACCCAATTAAATTATTTTGATTCTCGATTCGATGATACGAGTATGAACCAAATTTTGCACTTTCTTTATTTTATTTTAATTTCATGATTGTTTAAATTTAAGTCTAAGTTGTTCATTTCACAATTTATTATTTATTTTATAAACATTATTATTATTATTATTATTGTAGTCACAGCTTTGTTAAAACGTATGCGCCAATATCTATGTATGTAAATTTGTCGTATGGCTTTGTTCTTGTTGCCTCCCACGTATTTTATACTCACTAATCTCTGTCACAAAACAAAAACATAGACGAGGCGGAGGAGCAGGAGCCCAATCCGGAGGTCATCATGAGACGTCGACTGACAATAGCCACAGCCGAGGATAATATACCCGATGATGTTGAGGAGCTGCCACCACTCGATGACGGTTGACAAACTATTCAATAACCTATGCCTAATTTCGGTCTGTCCGAAGTTGTTTCCAAACATTTTCAGTTTTGCCGCTTGAAAATGTTTTGAACATGAGTTATCTAGGTTTTTCTTGATATTTATTACTAAACTTGTCTTCCCAAAGAGGAATATTCGGAAGAGGAGATCGAAATCGAGGAGGAAATTGAGGTGGAAATGAGCGATATTGAGGAAAGTGACGATAATGTTGCCATCAATGCCAGCTATGTGCCGGAGACATTCGAGCAACTCAGTGTCATGTACAGATCCAAAATGGAGTCAAAGCCCGAGCCCAAAGCACAACCTAAATTTGAACGAAAGCCCGAATCTGAGCCCGAATCGGAGCCCGAACCCGAAGCCGAACCCGAACCTAAACCCGAACAAACAACAGCTACGGATATTTATGTGGAATACGAAGATGGCGACATTGAGGATTACGAGCACGATGAAAGCGATGAGGAGGAAATCAGCGACGAGGAGGAGGACGAAATATCAGATGTGGATGATGCGGAACTAATGAGCAGATTGGAGGCCAAATATGGCCGATTGCCGGCCAAGGAATTCGAAAGTGATCCAGATTCAGATGATCCCTCCTGGACACGTAATTACTAAATGTACAATTTACACCAAAACAAAAACAAAAACAAAATACCAACAACAAGCACATCTCGAACTGAAACCATCATCCATCATAACTCTATCGTATTTTAATCTTATTTAAAATATATATATATATTATATATATGTATAAATCTGATCAGATCATGGCATACGTTACACCTACTCTAAGAAATACGTTAATAAGCATAGTAAGTCATAGTTATAGTGAAAATCAACATGCTAATCTTAGACTTTAAGCTGGAGCTCTAGACATTAACCGTTCAATTGGTGTCTTTAATCTTAAGTGTATATAAATTTTTATAATATCGAAATATTTGTTATTCATTAGAAATAAAACCCAAGAATCCAACGGGCGCCAAGGCCGTCGAGGATGCCGAGATCGATGATCTGTTCGAGCAGGAATTGCGCCAGGCAAATGCCGAAATGATCAATGAGGTGAGTTAAGTTACCCATTAATAATCCGTTTAGATATATATTTATATATTATTCAATTCTTTTCAACTTAAAGCTCAACAATCACTAGAAACACAAAACAAAAAACAAAAGTCAAGTCCTTTCATAGCTTTAATTAATGTTCGCTTTTTAAGTTCATGTGCTTAGTTCTTAAGTCATTATTAACAAATACCCTATAAAATGAAGAGTTATAACAAGAAATTTAGCTAAAAAGATTGTAGATTGTAGTTTCATGAATTTACAGTTTTATAATAACTTTATTTAGATGCTAAAAAAACATGCTTGCTCTTCGGTTACGGATTAATCCCTGTTGCAAGGTCCAAACAAGACACACCCACCTGAATCTTGCAACAGCTGAAGCCCAATCGAAGAGCAACTGTGTTTTTTTACTTGTAAATACATAATTACAGGGTATATATGAGTCAAATTGGTAATTTAATTATCTTAAAGTATGGCTAAAAACTTGAATAGTCAATATATAATTTTTTTGTCTGATTTACAGGGTATATACTAGTCGAGCAGTTGATTTAAGTAATGGCTTAATTTATTTTATTGTAACAGCTGCTCTTAAAACTGAAAAGTATGTGCGTTTAAGCATACTTTACACCTATTACAGGGTATATGCAAGTCGAGCAGTTGATTTAAGTAATGGCTTAATTTATTTCATTGTTACAGCTGCTCTTAAAACTGAAAAGTATGTGCGTTTAGGCATGCTTTAAACCAATTACAGGGTATATACAAGTCGAGCAGTTGATTTATGTCTCTAATACCAGCGCTGCAACAATATGCTAACAATATGCTTCTCTCTTTTGCTAATCCACGCTCTATTTGCATGGTTCTTTAACCAATCCAACCCAACTAACATCAGAGTCCTGCAAACGCTTTGCGTGCATTTAACATCCTCACACACACATACGCACACAAGCCAACGGCACATTTGTCCCGGGCACAGGCGCTGGAGCGGATGGCGGATGCACGTCGCAGCAATCAGTTGCTCCAGGAGGCTGTCGAGTCCTACAAACGTTATCTGGCCTTCGGTGAACTGATCTCCAATCAGAGCGAATTTCGTGCAGCGGGCGAGCGTTTGTATTCAGCACTTGAGATTTCTGGGTAAGATCTTGGGGATGAAAAAAAGAAAGAAATTTGATCTAAGGCAAGCCGAAGATTTGAAAACTCTGGAAAACACTGTGGGTTTTCCATAAAACTTTAATGTTAGGCGATTTTCAAAGATGTTTTCTTTTTTTTTTTGTAAAAAATCATGTCAAAATTATTGAGAATTCGGTCTTGTAAAAGTTTGGACAGTCAAATCAAAAACTACAAAGTTTCAGAACTTAATTAAAACTGATCAGATTTTCAATCGGAATGTGATTTTCATCAAGGGTTTTGAAAAGGATATATTGTATTCGTTGAATTGTAGGTCACATGGAGAAGAAATTGTATTGTTTGGTAATTAACGTTATCTACTATTTTAGTAAGCTATCATCCTACTTAATCGCAACAAGATAGTAATGGCTGATTGAAGTCTTAAAACTGCCTAAAAGTATGCAATAATAATGTTTTTTGTGTATTGAAATAAGTAACGGGTATGCTATAGTCGGGAACTCGACCATAGACTTTCCCGCTTGATTTGACATTCAAGTTTTATTAATATCGCTAAAAATTATTAAATTTGTATATCTAAAATATATATAAATCGGTATAATTTTCCAGTGATTAAACCAAATTAGTTTTTCATTGGCGATTTTTAAAATTGGATTTCTTAATCGGTTACAACCGTTACTAAGTCTATATTAACTAAATAAATTAAAATATCCCCTCCTCTTCTTCTCCAGGTTACACACAGCAGGCATTGGCCATCCACGAGCTGCTTATTGAACGGTTTCCGGAGGAGCCACAACCACGGAATCAACTATCGCTCAGTCATCTGATGTCCAATAAGTAGGTGTGTGGCGATCTTCTTCTGCCCGATGATGCGGTTGATGGCTAACTTGATGAATTGCAACTCATTACAGTTTGGCAAAAGTGCAGCAAGTGGCAAGTGAAACACTCAAGCGTTGGCCCCATGATGCAGTTGCTCAGCTGCACTTTGGACTGGCCGTCAAGCAATTGAGCGGAGACTACGCTCGTGCTCTGCCCTACTTGCAGCATGCCATTGATTCGGAGGAAGTGGGCACTCAGGAGGCCTATTTCTACCTGGCACTGGGCGAGACACTGCAGCGTCTGGGCAGGCACAAAGAGGCGTGGCAGCTGCATCAACGTGGCGCGAATAAAATGTTCTTTCCCAGCGTCTATCAGCGTTCGCTGTACAATGTGCCCGGCCTGAGAGCCAAACCCTTTTGGCAGCTGGCCGCGACGGGGATTGCCGCTCAGCTGGAGCAACTGCAGCACAACTGGCGTGCCATACGCAACGAGGCGTTGGCGTTGCTCAACAAACGCGGCCACTTTCAACCCGAGGCCGAACAACTGCGCGACACTGGCAACTGGCAGCAATTCGAGCTGTTTTCCCAGGGAAAGCGTCTCCAAGCCAATTGCCAGCGGGCTCCCATCACCTGTGCTCTGCTCGCCCAGCTTCCCGCCTCCACCAGCTGCCTTCGCGGTCAGGTGAAGTTCAGCGCAATGCAGGCGCAGACACATGTCTGGCCACATTGCGGACCCACCAACTGCCGACTGCGTGCGCATCTGACGCTGGTGGCACCGGAGCCACAGCTGACCAGCTTGCGAGTGGCCGACCAGCAGCGGTAAGTGCCAAAGGGCTGCCCAGTGAGAAAGTGAACAGGAGCGCACAATGGAAAATACTATGTAAAAGGCAGCTGCATTTCCACATTTCCATTTATCGAGGGGTTCTCAGGTTTTCTTTACTCTTTCTGAGATAATCAGGCGTTAAATTTGTAAGAAATTTAAGTGAAATTCAAGCGAAAGCGATTTCTGTGGCACCTCTGAATAACTCTTCAGCTACCCTGTAGATTTTATACATAGGGTATACTGACAGCAGCAATGATATTCTGCAATATAATAATAGATCTGCATTTTCACACTCTTAAAAAAATTAAGACGAACTAAAATAAGAGAAAATAATTTGTTTATAACGTTGTTTTTTAGCTCTTCATAGTTTTAAAGTTTTTGGTGTTTTTTTTTTATGTTAGTAAAGATTTTCATTTATTGAAAAAGTGTTATAATTTCCTCATAAAAATCAGGTTATTAACAGTTCTGCATATGGTATTTTTGACAAATGGATGGAAACGCAGCTCCTGATTTCCTTGTTCTGTATCATATTTATTATAGTATAGGTTAAGGAATGTTAACAACAGCAATGTTAGCTCTATGTTAATCATTAGCTACTCTTTAAAATATTTAAGCAGGCTTTATTAACTTAAAAAATGTGTTTAACAAGTAGAATGTCTTGCATATTTCAACTTTCAACATCATTTCGTCCTTACTTACTTACTTGCTTACTTAAACTTGTTATACTATTGCTAATGGGTATTCTTCTGTCTGTCAACAGCACGTGGCATGAGGGGGATCTGTTCGTATTCGATGATAGCTTCGAGCACGAGGTCTGGCACAATGGAACACAGCTTCGCCTGGTGCTCATCCTGGACTTTTGGCATCCTGATCTGAATGAATCCCAACGTCGCAATCTGTCGCCGATTTGAAATTTTAGCTTAAATTAATTGAATTAATTATCCACAGTCTCAATGCTTCCAATTCATAAATGTTCTTTTGTTCATTAATTGATTCACGTAGATTACAGCAAATAATTTAAGTGTAACTCTTAATCAATAAGTTTTGATATGAATGCGTGTTTAGTTTTTAATAGAAATGTTTACCTTAAGTCTATGATTATGATTAATGACTATTGTTGCTTGGTTGGCAGCTATTTTGCTGCTGTATTCAAACAACTTTGTAAATACAGTTATCAATTTGAAAAACTTATACACACCTCTTAATGTTCTTTCATTAACTTTTGTTAGTTCTTTAATGATAGAAAATTTAAATTTTTGTTAAGAATGTGAAAAACTTCAAATATGTATGGTAAATTTACTGATTTTGTCACTAAAATCTTCAGTGTTTTTCACTCTATACCCTGTAAAATGGTTAAGAAGGGTACAAACTAGTCTTCATTGAGATAAGTTTAACTACCTGCTAACTATTCAATTTATCTCTCAATGAACTCAAGCTGATAATAGCTCTATGAGCAATTCCGGCCATTGGGGTATAACCGATTGTTAAAGCCTTAACCATAGTATTTCCGATATCTGGACATGCAATGGAGTTAACTCGGCAGCTGCTATAAAAGGGGGAACCGCTAATGGGATTTTAGCAACACTTTAACTCGAAATGTGGACAGTTCTAAGTGGAATTCTCTACCTAACACTTGTGGTGTGGGCGGATTTGGACGTGTGCCTCAAGGATCAGGGCTGTCTTCGTGGCACAATGATGCCAGGGTATCGAGGCGAGTCGTTTGAGGCTTTCATGGGCATACCCTATGCCCAGCCACCCACAGGGGAGCTACGCTTCCAGGTGAACTTACTGAGCTTTAGTTTTCCTACACATGACTAATGTTGCCTTCCAGAATCCCATTGCTGCCACTGGCTGGGAAGGATTACTGAATGCCAGCGTTCCCCATACCAGTTGCCTGCAGAAGTGCTACTTCCTTACAGCCCGGCCTGTGTTTGGGGACGAGGATTGTCTCTACTTGAACGTCTACAGGCCTGTTGTGTCTCCAGGGGATTCCTTGCCCGTTATGGTCTATTTTCACGCGGGTGGGTTTGCCTGTGGCTCTGCAGATCCACTTTCCATTGGGCCAGAGTATCTGATGGACACACAGCAGATTATATTGGTCACCGTCAACTACCGCCTCGGTCCATTCGGTAAGTAATAGCAAGCGTCATCTGAATATAGGCAGTTTCATCATGTGGATACGTTTCGTAGGTTTCTTGAGCACTGGCGATCGTCATATGTCCGGCAACTTCGGACTGAAGGATCAACGCTTGGCGCTTCAGTGGGTGCAGCAGCACATCGCTTCCTTTGGCGGTGATCCTCAGCTGGTGACCATTTTCGGTCACAGCGCCGGCGGAATGTCCGTTCACTTCCAAATGCTCAGCCCCAACTCGAAGGGTGAGTAATCCCCCTAAGATAGTATTTCTCTTTTGCTCAACTTGTTTTTTCAATTTTCTATTCCAATTCCTTCTCTCCTCATTTTTTTTGTATTATTTTTCTCTTTCTATTCTCTGTTTTTCCCTTCTTCGTGTCCTTCTCTTTCTTCATTATTTAATCCTCCTAATACATATTGATCTACTCCTTCCCCACCTTTACATCCTGTGTTTTGAATATTTATGCCTCCTTCCTCTGCTCGTTTTCCTTCTACATCGTCTCTTTCTTCTTCATCTTGATCTTCTCCTTCTTTACGTTCTTCTTCTTTTTTATCGATGTTTTATCCATTTCTTTTCCATTTTTCTATCTCCTCATCGTTCATCTGTTTTTGTCTCCTCCTCTTTTTTCTTCCCCTGTTTATCATCCTTCTGCTCCTCCAACTCCCCCCTCTTTTACTCAATTTATTTTTTCTTCTCCTTTTCCTCATTCGTCTCCATCTCTTCTTCCTCAACTTTATTGACCCCCTCCCTTAACGCCATATTTTCCTACTACCGTCTTTTCCTACTACCATTTAATACCGTCTCTTCCTACTGCCGTCTTTTCCTACAACTACTACCGTCTGTTTTTACTACCGTCTATTCCTACTACCGTCTTTTCCTACTACCTTCTGTTTCTACTACCGTCTATTCCTACTACCGTCTATTCCTACTACCTTCTATTTCTACTACCGTCTTTTCCTACTACCGTCTTTTCATACTACCGTCTTTTCTTCTCTTTCTTCCTTCATTTTCTCCTTTCCTCCTCCTTTTCCTGTCCCTTCTCCTCACACAGGTCTCTTCCATCGCGCCATATCCTTGAGCGGGACGGCCTTAGCGGCATTGGCCCATGTTAAAGATCCCCTGTCACAGGCCCGTCAGCTGGCGGAGCAGGTGGGTATTGCCCAATCGAGTAGCCTGGACACCCAGCAACTGGCCGAATCCCTCCGTGGAGTTGATGCCTTGAAAATACTGGAAGGCGGCGATACATTCAAGGATTGGAACATCTCACCAGTTATTAACTACGCAGTTGTTGTGGAACAGGATGCAACGTCGGAATCCTTCTTCAGCGAGGATTTCATAGAGTCCCACATGGCTGGACGTATCCAACAGGTGCCATGGCTGCTGGGTATCGCTTCTCGAGCTGGCGAAGGTGCCTTATTTCTATTGCACATCTATACAAATCCGGAATATCGGAAGGAATTCAATGAACATTTTCTGGAACGCTTGCAATTGGACTTGTACCTGCCCAATGGAACCCCGGCGGAAACTGTGAAGGATCTACTAAAGCTGTACGATGTGCAGGAGATGGAACTGAATGAGAATACAATAATTCCCCTGTCAAATCTGGTTGGTGACTTTGACTTTGTGTATCCCCTCTATGTGGCCGCCGAGGCATATGCTGGATATGCCCAGGAACCTCTTTCCATTTATAGCTTCGAATATCGTGGTTCAAGCGGCATCTCCTTCTCTCGTTGCCATAGCGAGGGTATTGTCCCACCTGAGGTCCTTCCTGCCCATATGGATGATGCCCTGCACATGATTCGCATGCCGATTATAGTGCCGGACTTTGCTAAAGATTCCGAAGACAATCTGGTAATCAATCGTCTCACGACCCTCTTGGTGGAATTCGCAAAAACAGGGTATACCTTCAATTATACACCATATATAGCATATATCTATAAAGAGGTCTCTAAATTCTAGAGTCTTTTACAACGAAACCGAACTACCAGCCTGCCAAGCCGATGACTTTACGACTGAAAAGATCTGCAAGTATTTACGCTTGGGACAACAGAATGGGGCTTACCAGGAGACAATCGAGGGGAGTATGGACTTGCGTGGTCTGCCCCTTTGGAAGAAACTCTATTTATAGATTGAAAACAATTGAAAGTCAAACAGGGCTAACTTGCATTCCATTAAGATAACTCAGCTTGAAGACATTGTGACTACTGTATAGTGAAAAATGTACATGAAATATGCACAGATTTCCACTAGCTTCGGTGGGTGTAACAACACTTACAGGGTATGAAATGATAAGTATATGTATTGAATACCTTGTAAAAATAAAACTACTAATAATATAATAGTATTTTTTGTAATTAAGCCAACTGTCAACTAACTGATCAACTAGAAGATACCCTGTAAATGGTAAATATTGTAAAAATAAAGTGATTGAATTGTACACGAGATATAGAGATAGTTTGCATTTAATTAGTGTAATTATGTGAAAGTGCAACACTTAAAGATACCCTGTAAATTCTACAGGGTATCAAATGAGACTTCAGTGGTTGACTTACTTACAAGTATAATGATAATCACATGTAAAACCTCCCTCCCTTCCTGCTTCCCTTTGTCCCAACCTCCAGGCAGATCGGGAGAATGAATTGATATGTTGAGCTGCTGCTGCTGCTGCTGTTGCAGTGTTGACCTATTTTGCACTCGATTTCGTTCGCACTCCCAGACGAAGGTCACTTGCATTTCCATATGGAAAGTAAATGTAATAATGTAATGCACGTACATACATATATGTAAGTACACTGCAGGCCAATCAATAAAGTCTGCTTTTGTTATTAAATTAACAATGTGGGCCACTCCAAATATGAAGAACTTATTTATAAGTCATTATTATTATTCATTTTTAACAATTATAATAATTATGATAATTTATTTGTGGGCGCGCATCTAGCATCTATAAAATTAATGATAATTGCATTGCTTTCAAAATATAGATTTGCATTTTATTTTTTTTTTAAAAAGAGGCGATAGTGTTTCCTTAAATAGAAACAATTTTTTTGTGGTAGGTATTGCAAAGAATTTTAGTTTGAAGAACTTGTGATAATGCTGAAATTCGTCAAATTATTATTAAAATAATAAGTACAGTCGAACTTCCCTAACTCGAATCATCATTATCCACTTATAGAGTTATTTTTCTTAAGTTTATTAATTTAACTGCCACTCACTTAGCTCGAGTTAGAGAGAAATTCGAGTTATAGAAGTTCGAGCTATGAAAGTTTAACTGTATTAGACCCATTGAAAACCTTTTCGAATTTCTATCAGGACTATAATTTTATATAACAGACTTCATTAAAGTTTTAATGAACATAATCAGCATTTTCGTTTAATAAAAGATATTTGCGTATTGATATTTTCTAAATATTTGAGAACTGTTTGGAATCTCTTCCGGAACTATATTTCTTTTTTGAAATTCTAATTTTATCTTCTTAGGAGTGTGACTTTGTCTTTGCAAAGAGAACTTTATTGAAGTTATATTGATACTGCTCAGCTTTTTCTTCTTAAATTAAATAAATTTCTCTTTCATCCAAGTTTCAGGATCATCTTTGTATTTTTAATAACAATTGCTTGCTTCTCATTTATCCCTTTTATTTTGATTTAACTTTGCGAATCTCAGCTGTGACTTTATTTTCGTGAGCTTAGGTGTACCTTCCACACATGAAGGCGGACTTTATTGAAGTTACTACTATAATGAAGTGTGTATAAGTGAAAAGCCCTGCCCGGGAATCCGCTGTGCCATTTAACCAGACAGTTCTTATCTGTGCAACGAAAGCGAATCACAAAAGAAACACAAACACAGCCTGGGAAAAGAGAGGAAGAGCTATGTGAATGAATACGAGTACTCGTAGATATATTCATACGAGTGCAGTTGTGTTTGTTTGCTGGAGAACAGGATAAAAGCCAAGCCAGACAACAGATAGTTCTGTAGTCTCGATCGGAGCGTCTCGGAAACGGAATCGTTGGCTAGACAAAAATAGATCAGATTAGATCGATTATACGCCGTGTGAACCGTTTGAATAAATTTCAATTTCAATTTCAATTCGATTACAAAGCACTGAGCACTATAAGTTTGAATCTACATATGTGTATTTTCAAGCGATCAACCGTTTCTAAAAGCGTGACAACAACAACAACAGCAACAGCAACAAAGTTTTCTTCTTATTTTTTTTTATAAGTATTGAATATTTATTTTTTTATATTTGTATTGAATAAAACTGAACGCTTTGGTTACAAACCCGTCAGATACATTTCGTACGCTGTTGCGTCAGGGGCTTACCCTCAACTTGGTCAAGTTAGTTACTATAGTTAGTCGTGGTTAAATAATTAAGCGTTAAATAATTAAGTAACAGCACTGAAAAAGGAGGTGAGTATTTTTAATTAGAATACAAGTAGGTTTAATTATCAACAATATTTTCAAACTGTCAATTAAATGGCCAAACGACAACTTAGCTTCGATTTGATCGCTTGTCGTGGGAATATTGGCTAAGGTTTCCAATAAATATAAAACGTCGTTGACATCATCGGTAAAAGAAGCATTTATTGAATGAATTTAGTAGATAGATTTATGAGTTATGCATAATTAATGGGGCTATTATTGACTTTGATTTCTTTCTGTAGAGAAGACAAAAGACATCAGTCATGATTCATCCGGGGAATGCTTTAGTTCTGCTGCTGCTTTCGGCCACGATCACTGCCACTTTGGCCTTAAGTGACAAGAGCCTCATTGTCTGTGGCAGCAACTTGGGCTGCCTGAAGGGCATCCACATGCCCGGCTATCAGATCAAGCGATTCGAGGCCTTTCTGGGCATACCCTTTGCCCTGCCACCCGTCGGAGAGCTGCGCTTCAATGTGAGACCAAGAGATGGAAATTTTTGGAATCTCATTTAAAATTTTCCATTATCTTGAATATATAGAATCCCAAAGTGATGCCCAAACTGCAGGGTATCTACAATGCCAGCATGGCCAAGCCGGCCTGCATACAGAAGAACTATCTGCTGCCCACTCCGCTCATCTACGGCGAAGAAGACTGTCTCTACCTCAATGTCTACAGACCGGAGGTAAGTTTTGTCACCCCCCTCCCCCCTTCAAATCCTTGATCCCTGTGTAATCATTTGTCAACTTACAGCGCCGCAATCCATTGCAATCCTTGCCAGTCATGGTCTACATTCATGGCGGCGGTTTCTTCAGCGGCTCGGCGGGTCCCTCGATAACTGGTCCGGAGTACTTTATGGACACGGGCGAGGTGATATTGGTGTCCATGGCTTACAGACTGGGCGCCTTGGGTAAGTTTGTTATTGACTAACCATAAAACTGGTGAAGAACACACCGATTCCCTATAAAAATTAAAAACAATTAGTAAAAAGGCAAATCAAAAATTATAAATAAAATAGGAAATATGTTTAGAAAATTTAGAGAAACTTATACTATCAGGGGTGCCACAGAAATCGATTTCGCTTGAATTTCACTTAAATTTTTAAATTTTTCTTAAAACATTTTTGGTCATTATACAGGGGTGCCACAGAAATCGTTTTCGTTTGAATTTCACTTAAATTTATTTGAAAATTAAGTAAAATTCAAGCGAAAGCGTTTATAAGTAGTTGAAAAACCCAAAATTTAGGAAACAAATACTAAGAATACTAATAAAGAGTGAAAACAGATTAGGAATACAAAACTATACATAAATCTCTTAATTTGGAAGCCAAAAATTGGTTAAAAATCATTAAAAATTCAGCAAGTAATTTTTTTAATTTATAATTATTATTGACCACGAATGGAACCAGAACAAAATTACATTTATTTTTAAAAATAAATTTGTGTATTAATATTTGAAAACAAATTTAAACGGAGTTGGAAAAGTCGAATCAAATTATTTATATTAAACAAATAGTTATGATTTTATCCTTTGACTATCCTCACTTTTCCATTAACTAATTTTAGTTTCTTTGAAGTGTTTTTTTGGAAATTTGGAAATTTGGAATTTTCCTAAGATTTGACAATTGGTCCTTCCTTTCCTTGCAGGCTTCCTCTCCACACAGGATACGTCAATACCCGGCAACTTTGGACTGAAGGATCAGCAGCTGGCGCTGCGTTGGGTGCAGCGCAACATCAAGGCCTTTGGCGGCGATCCCTATCGGGTGACCATCTTTGGCCAGAGTGTGGGCGGTGTGGCCACCCACCTGCACATGCTGAGTCCCCGGTCGCAGGGTCTCTTCCAGCGGGCGATCAGCATGAGCGGCACGGCCAACGTGCCCTTCGCCATAGCTGACAATCCCTTGGAGCAGGCGCGTCGCACGGCGGAACTGTGCCAGGTGAAGGATGCCCAGAAGCTGAGTACTCCCAAATTGGCACGTGCTCTGCGTGCTGTCGATGTCAACATCCTGTTGAATGCGGGCGATGGCCTGAAATTCTGGGACGTCGATCACATGACCAACTATCGTCCGGTCGTCGAGCCCTGCGGTCCGGAATCCTTTCTAAGCACGCATCCCAAGCAGTTGCTGGCCGAGGGCAACTACCCGAAGGTGCCGTGGCTGCTGGGCACAGTGCCTCAGGAGGGTGCCGTCCGTGTGGTCAACATTATGGAGAATGCAACGTTGCGTCACGATTTCAACTCGAGATTCGATGAGCTGCTCCAGGAACTGATGGAGTTTCCCCCACATTTCAGCCAAGAGAAACTGGCCGAGTCAATGGCCCTGATTCTTGAGGAATACTTTCAGAACCAGCACGAACTGAATGAGTCCACAGTACAGGGATTCCTCGATGTAAGTAACAATGTAATTAACTCTTTAGTAAATATTTAAATGTCCATTTCTGGCAGCTCATTACGGATCGGGGCTTCAAGCAGCCGCTCTATAACGCCATCTGGGACTATGTGCACAGTGTTGACACTAGCGAGCATCCACTGTACTTGTACAGCTTCAACTACCGCGGCCCCTTCAGCTACGCCTCCATCTACACGAGTGCGAATGTGACCCAGGACTACGGTGTCGTTCACTGCGATGATCTGATCTATCTGCTCCGCAGTCCCGTGCTCTTTCCCGACTTTGAACGCAACTCGACGGAGGCGCGAGTGATTGCCTCCTTTGTGGGCTACTTTGTGCACTTTGCCAAGTTTGGGTGAGTCAATTGAGGGGAGTGTTTGTTATACAAGTTTTTATATAAGTTCTCCTAACAGTAAACCCCTAAATGCCGACTCGATAGCGCCCTGCTCGGAGACGCTGCTTAAGTCACGACCCAACGGCATTTGCGACTATCAGGTGTTTGAGAATGCGGCGAATTCCGATTTCGAGGTGAATGTCTCGCAAAACTTTCGCACCACAAATGCCAGATTTTGGAGTAAATTATTGAATGAACCAAAGCGCTACTAAGTTTGAATGATAATTAATCAAATTGTATATATTTAATTTTAATAAATCATAAATAATACTCGTTACTTACTTACTTAAAACAGCCATAACTAATATTATATTTAACATATTTTGATGAGATTAACAGGAATGATGGAAAATATTTTAAAGAAGTTTTCCCCATTGAAAAGATTGTTCTATCTGGAAAATTCCCACTTGAAACAGCCATAACTTATGTTATATATAACATATTCTGATAAGATTAAGAGGAATGATACATGTTATTTAAAAGAAGTGTTCACCTTCGAAAAGAGCGTTCTAGCTAAAAACTCCAACTTAAAACAGCCATAACTAATATTATATTCAACATATTTTGATGAGATTAACAGGAATGATGAAAAATATTTTAAAGAAGAGTTCAGCTTCGAAAAGAGCGTTGCATCTGGAAAACTGTGGTTACACTTAAAGACACTCCAGAAAGTTAATATATACGACTAACTCGCACAGGGTATAGATTTCTTAAATAAAATCTAAAGATACGCTTAAGTAATAAATGCCATGTACTCATGAATATGATAATATTTAGCTAAACATTATTCCATAGCAAACAAACATCTAGACAGACTTACTTCCAGGTTTCATTTCCATAACAATTTCAATTAGCTGCGCGTGTGTCGCTTTAAATTTTAAACTGTGCCAGTTTGATAATAACTGCAACTGCAAATACAACAATTACAACAACAACATTAAAGTCGGCACGTGAACACCTTGGGAACTGCAATAAAACATATTCATGCAATATCATTGTCTACAATTGCATATTGTATTGATATTTGTATTTACTGATTTTGATTCCGTTTTTTTCCCTTTCCATCGTCATATATTAATGGTCTCGATTTGACTTGATTAACACTTATTAGCATACGCATACAACGATATCTATATCTATATGTGTATACACCTGATATCCGATACCAGATACCTGACTTCAACAGCTGACGCTTTCTTTTGGCCCAGTCTAAATGTACATTCATATAATTGCAACAACAAGTTCAGCTCAGGCTGAGACAGCACGCGTTTCACTTTTTTTTAGTATTTTATTATTTTAAATTCTTCATCTAATTTATTCAAAGGAGGCGTGTCAGGGGGGCGCGGGCTTAGAAGCTGCTAAATGATTCGTTTAGTTAATAAATAACTATAATTAAGTATAAGTCATATGTAGCAGACCCACTGATAGTGAGGAAGAGGAAATGGAGGAGGAAAAACAGAATGGCAAGACGAAGTTTAAATACACTTATGGATTGAATAACGAACAAGGGAGAGATATGGTTCTAAAATTTTTTATTCTATTATTATATTCTTCTCGATCCAAATAAAAACCATTAAGAACAAGCTGTAATTCCTTGTCTGCTTGTTATTGAAACAGAGTAAAAATTATAAATAAATCATTATCTCAGGTTAAATTCTTATAAAAAAGTATGCCATTTCATATAAAGTATTCATAAAGTATTTTATAATACCAAGAAAAGAGGAATACAATCGACAAAAAAATAGTAAAAAATATTTAAAAAAAAAAACATTCTTTTTGTAGTGTTGAGAATACGAATATATCCAACGTACATATCGAGCCCTATTTGCGACAATAACGTATGCGCCAAAACGCAATTTTACAGGAGAAAGGTTTTTAGGTTTCGTTAAGTTGATTTCTTCATGTTATTTGTCGCTTACGTTATATTTGACAGGCCAATATCTCCGGAAATATAAACAATTAAAGTTTAATATTTTTAGTGTAGATACTATTAATATTAATGAACACATTTGCATTAAAAACAAAATTTCGGAAAATGGCGCATACGTTATTGTCGCAAATAGGGGTCGATATATGTAACAGCATACATGCCTGTATGTTAAATACCGGAGACGAACTCTGTTAAGATGATGCTATGTTAATGTTAACCTTAACCTTCAGTCACAAATTACACTTGGCACAAGCCACATTATTATGTACAAGGTGGCGCAAAAGAAGTCACCCTATTGGAAGATGCTCTCATTTTTGCAAATGGCCGCCAATGTCAAATCTGTTTTGACATTTGTGGACTAGACAGATACAGAATACAAGTGAATAAGCCATGGAGCGATACACTCCCCAAGAACGCAGAATAATTGTAATAATGTAATAATAATAATCGCTTTATCTCTCGTTTTTTATATTTGCACTGGCCGGCCAGATCACCCGAATTAACCATTCCAGACTTCTTTTTATGGGGTTTTTTTAAAGTCGCAGGTTCACGTCAACAAGCCGCAAACTCTTGAAGCCCTTAAGGAAAATATTCGCCAGGAATGCGAGAACCTGTCGCCCGAAGTTCTGGCAAAAGTGATGGAAAATGCCATAAAACGGGCGTATGGTCATGAGCTCTGGCAGCGAACACTTGGCCGATGTCATCTTCTCGCCTAAACCAATAAAATTCTTAAGGTTCGAATAAACATATAATCAAAAAACAGAATCAAAATTTTTCATTTAGAAAAAAAATGAGAGCCAAACCACATCGGATGACTTCTTTTGCGCCACCCTGTATATGTAGTTTAAAAACTATAAACAGTTTTTCAGATAATTAAAAAATATAAAATTTACAAAATGAATGTATCCGCTGTAAGTATAGGATATTCAAAATGTCGTGAGTATTTAAATGTATAAGCTGATATTTGTATATTCATTCTAATTGATTTATTATGGCATTATTAACTATGTAAAGGGTATCAGAAATGTGCTTACTATTCATATATGCTACAATTTGTAATTTGTATTTTTATAGATTTTATTATGATATAATTATTATACTTTAGGGGAGCAGGGTATTCAAAATATGATTACTATTCATATATACGAGTAATAGCATTTATTCTGGCTTGCGTAATTATTATAAATTAAGTGTAGAGCATTTTGAATGCGGTAACTATTCCTATATGATAGTAAATGTTACTGGGATTTGAATTTATATGGATAAGCATATTGATACAGCTTTATTACAGGCGTCATCAACTAACTGAATGCCGATCCGAGTAGATCACAAATTAAATAATTGAGTTATTAAATAAAACGCGTACGTGTCATTTGTGACATTTGTGGTGATATTTGTTGGGTATTTGGATTAAAGTTCGTTGCACTTTATAATTGTTTAGTTGCCACAGACAAATTGGGTTAACACATGCACAGCCAATGAGCTGTGTCCGTGTCGACGATTTGTGTCAACACAGAGCACGATTAAAATCAATACTATGTACTGAGTCCTGGCATTATCCTGCGGGAAACTTTAGCTGCACAGTTGCATTTCATCAGGCAAGGCATTAAGTTCAACATCATGGATTTGGCAAGGAAAATAATATTGTGGATAATTCCCATATTTGTGGTGGGATTTCTGATAACGTTGAGTGAGGCGTATTTGCAGGGTGTGCGCGTTGAGGAGATACCCTTTAAAAGGCCAACAGTTGGTCTGTTGGCCAGAAATCTTAGCCAGAACAGGCGATCCAGTGGCATTCATTTAATCTCCAGTCTGGAGCATCAGCGTACATTTCTCAATATCTTTCAAGTGCCCTGTAAGTGTGCTGAAAATGTCTTTGAATCCTTATAATCTTTCCTTAAAAACATCTTATCACCTTATATAGATATGCTCTGTTATTATGCCGCCAGGGGAAAATGGCCTTATGTTCCGGGCTTTATGAAATCGCGTGTGAATAGCGCCGCAAAAGGTTTCTTCAATCAGAATGACAGCTATATTCAGAATTTCTGCACCAAGTGGATAGAAGTCAAGGAATGCTTTAGACCGAATTATGGTAAGCTCGTCAAAGTCACACTTTTTATTCAATATATATAATATTACCTTTTTTTTTTACTATGGCAGATAAAAACACCAATTCATTTGTGGAAACTCTGGATTCTCAGAAACAAATTCAAAACTGCAACTGCGATAAGTTGCCCAAAGATCCGGTTGTCTACTTTGACAAGAATTATATAGGCAATGTCAGCTCTGAGACTATTTTAACCACCATCGATTTTCTGGAAAGCTTTCTTCCGCCGCCGACCAAGAAGCAAAAGAATAAGAAGAATCGAGTGCGTGGGCGAGTTGATGAAATGGATATTGAATAAGAATATACACATCTATTTATGCTAGTATTTAATAATAACTATTGCATATCAATACAATTTCTAGAGTCATATTCCACTACAATAATATGTACATTTTCCGCTTTTTATAACATTTTTCTACATTATTAAAAAGTTTTATTTTAAAAAAAACTACAGAAAAGTACTTTCTGGGAATATGTGAACATAAAATAATAAAACAATAAAATAAAAGGAACTTAACACAGAACTAAAAATCTAACAAATTTCTTTGCTTATTAAATATGGCGCCGATTTAACGCTCAAATATCGATATATTGCATGGTTATCGGAAGTTAATAAGATTGCCAATATTAAAAATACTAACATATCGATTTGACCGATAAGAAAATATAAATACTAAAATACTTTTATGTTAAAATGTTAATTAACAGAATGTGAGCAGCTGCTGTTGAATTCAAATTTTAAAATTGTTAATTAAATTGCTAAATTGTTAATCGTAATTCTGTCACGGTTGCCACTTAAAAATATCTGATTGAGCCAAAAACAAACAAAAAATTAGCCAAATTCACTAAAAAGAGCCAGTTTTTTCAAATTTCCTACTTGAAATTGGTTGTTTAAAACTGCAATTGAGTATATTTTTTTTATTATATTATGTATTGTGTATACTTATAACTTTGATTGATTTGTCACGACCTTATCGAAATGCATTTACTAAATCATTGATGCGATGCATGCGAACACGCAATTGTACAGTTTAATAATGTGTAAAAATGACCAAAATCTGTGACTTTTGATCAGTTTATCTTAAAACGCAAGTCAAGATGCATTGGAAGCAGCTGGTGACGCTAACAGCTTTAGTTTTTGTTGTGCTCTTGGAATTCAAGGAGTGTAGAGCCAACGTTACGTATACGCAATTTAACTGTGAGTTGGAACTGAAAAACAGCAACTTGTCTAATGTTTAATTGATCCTGGACTTGCAGTAACACTGTACAAGCAAATGCCAGCCATGTACCAGTTGGATGACTATGATCTGTGTCGACAGAAGCCTCCGAGCTGGATTCTGGCTCACAGCACTTACTGCATGGTCTATGCTGAAATTGTGCCCAATGCCAGTTCCATAATTTGGCAGCAAATTGAGAAGGTATCTCAGGACGACAAGCATCATTTTCGACACGATCATCTATTTATTGGAGTGTGCTTGGAGGATTGCAAGAAATCAATTCAAACCCTGAGCAAATTTCAAATACAGCAGCTGTACGAGGGCAAGGTGACGGACACTGAAGTGAGTGGAGTGCTTAAAATAAATATTCTAGCTGAGAACTGAACTGATCCCTGTGTATATCCAGCTGAGCACCTTGTATGCCAAGGTACACAACAGGCCATCAGTAGAGCGCATGCACTACGATCATGTGATCAACAGCTGCCTCAATCGTCGCTTTCAGCGCCAATTTCAACTTCGACTGCGCAGCAGCATCGAGTACTGTGAATGGGCAGACGAGCAACTGGAGCATGGTAAGCGAATTAAAATAAAAAGGAAGGACTTAATAGCCTTGTCGACAAATGTAGACTTCAAAAGTGTTTCAGCTTAGCTAAATTTAATATTAAAATTGAAGTCACAAAACGAGATCTGCTCCAAGTTTCATCAATTTGACTTTAATTCTGAGAACACAGAAAAAAATCAAGGATTCCGAGATAAAATCAATCCGATGTGGTGTCAGAAGTTTTGTAATCCAGGATTTCCCTTAAACCAAGTACGAAATACTTTGTTAATTTAAGTACGATTTTTTTTCACTCCTTCTCCTATTTTGATTAATGTTTATGTTTTCAGTATAAGCAAATTTATCAGGTTTTTTAAAATTTTTTTAATGCTGAGCAGCCATTTTATTCGCATACGTACTGTGTTATTTAACAATAATATGCTAAATACATACTCTAACAAGGCTAAAGTTGACCACCCGACAGTAGGATACCCTTTACTTATTTAAATATACATAAAACTATTTTTATTGCATACTTTTAGGCACCCATATTGCTTAAAAACTTAAATCAGCCATTACCACCTTTCAATTTGTTCGATCTTGTTATGATTTTATAGGATGATATCTTATAACAGAAGTTAAAGTTAATTAGCAAAAAACAGATGGACGGATGGACGGTCATGGCTATATCGATTCGGCTGTTGATGCTGATGAAGAATATACATATATACTTTATAGGTTCGGAGATGTTTTCTTCTCATACATTTCAACGAATACAATAAACAATTTAACTTATTTTTCAAGAATTTCAAACTTTAATATTAAAATGATTTTTTTTTTCTGTGAGTCTACTATATGGAAACTATAAAGAGTTGAGCAAACTAATCACTTTCTTATCATTTAGATGCACTGGATGTGACTGTATATGTGCTGCTCTGCTTCCTCATCCTGCTCACCATCATGTCCACCTACTACGATTATCGCCTCAAATTGCAGCAAACCGATTCATGCAGACTTCAAGGCAATGTCTTCTACCAGAAGCGTCTAAAGACGCGTTCCCAACAATTTCTAACCACATTTTCGCTGTGTCGCAACTATTATCGGATCGTAATGCCATCGGGGAGTGAATTGTCCCGAGATTTGCGATTCTTCGATGCCTTTCGAGTGTTTGGCGTATTTTTTGTAATTCTGGGCCACACACTGATGGTCTTTATGACTGTCCAGATACAGAATCCCGAGTTCTACGAGCAGTTTCTTTACAGATTCGAGACATCGATATTTCAGAACGGTAACGCCGTCATCCAAATCTTTTTCGTCATGAGCTCCTTTCTGCTTTACGTGAACTTTTCGAACCGGCAATGGATTAATAAGAAAACGAGCTTCTTTACTTGCATTGGAGTTTATTTCCGTGCCTTTTTGAGTCGATATTTTCGCCTGTTGCCCTCGTTAATAATGCTCATATTGTTCAATGGCACGATCCTCACCCGACTGGGAGATGGACCCTTCTGGCGACACTTAACTGAAGCGGAGCGCGTCTTCTGTCGCACCAATTGGTGGCACAATGTCTTCTTCATCAACAACTATTTGCTGAAGGAGAGTGTAGGTGTATTCTGAATAAACTACAGCTCAAATCTATAACATTTTCCCTACTTCCCAGTGCGCACAACAAACTTGGTATTTGGCTGCCGATATGCAACTCTTTGAACTCTTTTTGATAATCATCATCATAACCAAAAAGTGAGAGATACAATAAATATTATAATACATATATTCTACATATTTTCTATTTATCTTATAGGCATCCAGGACTCACTAGATATATCTATATTGTGCTGTTCGTGTTCACATTATCGGTACCAGCCTTATTGACCTATTATCTCAAACTGGACGCCGTCTATCACATTAGGCCGGAGTAAGTTTTGTTGCCAATATTTATCTCTATTTATTATCAAGTTTATAAGGCAGCTTAACATGATTTATCCAATATCAAATACATGTATTTTCATCAGTTAATTTAAAATGTAGTTAAAATAGTAGCAGTGCCCTCTAGTTCATGAATGATTTGTCATTAAACTCAATTCACTGCTTGGATTTACTAATTCTAGTACTTCTTCTTGATAGTTTTTCAAAAACTTTCAACTCCCATATCTTTGCCAAGGCTTTGTCAAAACTCAACCGATTTGCCTGCAGAATGTAAAATTTATATTAATTTAATTTTATTGACTTCTCATTTGTGATTCTGCATCAAGATAACATTTAAAATATTTAATTTTTTATCAAAAATTATCCACTGTTTTTTAGAACCTATCGGTATTTGTATTTTCGCAACTCGGAGACATTCTATCAAATCTATCCACCGTTCTACACGAATTTGGGGGGATACTTAATGGGCTTGCTTTGTGGCCATCTGTATCTGAAAGTTCGTTCCTCGCCAAAGGCCGACAGTTACCGAGGCAAATGGAGCTGGGAGTTGGGCATGTGGTTGTTAATTCCAGTTGCCACATTGGTGCTCCTCTCGGGCTTCATATTCATCAAACATGACTTTGAGAAACCATCAATTTGGCTGGCCATCTATGCGGGACTGTACAAAAATCTATGGATCTTGATTTGTGCCGGATTCGTATGCTGCATGTGCTTTAAAGTGGGCTGTAAGTACAGATCGTTTGTTAAAAGAAAATTTACTAATATTACTTACTAATCTGATTACAGGGATTGCCTATGAATTCTGCTCTCTACCTATTTTTCGGCCCTTGTCGCGCATTTCCTTCCAGGCTTTTCTTTGGCATGTTTTCGTACTGCGGCTGGTCGCTGGTTATTTTCGAGATCCGGTTTATATAAGCAGTTTCTTTTTGGTAAGTTGTCCGTTAGTAATTCCTGTAGCTTATGATTTTTAATTACTTTGTTCTTAGTTTGGCAATGTGCTGTTGGTTTTTGTTCTCACACAATTTGTTGCCTTTTTCATGGCGCTGTTACTTGAATATCCGCTGGTTGAGCTGTTAAAAATAGTGAATTTTAAACCTTAATTTGTATATTTAAAATAAACTCGTTATTTTGTATAATGTATAATTTTTTTGGTTTATTGAAGTTGAACTTTATTCCTAATATAATGCTTACTTAACAAATAAAAATTGGAATTTAAATTGCGCGCTCAAAAGTAATGAAGTGAAGTTAGCTGCGCATGGAATGCAAAACGCAAAATTGAGTGTTCAGAGAGACCAGCATTTAAATCAGTGATGCCAAATTGGCTTTTTTTCGGATAGATTTGTCTGGTTTTTAACTGCTTCAGCCGGGAAAAATCCCAAACAGCTTCTATCCGAAAATCTGGCTTTTTTAAAAATGGGACAATGTTTTGGTCCGAAGCAAACAATAACCCTTTTTCAGAAGTGGTCACTTTCGTTTAGACTCTTCCATCGTTGCCATGGTCGAATGCAGAAGTAGCGAGGTTTTTTTAAATTGAGGAACCGTCTAATGCTATTTTGACAATTGGGTAAATGTATATATTATAAAATCAATTACATATATGCAAAATATACAATTTTATCTTGGTTTGCTTCGACACAAAACTTGTTGCCATTCGTACAAATTGCCTGGAAAATACCTAACGATGATAGGCACCAAGGCAAAGAAAATGCCGAGGAAAAAATCATTGAAGATGATTTAGAACTTTTAAATTAAAAAAAAATAAATAGGAAAAAACAGTTTGGCCTGTTTTTCTGTCTTATTTTTTAGTTTTTCAGCTTTTTTCCCCTTTTTTTTGGTCGTTTTGTCTTTTTTTTCCAGAAAATGTTTGGCATCACTGATTTAAATATACCAAGCAATAACTACAAATTAAACTGCAGTATTTTTGTGGTAAGTTGGCAGTTCGCTCGTTATTTTAATTCACTTGACGGAGTTCGGTCACACTGATTAGTTTGTTCAGTTTTGTTTTCTCCGTCTGGTCGGCGTTTTGCTACGTTTCGTCTTTTCGTAACCGCAAACAGTTCACAACAACAAAGTGCGAAATTCGAAATTTCTTGTTCTCAATATAATCAAAGAGCATCTGTCCAAGGATTACCGCTAAATTAAAGTGAGTGTCTTAAGTGTGTGGGTATTTCTTAAGTTCAATGCGGCAACTTTGGCATTTCGATACAAATGTCAATGAATCACTGTGGCATTTGTATAACTAGTCGTCAAGTGGCAGCCTTTTCACATGCTTTGTTCTTAAAAAAATATAATTAATAAATATATAACATTTAAATAATGAACGCGCGTATTACAAAATCATTCATTACAAAATCATTCAAATCACGGCAAATAAAATAAGTGCGAGAATTGTGTTTGTGTGAGCGCGCGCGCTTGTACGTGTGCGTTCAGTGGTGAGAGCAATGCATGTGAAGAGTGCAGCTATAAAATGTTGCTACATGCGCTCCCGCTCCCACACAGTGTTATATGAGTCGCAACACTCCAAAAAAGGGAATAAAAATGAGAAGCGTCTTGGACAGCAACAACAAAAGACCGAACGCCGAAAAATGTTGCAAAATGAAAGAAAAGCAAACTAAACGAAAGCAACCCAGAAAGATTTCTGCGTTTCTCGCCTCTTACAATTCCCACTCACACACATACAGACATTTAAATTAATTGTTTTTTATTTTTATATTGTGCTTTTAGCTGTAATTTTTGTGTTTTTGCGCTCACATTTTCCGGCTAGCAAATAACCGACCGCTTGTTTATAAAATTGTGGCCGAAAATGAGAGAGCGACTTAGTAGTTGGTGGTGGGAGAGGAGACAATTGTTGCTCTGGAAGCAACAAGTCACAAATCCGAATCCAATGGGCGCGGGGGTGGTGTCTGAATGCGTGTTCTCAGTTTGGTTAACGTTTTTTTTTTAGTTGTGGGCGCAATCGCAAACGCAAACGATAAGCCGTAATTGAAATATTGTGGCAATTGCCAAGAAACGTGGCTTCAAGTTGGCCCGAGAGTAGAATTACACACTTCCAGCTGAAACAGCCATCCAGTCAGCCAGTCTCTTTCTTTCGTATGCGTGTGGGCATGGGTGCGTATGTGTGAGTATGTGTGTGAAACAAGTGTGAAAAACAAACGACCTCCAGCAGCGCACGTCTCCTCCGTCTCCGTCTGCGTCTGCGTTCCCCGTCTGTGGCGCTCTCTTAGAAAGTGTAGGAGCGCGTGCGAGCACGCCCCCCACGCATATTTATTGTTTTTGTTGTTGTAGCCAGGCGTTGTTGCTGTAGTTGTCCAAAAATGGGTTAAGCAAAAAAAAAAGTAACAAACGCAGCAACGCCAATTAGTGACAAAATATAAATGAAAAACGCATGCAGTATATGCGAAGTGTCTGTGTATATGTCTCTCTGTGTGTGTACAAATATGTATGCAAATTAAGTGACAGTGTCCAAAAAAACAGCAACAACGACTGCCGCCAGTCTGACTAAGCGCAAATGCTGCAGAAATAGCAACAAGTAGACGCAAAGCGGAGAAGCGTCGCGTCGTGCAATTAAGACAGCAACAACAACAGCAACAACAACATCACATAGTATATACAACAACAAGCAATGCATAGTTAAATTTAGCAACAGAGTTCCACTTTCACTCGGCGGCGACACCGACACCCACCAAGCCGCCCAGCCTCTGTCCCCCCTTCCCACGGCATTTGTTGTTGCTAGTGTTGTTGTTGTTGCATGTTAAGTTTGATGCGTGTCGTGTTATTTTGCGTTGGCACGAACACGCACGATACAACAACTAACAAGACGTTAATAGAAATTAATATGCAAAAACACAAACACATTCATTAGCGCACTAATGAAACTAAAACCTATAAATTGATTATTTTCGCTTAAAAGTTTTATTAACTTCATTACTCTTTACACCAAACCAAAAACCATTCAATCACTTTCCACTAGAACGTTTGGTATTTTAGTTCTTTTCTGGAAAGTGCAACACGCGCTCATCTAGTTGTCAACCGCCTGAAGGAGACACTTGCGCGCTTTTTGTCAAGATTTAAGTTAATCACACACACAAGCACAGGCAGCAGTTTGATGAACTTAAGTACAACAAGGCAATTCGATGACGACGACGAAGATGTTATTTGTTGTTGTTGTTGTTGTTGCTGTAGTTGCTGTTGCCTGTCATTGGTAATTATAGTAATGCCTAATGACATCATCATCAAATGCAGCAGCTGCAGACTTCAGACTGCCTTCCAGTTGCCTTCCAATATGCAGGCGAAAGTTTCCATCGATGCTCGACTGCTGATAAGTGCGCACTTGCAGCTGATGCTTATCAGACAGGCGTCTGGCTTGCAATGTTGATTCACTGCCTCCTACAAAAACACACACAATCACACTCTCACACATATTCAACTTTAACAAACAGTAGTCAGTGGATTGTTATTGTTATTGTTTTGTTATTGATGTGCTGCTCATGACACATTCACGCCGCCCGTTGTAAGCTAATTAGATGCTGGACAGTTGGATTATAGCGGTCACATTAGCATTCTGCAGCAGCCAATTGGAGCAACGCCTCTTTTCCCCTCCCCCTTCAACACTTTATTCATTGCTCGCTTCGTTTGTCATTTTTTTTTTCTTACACTCGATTGCCGCGCATACAGAAAAATAACTACAATACTTAATTGACTTGGGACTGCGAGCTGCTCCTGTATAAAAAAGAGAGTGAGGAGAGGGAGAGTGGGATAGAGAAATAGAGAGAGAGAGAGTCAGCGGGGCGCATTGGTTTTTTTTTAGTCACGCCGACCGACAACACAACAACATTTGTTAGCAATTAGAATTGTGAATTGCCGGTGAACGTTTCGACAAAGCGTTAAGATTTGCAATCAAGCATTAAGTCAATTTGTGGCCAGTTGACGTCGTCGTCGTCGTCGTTGGCGCGTTGCAATCATCGGTTGATGCACCGATCATTGGAAGCTGCCATAATGCAGTCAGCATACACAGTGCGTGCCATAAGTTGCTTACCCAACATTTCTTAAGATTTATTTTGCTAAAACTATCTTTTTTTAAAGAAGATATTCAAATAATAAATAATTACAAAAACATTATTTATTAAGTGCGAAAATTAAGTACATATTTCTTATGACATTTATACTTATCTGACCTTTATTGTCTTACATATCTTATCACAAGTTTAACTATGACAAATGCTCGCATTGTTTACTTTAATGTACGCATATCTATTACAATTTGACAAGTGTTAGTAGAACAGGTTACACGATCGCTTACTTTTAATGCCCACTGTGGCAGCTCAATCAGACCACCACCCGCAGCCGCACCCTTGCCTTTACCCCGCACACTCCCGCCCGCATTATGATACTACTCGCATTTAACAAGTACATATTTCTACATGAGTATAATTTGTATCAACTTCCGTTATAAAATATGTGAGGCATTATCGCTAGTTTGTCAGAGAAAGAGAGGGTGAGAGAGAGAGAGAGAGTGGGGAGTCGGAGGAGCAACCATTAAAATATTCGATATATGTTTTGCTTCGATAAATTTTAGGCAAATGGCAAATGTCAAAAAAAAAAATACTAAAAAAAATTTAAAATAATAAGAAAACTGCATAATAAACACATCAAAGGCGAATTACAACGCGCCATAGGTGTGACTTTGTATGTGTGTCTGTCTGTGTATATGTCTATGTGTGTGTGTGTGTATTTATATGAAAATTGAATTTTAAGCAAGATGATTGAATTTTCTATTAATAAGTTTGACCTTCAACAGCTGTGATATATTAATGTATACAAATTTTCTAGAAGCGAAGGTGTTCTTGAGGCATAAACAACGCACAGATAAATACACATAAATACTATATGTCTGTGTATATATACAGTTATAGCTGTATATAGATTGATATGTATCTGTTTAGCAAATTGAAGTGAGATTTTCGAGTGTAATATTAAGTATTCTTTTTTTATTGTTTGTTTTAGGCATTTTCTAGCTGATATAGTTTATCAGCAGTGCCCAATGATAGTCACCAAATTGTGACACTTGGACTGACTTGTACACACACACACACACACACCTGGAAACGCACACACACATAGACAAACACTCATGGCAGAGTTTACCTTGTGGCTAAAAGAAAATAAATATATAATAAAAAGTCTTTTTTTGTTTTTATGATTTCTTAGCAGGTCAATGACAAATCCATTATGCCTCATAGCATTATTGCTACATTTATAACATTTTCAGCAAAAAATCAGAAAGAAAAAGAAATAAAAGAAAAGCATATTAATAATTTTTGGTTATTTTGTTTTTGTCTTTTTTGGTTTTTGTCACTGATTAAAAACGAAAGCTCTGCGCCTTTTATACTATACACATACCTACAATAAATATCGTAAAATGTGTGTTGTTGTTGTGGTTGTTGTTGTTGTGCCCAACCCAAAGTTGAGAGTCTTGCGAATTTCGTTAGAGTTTTGTCAGTTTATTTGGCCATAATTCACGTGTTGTCAACCAATTCGTTATTTCAGCATTATGACATCATATAAACAGAGTCTCTTAGCTACCTGCCAAAAAACTACCAACTAAATCTATTTATCTATCTATCTATCGTTATTATTGTTCTCTTTTGCAATTTTGGATAATTTGACACGTTTCGGTGTTTCAGTTTCATTTAGAAAGTACTTGTATTTGGACCAAGTTTATTCATTGCAACAACTTTTTATGCAACACAAAATGTAAACAATGCCAATATTTTGTTTTGTTTTGTTTTTTTGCGCATAAATTTCATAGTTTAGCGAAGCTGATTATTGATTGTCGTTCGTTCAACGTAATATGCAAATTTATATAAAACAAATCGTGGTTGTGAAACGACTACGACTAATAATGTTTTTTATTATTATTATTACATTATACTTGTTATTTTTAGTTGCATTTGTTGTATCTAAACAACAAAATATGTAACTCATTGATTACTTAAGTCAATGCAAACATATAGATTTCATTATACGATTCAATGAAACTCTTGAGGCTATCTAGCCTAGACATAACATGGAAATACTAGATCGTTCAAAAAGTCCCCGGACTGACACATAGGCCACTCCACTAAAATTTTGAAATACATTTTTTTTTGGACTGACTAGTTCATTTCTAGGCTCCAGTGAAAATTAGAGACGCAATCGGAAATATTATTGTTGTGCAACTTTTTGATTTTTTTTGAAAAATGGAAAAAGCTGAATTTCGTGTTTTGATTAAACACTGTTTTTTGATGGGAAAAATACCGTAGAAGCAAAGACATGACACCAAAAGAGGTATGCATTTAAAAATAGGCAAAATTTTTTTTAAAAATTGATGAACTTTAAAAAATTTAATTGTTAATAATACTTCTATTTCTGTTAGGTATTAAGAATAATAAATCAATGAAAATGTGGAAAAAAATATATTTCAATTCTGTATTAAATATTTAATTGATCTTGGCATTTTTTAACAGTAAAGTATATATATATTTAAATTACAAAATAAATTATAATTAAAAACTCTGGGGAATCTAAAATGAAAAAGAAAATGATTGGCCCAACATTTGTTGCTAGGATTGGGGAAAACCCAGAAAAACCCAATCAGACCAAAATAATATTAATACATAGTTAGTTGGTTAGACTAGTTAAACAAGATAATATAGAGGCTTTAATAGTGAGCGGAGAACACTCGAAACTAATCGTACGGTACAGACTATTATAATCTGCACACACAGAGTACGAAGAGGTTCGTGAAGCTCCCAGTTAGTGGAACAACGTGAAAGATGTAAAGGATTAAAGGTTCGAGTTACTCTAGAGGGTACGTTAAAGGTTATTTCATCCAACAAATTAGCCGAGTCTATGTGACCCTGCAGTAATTTGTGGATGAACATTACTCCAAGCATAATTCTACGGTTAGTGAGAGAGGGAAGATTGAGTAAGAGGAGTCTACTAGAATATGAAGGCAATTGAATATCCGAATTCCACCTCAAGCCGAGTTCCAACTGAACGGACTCTAACCTGGCACGATAGGATTCATATTGAGGAGACCACACACATGATCCATACTCAAGAATCGGACGAACAAGGGACGTGTATAGAAGTTTAGTAGTAAAAGGATCACTAAACTCCTTGGACTATCGCTTTATAAACCCGAGAACTAAAGTAATAAATAAAAAAAAAATTATAAAAAAAAGGTATCAAATGAGATATAAAACCGAAATGAATATCGGTTTCAGTTACGGTATCGGCTATGCTCGCATTTAGGCTTTCGGTTACCGGTTTCGCAAAAGTTTTGTACATCGGTTATGATGTAACGGTTACCGGTTATTTGCATGATTCGGTTTCGATCCACCGGTATAATTTGGGCTCACAAGAAAAACTATTCGAAATGTTAAAAATATGTAAATTTGAAAACAGATATTACAAATTAGGTAGAGAAATCTAATATAGTTGTGAAAAACGATGAACGATGAAACGAAATGAACTGTTTTGCGTGAATCGGTTACCGGTTTTAATTGGCTAACGGTTATGGTTTCAATTCTTGATTTGTGCACTTAAATTTCAATTTCCTTATGACATAGCACATAATGTCAGCTCAAGTGATTATTACACTTCTATTCCCAAAAAAAATAAAACAAATGAAAACTTTTGTGTTCGTTTTAATATTTACTTATTTCCACCATTATCTTTGCAGGAAAACAAAACGCTCTAAAAGTTAACAAAGTAGTTACAACTCAAAAAACCTCAAAAAAAAAAAACAAAAAAAGAAACCAACAAAAACAACGAAGCGAATTCTGGCAACAAATTAAAGTAGCAAGAATTGAAGAAACTCTGTGGATAATAGGAAAAGACCTACATACATTGTTATAACGGGGCTGATAACTCAACTCTAGAACAACAACAACAACTGGAAGCAGAAGCAGAAATAGAAGAAGGCGACGAGGAAGCAGAAGCTGAAGCTGAAGAAGAAGACGAAGCAGAGACAGAGACACATACACATATATATAATAAATTAAAAGATGTCATTTCGCGTGGTTCGCAGCTCAAAATTTCGTCACGTCTATGGACAGTCGTTAAAACGGGAGCAATGCTACGATAATATACGCGTCTCCAAGTCCAGCTGGGACTCCACATTCTGTGCGGTTAATCCAAAGTTCTTGGCCATCATTGTGGAGTCGGCGGGCGGCGGTGCGTTCATTGTATTGCCACACAATAAAGTGAGTAGTCGCATATTTAAACCCATCACCCAATTGAGGGGAAATCCCTATTTTGGGTTGCATTGAAAATGGCAAATCAAATACATACCACATTTATTGCATACTCTCTTTACTTATGCATATTGCGTAGCCAAGTATATTATATATTTATAACAATAAGGAAAGACAATGGAAAGAGCCTACTACTATTTTTAGAGGTTTTTTCTTTATATTTTTTTTTTTTGATTTATTTTTGCGCCCCTGTTCAAAAATGACGTCGACTGATTTGGCTTATGCTTATAAATACAGTTCAATCTTATAGCTATGAATTCTCTGCTCTCTCGCTCGCTCAGTTCTCATTAGTCGCATCTCTTAGACGCACTTTTCCATTTTGGCCGTTGGCCAACATGACACACCAAATTGTCTAAAATTAACAGCAAACAAAAAATATAAAACCAAAAAAAAATCCAAATAAATAAAATTTGTGCGATACGCAAATAAAAGAAAAGAGAGGGAAATAAATGATATTTTAAAAATCTTTGCGTTACAAATTTAAAAAAAGTTCATACACATGTAGTAAATTAAAAAAACCTCCCATTTAACTAAAAAAAAAAAGCCAAATTGATTTTTCTCCAAAAGAACATATAATTTTTGTATTCATGTAAAGGTTTCAATTGTTTCTCTTATAGTATCTTAAATCCCTAGCTAAATTAAATGAATTTAAAATTGGGAAAGCAGAAAATTTAGAATATATTAATATTGGAAAATAAAGTGTGAAATCGCAGAAAAAATAGCATATTTTTCAATAATAAGAAGCAAAACACATTTAAAAATCGCCAAAAAAGTTGTAAAAAGTGGTTTTGGCTGCACAGATGCAGATTGGGAATATATCTTCTAACAGACATTTTCTACTATTTATTAAAAACACTTGACTATCTATTTTCGATATACCCTTTAACTATCCATTTCGATAGACCCTTCAGTTATCCATTTCGATTTACGTAGTATCGACAGGCAGAAGCAATACATATTTCAAATTTCCACTTGGTGTGGAAACACATTTTGGCATTTTGGGCATTTGGCAGCGCCAAGTCGAACATCCGTTCAGCTGTCATCGGCAACGTTGCCCCGTTGCGTGGGCGCTGCCAACGGCAACCGCCGCGACGGCTGTGATCTCTCCGAATTTGGTCAAAACGTATTGCCAACACACACACACACACACGTACACACACAGGCCAGTGCCAGTGGCAGTGCAAAGTGTTTTGGCCTGTTCTAATTGGGCCAAATTTGTATGCAAAATGCGCGCCATCTACGAAAGCTGAGACGGCTGCCGTTTTCTATGTGGAGCGGCTTTCACACGCTCTAATTTAAATATTTTATGGGATTAGCTGAAATTCCAAGTGTCAATTAATTGGACAATGCTGTGCATATGATTAGGGAAACCCAATGAGTGCGTGATTCGTCAATTACGTTTTACATTCAACTATGATTCAGATTTGCAAGGAAACCATTTCCATAATCAGACAGTTATCATCTTTCAAATTGATTGACAGTGCGTTATTTTACAACAGTTATTTATGAAACTTTATCGTGCACCTGCAGTTATCGGTCATATAATATTTTATCAGAAAAAACAACAAGTTCAATTTGTGCTGACCAAACATCATTGCGATATTTTATCGACTGGCTCTTTGAAAAAGTCCCTTGTTAAGTTGGCTGCGTGTGCAGATTATGCCCATAAATGTCCTTGAGGACGTTTGATGAAATCAAATGGGGAGACCAAATATCTAATAAGAATTTCTATATATTATCGGAAAAAACAACAAGTTCAATTTGTGCTGACCACACAACATTCGAATGTAACCATATCTTTCGATAATTTATCGACTGTGCTCTTTGAAAGAGTCCCTTATTAAGTTGGCTGCGTGTGCAGATCATGCCCAAAAATGTCCTTGATGACGTTTGATGAAATCAAATGAAAATACCAAATATCTAATAAGAATTTCTATATTTTTTCAGAAAAAACAACAAGTTCAATTTGTGCTGACCACACAACATTCAAATGTAACCATATCTTTCGATAATTTATCGACTGGCTCTTTGAAAAAGTCCCTTGTTAAGTTGGCTGCGTGTGCAGATTATGCCCAAAAATGTCCTTGATGACGTTTGATGATATCAAATATCTAATAAAAATTTCTATTTTGACACTGAAAATATCCACTAATTGGGTCAATAATTATAAATCAATTTACATGTGTAACTTGACTGCCCAATCAAACGATCAAAAAAAAGTACTAATTATTTTTGGAATGACCCTCGCTGAGCTATATGAGCTTACTGTAATTATTTTGTATAATGTACAGTCACGGGCAGTAATAAATCATAATGTGGCATTCGTGAAACTCACTCGTCTAATAATTCCATCGAATTCGTGGAATCAGAGGTGCAACAGTTTCTAATATTGGACTCGGGAATGTGGCTGGCTATTGGCTGTGGAATTTAACCAAGTGTGTTTCACACGTGTTTCTATTAATTGCAAACTTCACGCACCTGAACGCACCAGAGATTGCGGCAGATTTTGCCAGCCACCATGAAGTTTGCATTATGAATGCCTTGCTAATTCACTAAAGATTCCGCCGGGAATTTCTATAAATAATGTTGCCCCAAAATTGGGCCAATGGGTCGCAATTTGTGGTAATCCACAAGTTGCCAGTTGAAATGCTTGAGAAAAAGTCTATATAATATAATAAATTATATTATTATTTATGGTAATACAAATGAATTTGAAACATTTTTATTATGAATTCAAAAATAAATAAAATTGAGTTTGTATTCAAAAATAATTGGAAAACTGATATTTACAATTTGTGTTAAAATAGCAAAAATAACTCTTGTTTTCAAGTTGTATAAGAAAAATATTAGAATATTAAATCTAACGCTTTGCAGGATACTCCATTCTAATAAAGTATGTCTGAGATTTGCTCATTAATGCATCTAATTTATTTATTGTTTTGATTTTGTTAAAATTCTTGTTTTTCTTGTTGTCTTTCAGGTTGGACGCATTGCAGCTGATCATCCACTGGTCGGTGGACACAAAGGTCCAGTTTTGGACATTGCGTGGTGTCCGCACAACGATAATGTGATTGCCTCTGGATCGGAGGATTGTGTGGTCAAGGTGTGGCAAATACCCGACGGCGGCTTATCGCGCACACTCACCGAACCAGTTGTGGATCTGGTTTTCCATCAGCGTCGCGTTGGTCTCGTCCTTTGGCATCCCTCGGCGCTGAATGTGTTGCTCACCGCCGGCTCTGACAATCAGGTAAGCAGACAGATCCACAGATCAGAGATCACATGTTGTTATTAACGAGAAATTCTGGTATTTTAGGTAGTCATCTGGAATGTGGGCACTGGCGAGATTCTGGTGCACATTGATTCGCATCCGGATATTGTGTACAGCGCGTGCTTCAACTGGGATGGCTCCAAGCTGGTCACCACATGCAAGGACAAAAAGATACGCATCTACGATCCGCGCAGCGGCGAACTGGAGAGCGAGGCCATGTGCCACGAGGGCTCCAAGGCCACACGTGCTATCTTTCTACGCCATGGTTTGATCTTTACCACCGGCTTCAATCGCAGCTCGGAACGTCAGTATTCGCTGCGTGCTCCGGATGCCCTAAGCGAGCCCATTGTCATGGTGGAGCTGGACACATCGAACGGCGTCATGTTCCCATTGTATGATGCGGACACAAATCTGATTTATCTGTGCGGCAAGGGCGATTCTGTGATTCGTTATTTCGAGGTATGATCTCTTAGTCTGTCTGTCGTTTGATAAGCAAATTTATATCTGTGATCATCTCTCTCCAGGTGACACCAGAGCCACCATTTGTGCACTACATTAACACGTTTCAAACGCCAGATCCACAGCGCGGCATTGGACTGATGCCGAAGCGTGGCTGTGATGTTACCACCTGCGAAATTGCCAAATTCTATCGACTGAACAACAACGGTCTCTGCCAGGTCATATCGATGACAGTGCCGCGCAAGTCTGATCTCTTCCAGGAGGATCTCTATCCCGATACGCTGGCGGAAGATGCCGCAATCACGGCCGAAGAATGGATCGCGGGCAAGGATGCCGATCCCTTGACATTCTCCCTCAAAGTAAGTGGCTCCAGTTGCGATTCAAGTGAATCCCTCACACACAATTTGGAATACAGCGCTCATGGCACTGCGGCGCCGTCGTTGTCACCACATGCTTCGGTGCCACAGATGCTGCTGCTGCTCCCGTTGCTGCAACTATGTAGAGAGCGTACATGGATCCTGATCATCCTGCTGATCATTGTGGCAATTTCTTAATTTGCACCACAACAATCGTATTCCAAGGGCTTTAGCTGTAGTTGCATCCATATGCTGTGTGCTGTGTGCTTGCAACCAATTTGTGGCTACCAATAAAATTTTGTTGCTTGATCTTTGGTGATTGCCCCGCCTCCCGCTCGTCCCACGCCCCTCAGCGTTATCAACGTTATCAACGTTTGTGTCTCGTCAGCCTTTTTTCCTCAAAAAGTCTCGGAGCAAACAGAAACACAACAAACAGACACACACACATCTAAAACTAGGGATTGCAGTTTAGAGAGTGTTGAGTTTTAAAATAACAAGACAAACAAGTTTCTATATAAATAAGATAATGCCAGATACACTTTTGATTTGATGACACGTACTGTAAAATTAATCAAAACTCATTTTTCGTTTTTTACAATCAAAAAAAATTTTTAATTAGGAACTACAATTCATTTGTTGGTTATTATATTGTTGTTATGTTTTAAGTGAAAAGATTTATTTAGCTTGATTTATTAATTGTAAATAAATTATTTCACTTCAAATATTAATAATAATAATGTAGAAATCCACCGATAATCAGAGATGGGCCCAGTTAACTACTTTTGTAATGCATTATAATTGAATATAAAAAGTCATTAAAAAATTGTTTTCTTTGGCATTGAATAATAATAATAAAATCTCAATTTAATAAGCATTATAAATAATTTTTGGAAAAATTTAATTTTGAAAAAGAAAACAAAAATTTTAAATACTTTTTATTTTCAATTTTATTTTAATATTTTTCATTTGCACTACTTCTTTTCAATGCTAGTAAATAAAATTTCATTAGGAAAACTTTTTTCAATGATAATTTTAGAGTAAGGGTAATGCTTGTAGGCACAACACTGCTGATAACTAATTGTTTACAATAATAATGGCAAACAAAAATGATAGTCCTTACAATGATAGTCCTTGCAATGATAGTCCTCACACACATTCTCACTTTACTCACGGCTTACATACGCTCCTAACACGCACGCTGTTGCTGTGGCGCTTGTTGTTGTGTTCTTTGTTGTTTGTTGTAATCCCAAAACGAACAGTGATTCTAATAAACCTAATCAGGATCGCGTTTCCATTGTACAGGGCGGCTATGTCTCATCATCCGGCAACAACTCGCTCTCGGTCAGCAAGAAGGCGAACATACTGAACAAGGCGTCCGCCTCGAGAGGCGGTGCAACTGGTCTCAGTGGTGGCAATCATTCATCATCCGCCAACAACAACGAGTCCAACGATGGTGGTCCGCCAGCAGCGATATTCACGGTAAGCATTTGAATAACCAAGCATTGATATTGATATTGGATAAGAGATTAATTTGAAACATTCAGAGCATGACAAAAATATAAATTTCTAATTATATTTTTAGTTCTAGTTTCAGTTTTCAGTTAGGTGTTCTTTTCCTATTTTTTATATAGATTCTAATTTGATTTTATATTCACGCAGGAAAAGGACCATCGCAATATTCTGGATGAGATACGCAAGCTGAAGGCAATTATTGTGAAACAGGAGAATCGGATACGCGCCCTGGAGGCAAAGGTCACTGCAGCCGCCGGCGATGAGACGGACGCCCGCAATAGCAACAAAAATGGCAGCGGCTCAGCGGCAACAGCAAGTGCAACTGCAGCTGCAACAGCGGCAGCAGCGGATAGCAGCCATGCCAGTGAAAGTGCCAATGATCATGCCGCATCCACTGCGTCAGCAACAGCGGCGGACAATGCACATGACGAGGATTAGTTGACATCATCACCATCCATCATGATAATAAGAAACGTTTAGTTGGGAGGCATGAAATTGAAAGATAGCTAGAGACAGAGACAGAGAGAGAGAGAGACACAGAGAGAGAACTGCTTGAAGAAGCTCGTCGTTATCGTTTGAATTTCTCTAATGGAACATTACGTTTATATTTTGTACACGCTAAATGAGAGTCGTCGTCTATTATGATTATGATTTCGATTTATTTATTTTATATAATTTAATATTAGGTCTTTTTACGAGCGAAATGAGTTGAGCGTAGTAAGAGATATAAAACAAAACAAACAAACAAACACACACACACACACAGCAGATCGCATATATAACATATATAACAAATATACACAATATCCTGCCAAAAATATATAGTGAACCTAAAAAATTGCTCCCAAAATCAAAGGAAGGAACAGGACGAAACGAATCCTGCACTTTCAGCTGTGTATTTTGTAAAGCGAACGTCAAATTGTTGTAAATTTAACAAATCGAAAGTATAGACTAAAAACCTGCATCCATTTCAAATAACACCAATATATCCTACCAATTTTATACCATACCTATTCTATACATTTACATTTATTATTAAATATATTTAACCCCATCGAGGCAATATGTTATTCATGACAATAGCTTTTATAATGACTAAAAATCGAAAGAAATTGTTTAACTTTTATCCTTACCCTTACCCTTCCCTTTACCGCCGTCGCTTTCATAATAGATTTTTCTCGTTCTAACTAATAATAAGTTGTATTTTGTAATAATAAAAGAAAAAAACCAACGATTTCAGAATACTGTCGATTTTGTATTTACTTTAAATCGGCATCGAAAATTTGCCTATCGATTGTATAACAATCAACCAAAACAAACAATAATAAATAATGTAAAAGTGCTGACTATAAATACCTAAAGTTTTTTGTATAAATAATTTACAATTTGATACGCAATAAACTATACACAAATTATAAGAATTAAACAAGTTGTTGATCAGTTCATTTAAAAATACGTAACGGTTCACACGAAATCAAATGGGTGATGAATTGATCGATGTACTTACGTTTTACCAACCGGTTGGCGCGTCGAAAAATTTCCCTTTATTAACGGTATGTATCCGTGTGACGGCCTTGGCTCAACATTGGAAAACAAAGTGGCAGCCGTAGCTCCCAAAACGCAAAAAACTCAATTTCAATTTTAGCTTATTTAATAAAAGGGGTTTTTATTGGTTGTTGCTTAATTTTTAAGCTAGAATTTTTATAAATTTCATACGTATTGTAGAATTAATATACGAACTACAGCACGCGAAATGGAACGTGCACCAAACATTCATTTAAGAACATTTATAATTTCTTTGCTTTATTAAAATTGTACTTTTCTGAATTATTTTAGAATTAATTTAGCAAAAATAAAAACGTAAATTGCCATTCACACTCATCGCCGACATTCTGCAGCTGCCGAGCTATCGGTCGTATAAGCAATAAGAGGTTATCGATAGTCGAAGTAAGCGATAGTGGCAACTTAAACCGCAAAAACTATGCAGCGGTTTTAAGCAGGGTGGCAATATTGGAAACGAAACAAAACAATAATAAAGGCGGGATTTCTGTTTTACAAGTTTTTTTACAAGTTGCAGACATGAGTAAAAAGACTACACGCTCCACAAAGCCCAAAACGGATCCAGATGCGGCGCCACAAAAGCCAGTAGTGTGTGCTGCAAAGAAAGTGTTTTACATATCCGACAACTTGTTGCATGCCGATGGAGGAGAGCAGCGAATGTGCTTGGAGCGCTTCTATCATCCTGGCAAGGGACGTCCAGCCTTGTTTGTGACGCTTCGGAATAGTACGCTAATGGAGTTGCTGGAGTACGGAGAGCCCCGACGCAGCTGGCTGCTCAACAGTGAAGTCTGCTCGAATGGCCGCATTTACATGACGACGCCAATAGACGCCACCCTCCTGGCGCTCCACCATCTTCGCAAGCATTGCTCACAACGCGCCATGTCGCTGGACAGCATCAGCGCGGATGGCACCGATGACAGCACAAACCGCCTGCTTACCAAATTCGTCAGCTCCGCCAGTCTCAAGTGTGTTGCCGATGTAAAGGCCTCCGGGGATCTGATCTTCTACAAATACAACGCGGATCGTACGCTGGCCTGGCTGTCGCTGAAGACGCGCCAGGTTGTGTCCGTGCTGAAGGCGAAGCAAGTGCATTGCGGGCTCGGTGCCAAGTCGCAGAACTATGTGCGAAGCGAGAAGCTGGTGACGGAAAACGATGTCAATGAAATGGACTACATGCGCATGGCCTGCGACTATGTGGGCCGCTATCTGGATGCGGACTTGCATGAAGAACTTACTCGCTACCTGCACATACCAAGTGAAATCCAGGCGATGGTTGAGGAGAAGACAGCGGCGCAGAAGCGCAAATCGCAGCAAGGCCAACAAAGCGCAAATAGCAAAAAGATGAAACTCACAAATGGTGACGTCGACGCAGCAGCCCAACTGAGGAACAGCAGTCTGATGGACGACAGTGGCGATGATGTCAAGGAATCCATTGCGTTGCCCACAACACCTGCTCCGCTCAAGGAGCGCACCATGTCGGCCAAGGAGAAGGCGCTGGCCAAAGGAGCCAAGGGCAGCAAGAGCATTGCGTCCTTCTTCAAGGCCAAATAGGATTAGCTAGAAGATCAAATTAATCGAAATTTACAATTGTATTAGTTTAAAAATCAATATAAATGGTTAAACAACTTGGTTGATTGAAGAGTTCGATGGCATGCGTCTTAAAATAGGTAGCTTCGTGTCAATCCGTTTGTGTAATCTTTGCTTAACATGTCTGGCCCGGACCAGACAACAAGTTGTGTCAATACGACGCCTCAATTACCCCAAGCAACTAATTCATTATCGCTGTTTGCCTCAATAAGTACGAGCATAGTATATATTATGATTTACGTCTGTCTTCTTATCAATTCAAACTTATTGCACTCTAAATACTCTGTAAATATGAGGTAAAACGTAGACGAATTTATGTATCTATTAGTCTAGTAATTACTCATATGTATTTGTTTTCAGCTCAGTATCTTAAAAAGTGTCAATAAAATGTCTTAAAAGCTTAAACTTTAAACAATTGTGACAATGTCAATCCGTCTCTCTCGCTCTCTCTCAATTTATCATTGTTAGTTTTTACTCAAGTATTTTACAGTGCTGTCAAATGATTTAATAAGATAAACTCATAAATACCCTTGCACATTTGTTCCGAAAGCTATAAAGTTATAACCATAAAATATATTTTTACACTTAAATTAATTTATATTATCTAATTCATATTATTATTTTTTTTATGTTTTAATATCAACAATTTCTATTGTTGAGTGTCTCTTCAATTTTTAGTACTTTATAGGGTAGCGGCGAGTCAAGCAGTTGCACTGCTTGCTTTTGAATATCCGTTGCAATGGCGCTGCCAAAGCAACTCTGATTGATATTAATTCGAACAGTTTGTCGATTGCAGCTGTCACGTGTCGAAACTTTTATCCCTGTGATGGAGATGGAGATGGAGGAAGGCAGAGAGTTGGCAGCGGCAACGGAGGAGCAAACGGCTTGTCCAGAAATTGGACAAGTGGCCGCTGCAATGGCAGCAGCCTGGGAGGCGACAGCAGGAGCAGCTGACGAGCAGAAAGTCGATCCGCAGGAGCAGCAGGAAGTGTTCAAGGTGCCGCTGCCTCTGAATCAGGAGGAGAAGCCAAAGGTGGACACAACTGGGTCGCCTGGCTATGAGCACAAGCTCACACTCCAAGGTCACCTGTATTACATTAGCGCGCTGCGATTCTGTCCGCGTGGGGATTGGCTGGTCAGTGGATCGACGGATAGCTGGCTCAAGCTGTGGGACGTGGGCACGGGTCAGTTGGCGCGATCCCTGCAAGGACACGAGCTGGGCATCAATGATGTGACCTGGTCGCCGGATAGCAAATGCCTGATCAGCTGCAGCGACGACAAGACCATCAAGTTGTGGGATCCGCGCAGTGGAAGCTGCCTGCGGACAATGCGGGGACACAAGGGTCAGGTGTTTGCCTGCTGCGTGCACCCGCAGTCGCATCTGATTGCGTCCAGCAGCATGGACTGCACCGTCCGACTGTGGGATGTGCGCAATGGCAGATCCTTGAACGCTGTGCCCGCCCACATGGATCCGATCTCATCGGTGGACTTTAATCGAGATGGCAATCTGTTCGTCACCGGCAGCTTCGATGGACTCGTGCGCATCTGGGACACCATCAGTGGCCAGGTGCTGAAGACGCTGATCGATGAGGACAACTCGCCCGTCGGCTATGTGAAGTTCGCACCCAATGGCCGCTATATCCTCGCCGCCTATCTGAACAGCCAGATCAAGCTGTGGAACTTCCAGAAGCCCAAGTGCCTGCGCATCTACAAGGGACACACGAATCTCTTGTACTGCATCTCGGTCAACTTCTCCGTCACGGCTGGCATGTGGATCGTGTCCGGGAGCGAGGACAACGCCCTGCACATCTGGAGTCTGCAGAGCAAGAAACTCGTCCAGAAACTCAATGCCCACAGCCAGGTTGTCATCTGCAGCGATTGCCATCCCACCCAGAATCTAATTGCCACCGGCGCACTCGAATCCGAGGCGAATCTTAAGCTGTGGCAAAGCAGCGAAACTTCCACGACTTGATTAGACAATTTATTGTTAAAATAATTTTAAAATCTACAAGTTGGATTAATAATGTGAATGTTTCTTACTGCGAAGCAATATACTATCTAAATAATAAAGACATACATATTAATACAATTAAATTTAAAATGTATAAGATATAATATAATTTTAAATGGAAATTAATCATATAATTTTAATAAGTTAAATTTAAACAAAATAAATATTAAAGTAATAATGATAATGAAAATTATTCCTGGGGGTATTCGAAATAAATTGAGTGGCAATAGCGTATGTATACTTAACTTTACAAAAAAACTTCCATAACTCGAACTTTATTCTTGGATAATGGTGATTCGAGTTAGGGAAGTTCGACTGTTCTAGTTTTTGAGTTGAATATTCGACAAAGTTTGCTGGAATTAGAGATGGGCACGGGCCTCATTTTTCAGGCCCGGCCCGACCCGAGCCCGAAATTCCTAATGGAAAAAAGGCCCAAGCCCGCCCAGATTTTTCTGCGAGGCCCGAACCCGCCCGGCCCGGCCCGAAAAATTAAAAAAAAAAAACAAATTTTAATTTATTTCAAATTTTTATTTAAAAATAAAATCGTATCCAAATTTCGTTGCGCGATGTTTAAAAAATTCAAATTATCGTTCATTTCGGTCAGTTGGTTGGATGCTCATAAGCGATAGAACGTCTGAGCTTGTTCAGAAATTGAATACAAATTCGGGTAGCAAAAATATGCCATAATTGGCGTGTTCGGGCTTTCGGGCTTTGAAATTAGGCCCGAGTCCGGCCCGACCCGACCCGAAATGACATTTTTCGGCCCGAACCCGAATATTTTGTAAAAGGCCCATGGGTCCCGAGGCCCGGCCCGGCCCGTGCCCATCTCTAGCTGTAATCATCGCTTATTTACTTCAAGACAGTTAAACTCAAAAAGGTATTTCGAGTATAACACACTTAAAGCTTTTTATATACTATCACTTTACAGTAAAAATAGAAATTATTTTGACACACACATGATATAAATGTAATATTGAAACAATATAGAGCAGGACAAAAAGAATATTTGTGCATCATTAACTCAAAAATCGCGTTATTTTGAGTTATGAAAGTCTTGAAATAAATGAGCTATATTTAATAACAATAAGATAGATTGCTAAAGTCGAGTGTACACGACGCAAAATTCTTTCATCAATAACTTCCGTATTTATTATCAGTTAATAATGATTTTCAGGGTCGATCCAGACTATGCATTTCTAGACTATAGCTTAAAAATTACTCTTGTTATTTTATATTTATAGAAGGAACTTTTTAAAAATCATACAACAAACTTGATTTGTCACCAAATTTAGTATCTCTAGCCACAATATAGTCTTATAGTGAGATATAGAATACAGTCATATGCGTATATTTGCATTAATAGATCGGAAATGCCTCCATTCCTGCTATAAAGAAATATTCAAAAACTTTTAAGTCCCCTTTTCCCCTATTGAAAAGCGCGCTAAGAATGCGGGACTTACATTGTACAAAGTAAATTTACTTTGTTTTGTTAATTGTTAATTAATTGCGCGTTTTATCAGGCTTTAATTGCTGCATCTTTGCATTGGTTTTCTTATCTGGCCACGAGAGTCAAGAGGCGTCGTTGTAAATTGCCAGATAACATGGATAATCAAACAAAAATCGCAAATCATATACAATTGTTCGATACACACGCAGCTAAACACTGGATGTATGTATGTGTGTATATCTGTGTGTGTGTGTGTGTGTGTGTTTGAACAGTACTCGTATTGTGGCCAAGTAACCAAAGATTAGAGCGCGACACTCGAGTCTGGAGCGGCACACTGAGCGGACGTTCAATTCGTTCGGCCGCGTCAATTTTATTATTGTAATTTTTGTAATTTAACACGGAAATTAAGTCGTACTCGATATCAGAAATTACAATAAAACAATAACAGCAAATTAAAATAAATATAATAAAAATAAACTATAAAAAAAAGCGTTGAACCAGAGAAACGTAATGAGATCGAATGAAAATGACGGTGAGTTTTGAGCTGGCATTTGGTATTTATTTGGTATTACTCGTGCTCTGTCAGCGGGAGTTCCCTCTCACAGTCGACGGTTATACCCTCTAAATGGGAGGTAAAGGGTATTATCGGCAGCGGTTAAGTTAGCTATGATCGGAAAACAGATGACTTTATTTATTCTTAACATTTGATTGACTCACAGTTATTTTTTACCTCTCACAATCCAAACTTTAACCGGTACCTTTGATAAAAAATGAAGTTGATTCGGAAAAAATAGTTACATAAGTGCATGGTTTTTTTTATGTAATACTTAAGAATTTAACTAAAAAATTCAAATTTACAATTTTATAAGTACATATGTACATATAATCCCAATCTTAAGCTCGAATTTTTGAACAAATTTATCGATTTGAAAATAAGAAAAGAATTTGAACGCATTTCTGCTCTCTGGATTCTTATATGCTTAGACCATTATCTTAGGAAAAATATATATCAGAACTGCTTACAGGGCATCTGATAGTCAGGCTCACTCAGCCACATCGCTCTCACTTGCAGTCAAGTTCAAGTTAGAAAGCGATCAACTTAAGATCTGAGCATTTTTTAAAGTATAAGCATTGCTTATAAATATTTGGAATTCATTTGAAATGCAAATTAAAAGTTTCTTGGGGTTTTTCCTGCTCCAAGTGCAGCAGCTTGATAGGAACTATCGTACGTGCCGTAAGAAACACACACAGCATTATTACGAGAGTTCTTATCTCTCTCTCTGGGTTTATATAGCGACCATATGTTTTATATGTTGTCTGAGCGGATTCCGTTGCTACCAGCCATTATTTTGGAATCATTAAATTTATGAGTCGATTTTGTACTTGACTGTTGGAAGGAGGTTATCGACATCATCACCGACAATCTTTATGAAGAACATGTCCGAGTTTATGAACAATAATAATGCACTTGTCATTGGTCATGTCGTCATTTCAGAGAATCTTTACCGGGAGCAGTTGCCGCATGTGGGATCCCTTATCAGGGAGAGTGGTCGCAAGTTGTGTCGTCCATCGACGCTTACCAACAAATTTCCGATCTTAACGTGGCTGCCGCGTTATCGCTCCTCCTACATAGTCCAAGATTTCATTGCCGGCTTCACGGTTGGACTCACCACGATTCCACAGGCGATTGCCTACGGAGTTGTGGCCGGATTGGAGCCACAGTATGGACTCTACTCGGCCTTTATGGGTTGCTTCATGTACATTATCTTTGGCTCCTGCAAGGATGTCACCATTGGTAAGTGCCGATCCTTAATCCACAATCTGACTGAATTAAACATCAAACTTTTCCACAGCTACAACTGCGATCATGGCCTTGATGGTCAATCAATATGCCCAATTGAGTCCGGATTATGCGGTATTGGTCTGCTTTCTGGCTGGTTCCATCATCCTCCTGCTGGGATTGCTCAATATGGGCGTGTTGGTCCGATTCATTTCGATACCGGTTATAACCGGCTTCACTATGGCAGCGGCCACAACAATTGGCAGTGCCCAGATAAACAATCTTGTTGGCCTAAAGAGTAAGTTTGCTCCGAGCTTATCAGTTGACTGCCAAACGGGTTTATGGCCAATTACTTATCTTGATTTACAACAAATGCCTCGATTAATGTTCATTTCTATCTTATTAGTTGAGATTCCTAAATTTGGTATCTACGGATACGATACAATTCCTAGCTGTTTTATAGATTAGTACCTATTCCTTCATTGAAGGAAAATTATTAATAATCCCATTCCATTGATAGACCCTGCACTTCCAAAAGTACAAAGGGTCTTTTAGGCCTATCAGAATCGAAATGAGTACAGCAGGCAGAAGTAGGCGTGGCAGATCTCATAAAGTATACATATTCTTGGGTAGCATTAGCTACCGATCGCACCCTTCGTGCTGCTTTCGTCACTAGCGCGGACTGCCGTCCGCAGTGATATGATATTTCCATGTCCCTCAGTCCATTTGCTTGTAAGAACACCTAGATCTCAGAGATAGTAAAAGAGCTAGAGTCACTAAAATTGGGATATAGGTTCCTAGATAATAGGTATAACTTAATATAGAATTTCAAGATCAATATTCAAGATCAATTTTAAGGCTTTGACTTAAATCATATGATATAAATATACAATCTGATAATAAACTTGGTAGTTACTAGAGAAAAACACTTTGTACAGTTTCTGGTGAAGTTGAAATTGAAACGTTCAATGTTGGATTGCGTAATTCAGATTATTTGCATTTTTATCATATATGCCCTTCTAACACACTAAGTACGGGGTCTCTCACTGTCGAGTTCGCTCGACTGTAGCCTCATCTACACTAGCATTCATTCTCGTTGTCCCGATCAGGTCCCTCGAATGATTTGCTGCCCTCGTGGGAGTTCTTCTTTACGCATCTGCCCTCGATCAGGGCTTGGGATGCCCTGCTTGGAGTTCTCTCTTTGGTTTTCCTGCTACTCATGAAGGTAAGCGAAGAATCAAATGTATTTCAGTCTTCACCCTCTATTAACCATCTTCAATTCTCTGCAGCAAGTGACGAAGATCAAATGGGGCCACAGGATGTTCTGGAAGTACCTGTCGCTGTCCCGCAATGCCCTGGCCGTCATCTTTGGCACATTCCTGGCCTACATCCTCAGTCGAGACGGGAATCAGCCCTTCCGGGTCACGGGTAACATAACCGCGGGCGTGCCCCCCTTCCGACTGCCGCCCTTCAGCACCACGGTGGATGGGCAGTACGTGTCCTTCGGCGATATGATCAGCACCGTGGGCGCATCCTTGGGTTCCATTCCAATGATTGCGATACTGGAAATCGTGGCCATATCCAAGGCGTTCTGTAAGTGCTGTCCTAACTAAGGATCTTGATTCATTTCCTAACTATCTTTAATATTCTTCTACTCTAGCCAAGGGTAAAATTGTGGATGCTTCACAGGAAATGATCGCGCTGGGCATGTGCAACATCATGGGCAGCTTTGTGCTCTCCATGCCCGTGACCGGTTCCTTTACCCGCACCGCAGTCAACAATGCCAGCGGAGTGCGAACTCCCCTGGGAGGAGCTGTCACTGGGGCCCTGGTACTGATGGCCCTGGCATTTCTCACCCAAACCTTTTACTTTATACCAAAGTCGACGCTGGCTGCCCTGATTATAGCGGCGATGATATCGCTGGTGGAGCCAGAGCGAATTTCGGACATGTGGAAGGCAAAGAGTGAGTAGATTCAACCGAAATATTTTGTTTAAAGTTATATTATTTAACAAATAATTCTAGTTTAATACAAATATTCTAATTAAAAATTATACCCGTTACCTACAAAATAAGTAAAAGGGTATATTGTATTCGTCGCAATGTATGTAACAGGCAGAAGGAAGCATCGCCGACCCTATAAAGTGTATATATTCGTGATCAGCATCAACAGCCGAGTCGACTTAGCCATGTCCGTATGTGAGAGATCCTAGATCTCAGAGAATATAAAAGCTAGAGCAACTAAATTCGACACACAGACTTCTATAAATATCACGTAGAACAAGTTTAATTCAAATTTTTGACACGCCTCTTTTCGCGAAAAGCCACCACACGCCCAATTTTTAAGATATTTCGTTAACTAATTTTATTAGCTAGCAATCTACTAAATCGCAACAAGATCGGACAAGTAGAACGGTAGTAATGGCTGATTTGAGTTTTTAGGCAATGTGAGTGCCTAAAAGTATGCAATACAAATATTTTGTACATATATATTTAAATCAGTAACGGGTATCTCTTTATAGCCTTTCCCGCTTGTCTTAATTTATATTGATATTTTTAATTTTTAAATAATTAACAGATCTAATCTTATCAATCTGTTTGTAGAACGCGATCTGTTTCCCTTTCTGGTCACAATTGTCACCTGCCTCTTTTGGAGTTTGGAGTATGGCATTCTGTGTGGCATTGCCGCCAATCTGGTCTATATACTCTATAGCAGTGCCCGTCCACAGGTTCAGATAACACTTGAGAAGGTATAAACTCCGAGAGAATTGTGTGATTGCCAAGATCGAAATCTAATAAAATCACTTTTCAGATCAACGGTTATGAAATTGCCCTGGTGGATGTTAAACAGAAATTGGATTATGCCTCCGCCGAGTTCCTGAAGGAGAAGGTACTGCGATTCCTTAACCAACTGGACTCCAAGATTCATCTAGTGGTGATCAAAGGACAGGAAATTAATTCCATTGACTATACAGTGGCTATGGTAAGTCTGTTATTAGCTTACAATTAAAAAATAATCAGAGTAATAGATTTGAATCAACATCCAACAGAACGTAATCTCACTCCAAGGGGATCTCAAGTCTCTCAGCTGTGATCTGATCTGCTGGAACTGGAATATTGGTTCCGCTGGCGTCGTCTGTCGTTTGAAGAACGAGCTGCGTCCGATCTTCAAGTTTGATTATGGTCTCGAGGAGCTGGTGATTTCCCACTTCGAGAGTCCATCCAATACGGCATCCACTGTGACAATGGAGACCGCACAAGAGGAAGCCGCAGCTGCTCCCAAGGCTACAACTAACTAAACTAGTTCCCATAAACATTATAAGTCTACAGTATTCATAAATAAATCAGGTTGTACTTAAATTAAGCGTACAGATCAGGACAAAAAGGGGGCAAGACCTCAGTGACTTAATTAGAAGAGTTAGAAAATGTAGTAAAATTGATTTGAATTAATAAAACTAAAAAACAAAAACTGAAAATGTTAAAAAATGAAATTAAATAGTTATTGATTTGCAGTAGTTTAGATCAGGGACTGCAAATAATGAGTATTTTTTTTTTTGATATCAAAAAATCATTCACTTCTAATAACTTTGAAACACCGAGAAAAATACCAATATTCATCTTTATGGCTCATTTATGCATTTTCACCATTATTAAAAATTTATCAAGTCTTATAGATTGGCTCACAAGATAATGATTAATTTTAAGTTACACTTTACTTCTAAATCAATAATCATTCAGGCTTGTTCCGGTTTTCACTTTCGGCAAGATTTTGCGAAAGTGAATTTCCCTCACTTGTTCCGGTTTTCACTTTCGGCAAGATTTTGCGAATTGAATTCACGTGACATTGAGCAAGTGAGTTTGAATTCGGAAGGGTTAAATCGATGATTTTGGCATGCTTAGCATAAAAATAAAGTGAAAATAAAATATTTTTAAAATACTTCAATGTTTTGGGAATATAACTTCATTATCAGATAAAAAAAAAATATTTTATTTGATTTTAAAATATGTTTTATTTCATCATACCCCAAAATCGACAAGACTCTAACCTAAAATTTTTGTCGGATTTGCTCGACCTGTTCTGGTTTCCGAAAATATTTGTGAAAATGAATGGCAACTTTATTAGGGCTGCCCTTGTATATGAAGAAAGTAGTAAATACTTTGGTACATATTTTAAAACACAATTTAAGTGTTTTTATGTATTGCGTAAAATAAAGAATTAAATTTCTTGTTTTTTAAATGCAAGTTTGGACAAAACTGTTTGTAATTTAATGCAAAAAAGAACTGCTTATTTATGTAAACAAACACTGTGCAACAATTGACAACTCTGCAAAAAGACATTTCCAGCACTGAAATCAACCCGCGCTTTTAAAAATACAAAAGTTATAACGAAAGTAGGTTTTACATTTGAAAAATGTTTCGACTTATGATTAAATAAATATTTGATGAATAAATTACATAATTAATAATTATTTTAACAGGCGAAAATTCTTTTGACGCAAATGTCTGATTTTCGCTTAGAACATTTTCCAGCACTGTTCTGCAAAAAATTACTCAACACAATGTGGAAGGGAAATTCGGAGGGTAATTCGTAGGAAATGTAAAGGAATTTTAAGGGAAATTCGGTCAAATCTTGCGGATTGAAATTCGCAAAAAACAAGTGAAAACCGGAACAGGCCTGATTATTTTTGAGCAAAAAAATAAGTCTTATGGAATAATCATTATTTCATGAGTTTTATTTTTTGATCAAAATAAAACTCAAGTTGTAAACTTGACAAGGCTTAATTTGATACTTAACACAAGAATATTATTTTTTTAAATGGATGATTATAATGGTTTATCTCGGCTTATTGACTAGGAATATGTATCATTCTTGCCTTTATTTCCTAAGAAAAATTCGAAACTTCAACTTGAGTTTTTTGAGCAAAAAATAAAACTCATGAAATAATGATTATTCTTTAAGTTTTAATTTTAAACTCAAAAATATTGATTATTTTTTGAAAAGTAAAGTATAACTTAAAATTAATCATTATTTTATGAGCAAATCTTTAAAACTTGAAATTAAATATTATTTCAAAATTTTTTAATTATCACTTATAATGATTACGGTCCCTGGTTTAAATAACAACCAAAGGATTATTGTAAATTTCTCGATTTATCTTGGTAGACTCGATTTCCAGCCTCTTCGCTCGGCGACAGAGTGTCTGGTGAATATTTCTGGAAGATTGTATTACGAGTAGTCCAACTCCGAGATTGCTTCGAGGAACCTCACACATTATGTCATAATAGTGGGCACATTGAAATTAATTGAACTGTTAACCACAGACACTGAGGCAGACAGCGATCGCCTTTCTCCGAACAATTGAGCCGCATCTAATTTATGGCTTTCCCCGTGCACTTGAGAGGGACTGACTGCTGACTTAAGTCGAGTACTCGAAGTACTCGCAGTACTTAAGGAGAGAGTTCTGTTCTCGTACTGTGGAAGCAGCATCTACCTTTCACCAGTTGGATACGAAATTCGACTTTCTTGGAACAGTAAAGTTGTGTTTTAATTGCAATCTTGGCCATGGATGGTAATAGGATAATAAGCACTGTTGAATGGCTTAACTTCACTTTGGATTTACAGATTTTAGGAAATTTTATTAAATTTATATTTATTTATTTGATTTAAGCAAACATGTTTTTAGCCTACATTGCCCTTTTTGTTCCAAAGCAGATCTGTATCTCATATTTTAAAATCAAACATAAGTGTTATTATGTACATAGCTTTAATTTTAAAATACAACAAAATTATTTTATTTTTTATTACTAATAAAATAAATTGAAAGTAAGTGTTGTTCTAAAACTTTTATATAAGAATAAAATGTAAGTTTGATTTTGCAATTTAGCAATTTTTTTGTTGTTTGAGATATCTGAACCAAACTGACAGAATATACATTAAGGAAGGTCTCATACATTCGGACTTAAGTTGGTTGAAATCGGACCACTATGTCATATAGCTGTCATACGAAACATACTTGAAATTTGTTAAAAACATAATTTTTTGTCTTGCACTGAAAACTATTACTCTATTACACTATTACTCCGCCATTTATCCATGGATTTTTATGAACAATATCTCATTTTCTTCACAACAGTGTCGGCTATATGCTTAACACTTAAAATAAATTTTACCTTTGCGATATCTACTTTTTCTGCGACGATTTGTGACCTCTCGAGCCCCAAAAATCACAAAAAAAAAAACCGGATTTTGAACTACTAAACCGATCTCAAAACTATATGAAAGAAAAATGTAGAAGGATCAGTAACCTTTAATTTGAGTGTTTTTTTTTGACTATATCGGTTAATTAGATCTCGTAGCATGTACTGAAATGTCGGAGCAACTTCGAAAATTCGGAAAAACATGAATATTTCAAAAACGCTTATTATCGTGTTAGTGGGCCAAAGTCCATAAGAAAAATGCACTGAGACATGAGAAGCGAAATGGCTGTAAGCTTGTGTTATTTAACTTTAAAGTAAGTTTATCATATACACAATTTTAAGAATAAAAAAATCTAATACAGTCGAACTTCCCTAACTCGAACTTCCCTAACTCGAATTTTCTCTAACTCGAACAAAATCGAGTGGCAATAGCATTTACTGAGCAAATTTCATACAAATCGCCTTCCCTAACTCGAACTTCCATAAGTCGAATTTCTCCGTAACTCGAACAAAAATATTGGCCCGTACTTCCGTAAGTCGAATTTTTCGGGAAAATCTCCAATAAAGTTTGAATTTTTTTTTCGTTTCTGTTTTATGCTTTTGTTGCCGGCTCGTTTTGATACGTAATATTGATGTACATTAACATATGGTGATGTAATATGATAGAATATTGCATCAACAATTATTTAGGCTTGTGAAATTGCTATAGGAAAGATTTTCGAAATGTACTTATTTGTCAGCGCATCAGTGTACTAATATGTTTAAAAATGTTTAAGGAAATATTCAAACTTATTAGTAGTTAAGGAACTTGAAAGTAGACCAAATAAATTAAAGTTGCTGAAAAATGTGGTATCTCAGCAAAAACATGTTTCATTATATTAAAAAATGAAATATTAATTATGATGACATTTGAAACGGGAACTTCTTCTGGATACAGCAAAAGAACGAAAAAAACAATTTTTGAGAATATTAACAGGTCTTGCACAAACTGGAATCCTTTTTTGTTGAAAATAGCAAGAAAAATTTGCATTTTGAAATGTATTTATGATTGAAAGCATTTGTAGTTTCATTTAAAAAACAAAAACAAAAAAATTCCCTAACTCGAAGTCTCCCTAACTCGAACTTTTTTCTTGGATAATGGTGATTCGAGTTAGGGAAGTTCGACTGTATACGTAATTTGAAATTCAACAATGTTTTTTTTTTGTATTATTAGATGAGCTTTAAACTAATTAACTAATCTACAGTTTTCGGCTGTGCACACTTACAGCACAAGCTGAAGCTCCACATCCCTAATATCAAAGGTACTAAGGATTCGAAAATCGTATAAAGATTCCATTGAACTTTCCGTGGGGTCAAGTTCAGCAATTGTCGATGGCGCGTGCGTTCTTGGGGTCACATATGGCTGAGCATCCGGATGCCGCAGTGATTGCTCTGGATTAAGCAATAATATCGAATTTAAGACCAGGTGGCTACAGCTGCTCCTAGCACGCTTCATCCTTAAGACGTCGTCAGGATCTCGTTGAATTTGAGTTTGGTTAGCGTTAACACGAGAGAAGAGATGAGAAGAGATCAGAGACCCGCCAGCTGGACCAATCTCGTGTCGAGGGCGCAGCGAGAGATAACAAAGATCACACCATGTGTTGCCACTTCCACCAATTGTAGCAGCCACAGCCTCAATACACACACAATGTTACGGAGCACAGGGCACGCCCACAAGTGCCAAAAATAGGCAACATTAAGAGAGAGAGAGCAAGAGACAAGATCGGAGAGCGAGAGAACGAGAGATCGGTAGACAAAGCAGAGGAGAATCTCGTAAAAAGGAAGACTTTCTCGATGAAAATAGTCAGATGTGTTGGAAACGTGCTCCGAGAAGGTTACGGATCGATGTGTATATGATCTTAAGTGATACGTGTGTATTTAAAAAGATCTAGCGAGATTTACTAGTGATCATAGTTAAGAAAGTCGATGCCACGCAAAAAGCGATCGTCCAGTCCGTTGGATTTATACGACGATGACTTCGATGAGGATGCCAGTTCACACAGTAAGTAAACATTACGAGATTGTCCCAATCTAAACTGGAACTCTGGCTAATCGAGCACCTTCCCTCAGGCTCCCAGCCGCCGGTGCAACGGAATGCGGCAAATGCGAGGGAACGAATGCGGATGCGGGTTTTGTCCAGCGCCTATGGGCGACTCAAAACCAAATTGCCCAACATTCCGCCGGACACAAAGCTGTCCAAGTTGGACACCTTGCGTCTGGCCACGCTCTACATTAAGCAGCTAATTAATGCCGTCGAAACGGGCAATGGCAATGGCAACGGCAATGGCAGTCCCCATCCTCAGACCCATGCCCATGCCCTGGTCGATATGCTGGACACGAGGCATCCAACGACAGATTGCCAGGGCTCAGTTGCCGGCGGTGCGACATCGTTTAATTTCCACAATGCTGGACATCTCGGCATGGTAAGTGTCAACTGCAACTGGAAGTGAAGTGAAGTGAAGTGATGTCAGTGCCACCACTTAACGCTGCATCCAACATGAATGAATTATTAATAGATCATCCACATCATATTATATGTACATATGTATGTATGTGTATCCAGCTGGACCTCGTCAATCTGTGGCAGGTGTCTGTGCAGATACGATAGGCGAACAGGCGGATAGGAGGCGTTGATAGGCTCAAATCCATTCAGTTGGTGTCAGACCCAATTAAAATATCATATTAAAAGCCACAACCTTAAGTGCTCTGATACCTGAAAGTGCTCTGATAGTGCCAATATCAGCAGATGAAGCAAGCTGAACAATCCTTAAAATAGTGATGTAAATATACATCTCAAGTTAGTTAGATTTTTAAATTTGAATTTTCGGAATTGCTTAAATGAATTAAATTTAAATGCAGTAAGAAAATGATTTTCCAAAATATTACATCTTGAACGCAGATTAAATGAAGAGGTCTAACCACGATCAAAATGACATTCGACTTGGAAATCTGTTCAGTTTTGGCAAAGTTAAGAAAGCTTTTAGTTGGTCTGATTTTTGGTCATACACTTTGTTGTTCACTTTTTGATCACTTTGGCATAATAATTTACCAAAAACTTAACCATCTCAGAATCAAGTTTAACCTTTAAAGTTTTGTTTTATACGAATGATGGCTAGTTAAAACTTGAGATTTAACAATTTAGAATTTTGAAAAACACAAAATCAAAATCGATTTCTCACAAAAAAAAAAATATTCAGGCCTGTTCCGAATTTCACTTTCGAGAATTTGTTGAATTAATTTAATCTCCTCTAATACCATTTCGGCGATATTCAGCGGATTGATATCACTTTGAGTTGATGATTATTAATCCGGTAAAGCGAAAAACGATCATATTCAAACACTTAGTCTAAATTCAAAGTGAATAAATGCTAAAAAGTAAAAAGTGAAAACCGAAACAGGTCTGAACGTAGCAAATTTATTTATTTTAGAATGCAGAAGGAATTTTGATGTCAAAAATCTCTTGAGTTTTGGCAATTCAATTGATCTAGCAACTTTACAATTATATTTTCTTTTAAAATTTTGTTGTTTAAATTTTTAAATTATGTATTTATTATTATAAATTATAAATTCCCTTCAGGTTCAAATTCAAATCAAAATATAATAGTTTAAATACTTGTTGTCATGATATAAAATGGGAGAATTCCAATATAAACAATCAAAAATCATAAACGAATATGTAAATAAATATCTTTGGATATGTTGGGCAACATCTGCTCAAGTGTTCGACGTGTATTTGGACGTAGTACCTTCCGTAGGTGTACATAGGGCCCCCCACTATTAAGTACTAAAATGAGAAATTGTGATTTCAGTTTGTCTTGCTTTCCTGTAATTAGATACTTTTGTGAATTTCAAAAAAATACTAAATATGAGTGACAGACTCACACGGAGATGGAGACGGACAGAAGACAGAGGACAGAAGAACATTGGTTATTCTTCGCCAGTTTTTCTTGTCTTGTTGTATTTTTAAAGATTGTCGACTTTGAAGCGAACAAAGTGAATGACATCCAAGGGAAATTTCAAAATTGTCGTGCTTCAGACTCTTCACTTATTTGGATATTTAGTTTGTAATTAAATGAAAAAAAGTACTCTTAGTATAGTTAAATTTGTACGTCTCTTTAAAAATGATTCACAGCATTATTCGAAAATACGCAAACTCAAATTCGAATACGAATACGAGTCCAAACAATTGTTTATCTATCTATTGAATGCGTGAAAAAATATTTAGCAAATATTTGGCCTGAACTGCGTTGCGTCTTGTGTCCATATGGTGGCTGTGTTTTTTTTGTGTTTTTGTTTGCATTTGTCAGGATCGTAGCGCGGCTTCCTAAGCAATAAAGAGAAGTGTTCAACTTCACCCTAATTTATCCGAGTCGCACGCGCCGCCTTCAGTTGTTGATGATGGGAATGGAAATGGAAATGGGAATGAGAACATTACCCATTACCCATTGGTAGGCCATTGGTAGGCTGCCGATGAGTGTCTCTTGTCTCTTGTCTTTGTGCCTGTTTATGTTTTTATAGATACGTTAACGACGCTGTTATTGTTCAACTATGAAAACATTTCATCCTAAAGAGCCACTAAAAACAATCAAATTTGTGTAAACAAACAATGGCGCTGTCGCTCTTTGGCTTGTCGTCATCATTTGTTCCATTTATAGCCATGCGGTTTTCTCTTTAATAGCTTACATAGTTGCCAGTAATTCATCATAATTCTTATCATCATTCCCTTACAGAGTTGGCCCTTTGAGTTTCATCAGCACTTGCAACATGGTCACAATCGCAACTCCAGCCTGACAACATTCAACACAACGCGCATGGATTGGCAAAGTTCCCAGACGCAATCGTATCCAAAGGCGCCACGTAATGATCATCATCAGATGGTTGGCGACACCAGCTACACACAATTGCAGGATGCACATTGGTATCCAGCTGAGATGGGCATGCAATTGGATCAGACGCGGAGCGGTAATGGCTGCTGTGCCTATGAGACGGCCGGAGTTGGACAGCATCAGCATCAACGTGGTATCCCGATAGCCACAAGTCAGGCGCATAGCCTTTAATTGGCATTTAAATCTATATAACTGATAACAACTAACTGAAATTGTATTAAACACGTGATTATACTCTACTCGCAATTGTATGTATGTTATGTAATTTACTAAGCCAAAGATTAGAATTAATTTTAAACTTTTATACCAATAGCAAATAAACTAAAAAAACAAATATTCATTTCAAATCTATTATTTTGCGCGCCAGTCGAAAAAGCAATGTCCGGCAACGCTGTTCATGCAATGTAGCCCTAGTCCACAGCTGTTCGCACACAAACAAACAAAGAAAGAGAGGAAAAAAAATACAACAACAGAAGTGGCAACAAAATAGATTAGCGTTTTTTTTTTTCAATGCAGCGCAGCGACAAAAGATTGATTAAATCATACTATTGCAATTATCGACACAGAAGCTGATTACATGTATATTTCAATCCACTTTCGCGCGATTAAAGTTCACTGTGCCCGCAGATTAGATTTGCGCAAGCAACCAAGCTGATCTTCGTACACAAATTAACTACTCCATGGATTTATTTCTATTTGAATTTTAGTTAGTAGTCGTCAGTCGTAGAAGACGCACGCGTACGTGTCCTATCAAAATAAATAAAACACGCTCAAAACAACAGCAGCACAATGCCAGCACTCGAAGTGAATCCTGATCTGCAAAAGGAACGCAATACCGCGACCTTTGACCCCCAAGAGTTTTCTATCTATTGGGCGGGCGGACAAGAAAAATACAAAGAGAAGAAAGCCCTGGGTAAGTAGACTCTTCATATATGTAGATGTATTTGTGTGTGTACGCTTAATTAGTTTTTACACTTTGGTGCTGATATTAACTGGTTTTTAAGCTCAAGTTAAAGCGCTGGACTGGAAAACGATCGTGATCGAAAAAGCTTTTGAATAATTGCTTCAGCTGCATGACACAGCACATAATGTTGCAAAATATTAAAGCTTCCATTCATACATGTGTACAAACATACATACATAATTTTTGCGATAAGAAAGTTGAGCTTTGACTTATTTTTTTTTTAAATTCTTTTTTCAAGTCGTGACCGGCATTTTTAGCATCTTTGTTTTGATTTGCATTTTCTTTACAATCCCTTTCGCTAGTTTAAGCGCACATTAGTTGAGTTTAGTTAATTTATCGTTAGCTCAAAGCAAAAAGTACCTGTTTTTTTTTATTGCTCGTTTTTTTTAAACCAGTTATGGCCGTTGAACTTTGAACATGAAACTGTCAGTATTCAACATATCTCAATTAATTTAACATATTCGTAACCTATAGACTTTGATTTCAGATTTCACACATTTTTGTGTGATTCTTGGAAACGTTATACATTTTCCGGCCATGGGCTGATAAGCTTTATCTAATGGCTTGGTCCTAATCACTTACTCTATGATTAACAATGATTAATAATAGTAGCACGGAAGTCAAATTAATTATGCCCGTTGCTCGTAGAGAATGCCAATTTTTTAATTTGATTATTCCTCAATATTTTATTTATTTGAAATAATTAATTTTTTTCAAACACTGTCTACTTTTTCTATACTTACCAATACTTTTTTAAAAGCTTTAAGCTGTCATAACTTTGCCATAACTTAACCGATTTTCTTGCGGAATGTCAAAATTACCATTGTTTGAAATCTTATTTGATCCTGGATATTTACTATTTCAAAAACTTAATTTTTTCCCAACTCAACTTTTTTATTATCGCTTTACCACTTATTTGATCCTGAATAAAAACTTTTTATTTGAAGGATTTAATTTTTTCCAAACTCTGTTAACTTTTTCTATATTTACCTTTTCGCACTTTTCCAAAAACTTCAAACTGTCATGTCTTAGTCAAAACTTAACCGATTTTCTTGCGGAATGTGAATCTTATCATCGATCGAACTCTAATTTGATTTGGATAAAAACTTTATTAGTTTAAGTATACACTTATGCCTTGACACATTTTAAAAGCTTTAAACTGTAATAACTTTTTTAAAAATTAACCGTTTCTCATACGGAAAGTTTTAAGTTTCGAAGCAATGCAAGCGATTAAATGTATGTAATTGTAATTTGTAAACCGTTGGAGTTTAAGATTTATATATATTATTAACAAATGTTTATGTTGAGTAAAGGGTATCTTATAGTCGGTGACTTGACTATAGTGTTCTTACTTGTTAATTGATAAATATTTTGCTAGCAGCAATTATATACCTATGTATAAGTGTCTTGCCTACGTGTGAATTTCACGTTTCATGTTTCGTTTGCAGAGAAAATGTTTCTGGAGGATCCGGCCTTGAATGACGATCTGCCCATATCGTACTTATCCCACAAGGAGCTCTATGAGAACAGTGTGCGCAAGGCGTGTCTCATTGGCGAGAAGATTCGCCAATTGCGCGCCGATGGCGAGGATGGTGTGGACACCTACAAGTATAACCGTAATCCTCTCCAGCTTGCAAGCTAGTTATTTCATTTGTTTAATTTGTTAGTGCTTTGCTTGGAGGCTCTTTGGGTGCTGCCTTGCTTAAGGAGGGCAATCCCATATCGCTGCACTACGTCATGTTTGTGCCAACGATCATGGGTCAGGGCACCATGGACCAGCAGGTGGAGTGGCTGCCCAAGGCCTGGGACTGTGAAATCATTGGCACCTACGCACAAACCGAGTTGGGACACGGCACCTTCCTGCGTGGCCTGGAGACGCGTGCCGATTACGATGAAAGGACACAGGAGTTTGTCATCAACACGCCCACATTGAGCGCCTACAAGTGGTGGCCCGGCGGCTGTAAGTGATCGTACCTCAATTTCCTATTCCAACTTTTGACAAATAATACTAAGAATACAAAAAAAGTAGAAAATGTTAAAAAAAAAAAAAAACAAAGTCTAGAATTTAAAAACAGATTCATATTTGGAAACAAAACTGGCAAAGTACAAATAAGAAAACCCAGAAATCAAATATAATTTATTAGAAATTGCTCTATTTTAAATAACTATGTATTTTTCTGATTTACACATTTTTTTCTTAAAAAAAAACCAACGTAAAAGCAGAAAATATATTTAGAATCATCTAGAAACGATTACTATTGAAATGATTTGACTCAATAAAATAAAAATGTATATTTCTTATCGAAAAGAAAATTCAGTCGGACTCAGAAAAATCAGAGTTACTTTTTTATATTCAGGCCTGTTCCGGATTAAACTTTTTACTTTTTAGCATTTAGTGATATGCATTTATTCACTTTGAATTTAGACTAAGTATTTGAAAATTATCATTAATCAGTGATTATGAATCAATTTTTTTAAATTTCCTAGTTTTTGCTTTCTTTTTCGTCCATATTCGGTTTTCTGCTATTTGTTATACCCGTTACTAAAAAAAAAAGTATAGCGGAAATTGAAAGCATCTCCGAGTCTATAAATTATATATATTCTTGATCAGCATCAAGAGCTGAGTCCATATAGCCATTTCCGTCTGTCCGTCTGTGTGAGCGCCTAGATCTCAGAGATTATAAGAGCGAGAGCAACCAAAATTGGCATACAGACTTCTATAAAACCCACGCCGTTAACTTATATTATTACCTATCATCCCTTAAAGCTTTTAAGCAATGTATTTAAATTTATTAAAGTAAGTAACGGGTATCCTATAGTCGGGAGTTCGACTATAGCCTTTCCCACTTGTTTTAGTTTGTTTTCCATTTACAAATGTTTTCTCTTTACATCACCTTGTCCATTCCCAGTGGGACACACGGCAAATCATGCCGTTGTCGTGGCACAGCTGTACACCAAAGGCGAGTTCCGTGGACTGGCGCCGTTCATAGTGCAGCTGAGGGACTCGGAGACGCATCACCCGATGGCCGGCATTGACATTGGCGACATTGGCACCAAGCTGGGCATGAAGGCCGTCAACAATGGCTATCTGGGGCTGAAGAATGTGCGCGTGCCACTGAACAATATGCTGATGAAGAACCAACAGGTGCTGCCCGATGGCACCTATGTGGCGCCCAAGAACAGCGTCCTCACCTACGGCACCATGATGTTTGTGCGCTGTGCCCTCATCCGGGACACCGCTACGAGTTTGGCCAAGGCGTCGACGATTGCGACACGTTACTCGGCGGTGCGTCGCCAGAGTCCCATTGAGCCCAGTCAGCCGGAGCCACAGATTATGGAGCACACCACACAGCAGCTGAAGCTGTTCCCGCAGATAGCCAAGGCCATTGTGTTTAAGTCTGCCGGCGATGGTATTTGGAACATGTACAATGTGCTCTCGGGCGAAATCGAGCAGGGACACTTGGAGCGTTTGCCCGAGATGCATGCGCTCTCCTGTTGCCTGAAGGCCATTTGCAGTGCCGATGCAGCCGCTGGCGTGGAGACCTGTCGCCTCTCCTGCGGCGGCCATGGCTTCATGGACTGCTCCAACTTTCCAACCATCTATGGCATGTCGACCGCCGTGTGCACATACGAGGGCGAGAACACGGTCATGCTGCTCCAGACGGCACGGTATCTGGTCAAGGTCTACGGCCAGGCACTGGCCGGTGACCAACTGGTGCCCACAGTGTCCTACATCAACGAGGCCATCAAGCAAAGGCAGTTTGTCAATTTCGATGGATCGCTGGAGTCGATTGTCAAGGCATTCCAGTTTGTGGCTGCCAAGTGAGTTAACTGCTAATGAATCCTCAAGGGAAATCTCTAATCAGTTCATCCACAGCAAAGTGCGTGTTGCCTATGAGCAGTTGGAGCTGCGTCGCAGACAAGGACACAGCACGGAGATGGCCGCCAATCTCAGTGGAGTCTTTCTAACTGGCGCTGCAGATGTAAGAGGAGAAACAATTTGCAGTATTTAATAGATTAACCAATGTTGCTTCTTTAGCTGCATGGTCGCGCCTTTTTGGCCCAATCCGCATTCACAGAGCTGTCGGACGTGGCCCGACGTGTGTCGCCCGCCTTGGCTGATGTGCTGAAGGTGGTGCTGGAGCTCTACCTGGTCGATGCCTGCCTCAATCGCATTGGCGACTTCTTGCGCGTACGTTGCGACAATGATAATATCACAACTGATAAACATATGATAACATTTTGTATTGACTTTTCCCAATGCAGTTCATTGAACTGACTGATAAGGATGTGACCAATTTGGAGATGCGTCTGGAGAGCTGCCTGAAGCGATTGCGGCCAAATGCCGTCGCTCTGGTCGACAGCTTTGATTTGCATGATCGCGTTTTGGACTCGGCCCTGGGTGCATACGATGGCAATGTCTATGAGCACATATTCGAGTCGACCAAGAAGAATCCACTGAACAAGGAGCCGGTGAATGCTGCATTCCACAAATACCTGAAACCCTTCATGAAAGCCAATTTGTAATAGTATTACCAATTATTGTCCATTGAAGGGTATTTTGTTAATGTTAAATGCATGTTATATTGTCGTATTTGTATATATCATAAACGTTGTTCGTTAATTTTATACTAATTCCGATCTGATTGTTGTTTTTTAAGAAATACTTTTGAATAGAACAAGACCCATTTTAAGTGAAGAAGCGATTAATGATTAAAAGATGATCAAACGATTTGAAATGCACATTTGTGGGACAATTTTCAAGTCTAAAGTGTAGTACATAAACGAGTTTTGTGTGTTTTAATAGAGCTTACACTAAACGCTTTATTAAAGATGGTTTTTAATTATAGTTTTTTTAGATAGAGAGTAACTGTAACTCGTGCATTTATAATCAGCAGCAATTGATCATACAATTCAAATCAAATCGAATCGAATGCCGAACGGAGCACAGCCATAAAGCCATCGGATGTGTTGCTTATGATGATGCACCCGCTGCATTCTTGGCATTGCGCTGTGCGTAGAGTTTGCGCAGAACGCGATTGCCACAGAGGAATGTGAATACTGCGATCGGTATCAGCAGACGCAGTGTTTGGAACATGTTCAGTTGCAGCCAGAAGACGAAGAACAGCGCCAGAATGCCACCGAAGCCCACATGGAAACCGATTGTGCTCGGCGATAATGACAAGTTGGAGACGTTAATGCCCAATTTGCCCCAGAATACAAAGAGTAGCACCAGAGGCGTTATGCACAGGCCAGTGAATATATCGGACACAATGCGGGGCGGGCGCTTGTCAGGTACACGGAATTGATGCACAATCTCTGGCAGAGGACCCCTCACAGTGCTCGGCTTGGAATCTGTAAAATGTTAATGGTTACAATTTGACGAAATTAAGAATTTCAGTTGCACCTACCTCTGTCGGGCTGGTTGAACTTCAGCTGAACATCGGCCAGCAGCCACTCGAAGGAGTTGGACAAGGAGGCATCGCCGACAGTTAGGTAAATGTTGTAGACGCCGCTTTGGTAGTTGAAATTCTTGCCCTGATTGCCCACATCCATGTCAAACTTGTAGGCCTTGCTGCTGTCCTGTTCTGCCACGAATATGATCTCCTTGTCGGCTTCCTTGTTATACAGACGGACAAATGCCTGGTGGACTGTGATGGGTTTGCTGGAACTCTCATCGATTAGCACAGCCTTCAGGAGCAGCTTTTGTGTGCTGTCTGCGGAGAGTGTGTCCTTCAGCTTGCTGGGGAAGCTGACGCTTTGCTTGCGTGTGGCTGCGCTGGCATCGGATTCGGCAATGCCCAGTTCCAAAGTCTGCACCTTGACACGTCCCAGCACCTTCAGTTGCAGTTTTTGCGTGTACACGCCATCGGCATTCAGCTCCGCCTGGTAGATGCCACGCACAGGCTTCAGGCTGCTCAGGTCAGCACCGTAGGTGGTTTTGTCGGACGACTTGGAAACTAGTTGAACCTTCTCCGCCAGCACAGAGTTATCCTTTTTCACAAGAATCTTGGCAGTAACGCTCTGCACGGCAGGTGAGAGCGGCTTGCCAAGCAGATCGACAATGGCCACGTTCAATGTCGGGGACTGTGCATCCAGTTGTCCATTACCAATGAGTTGAACACAGATGGGGGCAACCTTTGGCGAGCCACTGATGGTCTTCAGGGCCTCGATGAGCACATGTGCTCCCTTGGCGGTTTGCACAGATCGACGGCTCAACAAATAGTTGGAGAACTTGACGGCCTGTTCGGCTGTGACGGGTGCTGGCTTATTGTAAGCCTTGGCCACTCCAAAGACACCATTGAGTATCAAAGCTGTAATGCTCAGTCCACCCTCGAATTGCAGAAGTTTTCCATCGACTTCGTCAGCTTGAACAATGGCATCTTCGATGCGGTTGGCAACAAAGCTGCCGCTCGTTCCCAGCTCGATAGCCACATTGAATCCATAGCCAAGGCCGCTGAGCGAATCATCCATCTTCAGTATTTCCTGCAGACGTTTCGCGACCTTTGTCTGAGTTGCCTCACTGACCTGAACACCAAGGATCTTGTGGGTCGCAATGCGATAGTAAATCTCCTGTGTGGTGGCCAGCTGAGACTCCAGCGAGCTGTAGATCTTTGAGAGCAAGGCCTCTGGGAGTTTTGACGAGCAGCGTAGATTCCTGTTGGCTCCAACCAGATAGTAGTCTTTCTCAAAGTTCTGAAAGTTGTCAGATGGTTAAGAGGTGCACCTTCTGGTCGGGCCACATCAGTTGGTACTCACGTTCAACTTGGATTCCTCGTGCAGAGTCACGATCTTCTTGCATATCGCCTCCTTGGTCGTAGCATCAGTTGTTTCGATGTTTTGGCTGGAAAAGAAAATCGCTTGCAGATCGTTGGAGCTTAGTCCATCGACAAAGACTTTTTGAAGGCGGGTGAGATCCTTTGGCCCCAGGTGGCTGTCCACAGTGCGCGCACTCCAAGTGCTGGCTGCAGCGCACAGTACGCACAGGAGCGTCAAGCCTGGCGCAACAAACGAAAATACCCAAATTAATTCATTTTTATAAAATAGTTAAAATGTGGTAGCAACAGAGGCAGCACAGTCAGCGCCAGCGTCGACGCCGGCAACTATCGCTGAGAACGAGATAGCGACAGAGTCTTTGCCGGCGTTTGGACAAAACACACGAGGACTGAGGCCATTTGAATTGTTGTAACACTCGATAAAGTGACTTACCTAATTTCAACATTCTCCTATATTTTGTGGCGTCGTAAAACGCAGCTTATATGCTATAGGATAAATAAATAAAAAACGCTTAAATAGCCTGCACCGCCTGTTTTAGCTTCGATATTTTTTTACAGACACGTCAGCGGCAGTGTTGTTCTATGACTTTATTGATAAGGGCTGGAAACTGCGCTGATTAAAGTGTGTACACATAATTACATACGATAACTGGAACTTCTATTTATCGGTTATCGGTCCTATTAACGACTATTTAATTCATGGATAATATTCGGATAAGTGCAAAAATTCAAAAGAGAAAAGCATTTAACGCAATTCATCTTTCTAAAAATATATATGTCATGCATACCGCTCAACTTATTAAAGTGTTTAATAATTACATCCCTCTGAAAAATCTGTCGTAGCATATAAATTCTTTGTATAATTTAGTTGTATTAAATACACTCAACAACACATAAACTTTTATTTAAAATAAATATAAAAAAAAGAACACAAATATACTTGAAGACTTGAGCGACAATGAACCAAGGAATCAAATAAAAATTACAAATTAAAATAAAAAACATCCGTTACAAAAAAAGTTACATAATTAATCGTTCTGCAAAAACTATGAAATAAAAACTACTATAAAATAAAAAGATCAAATAAAACTGCAATTCATACGCGAAAATAGTCAAACGGGTCAAATAAAAGCTTAATACAAGTTCAATAAAGAAATATTAAAATACAAATTTCTAAAATTTTTAAAAGATTTAAAAGATATATATTTATATATATATAGATCAACTTTAACTAAAGGAGCTTCGAATCAAATTGGCAAAAATGGAAGTATCTCACCTTCCGCTTTTGTTTAAAGTCGATTGGAATGAAGATGCGGAACAGAAGATATACAGGGACTGGGGAAGATATTACTCGCATCGACGCATGTATGATGCTGCCATAAAATACTATGATAAATCGTTGGATCTCAATGAGAATGATTTCAAGACTCTCTATAGCCGCAGTCAGACCCATCGAAAGGCGGCCAGAATCGAAAGTGCTTTGATTGATTCAAGAAATGCCGCATGTAAGATACGTTTTATTTTTATAAATAATATTTCTCCTGATTAATCAATATGGAATTAGCCATGGCAACAAGGGCACAAGGACCCAATATGAATATCAATCTGGAAATATGCTGTGAACTTTTCGAGTTGAATCAATTTGAGAACACCAAATGCGAATTGCACAATAATCTGCAAATTTTTAAGGGAAATGAAGCAAAGGCATTTGAAAAACGCCTCGTAGTGGTAAGTTTCGAAGTTATTAGATAATGGAATTACCCTATTAAGCACTTCGTCTTCCTAGGTTGACGACGTCATTAAAGACGTGACCGGTAAAGCCATGTCGTTGTTGTTTTTGAAAAATCAAAAGCTGATTCAACGTGTTGATGAAATTAACAAAGCGAAGGCAATCAAAGATGGACGTGCGTTGTGGAAGAGATTGAGGGATCAGGGGAAATGTGATGTCGTTAGCATTCCAGAAATTCAGGTAGGAAAAGTCTAATCTTGCAACATTTTACCATATTTATACCCGTTACTTAAAAAATAATTAAAAGGGTTTATTGTATTTGTTGAAATACATGTAACAGGGAGAAGGAAGCACCTCCGACCCTATATATTCTGATAAGCATCAACAGCCGAGTCGATTGACCCATGTCCGTCTGTCTGCACAGTTTTTAAAATATAACGTAGTTTTTGGTAATTAAAGTTTGTCACTGTTATAAGCTATCTTCCTACTTAATCGCAAGAAGATCGGCCAAACAGAACGGTAGTAATGGCTGATTTAAGTTTCAAGCAGTGTAAGTGCCTAAAAGTATGCAATACAAATAATTAATATTTATTTATACAAGTAACGGGTATCTTATAGTCGTTAACTTGACTTTAACTCTATTTAATATTCTTTTTAATACTATACTCAATTAGGAAGAGATTTTGTCTCCACTGGAAATATCGCGTAGAAAGCGTGCGTTTAATGTCGTTCATCAGACATATATGAATGACTCTTGGTATGATATTTTGTATATGAAGGAATTGCGAAAAAATCCCAGTTTGCTATTAGAACAGTGCAAACGTTCTAAGGACGCTATGGAGACTCTATCTGTACAACAATACGAGATAATTCGTCAGTTTATGGTGAGTAATTTTTTACCAAATATTCTCTGTATCGCATCTTATTTTGTGTTTTTAGAAAATGTTACAATCACGAAGTCCCCTTTACCTGGTCAATTTCTTAAAGTTTCCAAATAAAAAGATGCTCGAGAAGAACAAGGAGATGTATCTATTCCGAATACAGTCGCAGACACATCGACATATGATTCAGGATCTGCGACTTATTCGTCAGATGCGCAAAGAGAAAAGAATCAAGGTTAACTAGACTTTTTGTCACAGAATAATTATTAATTAACAATTGATTTCTTGTTTTTTAGGATCTATCCGATTATGTTGAGAAGGTTATGGGTGGATATTACGTAAGAAAAACGAATCGTGTCATGTGCTGGAAATTTGAATTCGCTAATGAAGTATACAATACCCTGGCCCTGGCCTTGTCGGAGCAATATTCGGTACCCAGCAGTTTTAGTCGAGGTCAATCGAACTTGAAGCAATTGCTGCATTTGCCAAAGGTGAAAACCAAGGATATTGATCAATTTGTGTTTGGGGATCGATCCACTTACCAAAAAGGTGATGATCAGGATATTGAGGGAAAGAGATTCCGGTAACCTTCGAATATCTAACAAAAGCAATTAAACTAAATCTTTATTTTCCAGAAAACATATTGCACATCTGGAGAATCGCATAAGATTTTCCAAATATCATATCGAAAAGTGTTATCTATATCATCAAATTGCCGACTCGCATTTATCGCAGTTACACTATGACGAGTGTTGCTTTAACGCTCGCAAATCCTTGAAGGAGAGTCGAGAATGTAACAGCCTTATATGGCAGTTACTAAGTGTCATACTCATTGTCAAGGCCAATACGATGCAGAACAAAGTGGAACGGGCTGGCGAGGCTTTGGAGATGGGCTTTCCCATTGTGCAAGAGCTTAAATCGCCGAGGCTCAGCAAGTTTGTGGACATGTGCAGTAATTGCAATGCTGAGGAATTTTCCAAGAAGCTTACCTTAATTTCAACTCGTCTATCAAAGTCGTCACTCAAATCCAGAGCAAGTTCAGCTACGACAATGGTGTCTGAGCAAACATAATTCTTTTAATAATCATGTGCATATTTTAATATGCCAATGAGTGATTTTCTAGATTTCTATTACTGTGTGAAAGTGTAATTTTGTTTGTAAGCCAAGGTGACAGAAAAGGACACACTTGTTCCTTACAGAAGAATCTGTAAAATGTAATCTGTACCAGAGACATACAGAAATAAAGTACGAATAACTTCGGTGTTGTTTTATCGCAACCTAGTTCATTTTTCAGTTTTAACAACTTACAGATGTAGCAAATATACTTTGATACAATGACTTAACTATTAAAAAATGAATATAAAAATGGATCAATATATTTCAAATGTATCTTATGCCTTTTTATTCTGATTAAGCATTTAAGGAATTGCTATTTTCTTAAGCCTCAGTATATTTTGACATTAATAAGCAATTGATTTTGCGCTTTGGATTGTTAATTGTTTATATACTCGAATTTTGTTGTATCCAGTCATTGGCGCTTTTCTGGACTGTCCAAGAATTCCCGTTGATCAATTTGCTTATCGCACAAATCCAGCTTCACCTTCGTTCATGATCCCAACAGCCGCCACTTGATGCATATTAACTGACTTATTGTGACGAAAGCTTTTAATGTTTAAATTATTGTACATATATATTATACAATTTTTTAATTTTTAATCTTCTGAAGATTCGGATACTTAAAGTTAATAGGCGCCATGGTGACGTACGATGAGAAAGAAAAGGTCGAGGAAAAAATCATCGAAGATGCCTTAAAACTTTTACATTAAATAAACATTTTAAAAAAATATTTTCTTGTTGTTTTGTTTTTTTTTTTTGTTTTTCAGCTTATTTTTCCCGTTTTCTGTGGTCGTTTTGTCTTTTATTCGGAAAATAATTGGCATCACTAGTAGTGATGCGAAAAAACATCGATACATTATTCTTGTAAATCAGTGATGGGTACGTTAATCGAATTGGTAGTCATGCGAATTGATCAGCCGATCATCACTGTTGTAAATGCGATGCTTTCGATATTAACTCGACTTATCGATGAAAATCAATCGATGCTCATTACAAAAACGTACAAATTTTAAACAGAAAAATTGCAATTTCCGCGATCTTTTTAATCTCCCGCACAATGGAAAATAAATAGTTCAGACTTGAGCTGTCTTCTCTATTTAAATTCTCCTTAAAATATACAGTTCAGTATTTCACATAAAACATTCAAAACAAATGAACTAAAGAATTTGCTTATAATAGTTAGGGACCGAACTTCTCGGTGCATTCGGCAAGGGGCCTGGACATGGTGTACTTAGTCTTGAAGGTCTTTGTGATGTCGCCCTCGTGATTCCACACGGTAATTGCCGTAGTGCAATACAGTGGAAACTTGCTGACGCGAACCTCCTTGCGCTCCTCATCCTCGGCGGGCTTATCCTTGCAGAACTGCTCAAAGTACTCGGTGTGATCGGGTCCCAACTCAAACGTGGCTGAATTCTGTCGATTGTATTCATCGAAGAACTCCTTCCACAGGAATTGCTCCATGCGATTGGCACGTGTAACTGCGGGGCAAGGACACTAATGAAGGATTCCACTAATAAAGTTTAAGTGGGGCTACTTACCTATTTTTTTATTCCTGTAGGGTGGTCCGAAACTTCGCTGAGTCTCCGTTGTTTCGGCCGGACAAGGTCCTTTGCCTCTTAAGCGAAAGTTCTCGTTTTGATTCATGGTTGCTCGTCAGTGTTTCAGTTAACAAAAATAATTTATTCTGCTGTTCTACAATATTCAAATAAATACTTAGACTAAATTGCCTGCTTTGCCGGCTAAACACACGAGAAATTCCCGCCTAGCAACGAGAATTTCAATTGCTAGGCAACCGATTGGGACTGTTCCGTCTGGACGGGCGTCTCGTCCTCCACAATCAAAGAGACATCCTTGGGTCGCAGCATGGTGTAATAGACCACAATGGTGGCCAGAAAGAGAATGCCGCTGTAGACGATCCACTCCCAGATGAAGCCAAACCACCAGGAGTCGAGCGCCTCATTGGCATACCAAATGGACGACATGGTGATGTTCTCAACCAGAATGAGCGCCAAGTACCAGCCATACCACAGCCGGATGCTCTTGAAGCACACACGGAACTCCAGGAGCACAAAGATGTAGACATAACCGAGCAGCAGGTAGAACAAATGGCGATTCCAGCTGCCCCGGCAACGTGTCTCCAGCGCCAAAGCGAGCAGCATGAGGATGTAGTGGACGCCGACGACGATGAAGAAGGCGCGCGGATAGAAGACACAGAATGTGGCCAGGGAGAGCATCCGCATGATGATAAAGGCAATCCAGCCAAAGAAGGCGACGGTTCTCCCGGCAAAGTCATCCTGCTCTATGCCATTCACAATCCGTGTGGGTCGTGGAAAGTAGAAGTCCACCACGTCCTTGGGCGTGAGAGGTGTTCCCCTTAGGGTCTGTGCCGTTGCCACCAACGGAGTGCGATCCCCGTGGGGATCCTCCTCATCGACACGCCCAATGAGCAGCTTGGGCGGCCGCGGCACATGATCCTTGATGTACAGCTGGGCATTGACCAGCAGCATGTCCCTGAATGTCTCCAGCTGGGAGAGCGGTCGCGTTGCCCGCCGACTGCGTCGGTGCTCCGCATCCGACACGGTGCGTCGCAGATCTGGAGCCTCGGGTGGACTGTTGTCGGTGTTGGGCAATCGCTGCTTGGGCAGCTCTGGCGGCGCCGAGACAGGCGGAGGTGGAGGCGCTGGTGTCTCCGGCACCGTGTCCAGCACATCGATGCGATCGAGATTGGACATCTCCTCGCGATACAACTGGAGCTTGGGCCTAACATTGTGATGGATCTTATCATCGTCGGTGGCATTGCTCGGTGCAACTGGTGTTCCGGTCGGGGAATGGAGCAGCGCCTTCGTTTCCAGTGTCTCCACGCCATCGTTGTCCACCTCATCCACTCCAGCTACGTGCAGTTCATGGGTGCCAACCTCTCCAGATCCCAGTCTGGCGTGAAAGTTCTCCATGATCTTGTCGGACTGAGGAAAACTAGTCAACGTGCGCTCCGATTCCCGCTTCCTCCGCTCCGCCTCGCAGCAGAGGCGCTGGTTCTGCTCCAGCTGGCAGCGATGCGACTCCACCTGCTGTGGCGTCGCCCAGGGATAGTGGCGACCCACCCGCCGCTGGCTCTCGATCCGATGGTAGCTGGTTGTAATCCCCGCCAGATCGATGGCAGCGAATACCAGGCACATCGCCTGCAAGGCAGCTGCAATTGAAGCAATACGATAATCTTTATTCTGTTGGGTTTGAATCCTATTCCAGCACACTGTGGCAAGAGTAAACAGCTTATGTATTAGACAGTTAGATTAGAGTTTTTGGCAAAGTATAAATGAACAGAAGTCAAAAGAGGTAAGAGCTAGATGTACCAAATTTGGTAGAAGGTTCTAAACAGGGACTTATATCGAATTTAATTCCGATTATAGCTTTTGTACGTTTCGAAACGATTAATTGGGAAATAAGTAGGTTATTATTATTTTAGTTCAGGTATCAGTACCGCTACGTACCGGTTACCGGTAAAGCAAGGCAATTTTTAAGAATTTCAAAAAGAGGAAGAGAAGAGATATGTACATTAGAGTGGGTCAATTTTTTCGATTCCCAGCGGTTGTCAAAATACTAATCTACGACAAATTCTTAGAAGCTTTGCCCATGAATACATGGGTCTAGGGTCAAAATTAAGCTTTCGATTTTATGATAAGTTTTGGCTTTTCATACGACTTCCATACTTCACGCAAAAAATCAAAAAATATTTTTGCTAGTATTTTTTATATTTTTTAAAAAATCCTTAAAATTACTATTTTTTCCATTTTTCCTACTTTTCATACAAAAAGTGTCTTTTAAGCAATTTTCAAAAAAATCATAGAAAATACTAGCAAACATATTTTTGAAAATTTTTTTTTTCCAGTCACTCTTAGAATTAATTGAAGAATTTTTCAGCATCAAAATATTTTTTATGTCGAGGAGAAAAGTTAAAAAAGTAGACTTTTACATAAATTTGAAATTTTCGAAGGGTCCTTAATGGGTTAAGGAAAAATTTGTGTCATTCAAACGGAATTTAAATGACCTTTCCATTGATGCCAATATGTTAACGATAACGGCTCAAGCTAAGCTGTGAGACACCGTACATACATACATCTTACTTACATTTTCAAATCATTTTTAAGTTTAATGCAATTTTGTTCAATATTCATATAGAAAACTGTACCGAAAACGTGCAACAATTTCAGTTCTAAATAGAATTCGTTTAGGTTTCAGTTCAAGTACTAAATATGAAGTGGCTAATTTGGGTTAGCGACTTTGATATAATATCCTAATTTTCAATTGTAGATATATGTTGCATACTCAAGTTCAAGTACGGCCTGCTTTTATGTGTACATGGTATCTCGTAGTCGAGCACACTCTCGACTTAAGCTTACTTGTCTCGTAGTTGCGAAAGACGTCCTGGGCGAGCATGTGGTTCATCTGGAGTATGATCTGAGGCGCCGCCTGGGCATAGGCCTGGATCAGCAGATATAGCTCAATGCTGGACGTTTGCGTTGCCTTCGCCAGGCACTTCATGCGCTCCACATCATCATCCGAGTGGAAGAGCGCCTCAATGGACCAAAAGAATCGCATGGTGAATCTACCAATTGGTATACGCATTGAAGAACTGAGGAATTCCAAAGACCCTTTGACGACTTTACCTGTAGAGCACCACAAATGGAAAGAGCAGCAGCTGCAACAATCCCAGACAGAAACTGACGCACTTGCTCCGCTTCCCACAGGCGCTGCAGCGCTGCTCCCGGGATGACAGCACCAGGATGAATGTGAGTAACGGTGGTATCAGCACCAATACCAAGGTACCGACTCCATAGCCCAACTCATGCTGCCGGAAGTACTGATAGCTCAAGGCCAAATCTGTCGCTGTCTGCACCATAAAGACCAACATTCCCAGACAACTGGGGATTATGTAGGAGACATAGATCCGTGTGCGACTCCTTATCGTATAGCCCATGATATGAGCTGGCGGATCCGCCGCATGACCCACCTCAGTTCCAACCATGACCTGTTCTTGTTTTCTTTATTCCTTCTTTAAGTAATCCACTCCAGCTGCGTTTTACATGTTTCAATTGCGAAATTCTTGAAAATACTACGACTGAATGACTGAATCAATCTATGAGTAACCGCTACTCTCTTCCACTCGCGGCTCTTATCAGTTGCGAGTGCGCAGGGCGAAGATTAGATAAACGACGCGAATTGCTCGAGGTGTTTGAGAAACCCCGCGGTTTGTTTATGTTTACTTATTATTCCCACACAGCGTGTGTAGCCAGTGTTGATCAGTTTCGACAAATTAAGCAGTGTTGAAAATTTAGGAAGATCTATCACCAGGTGAACCATGAACTTAAGTTTGAGTTTTGATAAAGTTATAAAAGTTGGAGGATTAGCAAGATCTACGAAATTTACAAGAAATTAAATGAATTTAACTTGATAATTTAATGAAGGTATATATTTCTTTAATCTTATGGACATTCCTCTTGCAAATCGATTGATTTTTGAAAAAGTTATCAGGGATGCCACAGAAATCTCTTTCGCTTGAATTTCACTTGAATTTCATACCAATTTCATCCCTGTAGGATGTTCAGAAAGATCGTTTACTAAGAAAGAAGTTAACAATTTGGAATTTCACTATACAAAATGAAAGACATTTTTTTATTCAATAAATTTAAAGCACCTTAAAACGTAAACCTAAATTTTGTCAATAATTCTATGAAAATATTTGAGTTCAGACTTATGGTAGTTGAAAGTTTGGAAAGACTTTTTAAGTTCAAAACCTGGAAACTTCTTAAGTAAGAATTTTTATTTCTAAAATTTCACTTTCGATAAGATTTGTCGGAATTGAGTTTCTTTAACCTGCTCAAATACCATTTCGGCGATATTCAGCGGATTGAAATCACTTTGAGTTGATGAGTTTAAGTCCGATAAAGCGAAAAACGATCATTTTCATACACCTAGTCTAAATTCAAAGTGAATAAATGCATATCACTAAATGCTAAAAAGTAAAAAGCGAAAACCGGAACAGGCCTGAATGATTAAGGTATTGATTTTAGTTTCCGATGATGTTTTCTCGAGGTACGATAGTAAGTCTAAAAAACCTCTTTTTGCAGAGTTCAATTAGTGGAAATTTCAGAAATACTAATTAATATGGATCTAGAAACTCTACATAAAAGCAACCTCGACACCAAATGAGAAAAACCTATCCAAAGGTAAACAAAAAATAACTAGGGAATATAGTAGGGAAAAAGTTGAGCTAATTACAACGTGACCCGTAAAAAATGAGGTCAATCAATAACGGCATTCCCCTTCAGAGAGAGAATTGTGAGGTTTGTTTGTAAATTGTTTATTGAATGATGTGCTTAAATTAGTCAAGATTCAACTAAGAATCGTACCAGGTCTTCTTCATCCAGTTGGAAGGCTTGCAGGGCTCGTCGAGGACCACAAAGGAGTCCTGTGCATGTTGATGATTCTCCGTATTCTGTTTGTCCCGTCGACAGCCAATTGCATACTTGGGATTACCCTCGATGATTGAGGATTTGTCGCGGCAGTTGACCGCATTTTGGAGAACGGAAGCGCGTCGTCCGTATCTGGGTGGTTTCTTGAATCCACCAGCTGCTGCTCCTCCGCCAGTGGCCACATCCTCGAAGCTGGGCGCCAACTGCGGCGTTGGCTCCTTCAGCTGCCGCTGACGCGACGGACGCCGTTTGGCCTGCGACTGCAGCTGGCAGCTGGCGTCCAGCGAGGAGTCGGAGCTCTTGCGCAGATTGCCAGCTGGCGCTTGTCCTGGAGGATTCAGCTCCCGGGGACGTTCCCGTTCCCGCTCCCGCATTTGATAGTTGTACTGGGCGCGTCGGTATTCGGGCGTGGCAGTTAGCTCTGTGGAAGTCATACGGCTGGCAGCGGGCTCCCGATCCCGATCCCGATCCCTGCGTGGACTGGTTGTGGTTGTGGTGGTGGTATTGGTGGTGCTGGTGGTGTTGGTGTTGGTGGTGGGCAAGCGGAAGGAGGAGACTGGCTTGCGCACCACTGGACGGGATCGTGGAAAGTCCAGATAGTTGTTGCGATACTCGGGATTAAATTCGATCTTGCCGCGGAGTCGGAGGTAGGGCTCCCTTACCTTGCCCCGCTCGGGCATCTCGGTGATGTGGGGATCACGGAAGCTCTCGTTATATTCGGGCACCTGTTTGGTGAACTCGCCACGGGGACGCAGATGATCGTCGGTCTTCAGGGATTTCTCTTTGGCCATGTGCTTGGGTGGGACATTGAACTTATCACGATACTCGGGCAGATCTCCGCCGCCGCCGGCAGTTGCCTCCGTTGTGTTCTCCTGCTCGGCGCCGGATTGCCGCAGATTGTCGTGCTTCTTGATGGGCGCACTCTTCGAGTAGTTGGCGTACATCTTGAAGCTGTCCTGGTACTCGGGCACCGTCACAAAGTCGCCCTGCATCCGGATGCTGCTCATCTGTGGTATCGAGTGCGCCTTCTCGATGGGAAACTGCTCCACAAACTGGCGCCTGTACTCGGACGGTGTCGCCTCGTAATGTGTGTCCTCGGCCCGCATCTGCAGATGGCAGCGGTTCTGCTCCTGGGCAGCCACATCCCGCTTGAACTTGTCGCTGGCCAGCGTATTATTCATCTTGCTGGGCTGCTCCTTCTCCTCGCGAAACATCTGCCTTGGCAGGATCTGGGCACCGGCATCCAGCATGGGATACGTGAGATACGATGAGTTCTTCATCTCCTCCTGCCCGTCGCGGCCCAGCTGCAGGTTCTCCGGATTGCGCACTGGAAATGTGCGTGAACTGCAATGGGAATCGGAATGGGATATGTGGGAAATGGGAACTGTCTAATCCCTGACTTGACTTACAACTGCAGTTCCTCGGCCGTGTACCAGTGATATTTCTCGTGATGCTCCGACAGCAAATGCATAAGGCCCTCCAGACGCAGCGATGTCGCACGTCTCAGCAGGGATCGGGGACGGCAGCGGGACTGGGACTGTGACTGGAATTGGGATTGGCAGTAGCGCTTCTGATACTCCGACTTCAAGGAGCCAAAGGACAACACCGGCTCCTGGCTGTTGTGCAGACAGACGCTGCTCTGGGTGTGCAACGGGATTGGCTGGCGTCGCCGGAAGAACTTCAGATCATCGACGGTGATGTATTCGTGCGGATGCTTGATGGTAAACCGATCCAAGTGGCCCCTTTGACTCGTCGTCAAATCCGGCTCCGAGAACGCACGACTCCAATTGAACTCCGCCTCGGCACTGCAAATACCACAAAATACACAAATACAAAAGCCCTTTGTTAGCCAGATTCTTGCTCTCCTCTCCCTTCCCGAATCTCTCCTCCTGGGCCATGTTTGCAATTGGACAACGTTGCCATTGGCATCAAACAACGGGGAATCGAAGCGCTGCTAATAATGGCGAAAAATGGGCTACAACAACAAAGGTGAGTGCTGCCTACAGCGGGCATGCTCGACTGCACAAATGCCCTGTAGCTGGTCGGGAAACTGTTGAAGCATAGAAGATCTATCATCTATACCAATTTATCTATCTATCTATTAAATGTGGCAATGTGAAATAAGCAATAGATAAAGAATTACTCATTTAACTTTCCTCTGTTTTTACTTATTCTATTCCTTGAATATTAGTTTTATTATGAGTTTTTATTCCTCATCAAGCATCATCCTTAAAGATATTACTTTTTGACTTTCTAATCTCACTTTGTACGACTTTCTTAATTTACTTTCTGAATGTTTAACCTTATGTTAGGTCACATTCTTAAACACTTTGTTATTCAATTTGTATTCATGCTTCTTTCTTAAACATTATGCTTTTTCGTTTTCTTTTGCATGTCATTCTTAAACATTTGAAGAGAGATTATAGTCGCGGTATCAAACCGGAACGAATATCGGTTTCAGTTACAGTTTCGGTTATTTATTGTTGTTTTCGGTAACATATTGGTTACCAGTCTTTGTATATTTCGATATGATTTCGGTTCACAAAAAAATACTATAAATGTTAAGGATATGTAAATTTGAAAACAAATATTCAAATATGTCAAAAATTAAGATCTTTTTATTGAAGATCAATATATTTATAAACTAGAAATAAAAATCAAATTTAGTTTTTAAAAAAAAACATGATTACACCTTAAAAAAAAAAATCATATTTTAATAAAAAATATGTTTTAATGAAAAAGTTTTGTTTCGGCTACGATTTCAGTTACGGTTACCAATTTCAATCGGTGCAAACCAGTTAACGGTTACGGTTATGGTTTAGATGCCTGATTAAAGTGCTCATATATACCCTATAAAGTGTATGAGTGTTCATATATACCCTTCCCAGATTTTGGCAACATAGGGTATACGGATGATAGAAAATAAATGGTGCCTTATGAATAATACTAAGCGCCTCAAGTCTGGCCCCAGAGTCGACAGCTGTATAGGAATTTTCATAGCGTGTCAGCACGCACACAACAAATACACACACAATCACACACACACACACACATCTGTTGCTAGGCACACACACACACACTCAGCTATGTAAACAATCAACAAAATTGCAATAAATTGGAAAATTATCTATGTAAATGGAATTGAAATTGGATGCAACTGCAGTTGAAAATCGATTGGGTATTTCCTCCTCCCTATTTAACCTCCTCTACTTCCCGCTCTCTCTCTCCCTCTATCTCTCCCTCTCTCTCAGAGGCCTTGTCAAGGACTCATTAAAATGCCTTTTAAGCCAACTATTAAACGTGGTTAATTGCAGCAACATTATCTTGGTCTTGGGGTCAGTCATAAATGATTTAGGGCCTCGACTTGCACGCAAAATGCAAATACGGAAGATGGGAAAAAGGCGGAAAATGGAAAGTGCATTGCCAGGTTAAAAACACCTGTTGCACTTGACACTATTGTTGTTATTAGTGCTGTTATGGCCGGCAAATTAGCATATTTAATGGTCAAAAAGTTGGCTTTTGCAGTTATTTCTCAACATCCGCTGTGTCAGGCAATCAATCTTAACTGGGTCGCGAGTGTTGTTTGTGTGTGTAAATGCCAAGGGATCAACCACTAAAATTAACTTTAGCTAAAGGTTACCTTTTTATTAGATTACGAAATTAGTTAAAGCTGACCTAACGGATTTATAAAGAAATTAGTCTTGAATTTATCGGTAGACAGGAGTAATTATTCTCAATTTTAAAGGAAATAAACAAAAACAATTGTCCGTGATTTTTAGTAAAGTCGAGAGACAAGACTACCAGATACCCTGCGCTCACTTCCACTAACACTTAACTACTCAAATAATTTTTGGGGTCGACAAACTTATTATTAAATTATACTCTTCAGAATGTACAAGTAATAGTCAGTGATGATATGTTGACTATATACAGTAGCGAACAAAGAGAACCGAACACCATAAAAGATCGGTCATTGGAGTTTTTTTAAACTGTTTAAATATTCGACCACAGGAATAACGTATGAGGCCTAGGAACCGTTTGAATCATACAAAACTTTCCTTAACCCATTAAGTACCCACTGAAATTTCGAATTTTTGTAAAAGTATACTTTTGAAACTTTTTTCCTGGGGATAAAACTAAAAATGTTTGGATACAAAAAAATTTTCCAAAAAAATTTTAAGTGTTTGCAAAAAAAAATTTCAAAAATCTCTTCACTAGTATTTTTTTATGATTTTTTTTAAATTGCTAAAAAGCCACTTTTTGTATGAAAAGTAGGAAAAATGGGTTAAAATGGCGATTTTCAAAAAATCATAAAAAATACTAGCGAAGAAATTTTTGAAATTTTTTTTTGGCAGTCACTCTTAGAATTGTTTCAAAAAATTTTCTGCATCAAAACATTTTTTCTAAAAAATCGAGAAAAAAAGTTAAAAAAATGACTTATTTTTTAAATTCAAAATTTTTAATGGGTACTTAATTTGTTAAGGAAAGGTTTGCATCATTTAAACGGAATTTAAAAGACCTTTCCAAAAATATGTTTTTTACTGTGAAGAATTGACTTAAATAGCTGTTAAAGTCAAAAAAAGAGCGTACGAATTAATAGTGGTTTGGGCTCGTATATATTCTTGATTCAACGTTAACTACTTTTATAAGCTATCATCCTACTAAATCGCAACAAGATCGGACAAATAAAAAGGTGGTAATGACAGATTTAAGTTTCAAGCAATGTCAGTACCCAAAAGTATGCAATAAAAAAAACTTCATATTTTTTTTAAAAACTAACGGGTATCCCATATTCGGGAGCTCGACTAAAGCCTTTCCCGCTTGTTTTTCTATTCGTATTATACTCTGTTTTATACTATCGTTTTAAGGTATATTTTTTGGTGGGCTATATGCCGTATCAATGGGCGGTCAGTCTTAGCAGTTCAAGTAATTCATATTCATGTTGTCAGTGTCAGTTTGCCATCAGTCGAAGGGAGGCGGGGAAACCAACTGTCTACCGTCCATCGTCTGGTGTCTGTGGCAACTTTGCATAAATGTAATTGCGTGCGTGACTGTACCTCGAGAGCGGAAACAGACAAAACTGGCAAGCCCAATCGCCAATCGCCTGCAACGAACGGGGCACCCAAATCATGTCGAGCTCAAGTTTTAATAGCAACAGTGCCCAAAAGGTTGACCCAATTCAACGCCCACCTCAAGGTAATAAATGAAAGCCAAATTGCAAAAGTTCCACGACGCATTCAAACGAATTGTTGATACACTAGCTATTTGTGGTTGTAGATTTTCAAACTAATAGATAGAAATCATGCTATTATGACGGTAGGTAATTTAAATTAGAAATCACGCGTTTTCCTGTCATAGATTAGAAAAGTGCAATTTGTTAAATGGAATGAAAGACTTTCGTACAAATCAGAATACCGGATGGTTTATTATTATTAAATCAGCATACTGCATTTCTTAAATGATTGAATATAAATAATTTTTGTGTTCAACTTGAAATCCTCCCTTTTTCTCTTCCTTTCTAGAAATCCCTAACCTTACTAATTTCTAGTACTTGTAATATCACTAACTATTACTACTAATATGTACTATTTGATCTGATTGGGTTTTTCTGAGTTTTTCCCAATCCTTGCAATGAATCAACATTCATAGGATCATTTCATAACTTTTTTAATACTCCCAGAATTTTTAATTTTTTATATTAACTTTTTATCTTTTCAGTTAAAATTTAAATTTAAATATAACTATAAATATTTCATTTATTTTTTATATTAACTTTTACTTAATTGTTCAACTGCTCTACTATAAGTTGATGTTAAATAAATAAATAAACTTGTTTTGATGATTGCAAAAATTTCTCACTAAATACCCCAATTACTTTTCTAGTATCATAGTAAATATAATTTTTACAAGGCATAAATTTAAATGTGTTTCGTATTCAACAAGGAAACGTCGACCCCAGAAAGTATGCTATGTTTATATGAACTGCATAAGCAATGAAAGAAATTATCGTATGTTCAATAAAATTATTTGTACATTAAAAAACTTCGTTTAATATTCTTTGATTTTGCTTAAATTTTAGGCAAAGAATTTTGTATTATTTTAATAAAATACTACGGTATGAGCAAGAGGTAGTAAAAATAAATTAAAATACTTTTTTGATTACATTTTAATGAGCCATAGAACAAGACTTCGAATCGGTTGCAAACTGTAACTTGTTTTAGCTTCAGTTTCAGCGAATTATCATCAATTGATAAGAGTATTTAATGCTCGGCATGTCTAGCATAATAATTCACTCCTGTTTTCAAATTGTTTTCGTATTTTTTGTCCATGTGCTAATCCTGACAATGGCAAATGACCTTTGGTCAGTTGATTTTGTTGTGTGCGGTTGAGTTGGTTGTTTTTTATTTTGTATTTCTATTGTTATTTTTAGCCCTCGTGTTTGGCGGTCAAGCAGGCGTAACGCAGTCGCATTTAAATATGCTAATCAATTGGCAATTACAACGGAACAATAAACAAGTACACAATACTAATACAAGTACTTTTACACACTCGTATTCCTGTCCACATAATTATGCAGACATTTAGATTTCTTTTCTATTTTTGTGCCATTTCTGTGATTTGCATGTCACGCCACGGGGCGTATACGTCATATCGGGATACATGAATGCACCATTATGCTAGCACTTGCTTCAAGGCCATGGCCAACAGCTGTGGGTTGGAACATAAGTGCCTGATTCCAAGATCTTCCATGTCTGATTTACTCTTACCCATCACTGAACTTCCACTCGACGGCACTCATGTTGGTTGCTTTACTTTCTTTCTTTCACCGGGCTCTAACACCTGGCAGCGGTCAGAACTTGGGTCAGGTTGGCGTGGCGCATCGCTGGCGCCATTGGCCGACGGCCACTGTCCATGTCGACGCGGAGCAAACAAGCGCAAACAACAACTTGACCGTTCGGATCGTAAATTCCAACTGAGCCAAAACAAATTCACACGCCACACACAAAACTTCAATGGAGTCGTGTGAGTGTGTGTGTGAGTGAGTGTGTGACTGTGTGTGTGTGACTGTGTGTGTGACTGTGTGTGACTGTCCCTGACTGTGCGCGAATCGAGTTGAAGGTGTCACTTTGCCAGCACTTTTCATTTCATGCAGCTTTATGAACTTTCGACACAATCACAATCCAAAAAGGCGGCCAAATGCAGCTCCAGCTGTCAGGAGAGTTTAGAGCTTCAGGTGCACCACTTGCCACCTGCCACCTGCCACTTGCATCCTTTAATGCAGAGCCACCTTTGCCAGCCCATTTTCAATCAGCATAATAGTTTCCGCACAGCTGACACGCAACTTTAGCTCCGTCTTCGACTTCGACTCCTGCGCCTTTGATTGCTTTCAATTGTCCTGGCCGCGTTGGCTGTTTCCGGCACGCACATCTGGGTCAAGGGCCAATCAATTTGCCAGCTGAGCAGCTGACCGGCTGACCGGAAATGTTGGCCAGCTTGATGCGAATGGGCTTTTAAACAAGTGCTTTAACAATTGCGTTAGCTGCTTTATTAACTAAGTAAGTATGTTAACTAGCTGGTAAGTGCTCAAATCTTGGACAATCCCTCCCAGCGATCGGGCACCGTATAGAAATAACGATCCATGGCCTCCACAAAGCGTTGCTTGTAGATCTGTGGCGCCACAACCGTTGGCCGCTTGCCAATGCCGCCGCCCAGTAATCCCGACTGCTTAATTATCGACTCGATCTTCTTGTCCATCGTAAAGGTGCGTATGTAATCTGCAAAAGATCTGGCTATTAATATATATATTCATTACAAGTTTGAGAGTGAATGACGCACCTATAATGCCCAGCACCAGGACATTTCGCTTGTGGTCCAGTCCCACCAGCAGGGAGTAGTCCATGACAATGTTGCGTTCCAGGAACGAGGCATCCCTCTGTATGGCATCTCGCAGCACGGCTTTGCTGTGCGACAGGACATACAAAGGCTTCGACCAGGACACTGCAAGCATCATTAAATACATATCATTCAATTACTGCAATCACAGCCCTTCAGTTTCCACTCACTCTCCACCAGATTCTCATCGAGCAGCACAATCTCGCCATCCTGATTCGTTGGATCCACGTGGCGATTGCGTTCCGAGCCCTTCAAATCGAACTTGTTGGATATGTCGCAGCCATAGAAGAGATTCTCCATGACCAGCAGTGACTTCTCCACAAAGCAGCTGTTGACAGACAGCAGAAAAGGGATTAGCATTGATTGCCCTAATCAAATTGACCACCACTTACTCCTTCTTCTTGACGCTGACTTTGAAGACGCCAAAGATCTTGGCCAGCAGTGTCGGCTGCTGTTCCTGCTGGCACTTGGCAATGTACTCAAAATACTCGGGCGCAAACTGCTCGAATATGCTCATGTCCCTTCTATCCATCTCCTTGAGCACGAAACGATCATCTGCGAATTGTGCAAGTAAAGAAAATTGTAGTTAAAAGCAAGGACCGTAATTTTTATAACTTTTAAAATAAAAATTTCAAATTAACAAATATTTTCAAATTTTTATTTTAAAGTTACGAAATAACAATTATTTTTAATTTTTTAGTTAAAAAGTCAAAAATAATCGTAAAAATTCAATGTCATAATAAAAGTTGAGAAATAACTCTGATTTTTTCAGTAAAAAATAAAAGTTATTTTTGATTTTTATTTTAAAAGTTACAAGTAAGAGTAACTTTAATTTTAAAAATCAAAAATAAAAGTTAAAGTGATACTATTTTTTGGTATTTTTATGATTTCTTATATATATATATTTTTTTTTTTGTATTTTTAGTATCAATTGGTATTTTGTTTGCCAATAATTACTAAATATGTAAGTATGTACATTAGAGTGCATCGAATTGTATGGGCCCGAAAAAATGAAAAAATGGTAACCCATTTTCATAATCTATGCTCAATTCTAAGATGTTTTCACGAAGAAACCATAGCTCTAAAATGAATTCCTGGTCCGCGCTTTTGAGTTGAAAAATTCATTTTTTCGAACATTTATATCTTGGGTGTTTATGAACCGATCCTGACAAACTTGGTGTCAATCCTCTTGTTAGGTCCAGGACTTTTAAAACTCACACAAGCAAAGGACGAAATGTCCTTAAAACATAATTTTCATCCTTGGAACGACGATTTCGCGATTCGTCGCTGTCTTGAAAAATGAGTCCGAATTAAATCTATTTTTTGGCTAAGCAAATATTTTTTTCTCTTGAGCCTGTGTTCTTTATTTGCAGAAAATGTAAAACATATTATAATTCAATTTTAATACAATTTTAATAAAATATGTTTTACATTTTCTGTTAATTAAAAATGGAGGTTCAAGGAAAAAAAATTTTTTTGGGCCAAAAAATTGCTTTAATTCTGAGTAATTTTTTAAAATAGAGACGAATCGCGAAATCGTCGTTCCAAGGATGGAAATTATTTTTAAAGGACATTAAGCCCTTTGGTTCTATGGAATTTTAAAAGTCCTGGTCCTAACAAGAGTATTGACACCAAGTTTGTCAGGATCGGACCATAAACACCCAAGATATAAATTATCAAAAAGAAATAAATTTTTCAACTCAAAAAGCGCGGACCAGGAATTCATTTTAGAACTATGGTTTCTTCGTGAAAACATCTTAGAATTGAGCATAGATTATGAAAATGGGTTACCATTTTATGTGAAAAAAATCGATGCACTCTAATGTACATATATTACAGCAACAGAATATAGAAGAAATAATCAGGCCTGTTCCGGTTTTCACTTTCGGCAAGATTTTGCGAAAGTGAATTTCCCTCACTTGTTCCGGTTTTCACTTTCGGCAAGATTTTGCGAATTGAATTCACGTGACATTGAGCAAGTGAGTTTGAATTCGGAAGGGTTAAATCGATGAATTTGGCATGCTAAGCATAAAATTAAAGTGAAAATAAAAAATTTTTAAAATACTTCAATGTTTTGGGAATATTACTACATCATCAGATAAAAAAAAAATATTTTATTTGATTTTTAAATAATTTTTATTTCATCATACCCCAAAATCGACAAGACTCTAACCTAACATTTTTGTCGGATTTGCTCGACCTTTTCTGGTTTCCGCAAATATTTGTGAAAATGAATGGCAATTTTATTAGGGCTGCCCTTGTATGTGAAGAAAGTAGTAAATACTTTGGTACATATTTTAAACCACAATTTAAGTGTTTTTATGTATTGCGTAAAATAAAGAATTAAATTTCTTGTTTTTTAAATGCAAGTTTGGACAAAACTGTTTGTAATTTAATGCAAAAAAGAACTGCTTATTTATGTAAACAAACACTGTGCAACAATTGACAACTCTGCAAAAAGACATTTCCAGCACTGAAATCAACCCGCGCTTTTAAAAATACAAAAGTTATAACGAAAGTAGGTTTTACATTTGAAAAATGTTTCGACTTATGATTAAATAAATATTTGATGAATAAATTACATAATTATTAATTATTTTAACATGCGAAAATTCTTTTGACGCAAATGTCTGATTCGCTTAGCACATTTTCCAGCACTGTTCTGCAAAAAATTACTCAACACAATGTGGAAGGGAAATTCGGAGGGTAATTCGTAGGAAATGTAAAGGAATTTTAAGGGAAATTCGGTCAAATCTTGCGGATTGAAATTCGCAAAAAACAAGTGAAAACCGGAACAGGCCTGAATGAAATAAAATTGAAAAAGTCGGATTCTTAATTTCGTCCTTGAAGGACATGTGATGTATCATATGAAATACGGTCTCGAATCGTAGATCAAGAAAATTTTTAAATTTTATTTTTGATTTTGAAATAAAAGTTACGGAATAACTCTTATTTGTAACTTTTAAAATAAAAATCAAAAATAACTCTTTTTTTTATTTTTATTGAAAAAATCAGAAATAAGAGTTATTTCACAACTTTTAATTAAAAATATAATATTAATAATTATTTTTGACTTTTCAAATAAGAAATAAAAATAAGAATTAAATTTGATTTATCAGGGGTGCCACCGAAATAGCTCTTTTTTTTTTGTATGAAATTTAAGTGAAATTTCACACAAATTTAAGTGTGTTATGAATGGTAATTTTGAACCAAAAAAGCAATGTAAAGGAAATATGCTACAGTTTCACTTAATTTAAGTGAAATTTCATACAAACTTAAGTAAAATTCAAGCGAAAGCGATTTCTGTTACACCCCTGTATATCTTATAAATTGAAAACAGAAGTTTTTGGCTAATATCGATAGTTCCAACTGAAATATACAAGGGTGCCACAGAAATCGCTTTCGCCTGAATTTCACTGGAATTCGTATGAAATTTAAGTGAAATTCAAGGGAAAGCGATTTCTGTGGCACCCCCGATAAATTTTACTGTAGCATATTTCCTTCACACTGATTTTATTAGTTGAAATTAGCATTCATAACTCTTAATTGCAGTCCCTGGTCAAATGTGAAGACTAAGTTTGAGGATGTTGTTGAGTTCTGTGCTTACCCATCGTTTTGCAGAATCGTGAGCCAGATTTGCCGCCACGCGCCTCCCACTGCACGCTGCGGCACAAGCTGCGGGCGAGGGCGATCCTGGCCTCCTCCTCGGCATCCGGCTGCTCATCGTGGGCGGCAGAGGCGGAGGCGGAGGTGGAACCGACGTCGCTGGGTTTGCGCACCAGCTCGATTTCGGATACGTTGCGATTCTGTGAGATTCTCAGCTCCTCGCGCATTTTACTCTTCTCCAGCCGGCGATAGAGCATCCTGTCCAGCTTGGGCGGACTGAGGCACTTGGCGCGCATCGCATCGAACTCGCGGGCAAAGTAAATGTTGCACTGGAATTGGCCATTGCCAAAGGCCAGGGAGATGTGTGGACTGGGCGGCTGACTCTTGACCTTGCTGCGCTGCTCCTCGGACTCCGTGCCCGTCTCCTCCGAGTCGGTGTCCAGCTGCTTGTGCCTCGGCTGTGGACTGCAGTTGGCGTCGCCTCCGTTGGCCGCCGCCTCGTCGGCGGCATTGAGGACAGCAATGGATCGTTGATACTCGGCGGAGGTCAGGCCATAGGCGATGACGGAGCTGAGATCGTTCTCGTGCACATTGAGGGGAATGCTGCCCAGCGGCAGGGTCAGGTGATCCTGTGCCGAGAACGGCGACTGCAGCGGATTCGCCTGGCTGCTCGTCGTCTGTCGCAGCGTCAGCAGCCGCGACTTGATGGACTTCTTGCTGTCCGCGTTGGCGTTGACGTTGACCGTCGATGCCAGCATTTGGTCCACGGTCAGTTTCCGTTCCGCCTCGGGTGTGTCATCCATGCCGGGACACTCAGTGGAGGCACCGCTGTGGCCGCTGTCCAACTGCTGCTGATTGCCCGCTCTGCCCTTGGCCAGCTCCTGTTCCGGCTGCTCCGGACGCAGCTCCTCGGTGCAAATGGTGCCCGCATCGATGTGATGCGATTGCTTGGCATGCTTCTGGGTCAGCTGCTCGATCTCGTGCAGACGCGGTCCCCACAGCTCGATGCTCTCGGCCAGCGCACGCTTGGCCATGAAGAGCGCATCCCGGATGTCATAGGAGTTCACCTGACGCTCCGTCAACAGTGTGTGCACGAGTTCCACCTTCTGCTTGAACTGGAACTGATCCTTGGTGAGGGTCGCCTTCAGTCGGGAGACCAGTGGCGAGTTCTCCTCCTCCTCCGTGGCCAGATCCGCAATCCGTTCGTGAATTCTTGTGTATACCTCATGTCCCCGTATGGAGAAGCTCTTGATATCCTCCTGCACCTGGATGCCAATGAATGGCTTGGGCAGCTCCAACTGCAACGTCACCGAGGGCAGCTCCAGTTCCCAGACCTCGACGGAGGTATACTGGAACTTTGCTCCAACGCCACGGAAGCTAAAATGATGCACATAATCGCGGTGCAGGGAATGCTCGCAGGGATTGCCCTGCTCGGGCATGGAGTCTGTGGGCGGGCGGCGCTTGTAGGCGTGCCCATGGAAGCGCATCTCCAGATACTTGGCCAGGGAGAGGCATTTGGAGGCAGCCGAGAGCGGCACCGTTGGCGTCGTCGCATTGCAGATGCTGCACCAGGAGGTGAAGTAGATGCGTGTGGGATCGGATCGCGTCAGATCCTCGGTGAGATAGACGTGCACACAGCCCAAAGCGTGGACATAGCGACGGACGTGGCCCAGCATGGGCAGACTGCACGAGGGGCACATCGAGTTGAAGAGACAGCAATAGCGCTGGAGGAACTGATCCAACATGATGTCGTGCTGGCCATAGAACTTCATGTCCAGCAGCATCGGTGGCTTGCAGAACGACGAGACGCCCTTGGGATTGTAGTGGAAGCTGGAGAAGAGCACGGGCAATCGCTGGTGATTCTGCGGATCCAGTGCATCCTTGTACAGCTGCTCGTCGGTCACCTTCTGGGGCCGCTGAATCACCTCGGCCGACTTCTTCTTCGGCTTCAGCATTGGCGCTCGGCCCTTGGGAAAGCGCCCGCCAAAGGATCGAAACTCGGCCAGCAACGTCTGAATGTCGCGACTGGTCGCCGCGGCCGTGATCTTCATCTTGACAAAATCATGGGCCGGCAGCAGCTGCAGATCGTTCTCCTTGTTGCCCAGCTCGGCGCTGCTGTTCCTAACCGTGTCCGCCTCAACGCTGTCGGGTCGCTCCAGGGCCAGGCCAGTGCCCGGTGTCGTGGTTGACCACAGTTTGGAGAAGTACAGTTCGGCGGGAAACAGTTGACGCAGCTTGCAGTTGCGTCCCTGCTCCGTCTCCAAGTACGGCAGCGGAAACGTTAGGAACGGACTGACCGACAACAGCGTGGAGCTCAAGGCATTGCGGAAGCGATTGTCGTAGCGCATCTCGACGGCCAGCGCCTCCACGGGCAGATTGGCGGGCGAGCTGGCGAGTGCTTCGGCCTGCGAGGAGCGCAAGGGATCCGTAAAGTCGGCGACATTCTCACTGATGGCGGCCATCACTTTGTCCTCGGACTTGCGCTCACAAAGCGGCCGCTTGCTGCGCATTTGGGTCTCCATCTCCGGCTGCGACTGCTCCTCACTGGCATTCTCCGTGTTTGGGCTGGACTCCTTGGAGTCAAAGATGGGCGGCTTGGGGCTCAGCGGCTGGGCAAACTCGTCCAACAGAAACGACATCTCCAGCCGCCAATTGTAGCGGGCAAAGAGCAGCGCCAGCGCGACCTTCTTGGCCCGGGTCAGCTCCGCGTTGCTGCCGCCGCGCAGGAGGCACGTGTAGCCACGTGGACTGTGCAGTTTCTCGAAGAACATGAGCGTCTTGCCGCTCGCATAGCTGCGGATGTAGAAGTCATTGCAGTAGCCCAGCTTGGGCATGGTTATATTCGATTCAATGGAGCTGACAATGTCGCACTGCAGCGTGCGGGCGAGACGTTCCATCACGGACAGCTTGACGTCCAGGACCAAGGTGACGCCGTACGAGCGCAACAGATCCTGGGCAATGCCCGCCACATTCTTGTGGACCAGCACGACGTTCGGCTCAAAGTTCATGATGCGGGCACAGACATTGCGCAGGTATTCCTTCTCCTGCAGCAGCACCGTCTCAATGGTCACAAACTTGCCCTCGATGCGCTCATAGACAATGGGGCACTGCAGCAGCAGGATGCGCGGAAAGGCGACATGGGTGGCCATGTCCTTGTGCGCCACATTCTTGGAGAAGGCAACGCCATGCACGATCTTGGAATCCTTGGGCCTGCCGCCGGGCACCTTCTTGAAGTTGACATAGTTGCGGATGTCCATGAGATCGTTGGTGCAATACTCGGGCTTGAAATGATTCGCGGCCGTGGAGCACAGTGTCTGCAGGACCTTGCCCCACTCGCCATCCAGCTGGTTGGCCCGCAACAGTTGGGCCAGCAGCTGCTCCTCATGATCGCAGTACGACTCGAGCAGCTTCGTCGATATCGTTGTGAAGCACATGTCATTCTCCAGCTCCAGCTCCTGTGCAGACTGAAAGCTCTGCGACACATCCATCGACTTGGGCGGCTGTGGCTCCACACTGGTTGCATCAAACTGTGGACTGATTGGATTGGAGTGCTCCGTGCTTGGGTCAAGTGTCTCTGCTAGGGCCGCTCCTGGCCGCGACAGCTCCGCGAATCTGTAGTGCAGTGTGGCCTCGAACTCGATCTGCTCGGCGTCGGGCACAATGGGCTCAAGGAAGCCAGCGGCCAGCATGGCATTCAATATGGCCACGGCTTGCACCTCGTTGGCCGACTTGTTGTTCTTGTTGAGAAACTCGATGAGCAGCTGGCCACAATTCTGGGCCGGCATCGCGCGCTGCATCTCCTCGTGCAGCGTGATCAGCGAATTCGACTGCTGCAGTATGTTCCTGCGATCCAGCATGGACAGTGTCGTATAGTTGTGCTGCGAACTGAATCGCTCCTCCTGGTAGCCCAACGATGACTTGCGCGTCAATTGAACCTGGCGCTGCTTCTGGGCAGCGTGGGTGCTGGATGCCTTCTCCTGCACCTCCAGTTTGCTGCTCAGATGCTGCTGCAGTGCCTGCAGATCCTCGCCCATGCTGGACACGGATGACTTGAGCGAGGCTAGCACAATCTTGGAACAGTAGTTGCACACCTTCAGATCTCCCTCGCAGCGTATAATACTGCCGGGAACGACTTGATTGCAGCACTTGGAGCAGAAGATCTGACCGCAGAGGCGGCAATGATGCTTGCGGCGAAACGTGGAGAACTTTAGGGCACAGTCATAGCACTCCTTGGCCTTCGAGTCCGGCATCCACAGTTGCTGCAGCTCCGTCTCTCTATAGTTGCGCAAATCCTGAAAGAATACATTTTTTTATTCTATATACGAATGTCGAAAAATATTACTCAGAATTCGAAAATTCGGAAAAAAAATTAGGTATCCAAAATTATTATTATATAATTATTATTATTATAATTAGGAATTCAAAACTTCGAATCCGAAATTAGGAATACAGTTATTAGGAATCCAAAATTGGAAAGACAAAAATTAGGAAAACAAAAATTGAGAAAACAAAAATTAGAAAAAGCCGAAATTAAAAATATTTTATAAAAATTCAGCGAATTTTAACAAAATATTTTTGATTTCGGCTTTTTCTATTTATTAACAAAAAGACGACATTTATTTTAAACACAGGACTTCGATTGCCAGCGCATGTGATATTTATTCGAACCATTTATTTCGAAAATCTACATGTTTATATTGTGTGCCACCTTATATTAAAAATCTAAAATTTTCTCATCTTTGTGTTGGTCGTATGTATTGAGTAGCGATTTAAGACGGTTGTCTACCCTCTTATATTTTGATTGTCTTTTTTTCGGGCCTATCTCCAATGACAAGAAAACCATAAATACTTTTCCCAATTTTTGTTTTTCCTAATTTTTGTACTCTGAAAATTTTTCTTACTTCTACTTCTTAATAATCATTATTTGCAGTCCCTGCTAATTTTTTCTTCCCAATTTTGAATTCCTAAAATTTTATTCTTGGTATTTTTTTTCTTCTTTTTTAGAATTCCTTAAAAAAGTTTCGGAATTCGTATGAAGTACCACATTTTTTACTTAATTTATATAATGTAATAGAAATGCACTCACGTTGTTGTTCTTTGAGGCAACAATATTGCTGATGTGCTTGAGCACATTGGACACGGTGCGGCCTTGATTCTGATTCGCTTCACCGGGCAGTTCATCGACACGCTCGTTGGCCTCAGACTCCTCAGCAGTTGTTGTGGTATTGATGGTGCTATTGCTGGACAGCTTCAGAGTTGTTGGCGGCTGTGGACGACCTGTGCTTAGACTGGAGGAGGAACTGTCGCGTCTGATGTTGCTGGCCACATCTGCATTCAGTTCCTTCTCTGCATAGAACATGGATTTGCCCACTTGGACATTGCTGTTGCCACTCGAGATGTCATTGACGGTGTTGTAGCTTTGATTGTAAACATTTTGAATTTTGTTGACGACGCGGCCAAATAAAGATTCCGGCTTATCCTCGAAATTGCGGGCAAACTCCGTGAGCTTGCTGGGTGAGTGCAGGTGTTGGTGTACGGAATTGTTGTTGCTGTTGTTGTTGTTGCTGGTGGTGGTGCTGCTGCTGCTACTGCTACTCATGTTGTGGTGGTGTTAATAATAATACTTGTGGTACCAGCAGCGTTGGGGACGTGCTCGTCCTTGGTTAGATAGCTGTTATATTGAGTTGATCGATTAAAGCCGCATCCGGCGCCAATGAGCCAAGCGCCAAATCCGTCCACTTTTGTTCCTGGAAGCGGAAGCGATTGCTCATACAAATTTAGCTGGGAACATCGTTATCAGTGACAATTGCTTGTTGCTCACCTGTTCGCTTAATGTCAGATGTGAATCACCACCATCAGCTTCGGGATCGGGTAGCTTTTCAATTGGTACTAATATCTGATCGAATGGCAATACTTCCATGCGCCAAGCATTGTCCACAATGTCCAATAATAGATCATCAATTGGTGCCTGCCAAAAAAACAAATATGAAACAGCAAACGCCCCTTCTTAAGTATCCATAAAAACTGACGACGATAAGCAGATAACTAAACTTAGACGTGTTCATTACGTCATTGGCAATTCCCGCTTTGCCAAATACCTATTGTTATTCCCACACACTATACACTATGTGAGTAAACATAAGATTTATCACAAAGCCACTCGCAGATAACAAAATAAAAAAGCGCAACTAATTTGTGTGAAGCGCGATAATAGCTTCGCACGCCATTTCAGTTGTATCAGTATCTGCGCCGACTCTTTATCGAACTTACTTGGCTGTCCATCACTTGTTTATATGTTTTTAATTAGATTATCCAGTTTTACTATTTTATTCCGCTAAATGAATTGTTTACTTTTTTTCAGCAACAAGGCTTATCGGAATGCAATGCTAAATCGATTAATGGCGCACCTATGTTTTGCAAAGCAGGCAAAAGGTGGCGCCACAGCTTTGAAAGATATGGCAGCTTTGGTTTTCAAAAAAGCATACATTTTAAATTCTGATGTCACTGACTTGAAATTGACGTATTTTTTTTAAAATGAATTTTTTGAATTACAATAGTGTTATTAATAAGAATATTATTTTAAAATTAAACAGCTGCTACAAAAAATGTATTTAATATTTAATTGGCGCTGGGAGCTTTTCCTTGACCGCTCTGTCGATATAATGTATATCGATAGATGCTTTTCCAAAGAAGTGTTGCAAAACTGCGCACCTAAATTGGCGCCAGCTTGAAACTCCGACTATTTACTCTCTTTTCAAGTGCCTTGCTTTTTAAGCTGGCGGTGCTTTTGTTAACGGAATGCTTCTGAAAAGTTCAAACTTAGTTTGTGAAATGGCAGAGCATTTCTTTTGTTGAAAATACGTGTGAAACTTACAAAATAAAAGGAATTGAAATACAGTAATTATGTTTAGAGCCGAAAGCCCCAGTAGCTATGGCTGTTTCTCCTGTAGCTTTAGTTTTAACTATAAGCATACAGTTATTTAAATAAATAAATAAATAAAATTATGTTTAGCATTAATTTATGTGTATATTTAAATAACTTTATAATATTTACAAACAGTTAGTTTAATGTGGCGGCCAATTCAGAAGTTCCAAATTAGAAAAATATTATTATGGATCAATCAAAAATATTCCGGCTTGTTATTCCTTTGTAGAAGCTTTTTGGTCATCAGTTAGGCTCTTTTTTTCTTGCTGCAAAGAGACTTAAATATTAATAATTAATAAGAAAAAAGATTATAATGAATCAGTCAAAAATATTCCGGCGTATTTTTGTCTTGATTATCCGCTCTCAGGATTTTTAACTCACTTTCGTTAAACCATTTTTTTCCTACTGCAAAAAAGCTTAAATAAACACATTTACATAAAGTAGATAAATAATACTTATCTAGTAAAGTGATGCTTAGTTAACTTCTCTTTCCACAGCTAAAGATCGCTGAGATCTATTTTGTAAAATTTGTTTCATTTATTAAATCGTTGATTGTTCCATTGAATAACTGACTAGATGCAGCATAGCGCTATAAAATGCGAATAAATTTCGAACGTCAGCTATGCCGACATCTTGCCAATTCACCAACAGATGCGAACCGAGAGATAAACCAAAGTTAAATCACAAATATTCCAAAATACACCAAAAATAAAAATTTTTTGTTATTGTTATTTCTCATTTAGTTTTATCAATGAAATGCTTGTTATTTTTTATTTGTTCATGTTTTTTTCTTGTTGTTATTTTGTTTTCTGAGTGGCACTTAACAAGTTTCTTGTTTTGTTGTATTCGGAATTGGTATTGGAAGAGGCAAAGGCAATTGTAATCCGTCAACGATGAAGACTAATTGGCAACTGATTTTAAAGCCCTGAGTCGAGCTTAGCACCACACCTCGGGCCAGACTAAAACTGAGCAAATAGCGGCGACAGCGACGACGAGCGACGGCGACGGCGACGGTTAGAAGCCCAAAAGCGACAATTGAAGAAGTTTCAATTTACGTGACGAAGTGTACGTGTGTGTAAGTGTGTGTGTGTAATGTGCAGCTCCGTCAAAAAGTTAAACAATTCAAGAAAAAAATAAAAAACAGAAACAATAAAATGTTGTCTAAAACGGGGATTGATACCCGTTGCCAGCAGACACACACACACACACACACATATAGTCTCTAGTAGACAAAATACCTATGCAAAGTGGGGGTGCACATATGTGTGTGTGTGTGTCTGGCACACTATGCCTGTGTGTGCGTGTGTATATACTGTACAGACTGCCCAGTGGCAGGTAGCTGACGCTGACGCTGAGCGTTTTTAGCGCAATGTCGCCTGCCCGGCATATTAATGAACTCCCTTTTGGAGTCAAGAGAAAAATATGAAATTCAATAAAAATTTAGTTGCCAACAAAAGCCATGTCCACGTCCACGTCCGAGTCCACGTCCGAGTCCACAGTCGTTGCCGCCGCCGTAATGGAATTTACCGCCACAAAGCCGCAGTGTTCAAGTAATGCGTTTTTCCAAACACGGCTATTTCCGCTTTGTGGGAGGAGAAGTCACCTGTGTGTGCCTGCATAGATTTCAAAAGAACTCCAGCAGAAGACTGAGAACGAAGAATAAAGACCGAAGAAGACACATTCGTTCTTCTTGAAGATATAGTAAATTACATTACATATACATACGAGTATTGATGGTCGATTATAAAAAAGAGTCACGTGCCAAGCTTCTCTACATATACAAGTCTATATACCGCTAAAAAAAAACTTATATAGAGACATACATACATACATAGTTATGTACGATCGTGTCTCGCGTATGTACTATAGAATGAGATCTCTGTTGATTTGTCGACGGTTTTCACTTGATAAATGCAACTTGTTTGGGTTCCAAGCGTAATCATTTGAATATTATTATTCATAAACACACGTCGCACGTTTTCATTTCAATTCATTTCGTTTAGCTATAAAGTCGCCAACTCACGCACCAATTTAGTGACCATATAATCAAAAAAAAAGCAAAAAAATCCATTTGAATTCCAATGTTCAAGACATCATCAAGATGATTCAAACAGTTTCGAATCGTTTCGCATGTTTTTTCAAATCAAATACTTTTCAAATATGGGCTAAGCTTTACGAAAGTACCGTTGCTTGCCTTCCTCCCTTCCAATAATTTCGATATTATACGTATCCATTTCCGTTTCTATCCAAATCGTTTTCCAACTGTGACTTAATGTGCAATTTAATATTCATGGCTCGAGTCATCGATTTGGCCATAAATGTCTTTACGTTTGCCCAATTGTTTCATAATATCTCTTTCTAACTTATTTCTATTATAACTATATATTTTTTATTGTTTCCCTTTATGCACATACCGTTTTACTCAAATCCAACAGCACCAGTGAAATTTATTTTAATTATCAATTTCATATTTTAAGCACATATTTTCGAAGTGCCGACAGGAAAGTTGTCTTCCTTTGCTTTTTACAATCTATGGAAAAGCGATTTGATCAACTAAATTCAAACGGAAATGGCAAGAAACGACTTAACTGGAAACAGTTTTCTGTGTTTAAATAAAACTTACACTCTAAATTAAACTCAATATCTATAAAGTTATCAGATTCATTGCATTCTCCTAGACTTTTAATTAAAATAACTTTCTTATAATATTACCCAAATAATTTAAATAATGGCTTTATATCTAAATGAAGCTTATTCATTTTTTTAAAACTAAGTTTTTAAAATATATGAATTTAACGAACACAAATTTTTTTTAATTTATAAAATCTAAATTTAAATAAATAGTTTTAAGTTTCAATAAGTTTTATAGTGTCAATGTTTGTAAAAGTTGTATTATAAAATAAACTTAAGGTTTCTATAACATATTTTTATTTATTAACCACTTTATTTTATTCCCTTGTAAAAACATTTCCAATGTACAATCAGCAAACACAAATTTAAAAGTGGCGCCTAAAATTAAGGCTGCCAAGCCTCCGCAAAGTGAGCGATAACATTATCGATAGGCGGTAGTCACTAATAAATGAAGAAGATGGACAGCCCATTGGCTGTTAAATTTAAATTCTAGCAACAAATCGGAATTTATTTTTAAAACTCCATCAACTCGAGCTAAAACAAATAATTATTATTTAATTTTAATAACACCCACACCAATACAAAACTACTTAATTATTGTGTTCTGTTGTATTGTGTGCTGTTTGTTGCGGCTATTTGGTGTGTGATAGCGGTACGGCTGCCACTTAAAAATATCTGATTGAGCCAAAAACAAACAAAAAAAATGAGCCAAATTGACTAAAAAAGAGCCAACATTTTTGTTTGCAGTTCATGTTATTTTTGCATTTAATTAAATAAAAAATATTACGGTCACAAACAGAAAAAAAATGAGCCAAATTGACTAAAAAAGAGCCAAAACTTTTTTTTGCAGTTCATGTTATTTTTGCATTTAATTAAAAAAAAAATATTACGGTCACAAACAGTTGAAGCAAAGTATTTCAAATTTTCATCTTAATCTAGTGATGTTATTAAATATAAATAAATATGTACTTCAACTTAGAACTATACAAAATAACTGATAACTGATGAAAACAAGAGCCAAATCGCAAAAATAAGTGCCGTTGCGGCAACAGGAAAAAAATAGCCAGTTTTGGCGCAAAAACGCCAATTGTGGCAACCGTGGATAGGTTTTAATGGCCGCCTACATTTGTGTGTGTGCTGTTTGTTTTGTGAGAGCGAGAGAGAGAGAGAGGGACAATGCGCTCGCTCGCTCATCATTCATTCTTTAGTTCGCTGTTTACAGTTTTCAAACAACAAAAGTTGTTTGTGAGAAATACATAATTTTCAATTCAAAATCAAATATATATTTGGAAAGCATGCGTCCCAAGCTTAGCATACGAGACGAAGTGGAGCAGCTATTTGAGAAGAAGTTCCAATACCAGAAGCCAACGAGCGGCGGCGCCTGGTCGCTGCCATTGGCGGAAGAGCCGCTGTTCAGCGAATTTTACCAGTTTGAGTCGCTGCAGAGCCTCAAGGATCAGCTGAATGCGGTGAAGAGCAAGCTCAACAACTATGGGGTGCAGGAGTGGAGCACACACACAAATCGACGGGATCCGTCAGGCGAGATTTCCTGGCGGCTAAAAAACGAAACAAAGGCCGAGTTTGTAACTGTAAGTTGTGGCTTAATCCATGGTTAATTCCTACTAAATGAATGATTTTTAGGTAGCTTGGTGCAAGATCTTTGAGTGCCTGCATCGTTTTCCACTGGTCACACAACCGACTTTGAATAGTCTGCATCTTTGCGAAGCTCCAGGTGCTTTCATCGCTGCACTGAATCATTATTTGCACTCGGTGCACAAACCGACTGAGGTGACTATATAAAATGGCTAGATCAGCAGACCCAAATTACCAATTATGTACACAGATCAAGTGGAACTGGCGCTCGACTACCTTGAATCCGTACTACGAAGGAAATGCGCTTAATGAGATGATAACGGACGATCGCTTCATATTCCACACGCTGGACAATTGGCTTTTCCACAAGGACTTTACTGGCAACCTACTGAGCATGGACAACATAGATCACATGGCGCAACGCTGTGCTAACGATTTCCAAGGCGGCGTTCAACTGATTACGGCAGACGGTTCCATTGACTGTTCTGCACAGCCCGATTGCCAGGAGGAGATCGTCGCCCGTTTGTTCTTTGCAGAGATTGTCAGTGCCCTGAAGATACTCAGTTCAGGCGGCAACTTTGTTATCAAGATGTTTACGCTGTTTGAGGCGTGCAGCGTTTCTGTGATGTATATGCTGAACTGCGTCTTCCAGCGCGTGCACATCTACAAGCCGGCGACATCTAAGCGTGGCAACTCAGAAGTCTATGTAATCTGCCTGAATTACCTAAAGGACAGTCCAGGCCTGCCTCGTCTCTTGGCGGCATTGGCGGCCAAGCTCGCGCAGCCAAACGATGCCATGGTCATGCCTCTCTTTGGCAAGTCGCAGATACCCAAAGACTTTCTGCTGCAGCACGAGATTGGCTGCAGACTCTACCTGAAGCTGCAGGTGGATGCCATCGAAAGCAGCATCTACGCATACGAGGCCAAGGATCGCTATTATCTGCGTCATCTGCACCATCTGCGAGGAGTCGTCTCAGCCATGTACTACAATCGCTACAAGGTGCGACCCTTGGCCGACGAGCTGTGCCTTGTTAAGCAGCAGGATATCAACAAGGCATTGGGATTCACGGTGCCCGTCTATGGCGGCTCCTACACGGAGCGGGAGCACCTCAGACAGGGCGATCTACTGAAGCAAATCTACTGCCTGCGACGCGAGTTCAATCAGCTGGAGAAGTGTCCAACTGCCACACGGAGTTACGCGCACGTCAAAGACCCGGAAATGCAACTAAAACTGGATCCGTCTCGCGGAGCACCGGTGCGGGAGCTGCTGAGCAGTCTGTTTGCCTCGGAGCCAGTGCTGCTGCTCCGCTTGCGCATTCTGGACACATTCGAGCTCGATCCGCTCTGGCAAACAGCGCCCAAGTGTCTGTTCTTCGATAGCAACGACAGCAAAATGAAAACACTAAATTACGCACCGTCGACTAATGATGATGACTCAACATTTCATAGAGTTCAGCGGCATTTCTTTGTCACGCTGGTTGAGTCATTGCTGGCACTAAGGCCCCACAAAATGGTCTTTCATAACTTCCTATTTCTCAGCCATTATGCGGCTTCTGTGCTGCTATTCCTGGCCGAGTTGATCTATCAGCAGACCGAGTTTGATAGCAGTCTTCCAGAGCAGACCATTACACTGAGTGGCCTGGAGGAAACCAAGGAAATCGCAGAGCAGCTGCAACAGTTGCTCCAAGCGCTCAGCAGCGAGGAGGCAGAGGAGCAAGCCCTGCACAGTGTACTGAATCTCAAGCAACTCCAGAAGAATCAGTTTAGCAACGCCCTTATCCTATACAACAACAGTGTCCTGGTGGCCTGCTATCGCCGCATGCTGGGCGAGGATTCGTTCCCCACCCGTATGAGCATTGATCATGATCAGGCTGATCCGGCCGTTAAGGATATTAAAGAGACTGAAACGGTCGAGGGAATTGTGTATTAATTATGTATATATATATTATAAAGATCCATGATCCTCTCGATTTTCGTTTACATATGTATTTTCGTATTTAAAAACAATTAATGCAAATTAATTTCTACTAGAATTATTACTCGGAGCTTATACAAATTTCGACAAGACTTTTGTATAAACTAGTTTAAGACTTTCGCCTCCTTGGAACAGTTTATACATGTTTTCATCTTCATTTTCTCTACGCAAATTTCATGTTATTTAAGTGTTGTGGTGTGGGGATTACAATTCATTTCTTATCAGGGTTTTGGTTTTATCAATCGGCTACGTTTGCTAATGCTTGGTGCCGACGACGATGACGACTCCTCGACGCCATCGATTGACTAATCAGCCGGACGCTTTTCGCTGTGTTTCCTGGTATAATCCTCGGCGTTCTTCACAAACTTCTTTTTGTCCTTGAGGAACTCCTCGGCTAATTCGGCACGCAGTGGATGCTCTGGTTCGGGATCGTTAATGAGTGCTATCAGTGCCTGCACCACTTGGTCGGTGCGCGTAGCCGGCTTCCAGTTCTCGGTGCTGATAATTGGCAGGCACACTTGCCCCTTCTCATCAATGTTGGGATGATAGATTTTTGTTTTGAAACTAATCTTTGGTGGCTTGAACGGATACTCTGCCGGAAAGTTGATTTCGATGCGAAACGCACCCTTGTTGTAAGGCGGATTGTCGGGCAGAATCAAGCCCGTCCAGCGCAGCAGGTTATCGTCATCGGCCTTGATGTCACGAAATGATTTTAAACTACTTTCCTGCAAATCGACGAGCTCCTTGCGTAGACGTCGCGGTGCAGCCATCTTTTAAATGTGTTTATTAATTGCTCCAAATCGTTGGGAGCCGCAGCTGGAAATTTAATGCTCAGATGATGCAATATTTTTGCTTTGTAATTGCCTTAAATAATCGAGGATATTGTGCTATTTATTTAGCACTCTTTTTTTCCCCAAGTCTATTATTTTCACTCTAGAGTTACCAACCCAACTAACACTAGATTTGTGTCCAGTGTTGCCAGGTGCTGAGCGCTCGCATAAGCTAGATGCTGAGTAAAATTAAACCAAAATAAGCTAAAAATAAAAAAATATGCTGAAAAACAAACTATACCCAAATTCAAGAAAACGTACAAAAATCATTGGCTCTTATTTAAAATAAATTAGTTAACAAATCATCGACTTCACAATTTTCTTTGTTTTTGTTTTGACAATATTGGGATCATTTGAATGCCAAATAAAGAAAGTGACTCAAGTGGATTATTATTCACTGCGTCTTTAAGGGCGAGTGACAGTGACAGTGTCATTAATCTGTTCCCATTTAAGACGAATTTGATCAATTTTTGATTTCAAATCATCAATGAAATCATCGTGAGACATTTAAAAATTATAAAAGATTTATTTATTGCTAGAATATGCTATATGAATTTTAAAATATGCTAGATTTATGGCTATAAAGCTATTTGCAAATTTTACAAGCTATATTGATTTAAATTTTAATTTAAATGGTTTTATTACTAATGGCAAAATTCGATTGAGGTCGGCCGGCACAAAAGAAAACAGACAACAGATGGCGTACCATATTGAGTGCTGCCAGACTGTCGTACTGAAAATAATCAAGTTGAACGAGCGCAAGAAGGAGCACTAACGCAAAATAGAGCACTTCATTGACAGTCACACAAAATTTTGTGCGCCGCGAATATATCGAAAATTGGTCCCATGTCATTTCTCTAATTAAAATTCAATTCTACAAATTCAATAAACCAAGAAAATTTTAAATGCTTTAAAATAATAATAATTATTTTAAAATTGGTTTGAGGCACGTCAGCCTCTGCGTGAAGAAATTAAATAATAAATAAAACATTAAAAAAAAAAAATTTAAAAAATCGAAAGTTTCGAAGCTTTAGCTTCAATATTTATTTAAAAAAGAAATGCTCATATTTAACATTTTTTCTGAAAGTTGTTAAGTTTTTTCAAAAATGATAGCGTTGCCAAGGCTGCCACCTTTTATTTATTTTTTTTTGCCAAACTTAACCAAGGCTGCCACCTTGTTTTAAATTTTGTGCCGCACACGTGCGCCGCGCTCGCTAATTCATTCGTTTTGTTTTCTTGTTTGTAAAAATGACTAAAAAACAGGCAACTAAACGTAAAGTTAAAGAATCGAAGCCCACAAACGAGCGGGCTTCAGTTGCCGAACAGTCAGACCATGAAGAAGAGGATGAGGTAAGCATTAAAAGTGTGGTCTAAGCCAAAGCATGGAATTTAAAGTTTGTGTTGTTTTTTTTTCAAGGACTTGCTGCAAGCAGTCAAAGATCCTGGCGAGGATTCAACTGACGACGAGGGCATAGATCAGGAATACCAGTCCGACAGCAGCGAAGATCTCGAATTTGAGAGCGACGAAGAGGGAAATTATTTGGGTCGAAAGGGGAACAACGAGGAGGAATCTGAAGAAGAAGAAGAAAAAGAGGATGACGATGAATCCGGCAGCGATAATGATGATGATGATGATAGCGAAAGTAGCGACAGTCCGTCTGAGATCGGGGAGAAGCCGAGTAGCAGCAAAGCAGCTGCTACAGCCAAAAACAAGAAGAAGGTGGAGGAGTCAAATAATGTGTCTGCTCAGATAACTCCACGCGATCCCTCAAAGGTTGAGTACGAGGATTCGGACACATCTGACGAAGAGGATATCCGCAATACTGTTGGCAATATACCCATGCATTGGTATGATGAGTACAAGCACATTGGCTACGACTGGGATGCCAAGAAGATTGTGAAACCGCCAAAGGGCGATCAAATTGACGATTTCTTGCGTAAGATTGAGGATCCAAACTTCTGGCGCACCGTGAAGGATCCACAAACGGGACAAGAAGTGCTGCTCACCGATGAGGACATTGCCTTAATTAAACGCATTAACTCGGCGCGCATACCCAATCCCGAACACAATGAATATGAGCCGTGGGTGGAATGGTTCACCTCGGAGGTGGAGAAAATGCCCATTAAGAATGTGCCCGATCACAAGCGTTCGTTCCTGCCGTCCGTGTCCGAAAAGAAGAAGGTCTCGCGCATGGTGCACGCCCTCAAAATGGGCTGGATGAAGACCAGCGAGGAGGTGGAACGTGAAAAGCAACAGAAGCGCGGACCCAAGTTCTACATGCTCTGGGAAACGGACACCGGTCGCGAGCATATGCGTCGCATCCATGATCCTGTCTCAGCGCCCAAACGTGACCTGCCCGGCCATGCCGAGTCCTACAATCCTCCGCCCGAGTATCTGTTCGATGAGAAGGAGGCCAAGCAATGGCTCAAGCTCAAGGATGAGCCGCACAAGCGCAAGCTGCACTTTATGCCACAGAAGTTCAAATCGCTGCGTGAGGTGCCCGCCTATTCCCGCTACCTGCGTGAGCGTTTCCTGCGCTGCTTGGATCTGTACTTGTGTCCGCGTGCCAAGCGCGTCAAGCTGAACATCGATGCGGAGTATCTGATACCGAAACTGCCTTCACCACGCGACCTCCAGCCATTCCCGACCGTGGAGAGTCTCGTCTATCGCGGTCACACGGATCTGGTGCGTTCCGTTAGCGTGGAGCCAAAGGGCGAGTACATGGTCTCCGGATCCGATGACAAGACGGTCAAGAGTGAGTTTAAACTGAGGATTTCTCTGAAACTTTTCATATTTATTTAAAAACCTTTACTTGTAGTCTGGGAAATTGCCACGGGCCGCTGCATACGGACAATTGAGACGGATGATGTGGTCCGTTGTGTGGCCTGGTGTCCGAACGCTAAGCTGTCCATTGTTGCGGTGGCCACTGGCAGCCGCTTGCTGCTGATCAATCCCAAGGTGGGCGACAAGCTGATCATTAAGAAAACCGATGACCTGCTCGCCGAATCGCCCACTCTGGATATCATCGAGAATGAGCGCATCAAGACGGCTGTCCAGTGGTCCACTGCCGAGGCCGATGAGCAGGAGAAGGGCGTGCGTGTGGTCATCACTCATTTCAAGCCCATCCGGCAGGTAACCTGGCACGGACGTGGCGATTATCTGGCCACCGTGATGCCCGAGGGCGCCAACCGCTCGGCCCTGATTCACCAGCTGTCCAAGCGTCGTTCCCAGATACCCTTCTCGAAGAGCAAGGGTCTCATCCAATGCGTGCTCTTCCATCCGGTCAAGCCATGCTTCTTCGTTGCAGTAAGTTGTCCCGGATGCAACAACATGGAACTTGTATTAATTTAATGGGTTACATTTAACAGACACAGCACAACATACGCATCTATGATCTGGTCAAGCAGGAGCTGATTAAGAAGCTATTGACCAACTCCAAGTGGATATCGGGCATGTCCATCCATCCCAAGGGCGACAATTTGCTGGTGTCCACCTACGACAAAAAGATGCTCTGGTTCGATCTGGATCTGTCCACGAAACCGTATCAAACAATGCGACTGCATCGCAACGCCGTGCGCAGTGTGGCCTTCCATTTGCGGTATCCACTGTTTGCCTCTGGCAGCGATGACCAGGCGGTTATTGTCTCCCATGGCATGGTCTACAAGTGAGTATAGAAGCAACTATGCTACTTTCCATTGATGCTATCGATGCTTATGCAACTTTCATTTCATTTTTAGTGATTTACTGCAAAATCCTTTGATTGTGCCGCTCAAGAAACTGCAGACGCACGAGAAGCGCGATGATTTTGGCGTATTGGACGTTAATTGGCATCCGGTGCAGCCTTGGGTGTTCTCCACTGGCGCCGATTGCACCATCAGGCTGTACACGTAATCCGTGCAACGTGTGGCGTGACATTTTCTAGTTTTAAGCCCTCATTTGTATGGAACTTGCGATAGTAAAGAATGTATCTTATTGAACGTCAAAGTCGAAATTGAAAAGCTTAAATACAACCCTGACAGGCTTGCCATCCTTCCCGGGCAATGCGAGTGCGAGAGAGCGAGGGAGGAGAGATTCATATGGTTAAGCAATAACAAAGCTGTTTGTGATCCCAAATACACTCGTGCATTCCCTAGTTTATTTCGAAAGCACAAATGCCAACTAAATTCCAGCCAAAGAGCGAGTGAGAGCGAGAGCGAGCCAACGAGTGGGAGAGAGCTTTCACGCTCTTTTTTTTTTGGCGAAAGCACTCGCGCGCACATGTCGTGTGCTATATGTAGCAGGAATCTAATCGGTTCGCTTTCGGCTGGCTCCAATGTATAGCTGTATAGCTATTTGGAGCTTTTCCTTCAATCAGCAGTCAGTCGCCAGCCTTTGCCCATGCGAAGAGAAACGTTAGCACTTGTGCTCGTGCCGTCGTTGTTGTCGTCGGTCGTCGATTCTCGATTGTCGGTTGTGTCGGTCGTTGTCGTCGAGGATTTTGGGTTTTGGCTATCAGAGCGCGCACACACACACACAGACACACACACAACCACACACACACACACATACATATATACAAAAAAAAAAGAAGAAAATAGCCAAAGAAGAAAATCACACACGTATAGAAAAAAGCGCAGCAGTGAAAATGAAAATGAAATGGCAATAATGTGGTAAAGGCAGAGTCCCAAAAAATATGGCAAGTGTTTTTGTTGAATCGCGAAAAAGCAGCCGATATGTGAATAACGAAATATGAAAATCAGAAAGTCAACGAAAGTAATCATTCGAAAAAGAAATATCAGAAATCTAACGAAAGTCTAGTTAAATTGCACTACTCTCACCCCCTCGCTCCCTCGCTCGCTCTCTCTCACTCGCACACACACATAGAGAACGCTCGCACATACAGCCAGAATTTCTGCCTATTCCTCTCTGCCTCTCGCTCTCTTTCTCTGTGTAGAAATTGAATCAAAGCAAAATCATTCAGAGCAAAATGAAAAAAAAAATACAAAAAAAAATTACCTACACATATTTTTAGTGCGGCAGTGGCAGGCAAAAATTTGTATATATTCGTTGCTCCTAAATACATAGAGTACACACACACACTCACCAAAATCAAATATTGATGTGTGTATGCGTGTGAGCGGAAGCACACAAAATTGGAAAATGTTCGATATATTTTAGCAAAATGTAACGAACATGTCCAGCATCAAGTGCAATTAGCAACTGCGCTGCTGCCAAAGCACAGCAGCACAAAAAAAAAAACAATAAACAACAATAACAACAACAACAAGCAGCAGCAGTTGCAGCAGCAGCAGCAGCAGGACAGGCAAATAACGCATACGCCCCATCCGCCTCAAAAACGAATAATAGCATTAAAACAAGCAAAGTGAAAACGAAACTAAGTTAAGGTAGAAAATAACGGTCAGGCGACCTCGCGACCTCGCCAATGTGTTTGTGCGTTTGAGAGTGCGGAGATGTGTTAGTGTGAGTGTGAGTCTCTGTAATGACTAGCACAAGAAATAAATAAATACAAAAATTTCGAGCAGCAGCAACTAACAACAACAGCAACAACAAGCATCTCCAGCTGCTATAATACAACAAAATTGAAAAATGAAATAAAATCAAATCAAATTTCACAACACTGGCGCACAGCTTAGCAGCAGCAATTCTCAGCTCATATCAATCGCCCCTCATTACAAACTAATTTCGCTGTAAATACGAAACCAAAATGTGTAAATGCTAAAGCACCCAACAAACAACAACAACAGCAAGCATCAGCAGAAGCCCTCCCATTCTCTCCTACACCTCTCCCTATCCACCGCCCACCCTTCTATCGCTCGAAGCATCTGTACCACCTGCCCACGCAACGCAAATGAAATCGAGAGCGCGCCTATCGGATATGTCGTGTACTAATCGTAAGGAGGTGGAGCAGGAGAAGCAGCCAAACAACAAATGCAACAACGCATATAAATAATAATAAACATAATAAAAATAATATTAATAATTAACATAATTATTTATTTCTATGTGAACAGATACAAAATCAAAGATCGACACAAAGAGACCAAAAAGCAGAGCCAATTATTTCTCTGCACATGCATGTAAAAACTAAAATAATATTAGAATTAGACGAAAAACAGCAAAGCACAACAAGAACAATATCAACAGCAGCAGCAAGAACAACAAAAACAACAAGGAAATCAAGAGCGTGTGAGGCGCGAGAGAGCAAAAAAAGCACAAGCACAAGCAAAGGCAAAGGCAACAGCACTCGATAAAAAGTTATTAGCAAAAACATAAATACGTAACTTGCTCTCACTCTCACTCCCTCGCTCTCACTCTCTGCTCTCTTGAAGGGAGCGTAAAAGAGGCGCCCAACGCCAACGCGCCAACCCTGCAGTAGCTAAGTGTCTGTGTGGGAGTGTGGGCTGAGCTGAGAGTGGGAGAGGAAGAACGAGACGAACTGACAAAAAAGAGACGGACCAAAGAACGAACGAGCAAAGGAAAGAAACGAACGAACGGACGTTAGGTAGGTAGGTCAGTGGCAGTGGGCGGCCTAGCAGCAGCATCAGCAGCAGCTGTGGCAGCGACGCTGACGCCAACGCCAAACGCCAACATCAACTTTAACTTTAAAAGGGCAGGTAAGTGGCCGAATTGTCTATGTGTATGTACATATGTGTGTGTGTATTGAATTCAATGCTTCATTTTACTTGCAGCATGTCCTGCACCGTCTCGGAGCTGCCCAGCGGCTGTCGCTTGCGCGGCATGACAGCCACCTCACAGAACTCAGCGGCGAATAACGGGAATGGCAACGGGAACGGGAATGGGAATGGCAACGGCGATAGTATAGGCGCTGTCAGCGGCTTAAGCTCAACAGCTGGAGGCGTGGGCGGCAGCGGAGGTGGGGGCGGAGGCGGTGGTGGTCTCAGTGGCACAAGTTCGGGCACAACGCTACCGGTGAGCGGTAGCGCCACATCGAATGTGCTGCAGGAATCAAATGCGCCGCTGCAGCGACCGCAATCACAGAAGCCATGTTGCTTTTGTTGGTGCTGTTGTTGTTCCTGCTCCTGGTGAGTATTTAGCGTGTTAATTAACAGGTTGCACTATTCGCCATGCTAACTGAAATCTATTTCATTGTCTTTGCTGCTGTCGCTGTCGCTGCGCCGCGGGACTTCTAACCACAACAACAGGGCTAAATGGTAAGTTCCTGGGCACACATATACTCACACAAACACACACAATTTCGCTCCCACGCAGTGAGTGGCGTTGCCTGCTTGCATTTTTATGAACAGCTGGCAATGCTGTGCTAGGCAAATAGTAAAAGCTCTCTCCAGCTCGCTCTCTTTCTCTCTCCTTTTGTCGCCCTCTCTCTGGCTAATTCTAACAAGATGTTTCATTCACAATTTCGAGAGCACCAAATTAGACAGCAAAAAGCTCCACAATTTGGGCATTTTTTAAATCACATCAAGTTGCTGCTGCGAAAAATGTTGCAAGTTTTCGTGAATGAAAATGAAAGCTGTCCTTGGCTGTGTGTTTAGATGGGGGGAAGGGGGCAATCATTCGCGCGCGCCTTTGTGTGCTTAGTTGTTGTCCATTCCCTACACATTTAATCATCCGAGTACATTTAATTCACAAATAGGCACACACACACACATCCCAACACACACAAATGCTTACGTATGTACATTCATGCGTATGTTATTGGCAAACTGATAAGGAACTTTGATGAGCTCTACGGAGCGGTGCATGTAATGCCTTACCTGATACTAGGCAGTCAAATCTATTCGTTGATAACGTGTGGACAGTTTAGAGTGAACCACATTGTGAATGCCAACAATTGGGAAGACACAACCAATGCCTTAAGCCGGAATTTAACTAAATGTATAATTTTCCATATTAAGTATGTTTCTATTTTAGTATTAACTTTGACCAGGGTATTAAACCTAAACGAATATCGGTTTAAGTTACGGTTTCGCTTAAGTTGGAATTTTGGTTTTCGGTTTTCGGTTACGGATATTGGCTTCGTAACGGTTATCGACTACTTTTTTAATACCAATACGACATTGGTTAGCAAAATATTTAAAAAATTTTGTCATTTTTACAAGAATATGGTAATCGAAAACTAAAATTCTTTGATTTCAAAAATGATTTTTATATTCTATAGGATACATATTTAAATTAAATATAAAAATCCGATATTAGTATTTTATATGCATGAATCGGTTACTAAACGGTTATTTCGGTTTGAATAATTTCGGCTTTTCTGTTTAGTCATAATAAAAACGGTTTGTTTCGGTTGCGGTTTCAGTTACGGTTACCAATTTCAATCGGTTAATACCGGTTACGGTTTTAATCCCTAACTTTGACATTAAAATATGCTTCTAGATAAATCAAAGTTTTTAATATTTAATTTGAATACGTATTCGAATATCATTACGGATTTTATACGTATTAAATACTTCAATTTAAAGCAACTTCAAAACTAAGGCTGATCTTTCGAAACCGATTTTTGCTATATCACTTTTCTGAAGTCCATTAAAACAGAGTTTAAAACTGACTAGTAAATGTTTACTGCTCTTAATCGATATTAGAGTCAATGGAAGCTTAGTCAGTGACTCTCATTTTGATCCCAGTTTTGAGACAATTATTTGAGAATATTCTAAAAAAAATATTAACTCTACAAAATAAATTAACTATTTTTATCTCTTACCATTACAGTCTTGCCATAAAGAACGCCGATGAAAATGCACCCACCAAACGTGATCTCGTTAGCGCCGAATTCCTAGACGGCGATCAGTAAGTTTATAAAAAGTTATACAAGCGTGCCACAGAAATCGCTTTCGCTTGAATTTCACTGGAATTTGTATCAAATTTAAGTGAAATTCAAGCGAAAGCGATTTCTGTGGCACCCCTGATAATGGTTATTAAATTACCTAATACATTTTCATCTTCATTCATTTGCAGACCCACACTAGAAGAAATACGCAGTTGGGGTAAAAGCTTTGACAAACTAATGAAGAATTCGAGTAAGTAACGAAATGAATAAATATATGTTATAGAAATTATTAATTTAATGAAATTTTACAGATGGTCGCAAGGTATTCCGCGATTTTCTGCGTAGTGAATTTAGCGAGGAGAACATATTGTTTTGGCTAGCCTGCGAGGATCTGAAAAAGGAGAACAGCGCCGAGGTTGTTGAGGAGAAAGCGCGTCTGATATACGAGGATTATATATCGATACTATCGCCGCGCGAAGTATCGTTAGACTCACGAGTGCGCGAAATTGTGAATCGCAACATGATCGAGCCGACGACTCACACCTTTGACGAAGCTCAAATTCAGATCTATACGTTGATGCACAGAGACTCATATCCCAGGTAAGAATGATGCAGAAAGTTAGCTAATCGTATGTGAGAATTAATTAATTTGTTTTCGACAGATTCCTAAACTCGCAAAAGTTCAAGACACTCGCTCAAATGCAAGACAATTCGAATGCCGGCTCCAAGGCGGATAGTCCCACTTAGATGTTATGTTATGTCATGTGCTGTGTTGATTTTACGTTGTTGTTTTTCTTTAACTTTAAACTTAGTATTCTTTGGTTGTCCTTAAGCACGTTGCAGGAGCTGTTTTAAATGCTGCCCACCAAAAGCCACAGCTGCAGTTAACAAAGCAATATGTCATACTAACTAAATAGATCAATTCCATTTGGCGTGTGCAGTACCAAAAAACGAGAATAACAAACAAAACACAAAAAGACAGCTAACGGCAAATGTTGTGGTAGCAACAACAATAACAACAACAACAACAACAACAGTTAAAGCAACAGCAGAGGAAACAACCAAAATTTAGACGATATGATATATACACATATATATATATGATGCATTATGTGAAACCGATTCCTTCTTTACAATATTCTAGTCGTTAACAAACCAAACAAACTTAGGCAATTTATAAAATTAGTTGTTAACAAAAAAATATAAAGAAAAAAGGAAAAAAAAAAGAGAGAGAAGTTAATGCGCAATGTGCTATGCAGAATTGGGAGTATATAGTTGATAATACAATTGATACAGAGCAGCATTTCTAGAGAGTCTAACATTTATATTGTATTGTGTATTATCATCCCAAAAATGGCAGAAGTCAACCAAAGAAATGTTGCAAGAAGCGAAACAATTAGCATACATTGTAATAACTGTTATTTTAAGACGTATTAATCAAATATTGAATGAAAAGAAAAACAACTTTAAATGCAAATACTTTTTCCAACAAACAAATCTTAAAAAATATACATAAAAAAGAAAATCCACAAGAAAAAAACACAACAACAACAAGAAAAGATAAATAAGCAACATTTTTAAACGTATTAATTACATTTATACTTGTAACTTGTATGTAACTTAATTAGTTTTGAAAACGTTTTAGATCATACAAAAATACAATACATTATGGATACAAATATATACATATATATTACCATATATGTATATGGATAGCGACATCGAAGCATTCTGTAAATACAAATACAAAAAACAAAAAAACAACAATAATACCAAAAACCAAAAAAGAATTAATGAATAATACAAGTTTAGCAATTTAGAAGCGAGTGCAATGAAAGTCGTTAGTTTTGAGATAGAAAAACAAAACAAAACAAAACAAAACAAATGAAAAGAAATGAAATGAAATATTTACTACGAACTCGAAAACAAGAATGTTTATAAAGTATTTAACGCTATAAATAAACATTACATATATACATACTATATATATTTATTGTACATTTGTTTTAAAACGTAAAAATCATTTACAATAATAATAATGTCAAAACGGAAAAGTTCTAATAATCGATCTTAACGGGAAAATAATGTAAAATACCAAAGCGTACCAACTTACTAAGTATTTTATTTCGATAAAAAACAAAAAATGATAATGAAAGAAACAAAAAAATATAAATAAAAACGTTTCGCAATATCACTGCCAACTTCGCAAGAGATATATATATATATACACTATATATGTATATGTATCACATACTAAGCAGTTGCGTTTACTATCCGCACACACACACACACATACCTACACACACACACACGCACACACACAAGCAACTGTGGGCTGGACTTATCAGGATTGTTTCCACAAATCCCTTTCATACATTGCCTCCCCCGTATACCTTATTCTGCATTCAAACAGTATTAACCAGGGATCGCAACGATTTTAAGTTTTATTAAAAAATAATTTTGAAATAAGAGTTATTTGCTGATTTTTTTTTAAATTGAAAAGTAACTATGGTTTTTAGTTCTTATAATAAAAATCGAATAACAAGTTTTACTACAACTCTTCTTTGCTAATTTTAAAATAAAAATTAAAAATAAAACTTATTTTTCCATTATTATTATAATTTGAAATATCTTTTCACGAAGTTATTATGTTAATGGGTATAAATAATACATCAATTAAAAGGTAATGAAGTAAAAATATAATAAAAATTAAAAAATACGTTTTTTTTTAATTTTTATTTTAAAAATTTAATTTATTTTGCAATTTTTATTTTAAAAATTTAACTAATTTTGCCATTTTTTTTCATAAGAATATTAATATTTGCAATATTTAAAAAAACCTAAAAGGTATTTTTCAATTTTTATTATAAAAATATTAATATTTGCAATTTGTAAAATAAAAATGTAAAAATAAGTTTTATTATTTATTTTTATTTAAAAAATAAATCTAATTTTTCTATTTTTATTATAAAAATTGCAAATATTAATATTTTTATAATAAAAATTGAAAAATATGGTATAACTTTTAAATAAAAATAGAAAAATAAGTTATATTTTAAATATTTATTTTAAAAATTAAAAATAAAAGTTAAAAATTTAAAAACTATCCTGTTCCTGGATAGTCCTTCCAAAAATAACATACAGTGTTTTAAGGTTAGGCATCTCTAAAATCTAAACTAAAAGAGATAACAAATTATTTAATGCAGGTTGTTAGTCTGATGTTTTAACTTATAAAGTATGACTTCACTTAACTTTTAAATATTTTTTTTAACTAAAAACAATGCCACAGCTTATTTTAAACCACTGTATGTACAATTTTTTCAATGTTCCTGTAACTTTTTTTAGTGTTCGATTTTTTTAGGACTCATAACTCTTATTTTGCGATCCCTGGTATTAAAAAAAGAAAGCCGACTATGAAATACGCTTGCAGTGTTGTCGAAAACTAACCAAACTAACTCTGCAAGAGTGTAAAGCGTTAATAAAACAAACTGCAACAAATTGTATAACATTTAATTAGAAAATTTTTTAGCAAACGTTGTCGAATTAACTTGACTTAAATTTCAAAAAACCAAAAAAAAAAAGAATCACATTTAAATGAAAGGCAAAAGTTAACATGAGTTTTAACAGGTGACTAAAAAATGGGGAAGTACGAAAGTATTGACTTAGTATTGAGGCACAGCATTTTAAAAAGCACAAATTTGAATTGAAATTTGGATTTGAATTTAAATTTGAATTTTGTGGTTCAATCAGATAAAATGCTTAGCTTAGTTGAAGCAGAAAATGTTTTTAGTAGCGATTTATTAGCTAGTTGGTGTGCCTAGTTTTAAATGCATATGTACTTAATACAGACAAAAACATCACACACACACACTCACATACACAAGCGGAGTGAAAGAGAGAGGGAGATAAGAGCAAATATAGAGCAGTGTTGCCAGAATTTGACCATTAAAATATAACAGAATTGAAAAAGTAAATTATTCAGTAAAAAGATAGAAATAAAAAAAATATGCTTGTGTTTTTTTTAAATTAGAATGCAAAAAAGTAGAATTAAAATAAAAGTATGTCAAACAATACAAGCATATTTGTTTTGATTCTAGCTTTTTAATTGAAATTTTATTATTTTCTTAAAACTGTCCTGTTTAAACGGTCTGGCAACACTGTTGATAAAGCTTAAAGCGTCTTCCCACTCGCTCATCCGCTAATCCTAACCCTCTCATGCCCCTGTTCCATAATATACACCCTAGCTTCTGTTGATAAATACCAAAAATACCAAAAAGAAATACCAAAGTACCAAAAAAAAAGATAGAAAGAAACATTGCAAATATCCCAGATCCCTAGATCATTGAATTTACGTCACTCAGGCTGCTACTTGGAATTGAAAATTCGACAACCTCTTGCATTAGATAACGATAACGATTACGAATATCGATAGCGATAGCGATAACGATAGCCATAACGATAAACGACGAGTTATCGTGCTCGAAATAAAAACACAAGTGTCATTTTCCATGGTTTGTTAACTTAATTTTAGGCTACAACAATGAACAAACAAATAATACACAAACAACAACAAATTGTTTGTTTTGTACATGTTTTATTATTTAATTTTTCTACTTTGCAGAATAATTAATATATAGAACAAACTACTTTTTTAAAATGAAACCAAACAAAAACACAACAAAATATTTAAGTAAATTTAACTAAATATTATCGATATTTAAATTTCTAGGTACACACACGAAACACTCACATACACAATTACACACTTACATGCATGCATACATATATACATATATGTAGCATATATAATTGTATATGTAATACATACATACTTACATAAATGTAAATGTAATCGCAAAAATAAAAACAAAAAATGAAAAGTATTAGTGAAAAGTTTCGACCAGTTAAAAACAAATAAATTTATTATAAACAAATTTAAACATACAACAATTTCAAAACAAAAAATGAATACAAAAACATGTTTAAACTAAGCATACATTTAGTTTAAAACAAATTTAATATATTGCAACAATAAACAAAACATGAAAATAAAACTGAAATTATATGACAAATGGTAAATAACAATGTTTTTATTCAATCAAAACAATCAAAAATATACAGCGAAGAAGATAATTGTTTTGCAAAATTCAAAATGTTTTTAATGATTTCTAGAACAATTAAAAAAAGATATTTTTTATATATAAAAATATATATATTATTTTTTATTAAAAAAATATGTGTTGTTTATTTTTTGCATTCCAATTTTTTGTTGTAATTTTTTTCATAATTTTTTGAGTTGCCAAAGATTTTTGAACTATATTTTCAAAATTTTAAATGAGATCTAGAAAGTTTAGGTGTTTTTTTTATAGGAAGTATGTGGTATTTTATTTGGCCAAAACCAGGGATTGAAATTAGCAACTGTAACTGAAACCGTAACCAAAAGAAAACTTTTTGTATTATACCGATACCGAATTTATTCCAATCGAAATAACCGTTTAGAAACCGATTCATGAATATTTGTATTTTGATTACATTAAAAAGACATTAAATTTTATTTGTATTTATGAATATTTGTTTTTAAACCGAAACAAACCGAAACATGCAAATAACCGGTAACAGTTAAGTAATCGATATAAAAAAAATGTTTGGAGCAGATAACCGTTAGCCAAAATTCTAAATGAACCGATACCGTAACTGAAACCGATATTCGTTTCGGTTTAATACCCTGTTTTTAATGATTCTTAGAACAATTAATAAAGAAAACAGTCAAATCTATTGGGCTTACATTTTTATATTCTATACAAAAATATGCGTTGTTTTATTTTTTTGGATTTTTATATTTTCAGCATTTATTATAGTTGTCAAGGATTTTTAAAACAATTTTTCAAAAGTATAAATATTTTTTTTAATTTCATTTTATTTATTATTTTTAAAATCAAATCGGAAATATGTGTTCTTTTATTTTGTCAAAACAGTTTTCTCACTAACTGTACATAAGCACATATGTTCATAAGTATCTATATGAATGGAGCACCCTGTATGCTGCCTCGCAGAAAACACGGCAAAAAGCACACTGAGCAAACAGTCGTCGGTACCGTCCACACGACAAAGCGTTGATTTTGCTGCCGCTGTCGATGCTATTGCTGTTGTTGTGGTTGTTGTTGTTGCTGTTGTTGCTGTCGTAAGGCGGCGTCGGAGTCTGTGCCGACGGCTACATGGCATTCATTTGTGGTACATGCATAACTATTTTACGTATGTATGTATAGTTAGTATGTGTGCATGTGTGTGTGTGTGTGTGTTTGACTCTCGGTATGCGTGTGAGCTGCTCTCTGCGTCTGCCTCTACCTGGTGTCCAACTGCACTACCACTTTCACAATGCGCGCTGGCGCTGTAAGCCAAGCAATAGCTGCCGCTGCCGCAGTCGCTGTTGCTGTTGCTGTTGACGTCGCAGCAGCAACAAAAGCAACAAGCAAAACAAAAAAATCCGAGACGACGACGGCGTGTTCGAATGTTTGAAAGTTCGAAAATGAATGCACGCCACAAAATGAACATGAAAGCTACAAAAGTGCAAAAATCCAGGGCCGGTTCAGTTCAACACGGTAAGGCGCTTTGCAAAGTTTGGTTTAATTTACATATACATATATACATATATTTGTGACTTGGCTAAAGTAGTAAAGTAAATTGCATGGGCAATTTAGTCAAGTTGCGAACCAATTTCGAAAGAGTTCGTTGCCTAAGTCTTTTGTTAGTGCTGTCTCATATGTATGCACAAAATACGTACCTGAAACTGCTGCTGTCGCTGCTGCTGCGCACTAGAGTTATGCAGGTGCACGCACACACAGACACACAGATAGAGACACAGGCAGGCAGGCGCAGGGACAAATGGGACGAATAGCGGACGGACATGGCTTCAACTGCTACCTGTATGCGTGTCTGTGTTGCCAGTGTAGAGACACCATCATCATCGATTCGATGAATTTTGAGTTTCGCTCGCTCGCTCGCGCTGCCAGCGTCTGCTGCGACTGCGACGGCGACGTTGAGCTCGCTCAATATCAGTTACGAAAGAGATGAAACCATAAAAAGCAATAATAATCGAGCTCTCTCACACAGACACTCACCTGTGCTGAGCACACACATATGTATACGCGACAGCAACAGCACCTTGCCCACACATACACACAGACGTCGACGTCGACGCTGACTGAGCAGCAGCCGCGACGCGAAACGGGCAGCAGCAACAACAGCAACACAGCCACATTCAACAGTTGAACAATCTCCAATTGACTCTTTGGGCATTATAGCCGAGCTCAACGTTCATCCGCGACAAGTTTTTCGTACCTTTCCGTCCGTGCAGGCGAGTTACACTTTTTTTCGCTGCTTCGCTCCACCAACAAACTAATACCTAAATTATTAACAACAAATTCCGAAACAAATACGCCTGAAACTCTGCAAAAAATATGTTCAAAATTAAGTGAAAAATGAAATAAAATTCAAATACATAAAACAAAAAAACGAAACGAAACGAAGGAAAAAAAAAACAGAATTTGTTCGCGTTCGTTTCGCGTGTGCGTGTGTGTGAGTGTGTAGTCGCTTTGTGTGTGTGTGTGTTTGTGTGAGTTAAATGTGTGCATGTGTCGTGCTTGTGTGCTGTCTGTGCATGTGTATGTGTGCGTGAGCGTAAGCATGTGCATATGTTTGTGTGAGCCAAAACGAGACGCCATCAAAGCTGAGCAACAACAGCAGCAACAGAAATAAAATTCAAAATAAAAATAGTGATTAATAACAAAAGCAAAACGCAAAGAACAACAAATTGCGCGTAAAAGTATTAAAATACTCCCAAGAAAATACTCAGAAAATACCGAAACAACAAGAAGAAGCAAAAAGGCGCGCAGCACAATGAAAAATGTATAAACTGTTAACTAAAGTGCAAAAGCAAAAGCATCAAAGAAAACAACAGCAACAACAACAGCAACAGCAACAACAAAGAGACACAAATGAACCGCGCATACGCCAGCGTCGACAGCGCCGCCGCCCCCGCCCCCGCTTGCTACGCAGTGTTGTTTCTGTTTCTGTTTCGTGTTCGTTTCGTGGCAATTAAAAAGTTTTATGCAAAATACGCAAATCAAATGTTAATGTTGTGAAGTTTTTGTTCAGGCATTGTGAGTGCATGTGCATGTGTGCGGTGTCTGTGTGTCTGTGTATACAAAATGCACTGCCGCCCGCCAACAACAGCAACATCAGCAACAACAACAACAACAGCAGCGAGAGCTCAACTCGGTCGACAAACAGGCCAAGGAGTCGTCGCACATTAGAAGCTCGAAAAAAGCCCAAAGCACACAGCCCGCAGTCAGGCTTTAAGCCAAGACGCATACCACAACAGCAGCAACAGCAACAACAGCAGCAACAGCAACAACAGCAGCAACAATCGCAGCAACAGCGCAAAAAGTGGCGAAAGGTGCACCCACCAGCAACAACAACAACAACAACAACAGTCTAAAGTCAGCACAAGTCAAAGTATTCGGGTTACGTTAACGTCTTACGATTTGCGGTTACGTTTACGGTCACGGTTACGTTCTTTTAGTCGGTTTCGTGCATGCTTTCCAGCCTTCCAGCCAACTCCACCTCCGCCTCCGCCTCCTTCAAGCTCTGCAAGTGATAGTGTGCCATAGAGAGAGATCCTTACGAATTGTAGTGCCAATTTCCATCCATCTATACATACATACAATACATACGTTTTTACCTGGCAGGCACACAGCTGCATAAAATAAATATACATACATATGTAAGTACGAGCAACAATCAACTACATAGAAGTAATTATAAATGCATAAAATGCAACACTGGCAACAACAGCAACAACAGCTCTAAGCCAGGCTTAAGACAACGACAACGGCAGCGACATCAATAAAAGCCAAATATAAAGCACCCTGTAAGGTGCGCAGACTGTTTTTCTCGCTGCCAACGTCGCAGCCGCGATGGTAATAGGTAACAACAATACGCAGCAGCCACTTACTTTATTAGAGAGTGCGACAGAGTGCGAGTCGGAAAGAGAGAGGAACAGAGAGAGAGAGAGTCGTAGAGCGAGCGCTCGAGCCAACGTTGCCAACTTTTCAGCAGCAAAAGAGCTGCTTTTAGCGGGAAAAAATATAAAAGGAAAACAAAATTATCAAATAAAATCGTAAAGTTATTCATGTTTATTAAACATTTTTAATAAATAAATAATATTTCAATGATATTTAACTCCCGAAGCTCTCTCTAAATTTGTAAGCATACAATACGATAAAAATGGCTTATGGGTCCTACAGTTGTAGATTGAGCAGCAAATAATTTTTTGATTAGGTTATTTGATCTAATCTTAATCAGACTTCCACCTGATTCGCTGCTTTTGTAATCAATTGACACACAGATCGCTAAACTCTGCAGTAAGACGGCATTGGCAATAGCTGCAAAGTATAAATAATTTTCCTGAAATATATGTTAAACTTGTGTAAGGCATTGTTTTGTTTTTGCTGCCCATATTTTTTTAATTCTTTCCCTTAGTTGGAGTTTTTAAAAAGACAGAATTAACGGAACACAGCCTTGTGCGAGTAAATCCTTATGAAAATTCTATTAATTATCTAGCTTTATCAATATAAAATGTGGATCTTTGATGTTTCTTAAAATTATTTAAATATTTTTTGATTTTGTAACAAAATAGAAAACGAATTTTTTTTTATATTACAAATAAAAGCTAGAGCCACCTATGATGTTTTGATTCATTTTCACAATTGGATTGATTTGACGGGAAAAAAAGATATTCTGCCAACACTGGCACGGAACGCAGCGCCCGAACACGGAGCGAGAGCGAAAAGGGATCAAAAGGTGTTGTCTCTGTATGCACGACGTCACTTCTGCTCGCTGCTTGCTTTGTGCTGCTCTCTCTCTGCTTACTGTTCTCTCTTCGCTGCTTGCTGCGCTGCCAGCGTCTCAGTTGGCTTGTTCGAAAATCGATGTTGTTGCCGTTGTGTTTTTTTGATTACGTTTTCTCGTGGCTTCTTGTATCGTTTTGGCTTCGACTTCGCTGACTTTGGCTTTAATGCTGCCGTTGTTGTTGTCGTTGTTGTTGCTTCTCTTTTATTTTGTATTATGTATTATTCTTTATACGTTTTTGTTAGTGGTCCGCACATTGATGATGGCGATCAATTTGGGGCTGCGATTATGGTACAGTAAAATGAACAACATCGTCGACGTCGCGACGTCGTCGTCGTTAGCCACTACGCAGCCCACACACACACACGCACATGCATGCATACAATGGCACTCACATGTGCACGTCAGCCAGCTTAAGCATACACACACACACACATACAGAGTCGGGGCACACTTAACCCACACAAAAGTCAGCGCGCCAAAGGGGAGGCGGGGGTTTCACTTCGTGAGAGAGTTATTTTATTTTCGTGTTCGTGTTAACGTTTATTGTTTTTTTTTTTTTTTACGTTTTGTTTCGTTTCTTTTCTTTTCTTTTTCTGCGTTTTCTTACCTTCTTGGCTCTCAGTGTCTGCTGATGTCTCTCCATCTCTTCATCTTTGGGTTTTGACTTTATGTGTAGTTGTTATTGATGCCCGGCTTTGACCGATGGCTTAGGGTTAGGTTCGTACATTTCTTTCTATCTGGTAACCCTGTTCAGGGTGCCCATGCACATACCAATGTTAGTGCTTGTGTGTACGTGTGTAGGTATCAGTTCTATCAAATGACGGTCTTGGGTTAAATTATGTCAAATCTTGATGGCATTTCAAATGGTATTGCTTTGAATTTGAATTTGATTATTTCGTTTCATCTTGGGTAAAGTGAAAAGTCACCGATAGGGCGTAAGTTACAAAGATCAGTTTTAAGACTACTAAGAATAACATAAAGAGAATCAGATCAAAAAGAAAAACTTCTTTTTATATCATGTATCGTATGTTTTGAGTATTTGTAATGTTTTTAAAACTCCAACCAAGTCCATTTAATAACTTTAAGAGATAGACGCAGCTTTCTGTGTGTCTATTGAGCTTTAGTTGCAAAAGCTTTTCTAAGTTCAACATGTATTTTCTTTCATTTAGGCGATATATGGTGAAAAATGTAATATAAACGATACTTTTTTAAAAATGCTTCGGAAAAAGTAATTTTTTTGATTCTTTTTGTATTTACTTAACACCTATTTAGAAATGTTTCAAAATTAAGCAAAATATTGGGATTCTATATTTATTTGCAGCTTTTTATCTTGTTATTAAAAACTTGTTTGAAATGTCAAAATGACATTATTTTTATTGCTATTTCCATCACTGTATTTAAATAGCATCTTGGGCTAAAAGTACTTTGATTACTTGAGCGTACTAGGAAAGGTCTAAAGTCGCAATTACTAATTATTCAATTACTTTTTATTCATTTCAAATTATATATTATAATATTTTCCGCTTTAACAAGTTGATTCATTGTTAAACAAGTAAATATTTTAGGAACTTAACCGGCAACAACAAACTTTTTTTTATATTTGGAAAACAATTTTTAAGAATGTTGAAAATGTATTGAAAATATAAGTTAAAAGCGAAAAAACATTCATTTAACTTTTTTTTTTAGTGGAAAGAGGGCATAACTACTATAAAAAAAAACTTCTAAATCTCTTCTTATCCCCTTATAATCAAATTTAATAATAAAAACCTTCTCTTTTGTGTGTCGTCGTAGCTTTGACTTGAAAAAGCTCTTGAAAGCACTCGCACATTTTCTTAAAATAGAAAATATAAGTTTTAAAAGCGTAAAAGCATTTACCTAAAGTTTTTTTGAGTGGAAAGAGGGCATAACTACAATACAAAAACATTTACATAGATTTTTTCTGATATCTTTATAATTAAATTTACTACAACATTTAATCTTCTGATCAAAAGCTTCACTTTTGTGTTGTCTTTGTCGTAGCTTTGACTTAGAAAAGCTCTTGCAAATAGAAAATATAAGTTTTAAAAGCGTAAAAACATTTACTTAAACTTTTTTTTTAAGTATTTCTTAATCTCCCTATCTCCTTAAAATTTAATTTACTACAACAATTAATCTTTGGATAAAAAGCTTCAAAGCTTTGACTTAGAAAAGCTCTTGAAAGTACAATTCGCACAATCGCCACTCTCTTTCGTTCTTAGCCTGAGGGGCACTTTCAACCAGAGTCGGAATCAGAGTCCGAATCCAACAAGATGCAGATACATTTACCCCTTAAAATTTTACCTGTTGGGTTGACCCCATTTCGTAGTTGACGTTAAATTGGCCAAGTCATCTCAAATGTGCTGATATCATTTTAATTGTTTTCTAATTGCTCTCGACAACTTTCTACGCAATTTAAGCCAATTTTCGTCACATTTCAGACATTTTGGCCAATCCCAAAAGCGGATGGGCGTCTGTCTAATCGCATTAAGAATCTGCTGCTGGCAACGGGCCACGTGCCGCTCAACAACAACAACAACAACAACAGCAACAGCAAAGCAGCTCATCAATATTGATTGACCGGTTTGCCAACAAGGGGCAGAGCACAAGTACAACTGTCTGTCCCTGCCCCCTAACCAAAGTTGTGTGTGCATTGTGTGCCAAAAAAAAAAAGAAAAAAAAACTAGTCTAGAAGCCCGCCACATGACACTGACCTCACCTACTAACGGAACCAGCAGCAGCAGGGCAGGGAAGAGGGGTGGGTAGGGAAAGGGGAGGGGAGGGGGTTAGGTCGGTAGGTGGGAGAGCCGATCTTCAGACAGAGTCTCTCACTCTACTGACACTAACTCTCGAGCTCGAACTCGAGCCGGTTCAACTGACAAAACAAGTTTATCCACATCCCCAACAGACTTGACTCTCAGCCTCATGAACTTTGCGACGGGTAGCAACAACAACAACAACAGCTGCTGAGGCAGCAGCAACAACAGCAGCAGCAGTTTTTGGTGGCGTTTTATCAAACAATAACTGGCAGTGGACGTGCCACCTGAATGTGAACCTGGTTCGGGGGCAGGCAGCTCTCAAAGCTGGAGAACCAGAAAGTCAGCATCAGCATCAGCAACTTCTGGATTAGGTCAAGGATTGGCGACTCGTTGTTGTTGTTTGGGCCAAGTATTGGACAACCGACAACCGACTACCGGTACCTGTTCTAAAAACACAACAACAGCAACAACAACAACAAGTTGTTGCCACTTCTTGTTGTTTTGTTTGTTTCGGTTCATTTAACAACAACAACAACAAAAAATCCCTCGTAAACATGTTTATTTTATTTTGTTACTATTCTGAACTGCAAACTGGAAAATTGAAATTGAAACTGAAATTAAAACTGGACTATATTCCAGCTGATCAGTCGTGTTGTGGAACGTGTGTTGTGGAACGCATGTATGTTTGGAATGGTTTCTGTTTAATTGCCAAACAAAGCGCCAGCTTGATTTTCTTTTTTCTTCTTTTTTTTTTTTTTGCTGTAAACAAAACAAAATAAAGCAAAACACAAACAAATAAGGCACAACGCGGCGGCGGTCGACAGCGACGTCGACAGCGCTGCTGGCGTCAGTCACTCAGCTGTCTGCTTGGCGCGCTGTCGACGCTTCTTTCCACCTGTTGTTGTTGTTGATGTGATGAGTTATGCAGTTACACGTTTGACATTTGCGAAGGAGTCAAACTAGTTCGACGGGCACGTGTGTTGTACTTTTGTTGTTCTCCCTCCCTTCCTCCGTCTATTCCTCTCTGCCCCGCCCCTTGCCGCCTGTTTCTCACTCCCCCCATTCTCTCTCTCTCTTTCACGCTCTCGCTGTGTTTCGGTTTTATTTTTTGTTTATGTTTGTTTGCATGTTTGTTCCGTTTGTTTGTGTGCTTGCAAATCGTTCAACTCAACAACAACAACAACAACAACAACTCATTGGCTCATCAACTCATCAGCTCATTGAGGGGAAACCGCTGACGTTTGAACTCGTTCCATGTTCCGCGTTCCAAATGCTGCTTATCTTTTGTTTTGGAGGCACGACTCTCTCAGCTGATGGAGCAGCAGGAGAGCGCAGATTGGAGAGTGGAGAAAGAGAGAGTGGGAAGTGGAGAGTGGGAAGCGATAGGATAGTGGTTGCTGTAGACTTTTGTTGTTTTTGTGCAACTCTTTTTGATTTGTAGAATATTAACAGAAGACAAAGAGCTGAGCTTTTAATGGTTAAGCTTTTCGGAAAGCTTAAGCTTGGCTTTAGGTGTAAGGACGAGGTTTATGTTTGTATTCCTTATATATTTTGATATGATATGATTGATTTTATTTAAACATGATAAAGTTAATTTATTTAATTGATTTAACCATTTAGCTATTGAAAATCTCAGCAGGAATTGATCGATATTTTATCGTAAACAAGATACAGTTAGTCAAGTAATTGTTCCGACAAAGAACTAAACACATTTGTTTTCTTTTTTAAATTTTAAATTTATTTTTTTATTGTTAGAAACTATACAAAAATATGGAAATATAAAAAAAAGGCAAGAATTGTTTTTTTTTTTTGGCAAATTAACCAATAAATTAAAATTTTCGAATTTTTTAATTTATCAATACAATTAATTGACTGTGCTTTTTAGAAAATTGTGTTTTTAAGCTTTATTTATTATTATATGTGCATACATATATAAATTTAATTGCTTTTGATGTGTTTCCTTTAATTATTAAATTATTCGTAGACGGCTAAATATCTGAGCTGTAAATGAAGCTTTAAAGCTCACATTGCTAATAAATTTTCTCTGATTAACCATTGCAATATCCTTTAGCATTAAAATAGTATTACTTTTTACAACATTTAATTGATTGTAGACCTTTAAGCTGCTTTTAAGCTTTAAGTTTTCTTCTACTAGAGTTTTCGTTCCTTTATATACTTGCAAAACTTTAAATTATAGCCCAGAATTGATTTTGTTTTGATAACTTTTACAGAGTCATTCATAATCTGTTTAATTGATCACCAACACAGCGAAGAACGTTTAACGTGTAGTTTAGTGAAATGAAAGTAATTAAAATCGTATTAATCAATTTGCTTAAAAACTTGTTTTTATTTTCAGCTAATTACAACGACAACAACAACAACGATTACAACACAGGGGCTAATTGTTTGGTTAGCCAAGTTCCTTAGTGCCATACAAATGCAATATTGAAACGATAACAACGACAGCAACAACAACAACAACAATCGCAACTACAATTACAACAGCAACAACAACAACGACAACAACAACAAGTGCCTTCATTCAAAACGTGATAGTGATATTAATAATGTGTATATACTCGTAACAAAAACAACAACAAACAACAGCAACAACACTTAAAGCTTGCCAACAACAACAACTGTAACTATAGAAGCTTTTACACGAATGCCTTCTTTAAGCCAAGAATCCTGCAGAATCAAGCAAGTCTTCCGATCCAATCTAATTTTGGCCAATTAGCTGCTTAAGTCAATACCTAAAGATATAAACATATAATGTCCACATCCACCGCGACAACGAGCGTGATAACGTCCAACGATCTATCGCTGTCCGGCCACGCCCACTCGCACGCCCATTCCCAGCACGGACACAACAACAACAACAACAATCACAATCCACATTCACACACGTTGCATCAACAACAACAACAACAACAGCAACAACAACATAATCAGCATCGTCTGGGCGTTGTGGGCATCGGTGGTCATCTTAGCGACGCCTCACTGTCACCCATACAACAGGGCGCCAATATTGTGGCCAGCAGCAACAGTTCGCCCTTGGGCCACAACGGTGTCCCGCTCCTGACCACAATGCACCGATCGCCGGACAGTCCACAGCCCGAGTTGGCCACGATGACGAATGTGAATGTCCTGGACTTGCACACGGACTCGTCGAAGCTCTACGACAAGGAGGCCGTGTTTATCTATGAGACGCCCAAGGTCGTCATGCCGCCGGACGGAGGAGGCGGCGGTGGCGGACCGGGCTCCAATGGCGGTCACGATGATCAGGTGATAGATGCCCGGATTGCGGCACAGATGAGCACACAACATTTGGCGGCGCAACAACAACAGCAACAACAACAACAGCAACAACAACAACAACAGGCACAACAACAGGAGCATCAACCGCTGGCCAAGATCGAGTTCGATGAGAATCAAATCATACGCGTAGTTGGTCCAAATGGGGAGCAGCAGCAGATTATTTCGCGGGAGATCATCAATGGGGAGCATCACATCCTGTCCAGAAACGAGGCTGGCGAGCACATTCTCACGCGCATCGTCAGCGATCCCTCGAAGCTGATGCCCAACGACAATGCGGTGGCCACCGCCATGTACAATCAGGCCCAGAAGCTGAACAACGAACACCAGGGTGTCTATCAGACATCGCCGTTGCCTTTGGATGCCTCCGTGCTCCATTATGGCAACGATAATGTGATCAAAACGGAGGCAGAGATCTATGAGGATCACAAGAAACATGCGGCTGCGGGCGGTGGATCCATTATCTATACCACATCCGATCCGAATGGCGTGAACGTGAATGTCAAACAGCTGCCACATTTGGCGGCGGTGCCACAGAAACTGGACCCCGAACTGTATCAGACGGACAAGCACATCGATCTGATCTACAACGATGGCAGCAAGACCGTCATCTACTCCACCAGCGACCAGAAGGGACTCGAGATCTACAGCGGCGGCGACATCAGCAGCCTCGTCTCCGACGGCCAGGTCGTCGTCCAGGCGGGTCTTCCATATGCCACCACCACCAGTGCCACCGGACAACCGGTCTACATTGTGGCCGACGTCGAGGAGCATTTGCAGGGGTGAGTAACGATTACTTCTATCTATGGGCTATAAATTGCGTCACTAGCAACTAGTGACAAGGATGATCCTTTGAGATACATTTTATATACATTATTTGTAAGTAACATATTTAAGAATTGGAAATAAGCGAAGAATATTTCGTTTGGGATTTGCATTATCTTTAGCAATTGCGTCACTAGTCACTGGTGACATAAATGAAATGAGATCCATGAGTATTTGTGATACTTATATCTGCTTTAAGTATTATAATATTTAAGATTAGGGAATCTAATTCAACTACGCTGAATTCTATCGACTATTTGCGTCACTAGCGTGGTGAGAAACTAATTAATAGTTCAACTATGAGTTACTAACAATGGGCTTCTAACTTAATAGCCTCGAAAATTGTTATTTTATTGATTCCAATTCGCTAACTTCGTCACTAGCGTGCGTGGATACACACATTTTGACCATTAATAATCTTTAATCGTAACCAAGATATTTAAATGATTTTGCTCTTTTACATAAGTATATCACTAGCATATTAGCAAAGGTAGCGTACATATATTCGATATTGGGACAAGATTCGATAGTCTTTCAAATTTTAACTTTGATATTCGATAGATTTTGCTATTGAAATGAGTTTAGCGACGTGTAGGAGAATCACCGTTGGTCATGAAACCAGGAATTAGGTTTACTAAGCAGCGAAGTTAACAAATTGTTTTAATTTCTATAGTTACGTCACCAGCGTGTAGTACCATTAACAGTGGGATGCACTACTCTATGTGAATTAAAAAGACATTAGATGTGAGCATTGTTGACGTTTATCATCTTTCTTTACTTACGTCACTAGCGTGGAGAACAATCCTCAATGAAGAGCATTACTTTATGAGAAAAGGAAAGAGTTGAGATTCCAACGATAGTGTTACTAATAAACAATCTTAAGACAGTTTATTAGTTGTATTCCATTGCATTCAATTCTCTACCTACGTCACCAGCGTGAATTATACTCCTTAGTGCTAGGAGTGAGGAGATTCGATGTAATGGCTTCTTCAAGTCGTCATCTTATCTAACAATCTTGGCTAATTGTCGCACATCTGGGCCCAGTTGAGAGTGCTCGCCACGTATCGGGCTAACATCTCCATTGGCCTGGTTAACAGTTTGTGGACGCGTCCTTTTGGCTAAAATGTTTGGTCATTTGCATTTCTCATGCATTTGAATTAACCGCTGACTATTTTTTTACTGTTAATTATTGCGATAGGCAACACAACACTAACAAGAGCAATAGCCAACAACCGACAACAACAACAACAACAACAGCAAGGAGAAGAAGAAGAAGAAGAACGCCAGCGCAGATTCGTGGGCCAGGCCAAGTGCCAGGCCAATCGCCAGGCAATCCTCAGTCCCCATTCCCATTCCCATTCCCAGGGGAATGACAGCTTCCGTTGTAACTGTTTCTACTATACGTTATTGCAACAACAACAACAGCAACAGCAACAAATACAAAACTCTGGCATTTGGCGTGCATCGAATCTGCAAGTAGGCGAGAAGAAGGCTAATAATACACAGAGCCAAAGAGCTTCGCAGTCGCAGTCGCAGTCTCAGTTTTAGCCGCTGTTGCTGTTGCCGTTTCAGTTGCAGCCTCCACGCGGATGTGCCACAACAACAACAAGACACAGCCTCACATCGAGTCGCCTTGCCACACCGTTGCACTGTGGTCATTTTGCTCACTTTTTAGCTCAGTTTAATTTACAAGTTTGTCGAAACATTTTTTAATTTTATTCTAAAATCAAATTTTTGCACAAGTTTTTTACATACAGTCAAACTTCCATAGCTCAAACTTCTATAGCTTGAATTTTCTATAGCTCGATCGAAATCGAGTGGAAATAGCGTACACTATACTTAAAATAATAATTCTTTAAGTCAAAGTCCCTACAACATGAACTTTTTCTTTTGATATTGGTGATTCGAGTTAGGAAAGTTTGACTGTATATACATTTTTTACTATCAGGGGTGCCACAGAAATCGCTTTCGTTTGAATTTGACTTCAATTTATATGAAATTTTTGTCCAATTCAAGCGAAAACGATTCCTGTAGCACTAGACATTCTAGACATTATAAATTATAAATTGATTGATTATGTCACAAATCATGTCAATAACCAATTACTGCTTTTCTTATGACAAAGGGAAAAATTTCGTACCTTTTAATTAACTAGGGTTTCCATTTTTTTCATCGCAGATTAAATTTAAAAAAAGATTAAGAAAAATTCAAAAAAGGATAATAAAAATTATTAAAAATAAAAACCAAATGAAATGCATTAGAATAATATTTTTTTATTGAAAAATAATTGAAATAATAAAAATCACTTGCAAAATCATAAAAAAAAACAACAAAACACAAAAAAAATGAATTAGAAAAAAAGCATTTCTATAAATTTAAATATGCATTTTAAATTTGAATATGTTTACTTAAAAAATTCATATCAGATTAAGGAGGGAGGCCGAAATTCGAGTGTTTTTTTTTTCAAACTGAGAAAGAATAATTAGAATTCTTTTAAGCTTGAAGGACAGTTTATTCCTATTTTGAACTACACATTAAAAGTTTTTCGAATTTATTTCAACATATTCTTAAATAGTAGAATTAACAATTTATGCAATAAAAAAATGTATTTTTGAACTATCTAAACTGGTTACCCCTCTTAAATATTGAGCCAAAAAATATGTTTATAAATTAAAAAACAATATTGTAAATTTAGTTTGAAATTGAAAATATGAATTAATGTGTGCTAAAAGGTGCAACGTGACCACTGTGCGTTGCCAGGCAATTCATTTTGGAGCAACAGTCGCCATCGTCGTCGTCGTCGTCGTCATCATCATCGTGGAGCTTTTGGTATGCGCAAGTAATAAAAATTTGAATATAAATTAATCTAATAGAGAACCGTTACGACGCCAATGCGGCAATGCGGCAAATGCTGTGGCTGTGGCTGTGGCACCTCGAGCAAGGTGCTGCCAGTTGCCTGTTGCCCGTTGCCTCATGCGGCATCGGGCAACACCAACTAAGTCATCGTCAGCTGAATCTGCATGCCGCTGCATCGCTGCACTAACAGCAACAGCAGCAGGGGAACGAGGGGCAAGTGGGGCAAGAGCTTCTAATGCTGCAACGTCGATGGTCATCCTGTTATAGCGGAGGCAGCAACAGAAGAGTCGCCATGCATGTTGCATGCACGCCAAGGTCCATAAATAACGACAAAATTGCGTTTCCGCATATGGACGCCTTTGGATGCAGTGGACGCCATCGCAGTGGACACCATGGACACCCTGGACACGATGGACGCCTGTGACGTGTGGCATGCTGTTTGACCAACGCGAAGAAGCATCACAAGAAGATGATGATGATGATGATGAGGAAGAAAGAAGAGAAGCAGAATCAGCAGATGAAACCCCAAGACGATGATGGCATTGCCAGTTGCAAGTTGGCCTCCTTCTCCTGTCTCCTGCCTCCTGCCTGTTGCATTCTAACAAACGTGCCACATTTGACCATTGGCTTTGCGTGTTGTGTTGCATGTTGTTGCTGTTGCTGCTGTTGTTGTTGCATGTTGTAGTACAGTTGCCTTTTGCCTAGTTTGTTTTTTGATATATGGTTGATGCTTCAGCTTCATCTACAGCTGCAGCGTCTTTTGCGACACTTCTTCTATTGTCTTTTCTTGACCGCAATACCCTGTAATTGACAAGTGAGCTGACTTGTGCATATTGTGCGGGGACAATTGATGCTAAACTGTTTGCGACTTGAAATGTGTGTGCGAAACTCTTAACAAATTGCATAATTTGTTTCTTACAGATACCCTGTAATTTATATGAAACTGAAATTAGCTTATTTTGCGCTAACTAATAATGTTACCAAGCTTATGGGTTGCTTGTTACTCAGAGATACCCTGTAATGCTTAATGTAATACCCTGTACTTATTTTAAAGTTGAAATAAGCTACAATTAATGACGCTTCGCAGGATTTCACTTAATATTTCATTGAAATTAGTTAGTTTGTTATTAAAAAAATACCCTGTAATACCATATTTGTCTTTGTATGACCAAGCAGCTGTCCACCTCGATATATATACCCTGTAATGCTATAACTCGACAATTCGAGTTTAATTTTTATAACGATTTTAAAATAAGGGGTGAAGTGCCAGTAAATTCGATATTCTGTTTACCCTGTAAAGCTCATAAGTTTTCATATGTCTCAGAAATTACAGGGTAACTGTTTTCCAAAAGTTTTCATGTTTTTCAAATTACAGGGTAACTGCCAGTCGAGCACTTCTACATGTTGTTGTTGTAGCTGGCCTTTAGCCGCATGTTGCACATATCAATTGTCCGTCTGCGTGCATCAGTCGCTTTTGACCTTTCGCTGTTGTTGTTGTTGTCGCTTTTAAGGTTGACTGTAAACATCCTTTCCATCCAAGTGCCTGTCACCACATGTCCCCGTTATCCCTTAAGCTGCTTACTTAAAACTACACTACACAGCACGTTTAAAGCTCTTACTTTAACTCTTTAACTCCCTCTCTCTCTCTCTCTGTCTCTGTGATCAAGCGCAGAGCTTTAGCCAAGCTTTTGATGAAATGTCAAGGCATTATGACGAAAGCTTTTGACGTTCGTTCGTTAACCGCCTAAAGCGACGACGTTTTTTATAACCGTTTATTGCCCACATTATTCGGTTAAGTGCATTGCAATGTTCATTTACACAAACAGACATAAACACACATACACATACATATACAAACATATGTATACAATATATACATACATATTTATTGCTTAGGCGCCATAAAACGACTTTACGGTTTATGCATTTTTTATATTTCAAATCTCATTGTGCAAGACTCAAATGTGGGAATATATCTTAATATCCATCATTTGCCATTTTAAAGCGCATTTTTATGGGAGCTGACCATAAGAGTCGCAAAATCAACAATTTAGGATTTAACAGATTTAAAATTTAAAATTTTTGCATCAAAGTCGCACTCTGGCGAAAAACAATTTAAATTAACCAAATGAATAATATTTGAATGCTGAATTTATTCATAGGACAAAATTAACATTCCGCTTTAAAATCTGATTAGTTTTTGTCAGGGATCGGGACAATTATAAGTTTTATGAAAAAAAATTATGAAATAAAAGTTATTTCTTGATTTTTATAAAAAAAAAGCTGAAAAGTAACTTTTTTTTTTATTTAATATAATTAAAATTGAAAATTTAACTTAGAAAAATAAGTTTTATTTTTAATTTTTATTTTAAAAATTGCAAGTAAGAGTTATGGTATGACTTTTAAATAAAAATTTAAAATAAAATATATTATTGAAATTGTATTATAAAAATTTAAAATAAAAGCTAAAAATGATTTAAAACATAAAAAGTGAAAATAAAAATGTATCCTTTTTATGGATAGTTTTTCCAAAAATAACGTATATGCAATTTTTCAATGTTCTTATCATTTTTTACTGTTTGATTTTTTTCCGATTCATCTCTTATTTGCGATCCCTGGCATTTGCAAAGTTATGAGAGTTTGAAGATGATATCACTGTTAACCCAGCAACTTTATATCGATTTTTCTTTTTATATTAAACTCAAATAACTTTTACGATTTACATAACTACTATATAAACATTTGTTTCTCTTTATTTAACTATGTAGCTTAGTGTATTTTATTTATCATGCGGAAACCACAGAAAATTGTATTTAAAATGAATTGCATTTTATGAAATTTCCATATATAAGGATGCCCTTCACGATAGCCTTCCTTGTGGGGCGTTCGCGGTCACGCACACACACTTATACACACACACACTCACATACACAGGCACAACACATACTGTCTGTCAGACTTGGCACACCTCATTTATTTAGTTACTTTCACTTTAGTGATCATATTAAATTTCCGAGCTGCAAAACATATTTTTACTTCGTATCTCGTGTTTTTTCCCCCCATTTTTATTCAATTTTTATTTTTATTTTATTTTAATATGACATTTTAGTCACGATAAAAAAAAAACAACAACCGAGTAAGCGTGCGACTGTGTGTGTGTGTGTGTGTGAACGATGTACAGTGCTGGTCAGCAGATTGTTGACACCTTTTCGTTGTCGCCCTGAAAGTGGCTAAAAGAAAACAGTGACTGTCTCAAATGCTTGAACTGTAAGTTTTCGTTGTCATTGCATTTGTTTTGCTTCAGGTCTTGCAGACTCTTGTCCCTAACTACCCTGATTGACAATATTTCAGTGGGTTATTGGTGTCTGTTTCACACACACACACACACACATACACGCGTCGAAAATAGAGCATTTGGATTTTAAATATCGAATTTTTAAGCATATTAGCTGTATCAGTCATTTTGTCATTTATTTCGAAGCATTTTAATTGATAAAGCTTTTTATTTATGACAAAGAAACTGCAGTTATTAATTTAACAGCTTTTTAAGCATCTACAGAGCTTTTAACCCATTAAGAGCCAAGAGTGTTTAAAACCAAAAATGTTCACATTTGATTTATTTGGTTTAAAAAAAATAAAAACGCAAAAAGAACATTTTTTTATTTTTTCTGTTTTCTGCACCTGCTTGGGTACAGTGGCTTTTAATGGGTTAAGCAAGCGTTATTAGATAATGAACAGATGCCTTAAATTATTTCTTCCCCGGACTTGACCCAGAAACAGATCGTATATATTTTAAAAAAAAGTTTCAATTTTATATAAGTTAACTAAATAAATTATTTTTTATTATATTCTATAGTTCTGTTCTCTCAAAGTTCGTTAAATAATTATCGTTAAGCTGTAAAGCTTTGCGATGAAAGCTTAAAGCTTAAATATCAGCAACTGTAATGTAGCTTTCTGCTTTAGTGTCCTCTAGCTGCTGTTTGACGATCGTTTGTAAGGGCATCTCAGCTTCGTTGTAAATCACTTTTTTTTTTTACCTTTTTGTTGTTGTTGTTGTTTTGCTTTGTTTTGTTTTGCTTTTTTTTTCTTGCGTCTCATTTTTATTATTATTAATATTAAAGGTGCAACAGCGTTTGGACATTTTGATACAAAAACAAACCTGTTCACCTGCGCAGTCTACCTGCAGCAACAACAACACTAACAACACTAATAACAACAACAGCAACAACAACAACAACGATGTTGAGCGAGACAAGAAAGAAACATGTTAACACAATTCAACGTCGTACGCTTTCGACTGTCGTTTGTCGTCAGTTGTTGTTGCTGTTGTTGCCTCTCTGCTCTCCTACAGTCCACATGTTGATATACACTGCGAATTGGCGCTACAAGTTTATCGAACGCTCAAAGTGGTTTTCAGTTGATATCGAAAAGCCACAAGGTCGACAACAGCATCAAGTTTATATTTTTATTCTTTTGCCGACAACTTCTTTCATTAACTGAATTCGTATCAGTGACCGAGCTTAGCTCAATAACGCCGCCGCGTCGACTCGTGGACCGTAAACAAAACTCAAACAAAAGCTCAACGAACGAAATGTGCTTCAATTACAATTGCAAACGGTCGACATGAAAGAAACAACACAATTCGTATCCTTTAACTGTAACTGTAACTGTAACGGCATTTGTAACTGTCACATCTTTAACTGGAGCACATGATGCAGGATGCAATGAGCAGTTATGCCATATCCTATACCGACTGGATAACTGAGTCACGGTAGATGCGCGCGCAGAGTGGATGGCGTTCAAGTGTGTGTGTGCTAGCATCCACATGGATTCCATTACCGATTCCGATTCAACCCAGCCACCCACCACGTTGTGTACTTTGTTTCTCTCGCTCTCTCACTCTCCCTGCGTGTGTGTGTGTGTGTAACGCAACGTAACATTGTTATTATTGTCAAAGCTTTTAAGCTGCAAAGCTTTGCTGCGCTTACTTCCATCTTCTCCTCACTCCTTCTCTCTCACTCTCCCGCTTTTATCTGTCACTCACTTGATCTCTGCATTTTTTCAATATGGCCGCTATGCGTTCGCTGTCGCTGCCGCTGTCGCTGTCGCAGTCGCAGCCTTTGCTGCTGCCGTTGTTATTGTTGTTGCTGTTTCGTTTTTATGTTTTTTCTGTTGCTGTTGATAATATTGTAGTAATTAATGCGATACGAATGAGAAATTTATAGCCCCCACGCCCGAATACAAAAAAAAAAGAATCAAAAAACACCAAAAAACGCTTGCGGCTTCGCTTTTGCTTTTGGCTCCAGCGTTTTAATTTTTTCTTTTTTTTTGGGAGTCTTCTCTCTGGGTATACATATTACAGAAATCCATTTGCATAAAAAATGAGCATGTAAATGCCACAAAACGCACACAAAAACAACAACAACAACAACAGCTCTGCACATTTTCCAAATGGAATAGCAGCTGCGCGCTTTCCAATCAGACGCAGACGCAGGCGCAAATGTTTCTCACGACAACGCTGACGTCGACGTCGACGGCGACTGCGGCCTGGTCAAAAAGGATGCGCGCTGCGTGCAATGTGGACAAATTAATGGACCTCGGATCGCCGTCGTTATTGTTGCTGCTGTAGAAATGCGCAAGATGATCATGATGAAGTTGGAAGGGGTAGGGACAGTGGAAGGGACAGTGGAAGGGACAGTGGAAGGGGAGGGGTGTTACGGACAACAAACCGAAAAAGGATTTCTGATTTCGATGTGTCTCTCGCTCTCTCGCTGTCTCTGTGTTTTTATTAATAGCATCCGCAGCTTTGCGATCAAGACGAAAGGGGGGTTGAAAACAACAACAACAAGAGCTTGTACCTTTATCTTTACCTGGTCTGATACGAGTATTTATGCAAATTAAGCCCAGACTGCCCAGAAGGGGTTGCTATCCGTTCCAAAGTGAGTGTCCTATGGGCCGGACACAGATACGAACACGGACATGAATGAGGTGCGATGTCCAACGTTGAGAAACAATGACAAACAACAATTGCGCCCCGAGGATCGTCATTCGACCGTATCAAATGCTAAGACATTGCCCCGTTCCCCGTTCCCCTTCCTCTGCCTCCTGTCTTTGGTCCGTTATCGGCCTTGGCCCGAAGCTAAAGCATTTCCATGTGAAAAATGCAGGCGCATCCCGACTGAATCCTTTTCTCGTAATGCTCGAGCTGAAAGCATTATGCAAATTTAGCGCTTTGTTTAGTGCCTGCACCATAAGAAAAGGGTCGTTGTCCTAAGGTCCTTAGGTCCTTAAGCATTGGACGCTGTCCGAGCTGCCACCGATTGTGATTGTCTTCGTTCTGCCCTGCCACACAAATATCAATTATGATCTAACGGTTGCGTCTTCGTCCAGCAGCAGCAGCAACAACTGAAGCAGCAGCAGCAGAATCAGAGAACAACGGCAGCTGCTAACGCTGATAGCAGCAGTTACCGGTTTTTATACCGCGTATTTGAAAAGTGCAAAGGGTCTATGAAGTTTTTTAAACATAAAATGAATGTAGAAAGTGACAGATTTCAATATATATATATTTCTGAACAGCCGAGTCCGTCTATCTTTCTGTATGAGCACCAAGATCATAAAGACTAATAAAAGACAGGTTCCTAAAATCAAGAACAGTCTCCAATAATATTTTATTTTCCAAATAAGTGATCTTACAATCGAAATGAACAAAATAAAGTTTAAATACAAATTTAAAACCTAGATTTCTTTCGAAAATCTTAAAGCTTTCGTCTAAAAATGCTGAACCCTTGGTATCTAAAGTTCCTGTATATTCAAAGAAAATCAGCTATGTTTTAAAATTTTGTCAATCGAATCAAATGATCATAATCACATCATATGATCATATTCAATCAATAACTGTAGATTCAAAAAGCCCTGATAATTTCATGACAATCGAATAATAAACTTAAACGTTAATGAGAAAAATAAAGTAGTGCAGAGTCTCTCAAAGTCGTTATCTCTCAACTACTGGTTTTTCTACAACTACTTGGTTAATTTTCCTGTTCCTGCAACAAGATTCTGGTGAGCACCTTGCCCCAGCTCAGCTTCTGGGCCGGCACTTCCCAGGCTCGATACCACAGAGACCGGCCCTCTGGTACGGCCCTTTTTGGGTACGGCCTTCTTTTGGCAAGGTGTTAATGCGCTGCATGTGCCAAAAATCCACAGGGTTGCCAGGCTGCTCTAAGTAAGGGTTGCACAAGCGTTACACTATTACTGTTTTTTTCTTTTTTTTTGTTATTGTTTTGTGTTTGCGAAAATAACAAAATTGCGCTACTTGTTGCACTACCTTTAACTTTACCTTTACCCCCCACGTGGGCTTTTACGGTTGCTAATGAAGTGATTTTGTGTGTGGACTATAGCCTAATCACAGGCTCACTGGAAAGCACAATACATGCACTTAATAGCTGTAAAAGCTTACAATACCATGGGAAATAAGTAATTAACGGACCACTTGCAGTGCAAAGTTGCCCGGAACGGTCTCCAAACCAGTGTTGCCACATTTACAAGGGTTAAAATAGCTAATTTGATTCAAGATAAAGTAGCCAGAAATTGACTGAAAAAAAAAGTTTAATAGAAACTACTTAAAAATTAAAAAAAAGTAAAATTATAATAAGATTTAAGTTTTTGTGCTGGTTACAATGATATTTCTTTCATTTCCACAAAGTTTTGCATAATTTTCTGTTCACATCTGTAAATTTAAAAGAATTTCAGTAATTTCAATTCATTTTAAGCATGGGTCTAATATAAATTGTAATATACATATACAACATTATGACTCAAATAGCATTTAAAGTTTTTAAATGCACTCTATTACTTTAATTGAGGTGCAATTGGTTGAAAACTCGTTAAGACCTTTACATTCGACAAAAGGCAGACTCATTATTTTTGCGTTTATAACTTTGTTATTTTTATATTTTAATTCTTTTTAAAAATTTTCCGTTTTTGGATATTTTTTTTTTCAGTTTTTATCCACTGCCAAAATGAACTTTTTTGTATTTGCTATAATTTATCTCTTATTTTCTGAATATTTTCTAAAAATATTGCAATACCTCAATTATGCTTTTTATTTTGCCCGTAATATAAGTATTTTTAAAGGAGATTTCAAAAAGGTAGTCAGTTTAAATAATTACATTTGTAGTTATGTTATTAAATTCTAGCTAAAAAGAAAGCTAAAATGGCAACATTTTTTTTTATTTTTCTTTATATTTTCTTAAAATATTTGAATACCTCTATTATACTATTTATTTTGCCCGTAATTAAAATATTTTTTTTTAAAGGATATTTTTAACAATAAATGTGAAGTTATTTGTGAATTTAAAAAAGTAGCCAGTTTAAATAATGTGCTCAAATTCTATCTAAAAAGAAGGCTGAAAATGGCAACACTGTTTTTTACAAATAGTTCAATTCCTGCACGGATGCTGCTATGGCTAAAGTGTTAACAAAAAAAGTTTATAACCCTGCGTTGGTTTATTAGTTTTATTATTACTATTGTTGTTGTTGTTGTTGTTATAGTTGTTGTTGTTGGGACTTTTAGTTGTTGTTGTTGTTGGGAATTTTAACAGCATTCATCTAATGGCGCTAATAACGCTAAACGAATCAATTTCGTTGCCGATCGCCGTTCACTGATTGAGTTCGAAAAGCTTTAAAGCTGCCGCAAGAGTTACAGCGCACACACACACACACACACCTATGCACACACACACACACACACATAGACACAGCGGGCTGGCCAAATTTGTTATGTAAATAAATGCTAATGGGAATCGCTCGACTGGCAAAATGCACGCACATGGAACGCCTCCTCTGCCCCTCAGATTGCCCCCTCTCTCTCTCTCACTTTGTCCCTCTCTCTCTCTCGCTGTCCCTTTTGCTCAACATTATACCCCCAACCTTCCCCTCAGACGCAGCGCCAGCAGCTACAATCTGGAAGCAGCGCAGTCAACGTCGACGCCGCAGCAGCTTCTTCATCATCATGATCATGATGTGCAGCATCATCATTACTATGAACCAGCCAAGGACGAGGAGTTGCAGTTGCAGTTGCAGCACCTGCCACTGACTGCCGCTGGCCATCTCATGCCACCTCATGTGGCCAACGAGTTGCAACAGCTTCCACAGCCACATCAACATCCACATTCACAGCCGCATCCACATCCGCCTCCAACTGCAACTGCAACTCCAACAGATGCCAACGATTCTATTGACGCCTCCGGTTCCGTCTCCATCTCCGCCTCCTCCTCCTCCTATGCTGTCTATAGCTATTACCGCCATGAGCAGGATCCTCAGCACTGGAGGTAAGTGGAGGCAATGCCCTCCTCCCTCCCCCCTCCTCCTTCTCCTTACACGACTCTCCACTTGACCTCGACTTAACGCCTATTTGGAATTGGGTTGTGTCTTCTTCGTTCTTCCTTCTTTTTTGTTTTTTGTTGTTTTTTCTTTTGGGCTTCGTGGAAATTCGCGGTGGCACGTAGCTCGCGGCGGCGCTTCCGAAAATCGGGTTATGAAATAACTTTTGTGCTGCTTTTCCAGACTTTCAGTCTGTCTTTCAGTCTTTCGGTCGTTTCGTCTTTCGGCCTTTCGCTTTGACTGTGCCGTTCTGTTTTCATTATACCCAACTGGGCACATTGAATATCGTATACTGTTAAAAAGTTAATAAGCATAGTAATACTATTTTGACCAATTTTTGTCAGTCCCAAATATACAATCTGTGAGTTTGGTTGAGATATCTTAATTGACAAAAAGTGTTTTATACTAAGATATTCACTCGTACTGTTACTTTTGACCCCAAATTTGACCCACTTACAGGTCGAATTTCGCCGTCTTACAATAAAATTGTCTCATTTATGCTGTGTGAAAATTTCAGCTTTCTAGGTTTAGCCGTTTGGCCTACACGCTGATATGTCAGTCAGTCTGTCGGGACAAAGAGTTTTAAATATATAGATTTTTCACTTGATACACTATGTTGGTTCTCAACGAGTTTTTTAGATGAAAAATTTAATAAAAAAGCCAACAAAATACACCGTTCTTTTAAATGGTAATTATTTCGTTATCCTGAAACTTAAAAAATCTTAACACTAAACTCTTTATTCAAATAATCAGTCGAGATTTAAGAATTTTTAAAGTAAGGGAAAACATTTTTAATTTTGTATATTTTGTTCTTTTCCCAAAGTTTTCCTAGAAACCGATATGTTTTATAAGTGATGTGTAATATTTTAGCCGACTCTTTAAATTGATATCCTACATGGTCACATAAACACCAGGATGCCTGCCTAAAAATTAAGCTTAATTAAGTAAATATTTTCTTAAGCTATTTTTATGTTATGTTATTTTTACCTTTTAAAGTAATTCGTTGTTTCTTTTTACTTATAGAGTATACAAGTTTCGTTGAGCCACCAAAAGTTTTCTCTCAATTTCTTGTTTCTTGGATTGGCTTTATTTTTTTATTTACAAATATTTTTATACATTTGCTGTTGTTGTTGTTGTGGTCGTTTAAGCCAAGTTCAGGTTGCGGCTGTCGAAACTGTAACGGGAGGCAAACGGCACCGCTAAGGGGGCATGGAAAAGGTCGTCTGCGGGCAGCACTTGGCTTAGAAACACAATTAAAAGACAGTTTTACCAAGTGTCCAAGTGTCCAACTGTCCAACTGTCCATGTGTGTGTCTAATAAATGTTTCTGTTCTACGTGATTTACACGAACTGACCCTAAAAACGGGCGGTTAGAGGCTCAACTGCGAGTCGAGAGACAAACGGAGCACATATCGCATTACGAATAATGTTTTTTAATAGCGAAAATGTTCTGCAGAACATTAAAATTAAAAAAACAAATGACAAAATGTTTCATGTTTCACGTCTGAAAACTTAAAAAAGTAGAAGAAAAAGAAGCAGAAACAAATCCAAGTGCAATGTCCGTCCTCCCATTTAAATGTGGACAATTCGGGTGAAATCGGTCACGACGGGCGCTTTTCAAAAGCTTTGGACAACCCAAGTGTACATATGTGTGTATGTAGTTACCCAATACACACACACTCATATATGCATATATGAGATACAAATGAATCTCGCAATCATAAAACGGCAGCTGCTCGATGAAGAAATTGCGACATTTGTTCTCATTTGTCAGTTTTTTATTTCTTCGGTTCCATTTTCACAAAAAAATCGTTATGATACACTATCATAGAGTTAGTTACATATTTGGGCTATTTATATGTATATATATTTGTAGCAGACCAAAGCTTATTTTAAGGCTCTTGATATTTACTTTTTTAATTTGTATGTTCAATGTGTTAAGGATTTTAAAGATACAGTCGAACTTCCCTAACTCGAACTTCCCTAACTCGAATTTTCTCTAACTCGAACAAAATCGAGTGGCAATAGCGTTTACTGAGCAAATTTCATACAAATCGCCTTCCCTAACTCGAACTTCCATAAGTCGAATTTCTCCGTAACTCGAACAAAAATATTGGCCCGTGCTTCTGTAAGTCGAATTTTTCGGGAAAATCTCCAGTAAAGTTTGAATTTCTTTTTCGTTTCTGTTATATGCTTTTGTCGTCGGCTCGTTTGGATATGTAATATTGATGTTCATTAACATATGGATATGCAATATGGTAGAATATTGCATCAACAATTATTTAGGCTTGTGAAATTGTAGTTAAGGAATTTGAAAGTAGACCCAATAAATTAAAGTTGCTGAAAAATGTGGTATGTCCGCAAAAACATTTTTCATTATATTAAAAAATGAAATATTAATTATGATGACATTTGAATCGGGAACTTCTTCTGGATACAGCAAAAGAACGAAGAAACCAAATTTTGAGAGCATCGAACTGGAATCCTTTTTTGTTGAAAATGACAAGAAAAATTTTCAATTTGAAATGTATTTATGATTGAATGCATTTGTAGTTTCTTTTAATATACTAAAAAAAAAAATTCCCTAACTCGAAGTCTCCCTAACTCGAACTTTTTTCCTGGATAATGGTGATTCGAGTTAGGGAAGTTCGACTGTATTTGAAATAAATTCAAATATTTTTTAAAGAGGAGATAAAATATTAAAAACTTTAAACTTAAGTCAAAAAATTAACAATTTATTTAAACAAAAATTGTTTTTAAATAAATAATTTGAAATTAAACAATATAGAAAAGATGAATATTTGGATTCAGATTGTTAAAGCAAACGTTTAAAGTAAACTAAGAAGCAGTAAATATTTGCTGAGCAAAAATAATTATAATTTAATTTAAATAAAATAGCTTGCAAACAAGTAAAATTTTTATAAAAAAATTAAATTTTTGACTGTATTATATTTAAGAAGAAAAAAACCTGATTATACTTGAGGAGGTCTAATGTTTAATTCCTCCAATGAGAACTGAATATTACAGAGGTCAGTTTTAAACCAAATAAGATCTGACTATATTAAATAAGATGAACTGCAAAATTTGTGAATTTGTTTGTTATATCCCAAAAAACTTGGAAATATAAAAATAAATATATGTATAGTTTTATCTTTACGAAGAATGCTGAAAAATTCGTTAGGTAAAATAAGAACACATTTATTTCAGGGAATAGTAGAAAAAGATACCTTAGAAAAATTCTTAAACTAACCAAATCAATTGAATATAAGCAATATTATGCTCTATATAAGTATTGTACATATTATAGTTATTTTTTCTGAAAATGGTACCGGCAAAATCACTAGATAGTTTATCTACAAGATACAAGTTTCGTTCCTGATCTGACGCCGCTTGGGCTAAAGTGTTAACCAAAAGTTTGAGGCTTTATTTTGTATAACACTTTATTTTTTGTATCATTTATTATTTTAAGATTTTGCTTCTGTTTCATATCTCGGCTTTGTTCTCCCACTTGGTTGCTTCAAAAGCCACTTTAATGCTTATAATTAAACTTATTCGTAATATTTGACGTCATATCAAGTTCTTTTTTGGATACAAAATGAAATTCATAAATTCTTAATTTATTCCTTTTTGATACGCTTTTTAAGACTTTATGACTCAAGAAATTCAACCAAATTTGGTAAGACACTTGTACTTGTGACCTTGAAAGTGGCTTTTTGTTATTGTTGTTGTTGAAGAGGGGAAATACCAAAAGCCGCTAAGTGTTTATCGATACATGCGATTAACTGTCATTGGGCTTGAAACACTTTAAAGGCCTTTTTCCGAGCTGATTTTAAAAGAGTGAAAAAAAAAGAAGACGGAAAATAAAGAAAGACAGAAAAAACACAGTTCGTTTCATTGAATGCAATTTGTTTTTATTGTGCAGATATTGTTGTTGTTGTTGTCTTTGTAGTTGCTGTTGTTGTTGTTGTTGTTGCCAACTGTTTGGACTGAGGCTAAAGACGGCCTCAGTCGGCGGTAGGCTGCAAGCTGGAATCTGGTTTGGTTTTCAGTTGTTGCTCCTATTTGGGCGTGTGTGTGTGTGTGTATGTGTGTGTGTGTGTGTGTGTTTGAGTCGATTGGCCAGTTGGTAACAGGTCCAGCTACAGCTTCAGCTGCAGCTACAGGTGTAGTTGCTGTTGCTGTTGTTGCTTGTTGTTGTTGTTGCTGTTGTTGTTACTCTTGTTGTTGTTGTTGCTCTTGTTGTTGTTGCTGGCAACAAATTAGGCACAGACAACGGATTAAACTATTGAAAATTTGCAATTGCTGCATATTTTGCGCTCTTGATTGCCACTATTCCAATTGGCTTATAAAATAAGGAATTCTGATTGGGGATTTAACAGTTCGAAATTATTCATAATTTTAGTGGGTGGCAAATTAATTGTATATTTATTTATTTATTAATTTAATTACAAATTTATTAATTTATTTACATTTTTGTCAAATTCATTTAAAAATTTATTAATTTTTTAATTATTTATTAGTTTATTTCATTATTTATTAATTGATTTAATTATTTATTAATTTTTTAAATTATTTATTAGTTTACTTAAATATTTATTAATTTATTTAAATTTTTTTTATTCATTTAATTATTTATTATATTTTTTTTAATTATTTATTAGTTGACTTAATTATTTATTAATTTATTTAATTATTTATTAGTTTACTTAAATATTTTTTAATTAATTTAAATTTTTTTAATTCATTTAACTATTTATTATTTTTTTTATTATTTATAAGTTTATTTAATTATTTATTAATTGATTCAATTATTAATTAATTTATTTAATTATTTATTAGCTTACTTAAATATTTTTTAATTAATTTAAATTTTTTAAATTCATTTAATTATTTATTATTTTTTTTATTATTTATTAATTGATTCAATTATTTATTAATTTATTGAATTATTTATTAGTTAACTTAAATATTTATTAATTTATTTAAATAAGTTTACTTAATTATTTATTAATTTATTTAATTAAATATTTATTATTGTTAGTTATTAAATTATTTTTAAATTTATTTATCAATTCTTTTAATATATTTATCAATTTATTTAAATATTTATATATTGTTGTTAGTTAAGTAATTAAGTTGTTTGTTTAATTTGTTAACTTTGTACTCATGCGTACTCTCTTTTTTATCTTTTTCTCTTTCTCTCTCTCTCTGTTGCTCTTTTTATGTTATTTTTTTTCCTTTTTTTTTTCTTTTTTTCTCTTGGTTTTTGTTTTTGCAGCAATGCGAACAACGCCGGCAAACTAAATGGTCAGACCACACCTATCGATGTCTCTGGCCTATCGCAAAATGAAATTCAAGGCTTTCTGCTTGGTTCACACCCCTCATCGTCGTCGGCCACAACCGGCGTTGTGTCCACAACAACAATTTCGAATCAGCAGCAGCAGCAACAGCAGCAACAGCAGCAGCAACAACAACAACAGCAGCAGCATCAACAACAACAACAACAGCAACAGGGGCAACATCCCAGCGACATTGTGACCATAACCACATCGGGTGTGGGGGGCTCAATTGTCTCAGCTGCCGTGCAACAACAACAGCAACAACAGCAGCAGCAACAACAACAGTTGCTGAGCATCAAACGAGAACCCGAAGACTTGAGCAAGGATCCCAAGAATGGCACTGCTAACGGCGGCGGTTCGGTGATAACGCAGAAGGTAAGAAAGTTCCATAAACAACAATTTAATAAAAAACAAAAAATAATAAAGCTTTAACGCTTTAATGGACACGCACGCAATTTCAATACGATCAAAAATATCCAACTAGAAATTACATTTGTGTTAGGCATTTTAGGCTACAGATCAAACACATCCCATTCACATTTGACGGCAGCGCAGCGACTGCGCAGTCAGAGAGACAGCGCACATCCTGCGCTCTATTTTGTCTGCTTAATTAACATGCTGTGATTGCTGCGGTTTTTGTTGTTGTCGTCGTCGTCGTCGTTGTCGTCGTCGCTGCTTCTCTAAGACCTGCAATTGGTCTGTCAACTGCGCGTGTGAGTGTGAGCAATGAGTATTAGTGGCTGCAGCCAATACGAATCAGCGTCGTAGCGTTGTTGTTGCTTGTTTTTGTTGTCGCTCTTCGTGGTTCTATTGACGCAAAAGCAATGAGACAACAACAACAACAACTGTTCAGCAGGCAAAACCGACTGAGCAGCAACAACAAACACATTGAAGCAGTTTGCATTCGAAACTGTTATACACGCCAACTTGTTATACACGATCGTGTCGTCGTCGTCTCTGCCGCTGTCGCGGCGTCGTAGATATATGTATGTATATGTGTGCGTGTATGAGTGCTTGTGTGATTTGTATATTGCGCTCGCTCGCACTCACTGCGCATGGCCATAAAACTGGCTCGCTTGCGCTTTCAGTGTGAGTCGGTTGAGTCGTTGTCGGTTCGAGTTGCATGTTGCATCCATGTTCGATGCCCCTGCTGTTTTATCAATTGCAGCAGGCCAAATGCAAAAACAAAAACAAAACCAAAACTATAATTAAAAACTTTTGCACAACAACAGCAGCAACTTCTCGTAAGCACAAGAAATGCTGGGAAATTGCGCGGCACAGAAATATTGTAAAAAATAGATATAAAAAATAGGCAAAGGCGACAAAAGTTAAGTGCGCACTTCCGGCGCACTGTGTTACGTTCTTCCTTCGATCGGATTCGAATCAATGAAACTATTTTTTAATGCTGCGCGCTCTGTGCTCGGCATCGAACGAAGTCGACGCGACGTCGACGTCGACGTCGACGCTTGTAACGCCCTGTCCGGTCGCTGTTCATGTCAGAATATGCGACAGACACAGAGATTCCAACCATTTTGAACTGATATGCGTGCGTCTGTGTGTGTGAGTGTGGATCGTATGTGTCTGTGAGTGTGTGTGTGTTTGCTGCTGGTCCAACTGGCCGACGACGCAACGCTGACGTCTGTCGGCATGTCCATGCGTGTAAGGCTGCATAGGTATGTGTGTGAGTGAGTGCTCGTATGTGTGTGTGTGTGTGTGTTCAGGTAGCGGCGACGTCGCAGTCGTCGACATTGTCATACGTGAATCGCTCAGTCAGTCGTATCACGCTGTCGGAGTAGGATCGTTTTGCGATTCGTCTGATTTCTGAGAGCTCGCCAGTACGCAGAGCTCGCGAATGTTTCCTGCGCGTAAATCTTGTAACGCGACGCGACAACAACAACAACAGCAACTATAATAATATTTAATATAAAATAATAATCGAGTCAAGCGTGTTAAGCAAAAAAAAAACAGTGTTGTTCAGTTCAGTGATCAGTGCCAATAACCGAAAGTTCCACCTGTTTCCCTCCCCCCCTGCAACGCCGCCCCCATAAATAATACCAAGCAAATGTAAGTGTGTGTGTGTGTGTGTATGTGTACATATGTGTGTGTGTGTCGAATTTGATATGCTGGCAATTTGCATATTATGTTTTTATATACATATATGTATCAGATATATGATATAGTGCCGCTTGATTGGAATGTGGGCGCCCAGTTAGCTAATAATGCAACCAGCCAACAATAACAACAACAACAACAGCAATAACAACAACTTCAAATCGAACCCAATAAACACCTGCAAACAAAATGCAAACGCGCGCCCAAAATAACGAATCAAACTAAAGCAAAAAGAAAGAAAGAAAATCAAATCAAAATCAAAAACAACAACTACAACTACGGCACAAATTGAGCGAACATGCGCAAAGACAAATACAAAACAAGAACAACAACAGCAACAACAACCTGTGTGTGGGCGTGCAGTGGCCACAGCTGAGCTGAAGTTGTGTTGAGTTGTGTGTTGTGTTGAGCCGCAACGAACGCGTTGCCTTTCAACACCCACACAGAGCGAACAAGTTTGTGCTCCAAGTCTTTTGTTTGGCGCGCGAGAACCCAACAAGAACAACAACAACAACAGCAGCAGCAGCAGCAGCAACAACAGCAATAACTAGTAACAGCAAGAACAACTACAACTACAACAATAATGACTGTAACAGTAACAGTTGTTGTTGTAGTTATTGCTTTTTAACGCTTCAGTTTTGCAGATGAGAGTGTGGACTAGAAATGTGCGTGTGTGTGTGTGTTGTGTGTGTGTGTGGACGGAAAAATCTATAAAGCAAAAAATTCATTGAGCAAATTGTTTTTTTTTCAATTTTAGTTCAATTTAATTGCCTTGTTTTCTTGCTGTCTTGTTGTTACTGTTGTTGTTGCTGTTGCTTATTTCTATTTATCTGCAATTTGCATTGCACTCTAATTTATTGTACATTCGTATTATAAATACATACGTTATTTTCTCGCATTGACAGTTAATTATTCGCAATATTTGTCTTATTCATTTGCATTCACGCGGCGACATAGCAATAACTAATAAATATATATACGTATTTATATAGATAAAATATATGTGTAGCTGTTTTTTTTATTTTTATAAAGTCTAAAGGTTCCGTAACATATATGTATATGTATAACAAATTAGCTTAGTTAATTTATGGCACAGAATTCATATTCAAATTCCAAATTGACAAATGAAAAATTGATATTGCAATTTGTTGCAATTTGAGACCGGAAAGTTGAATCATTAGCTGGCAAAGAAGTAAATTAATCAAGGCACAGCAAAATAAAAATAAATTTTAAATTAAAAATGTTGTGGAATGTTTCCAATTTCTTTTAATATTTTTCAAAATATTTTAAAAGTACTGGAGCATTTATTTAATTACTGACAAGACAATGTTTAAAAGCTCTTAATAAAATTTAAAAATAAATAAAGCATAAAAGATACAATTGAAAACTTTAAATTTAAAACTGAACACAATTTAGAAGAATCAAAAGTTAAAAATCCCAGCTACTAGAATTTGTGTTTTTTGGAGATTCTGCAGAAAAATAAAATTTGTGCCTATTTAGGCTAATTTTAAAGCAATTTTTTATACTATGACAGTTTAATTTAAAAGTCATTCGATTTATTTTCAGACTTATATAAGTTATAAGTTATTATGGACCTTAATTTCTATACACTTTACATTAGTCAATAGTCATCAAATATCTAATTTAGACATTGAAAAACGGGTCTTAGTTATAACATCTTAAATATAGTACTATACCTATCATGTTTTTCAAACTATCTCATACCAAGAATCATTTCTCAGCTGATCGCTTTTAACTAAATTTTAACTCAATTTGTTACAGTTTAAAAACTGTTAAGCCAGGATATGATTTCTTTAAAAATATAGATGTTTTCTGACTTTAACGTAACTCCAATAATAATTGAATAAACAACTCAACTCGACACATCAAAGTCTAAATTAAGTTAAAAGCGCCAAAAACTTAAAAGCACTTGAGACAAACAAAACGTTTAAAAAATAGAAATATACTTATAATAATACAATAATTTTTGTCGTATTCATTTTTGTTGTGTATTAGATTATTGTTGCCTTGCCTTGGTTTATTTCCGAGAATTAACGATATGCATAAAAAAAAAATGCCAGCTAAACAGAATATATCTCAAAAGTAGACAAATAACAACAACAACAACAGCAACAACAAGAAACAGATGAAGAAAAAAGTTTCACTTTTTATCATCCAAAGGCATTAAAATAGTTAATTGGCTTTATTTAAATTTTTTATTTCTTCCTCATACATAAATATGTGCCAGAGACAGAGATAGAGATAGATAGAGTAGGAATGAGAGAGAGAGAGATGGCAGCACACTTAGCATAATTCTAGCGTCAATAGACTATAGATATACTATTTATATATGGCATATATGCTAACGATTCCTAAAAGTTTCAAACGCAACACGCACAGAAAAAAACCTTAAAAAAAAACAACAAAAAACTGTCGATCGTTGGCTTAGAGACTCACTAGCCAAGGCCTTTTCTGACGTTGCACGTTGATGCTCAATCTGAAGTTGAACAAAAAAATGCAAATTGATTTATATGAACAAATTTAATTAGCTCGCAGCTAGAATCTTTGGGGCGATTTGAGACAAAACCCCCAAAAAAAAACAAAAATAAAGGCAGACAAAAAAATTCAAAATTTTAACAAAAAAATACATAATAGAAACAAAAACAAGGCTGCTAAATTATACAACAGTTCAGTTTTGTATAAATAACAATTGGACAGACTGAAAATTATAATATTTTTTTTTTTTTTTTTATCTTTGTTAAATTTGGTTGTTTTATGGCATTTAGTTGAAAATATTACTTAATGAAACGTTTTATAGAAACGTTTTTTTATATAGAGAGTTGGTGTATATTTAGTTATTTAGTTTTTTAATTAATATTGTTTTTTTTTTTTTTTTTATCTTTGTTAAATTTGGTTGTTTTATGGCTTGTTTTTTGGTTGTTTTATAGTTGAAAATATTACTTAATGAAACGTTTTATAGAAACGTTTTTTTATATAGAGAGTTGGTGTATATTTAATATTGTTTTTTTTTTTTTTTTTTATCTTTGTCAAATTTGTTTGTTTTTGGCATTTAGTTGAAAATATTACTTAATGAAACGTTTTATAGAAACGTTTTTTATATAGAGAGCTTATACAAATGGTGTTTATATAGTTTTTAGACTCGATTCATGACGTCTGCGATTTTGGGATTTCACTTTCTTTCGTCTTCGGTCTGCGCGTGAAAAAGTCATCAACTAAATGTTAATTTTGCGCCTAGACGCTGAACCATTAAACAAGGCGTGGCATTTATATACGTATATATATATATGTATCTTGTATCTTTGTATCTGTATCTCTTTGGCGTATTACCTCATTTAGCGCGCGCGTCAACGAAAAAAAAAAACAGAAACAAAAAACAGAGTCGAAAAACGTTTGACATTTTGGTGCGATCAATAAAAAAATAAAAATGTATAAAATAAAAGGCAGCAATGCTAATTAACATATGCATATACGTATATAATATATAATTATATACCATATACTATATAGATATATACATATATATGTCTACCTCTCTCTCTTTCCAACGCATTTTAATTGGTTTCTTTCCACTCGACGACTGTATCGACTGATTTTTTTATAAACTGTACTTATTGGGCCGCTTGTCTTGGCTTATGAATCAGCTAACAACACTTGGCAAAGAACTCAGACTCAAGACTCAAAAGTCAAGACTGAAGACTGTTTTGTCACCTGGTCAGCTTCGGTTTTGACCTTCCGCGTCCGAAAATCCGTCATCAATCAACAAACGACAATTAATAAAATACACGTGCTTAATGTTATTGTTGTTATTGTTTGTGTGTGTGTGTGTATATGTGTGTGTGTGTCTGCAGATCAATCAATGTAAAAAATAGGTTGAACCAATTGTTTGACAGCAGCAAAATCGTAGCTTTAAGTTCAAGTCCAAGTTAAAAATCGAAAACAAAAAAAAACCAACCGAAAATTTCACAGATATGTCGCGTGGATGCCAGCGGAAGTGAGGCACAAATTAGCGATAGTACAGCTGCAACAACAACAACAGCAACTATAACAGAAGCAGCAACTAGTCCCGCCAGTTCCACAGCAGATCTAGAGATGTATGCTACCACGGGCGGCACACAGATTTATCTACAGGTGAGTGAGATCCAGAGAGAGTGTGAAATGGTGGAGAGACTGAGATTGATCCCGAACTCCTGCACAGACCTCACATCAGAGCAGCACTGGCCCAACACAACAACAGCAACAACAACAGCAACAGAGCTCGCTGCAAGCGCAGAGTCCCAGTCCGGGTCCGTATATCACAGCCGATAGCTATGGCATGTATACGACCGCCCGACTGCCGCCCGGTCCCCCGCCCACAACGACCTTCATAACGGAACCGTATTATCGGGAATACTTTGCACCCGATGGCCAAGGTGGCTACGTTCCCGCCGGTACCGCTCGCAGTCTCTACGGCGAGGATGTTTCCGTCTCGGCGGCGACGCAGGCGCAGCCCGTGGGAGGTGTTTATGAGGCGCGCTTTACGAGTAATGGGCCAACGACAACCACAGTGCTAACCAGCAGTAATGCACACCATCACAGTCAACAACAACAGCAGCAGCAACAACAACAACAACAGCAACAGCAGCAACAGGAACAATCGGTCAAAAATGGCGGTACACCTTTATATGCCAAGGCCATAACGGCAGCGGGTCTCACTGTGGATCTGCCGAGTCCCGATTCGGGCATTGGCACGGACGCCATCACGCCGCGGGATCAGAATCACATACAGCAGGTATACACTACACTAAATGTAACCATAACTAACCATAAGAACCGTCTCAAAACTTACAACTTTGCAGCTAGTACAGTTTCCCTAACGTTTAGCGAGTAGCGAGTAAAAAGTAACGAGTAGCGAGTAACGAAATGCGTGACGTGTCCATTAAAGTGTTTAGTTTTAAACTTGCTTATAATTATTAACTTTAAATATATTTAATTCCTTAAATTTAACACCTTTTTTTAAAAAACCCTTTTACAGTCCTTTGACTATACGGAACTTTGCCAGCCGGGCACATTGATCGATGCCAATGGCAGCAGCATACCCGTCTCGGTGAACAGCATCCAACAGCGCACTGTGGTGCACGGCAGCCAGAATAGTCCAACCACATCACTGGTGGATACCAGCACAAATGGCTCAACACGCTCGAGGCCCTGGCACGATTTTGGCCGTCAAAACGATGCTGATAAAATCCAAATACCAAAAATGTAAGTCTGAATACCAATCTAATTCAATTACTAACTATCTATCACCTAACATCTTTTATATAAACTATATCTTCCATCTCTACTCTATTTTTTGCAACTCTCTTTTTTAATAGCTTCACAAATGTGGGCTTTCGATATAATCTGGAGAGTCCGATTAGCTCGTCCCAGCGTCGTGAGGACGATCGCATCACCTACATCAATAAGGGGCAGTTCTATGGCATCACCTTGGAGTATGTGCACGATGCGGAAAAGCCAATCAAGAATACAACAGTTAAGGTAAGATAACTTTTTAAATATACTGTATTACGCACTTTGTGCGAATTTAAATAAACAGAAATAAGACTGTGTAAATATTCAGTAAAATTACGTTTTAAAAAAACAAAATAAATATTTTTGTAGAGTATACAAAATAGGTAATATTTAGAATATTTATTTGCCGCAGATTAAGCTATAGTTTTTCTGACTCTGTTTAAATATTCCTTTTAAATTATTACAAATACAAATTTTAAACTTTTTACAACTTTTGTTTTCTCAAAATGAAGAAAGTAAAACTAAAGGAGTTCGTCTTACGGAAACTCAATTTATCCTTAATGATTTGAACTACAATATATAAATTTTCACGAGCCTAAAAAGTATTTAATACTTAGATAAAATTAGGATACTTAGGATCCCAAAAATCTAAAAATCGCTCAATTTTTTAAAAAATATTTGTAATTTCAAATTTTTCAAAAAAATTTATTTCAAACTGTTTTATTCTTCTTTAAATTTGGTGGCTACCTATTTCCAAAATTTGTATTCAAAAGTTGTAGATAAAACTAGGAAGCTTAGAAACCCAAATATTTAAAAATCACGCGATTTTTAATCAAATTATTTAAAAACTCAGATTTTACCAATTATTTCACTTCAAATTTTTGTACTCCTATTTAGATTTTGTGGCTATATAATTCCAAATTTTAGTTGTGTTTTCTAAATACAAGTTTTCTTATATTTTTGTTCCTAAGTTTTCTTATTCCATATCTGGTATTTTTGTTATTTTAAGTCAAAATTTGTCTCAGAAATCGTTTATATAGAGATGGAATATACGACTATAATATGAGGTCTTGTACTACATATACATATGGTATTAATTCTGCTAGTATTATTGTTATTTTTATTATTTCCATCAACACCAATGGGTAGAGGTAGGGGCTTAAGAGCCGTTCCCCTTATTTGAGCATCTCTTTGCTCTATTTGTCAATGCTCAAGTTGATGCCCCGAGGAGTTTGTCAGTTTGCCTGAGCGCTAATCAAGTTTGTCAGTTCTCGGCACTCGGCACCCTTTGCTCAATTACACAACTACAACTACAACAACTACAACTACAACTACATACATATCCTGTGTCTTCAATCCTTCCATCAAATTCCTTTGCATATCCTGACGCCCGATGATAAATGATAAATGATACTCTGGGGCGGCTTTATGAGAATTTGAATATGACGCTCAATGCAAATTGTGAGCCTTTCAACACACACTCTCAATGTGTGTGTGTGTGTGTATGTGTGTGTGTGTTGTTTGTTCAGGACTTTCGTTTCGGAATTTGAACTGAGGCTCAGAGCACATTCAGGACAATACACATCAACATCATCAATCAGATAAGCTTAAATGACGTCTTCTGACTGCTTTGCTACTGGAAAATGCAAATGCAAATTGTTAACTCAACCCGTTGCGATCCGTTCAAGAATGACAATCAAAGTAACAGTTGAAATGGGAAGCGGGAATTGAATTTGGAATAGCAATGGATGTGGAAGTGACTAAGTAAACAACAATTGAGTTAAGAGCTCTTATTTCGCCGCCTTGGGGTTCTATTTTTTCTAGTTTTTTTTTCTTACACAATTTGCATATGCAACAAAAACTGGCGACAAATTAAAGAACAAACTTGAAGAAAAAAGAAATGTGGTAAAATGATCTTGAAGATTTCAAAGATAAGGGGGTTTTAGAGTTGTCAAATCATGCCGAAAGAAGTTATGTGAAATAAGGGAAACTTGAGAAAATTGCAAATCATTTTCAAGATATCGAATTAAAGAACCCAAAACTTGATTTTATAATATAAAAACTTCAGAAAATTAATTAAAAATCCAGAGTTGTCGCTGTATCTCAAGGCAACATTACTGTTCTAGCTAGAATTGTCTTTAATAATGGAAAGCTATAAATTATATAAAAGTGAAATACAATTTAAAGAGTTTATGTGTGTCTCAAGTTTTAGAGTTGCCACTGTCCTGGTAACCCTTTTTTTCTGTGCCATACCGTATTATGATCTCGTATTACCATAAAACAGCAATATTTTTGCGTAAGAAAAAAGTGTCAAAATTAATTTACGAGTTTATTTGTTTAACCCTCTCGCCCCTTTTCGGGCACGTCCCCGTCACAATGGGTTAAACTATGCACAGAAGAAGGAAACTTAAGAACCTCGTAGTAAATTAAAGGAAAAAATCAAGCAAAAGCAAATGCATTTGCATTAGCATTTTTCACCATTTCCATATCCATTTCCCAGCTAGTAACGGTGAAAAACTGACAAAAAAAACAACGAGTATAATTTACGAGCTGATTAGCCCATGAATATTTACGAAGTCTATAAAGAAATCCCAAAAAAAAAGGCGCACAAAATACACAAAAATATTTATGCCAAGTAATCAGCTAGAGCGTTGCGAAAGATTTAAAACTAAGGGAAGAAGGGAAGAGGGAAGAAGAAACAAAGGGTTGCAATTTCAAGAACTACCGACACGGGATCGTCTTCAGTATCTATGTATCTACGTATCTTCGTATCTGTATCTATGCGCTTCCCTGTCACTGTAATTATTCAAAATGTTTGAAAATTTATGTATAAATAATGCACAGAAAATGCAAATTGCCTGCAAATGCTCTGGGAAAAGTCGTAAGGACATCGAGATCGTTGATCGTTGGCAGGACAAATGTGCTAGATATTTTTCTGCTAAATCGAATTCGTCCTTTTGTGCGGCAGCGTCTAATCCTTTTGACTTTGTAGGGTGCGAGTAAGGCAGCAGCCTGGCAACAAATGTCACAACTCGTATATGTCAAGGGGGAGGGCGAGTGCTATCAGCCAGAACGACTCACTGATACCCTGTAAGCTATGGCTGATTACTTTTTTTATTTCTATTGGAATCATCTAGTTAAATTTAAACTGAGAGGTAATTTGAATTTTTTTTAAATTTATAATGGTCTATAATTCATTAAACGGATTATATTTTACCAATTTTATCAGTCATTTATTTATTTTACATATTTTAAATCGAATTTTGTTTGACTTAGGATAAAAATTACAATTTAAGAAAATATATAAATGCAATTTCTTTATTTACTGGCATTTTCTTCCATAATTATAGAAGATACAACTCTATTTCGAATAAGTATACAGGGTATTTAACTTACGAAATCAAACCTAATTAATATGTATTTCGATTTTTGTGTGTCTTTTTCTTTCATTTCATCCACAGAGTGTGATCATGTTAATGTTTCGCGAGGAGAAGAGCCCCGAAGATGAGATAAAGGCCTGGCAATTCTGGCACAGTCGTCAGCATTCCGTGAAGCAAAGAATCTTGGATGCAGGTGCGTAAAGCCAACGAATGAACTCCAACAGCGACTGTCCGTCTGTTTGTCAGTGTGTGTGTGTGTGTGCACAGTGGCCATTGTATAAGATTTCTAGCCGTAAATTGTTGGTTTTTATTGAGCAAAGAGCCAAGTCAGATCGGTTGAGCGGGGGTAACCAGAGACTCCGTTCCAAGTTATGACATTGATAAACGCGCAATGCGTTCGGGTTTGTTTGATTGCAGATAATCTGGCTACCTCTCGCACTCCCTCGCTCTCTCTCTCTCTTAGTGAGCTGCAGCTGGCACTGCTTGTTGTGTTGTTGTTGCATCCTGTTGCGTTGCCTGCCCCATCAGGCATAACTCATTAGGCACTTGTCACAGAAGTTTTCCTTAATTGTTAAATACAAACGAAACGACACGATGCAATCCAATGCAATACAATGCGTTCCAATACGTTCCACTGCAATGCTCTCTCCGCTCTGCGCTCAGTCGCTCGCTTACTCTCTTGATTACTCTCTTACGCACTTTGCTCTGATTTCTTCTATTTGCAGACACTAAGAACTCGGTTGGTCTCGTTGGCTGCATTGAGGAAGTGTCGCACAATGCCATTGCCGTCTATTGGAATCCGCTCGAGAGCTCAGCCAAGGTAAGTTCCAAAGTTATTTCTATTTCACCCCACCTCCCCCTACTCCTGCTACACGCTGTATGGTGTCAAGTGTAAAAGTCGCCATTTTGTTTGTGTGGAGCGCCGCCTTAATTTAAAAAGAAATATACAAAAAAAAAAAACAAATGTAAACAAAAGCGAAACGAGACGGCAAATAAATGACCCACGTCCCACTCTCTCCCCTTCATAGCCACCATCACTCGATTGCGCTCTCACACTCTGTGCATGTATTTGTGTTAGTGTGTGTTAGTGTGTGTGCAAGAATTAATTTGTGATTTATTTTCAATTGCAAGTACAACGCAAATTATTCAACGCGCGTCGCGTTGCGCCAGTCACCTCTATGGCCATCTCGCTTGCACTTGGGCGACAGCCATCTCGCTTAGTTTCTTAGCTTTATATATGTAGGTACAGTATGTAGCAGTATGTATGTTGTTGTTTTGCTTTATTCAAAAGAATAATTTATGCATTTATTTATTTATGACACTTGGTTTTAATCACCTGCCTCGACAATTTTCAGTCCGTGTGTGTGTGTGTGTGTGTTAGATTTTATGAGCGGGGTATATTGCCACAGTCAGAGCCAAAGTTAATACCAGCTACTAGCACTAGTCTGAGCTCCCAGCGCGTTTAATTTAGCAATTATCAGCAATTTTAATCGACTCAAATATTTGCAATTCTATCGAGCGCCGAAGCGGCAAGCGCCGTCGGATTACGTATACGCCCCGCTGCAAGCGCCAAAACCAAAACCAGCGAACAGCGAACAAACCACCGCAATCACCGCAAACCACCGCAACCACCACCGAACAGCAATTACAATTGCACCGCAGATGCATACTGAACGCTTAGATTAAAGCTCCGCCCAACAACAACAACAACAAAAGCAATTGCAATTGCTTTAGCGACGGCAAATATCAAATATCAAATTTCAATAGCTGCAAAGTTATTCCTGGCCATGTGCTTGACTGCCAAATACCCTGTAATGTTTTTTTTTAATATGTCTAAGTTGTATCTAGATTATACTCATACATGTGAATAAATGTAAGCGCCTTTTGAACGCAATGCACGACTATATGATACCCTATAATGCCTTTCACTAGTTATGTCTGCTTTTTTCTGTTGAGCTATAGTAGAAATAAGTTGATGGATACAATTCCACTTTTAAACACCCTGGAGCTAGTTTATAGAGCTGATAAAAGCTGTACACAACTTATAGATACCTCGTTCGTTTATTGGCTAGATATTTTTGTAAGTTTTATCTATCAATTTAGGTTAGTTAGATTTCAATTCCATAGCTTATGTATAGCAAGTACGGTATACCCGACCATGACACTTTACAGGGTATATACAATTTGATATAGTAATGTGATTGCAATTGCACTGATTTTAACATTTATTTCCTTTTTTTTTTGGTTTTTGTCAAATGCATTTTTTTTTACTACTTATTTGTCAAATGGCAAGTTCAGTGACTTGTGTCAAATTGGTAAGCAGTTATTAAATTGGCTAACAGGCTGACAGGATGGCTTGGCTGTGTTGGCCAATTGCGCCTGGCTGTGTTGGCCATAAGCGCAATCTTGACTGCATTTTCGATACGCGCTTTTTATTTTACAAATTGTTTACGCGCTGAGATTTAAATCCAAAAAAAAAACACATCTATAAAAATCGCCAGAGACATTGAGAGAGAGTCGACGACTGTCGCGTCTGTCGCGTCTGTCGCGTCCGTTGCCTGTTGCAGTTGCAGACGCAGCGGCCGCATAATGTCGATTTCGTTTTATGCCGTTAGGCAGCAACGCTATCTACCCCCCCACCCTCCTTTCCCCCTCCCCAGTGACTGCCGCACGCATCTGTTATTGCCTTTCCCAGCGGTGGCGGCGTTGGCAGCAGCAAAAGCAGCAACAACAAAAAGGAATATAATGTATATATATAAAACTTTCGTACGCACTGACACGCAGGTGCTTGCCACACTGCTTGCCGCACTGCTTGCAACTCCCCTCTGGCTGCAACAACAGCCACCGCCTTGGTCTCTGTCGCTGTCTCTGTCTGTCTCTCTCTGTCTGTCTCGCTGTCTGTGTCTCCTCTTATATGGTACGCGCCCGCTAATTATTCACATTAAATACTGCTCCACGTCCAACAACAGCAGCAACTGCGACGCTGACGTCGACTGCGCGGCGACTGCGACAGCGACTGCGTTGCACTTTTACCATTAAGATTGTTTCCTTTGGTATTTTTGCGTTGATGGATTTTCTACTCTTTTTTTTTGTTGTGTTTGTCTTTGGCTCGTCGCATCTGGCTTGGACATGCTTAAAATGCCTTTAAACACACACACACACACACACTTGCACACATACACACACACACAGAGTGCGACTTGAAGTCTGTCGCTGAGCAACTGAATCGAAGTCGCAAAAAAAAAAAATGCAGAGAAAAAAAAAATGAATTGGATGCGTTGCAAAAGTCAACTGGCCAAACCAACTCCCCTCCAACCTCTCTCTCTCTCTCTCGCTCTCCATATCACTGTCTCTCTTCAGCTCCCCTCTTCCTCTCTCTCTCTCTCTACTGCTCAGTTATTGCCACAGTTCGGGCTGGTCCTCTGTGTATTGCCTTGTTATTGTCTCCAGCTTCCATTGGCATTGCCATTGCCATATCCAACTCTATATCATCCCCGCCTTTTGTTGTGCGTGTGCGTGTATGTGTGTGTGTGTGTGTGTGTGTATGTTTGTGCGTGTGTTGGAATGTTTTAAACTGTCGTGGGCATAAAGAGGACATCGACTTAATAGAGAGAAAACAATTGCTTCTAATAACAGTCGCAGTCCATGTTGAAACTCCGTCTGTCCGTCCGTCTTCAATCGCAAAACGCATTCATCGTCTGTCAATTTGCACTTTTTGTTGTCGCTTTAATTTCTTTTTTATTTCATTTCAATTTATCATTAAGCATTTGATTTTTCTTTAATTGTTTCACATTATTTGTCGCAAATACTTACACAACTTTTTTTTCGTATCTTCACAGATCAACATTGCCGTACAGTGCCTCAGCACGGATTTCAGCAGTCAAAAAGGTGTCAAGGTGAGTTCAACTTTCAATTTACTTTTTTTTTTTTAAAATACCATAAAAAATAATTAATTATTGAACTAAATTATAGAAAGCGCAGGTAAGCAGGTATCGCAAATAAGAGTTTTGAGTCGGAAAAAATGGAATTATTTCAACTTTTTATTTTCAACTTTTATTTTTAATTTTTATAACATACATACATTTAAAAATTTGCTTTATTTTCAATTTTAAAAATTGGAAATAAGAGTTATGGTTTAACATTTAAATAAACATTGAAGATATAACTTATTATAAAAATAAAAAATAAGTTACTTTTTAATTTTTTTTACAAAAATCAGCAAATAATTCTTATTTCATACATTTTTTTCCATAAAATTTATAATCGTTACGATCTCTGAAAGAAAGTCAAGTTATACTGCTAGCCAACAACAAAACCATTCTGTAGACTTGTTTATCTTTTAATAGAACTATCATTAGTAGTAACCATTAAGTAAAGTTGTTGACTCTCATAGATCTTAGTTGATATTAAATATTTATCGAAATCTAACACCTTCTGTTTTCAGTATGCGATAGTTTTAACGATAGCTAGAAAAATCTAGAGCTAAACATTATTGAAGCAGAGCAATTAGAACGCCTCCTTCTATAAATCCACTTGAAAAGATATAAGAAAATCAAGTATCTCATTAAAAGAAATCAAAAAATGTTAAGAAATCAAAATTTCATAATTATGGGTGCCACAGAAATCGCTTTCGCTTGAATTTCACTGGAATTTGTATGAAATTTAAGTGAAATTCAAGCGAAAGCGATTTCTATGGCACCTACGAATATTTAATTTTGATTGTAGGTCTAAAAGTTAAAAGTTTCTATATTAAATCACAAATACAGTCCACAAAACAAGTTAAAATTGAAGCGCAGCCAACTTAATAAGCCCAACAATGCCCAATGCTGCCAGATCGCTGAAATAAACTGAATTTCGTGTAGGTTTTCACAGGAGAGATGAAATTGTAAGCATTGGGCTACATAAACACCTGTGCCTACAAATTACTGGGTCTGCTCGAAGGGGCGTTACCCCTAGGATCTCTAACCGTATTACACACTTAATCACATAGTCATAATACCCGTGTGGCAAGGCCAACATCATAAAAAAAAGAAGAAGACGAAGAAGAAGTAGAAGAAGAAGAGGGAGAGGACACAGAGGGGCAACAGCAAAAGCAACAGCCAGCGGCGATTGTCATTTGTGAGCTTTGCTACAGTTCTTACTGGCTCTGGCAAAGTTTACGTAGGTAGAAAGACACACAGTTGTTGTTGTTGTTGTTATGGTTGTTGTTGCTGTTGTTGCTGTTGCTGTTGCTGTTGTTGCATCCTCTATATGTTGTAATGCGTACCATTAAGTTGATATTTCATTGACAGAAACACAGAGCACAACTCTTGACTTCGACTTCGAGAGTTGGACTGCAAATTGTGACAGCTACAGTGAAGCCTGACTAAAATGGCAAGCGCAGTTAGTCTAAGCATAAGCTCGTACACTGGAAGTAAAAAAACATTCAAGTTGAACATTTTTGATTTTATCATGTTTTTTTTTTCTAAAAGTCATATTTATAATTCTCAATTTTATCATTATTTTTTAAGTACTTTTCAGGATTTAACTATTAAATTAACAAAATAGGCGAATAAAATGGCAGCCAATCAGGATTGATATAATTAAGAAAGCCGAAAATATTTAATTTTATTGAAAAAATTCTTATTTAGCCTAGAAAATCAAAATATTGGCGAAGAAAGCATTGTTGAAATCGTACTTGATTTGATTTTTTTAGCTGAATACCGTATTCTTTTTTTGTGTATACTAATTATGATTTCATTATAATATTTACCTTGATATTTATCCTTCTCTCTCTCTCTCTCTCTCGTCTCATGTTGCAGGGTCTGCCGCTGCACGTACAAATCGATACGTTCGAGGATCCGCGAGATGCGACGGTCTTCCATCGGGGCTACTGTCAGATAAAGGTCTTCTGCGATAAGGTAAGTGATTTCAATTTCACAATGTTGCAGCGTGCAACGTGCAACGTGCTGCACTAGCTACCACATACTCGTACGCATACGAGAGAGAGAGCACATAATAATTACGCAGCACACACAGCTGCCACGTGCAACAGGTTGAATGAGTTGAGTTGAGAAGCAAGCTAACTAAAAGACGTCCAAGACGTGACTTGAGGCACTGTTGTTGTTGTTGCCACTTGTCGCTGACTGCTTTTATCGAATTGGGGGCAACTGCCTGTTGCCTGTTGCCTCTGTTGCATGGATTGTCCCTACATCAAGTCTGACTTTGACTCTGACTCTGGGCTCAGGTGGAAAGCGTAACGCGTACAAAAGTAAATGGACAAAGTCAGCGGTTCGAGCTCTGTCTCCAATTCCTTCCATCTACACTCTTCTTCTCCCTAACCCTACCTCTACCTCCAGTGGACACTGATTCCCGGCATCATCCATCCATCCTTTCGCCATGTGCCCATTGCCCTTGTTTTTAGCATCGTTTCGCCTTGGTCTTCCTCTGTGTTTTTTTTTTTTTTTTTTTTTTTTGATTTTATGCTTTATGCGAACCGTTTCGAACCCGAACCCTTCACTTTTTCTCCTTCTTCTTTTTTTGGTTTCATTTTTTATTTTTCGAGCTTGATGTGCTTTATTAATAAATCATTTCGTGGATTTCCAATTTAATTTTCTCATATCATTACACTTCTGCGCTTCTCCATCCATCCCAATGGACATGGACATGGCCCGAAGTTCCAACTGCTTCGACTACCTTTTATTGTACTCGCACTCAGTGCCCTACACTGCACTACACCCGTCTCTCTCTCTCCCCCTCTCTCTCTCTTTTATTCTGCCCTACAACTTCCATATCGGTTTGCCCCATTCCCATTCCAAGTCTCCCAGGCGTGTGTTTATCGGTAAATGTATCAATTAAATTTCGCGGTACCAGCTTATTTTATGGCTATATACCGATTGTCTCCTCCTCCTTCTTTTATTTACCGCACATTTCTCTCTCATTCTCTCCCAGTTTCCTTTTTCTTGATTTCACTGCATTTGCAATTCGGTTGCAATTACCGCATTTTGCCACCTTTTTTTTGTATTTTGAGGGGAAACAACACAAAAAATTTCGCATTGCTATTTTATTGTTGATCGCAGTTGATTAAAATCATAAGTAATCGTCATTTATTACGGGAATAAATAAGAAAATTAATATTATAAAACGAGCTTTAAATATCTTAAACTGTTTTTTTTATATACATATATACTTATTTTAGCTCTAGTGGAAGTGGCAGAATTTTAATGATTGCAGCAAATTTGTGACGAACAATATTCAATTTAACATTTAAATTATTTTAAAAAAAGTTTAGCATTCGGCACTGCGCAAAAAAAGGTTTTTTTTATTAGGTAAGAAGAATTGGGAAGCTTTAGCGCAATGTGCCGAGTGCCAAACTTTTTTTTTCAAATAATTTAAATGTTAAACTTAATATTGTTCGTCACAAAATTAGATATTAGAAATTTTGAGGATTGGAAATGTTTTATTCACTAGACTGTTCCTTGTAAAGAGGTTTTTTTATATTAGTTAAACTTGGAATAGACCTTGAAAATAATAGAAGACATTTTTATACATAACTTCTAAAAATTTTGCGTTGAAATAAATTATTTCTTTAATTTTTTAATACACATTATTGTCGGTTGCATCTCAGGTCATAACATTTTAATTTCTGAAACATTATTGACCCTTGAACCTTAATACATAGTTAACTAAAGATCATTTAGTTTCTTTGCTGAAAAAAAGAACTTAATGTTTAGCATTAAGTTGACTATATTACTAGGAGCTTCAGTCTAAGAACGCTTTTTGGGTGTTTCCTTTTCGTCGTAACTGTTAACACAAGCAGCGTGGTGAAAGTTAATGTCTATGGAATCTACGCAGCTGGAATTTATCGACAGAAGAAATAAACCAAAAATAAAAAAGAGACTTAAAAAAAATACCAAATTGGCATATCGAAAATTGCGCTTAGTAATCGATGTGGCTATCGCTGCGCCAAATGTGCACTGCATCTCCCCCTCCCACTACCCCATCTCTCCGCTCTCCAACACTCTACACTCACCAACGCACACACACACACTCAGTTGCTCGATTAACAAGAAGAAAAAGAAGAAGAGACAGCAGCAGCAGCAGCAAAGATGGAGTTGCAGATGAAGAGCAAGCGACGTCGGCAGCGACGTCAACGTCGACGTCGACAGCGACGTGCATTGACCGCGATTGGCGTCGATTCGAGACGCTGTCTGCGCAACTTTGGCGATATTTTTGCCAAGATAAAATAAAAGTATGTAATAAAATACAGTTATTTACATGCAGAGCCAAAGAGAGGGAGTGAGTGAGAGAGAGCGAGAGAGAGAGAGCAAGATGTGATGTACAGCAAATGCGCTCTAGGCAACAATTTTGTAGTTGTGATAAGCGAAGCGAGAGCAACAGTTGAGTGAGCGGAAGAGGGAGGGGAGACATAAGAAGAGGGAGAATAAGATGGAAAGGTAGAGAGGAAGAGAGGGGATCTATACGATATGTAGGCAGATATGAACATCCTTAGACTTGTATAACTTCAAAGCACATAAAAAAATTAACAACAGAGCAGAAGCAAAAGGCGTAGAAGAAGAAGAAGCAACAGCAGCAGCAACAACAACAACAGCAGCAGCATCTGTTGCAAAGGAAAAGCTCAAAGAGTACAGGGGCGTAGCAAGGGGAAGGGGGTAGCAGGGGGGAGGTTGGTATATATCACTTCCTGCGCCTCAATTGCTTGATTTTTAATTACAAATGCAAAGTGCAGCAGCAGCGGAGCAACTGGAGAATCTGTTTACACGCAAACTAGCAATCAGCATGTGTGTGTGAGTGTGTGTGTGTGTCTGTGTGTGTGTGTGTGTGACGCTCACTCAGTCACAAGCAATCAAGCAGCAAAGCAACAACAACAACAACTGGGCAGCTGGTCAGGTGGGCAATTGACCAGCTTGGCAAACTTAGCCAAGAGCTTGCAACTGCAACTGCAACAACTGCAACGACAACATCAGCAACAACAACATCAGCTTTGCAATGGTTTGGGGCGCCGCCGCGTATTATTTATGATGTATGCATATTTATGCGGCATCTCCTAACTATTTTATAATAATATCTCTCTCGCTCCCTCTCTTTCTGCCATCTCTCTCGCTCACTCGCAAGTTTATTTGATGCTTTTTGGGCGCTGACCCTAACGGTGCTAAAGCCTGGCGAATGCAACAAGTTGCAGCAGCAGCAGCCGCGTTGGTGGCAAAGCAACAACATAACGTGTTTCTTGCTTCTACCCCGTTGCTCGTGTAGATCCAGGGTATATTGCATTCGTAACAGTCAAGAAAATGTTTAATTTCATTATTATCAATCATCCAACTCGGATAAATATCACGGAATCTATGAATGTTTTAGGTTTTTAGGTAACGCAGTAAAAATGCAGTAATCTGTATACCATTTGAGTTTAAAAAACTTAAAAATTCCTTTCTGAAATTTCATGTAACAGTCAAGAAAAGTTTCACCATGCCCACAGTTTTCCAAGATAGTTTTCCATTTTATTATTATCAATCATCCAACTTATTCGCATTCAGTTCGCATAAATAACACGGAAGTTATGGCTGTTTTAGGTTTTTAAGTAACGCAAGCGCCTAAATATATGCAGTAATTTTTATACTATATTAGTTTAAAATACTCAAATGTGACTAAAGCTCGAAAACTTGAAATAAAATAGGGACCAATGGCAACTTGCCTTAAATTTAGGAAATAATATTGAAAAGAAGCAACAAAATTTTGTGTTTCTGAAAATTTAATAAGTATTTTTCTTAAATTAACGTCGTATTTTTTCCAATTTGTAAAGACTTTTCTTGTTCCTGTGGGAATAAAATACACAAAAATTTAACAATTTAGTAAATTTATGTTTAATATTGATAAGAAAAGTTGTTGTCAACATTAGAAACAATTTCTTAATTTTTTTAGGAATGTGAAAACATAATTTGTTGTATATTTAAGTTGTGTAACGGGTATCTCATAGTCGGGCTGTGACTTGTTTAACTTTTGCATTACAACAGCAGCATCAAACGGCTGGCAACAAACAGTTGAGTGTTGTCTGCCACAGGCTGTGGCAGGCTTATGGCACTTGCAGCACGATACACGAATTTAATTAATAATAATAAAAAAAAAGAAAAGAAAGAAACAGCGAATTTGCGGCAGCAATAACCAAAATGTGTGTGCATCCCATGCATTTTGATTGATTGCTAATTACACACAGACACACACAGACACACACACACACACACACACATAGACAGCTGCAAGTTGCCACCTGGTGTTGCCTTGCGCAAGTCAAAGTTAAAGCCGTCTTTAAAAACTTAAACTCCCTCAGCTGCCCACTCGCCCTGTCCCTGTCCCTGTCCCACTCTCTCTCTCATAGGCACATAAACTCATACTCTACCTTTCTCTATCTTTTGTACAGGGTGCGGAGCGCAAGACGCGGGACGAGGAGCGACGTGCGGCAAAGCGCAAGATGACAGCAACTGGACGCAAGAAGCTGGATGAGCTCTATCATCCGGTGACGGATCGCTCCGAGTTCTATGGCATGCAGGATTTGGCCAAGCCGCCGGTGCTGTTCTCGCCCGCCGAGGATATTGAGAAGGTAACAACAACAACAACGGCAACAATTGCTAGTTGCATGCCACAACAACCATATGAACAACAACTCAACTCAATTGCTTGTGCCCCACAGAGCTTCTATGGCCACGAGACTGACTCGCCGGAACTGAAGGGCGCCTCACCGTTCTTGTTGCACGGCCAGAAGGTTGCCACGCCCACGCTCAAATTTCACAATCATTTTCCGCCCGACATGCAGACGTGAGTAAAAATCGTCCTTTCCATTTTTAAGCTGATCCTATTATATCGAATTATAATTAATTAACATATTTTCTATCTCTCTCTTTTGTATCGCTTGTCTCTCTCAGTGATAAGAAGGATCACATATTGGATCAGAGTATGTTAACCAGCACACCCATGTCCGACTTTGGGCCACCGATGAAACGCGGAAGGATGACGCCACCGACCACGGAGCGTGTCATGTTGTACGTGCGGCAGGAGAACGAGGAGGTCTACACGCCCCTTCATGTGGTGCCGCCCACCACAATTGGCCTGCTCAATGCGGTAAGAACTAACTGAGAATCGAACTGTTGAAGTTGAAGATTAAGTGACCCAGCATGTGTCCCTATCCAAACGTAATATCCCTACCAAACTCAACTCACTCTAAAAAATCAAAGATTTATATTAAAAACAAAGCTCTAATAACGTCTGTAATTTTGTTCATTTTGGTCTAAATTGGTCAATAAATTAAAAAAAAAAATAAAAATTAAAACGAATCAGTTTCAAATTCACAATCCAAAATGTGCAAATCCTAAAGATGAGTTCTCTAAACAAAATACGCATAATACCAACTAAAGCATTTTCTAAACCAAAAACCAACTCCATTTCAATATCGTAATTCATATTAAAACCAATGGAAATTATAATTATAATAATACCAATCAATAATAATAAGAGACTTTAAATAATATCGATCGCTGAACTTGATCACCATTTGTTTAACAAAATGTTTTACTTCAAATATATTTTGAATATTTTTAATGAAAATCGTATTTGTAGTCGAAACTAATTGATGCGTCGTAACCATGTCTCATAAAAACAGTTGTAAACCTCATCAAAACCAACAAATACCAAACACATCAGTAGCTCTGATTCAACCAATTTATATATATATATATATACTATATGTACATATATATCTATTCATATATAACTACACTTAACACACAATGCAATGTGACACAAAAATAGAGTTGGGCGAAAGCAATATGAACAATTTCCAAATTTAAAAAAAATAGATTGTACATAAAAAATGAACAAAATCACAAGCACACACAAGAGTTATAAGAGAAATATTTTAGTTTTCCAGTTAGTTTTGATCCACTCTCTCTCTCGTTACTCCGTTTACTCGTAACTTGCTACTCGTTACTCGTAACTTGCTACTCGTTACTCGTAACTTGCTACTCGTTACTCGTAACTTGCTACTTGTTACTCGTAACTTGCTACTTGTTACTCGTAATTTGTTACTCGTTACTCGTAACTTGTTACTCGTTACTCGTAACTTACTACTCGTAACTTGCTACTCGTTACTCGTAATTTGCTACTCGTTACTCGTAACTTGCTACTCGTTACTCGTAACTTGTTACTCGTAACTTGCTACTCGTTACTCGTAATTTGCTACTCGTTACTCGTAACTTGCTACTCGTTACTCGTAACTTGTTACTCGTAATTTGCTACTTGTTACTCGTAACTCGCTACTCGTTACTTGTTACTCGTAACTCGCTACTCGTTACTTATTACTCGCTACTCGTTACTCGCTACTCGTGCAAACACAAAACAGACAAAACATCATATTTCTCTCGTTTCTCAATTGCAGATTGAAAACAAATACAAAATCTCAACAACGAGCATAAATAACATTTATCGCACAAATAAGAAGGGGTAAGTAAGGAAAGCAGCTCTGTCAAGTGCTATACTACACTACATTACACTACACTACACTACACTGCACTACACCACAACACACTACACTACACTACACTACACACACAATCACCAGCACCAACACCAGCAACACCATCATATCAAAAATTAATAAACAACAGTTTATCACACGCTCATTCTGTAGTTAAGCATAAAAAAAACTAACTTCTGGGCATGGTGTGCGATATGAACCGACGATATAATACTCTATCTATCTCTCTCTCTCTTTATATCTCTCTCTTTCTCCTGCTTATGCCTGAGCATATTACTTATACTAGTGTTATTTGTTCTATTGCAGGATTACGGCGAAAATTGATGATGATATGATATCCTTCTACTGCAACGAGGACATTTTCTTGCTGGAGGTGCAACAAATCGAGGATGATCTGTACGATGTCACGCTCACAGAGCTGCCCAATCAATAGTTGTTGCTCTCAAAAATCTACAACACCCCAGACACACCCCCACCCCCCAAGACACACACACACACACAAAATGTGGACACAATTTTTGCTAACAATAAAAGTTGTTTCAATAAGCCATTTTTTATATATATATATAAAAACATAAGTTAGAATTAGAATTATATATGTATGTATGTATATCGATAAATGAGAACTAAACAAATATCGAACAATCGGCAATCAGCAGCGATAACAATGATACCGTTAGCTGGGCTGTATTTATTATGTATGTACATTAATTATATGCATGATATTTGTTTATTTTGTTTGTTTAGTTATTTTAGTAACATTGAGATTACAACAATTCTTTAACAAATTTCAAATGCTGTAATTAAGTGAAATTATCAGAGACACATCAGATATCAGATAGATATATGTATCGAAATCTAAATATACATCTTTAATAATTCTTAAGTAAATTACAAACAACAACAAGAATAGAGTGCAAAATGTCTGTCCAGTAAAATATAAGTTCGTTTCTTTGCTCCCGTTTTAGACCATAGGTCCCTCCACCTTTAACCCTCTATGCCCACTACTATATCTCTTTATATATATATATATTATAACTGATAAATCAAGCTAATACATTGTACTCGTCTTAAGACATTTTTTATTATATTTGTTAAATATACAAACAACAAAAAAAAAATTGTAATATTTAAAAACAAAAAAAATCCAACTCAATCGTTTGTTCTACGCCCACGACCATGCCCACACCTACGCCCACGCCCTATTGCCCTTTGACCTTGTTATTTGTGGCTATACCGCATATATACATATATTATGTAATGTTGAAATATCTAGGATCTCTGCTAATCGAAAACAAGGAAAGAAAGAACGAACACTAAACGAAATTAATTAATTCATTAATTAATCTGCAATGTTTGCTTTCAAATGCCTAGAACAAAAGAAGAGAAAGAAAAAGAGAATATAATCATAAATAAAGAAATTATGAATTGTTAAATGAAATGCTGAAAAACAACAAACAACTCTTTAAAGTAATTAAATTTTAGTTATTTAAGTCGCTCTGCAATAAAACATGTTGATACAAATCTTAATTAAGTTCAAGTTAAGCTAAAAACAAAAACTAAAACTAAAAATGGAAAAAAAACAAACAAACAAACAAAAACAATTGTGTGCATTTGTTGTAAAACAAAAAAAATCTACAAAATAATCAACGAAATGAAAATGGTTGATATAAAAATTAAAAGTAAAAAGAAAAGAGAAGAGAAGAGAAGGAAAAGAAGAAGTAAGAAAAGCACCAGAGAAAACGATGAGACAAAATCTGAACAAATCTGAAGTACATAAAGAGATAATAATATTATTAATAATTATACAATTATGCATATCATGCATATATAATAAAAAGTAATAATAATTTAATAATATTAAACAGCATATACACATATACACATATATAAATGACATTTGTGCGTTTACAATCTTTGTTTGCCATAATTAACAGCTTATTTAATTTAATTAACAATTGTTTTATTCATTTTTTACAATTAACTCGAGTTAAATTTAGAGAAAAGCTGGAAAATTTCTTACTTAATTTTGCTTTCCCACGAATACTCCGCATCAATTGCTACAATCTTGAACAGAACAGTACACGGTTCAATGCTCAATATTTTATTACATATTATAATTTGTTTATAAACATTTACCCCCTACCCCTTTACTCAACCCTACTCTACCCCCTTTATACATTTGTAAGCAACAATTTCAATATTTTCCAATTTTGTCATCTTTTCGGTGTTGTACATCACAATTTGTTTTTAGTTGTAGTCTAAAAATTGAAGAAAACATTAAAATATACAAATATATATAAATAAAAATACTTATAAATGAGAAGAAGAAGTAGAAGAAGAAGCAGTAAAAGAACAACAAAAGATGAGAGAATCGAATATCTTGCCGAAATGTTATAAATCTTTATGTTTAGTTATATAGTTGTAGTTGATAAGTTTTATGCTCTTTCTATAATACATATATATGCATATACATATACATATACATATATATATTTAAAAAGCCAATAATTTATTTTTTGTTACCTGTTGGAAACGATTCCGCGAAAAATAGTAAAAGTTAAACTGAAACTGAGAACAAGTGAAATGTATGCACGGAACTTGTGAACTTTTTTCTAAAACAAATTGTACAATATTATCATAATGAATACACAAAATTTAAATAAAGAACAAAAAGTAAATATTAAATTGCGTTCAAATCTTTTATGTTAACAATATCTACAGAAAGAAATCTTGGCGCGATTCGAAGTTTAAAGGCGCTTACATTGTAAATGGAAAATAATAATAGTAGGGCGCTCCATAGATGCTAAAATATGCTATATAAAATATGATAAATAAATATTTATGCAAATTGACAACGTTGTGGTACTTATTGGCGCGAGTGTGCTCTGAAAAAATTATTCCTCCACCTCCTGTTTTTAAATTTTTTTAATTGATTTTTGAAATATTCAAATTTTTCAATTTCATACATGCTCGATGCAACAACATTACAATATCTACACACAACAGAATATGCGTATCATACACCACCCCTGTTAGCTGACAGCATGTTAACAGTTAGACTACAGTACGCAGCACAACAGCATCCCAGCGCCACAGCGTTGCCAACTTATTAGCATATGTTAATTTTGGAGAAAGCTAAATGCCGCCGCAGGCAATGAATGTTAGCAACAGGTCGCCCACATGTTAATGCTTAACAGTGTTGGAGCGAACAGTATTTGCATTGCCGTTGCACTTGAGACTTGTTGCTATAGCAACAAGCAACAACGTTGGCGCTCTCTCTCTCTCTCTCTCTCTCTCTTGCGCTCATGCAAAGCACTCTCGAACATGTCAGTTTCGGCTGTTTATCATTTCAGTTTTAGTTTCTCTTTTTTGCCTGTGTTGTTGGAGCGACCAGACTTAGTGCAAGTATGTTACAGTTAGTTACATTAACTAGTACACAAAATAAAACGGAAATTATACGTAAACGTAAATATTTTTACGGCTGTTGGCACTTAAAACTTCTCAGTTCTAAGTACACACAACTGTTGTCGCAAGTCGAGACAGGCCTGATTTTTGTGACAAACAAAACAAATCAAGTGTCCACGTGTGACAGTGTGTGCGTGTTTGTGTGTGTGTGTTAAGATAAGATCCACAGATGATCTCTAATGTCAGCCGTATGATGCTAGAACTGATTATAATTATGAGCAAGACTCATCCATAAACAACAGTTAACATTTTTCGCTTGGCAAGTGAAAAGCCATACGGCATTTCCACTTCTCAGTTCTCTTCTGCGTGTCTTTCGCGCCGGTTGTGAGTTAATAAACTGCTGCCACTGTCGGTGTCACTGTCGCTGTCCTTGTCTCGCCCCCGGCACTTGCACTCACACACGCACCACACACACACTGGGAAACACTCACGTTGCACTTTCAAGCTGTGGAATTTCGAATGTCTTGGAAAGCGACAACAGTTGTTGCACACGATAAACCGTTACACAAACGTCTCTTATCGATCCATTATTAACGGTCAACCAATGCAAATCGTCAACTAATTAATACAACAATACGAAGCTGAACCGAAGCAAATACAAGAATCAAAACAAAAACAACAATAACAACGATAACAGGTAAGCCTTAATTTCAAAGAACTTTAATAATAAATATAGTTTCTGGTGACTAACACTTTCCATGTTTACACGACAGCTAAAATAGGTTTAAGCTATTTAAGTTACACGTCAATTTTAAACAATTTTTACTGCGCTACAACGCAAGAACTTAAAAAAAATATACAGGGGTGCCACAGAAATCCTTTCCCTTGAATCTGACTCATATTTGTATGAAAGTTTATACGACAGCTAAAATAGGCTTAAATCATTTCAACTTACACGGCAATTTAAAACAATTTTTACAAAACTTTAATAATAAATATACTTTCTGGTGACTAACACTTGCCAAGTTTATACGACAGCTAAAATTGGTTTAAATCATTTTAACTTACATGGCAGTTTTCAACAATTTTTACTGCGCTTCAACGCAAGAACTGATTTAAAGAAAATAGCTCATTTTTTGTAATTCACGTTAAGATTTATCACTGCGCTAGTGACGAAAGCAGCACGAAAGCTGCGATTACAAAAAACCCTGTCTCCCATATATAACGGGCATATGACATACATATCTTGTAAGGGAACCAAAATAACCGACAGCTAAAAACATTTAAAAATATGGTTCTAAGATGACAATGATTCTGTCTATATTAACTTGGTAACTTATTAACTGTATATAATCTGTGAATAATGTACATGTAACATATTAATTATAAATGCTTGACCTTTGATATTATTATTTTTAGTATAGGATATATATGTACATATTCGCCGATCACTTTCAAATTCGATTATTTTATTGTTTGCTTTAATTGAAGCCCAATTAGACTCAATTGAAAGGGTGCCAGCAAGCATCAATAACTAATACAGTGCGAGTATCTGGGCTCCAGAGAGAAGTGCGACATTTCGATTGCGGGTTCAGGTTCTATCTATCAGTATAGCACGCGACTTTTGAATGGAAAGATTTTTCATTTTTCCAGTAATGACTGTTATTTTAGTAACGTTGTTGCACCGATTGTGACCATCTCATCTCGTGTTTGTCGCATCAGTTTTTTTTTTCGTTTTTCGTAATACCGCAACAATGATTGCACTATGTGAACGAAAAATGCAACAATTTTATTTATTTAACAATTAGTGAGAGCATTAATTGCTAATCTCTGTGATTGAAGTGGTTGCGCATGCTGAAATTGTCTATATTTATCATTTATCAACATTTATAATTACCTCTCACGTAATTTATGGATGCAACTTGTAGATACATGCATACGATATTGGGAAACAAAGTTCAAATCATGCTGTACAGAGAGAGGCTACATTCCAGCTTCCAGTTGGTAATGAGCTGTGCAACCTTTTCCAATAGTGGAAACTGTTCCCACTTCCCGATTCTCAGTTCCAGTTACAGTCACGGTCTGTTTGTATAACTATATAAATTATTTATATTTATACTACGAGTAGATTGTCTCTATTTAAATTTTGATTACTCAACTCAAATTCACAATGAAGCGGGCTAATTACTCAACTTGATTATGGAAGTTTTTCCAGAGTTGTTTTGTGGAATACAATTTTCTATTTATTAATTTGTAGAGTTAAAAAATGATTCATGCAGCATATACTTAGCATATTCAATATGTAATTATATGGCTTCACATTGTGAAGAGATACCAAAGATCATTTCGATGACTTGTGTAAATTGACTTTGGCTTTTATCTTGGCACACATTTCCCAATGTAATCAATATCGCGACCCAAACAAGCTCCTCAAAATGTCTTGCAACATTTGATCGTTTACGAACTGTTAACAAGACCTTTAAACAACTTTATTTCGTTGATCTTGTTTGCTTGTTTGTTTTCGTTCCTGTTCCCGTTTTCGATTTTCATTTCGGCAATTTTTCTTTGTTGTTGGCAATGATGACCGAGAATAATCACATTCACTGCTGATTGGCCAGAACATAAGTAAAGTTATTGCAATACTCTTTTTTATGGTATTTTGATTTTATAAGCAAATATGTAACACTGAATAATACAAATTAAAATCGAGTTAATTTTTTCGTATTACTTTGTATATGTACATATTAGATAATTTATTCAGACAGGCTAAAAGGGTATTCAATATTCGCTATGCCGCAAAAACCGCTTCACTGAGAGCGACGACATTGCATTTTAAGCTCGCTTAAAGCTCGTCATGCGATCAGCTGTGCTAAAAAGCTTTTACAACGGCACTGTGGAACTCATTCGCATTGGAATTTTCTTGCACGTGCCGAACATCCACTTGCAAAACAAACACGATCCACAATCTACATTTAGCAGATAGCCGCTCCTTAAGTTCCACAATTTTGTGGGAACCCATAAAGTACGTGATTGCCCAATTTTGTTATCTTAACAATTGGGGAAATTCAAATACAGCTAATTAGAAAATATTATCTTTATTTAAAAAGCATAAAATGTGCCAATTTCGTGCGCAATAAAAAATGCATTACAAAACCATAAAAACAAGACGTGCAAATAATATTAAAAAGGGAGAGAGAATCTCTTATCACGTTGGATAAAAAGTTGAAATCGTTCTGCGGCCCCCCCTAAAATGTCGACGTCCATGTGCATCAACAGTGTGGATTGTGAAAGGGGAAGAGAGTGAGAGAGAGAGTGGGACGAAGCGAAGTTAACCGCAAAACGTTGTGCTTTTAATCAAAAGTTTTATAGATTGGCGTCGTGCTTGAGGAAATTGTTAAATGCGCGCAAAGTAATTTCAATTTCAATTTTCAATGCGCTCGCGATCCGCAAGTCGCAAGTGAAGCGACCGTGGAGAGCGGCGAACTCTACACTCTCCCAGCAAACACACACACACACACACACACATACTCACTCACTTACTCGCTCTCTCTGTCTTTGTCTCTCTAGTTGGGCGAGCTTTGACTTGCGGCTTTTGCATGCCTTGCTTTGCGGTTGGGCGCTTTTCGTTTTGTGATTTCAGTTTTGAAGATCACTTTGCGTCGAGCGGTTCAACTTCGTTTGTGGGTGCGAATGAGAAGGGGCGACTGTGAGACAGATACACAGCGACAGACAGAAAGAGTGAGAGCGAAAGAAACGAAGGAGTCTATAATTAATTTGTGTACTTAATGCATTAACTAAAAATAATAAATTAAATCAAACAAAGCTGTGCAAAGCGAAGCTTTAACTTTAAGCAACACACGTCCATCGTCGATCAATCTTTAATACCGTTAACCAACATCAATGTCAAAATAAAAATAAAATAAAATACAAAAATCCGGGGTCAAAAGTGCTTGGCGGCTGATTAACGTTCAATAGAAGCTCGAAGCACACACGACACAAACAAAAAACAGCAAAGAGAAAAACGACAAAAAAAATAAAAAACAAAAGTGGGAAACGGCGCGAAACACGTTTTGTGTGTGTGTTTTCCAGAAAGAAGCGAAAAAACAACGCACAAATCAAATAACTGAAATTATTGTCGTAATCATTATTGTTGTTGTTGTTGTTATTGTTGGCCCCAAAATTAAATTTCAACAACAATAAATTGCGTTTAAACAGCAGGCGAGCAGAGAGCGGCAGAGAGAGAGAGAGACGGAGCTCAGCTCAGGGCCAGGCCAAAAACAACAGTTTAGACCAGATCAGAAGATCAGCTGCTCAGTGTTGTTGTTGTTGTTTCGTCATCAACTTGAACCTGATCTCAATCTCGGAAGCGTGTCAAGCTTTTGCTCTCTTACCAAATAAGAGCAAAAGCCACTAGCCAACAACTGACAACAACAACAACAGACAACGACGGACAACAACGCGTAATCCAAGTAGCCGTGACTTGAATCAACCACAACAACAACAACTCACACACGCACACACTCACACACACACAGAAGATGGAACGTTCGCGTAGTTGCAGCAATTTTGCAGTGGCAGCCACAACAGTTGCACAACTTCAGAATGAGCCGACGACGACGACAACACTTGCCACCAGCAGCGACAACTTGCCACAGAGCTGCAGCAACAACAACAATACAAACAACAACAACAACAACATGTCACACTTGCCACCCAACAAACCGTTACGCAAACGCCGCAAATTGCAGCGGCAACAAAGTGTGATCGTGGACGATGATGTCGATCCCGAGCTGATCTTGGCCATGGAATGCGAATGCGAATGCGCCTATGCCGCGGATCTGGAGGAGAATGCAGATGCCGATGCAGATGTGGATGTGGATGATGAGTTGCCACGTCTGTTGCCGTCACTCGCACGCCACTCTCTGCTCCTCGCCAACAATCGCTGTCTGCGGCACGAGGATTCCTTTGACTCCAATGCGAGCACGGCACCCGAGATGAGTCCACAGGCAGTGCGGCAGCATCGTTTCAGCAGCTTGCTGCTCCGCGACAGCTCCATCTCCATGCAGTCGGACTCGAGTCGTTACTCGAGCGTGGACAGTTTGCTGGAGTCACGCAAGCCGGATCCCGAGGCGATACTCATCAATCTGGGCTTTGGCCCCGTCGGCACCGATGACATGTTGTCCCGCATTCCCAAGCGATTCCTCAAGCCCTCCAAGGTGCCGGGCATCGATACGGAGGCGTTTGTCAAGCGCCTTCAGCTGGCCAGCTCCCTGGCGGACTCGAGTGCTCTCGGCTATCGGGGATTGACCTCCAGCTCCGATCAGCCGCCCTCCTCCATTGTGGCCAAGATCATGCAACGCTTCGAGGTCAACAATCAGCGCAAAAAGTCCATGGGCAACATTGAGCACACGATTCGCTGACAGTCTACATAATCTATCTATAAATATATATAAAATTGTTAAAGTATCTTTAGGCGGGGATTCCCCATTTGAGTTATATTGTCTTGTGATCGATCTTTTATCTTATCTTTTATCATGTATCAATTTAAGTTAGTCGTAAGCTAGCGGGGAATTCCCCTCATTGGATAATTGTCTTGTGATTTTGATCTTGTCCATTAGCTGTTAGTTATGCCGCGTACTTAGCAATGTATTACTGTACCTACCAATTACCGTTTGCCCATCTATATTTACCATATTTTCTAGGCCTAAGACTTGAACATTAAAAAACACATTTACAATTGAAGAAAGTTTACTCGTTTCATTGTCAGAAGATTAATTTGAATCGAAATCTGTTTAAATATTTACCAGAATTTTATAAACAGCAACTTATGTAACAGCTGTGAGTGCGCTGTTCACTAACAGCGCTGTCAACATGCTAACATTTTTAAGCTCAAGTTATTTAATTGCGTCTTTTATTGATTAGATTATTTTGTTTTCTTTATTTTACAGTCGAACTTCCCTAACTCGAATCACCATTATCCAAGAAAAAAGTTCGAGTTAGGGAGACTTCGAGTTAGGGAATTTTTTTTTTTAGTTTTTTAAAAGAAACTACAAATGCATTCAATCATAAATACATTTCAAATTGCAAATTTTTCTTGTTATTTTGAACAAAAAAGGATTCAAGTTTGTTCATGACCTGTTAATATTCTCAAAAATTGGTTTCTTCGTTCTTTTGCTGTATCCAGAAGAAGTTCCCGATTCAAATGTCATCATAATTAATATTTCACTTTTTAATATAATGAAAAATGTTTTTGCTGAGATACCACATTTTTCAGCAACTTTAATTTATTTGGTCTACTTTCAAATTCCTTAACTACTAATAAGTTTGAATATTTCCTTAAACATTTTTAAACATTTTAGTACACTGATGTGCTGACAAAGAAGTACATTTCGATCATCTTTCCTATAGCAATTTCACAAGCCTAAGTGATTGTTGATGCAATATTCTATCATATAACATCACCATATGTTAATGTACATCAATATTACGTATCAAAACGAGCCGGTAACAAAAGCATTAAAAAATTCAAACTTTATTGGGGATTTTCCCGAAAAATTCGACTTACAGAAGTACGGGCCAATATTTTTGTTCGAGTTACGGAGAAATTCGACTTATGGAAGTTCGAGTTAGGGAAGGCGATTTGTATGAAATTTGCTCAGTAAACGCTATTGCCACTCGATTTTGTTCGAGTTAGAGAAAATTCGAGTTAGGGAAGTTCGAGTTAGGGAAGTTCGACTGTATTTTGTTTTTAAATTTAGAAACCTTCGTCATAAGTAAAACAGAATAACAGCAACAAGTCAAAGCAGAAGGTGAAGCAGAAAAGAACAAACAAATTCAATTGCAAACTGTTAGATACATTTATACCCACAGTGGGTAACAGCTTATTTGACCCACTGCATATGAAACTGTTCGGATTTTGTGTGAATAAAAAACAAAATGTGTTTAAAAAATCTGCTCTTAAATTTGATTTATTAAATTAAAAGACAAATTTAGTACTATTGTATTTAAGAGTGGTGGGTCAAATAAGCTAAGACCCACTGTATGTTGTTTATTCTAATATTTCAAGGGCCTTCGATTGTCGTTAGGCATATCTAGAGAAATATGTACTTACATATATCTTATTGTTGTTGTTGTTGTTTGTTATCGAAAGTTAATTTTTGTTCTGAGAAATCTGGTTTATTATTAGCTCCATGACTTGGCGGCTTTTGGAAATAAACGAAAAAAACTATATAGAAAATATATAAATGGTGTTTGGAGGGCTAACAATACAAGTATTTGTTATACTTGAGTTGGTTTATTGATTTCAATTGACATTAATTGTTGCTGGGCCAAAACGTGTGCTTTCTGGGCTTGCCCGGTTTGAGTTTGAGAATTCTCATTTCGCAGTTGCCAGTTCGCAGTTCCCAGTTCCTGGTCCATAATCATCATCACGATCATAGCGTGTGCAATTGAAATGCCGCACAAAACCCATTTGAACCGTGTGACTTTTGCCTACACTTTTTTCTATTTCCAATTCTATTTGAAATGTAAACAAAGAGTCACAGTCGCAGTTTGGCTGATAGCCTGATAAGAATTCGCCCTGTATATATGTATGTATGTAAGTATATTTGTTTGCTTGTAACACCTTTGAAGGTGGCGCAGACAGTTCGGAAACAAACCCCAAACAAAAAGAGAGAAAGAAATGCAGCACATGACTCTGCCCAGATACTAACTGTACATGTATCTGTATCTTTAGCAGTTGCTGTATCTGTAGCTATTTGCCAAATTAATTCACAACACAAAACAGAATCCGATAAAAACTATAGCTAAAGAGATTTACATATGGACTTATTTACATACTGAAACATACATACATATGTACATATGTAAATAGAGTATCTCTCTCAGGTATCTCTTGTTGATTGGACTCTTTATTTCCTTTGATTTGTGGCAAGTTGCTAAGCTGGCAAGTTCAAGGCACGTTGCATAGACACACATATATTTAAATATATATAAATACAATGGTTTCTTCACAAAAATAAAAATAAACGCCCACGCCGGAAGCAAAGAAACCAAATCAACAATATACAAACAACAAAAGCAAAAACTGCGAAAGCGTAGCGACAAACAAACATATGCAAAATTTAAATGTGTGTCACTGCTAGCGTCGAAGAATGCATTTCATTTATTTGCGTTCAAAATAATTTAATTAGTGCACAATTCGTGGTGGGCGTTTGATTAATGGGCTTTTGATATTTTTTTTACTTTTTGGCAGCATTGACATTAAAAACTAGCACATAACAATTTATAGCTTGTTTTTAGATTTAGCATATTTTAGCCATTTTTAACAATTTAATTAACTGTTTTATAGCAATTTCAAAAATTTAATATTTAAATTTAGCGCGCAACTTTGCAGCGCTTCCAACTGTTAGCGTTAACATAACATTGTGTACAGCGTTGCCACCTAGTGGCATTACTGGCAGCACTTGCTCGTGACTCTTTTTCAATGAACCAAGGCTGCCACATGTTTCAAGACTGGTGGTTGCGTTCATGATGAAATTTAACAAGGTGATGTTTGTTGGACGTGCTCTCTTTTTCGGGGAGACGATGCATATTATTTTGATTTTATATATTGCACAGCGCACAAAACGAAAATGAGTGAAGAGTATATATATAGAAAACCAAACAAAACAAGTTTTCTATATATCTATCTCTGTCGTCTCTCTCACGTCATGCTTTCTCTGAGAGCTGACAGCAAAAACGTCGCCCCTGTGGAGAGAGCAAATACATCACCTTGTTTTAATTTCGTCATGGTTGTGTTAATGAAAATACAACAACTCTGTCTCAGTTTAGTTTGCGCACTGCTCGGGCACGTACTTAATATGTGTATATAAAAATCAAAACAAATGATTAGTTATTAATATGTAAATTAGATACAGTGCAATCGTTTTAATTTTAATTTACCTGCTGTTCCTAACGTACTTAATCCATAATAATATTTGTCTTTTGTCGCGTCTTTCTCGTGTCCCGCTGTCTTTTGCTTTTTGTGTGTTTTTTGATTTTTCTTCATATGTATTGGAATACGTACAAAATGGGTGCTCTCTCAAGGAATTTGGACGCTGGTTTTGCCGCAATTGCGACGCTGCAGCAACGCTCAAGATGTCTGTGTGGACCACTGCGAGCTCTGCTGGTGCTGGCCTAGAGACGCTCAATGCAACAACGTCGTCTTCCTCCAATCAATTGCATCAACAGCTGCCACAGCAGCAGCAACAACAGCAGCAGCAGCAAGCGACGCCATCAATCAAACCATTTCGCCAAACTGCCGGCAATTTGAACTTGAGCACATTTGTGCAGCCAATTGGCAACGATATTACCACGTCAGTCACCGCACAGCATTTTCAGCACGTTGTCGCCGCCGCCGTCGCAGCCGCCACAACAATAGCCACTGGACAGCAGCAGCAGCAGCAGCTAAATTATCATCCATTCAATAATAATAATAACAATAACAACAACAACTTTGGCAGCAGTTCGGGTAGCAGCTATAACGGTAACAGTGCCTTCGCCTTCAAGCGTTCCAGTTTCAGCAATTCAGCTTCCCAGCTGCCCACTTCCAGTCAGAATCTTTCCAAGGTAAGTTTTTATGTATGTTTAAATAAATCAATCATATTTCTTCATTTCCTTTACACTCATCACTCATTCGCTCACTCTCACTCTACCCATCTATTTATTTTTTCATCTTTTACATTTCTGTGGAAAGTTTAAGCCGCTGTCGCGTTGTCAATACAACTAAACAACAACAAAAACAACAAACATGGCGAATTCGTCGCGATTCGTTTCACGGGCAACAAATTCTCGCTCTAAACTTGGCCTCCATTTCAAGTGGAACCAGATCCCACGTATTTCGTGTATATTAGGCGAATGTTTCGTACTTTCGTTGTGTGTGTGTGTGTGTGTGTGTGTAATGCTAAAAAAGTATTACTTGCTACTTTTTCATACAAAATCGATCTTGTCGCTGACGTCATGAAACTCGTTTGATTTTATATCTGCGATTTTGTTTTTGTTTTCGGCTAGCTTCAACTGCCCCCGCCCCCGACCGTTAAATTTAAATTTGGCCCGTGCTTTGGTATTGTGCACACCCCAGCAGGGCTTTATCACTTGTTTGCATACGATAAAACACATTTAACACATTTAGCTTTTTATAGGCAGCCCGCTCCTTGTGTGTACATTAAATGTTTTTATGTTTAATAATATACAGTTGATCGAGTAATTGTTTTGACAGTGCAAAATATTTACATAAAAAAAAATGCATTAAATTTAATAGTTTCTTATGGTTTAGTGCGAGTTAAAATATTATTAACAAACAAATACCAATATTTTTTTTTGTCAAAACATTTACGGCACATACTGTAAATGTATTTGCTTAAATTCCGACAGAAACAAAGCGATTGTCGTGCGGTTCGATTCGGTTTGCGTTATCGTTGGAAAGAACAGAAGTTTGCATGAATATGAAAACACACCGTGAACACGTAGGACAAACATTCTCAAACTTCTAGAAACTTGTTGTACATTTGTTAGATTACACTGGCGAACATAATTATTGGCACAGCAAACATTTTGAGATTTGGGGGCTTATTTGTTCCCTTATCGATAACGTATTGGCATCAATTGAAAGGTCATTTAAATTCCGTTTGAATGATATAAAACTTTCCTTAACCCATTAAGTACCCTTTGAAAATTTCGAATTTATGTAAAAGTTAATTTTCAAAACTTTTTTCTCGAGGGCCTCGATTTAAAAAAATTCTTGAAACAATTCTAAGAGTAACTGCAAAAAAAATTTTCAAAAATGTTTTTGCTAGTATTTTTTATGATTTTTTGAAAATCCTAAAAATGACCATTTTAACCCCTTTTTCCTACTTTTCACACAAAAAGTGGCTTTTTAGTGAAAGTTCCATGACGACGCAACCACAATTCTAATATACAATGTTTGAAAGGTATCAAACCTAAACGAATATCGGTTTCAGTTACGGTTGCGGTTAATTTCGCATTTAAAAATTATTTAAAAATTAAATTGAGTTTTTAAAAAACGATGATTACACCTTAACAGCTCAATTAAATTTTATGCTTGACCGAACCGTTATGTATGAATCGGTTTTTTAACGGATATTTTGGTTAGAATAATTATTTTTTTTGGGCTTCGTTTTTATTTTATAGATTGGCACTTCCTCTCATCGGAGCCACTCAGCAGGTTTTCTGATCAGTAATCGCTGCTTTAAATGTAATGGATCAATAAAAATCAGCCTACTGCATAGTCAATTTTTAATAAATCTTCCTAGTTAGTCTGTTTTTTCTCTATAGATATAACGAATATTTCTGCAACAATAACTTGAAAATCGCGTTTTTGAGTTTTGAGTTTAGAGCGTTATGTTAGTGTAGTAGTGTTCTATAAGCAATTTCGAAATCTGGAGAGACATGTTCTGGTTGTCTTTCTGTCGCTGTTTCTCTAAACTCGAAATCTTTCGAATTCCGCGAAATTAGTAAGTACAGTAAGTTGCTACAAATGTGTGCAGTGTGTATTCATGCAATTCTCTCAGCAGGCGATTCGATTAGTTCTTAGGTAAAGTTAGTTTTATAATCACATGACAGTACTGTACACTTTTCCAGGCACTTTGGGTGCTATTCACATGATTGTCTATTTGATAATCATCATTTTGGGTCAAAGAATTCCTAGTGCCTCCTGCCACGAGGATGTCAAGAGGGATTTGGATAATAACTCATCGCGCTTGGTCTCCGGACTAACAGTTCAGAAGTTTAGGGAGAGGAATATACTTGGTATAAATAGTTGGTGCACGGTGTCCATACGCACGCACTCGTACATTCATCATTGGGGCGACAATCATTTCTGCGGGGGAGCAATAATGACATCCCGCTGGGTCCTGACCGCCGCCCATTGCGTGACGTTGGCGGCCGTGAGTTCCAAGCTCAAGTTCAGGATTGTCGATTCGAATAGCATTACCGTTGTGGTGGGCACCATGAATCGCCTGCAGCGTCCCGATGCCCGCAACATTATCCAATTGTCCAGCATTTGGGTGCATTCGAAATACCAGCGGACGTGTAGCTATGACATTGCCTTGCTTAAGCTGAATCGTCCCATTTGGAGCAGTCGCACCTATCCGAAGAGGATGCAATTGCCGATGAGATCGCTGGGTGTGAGCTCCAGGTGTTACACTATGGGCTGGGGTCGCTTCTACAAGGTGAGTGGGGTGGGGGAGAGATTGAATGTTTCCGAAAGTGTTCATCTTGCAATCCTCACCAGGATGGTCCATACGCCGACGAGCTGATGGTGATGCCCGTTGTTGCGGTGCCCTATAACATATGCATGAAATCATGGGACAGAAGCTCCGAGTGCCCCTACAACTTGTGCCTGACCAGCGTCGATGAGCATGGCTCGCTGTGTCACGGCGACACGGGGAGTCCCCTCTACTGTAACGGTGTCCTTTTTGGCCTGGCCGTGGGCATGGGCAAACGCTGCTCGGATGGAGGCCACATGGTGTACAACAATCTGTTCAATCATGTCAATTGGATTCACTTCGTGATGGCCAACTGTTGTGTGCGCTCTGTCCAGATGGAAGCTGCCTCTTTAGCTGCTGCTGCTGTTACATTTCTGCTTCTTCGTTTCAATTGAGTGGGTCAGAATCTAATTGACTCAGCATTCAATCACTGCACAGATCAGGGTTATGACCAACAAATACGACTATGTCAAATGCCAAGTGTCAAGAATTTGTTGTTTCTTTTTTATTTCCCCATTGATGAGCATCAGATGCGCGACAGGTAGAAATTGCTCTGATTTCTGATTGATTGCCAACATAGTAGTGCAAGAGAGTGAGACAGACAGAGAGAGAGAGCGAAAGAGTGTGAATGGGAATGGCAAATGAGTCTCATGCATTGCATCTCTTTCTTTCGTTTCGTTTTTGATTTGAATGTTTCCGCTTTCCGTTTTTCTGTTCTTTTTATGTGCCCCCCCCTCTCGTCATCGTTTTAGTTTCTTTTCTATTCGGTTTTAATTCAAATAGCATTTGTAATTCGATTTTTCTATTGTTATATTGTTGTTGTTGTTGTTTTTTTTTAGTCGTCGCCGTCGTCGCCAAATTGATTGTCGAATTTGAATATCACGCGCGCCGCCGTCGACAGTTCAGCAACCAACGCCAACGTCGCCGCATCAACAGCACACGGCATCGTCGTCGTCGCCGTATCAGTTTAGTTAGTTGTTAACTAGACGTTGTCGCGCGTTCGCACCACCCACCAACAACAATAACAACATCCACCTTTCGGCTCTCTTTTTAAAACAGTGTCTGTGTCTGTGTGTGTGCATGTGCGCGCCTGTCTGCCAAGGAATACAGAGAGAACCAAGCAAGAAGCAAAAGAGAGAGAGAGCGAGAGAGTCTAAGAAACGCAACGTTCTGGCAAAAGAAAGCAAAAGAAAAAAACAAAAGCGAATTTGTTGTTGCAGTGCGAAATAAATTAAATGTGTCCAACTACTTTTCGATTTAATTAAAACTTATTTAATTGTCTTCGCTGCTCGTCGCCGAAGTCGTCGTCGTCGCTGCCGTGAACTTGTCCCCGTGATCGTGATTAATGGCTATTTTTATTGAGCTGCAACTGTAAGCGGACAAACGATAAACGACAAGTGCGCCTAAAACGCGTCTCCATAATCTCAGCTCGGTTATCGGTAATCGGTTTAACAAACGTATAAGACGAGCAATAGAAAACACACATAAAACCATACATACAAACAAACATACGTGCTCATAAATATGTGCTAAATTGTGTTTTATTGACACATTCATTTTACATTTTTATATGCTATAAAATGTTTATAAATAAAAAGTAAATATTTAAATACGCTAAGCACTCACACACTACCACTACCACCTTATAACAATACACGCAAGAGAGGAAAAGAAAGAGAGCACCGACAAAGCTGCTCAAAAAATTCGCCCAGAAGCTGACAATTTAACCAATTAAAAGTTACGTGCGTGTCTCTATGTGTTTGTGTGTGTGTGTGTGTACGTGCAATTGCTGATCAATTAATTGTGAATAAGGCAAACAAATAGCAAGTGAACAATATTAATAAATAAGATCGAATTGAAAGTGCACAACAACAGCTATAACGCTATCAGCATCCATCGTTAATAATGATTGGAAAAAACGCAGCCAACTGAGGCGAGCTTTTTCATTCAAAGAGAGCGCAGCTCAAAGTGCTTTCTCAGACTGAGAGCGAAAGCTTCAAGTGACAAGTGCAAAGGAATTGAAAGATTGTCTGTCTGTCGCTCCCTCTTCGACTTACACTTGCTCTTACCGCTCTGACGGGCTTACAACTATTTGTTTTCGACAGAAAGAACTTTGAAATTCCAAATAAAAAGAAATAAAATATACACAAACAATAATTTACACGTATGAGGCGTTAACTGATAAGCAGAATGCACCTATAACCACACAGATACAAAGAGAGTGCAAAGAGAGTTGGCAACGCGAACTAACGAAATTAGCTATTGAAATACATAACAACTGCACATGCGTTCCAATAGTGGCGAGTTACCGCTTAGACCGCCGCGACGCCAGAAGCTGCCGCAACCAGAGAATCAACCGGATAAGGGCCAGGGCCAGTTGCCAGGTGCGACAGAGAAGGAGCAACTGTTGCCACTCAGTCTGTCCGCGAGCAGCAGCATGTACTCAAATCTACGCTATGCCCGCACAAATCTCAGCCACAGCAGCCTGCTGCTGAGCAGCCACCAGCAAAGCTCATTCGATGGCAGTGTTCCCACATCCACGGAGAGAACTGAGAGCAGCGAGACGCTAGACACACCGATATCAACCCGGGAACGAGAGCGAGAACGTGAACATGAACACGAAGGAGAAGCAGAGAGTGAACACTCTCTCTCTCGGCTGCCAGCACAGTCACTGCCATTGGCGTCGAGCCGCCCGTTGCTGCCCCCGGCGGCATGCAGACGCTATGGGCTGGCAAGTGCGCTGCATGCCACTGCGAAGTTGGCGGCCAGTGTCGATGCCTACACGGCGGCGGCAACAGCCAATGCTGCCACCTCGGGGCATTGCCATGGCGACCACGTCCTCTGCGATTCGTTTCGACCATACAGATTGAACCAGCAGCAGCAGCAGCAGCAGCTACAACATCAGGGCAGCAATCTCAGTCGTTACGCCCACTCGGGTCCGAGCAGCAACGTTGGTTCGACGCGTTATTTAAACTACAGCAATTTGAATTCGAATTCGCCGCACGCGAGCGCGAGACGCTTCAACGCGCAGCAAACGCAATTATCGTCGCAGCAACCGCCGCCACAGCTCCCTTCGACGTTCGCATTGCCAGGCTCAGGGTTGGGGTCACCACCTTATATAGTACAGTCCTCCTTCAGTGCATGCCCAATTAAGTTGCGCACATACCAACAGCATCAATTCTCTCGTTTACAGCCCCGTCGCACCACCAGGAGCAGCATGTCGCAGTCCGGCGAGGATCTGCACTCGCCCACATACTTGTCCTGGCGCAAGCTCCAGCTCAGCCGTGCCAAACTGAAGGCATCCAGCAAGACATCCGCTCTCCTATCTGGTTTTGCTATGGTAAGTAGAACCACTAGAACCTTAGTTGACACCTTTAAGTATTGCAAAACATTCTCGAATCAAGTACGAAAATAGTTAGTTATATTTAATCTAATTAAAAGTTGTAATAAATTATTATACCCTGTTAACAAGAAAGTGGGCAATAGGGTATGTTAAGGCAGAATGAATGAAACAAACTTAAGTCGTTTCATTTCCACACGAAACTAAAACATTTGTGTTTAGCAAAGTGGCGGCATAATGTCGCCTTTTTCATCGTCGACGAGCAAACAATAACAACAGCGTCTGAAAAATTTATGAATGCTTCGATAAAGCACAAGAATCATTAACGGATATCAACAGACATTACTAGAAAGTACTAAGGTCAATTTGAATGATGCGCATATGAAATTAATTAGATCTGCATTTAGTATATAACGATTTTTCAAATAATCAAACTATCAAAATCCAAATATCAAATGAATTGTATGCAGTGAATTTCGTAATCGATTATTAATAGATACAATTAACATTGTGTACAGGGTGTTTCCTAGTCAATCAGTCTGAGCAGCGCTAAGCTTGCTAGAAGTTAAGTTATAAAAAGTTTCCAAGTTAGACTTAATTCAAGCTAAATGTATAGCCAACATGCTTAAGCAACTCATACAGGGTATTTGCTAGTGCATCAGTCTGCAATGTCGCATAATTGCTGGCATGCAAAATAGTATAGCGAATTTTGTGTAGAGGGCAAACAGGCGAGGATAATCGCATAAATGTGTATGAATATACATATTTTGAATATGTTTTATTCTCGTGCCGCCGCCGCCGTCGACGGAAACGGCTGCCAAAAAGGCCGAATCAAGCATCAAGCATCAAGAATCAAGAGATTGGCTAATAATAATAATAAATTAAATGCAGGCACACAATAATACATAGTGAAATGGGAAGGGGACAGACTGATTTGATTGATCTCTCTCTCTCTGACTCGCTCTCTAAACTTGTTCTCTTTGTTTTTGTTTTCTGCTTCTCTCGACAGGTGGCCATGGTGGAGGTGCAACTGGACAAGGATACGGGTGTGCCGCCCGGCATGCTGGTGGCCTTTGCCATCTGCACCACGCTGCTGGTGGCGGTGCACATGCTGGCCCTGATGATCAGCACCTGTATTCTGCCCAACATTGAGACGGTGTGCAATCTGCACAGCATCTCGCTGGTCCACGAGTCGCCGCACGAGCGCCTCCATTGGTACATTGAGACGGCCTGGGCATTCTCCACGCTGCTGGGCCTCATCCTGTTCCTGGTCGAAATTGCGATACTGTGCTGGGTGAAGTTCTATGATCTGAGCACGACGGCTGCCTGGTCGGCGGTCGTTGTCCTCATACCCGTCATGGTCATCTTTTTGGCCTTTGCCGTGCACTTTTATCGGTCGCTGGTGACGCACAAGTACGAGGTGACCGTGTCCGGAATACGCGAACTGGAGATGCTCAAGGAACAGATGGAGCAGGATCATCTCGAGGTGCACAACAACTCGCGCAATAATGGATTCAATTACGGTGCTTCCGGCGATATCGTGTAGCCGCTCCCGATAACGATAGCTCGATAACGATAGTTCGATAGTTCTTCCCGCAACAGACATAAAAGAAACTTACGTAAAGATAAAAGACAGAGACGTTAATCTTTTGACTACAAATCGGTTCAGATGTGAATTTGTAGCGAATGTAAATTGTGATACGCATAAGGCAATATATATATACTATAATATATACTATATATACATTTTTTTTACTACTTAATATATATTATATACGAATTACGATATTACGAATATAACGATATGATATGATATGATGATAGATTTATACATACTACGTTCATATTGGATCCATTTGTATGCGGGGATCGAGTCCTTGTAATCTATATACATACATATATATATATATATTTATTGTAGTCCTATTTGTAAGCGATATCTCGCTGTAATTTATATACTTAATTAAAGCAATGGTTTTATTTTCCTAGACATAAGAAAAACTTGTCGAAATATTCATTCATTTTCTCATTGCTTGTGAGACTGGGAAACTAGGACTCGTTAAGGTTGCGTGTCAGGCATTGGCCTCCATTCTGTGGCGGCAGGTTAACCCATTGTGACATAGACAAGACATGTTAGCAGCTTGATTAGAAAAGGTCTCTCCCACTCCCGCTCCGATTGTGACTGGCACCGCGGCAGATGAGAAGCGACAGGCGACCAACGAACAATGTCGTGTTCTTAGTCTCGTTCCCATTCCCAGTTTCTAATTCACATTCAGTTGAGGACAACATGTCGCGTCGTGAGAGTGGCGTCAGATGCCTCCGCTATACGGCGGGCGGTGGCCACTACGAGGGCAGCTGGCAACAGGGCCAACATCATGGCTACGGCGTCAAGGCCACTGGACGCGGTCTCGTCTACGAGGGTCAGTGGCGTCTTGGCCAGCGTCATGGCCACGGCACACTGCGTCGTCAGCGGGTTAATGGACACGCGGAGCGGGTCTATGTGGGTCAGTGGCTGAGGGATGTGCGCTGCGGGGAGGGTAAGCAGTACTACGAGGATGGCTCCGTTTACTACGGCCAGTGGCGGGACAATGGACGCCATGGACACGGCATACAATGGCATGCGGATGGGCGCATCTATATCGGGGAGTGGCTAAGGGATGCCATGCACGGCAGGGGCGTGCTCTACGCAGGTGAGTCAATCCCCTGGGGGAATCCCTTCCATCAACGATGTATTTGATGCATCGATAAATTGTTGAGAAGATGAGTTTTTATTTGAGAATGTCGATCGTTGATTTCAAAAACAATCCAATGCAGATTTGGGTATGGAATGTGCCTCAGCTTATCTCTTTAAAATTGCCAAATTTATTTAAAGTATTTTTATAGCTGTTTTAAGTTTTCAAGCAACCCAAGCTCCCAAAAGTATGCTGCAATTTTTTGGTTTTTGGTGTTAAGTTATCAGGGGGGCCACAGAAATCGCTTTCGCTTGAATATCATTTAAATTTGTATGAAATTAAAGTGAAATTCAAGCGAATGCGATTTCTGTATATTTTTTAAAATTATTTTTGATAGTTTGAAAATTCTGCACTTTTGGTTTGAAAACTGTTTAAGAATTCAAATGAAATAAACTGCATATTTGGGAATATAGAAAAATTGGCCGCGTTCGTTCATCAGAACTAATCCATCAGTAATCATGTATCACAAATCAACAGATTTTTTAACACGTTGATGAAATTTTAAGCAAAAATAAAGTTTCTTTCTCTTCTTTTTTTCGAGCCCTATTTGCGGATATAGCGTAAGCGACAAAAAGCAAATTTTACAGGAGAAAGGTTTTTAGGTTTCGTTAAGTTGATTTCTTCGTGTCATATGTCGCTTACGTTATAGTTGACAGGCCAATATCTCCGGAAATATAAACAATTAAAGTTTAATATTTTGAGTGTAGATACTATTAATATTAATGAACACATTTGCATAAAAAAACAAATTTCGGAAAAATGTCGCTTACGTTATATCCGCAAAAAGGGCTCGTTTTGTTAAAAGTGTTATAACTTTTTTAAATAACTAATAACAATTCGGCCAGATTTAATATAGTAGATGATATCGCTCATTTACTATAAGAGTGACATATCTCAAAAAATGGAGTTTCGAGATAAACGAATTTATAGTTTTCATGTGTCGCCTGTGTTTTTTGAAAAGCGGCCAAACTTGCAAATTTGAGAAAAACAACGATTGCATTGCAACTGAGATATATCGTTCTTTTGAGTTAATAAAGTCGAATCATTGGAAATGAAAACCGCACATATACTCTTCTCTCACTCTCGGTTTTAAAGATAGGATGATGAAATTTTTACACAACATTGCGAACATTTCTGCATCATTAACTCAAAAATCGTGTTTTTCGACTTATGTCACTCTTCTAGTAAATGAGGGATATGTTGCATTAATAAATAATAAAGCCATATGCGCATTTAACATTTTATATAAGAAAGTTTAAAGCACTTTTCCTAGACATTTTCCTTTAAAATTCGAGTCCAACGTCATCCTTGTACTTTTTTTATACAAACCAAAATAACATGAATATTGTGGTTTCCTTATAAATGTTATTGCTTTAAATTTCCAATCTTGTGTTCCTTTGATTACGATTTGATTTGTCGATAGCAATTAATCGATGATTTATTAATAGGATTCATAGAGCAATACAAAATGTTCCTTTTTAAATGCCTTATTCGAGTCCACAATCCACAGCCAACGGCAATCGGTATGTGGGCGAGTTCGAGAACGGCTGCAAGTCCGGCCTGGGCGTCTACTATCACGGACAGGTGCCGCAGCACGGCATCTGGAGCCAGGACATCTGCCGGAGCTCCGTGCTGCCGCTGAAGCAGAGGCAGAGCCAAAGCTTAAAATCCAGTTGAACATTTATTGTAAAAACACAAAATATAGCAAACAATTCAGAATTAAACTAGATAAGAATTAAGTTAATCAGTTCCTTTGGCGACGACGACTGCTCACTGAGTCCATCTTCAGCAGAGGCGTCACTGGCTGCTCCTCCACAGCCTTCTGCCTCCTTGGGCGTGCCCTGGTGCCCGTCGTTGTCTTGGGCGTCTCCTCGGGCGTGGCATTGCGTCGACTGTAGCTGCTGCCGCTGCCCAGGGCAGTGGGAGCGGTCGCAATGCGTCTGGCTGGCACCAGAGGTGTCTCCAACTGCCTCTGGGCACGCGTCCGAGTGCTGCGCGTTGTCTGCGCGGTGCGCGGCAAGGATTTGGTGAGTTTCAGCTGTGCAGCAGTCGCAGCTGGTGGAGCGGGTGGCGACGGTTCCTCCTCGCTCGAGTCAATGATCTCGATCAGCTGGCAGGAGTTGAGGTCGAAACGCTTGTTCTCCTCCGGACTGCTGCTGCTCTCCATGCTGCTGCCACTCGACGGAGCCGAGTCCTCTGTGTAAATTGTGAATTTCGCTGGTTTCTTGCTTGCTTTGGACTTATCCTTTGACTTATCCTCCGGCGATATGTTGAACTTGAGAGCACGACGTGGTTGTTGCTGTTTCTTCGCCACAGGCGGTGGCTGCAACTCCAGCTGTGCCGTTCGCAGTTGCAGCAACAAATTGTAGCGATAGTTGACGTCGACGCGCTGATGCAGCTGCTCGCTCTTGGCCAGCTTTAAGGCGGACTCGGTGATCTCGATGGCCTGGCGGTACTTGCGCGTGGCACGCAGATAGTTGGCCTGGTAGACCTGCAGCACGAGCAGCATGTGGCCCAGGGCGTGGCTGCGTTCCGTGTCCCGTTGTAGCCAATCGTTGGCCTGGCCATAGAACTCATCCAGCTGACCGTGCTCCCGATTCAGGAAGTTTAAGCGTGCACGGAGGCAGCCCACAATGAAGTAGATGCACTGCAGCTGAATGCTATCCCGCATCAGAGGATGCGACTCCTGCAGATAATGTTGCAGCTGCAACCTGCTGGCATTTGGAGATTGCATTTCCTAGAGGAGAGTAGGAAGATCAGATCAGAAGAGATGAGATTACATTGTCAATATTTACTTACCAGTCGCGGCGAGGAGACGACCAACTGTTGTTGCTTTCGAATGGGCTCCACGCTGGCGGCGCCCTGCTCCAGCTGCATGGAGAGCATCTTGCCGACCAGTTCGCTCATGTGCTTCGACTGGGCATCCATGGGATCAGTGATCAGGCTGCTGGACTTCCTGGTCTGGCGTTCCAAGGACAGCGGCTGAATGCAGAGAAAGTGCTCGATGATGCGCAGCTTGGAAAGTGCCTTGTCCAGGCATTCCATGCGCAGATTGGTCCACAGCCAGGAGATGAGGACCTCCACGGTGCGCAGCACCAGACCGCCCTGGAGGAGCACCTGCAGCAGGCTGCTGGACAAGTTGGGACGCTCGCTCAGACGATTGGCGGTACACTCGGTGCTGTCCCGGACGAGATCACTCAGCAGCAGGATGAAGACACTCCGATCCATGGATGAAATGGCGGTAAAGCTGCGCACTCCGTCCACCAACGTGTCCAGCTGCTGCAGGGCCGTCGGCATTCTGGCCAGGATGCTGCCGTGCCGCTGCTGGTAACAGATGCGGAATCGCACCGACTGCAGCGTCAGCTGGACAATGTCGCACTTGCCCACACGCTCCTCGAACTGATCGCGCAGTCGCTCCACGTGCAGCAGCAACAGCTGGGCGTGACTCGGCCTGTCCAAGCGGGCGTAGTAGAGCCCCATTTGGCAGAGGCACAGCATCAGCGTCGAGTGCTGACGCATGTAGAAGTGATCCCTGTGGATCTGCGGCCAGAGATCATCCAGCAGCTGCTGGGCATGCTCCACCTCGTGCGGCATATCGAGGAGCGCGTGTTGCGTGTAATGCGCCATAAAGTGGCTGAGGGCACGCAGGTAGGTGAACCTGTCGCCCAGCTGGCGACCTATGCGGAGCAGCAGCAGCCACGCCTTGTCCGCCTGCGGCGTGTAGCCCATGCTGGACAGTGCCATGGCCGCCCAGATGGCGTCGTCGATCAGCGCCTCCCAGTCGATGAGCGCCTCGTCGCTGCTCAGGGGCTCCGCATCAGCCTGCGGAAAGACAGAGAGAGGGAGCAGTAGTAGGATTCAGGAACCACGGTGTCATCTTGGACTTACCTGGTTGTAGAAGGCCGCAAAGGCGTCAATGGCCGCTGTGGCCAGCTGCACTCGGGGCATCTCGCTGGCTATGTTGACATCCAACAGGTTGTACTTGATGATCATCTCCTCCAGTCTCTTCTCCACCGTCTCCTTAATGGGTATTTTGGTCTTTTGCGCCTCGTTCAACTCCAGGAGCTTGCTGACGCTGACATGGCCCAGCAGCAGCTGCTCCAGACGCGTCGGTCGCTCCTTCTGTTGCAACTTTGAGCGCAGTTCCTCGAACTGACCCAGAATCTTTGGGTCCGTGCGCATTTGACGTCCCAGAAGCACCAACTGGTAGTCGGTTTGACGATGACGCAACAGAGATTGGAGCAACGGCGGCGTCTTCAAGTTGTCCAGCACGGCCAGCATGTCCCGTTCGTAGAGTTTACGCCGCTGGGCTGTGGTCAGGGGATTGCACAGGGGACTCAGCTCGTGCAGCTCGTAGATGCACCTGGGAATGGAGTTCTTGGCGGTGCGATAATAGACGCCCATCTGCTGGAATTGACGGGCGGGACAGCTTATGGCGGCAATGTAGGTGCAGTGCAGCTGAGCAGCCAGCTCCGGATTGTCGCAGTACTTGCTGGCCTTGTAGAGGCGACGCAGCAGTTGCCGCATCTCCTGGTCGCCCAGCAGCGGACGCAGTTGCTGCAGCGGCTTCAGCAACAGCTGCAGCAGCGCCATCTGTGCGACACTCGACACCTTGTCGGCCATGTTGGTCAGATGCCACACAAAGCTGACCAGTTCCCCGCTCCCTGCCACCATGCACTTGGTCACCTTCACCACGTCGATGGAATAGTGGATAATGCTGACGAGCGACTTCTGAGCGGCCTGTTGCGAAGGGATCATCAGTTATTATACCTTGATATATACTCTAGATCTTACCTTCGGGAGTGTCGCCTGCGCCGAGGGCTGCCAGTTGCTGTAGGCGGCGATGGCACAGCAGCCGAGGCTGAAGATGCAATGCTTGCGAAGACTTTGGCAGCTGGCATCGTTGCTGCAGCTGGGGGCGAGTGGACTGCTGCTGCTGATGTTCATCGACATGGTGACCAGGCACTGGAGCAGGTCAAAGTGGGCGGCATATGCCTCGGCGCTGTCCGTGCCGCCCAGTCCCTGCCAGAAGACCTCAAAGCAGTTCTTCTTTCCATCCAGTTGATGCAACAGTTTCTGCACACGCAGGAAAACCATTAAGAAGTCTATGAACCATTGCTCCTGGGCATGTGCAGCGCCCTTGTGCTCAAAGAATTTCATCAGCTTCTTGGCCAGATCAATGTAATGACGCTTCAGGTCGACAGTCTGTGCGGAGTCACATGTGTACAGCAGCTTCAGGTAGTAGTAGAGTAGCTGCATCACATAGTTCTGGGATGTCAGCTCTTTGTAGGACTCGCGGCAGCAACGGAGCAGCTGCAACGCCCACGGCTGATGCTCCTCCGCCGCTTGTTGCTGCCACGCGAAGCCATCGATTTGGATGAGCGCCAGCACGGCACTTAGATACTCGGGAAACTGGGTGCTCAGCTCATCGGGGGTGGCACCACAGCTGGACAGTAGCTTAAAGAGCGGCTCGTACATCTTGTTGGAGTAGGCCACAGGCAGTTTGCCCAGGTTCCTTAGGAATGTGCTGCTCCGCTTGCCCAGGATTTGGTTCAGCTCGAGGATCAGCTCGCTGTAACCCGCATCCTGACGCTGCATGGCCTGGAAGAGTACACCCATCGCCTGCAGGACAAGGCAGAGTTGATTTTGGGCCGTGGATGTTGGCTGTTTCTGCATTTGTTGGTTGAAAAAGTACAGATGCTTTATATGAGTATTCATATAGAGTTTGTAGTCAGTCTTGCTCTGGAGTTGGACGCGTTGTGTGTTGATCAACGCATAGAATCTTTGGCATTCCATCATTGTTTGCTGCAAGTAGAATCTGATATTAAAAGAGCCTTTTAATTAATGAATTATTTCGCTTGCCTCTTGACAGATCGCGTGGTGAATGTAATGCAGGCTGGTCAGGTGACTGACCCACAGCTCGGGCTTGGCGGCGCAGAGCTCAACGTGGGGCAGCATGCAGGCAACAATGTCGCAATAGAGGTCCGCATATTTATGGCAGTTATCCTGCAGAGCACAGCAAATTTGACGCAACACTACAACCTCGAATCTCAAGGCACTGGAAGCGACGCTGGAAGTCCCGCCATTTCCATTTCGGATCTGATTGAATTGCGACCTAATTGCCTGCACAGCACTCTCAACTTCCTTTCGTGTTCCGCGCAATTGTTTGGCTATCTCATCACGTGACATTTTAACATTAAAATTATTATATATATCTTAAAAATTTGACTAAGTCGCTCGAAGTAATTTTCTAGTTGACGCCTTCACCGAATTTGTAAATGTCGCCGATAAATGCTGTAGTGTTATCGAGAGCAGCAGAGGCCTCCGATTTATGTTAGTGTTGAGCAACTTTTCAACACAAGAACACTGAACTGTAAAAATGTGCGCGTTAATTCAAGTGCAGTACAATCAAATCTTTATGAGTTGTATGTGAGTAAAAGGTCAAAACAAGAAGGTCACATATATTAAAGTTCGTTTCTATGCTAGTTGACGACCAAAGAATTTGTATATGTGTTACGGACTGCTTGCTTCTCAGTGGGCCGCGCCGGCTGGCTCATCGGTACTCAGGGAGAGTCCCATCCCTGGCCCGCAATCCGTAGCAATCGATAACCATACCGATACACACAACAGCTGCTGACACACGAAACTTTACAACACTACAGGGAAAAGACTACAAATCAACAGCATAAACAACAAAAGGTAAGTAAAACGAACGAAAAACAATAACAAAACAAACTGATCCACCTCTCGTCCAAACAGGATCCCGGTTCCGGACCCGGCGTACCCGCCCTGCCTGGGACGGACACCTTACCTCCGTCTCCCTTAAGTTGGTCCACCAATGGACCGACTTCTTCAAGTGTTGGCCATGCTTCTCCCTCCCCGCTGCATTAATAACTTAGCCGGACATTTCGATTCAGATGAGTATAATTTGCATGTTTCTTATATTCTATTAACAAACATTTTTGATCTTCTTCGCAGGTATTTACATATTTACATTTATGTTTTTATCAACAGACTGTTGACAAATAAACGGACAGACGAGGAACAAAAGTGTAGAATGCAGCACAAAGTGGCAGCCAATATGCAACTGGACGTAATCCAAACAAGGCCAATTGCAACACGATGCTCGCTGTCAATTCGCAGTGAGGCAAGATATATAAATATGTATATATATATATATATAGCGGTGATTGTGCAGCAGGTATGTTGACCAGCAAATATGTATTATGTGAATCGCTTAAATCTACCCTGACCTACCTAAAGAGCTCTCTGGGTGGTTCAAAGGGGGCGATATATGTTGTGTCAAGATTGTTTATATATATATATATATATATATATATATATATATATATATATATATATATATATATGTATATATATATTAGGGTGGGTTAATTTGTATGGACCAAAAAAAACGCACCTTGCGGTTATCAAAATCGTAATCTACGGTGAATTCTAAGAAGATTTGCCCGAGAAACCATAGGTCTAAAATCATTTTCGAGCTTCCGATTTTTAACGAGAAACTTTTTGTATCTTTTTGTCACTTTAAATACGCATAGATACCTAAGCGAGTGCATAAAAAATATTTTGTTTCACTTAACATTTTTTCAAGAAAATTATAAATTTTTAAAAATATAAAAATAAAATAAAAAATTAAAATTTTATTTTTAAAATTTTTTGTACATTTAAAAAAAAAAATTTTAAATATAAAATTACAAAAATTGGCATTAATTTGCATTTGACCGTAAATTTACGCCCTTTCTAGTACCACGCCCACTCCAATTTTTTTTCCAAAAATGCTCTGAAGTATTGAAAATATATAGTTCAAATTTCAACCCGATATCTCACTTAGTTCAAAAGTTACAGATTTTTGCCACCAACATTGGCAAAACAAACCGAAAATAGGTACAAAATGCATACAAATTTGGTACCATTTTATATGTATTTTGCATGTATTTTGCATGTATTTTGTACCCATTTTTGGTTTGTTTTGCCAATGTTGGTGGCAAAAATCTGTAACTTTTGAACTAAGTTAGATATCGGGTTGAAACTTGAAGTACATAATCTCAATACATCAAGGCATTTTTTGAAAATAAAATGAAAGTGGGCGTGGCGCTAAAAAGGGCGTAAATTAACGGTCAAATGCAAATTAATGCCATTTTTTTAAATTTTAATTATTTAAAACTTTTTTTTAAATGTATAAAAAATTTTAAAAATAAAATTTTAATTTTTTATTTTATTTTTATATTTTTAAAAATTTATAGTTTTCTTAAAAAAAAGTTAAGTGAAACAATATATTTTTTATGCACTCGCTTAGGTATCTACGCGTGTTTAAAATGACAAAAAAATACGCAAAGTTTCTCGTTAAAAATCGGAAGCTCGAAAATGATTTTAGACCTATGGTTTCTTGGGCAAATCTTCTTAGAATTCACCGTAGATTACGATTTTGATAGCCGCATTGGGTCGAAAAAAATTGACCCACCCTAATATATATATATATGTATATATATATATATATATGTATATATATATATGGTCTTTTATATGTGTATGTAGTTATTGTGGATTACTATTGTATTTAACTTGTTCCTATTCTGTTCGTGTTCTAACTTTACATTTAATTTTTATTCTAATTTTTAATTAACTAATTTGTATTTTCTTTCCGTTTCAGGTTAGTTTAAATTTAATTTTTAATTTTTGTTGAACCTTAAATTTGAATTGTATTCTTTTTTTGTAATCAATAATTTGAGTGACTTAATAAACGATAATAAATAACACGAGGCAAGAACTGCGTCTGCTTATCTGGCGGTCAGGGGGTGAAATCCTTGAACAACAGCCACTGACATTGGCCGAGGACGAGATGGACTGGACTCACTTTATAAAGGCCACGAAAATGTCCGCTGCTCCCTTGTAAGACTCAATAAAAGTTCTTCTCGGCGCCTTATCTGCTGTTGTGACTGCTCCTGCTGCGTGTGTCTGCGGCTGACTCGGCAGCGGATGACTCCAGATGACGAGGTGCTAACGACGCCCTCTGACGCAACGCACCAGGAGTGGTATAATGTTTGCCAAATTGTGGCACCACAATCCTATCCGATGCAACAGCTCGAACGGCACACTCAGCGGACAAGGTTGACAGTCACGGAAAGTTCACAACATTGGTGGCACGATACGGGCACTCAATACGGGGACAGCACAGCTGACTTCACAAAGGAAAACTCTATTTAAAGGCACGACAATAAGTTTCTCGAGCGGCACAGGCGCGGAAACTTTAAAAAGAAATTTGCCGGTATGAAGGCAATCGCCTTCGACCGCTGTCAAAGTCGAACTCCTCTTGCATTTCTGGCAGCAACGTGGTCAGCGAAAATTTTCTATCTTCTTGTGTTCACTATTCAATCCACCGTTGCTGCCTTCGGCTCAACAGCTATTAGCAGGGGCATCTCTTCTTAGATTTGCCGTCCCGCTCTACTATTTCCCTCTCTAAGAGCGAAACGGGCGATCTTTACTCCACACAGATACAATTCTAGGGTCGCCACCCCCTTGCATACACCCGCCAAAAATCTATCGACGTTAACAAATTAAAACAAATAATCGGCCGTGCCGATAATACAATAAATATACAAAAAACATAAGGCTGGCACAAACGATAAAAACGCTGTACATAACATATGTCGCCCATAAATGATGTTGTGCTATCGATAGCAGTGGGCCAGCGTGCGATTAATGCCAGTGCTGGGCAACTATTTGTCACAGCAGCACTGAACTGTAAAAGAGCGCGCGTTTATTTAAATTCAGTACATTTGGAAGGCAAGGGATAAAGAGTTTTACGTGTGTAAAAGGTCAAGCGAAAAGGTCAGGCGTGCGAAATTGAATTGCGCAAAGCATTGAATGGGTTCGTTTAATTTATTAGTGCTGCTGCAACGAAAGCGTGAAAATTGCTTACGAATAAATGTGGTCAACATTGATTTATGCATGTGACAGGCTACGATTCTTGCAGACCGTAAACCGGAACAGGTATGCAGATATCCAGATATGCAGTTATGCGCATTATTGGCCCACGCTTATTCACACTTGATTGTGTGTGTGTGTGTGTGTGTGTGTGTGTGTATTTGCGGCAGATACAACCACATGTGGCTTACTTAGATGGAAACATATCGCTGTAATAAATACTTATGTTTGCATGACTCAAGGGACAAGGGACGAGGGAAGGCGACACGTTCAGCTCTCGAGCTCTCCAAAGTCGGAAGTCACGTTTAAACGTTTTCGCTAAAAGTTTCACATGCACACACCGAGTTCCCAGCTTGATGATTGATGAGCAACCGAATAGAATTGTGTGTTGTGTGTTGTGTCTTGTGCGTGTGTGTGTGTTTATCTTTGAGGCACACTCAGACAATTGTGTTTAATTTGGACATCGTTTTAGCTTAATTAAGATGAAGCAAACACAAGGAAAGTGTCAATTGTGGATCAGTTGCACTCCAGTTATTTTAAGATTACTATTATCCTATCACTGTGGACGACAGTCCACGCTAGTGACGAAAGCATCACGAAGGGTGCGCTACATAAAGAAAAAATACTTCGGCTGTCCGATCAGATCCAATAAGTATAACTCTTTCTATTTTTGTGTCGAACGATATTAATTTTTTTTCATAAATGTATCTAAAAAAAGGTTAACACTCGTCACTGAGCAAAAAAGTTATTTTTAGTAGGTCTGCAGAATCTGGACTCTTTTGCGCAATGTGCCAAATGTCAAACATTTTATTTTGGGAGTAATTTATGTATAAAATTTAATATCGCACGTCACAAAATTTGATATCAGTAGTTTTGGAGCATGGAAATGTTTTCGTCACTAGATTTTTAACTCATACAGAGGTTTTTTTTTAAGTATTACCTGTGCCTATATACATATTTATGTATGTACATACATGTGTTGTTCTCTTCTATTTGGCTTACAATTTATGGCCAGTCATGTTGCTTTGGCCAAGTTAACTGAGAATGTGGCTCTAATATCTCTCCGGCCTCTGGAGCAGCTCAAGTCTCAGGTTGAGGTCCAGGCTAACAGTTGATTTACTTGATCAAATATTTATTCAAGATTTATGGGCTTTTGTTTTGATTGATTCGAGACTTGAAGGCAGCTTTAAATACTCGCCAAACAGCACAAAATGTGCGAATTCATTTGAAAATATTTTAGAAACCGCATTCGCATTCCCATTCCGATATTCCCATTCGCAATCAACTGTCATTCAGCTGTCAATATTTGTTAAAATCTAATTTTGTTTACAGAACCATAGCAAAAATATGATAAATACATTTTTCGAAAAATTGCAAAAGTTTTCCCCGTTTTGCTGCCAAAATCAACAAACTCCGAAAATGCATTTCCATCATTGTCTGTGTCTATTTCGAATTGTGTTTTAATTGTGTGCAAACAGACCGAGAGGCAGGAAGACAGACAGACATACAATCTGGCAGTTTTGGGCAGTTGGCAGTTCATTAAAATCATTTCAGCGTGGCAATTTATGCGATTTTTCATTGAGCTGTAATTAAATTAGTCGCTTGGCGTCATTTCAAATGCACTAATTTGTCCACATCCCAAAGATAAATACTGTCTCATCCTTGTCCTGTTCCTGTTCCTGGTCCCGTTCCTCTGTGTTCTGTGACAGCCAACAAGGATTTATTGGCTCAGCCTCAGCGCTACAATTGCCTAACAACAACTGTGCAACAAAAAGTGCTCTTAATTAATTTCCCAGCAGCAAGTGAAAAGCTGTCAGCCCACGCAACAGATACAAACACAAAGAAAATGCTGAAAAGCTCTCTCAAGCGTGAGAAGTGAGAAGGAGGATAACGCTGGGAAACGACACGGGAATATCTTTGGTGCTCATTCACGTACTATTTCCAACGTTTGTCATGTCAAGTTAATTAGTCTTTAGGCTTCAAATAAACTCATTTCGTAGCAAAGAAAAAAATATACGATTAAATATGATATATTATAAATAGTTGGAACTACTTGTTTGATAACTGACATCAAATTGGTTTATTAAATGATATCCTTCGCTAGTATTTAGGTGGACTGAACTTAATTAATCTTGTATTTCGCTTAATTTCTAGAATTCTGCCTTTCTTAAATATTAAATTCCAAAAATTATAGTCTGTTTTCTATTTATATTTTACATATTATTATTATTTTCAAGGTATACGATATCTTGATATTATTTTGGTATAATTTCCAACTTTTTTGAGAATTTTGCTGAATAATTCAATTTTTTTCACTGTTTCAAAATAAAGTTGTAAAAATAAAAAAAAAATATATAATTAATTTATGGATTGTTATATAAAGAATTTTATAAATAAAGAGGGTTTGTTTCGGGTAGGCATTCGAAATTTACACAATTGATAAGGAGATCTTTATCGCTTAAGTTTGAAATTATCAATCTTTCTGTATAGATTTCCTTTCCCATTGTATTCCCTCTTAGCTATCATCTTTCGTAGTAAACACTTTAATACGTTTCAACCCTTCAGTTCTTTCAGCTCCCTCTCTTATTGTTGCTTCCCTCACTTCCCCTTTCATGCCCAATTGGAGCAGCTGTCTCGCCTTTTTGACAGATTTCAATTTCTCGCTTTCTGCTTTTTTCATTGCCTTGACACGAACTTGACCATTGCTAACGGATATCCGATGCCAAGTTTGCTAGCAAGCTGTCAGCGCTTTGGGCGCCAGTTGCAGTTGCACACTTGCCTCGTGTGGCATGCCCCATGCCCCATATATCCCATATACCCCATTGAAATAAAAAAATCAGCTGCATTCACTTGACATGTGTGCAAAATTCACGCTTGAAAAGCATGTGGAAAATGCTGTCGCTTGTAAATTTTTTTGGCATGCGACATGCAGCAGCGGCATGGTGAAATGGTAAGGTGGTGGTAAGGAAGAAGAGAAGGAAGAACATTAATTTATGGGCTGCATGCCACACAGCGTTGCACATGGATGCAACTGCAACTGGTGCAGCCCCGCACTGAAGGGGCTGTCAGTGGCGTTAACGAGTCCATTAGGGAGGCAGGGCAGCTGGTGGTGGTGCCTCATTTCTGACACCACTTCTGGTGGCACCCCAAAACAAAAAAAATACACTGTGTTTGGCATTTAATTAAAATAGTTTCGCATCGGGCTGACTAAGTTCTTTTTATGGCCACACATTTAACGGTTCGCAATGCATTCATAAAACTTTTGTCGAGTGTCAGAAATAATGTTTGAGACTTTTTTGTTTTCGTTTCTGCCCCGAACTTGGCTTATTTGCCATGCGTCATGGTTTGGGGTCTAATAACCTTACGTAAGCGTGGCCAGAACCCCACCCAGTCACAGTCAGCATTGAGATTGGATTTGATTTTGTGACTCATTTGAACTGGAAGCTGCTGTCGATTAACTGATTAAGCCAAATGTCAATGGCCAAAACTTTAGACATGGCCATAAAGAAAAGTCTTCACAGTAGTCGGAGCTATAAATAATATAATTATGCTACATACATATATTCATTTATGCAGATCATCTACTATGTATATGTTGACTCGTACTCATTTCCTGTTTTTGGCCACTTTCTGAGCCGCTTTCGAATTGCATTTAAAAGCAATTATCAAATCATGTCGCTGCTGGCTGACAAACTCATTTATTTAGCTCAAAACTCAAGACATGTGTGGCAAGCAGCAAAACCAACACACACACATACACACACAGATACATACACACACAACTGAACCAAGTCCAAGTGCAAGTCAAGTCCTAATTTTGCTTTCGTTTCACACCAGCTAGACATATGTACATGTGGTTATACCCTTACTAAGAGTATTACAGCTTTGTTGGCTAAGATGTAATGCACTGAGGTGAAGAGTACTTGTATATATTCGTGGTCTGGGTTGATGATCCAATCGTTATAGACATTATAATACCTTTCAACTGCACCAACTGCTATTGTATTTTCCAGGAATCGCAAATAAGAGTTATGAGTTGGAAAAAATCTTTGATTAAAAAAATGATGATACTATGCAGGGTAATTTTTTATTTCCTATAATTTTTAACTTTTATTTTTGTTTTTTATATCAAAAATTAAAAAAACAACCTGTTTAAAAATTATATAATAAATCTCGTTGAAATTTTTAAAATTCAAATTAAGAATTGAAGCTTTTCTCAATTTTTGTTATAATACTTGCCAATAAAAATGTAACTAAATTATATTTAACGAAATAATTATGTTTATAGATATAAAAAATAATAAATTTAACTTATTTTTCCATTTTATTATTAAAGTCAATAAATAACTCTTATTTCACAAAGTTTTTTTTTAAACTTATAATCATTACCATCCCTGGTAGTTTCTTTGGCATGAAACTCATCTCCCAGCTTATTCGACCCATTACATTTTTAACTATATTATTTTTAATTGCTGCTTAACCATTCTTTAGGGTATTTAAACTGCGACCTGCCTTAGTTAGCTATGTTTTTCCGCTGCTCTATGAAGTTAACTGAGAGTCGGAGATCCACAAGCTGTCAAAGTGTCGCCAGCGCAAGAAATTGTCATTATTCAATGTCTAGAGGGGACACTGAAGAGGGGTTCGGGGTTCTCTATAGGGGCACAGGTTGCAGTACGGTTCAGTTTTGTTCGGTTTGACTTTGGTATTGAATTCCAACTAATTTTAATGTGTGAAAATTAAGTTTTTATTTTTGGGGAAAATTGGAACAAGCTGATGTGCCTACCAATTGGTTTATAGTATTGTCTGTTGCTTGACTGTGTAAGTGTGAGAACCTGTCGAGTGCTAAGTGCATTTCCCCTTCCTCTCCAATCCACTGTTCCCCCACTGATCTCCTTGCCATATCATGTTTTTTGTTTTTGTTTTGTTTCTCCACGTTTAAAGCTCGCCAATTCAAAAAATCCATCGGCATAAATCATGTGGCAAGCGCCACAAACGCAACTCGGCGACATATTAAATTTACAAGTTGATTTTGATTTATGTCCGTATGCATATAAATATGTATTTTGTTGTTGCTGTTATTGCTGTCAAGTCGTCTCGTCGCTAACTTAATTTAACTCTCGTTGTAGTTTCCTTCTCTCTCTCTCTCTTTCTCTCTCTCTGTGTGTCTCTTTCTGATCTCAGTGTGTCTCATTTTCGCTGAGCAAACGCAATTTGCGGTCTGCGTCGACGTCACTTGCAATTAAGGTATCAAAATGCTAGGAATACCCTCGCATAGGGTATTATAAGTGTGTCAACCAATATGTGACGCTTGGATAGAGATAGTTCAAAAGTGATTAGTTGATTAAAACCCTCAAATTGCCATATTCTTTCTATTTAGTATATAAATTACAGAATTACCTAAAACATATCAAATACATAACGACTTTTCAATAAATTTTAAGGTTAAGTCCATGCAACTTGGTACAGTTGCGTCTACAATCACTATTTTCATTTTACCATCCATATTAGCTGTGTATTCCTGCAGTTCTTCACTAAGTACTCAGTTTCCTGCTGTTTGTGGGCGGTTTTAAGCCCCGTGGAAGTAACTTTCTTCTCCTTCGCCCGTCATTTCAAATGACAAACTAACAGACAGATAGACAGACACCGACAGCTCCATTAATTAAAATGAAAATTAGTGGTTTCGAATTGCGCAGAGATGAAATGAATGAGGATGAGATGGGATAAAGTGGCATGGCAGCATCCAGCCCAGCATCATTCCTGGAAAACCATTGAGATGCTGCAATTAGCGGCGAGCGTGTAAATCTTTTGCCTGGCAATTTGATAAATCCACATAACTTGACCCACTTTCAAGCTCACTGATGAAGTCTCTGCCCATCTTCCTTCTCTCTCTGTCTCTGTCTCTGTTTCACGTTCTGGCCAAAATGCACAGAGCAATTTCATTTTTTAAACGTGCTTCTCCCACTCTCTGTAAACTCTCCTCTTGCCATTTTGGGGCAATTTGTGCAAATGACTGAGCATTTAATTTTAAATTTATCATTTTACAGCCACTTTTGGGCGTCTTCTGACCACTGCAAATGCTTAAAGTTGAATTTAAAGCATTGCTAAACTAAACTTTTTAATACTTATGCATAGATTGAGTTGCTGAGAGCTTTTCTTTTGCTATGGAAATGTGCGGCAATAACTTTTAACCACAATCTGGCGGTTGGGGCAGTTGGGGTGGCAATCAAACGAGTTGCGACCGCGACACTCGGCAGAAAATTAAAAATAAGTATATAAAAAAATATAAAGTTATGCACTTTTTTATGCACATGAATAAAAATATAAAGTTAGATACACTTTTTAGTAAAATGTGTAGCAAATAAGTAAAGTCAAACTGGCGTATGTAAATAAATGAATATACTTGCACAGATGACAGTTGAATTTAATTAAATCAGTCAACATTTTGCTAGACAAGCGACGCGACATTTGCAATTTATTGTTAAATCAATTTGTATGACAAACTTATAGAGCAATGCCATGTAAATCAATTAAATCTATTCAATTGAAACTGCTTTAATTTGTCACGTCAATTTAAATTGTGCTCAACTGGCGCCAGCCAGTGCTGGAAAGGGCAGTAAACGATTGGGCGGAAATAACCTATTCTGTTATGAAACGTTTACCGATCTTTGTAACCAAATAATTTACTAATATCTATTATATGTCTTGGTTTTTAAATTGCGCGCCATGAGCAATTTCAGCTCCGAATAGTCGACCGATTGTATCGATATATCGGTATTATGACCAGTGCTGCCAATTTTTTATCAAGAAAAAAAGCTGTTTTTAACTGGAGAGAAGGGAAAAAAAAGCTGAAAATATTCTTAAAAAAGCGCAAAATAAATCCTTTTTTTGTATGGTCTTAATTTATGATTTATTTTTCGAGATATATTTTTTTTTTTGTTTGAAGTCGCCTATCGCACTTGTGTGTTTTTTAGTGGTTGTATTAGCAAGCAAATCAGTTAGCTTTGCAGTAAATGTGGTCTTGCAGTAGATGCATAGACTCTTTTCTCGTCCGTGACATCCCTGCGAAGCCATGTCTTAAATTCCTCGCTCATTCACCAAGCATCACGGCATTTTGTTTATATTATTTTGGCATAGCAAAATATGTGTAGTGGTGGTGGCATAAGCAAATTTCGATAAAACATATGATTTGGCGGCCACTCTTACACACATTTGGTATATTTCTACCAAAGCTGGTATATGTTTAGCGAGTTAGTAAGCCTTTTTTTTTTACAGATTTTCCAAAAATGGTATATTTGGTACCAAATTTGTTTTCTTGCAAGTGGCAACCGTGCTGCTACATATTTTCATGAAATTGTTGGCAACATTAAAAAACCGGAAAAAAGCCAAATGCATTTTTAAAAAAGCCAGAATTCCCGCTTTCCGCAATTCCCAAATTTTTCCCGCAATTGGTCTTCAAAAACAGCCAGATTTGACGGGAAAAAAGCTAAGTTGGCAGCACTGATTATGACGATGTTTTGCTCTCTCGCAACACTGAGGGTAATTTCTGGCGCTCATTTTCTTAGTCTCTCTCTCGCTCTCTCGCATGCATTTTCAACGTCTGCATTTTTGCTTCTTTTCGGGCGCCTTTCGTCAGTCTCTTTTAAATTGTGGACGCGTAAGGTTGGTTGCGCGCGTGTTGCTGGTCGTAATTATATATAAAAACCGCTTATAAATGAAAGAAAATGGTTACGAAATACAACTAACTCAAATTAAAGTGCAATTAATCACTTGGCTTGACCAAGAACAACTATTCTAATACATAAATAATGCTAAAAACATGCATTGAGAAAAATACAATTCGCGACGCTTTGCTGTGGCCAAAGGACTGAAGCGTTGGTGAGAGCGAGACAACGCTACTGTGTACGCAATTTGTTGATGTCGTTTTTGTTGTTGGTAGTGCCTGGCGCTTGTGCTCAGTGTAATTGTTGTTGTCGGATGCGCCATGGTAAAAGTGTTTTGTTTGTAAAAGAACAACAAATGCGCCCAAAATTGATCTAATTTCTTCCCGCTGCTGTTACTATTGTTATTGTTTTTGCAGCCGGCTAATCGAAACCAACAACTTTAGTTTAATGAAGATATATTCTTCAAGTAGCCGCAAGTTTCCAGCGAAAAACAGCGATACGCCAAAATTCGGCGAATACACAACAAAAGTGGAGTGAGCGAATAAAAAAAAAGAAGAAATATAAATATATGAAATGTGGAGAATGTGTAGAATGTGTGTGCAAAAATAACAAACAAACAAGTGACAGGAAACCGAAAACGAAACCAAAGCAAAATCAGAGGCCGTCAAAATGCAGCGCAGTGAAAACAAAAACAGAGAAAGGGAAATAAACATAGCTTAAGCTGAGAGCAAAATCGTAACTATTCAAATAACCGTAGACAGCGTAAAACGTAAACAAACGAACGGTTTCGCAATACAACGCACAAAATCCACAATGGCAGCAAATAACGGAAACAGCAGGACTTGCAAATGGATGTGGATTTTGATTGGACTATTACAACTGGCGACAGTTTCGCATGGGAGTCAAGGTGAGTACAGTTTCAGTTACAGTTGGAGTTATCGATAGACAAATTGAGGTGACAGGTTGTCTGGCCGACGTGCAAAAGCGCAGGTTATTATTAGTGTCTACTACTATTGCTAAACTAGTATTAGTGCATACAAATTGTGATAACTGAACTGATAACCAATTTGACGTAAATTGGTTAGGTTCTTTTTATATATTTTTGGCCCGAGCGAGCACATGTGAAACAGCTTTGGCAATCATAGAATCAAACAATCATACGACCCTTACCCATATGCTAGTCATCCATTTTCACTTGTTGACGATAATTGCTATAGCGTAAAGTGTATATAACTCAGCCGGCGATAAGACAAGGACGTTGCAAATTCGTCTTTATCAGCATTTCATTATCTGCTTTTGGCTGTTAAACAGTTTTAATGAGTCGATAACTTAAAGCACTACGTTCGATAAATATTCGTCAGAATATGCGAAATATGTTGAAATATGTCGCATTTATTTACAAAGCAATCAACTTGAAACCTGTTCATTTTTTATAAATATTCAGCTGGCAAAGATACCCTCTAATATTTCTAAAAGATATATTAACTGTGAGCTACCCTTTATTTATTTGCACTCATAAAACCTCTAATCACCTTGTGCATTGTAAACTTTACAATTGTACCTTCTTCGAATTACTACAGGGTATTAACATTTACTTGAATTTGATGCTGAACAATAGCAAAAGGGCCACAACAAGTGTTTAACCGAGCAGGTAGTTGAATATCCATTGAAAACAGGTCAGATATCGCGACCGAAGCAGCTGCAAAGCATTAACTGATTAATTTTCCGTTGGCAACGAACGTATTTCAATTTCTCAGTTTTCCATCTAAAAATAAACCTTAGAAAATCCTCACAAAATGCGCAAATAATGCAAACAAATTAAATGCCTTTCGCCTGGCTCAACCGAATAGGGGAAAAAAGTGCCGTCAAGGCAACTAACTGAAACACCCCCTTGTCGAGCTGAACTGGTGGGGTGCCTCAAATTTATCACTGCCAGCACACAGAGAAAAAAAAATATACTGAACATCCCCGAAAAGTGGAAAAAGTCAAACAGAAAACAGAAAATAATGATAAGCTCTACCCTTGGCTGGCATGTGCTTTATCATAACAACTTTTGGGATATCTCAGACATATATGCAAATTGCGTGTAACGGTATGTCAAAATATGGGTCAGTCTCAAAGTTATATCTAACAAGCCAAATGTTCATCATGCTGATGTCAACTTTACTCTTTTGCGTTGCTAAAACCACTTTATGGATTCAAATCTGAATTAAATTCCATTGCGCAGTAAAAAATTTAAATAGACGACAACTTAATTTCCTCACTGTCTCACAATTGTATTTTTTAAATATATGTTTTGTGCACAAAAATGATAAAATTCCTGAATAATACTTTTTTGCTTCCTTGATATTATTATAAATATGAAAGCTAGCTTAAAATAGCTAAATTTCTAGCTAATTCAAATTCTTTCTTTAAAATAGTTTGTAATTATAAAATATAAAATAAAATATAAATTATAAAATAGCCAACTCTAGCTATAAAATAGCTAAAATGGCAACTCTGCAAGTACTTGAACAACATATTTCTGTTTCAAGAAATCGCTCGCATACGTTACTCATGACTCTGATGAGCATAATCTTAAAAGACACATTTCGCTCGCTCTGAAAGTACTTTAAAGAAGGCAATTTACGGCTTAAAGAGTCTCCGACACACACACACACACACAGACACGAGCACTGAGGCACAGAGTGGCCTTAATTAATGGCCAGGTAGTAATTAAAAAATCTTAGTGTCACACACAGGAGCAGCAACAATAGCAATAAAAATAATGAACTGGGTGCAACCTGGGTGTAATGAAAGCAAAGTCCTGCCTGCTCCTGTTTCTGTTTCCTCCACTCTCATATATATATAAATAATACCTGCTTGTTTCATTTTTCAACATTTTAATGGTCATAATTCTTTGCTTAGTGCCTGTATTCCACTGTGAACTGTGACAATTGTTTCGTGTTCGTGTTCGTGTTCGTGCCAGGATCTCAGTGCGAATCCTGGCTGGGAGTATACGGGCAAAGCAAAGGAGACCAGCATATTTGGCCGCATTACGTGATATACGGAATATGAGTGACATGTTATTCTAATTTCACACCCCTTTTGAAGGGTGCGCTCGTCAGCCATAAACATTTCCATATGGTCCGTTTGGCCTCAGGGCTCTAACTCTGACGCTCTGAACTCTGTCGCAATGTGTACACAATGTACACAAAAATAATTTGAGGAGGGTGGGAGGAGGTACATAATGTGCCCAGAATGAGGTCATTTGTTCGGTTTCAGTTTCTGTTTCTGCTGTTGTTTCTCATCGTTGTTGCCTGCTGTCAGCTAATTACAGTCCATTGCAGAGTCTCTGAAAGACTCTCAAGTCTTGGTTGGAAATCATTTCCTGAAACGGAAATTGCCAACAGTCTGACTAAGGACTTCCATCTCGCATTGGGACTGGGCACTGAGAACTGCGAACTGCGAACTGGCAACTGTCGGTGAATTCTCTCAGCATTCTGTCAATTTTCAATCAGTGCAAACAAAATAACCACGGCTAAGGAATTGTTGTTGCTGTTGTACCCTTGAGGTAGAAAGGTATCCATCCAAGTCTTTGTGCCAAGTTGGGTGTGTTGCATGTTGTGTGCTTAGCTCGACGGTGGCTTTGACATTGTTCAAGGTTGCAATTGCTTTGCAACTATGGCAACTGCAACTTGTATATTGAAATTGATTGCAGAACTAGAAGAAGCTATGAAATTTATATTTGAAAATAATGAAATTACTCTTTAGATATTATTATTACTACCTTAAGGATCTATTACTTTAACTAAGAGTTGAAGCCTTCAAAGTTTTGAAGAAAGTTCAGTTCAAGGACCCCTGAAAATTATTTTGTTTTCCTATTTTTTTGTTTTTTAAACTAATTTGCAAAAATGTTTTAAGAATCTAACAAAATTTCTCTTAAAGTGTGAATTTTCCTGTTGGAATTCCAAAGGGAAATTCCATATTATTACCACTAATCTTTTGAGTCTCCGTTGACTCACAACAGCTTTGGAATTCCTTTTGGTCCCCGGTCAAATTATACATTTCAAAAACTTGCCGCTTTTCCCTTGAGTCAAATTTAAATGCATTTGTTAAGTTAACACATTGTTTTTTTTAAGCTCATATTTTATCTTTTTACACTACACTTATTAACGGGCTTTGCCGTTATTTCACGCTTCAGCTGTGCATTAAAATACTACAAATTGAACAGCCGAAATTAATTTTAATTTGCGCGCACATAAATAAAATATCGCATGAATTAAACAATGAATTGCATTTTTGGCATGCCGTGTTTTTATCTGTTGTTTTTTGTGCCTTTTGTTTTTTGGTCTGACCACAAGAACAACAAGAGCAAAAACAGCGGGGACAACATGCAACATAACATGTTGTCGGCAACGAAACAAACATTTTTCAGAAACAAATGAAAAACAACATTGAATTGTCTCTGTCTCGCTTTCACTTTGTTTCGCTCTCTCTCTCTCGCTCTGTCTGACTGCATATGTAATTTTGGCCGAGTTCTTCTTCCCTTTTAACCAATTCGTAAAGACAACATGAATAATTCAAATCAGCAACAACAACAACAACAATAACAGGAGTTGCAGCAGGAGAAATCCCAAAGCACAATTCCAAAACTGAGACGAATGTTTCTCCTGTTCTGGTTGTTGTTGCTGTTGTTGTTGTTGCTGCAGTTCAACGCACCCATGACTCTGGTCAGATCTGTCCCGTGTCTTGTGTCTTGTGCTGATCTCAAGGCAAAAGTCCAAAAGAAATCCACAGCAGGAAATGCCATAAAATACACTTTTTCTCTTTTACTCCATCTTCTTGCTCTTGTGCTTGTTTTTTAGACCCTGTACTGCAAAGTTCAAAGGGTCTGTGAGTTTTGTCAAAAGCGCAACAACAGAAACCATAAGGAATATGTTTTCTTGATCAGCATCAACAATCGAGTCAATATAGATACAGTGGACCACTAATGTCTTCATACACCATAAATTGGTCAAATTTGGGTATAATAAAGATGTTTTGATGCGGGTTTTTTATATTAATCTTTTATTCACTTAAATTCCGTTCGACTGATACCAAAATTTCTTTAACCCATTAAGTATCCATGGAATATTTTGAATTTAAAAAAAAGTCAATTTTTCAACTTTTTCCCTCGATTTTTTCAAAAGAATATTTTGATCCAAAAAAATTCTTAAAACAATTCTAAGAGTAACTGCAAAAATTTTTTCAAAAAAAAATGTTTCTAGTATTTTTTATGATTTTTTGAAAGTTGCAAAAAATGACTATTTTAACCTCTTTTTCCTCTTTTTCATACAAAAAGTGAGGGTGGCGCAAGGTTTTTCAAGGATTTTCGACCTTATAAATCGGATAAGAATACACAATCCCGCTTCAGAAACTGTAGTATTTTAGTATTTGTAGATTTTTTAAAATAATATTTGAAATATTTTGGATTTGAAACTCGAATCACCATTATTCATTATTTTGGAATTCTTTTTTTTTATTTAAGTTTAAGAAGTTTATCGCCACTTGATTTAGTTAAAGTTAGAGAAAATTCGATTTACAGAAGTTCGAGTTGCGGAAGCTAGACTGTAATTGGTTTTTATTGTTTGTGTACAGAGTCTCTCAAAGTCGGTTTAGCTCGACTGACAGTTGCTTTTAGTGTATTTTATTTTATTTTAATTTCATTTGCAATTACTTGTGGCATTGGCAATGGGCGCAAACGTAGGGCCAGGGAGTGGGCGTGGTCGCCGCAACCAATTTGCATATTTTTGTGTGTGTGTGTGTGAGTGTAAGTGTAAGTGTGGGAGTATCATGTGTGTGTGTGGGAGTAAGGCAATCAGCCAACAATTGGAGCTGAAGCTGACAATCTACGAGAATTGAGAAGCCTTGTAAATTGTGGCCACAACAATGCAGTCGTCTTGGCCATAAAGTGTTAACTTACCAACAGCAACAACAACAAAAAGAAAACAATAAATCTACGCACCTGGAACTGAAGTTAAGGATCAGCTCTAAGCTACATTTTGAACTCAACCTTGTCAGTTGTTGGTCTTGTTAATTTTTTTAGTTGCTGTTAATTTTATTGCCGTTTTCATAGTAATTTAAGCGTGCGGTTTTAACGGCACTTTAAGCGTTAACAACAACAACAACTGTAATAAGCGCAAAATCCTGACCAAATCGAAGCAAAAGAAACTTGATCATTAAATTTCACGCCCAGCTTAAACAGCTTCCACACAGAGGCGTCCATTAAACGCCTCAACATTATCTCCTAGTCAAACGACTCTCGACTTGGACTCTCGACTAGGACCAGAACTAAGAGTAAGAGCAACTAAGACTAGACTCTGGCAATTCACTTAATCACAGGCTGTGCAACGGAAGTCGAGGGAACACCTCTTGACTACCTTTTGCCAACTGAAGATCAGAGACGCAGCTGGGCAAAAAGAAGTTAAGACAACAAGTAAAAATACTAAACTCAATTAAAACTTTATTCTCTTGTCGAGTCGCCTTTTCCCTCTCTCTCTCCCCCTCTCTCTGGGCATGAGTCAGACTAAAAAGCGAAATGAAACTTGTTTCATAATTATTTTGAGAGGGCAACTAAACAAAAGTTGCTGTTGTTGTTGTTATTGTCGCCGCTTTGGGGCAGCATTAATTGAAAATGCGGCAGCCAAATTGAGTTGGTCATTTTGGTTGGTGGCACCGTCCAAGAGTCGCCACGCTTATCAGACAGACGCTTATCGGTTAAACGTTTCTCTTGTTGTTGTTTGCTGCTGGCCATGGGCTGCATTAAAGTAGATCGATCGTTAAATCCCCTTCTGTCTCCCTCTCCCTTACCCTGCTACTCGTATCTGTATCTACAGCTCTGGCTCTGGCTGTATCTGTATCTGCTGCTTTAATCCGGCGACTGCAATTGCCACACAAAAAATAGAACATGAAAAACGAGCGACGCTTACAACAACAACGGCGACGACAAACGACGTCGTGAACTGAACTCGCTTTGGCATTGGGTGGAGTGAGAGAAGGGGCAGAGGGGATACAGGGTGTTGCCAAGCCAAGTAATTTGTTACAAACTGCACAAGACAAAAGCAACAGCAACAGTAACATTAACAACAACAACAACATCAGCCCCTTGCGTTGATTCTGGCGATCTTAGCTTGACTTCAACCCGACATCGACTCGAATCTGACTCGAATGCTCAGTCTCAGTCTCAGTCTTTGCTATTATTTCAATATTATCTACAAAATGCACGTTCTTCATACCACTTACCAGAGAGTCTTTGCCACCGTGCCTCCGTTGTCCCTCCTTCTTCTTCCCTGCTAAATGCACAGTGGTATACATTTTAGATTGTAGCAACAAATTTAAATTGCTAAAAGTCTAAAATAGGTATTTAGAGAAATCATCAATTAAGACGCAGAAAGTGATGAAATAATTATTGCTCATCAAAATTTGAATAAAGTACAAAATGAAATGACAAATTTAAAAGATTAACAAGTTTTTAAAAAATATGCAAAGTGATAAATTATCGTAAGCTTTCAAAATAACTGCCCTAGATAATAAAATATAAAATAAATAGAATAAACATAATATAAATGGAATAAATTGATTAACAATTTTGGAGTGTAGAGAAAGGAAATGATATTTTAAAATTCTTAAGAAAAACAGATCTAGGCGTTAAAAGTGATTGAAATTTATATAAAAAGCCAGTTTCTCAGGTTAAATATAACGAGAAGTCATTTCGAAAGAGAGCTGAAGAATTTCCTTTATTTTTAGGGGATTAGTTTGTATTATTTATCTAGACAAGGACTTGAAGAAATGGAGAGGAGTCAAATAACTTGTATCTACTTTATTGACCAGTTAGCTAATAGTTGGTAAGTTAGTTCTCAGCTATGTATGTAAATACATCTTCTACTTGTTGAGATGAATGATAACAAATTCGATTCAGCTTGACAATTGTAACAGTAACAGTATTTTGATATCGATTTCAATTGATACTCGTGCCACTGTATCACATCTGTATTTGCTGGCAGCACGACAACTCCCAATCCCGTTCCCCCCAATCCCATTCCCCCCAATCCCATTCCTCCCTAGATACAGGCAGCGATGTTTGTTGGCAGTTGCTGTGATCTTATCTCAAACGTTGTTGTTGTTGTTCGTCGGAGTTCGCGTTCGCGCAACTTAAGTAGGTACTAAGTGCTGCATATATCATCGTGGCCATGGTCCGATCGAGCAGCAGTTGAGGGAATTGATCTGATCGGCTTGGTAATCGCGATCTGTTGAGCTGTTGAACCCGCTGAGTCCGTCCGTCTTTCCTTCCGTCCATCTGTTTATCATTGTCGTCTGTCTGCTGCCATTTGCTGCGATTGCAATGCCAAAAAGTCGATTATTTTATGCAGTTTATGACGCGCCCGATTTCTGATTAATGCCAATTATCTCTCTTCATCTCTCTCACTCTCACTCTCTGTCTCTTTGTCTATTTCTCGGGTGGCATCCTCAATTGAGCTGTCAGTTTCAGGTTGTTGCAGTTGCAGTTTAGTTTGCGAGTTGAGAGTTTCTTGCGCTAATTTACGTGTCGCTCTGGACATTTGCATAAAATGCTTAAAATGTGACTTGGTCTCAGTCTCAGTTTCAGTCTCTCTGGAATCGAGGCCCATTAGACGCCACACTTTATGTGCCACTGGCAAACACTTGAGGCTGCTTCTACTTCTCCATTCCGACCAGGCCAAGCATTCCAGTTCCAGTTCAGTTGTGTTGGCCAAACACTCGACACTTAAAAACTGCGTAACTCTGCAGCCGCGGCGCTGTCAGCGTTTGTCTGTCTGTCTGTCTGTCGACCAGGCCAACTTTTCATTCAGGCTCTCTGACTTGACTTCCTCTGTTGACGTGAGCTCGTGTTTTTATTTTGGTAGTGCAGTGTTAATGACTGCCAACTATTTAGCCAACTAAATTAAGGCATAGTTTGGCTCAGAGTTTAGTTTTTTAGTTAGTGGAATTCAGGAATTCAACACTCTTGAGGCGGCAAAGGAGAATGAGATATAAAACAGAATTCAGTAGTTTTTTTCTTTAATGGAAGTCAACTTTTTAGAGTTAAATCATCACTGCGAATAGGAGCAAAAGGATATTCAAGAATTTTTGAATAAATGGCAAATGCATGTTTAAGTAAATAAATTGAAAGTATCAATAAAACGTTGAAGGATGCGATACAAAGAGAAACCAAAGAATTTATCACTCTAATAATAGAAACATAAAACAAACACAAAGTCGAATTTAATAACTTTCTGCTTAAATGAGAGTTGAAATTTGCGAATGCAACGCAAAGTCGCAAAGAATTTAAGAACCTAATAGAGATAGTTACTAGTATTTATTGATTGAGTGAGTCTCGAGTATAAAAGCGTAATTTATATGCTAAGTAGTCGTCTATTCGGCTGCATACTCAGCTCGTATCGTATCTCACATTGTCTCGAGGCCAACTGCCATCATTGCCAGCATTGTCATTGTTCTGACTTCCTTCCACATTTGCTGCATGCAGTTGCAGTTGTGTCTGGCAGATATGCAAATCTTGTAATGAGGTGGCAAAGCACCGAGACTCGACTGCACTTTTCACGTTCTGCGGCAATGACACAAATTGCTGTTGTCTTGGGCCTGTCATTGAGACCCTGAGACCATAACTATCCAATTGACAACGACATCCCATCTACATGCATTGGAGCCAAGTTAAAGCATTGTTAGGAAATGCCCTAATGTGGCTCAAACGTACATACATATGTAATTATATGCCCGGGGAACAGGAACAGGATTAATATCATTTAAACTCATGCTAAACAGAAGGAATTTATTAAATTTGTTATATTTAAAGAGTCTACTAGTTTCCAATTGTCTGTAACCATACTATTATTATACTATAATCGTATTTGAAACCCCACAAATATCTAAAGAAATATCTATTTGCCTGGAATTTTTAAAAATGAAGTTCTGCAAAAAGGAATGCAATTTATTTTAAATCAAAATGTTTGTTAATTTGTTTGTTTATTATAAATCTGTTTTATTTTAAATCTATTCAAACAGTATTACCTAGTTATTAAGTAACAAATTTTCTATTTTTAATTTTTTAAAATTTTCTTTCTTTAATTTTTCATTTATTCGCTTAGAATTCCCAACTGGTGTAGGCCAAGTTGTGGACAGTTAGTCAACGAGTTCAACTTTAAATTCGATTAGCCCCAAAGTCCTTGCAGAGGCAAAGGCGAAAGTCAGAGATATGAATGTTGTTGCCCCGAGTTGTTGCGCTGACGGGCGTGAAATTACGCGTTAGAATAACAACAAACAGAAACAAGTAAAAGCTGAAGTAGAAGTAGAAGTAGAAGTAGAAGAGACACAGGCACTTGAACTTTAGCAGCAAGTGTTTGACACGCGACTGGGGCAGTTGCAGGAACAGTTTGGGTCTGTGCCACCACTGGAGAAATGTACGAGAGTAGCTTGCAACATGCAACTGGCAACAGAGGGGGGCGAAAGTGCGAGGCTGTTGCCAAAAGGGGCAAACAGAGCGAAGTTGCCACGGCGGAAGTCACGTCTGAGAGCTCTTCAGCTGACTGAGGAGACTACGGGAGGGGATAGAAAGATAGATATGGCCCTCTCAGCTGCCAAAATGTGATTGATGTGCTGTTAAGTCTAAGTAATGGAAAATCCATTGCCCCTCCATTGCCTGTCCAGGCTGCAAGGCTTTCGCATTCAATTAAAACTTTGGCCAGATCAACGAATGTTTTATATGCAAAAGTTGTCGTATTCATATTCAGTGTTTGGCATATGCAAATTTCTATTTTTTATTTTATTTATTTCAGCATTTGTGGCGTGTTATAATCTGGCAACCTGCAACAAGTTCAGGGCCACACACACACACACACAACACCTCAAATAAATATTATTTTGGTATTGGCGTTTTTGTGTAAATATTTTGATATCAAACAGACAGTTAAAGTATTTTTCCAACTGAAACTTGTGTCGCTTGAGTCGCGGCAAGTTGAGACTTACCTGTAAATATTTGCCACATTATCGTCTGACAATGTACAAACAAAAGCCTTTAATGCTAATACCTTTGACTAGCTATCGAACTACCATTCGGCAGTTTTTCGTCCCCCAAGAGACACAACATTAATCTTAGTTAAGCTGGGAAATTAACATACAAAGCTGAGAAATACTCTTCCCCATTAAATTAAAGTCTGTCTCTGTACAGAAATCCCAACGAACTCACTTAATTGCCTTCTCTGACCCTTCGCTGGTTCAATAAACTGTGCTATTTGTTTTATTGATTGCCTTATCAACATGTGTGCTTGCATTTTGTTGTGCTACATTTTGAATACCCTGTAAATGAAGTTTTAGATGTTGGGGGAGCAACAGTTTCTGTTTGAAATAGCTGCGTAGTTGATTACAGGGTATTTGCAATAGAACTTGACCTATGTCATGTCCATCAAGTTAGCTAAACATTTTCGAAAAAAACAACTTTTAAGGAATGGATAATTTGCCGTTAATTATCCGTAAATTATTCGTGAAAAAATTAATTTTGCCGCTCTTTTATTTTTAAAAAAAAACCAATGTTCTGCTAACTTGATATCAAGTTAGCAAGACACTCTCACAATTTTGAGAATTTTGGAAAACTTTTTATAGTGGAATTTGCCGTTAATTATCCGTAATTTATTCGTGAAAAAATTAATTTTGCCGCTCATTTCTTTTGAAAAAAAATTGTGTTCTCATGTTTCAAGTCCAATCGATCGTTGCTGTAATTTTAACATTGGACTGTTATGTTAACATTTCTGGTATGTAACATAACAGCTGAATATACGGTCAAACTTCCCTAACTCGAATCACCATTATCCAAGAAAAAAGTTCGAGTTATGGAGACTTCGAGTTAGGGAATTTTGTTTTTTTTTTTAATTTTTTAAAAGAAACTACAAATTCATTCATTCATAAATACATTTTAAATTGCTAACTTTTCTTGTTATTTTCAACAAAAACTGATTCCAGTTTGTTCAAAACCTACCATATTCTCAAAAATTTTCGTTCTTTTGCTGTATCCAGAAGAAGTTCCCCAATCAAATGACATCATAACAAATTTTCTTTTGTTAAAATTATAAAAACTCTTATTTTGCTGATATACCACATTTTTCAGCCACATTCGAATTCCTTAACTAAAAAGTTTGAATATTTTATAATTTAATTTAATAATTTAAATAATCTTGCGCTGCTACGCTAACAAAGAAGTACATAAAGTACGTCTTTCCTAAAGCTAATTGACCAACCTATGTAATTGTTGATGCAATATTCTATCATATTATATCACCATATGTTAATGTACATCAATATTACATATCCAAACGAGCCGGTAACAAAAGCAAATAACAGAATCGAAAAAAAACTCAAACTTTATTGGAGATTTATTTCCCGAAAAATTCGACTTATAGAAGCACGGGCCAATATTTTTGTTCGAGCTATGGAGAAATTCGACTTATGGAAGTTCGAGTTACGGAAGCAGAATTGTATGAAATTTGCTCAGTAAACGCTATTGCCACTCGATTTTGTTCGAGTTAGAGAAAATTCGAGTTAGGGAAGTTCGACTGAATTTATGTGTTAGTATAAAAAATTAAAAAATTTGAACATTTGTGAAAATTAATTAATTCCACAAAAACGGGTTATGTTAAATACCAGAAATGTTAACATAACAGTCCAATGTTAAAATAACAGCGATCGATTTGACTTGAAACATGAGAATATTAGTTTTATTTTTTAAATATATGAGCGACAAAATTAGTTTTTGCACGAATAAATTACGGATAATTAACGGCAAATTCCACTATAAAAAGTTTTCGAAAATTCTCAAAATTGTGGGAGTGTCTTGCTAACTTGATATCAAGTTAGCAGAACATTGGTTTTTTTTTTTAAATAAAAGAGCGGCAAAATTAATTTTTTCACGAATAATTTACGGATAATTAACGGCAAATTATCCATCCCTTAAATTTTGTTTTTTCCGAAAATGTTTAGCTAACTTGATGGACATACCTATGTCACATAATGTATTTGACTAAAATTTTAAATTTATTATTTAAGTTTTTTAAGTCTCAGTTTTAATGGATATTTACCTATTGTACGTTTTTTTGTCGCCTCTTTAAATTGTATACCTGTTTACAGGGTATTTCGTAGTCATGCCGTACTAAAACTTTGCAATTCATTGATTTAGTTTGCAAGAGTTAAATTTTTTTCTTATTTTATGAATTCTTTTATAGTTTTTCAAGTATTTCAACCATTTACAGGGTATCTCTCAGTCGAGCAACCTTTATTAAATGTACTTATTTACTTATTTTCCCTCCATATCTGCGTACAAATAACAAACTTGATAACTTGACTCCGACCATCGATCTATAGATAACTTTTTGGTGCTGTGTTGAGGGTCAATTTTATAGTTTTTTTTTCTTTCTTTCTTCATTTTTTGAAAATTGGAAAATTTGTTTTGGGGCTGTGCGTGCCGCGTTAAAGGGAGAGTGGGAGAGCGGGAGAGGGAGCAGTGGAAGGGGTAGGCCCTGTAATAAATAATTGTGATGTGAGTACACTCACATGCACTCACAATTTATGGCCGAGTCGAGTCGAGTCGATATCATGCACTGCCACTGGGCATTAGCCACATCCACATCCACAACGCTTTCTATTTATGAAAGTTGTTGCTGTGGAATTAGTCAGGTTAGAGTTCAACTCTCGACACTCGGCACTCGACTCCTTATTAGACCCGAAATGAACTGCACTCAAAATTACCTTTCGACCAATCAAACACTTTGCACAACAGTCACGTAGCTGCAACTGTAATCGATATAATCCATCAAGCGATAACGTAACTTTCCATTTTGATTCTCAAGGAATTCGATTATGCTTCCGTCGATTGCTTTGAATTCATTAAGATTCACATTTTGTTTGTAACAAGCCAACTTTCCGATTCAATAGGAATTTCGAATAACTCTCCGCAGATAGTTTTTCTTATTAATTTTTAAGATTGATTTAAACTTCTCACACTTCTGACTATTTAAAAAGCTCAGATTATTTAAGCATAAATATTGCTAAATTTAAGGTCCTATATAATTTTTAAAATACATTTATTTTCATGAATATTTAAGCTTTCCATCTCTCTTTTTCTCCCTTCAATCGCTTTTGTGGTTTCGCTTTTACATTGATTTGAAAATCAGAGTGCCTCGATTTTGGTTAACCAACTTGCAACATATTTTCGCTAGAGTTGCCCCCGAAAACAATTTAACAACTGCAGTTGCAGTTGCAACTGCATCGAATGCGGTCAATGTGGCTTCTCGTTGTGGGCAGTGGCAACATCAACATCAACATCACATCAAATGCGTGTGTGGGCTGCCTATAAAAATAATCAACGAAAATCTAATGCGACTGCAAAATTAAATACAAAATTGACGGCGAGTTGTACAGAGGGGTAGAAAAGTCGAAAAGGGGCAAACAGAGGGTGCAACGAGTGGCAGTTGAACTTTTAGTGTCAAAAGAAGAAGCTGTAAGTGAATGTGTGTGTGAGTGTGTGTTGGCTCCTAGTCAGACACATAATTCATACAGCATTCATTCAGCGTTTATCGATTTTGTCTTAGCTGCCCCCGTCGTCAACTCGACTCCACTGAGGGCCAAAAGACTCAGCTGTTACTCGTATTTGTGTAGTTGTTTGTGTGCTGTTGCCACTTCCCATGTCCACACTCAACTTTGCCCAGGCTCTCAGCCCTTGAATGTTCGCAATATTTTTACGATTTGCAACAGACGTTTGCCAGCTAACAATTCCCCACAGACCAGACTGGCTGCTTCCCTCTGTCTCTGCTTCTGTCTATGTCTATGTCTCTGTCATGCCCAACTAATGCGACTTTCAACAGCCTCACTTTATTATACATCTACAGATACAGATACATTTACAGACACAGATTCAGATACATGCTCATACAGTTACAGATACATACAGGAGTTGTTGTCGTTGTGGTTGGCCCCAACACGACAAATGTTTTGACGCACAGTCAGCGGACAAAGAGAGGGAGAGAGTGTGTGAAAGAGAAAGAGAGAGGGAGAGAGTGTGAGGGTCTGGGTCATGCCATTAAACACAGCGAACGGGAAGCCGCCACATAAAAGTCATGGCAAATGATTCTCAGTTTTTTCGTATGATTCAGAAAAGCATTCTTTCAAAAAACAAAATTCTTTCTCAATTTTTAGTGTTTTATGTTTTGTTTTTGGCATTTGGATGCAAGCAAGTCCTGTTAAGGACATTAACGGTGCTCAGGTTTTGGCACCTCTGTATGGCCGACAAACCTTTTGTTTTTAATGGCTTTCGAGTGCTGTTGAACCCGCCCATAAATAATATTGCCCCATGACAAAATCAGATGATTTACAGCGCTTTGATGGCACTTTTCATGGCCATAATTTGTTGCCAACCGGCTGCGCACACACAAATTTTTTAGGTGTATTATTATCAGTGCCTCCCCCTAAAAAGAGGGTCTCTCCTCCGCCCCGCCCCTCCCTGCATTGTCTTTGCGTAGGCGTGGCTGTAATAATAAAAAGAATTTTGTTGAAACTTTTAGGCTTGACGTCAAAAACCATTAAATCAAATTTTAGTTCTTTTTATCTACCTATTACTTTCCCTCTCTATCTTCTTTGATAGATGTCCACACATTAGCTGTAATTTATGTTAAACATAATTATAGAATAATATTTAATCGGATTTCTCTTTCCATCTCTTTACAGGTATGTCCAGGGGAATTTATGACTGGTAAAGCTTTCTAGATCTGTGAAATAGTGAAAATAATGAAATGATTGTAGTCATATTTATTCACGTTACTTACAAAATAAGTAATGGGGTATATTGATTCGTTAAAGTGTATGTAACCGTTTTGAATATATATCGTTTTCTTTGTAATTAACGTCATCTACCAACTTTAGCTGTCGTCCTGCTTAATCGCAACAAGATCGGACAAATAGAACGTTAGTAATGGCTGATTTAAGTCTTTTAAGAAAGTTATGCGCCTAAAAGTATGCAACAATTTTTATTTGTTATTCTAATAATTCTAGCGATTATCTTTTATCTCGATTGAGTTGCCATTTCATTTCATATTTGCATATTTACAATAGGAGCAAGATCTATTTTTTACAGGATATCTATCAGTCGAGCTTGTGCTTAAAATACTCTCATAAAGAGGCACATTGTTGTTGCACGCATAAATCGAACGTCAGGTGCAATCAACACACATTTTCGAAAGCAACTCAAAATCGAAAATAAAATACAAAAATATGGAGGGAAAATTATTGACACGAATTTGATAAAATGGCAAAAATGAAAACTCGTTTTGATTGCCAGCAGCAGCCGCACTTATTACGCTTTTGACTCTGTTAAGTCTGTTAATATTTGTGCTTTTATTTTTATTTATTTATTTTTTATTGTGCGCGAAATTCAATTAACGTTGCATGCAACGTGTGGGCAGGCGCCACATAGGAGTCCGCGTGGGATGCGACTCTAAAGGCGACTCCGACTCCAGTGGCAGCTTCAAGTGGATGACCGGGTGGAGAGGGGCGGTAAGGGGAGGGGCTAGACTTGCGTAATCCGCGACAGGCTGGCAGCCAAAAGCTGAGGCGTGGCCCACTTTTTGTGGCGACACAAACTGATAAAAAATTATGATGGCGACTCAAAAAAAAATAAATAAAAATATATTGTAAAAAAAACAAGCAAAAACGTTAATGGCATAATTACATACGTTGCAACTGAAACGAGTGCAATAAATGTAATTAATAAGTTAAATGGAATTTGAAATGGAATTTCGACTACTTTTGAATACAAATCGAAATTTAATCAATAGGCCAATAAGCCAATTAAGGGCTTCCAGAGGTTTGCCAAGTCTTTAATGTTGGCCTGGCCATGAGTCAGAGTTGGAGTTGGGGAATCACAGTTGGTAACGCCACCCACATTGAGGATGCATCCACTTGTCAACCATTCACACTCTGTCCACGTAGTCAACGGAGGCAGAGAGCGGGAAGACTGACAAGTTGGCAATATTAAACGCTTCAATGGATTTTATGGAGCATAAACAGGAAATTTGCCAAGGAATGCGCAATTTGCGAGTGGACAACAAAGCCGACAGCTCAAACGGATAGCGGGGATAGGGGGAAAGAGAAAGAGGTGGAGGAGAGACAGGAAGACGGAGACAGGATGAGGTCAGTTGAATGAGCGGCGTGTTTCCTGCAAACCAATTCAGTTACAATTTTCTCATTCATTTTCATTTTGCAATCGAGCATTAGAAAACGGAATTACGGAAGAGCACAAAGAAGAACAAGTCAAGGTGTGCTTGACTTGGAGATACCCTCTGCTGTCTTGTCTCTTTAGATATTTAACATTATAAATTCAAATGAAATATGAAACCTGATCCTTACCTCCCAACTGCTTTCGGGGATTATATTGGATTTCTCGAACCTTTGAAATCTTTTAAATTATTAACCCTCGAATCGAAACCTTTCTTGTGCTTCTTTATTGAAACTGTTAGTGTGTAGGAGATGCCTCTTTATATCTGTTACAAGCATACCCTTTTTTCGTTCGTCTACAATGGTCATAGGGAATCTAAAAGACACAGAGACTGGCCAACAGCTGACTGTTCTCTTGGTCTATAGTATGTTTGTATGTTCGTCATGAAACCATAAAACATTAATTTCAATTGAAGGAATTACAATGAAGAAAGCAGTCACGGTATTCGATATCCCCCCGCATTCTCCATTCGCCATCACATAAACCATTTGAAAGAACCGCACGTAACCCGAGGCCTCAAAGAGCAGGAGTATAGAAATAATTCCGTTTTTCTATGGCTAAACGTTGTCTGTGTATGATTGTATGTGTGTGTATGTGTGTGTGTGTAGGTAATTAATTTGTGAGGCACAACCAACCAACGAGTTGTTGGCAAGTTGTTGCAACAATGTTTTTGGTATAAAGTTCGACCAGACAGAGCAGCTGTTGTAAATTCAAGCCGAGCAGACAGAGAAGGACTAAAAACAACAACTAGCTAACAAAAACAACAAAGACAACAACGAGAACAACAACATATGTTAATTATCAAAGGACTTTAAATTCTGTTGATTACAGTTTAAAACTTTAAACATTTACTTTCACATTTCACATTTGCTGCTCGAATACTCGTAGATCAACAATGATGCAACAAAAATGAAAGATTAAATTGATTTGTTGTCTTTTCCCCTATTTCTCTCTCTTTCTCGCACACTCTGTTGCTGTCTCTGTCTGTGCTGCAGCCTCATGTGTCAAAATCTGTCAGCGACACTTAACCTTAGGCATAACTCAGTGTTTGGTGTCGAGAAAGTTGCCATCAATTTTCATATTTTACAGCTATTTTTGGAGTAGTTCTTCTTCTTCTTCTTCTTTGAGACTCTGGTTGTTGTTGTTGTTGTTGTTGCAACTTCCGCTTGGGCACTTTAATTTGTTTCAATGCTGTTAAATTATAATTCCCCTTATATGCACATAGTTTGCCTAAGAACGAAACCTTCCCGTGGCGCTGTTAATATTCTGAGGGCTTCTCAAGAGTCTTCACTGTACTGGAAGTGTTCTTGTGTGTGTGTTTGTGTATTAAATAATGCTCATAGTTGCGATTGTCTCATGTATTGTTGTTTCAATTTCAATTAGTTCGAGTTATAGACAACCTTTTGACTCCTTTTCTTGTTGCGTGTTCGCATTGCGGAAGCTACAATCGCTTTAAGGTCATCAATTTCAATTTTAATGACTATGATTTGACTCCAAGCTCCCCAAGGACTGATAGAACTGGATATTGCAAACAGCTGCAATGGAAAGAAAAAAAAGAAGAGAAATAGAAACATCTGTCTTCCTGATCCGTTGCGAGGGTGTTTTGTGTTCAATGTCATCTGTCATTAGCCAGAAAACAGACAACAATGTGTACAGTAGAGAATGCCTAAAGACAACTAGGGAGAAATTGAAGTCACAACATCATGGTGTCAATGGAAAGTTGATTGTTCCTATCGATATTATTAAAACAAAACAGAAGGGACACTTTAGTCGTTACTAAATTTAAAAAGGCATTATTTATATTTTACACTCCAATGGAAAACAAAATATTGTATACATTGAGGAGCTTGCGTTGCTTAAAATCTTAAAACAGCCATAACTTGTGATATATATTTCCGATATTGATTCGATTTATTCGGATTGTTGATGATAATAAAGAGAAACGTCTTGTCTACAAAGTTTCTATTTCTAACATGTGGATTCCATAGAAGTCTGTTAAATTAAGTCGGTCTAGCTCTTACAATCTCTTGGATCATACAGACGTTTCAATCGAGTCGGTCATTGATGCTGATCAATAATATACTATATACATTCTAGAATCTGTCATTGCAACGTTACTCCATCTGCAAATTTCTTTCATTTCTCTCTTTGTCTCTGCGCACTAAATTTAAGATCTATCATGCTTGAAAGTGCTTTCAAATATGACGATTATTTGTAATAGGCCAATAATAATAATGGGAAATGTTTGAGAATTCTCTTGAAATTGCGTAGATGATGCACTCGAAAAGTACACAAGAAGCTAGACAACTTCAAGCTCTTGCAACGCATTCAACTTCCTGTGGATGTGGCAAGGGGAGAGTTCGAGATAGATACAGAGAGAGAGAGAGAGAGAGAGAGAGATGAGAGGGAGGCATAAAGAAAGCATATGCTTTCGATAAATCATAAATTTATTTTTCTGGCGCGCTCTTTGACACAGCCTAAGGCCTCAGAGTGGAGTGCATGCAACATGGGGCACGGCAGCTACTAAAAACCAAACATCAAACGAATGCAGAGATTGGCTGACGGGGGAAGGGAAGGGGAGGGGGGAGAAACTGCAGTCGCAGCCAACTGTGAAATGCATAGATCAATTTGAAAGTTTAACAACTGGCCATTAATTCTTGAAATATGATTTTTCATTTCTATTTTTTAATAACTCTCGAAGCAGAACGAATCTGAATCTGGAAAAGTATTCGGAAAGTGCAACAAAATCCACATTTTTATGGCACGCGGGGATTACAGTTTGTCAAAACTTATGGATGCCTAAAGGAGGCACAACAAAGGGACTGAGACACTCATCCCTTATTTATAGCCCAATTTATGCAACACACGACAGGCACACGACCTTAACCACCCCATTCCACTCTCCCCTGGATGCCCAGGCACCCTGCCACCTGATTCAATACCCAGCCCAGTCCAGTCCAGGCTAACCTCAGAGCTCAGGGGTGAACTGAGATTGGGCTGCTGCAAATCTGATCAGATCAATAACAAACCTAATAAAATCAATAGAATTGAATTCAGTTCCCACATATTTAAAACAACCCTCGTTGAACCAACCCCGAAACTGACCTTAGTGACCTTAGATATGCAATAGGCAACAACTTCATTACATATTTTGTACCTGACCCAGTAGTTTTCTGGTTGTCTGGAAGAGATGGAATAACTTAAATGGTAGATACAGAAGAAAACAATCGAAAGACATTTACGAATATGGAATAAGGCTTATACGAATTTAGAATAAGATAATGGTATAAATTAAAAAGCCCTTCGATATTCAAATATAAATATAATATAAATAATAAAAATATAAATTTATATACAAAAATTACCAATAATAAATATTTCCCGAACCAATTATGTTCCATCTATTGAAACACCGTTTCCTAAATAAATTCGAATGAGATAATGGAACAGAATTGAGAAAAAACAGCACAAATATAATTGGCGGCGAGTTGAAAGCTCTGCAGCAACATTGATAAGAAAATCGAGCTCTACTCTCAGTGTCTCTGTCATCAAGTTGTGTATTATGAACTAGGGAAATAATGTACTATACATAATACATATGTACGAATACATAAGTTTTCTTATATATTTATAAAGAAATCTGTTACGCTGAAAACAATAAGTTTTCTTTTGCTGCGTTTGCGAAAAGGGGGAATAACTGCGGCGGGGGAGATAAAGCAGAAGCCGAAGCTGAAGCTGAAGATGAAGTCGTCTGCGTTGATAAGAATTTAATTCCTCATGCCACAACGCAATGCAATCAAAATCGAAAGACAAAAACGAAGAAAACAAGAAGCAAACTAAATGTACTAAAGTCGCGCGTTAAATTGCTGTGGGGGATACAACTTTAGCTTTAGCTTTAGCTGGTCGCCATCTGTAAGGGCATTTTCTAAACCTTTTTACTGGCTGCCAGCTAAACTAACACTAGACAACATGAGTTGATTGCTTCAAATGAGAACTTCTTATTCTGTGCGTTTCAAAGCATAACTTCGAAGTTGTTTGTCTCTTTCCTTTTTTCTCTAACACTAGACAACATAGGTTGAGTTTAGGAAATGAAAACTATTTTGTGTTTTGTTTCAAAGGAAACAAAGCGAGCACAGGGTAGAAACTTACACTGTTCACCACAAGTTAACTCCACAAAATTACAGTTGTTAAGTTTTTCAAAGGGAAACCAAGTAATAGTTTAGAAATAGTTTAACTTTTTTGGTTGTGAAAGAAACTTAAGCAATTTTATACCCTAGACTAGACAACAAAAGTTGGACTAATGTTATTTAATACAACTCTTTTGTAATTTTATTTTCCAGAAACATATTCAAGGGTGCCACAATTAAGCGGGGGTGCCACAGAAATCGCTTTCGCTTGAATTTCACTTGAATGTGTAATGAAATTAAGTGAAATTCAAGCGAAAGCGATTTCTGTGGCACCCCCGCTTAATTCAATCCGAATATTCAAATAAAAATGAAAATACAGTACAGCTTCCCTAACTCGAATCACCATTATCGAGCTATGGAGATATTCGACTTATAGAGTTCCTTTTCTTAAGTTTATTAACTTTACTGCCACTCAATTAGCTCGAGTTAGAGAGAAATTCGAGTTATAGAAGTTCGAGTTATGGAAGTTCATCTGTATAACAATATTTTAAAAAGATTTAGTTATTTTTTTAAAATCCTAGACATGTGCATTTATCAAGTTTGACTTCATTTCCTTAGCATTAATGCGATTTCTTAGTATTTTTGTTGCACAGTGTAAGTCATCCCATTCCTGACTTCCTTTCAGTTGTGTATATGGCAACATTTACAATTTCATAATGCAAAAGTTGCGCTGTGTGCAACAAGCGGCGTCACAGGATGCCAAAAGGACAATGCACAGACGACACAGCGGAAAAGTGAAAAAAGCGGAAAAGTGGAAAAGCGCTGAGCTTAGTCAGCAGCCAGAAGAGGAAGAAGCAGCAGTTTCAGTTGCGCCTCAGCATGTGGCCAATGTCATTTGCAGTGGGCAGCAAAGATAGAGAGAGAAAAAAGAAAAAAGACAAGAAAAGAAAAGAAAATTCGCGTTAAGGATGCATTGAACCCTGACCAAGTGGATGGGCGCAGGCGCACAGGGGGCGTGGTCGAATAATGGGGGCGGAGACATGTGTCAAATTAAAAGTAAAATTATATGGTACTATATCGTTAGTTTACTACCTTTTTCAGGTGTGTTCCAGGTCCTTAAAGCGACCTAAAATGAATGATTGAATAGGTGAGTGAGTGCATGAATATGTAAGTGAATGAATGATCGAATGGTCGAGGCAAGCAACTTAATTGGTTGCATGCCGCACAGCGTGACCTGGGCACCCTTTTTACTCCCTTCCTCCTCCTCTCCCTCTCTCTAAGGCGTTGACAGCGCCTCTAAACTTATGTTTAGCCAACTAAATGCCACACACACGGATACACACACACACACACATACGTACACCTCATTGGAGACACACGTAGAGCACGTGCCTCAACCCCTGCCCCAAGCCAACGTCCGATATGCCGCTCGGCGCGACGCTTTGACGCCAAGTCCAACTGACCAGTTGTCGTCGTCGTCTTTTGATTATACCCTGTGCAGCCGCCAATGCTGTGGGGAGTATTACCACTAACATAAAGTATGTAGCAAGCTAATCAAATGATTCGAGGCAGACCTGAAAACATGGCTGCAAATCTCTTAAATTTTGAGTTGAACTTTGGTTCAATATAATAGAACTTGTAGAATATGGTATGGTGAAGAGAACTCGACTGTCTCTGACCCTGTACTTACTCTGTACCTTGTTCTCTTGTTCTTCCTTTATCTGTTAACAAACCTTACAAATCCTATATGTTTTTTGAGTACAGTATCTAAAAATACTTTATTTTCTTCAAGCACAAGTTTTTTAAAAGTTATTCTAAATAAAACTCTGTACCCTTACCTAAAATCAATTAAATAATAACCTAATTTAGGAGCATAATTTAAACTTATTATTTTATTATCTTTGCACTGCAATTGAACTGTTTTCAAAACCTAATTGAATTAAAATTATAGATATTAAAATACGAAATATTAAAAATATATTATAAGCCTTGGCTTATAGAGTATTCAGGCGGCGAAGTACTAAAAACTCTTTCAACTAACTGTTAATTAAAACATCATGCAACACACACATGAACACACACTCACACACACACATACATAGACACACTTATAAGCAGCTTATGCGCCTCAGTGGAAAACTCTACAGTTTAAAGGGTTTTGTTTTTCTTTCGTAACTATTTTAAGCTGTTTTCTTCTCTGGCCCTTTGGCTCTGTTGGTATCATCGACAATCTATAGCTGCAAATTGATTTATAACTTGTGGCAGCTTGCGACACAGTTTGATAAAATACTTATCAATTTGTTAGCTATCAACATGGCGGCAGTGGCAGACGGAAAGAAGGAATCTGAGACTGACTCTGAACTGAACCCGCCCCGAATCGCGTTGCGGCTGCCATTGTGAATTGTTATGCTAGCATATCTTATCGCAGTTTGTAATCGATAACGATAACTGGTTTCGATTATCATGTAACTGAGTGGGGGAGAGAGGGGGGGCAACCCTGAGGCAACTGACCTCCATTGTGGCAACATTTTATCACTTATCATCTGATATCTTTTGTGTTTGCTAGCGACTCTTCAGATACTGAGTATACCCCTTAATAACTACTCTTTACAGGGTATCAACAGTATAAGTATGCTTAGATAATCTGTCCAGACTGAAGATAGCAAAGCTCTCGCTTAAGTCCTTGCATATTTCCAAGCAATTTTCTATTTAATCTGCACTCAGTATCAACACGAATATCATCATCATCATCATCTTCAACATGCAACATCATTACGAAGAAAAGTTCTATGAACACACAACGCGTCATAAACCGTTTGAATGGCTTAAACACCATTGGAAAAGAGGTTTTTCCTTGAGCCAGAGGAAAACAAAAGCAGAAGTGAAAACCTCAATAAGCTCTTGTTGTCCATTGATACAAAATCGAAGGAGGTAAGGAAATAGAAGGATGACTTTGTTAGCATGACAATGACTGTGTGATGATTAACGATCTGAGATCTGAGATGAGAACGTTGCAGTTGCAGTTGGTGCAACTTATGCAATCTGTATGCTTCCAGTTAACAAAATGAGAAGATGAATAATACATGCCTGTGAAGAACGTAAACGTAAACTTGTTCTTTTATCCATCAGCCTGAATTCCTTCGCCTTCTTTCTTGGGAATTGCCTCGTCCGTTGGCCTTTTGTATGTGCAACTTGAATGACGCAACAATGCACAAAGTGGGCGTGGTGCCGTCTCCCAGTGCCTGGATGCCTGACTGATAAAACTTTAATCAGGCTACGCATTGCGGAGCCAAGTTGATGTTTTAAATTAAGTAGAAGGAACGCGGCCCGCAAAGTAAATGAATTGAAATGAAACTTTGATTTTGCGTCAGAGTCTGTTGGCAATCTTGTGTTAACTTGGCGAAGCGTTTATTACTTACTGGTGCCTTTGACTTGGCTTTATTACAGCCACCAGCTATTTAAGTGGCTCAAACACAAGTGACGCAAGGCAAAAGGCGCTTCTCCCTCTAGATTCTGGCCATGTTGCCGCATTAGCAGCTGCCTCTTTTCTCCTGACTCTTGTCCTAACATCGCAATGTCTTAACGTCATCTTTGTCGTTGTCGTTTGCGCATTTCTTGGTAAATTGCAGCTTGGCTCGTTCCATTTTGCCAATTTGTATGCAAGCCCAGTTGGCTTATGATAACAGCCTCGTTCTCTTCGCTTCTCTCTCTCGGCCTGAAGCCACCTTTATTTATGTGGCCGACAGCCATCGGATTGTCTGACTGTCTCTCTGTCGGAGTGGCGCTCTGTTAGCCTTTAACAATGCCAAGTTCTCGCATTGTGCATGCTTTATTATATCGCCTGGTCATATGGAATGAGATGGAGATCGGGTATCTGCATGCCGTCCTCCTGGTCTTATTGTTCCCTTTGGATGGCTTTCAGCAAACTATACGCAATTCGTTGCGTATCTTTTGGCGATAAGTTTGTCGCCGTGCATAATAAAATTTGTTGTACTCAAATTATGTGCCATAGATGACAATCGTAGACAACTTCAACTACAGCTACAGCTGAGACTCATCCCTGCTCCTGCTCCTGTTGTGTTCCTTGCGGATTGTGTAATTTGAGCTTACTTTGTATTGTCATTGTTCGAGTACAAAGGTTTCCTTCCTCCTCCTGTTGCTTCTACTCCTCCCACTGCTCACTGCTCACTTCATTTGCGTCATTTGCTTCAATTTCTTGGCCCAGCTCAATATACACGTCCGTAAAAGCATTCTCAGAAGCTATCCCTTCGACTAGTGCAAGAAATAAACCCTTAAAAACAACTATGAAAGCTAAGCAAGACATTGATCGACGAGGAGATGCCCTCTAACACTTTGTAATTGATAGTCTTTTATTTTCTGTGATTGAGAGCAACGATTGAATCATTTAAATGATGAGGAAAATCTTCAAAGTTCTTATGAACTGCCAAAAAAAATGTTTAAATACTAAAGAAACATCTCCAGTAAAACAGTTAAATAAATATTTTTTATTTTCTAGTGATAAAGAACAACCAAAGACGTTCTTATATGCTTGAAATATTAAACAAGTCTTTATAAATTCAATTTTATATACTTCTCCGTGAATTTCCAGAACTAGTTGTATCAGCTATGTTGTGTGAAAATTTCAGCTTTCTAGGTTTAATCGTTTGGCCTACACAATGATTCTCAGTCAGTCAGGACACAGTTTTATATAAATAGATATTGATATTCTAGAAACTCATTAGTACTTTCAGCAAATATTTATCCCAAAGCAAGTCGTATATTCCCTACGCTGAAATACTTCTACTTCAATGCGGAAAACGCCTCCTTTTCCTGCTGAGGTCCTTTTTCATTTTCATTCATTTTTGGTGGTGCGCCGTATAAAAACTAGAGACGTATTTTATTTATGCGCAGTCGGAAATCCAAATCAAGCGTCGACGATGCGAAGAAGACTTCCAACAAGAGAGGGGGAGGAAGTCGGGAGTAGGGAGTAGAAGTCGAGGGAGGGAATCGAGGGAGTCGGGAAATTGGCGATGGCAAGCTCATAAATTAGCTGCAAACCGCAATTGCTCAATGACAAAATGAAGGAACAGACAGGCAGACAGACAGTTGGACACTTGCATGGGGAGGCGGGGGGGCGTGGCAACACGAAAAGTGTTGTAGAATGGGGGCGGCACATAAATCCTGGCCAAGAGCCATTAGGTGTTTGATGGCTGCTTGTAATTAGCATAATTGAAATGTTATAAAAGAGAGGAGTCGAAGCTGATTGAAAGCAGCTGCTTGGCATAGGATATATATGTGTAGAGTGAGACGGGAAGAGAGAGAGAGAGAGAGGAAACGAGAAAGGGATAGGCCATTAAATCGATTGAATCGGTTGACTTTAAAACCAACTGGCAAATGTCAAATTCAACAGAGAAAGAGAAGAGGCGTAAAGGGAAATCAAATGACAAAGCTTAGCTGCCTGGCCCTTTGGTCAGTTTCCCTCTACGCTGTGCATGTCCATTCATGTTTTCACTTGATACGACAATTTCGCATCATGGTGGGAGAGGAAAACGCCAGACACAGAGGCAGAAGGACGAGGTGCGGAGTGGGAGGAGAGGGAGAGGCGTCTGGGCTCGTCTAATGGTAGGCAGACGTTTATAATTATATTTGTGCAGCATTTCGTGTCGCCCGGGCAAAGCGCAGACAGCGCAAGTGACCAAAGGGATTGCGGGGGAAGGGAAGTGGTGGGGATTGGGGGGAAAACAGGGGGAGGAGGAAGGTTGCTGTTGTGGCATCATGATGCCGCATGCGGCTTCGCTTATCCTGTCGCCTTTTCACTTTAAATCTCTACACACACAACAGCATCACACTTCCTTCTCTCTTCCTCCCTCCCTCCCTCTCTCTCTCTTGTCTCCTATTTGCTAGCGTTGCCTTCGTCACCCAGAGGGCAGCAGACATTTGGCCGTTTTAACGCTTTACCATGTTTTTTTCCTGGCCATTTTGAGGCCTCAACAAGGCGCCGTTTTAAAGCGCCAAGTGTCGCTGGAAGTGTTAATCAAAAGGCGGCCAAAAGAAGACGTCTATTAACAAAAAGTGAACAGCAATTTCAGCTAGTACCTCTTTTGTATTCTAGCTCTCCCTTTTTCTCTTCCTTTCAATTATTTGATGTTTTCACTTCTGCTTTAACTCCATTTCTTAAACGTTGCATCTTTGGTCTTTAAATCAACATTTTAGCTCTCTTTCGATTTTTCCTTATTCTTCATCCTTAACTATCAAAAATAATATCTGTATATCTCTTTTAGTTTCTCTTTCTTCGGATCTAGTATATTTCTCTTACTTTCTCTTTACTGCTCTCTTTCATCGCTCTTCTTTAATTATTCACTCTTATACCACTTTTCATCTTTCCTGCAGTTTCCTCTTTCATTTCCTTTCCTTCATTATCAATCTTTATTGAGTCCTTAATCTTAATCTACTTTTCCGAATGTTTAATCCCATCTGCTTGTCTTCTCAATTCCCCTTTATCTCACATTCTGCAACGTTTTACTGACTCGTTACATATTCAAAACTATGTGTATAATCGATATAATGCAGAGATTGCAATTCATTTCCATCATATTAAACATTCGACTTCATTAAGTGCTTGTGCGAGTTCAATGAAGTTTCAAACGTTCCTCCTATTAACCCCTCCGCATTAATTAAATAAGTGCGATAGAGAGAGAGAGGTAGAGGGAGAAGGGTAGAGTGCAATTGCTATACGCTGTGCACTTGGCAATGCAATTTGAATTGCAGCTGCCTTTGGCTTTTGCTGCATTTCACACGCCGCTGCCCATTTGGAGTCATCGAATCGAATTCACACGCACAACAGTTGCCTAGGGAGGCAGGAAAAGCAGTGGAAAAGGGGAAGGGAAGCGGGGAGTGGGGAGTGGGTTGTAGTTGGCGGGGATTAACGATGCAACATTTCCGCCAACAACTTTTTGTGTTGGCTGCGAGTTCGTTTGGTTAGCCAAATGGAATATCAACAAGCCGGGCCAAAATCGATGGCTCGCAGTTGGAGCTGGAGCTGGATCTATGGAGTGGAGTGGGAGCTGCGACTCTGTGGTTGTTATATCCGTCTTTTGGGGCACTGTTCGCTGTTTGGCCCAAGGCTCTGGGTCGCGTTTGTGGCGCGAGCGTGCGATGCACATTTTCCGATAGCCAAGGCAGCAACCGGAGTTGGAGTTGGAGCTGCAGTTTTCGAGGAGCTCTTTCCCTAGCTAAATGCAAATACAACAGCAAATGCAAATGCAAATGCAATTGAGTGCAGCTAAGGTCTGAGACTTGGGCCTCTGTCTCTGTCTATGTAGATTTGGCCAAGACGATTTAAGCATTTGGCCCGCATTTTCGGCCTGGCTTATTGGCACATTTTAACCCTTAGCCGCCTGGCTGCTGCGCATAAATTTCGTTTGGCGATAAGACGACGCGACGGCTTTCAGCTGGACTCTCGACACATGCCCAGAGATCTGCCCCCACTTCAACTCCCTCTCTTCCTGCTGCATTTGGGTTGCCCAATTTAACCTTAAAAGGTGCTACCATTAGCCCGCTCTAATGGCCTTTTCTCTCTCTCTCTCTGTCTGTTTCTCTGTTTCTCGGTCAGCCAATGTGCGATCTTGGCCTGGCGATAGCCACATTTGTTGCCAGCTTCTTTAAATATTTGTTGTAGTTGCTACTGCTGCAATTGTTGTTGTTGTTGTTGTTGCTCATACATACTATTTTGGCTAATTGCGCGCGTCTCTTGCGTGTTTGCATTTTTGCAATTCTCTTTCTATTCCTTTTGTTTTCTCTTTTGGCCAAATGCAAATTTGATTGGTTTTTTTCATGCCAGGGGGGCGTGGCCCCATAGTCCAAGCAATTAGCCAATTGATTTAAGCCTCTAAAATCTCCTGCCTGATCCACTAACAATTCCAGCTAACAGAAACCATTTTGGCCATCAATTTTGTTAGTGTCTGGCAAAGAAAAAAAAAAGAAGGAAAATCCAGCATGAAGAAAAGTTGACAGCGTTTTTCTTACGAACTGCTAATTTTTTATCGTTTACTTTTGTTGCTTCAGCTGTTGACATAAAGAAATTTGCATATTGTGTGTATGCTGAGCTGGATCTGGACCTGAAACTGAACCTGGATGTGGATGTGGACATGGACATGGAAATGAGATGGAGCTGTTGCTTTGGCTGTGACTGTAGCATCTGCTTAGCGTGTTGATGTCGTTGTTGCTGTTGTTGTTGCTTATTTTTATCGCTTGCAAATGAAAAATCGTAAAATATGCAAATTCATTGGAAAATCATAAATATTCATGCTGTTAGCCAGCAGAACTGGAACTGGCCTAAACTGACTAGTTGACTGCTTTCACAGTTAAATTGACTTCAAGCTTCAAGCATTAACCATGTTTGGTGTTTTCCACTTGAAGTCTAACACTTTGATTATATTTAATACTTTATACAGCTTCATTAGTGTACGTGCATTTTTGTCAATTTCTCTTTGTTTAACATTCTTAAACGTCTTGACAGAGAGAGAGCATGCTCTCATCAGTGAGCATTCATTCGTATTCTCTTTGTGCGACATTCGTAACCGTTGTCATCAGTGAGCATTCATTGCTTCGATTACTCTTTGTGCGACATTCGTAAACGTTGTCAACAGTGAGCCTTCATTGCTTCGATTGCTCTTTGTGCGACATTCGTAAACGTTTTACCGGCTGCTCATAGTTAAAGCTTATTCTGATGATTATCATAAATATCTATATATATTTTAAAACTGATCAGTCTCTGTATGTGATGTCTCTCTATCTTTCCATCGACTCTATGTTCATTTTTCATTTGGAACCAATTAATAATTAAGCTCAAGTTTTGTATAGATTTAACTCCAACTTGTTCACTCTTATTTTCTCGTATCTTTCTCTTTCACGGCATCTACTGCACTTTTGTTGTCACTTTCATTCGATTCGACTGGCCGCATCTAAAGATTATGTAAATTTTATATATTTTATGTGCGTGACTTGCACATTTGTGTATTTTTTGTTGCTGTCGCTGTTTGTTTAAGTTGCAACATTTTCAACAATTAAACTCAATTAAGCTGAACGCATATTTAATAATAATAAAAATCTACTCCACATGTTTTTCGCGTTTCTTTTGTACAAAACCCAAATTCAATTCAATTACTTTGCCCACAATTTAAACTCTACTCAGCTTTTTTCTAGAGAAATACTCAAATCTCATAGAAATTATAATTGTTTAATTTGATTCAATGAGCAAGAAATGACTTCCAACACTCGTAATTAAAGCAAACTTAAAAGTCGGAATATCTGAGAAGAAAAGAGAAGGGAAGGGCAGAAAGAGACGGGAAGGAGAATTGCTGGCAACTCAATTAAGCCACAACGCGGCATTATCATTTTTTAACGTACAAATATTTATGCTTTTATTTCGTTAATTAAAATAAATATTATTCGCTACCCTCGTTCCATTGACAATGTTGTTTCGGTGGTGCGATGGTTCATCATATGATATATGAGAACCCACATACTATATGTCTGCTGACTCGTAGATATAATGGGGTATCTGATACGCCTCACAGATTGAGTATTAGATAAAGAAATTCAAGTACTTAACATTTCGTTGATTTTGCATGCAAATCTCTTGGATTTAACATAGATTTGCATTTCTATTTTGTCAAAAATTGTATGGACAGGGTGTGTGTAGGGAATTTGTACTGCTGCCAGTCCATTATATATTTACATATTTTACAGCCTACTCCTACGCTACAATGAATGTACAAAAGTCTTTTCAAGCGGAAAAAAATCCGCTAAATTCGCCAATGGAGTAGGGAGAAGGGGTAGTCTGGCAGGAGAGGAGGAAAGACGAGTAAGCGCATAGTAAAAATAATGCAACTTTCCCTCTTCTCTCTCCCTTTGCCATTACATTAATTTTTTTCTGTTTCCGCTGAAACAAAAGCCAAACAAGAGTTTGGTAAAGTGCATATAATGTATATGCAACGATGTTCCGAGTTGCGTTTTTTGCACAATTTCGTAAATTTTAAAGACTCTTAAAGCGCAATATTTAAGTTAAGTTAATAAATTTGTGTTAAGAGAAGATTAAATGTGATGTTTGCAGCATTTTCTGTCTAGTTTTTGAATTCGTCGAGAATATACATTTATGTAGATGTTTTTCCTTTTTGATTAGGAATTTGTTAACAGAAGAATTGAAATCTCATTTATAGCAAATGTCTATAAAAATAGTTTTAAGAAACCGAAAATTACTTTTTGGCTGTTACAGATTTATAGAAGAAGCGTTTATAATGTATAAACCACACATTTTAGCCATATACAAATGTCTTGGCAAAATTATGTTGCACTTTTGGAGTTTTTGTACTGCAGAACGTCTTGTGCTTTGACTAATGCATTCAAATGGATTACGGAACAACTTCGGCACATAGAAATACTTAGTTAGTACCGCACAGGAAGCCAGACAGACAGACAGACGGACAGACATTTCATCAGCTGCCACATGACGACACGCCTCGGCATATTAGCCAAGAGCATGAGCAAAATCAACAACAACTTTTGCCTTATTTAATTGCCAGCGACACAAACTGCAGCCGGACAAAGTTTCCATATGCCACATCCACTGCGCCTCTGTGGCAAGGGAATGTAACGTGAGAGGCGGCAAAGGGAGGGAAGGGGCATCACGGCGGAGGAAGTGAAAGGCCCTGCTAATGGCGGCGATACAAAATTTACCGACATTTTGTGAAATTTACGAAATTTGATTATGATGCTGAGTTTGGGGCCAAGAGCAACTTTCCGCATGTTGCAACTTCAATGTTGTGGCAAGAGAAAACGAGCAGAAGTTGAATAAAATACTACATAAAAATCCTTCAAGTGCTGTTCTTGCTCTCTCTTTCTTTTCTGGTCTACCCATCTCGCTCTGCAGTTTCATGTATCGCATTTAATTGATGATTTCAATTAGCATTTAATTAATTCTTGTTTGGTTTTTGGCTGTTTATTTTCGACATGTGATAATAATTGATAATTGATTTAATCTGTGGCAGCTGCCTCACAGAACCTCCTCCTCCCACTTCAACCCACTTCAGCTTCTCCTTCTCTCATTTCATTTTTTATGACTGGCGACTGTTGCATTCCTTTGATAAGAAACTTTCACGAATCGAATCGAACACTAAAACCAATTGACACATATATATTGCCAGACATAATGAAAGATAACCTCAATTTGCCTTTCGAAATGTATCTGGTAAATGTTGCGCGTATCTATGAGTTGTCTCTCTCTGTAGCCGTAGCTGTATCTGTATCTGTATCTGTATCTACAGATAGAACGTAGAAACAATAAAAATCAATTCGAGCAATAAAAAGAAATTTTAATTGATTGCGCGCCCCGTCGCGTTTACATATTTTGATTGTGAGGATGTCTTCATTTGATTTAAAGCTCCATTATGTTTTTATGATTTTGGCATATTTCTCAAATTATGTATTCCAAAATGCAGCTGGCTTCCATTTCGATGTATATGCGGGCGTGGCACATAATTGAGACGTGCCACAAAAGTGCAGGTAGCACGAAATGTGAGCCCAATTCCCAATCCCAATTCAGTGCGTGTGATGAAATCCAATACCAAAACAACAGGCTTGCAAGAGCAAATGTCAATCAAAATGCAGCTGCAAACAGACAGGCAGCAAAGAGGGCAGGGGAAGAGCAGAAAAGAGAAGAAAGAGACTGATAGAGAGGCGAGAAGAGAGACAAATGTGGTCTAGAAGGTAGACCAATCAGTTATATGCAGCACTCAGTGTGTTTAGTCTGATGGAACAGCGCCTAAAAGACGACTTTAAAAGCAGGTTGAAGTTTGTAATGGAAAGTGATGGAATTGATTGTACCCTGTCTATCAGAATGTAAAATTAAGAAGTGCCTATTAGTGCCACTCATAGATTTATTGAAGACAAATTGGCGACTGCATGTCGGCTTCCTCGTTGTCGACGAACATATTGTATTTACTACCTAAACTGATTGAAAAGCAACTTATTTTTATTCAACATCATACCCTGTGTCGCCAAGCATGCTGTACAGGGTATTAGTCATACAGTCATGTGTCTGCGAATAGAATTACTTTGCGACGAGTGAAATGTGACAGCCAATGAGTCGCGAAGAACCTTTTCAGGGGCGGATCGGGAGTGCGAGGGGCATTAACCATAAAAACCACACGACGGGACTTTAAATGCATGACTTCACCAGCACCAGCACCAAAGGCAACAGCAAGAGCAATATGACCCCAGCTTTGCCAGAAATGGAACTGAAATTGAAATGGAAATTGAAAGAGCAGAGAGCAGAGAGAATAAGGCAATCGACTTGCGCTCAGGTTGCCGAATGCATTAACTGCAGATCCAGCTAAGTGGCTGCTTCTGTTGTTTCCTGGTTCTGTGTAGGGCATAAATTTGTTACCCTAATGAAGTCGAGAAGTAAAGGAGAAAGAGTAAAGTGTAGAATAGAGAGAGAGAGAGAGAAGCCTCCTACACGCCTCGTAAACTTGGTAAACTTCCGAGCAGAGCCAAAACAAAAGCAAGCAAATTGCCAGCATACTTCGCCCAAGTCAAACTCAAAGGTTGCAGCTCGTTGAGGTCAACACACTGGAATGTGGACGAGAGCGGGGAGGGGATTAAGAAGGGAAATGGGTCTTGAATTAACCCTGGCCAAGCAGCTGCACCTGCCTCAACCAACCTCTCAACCCCCTTTTCGCATTTGCTCAGCTGAATAAATTTTGCAAATGATGAAAGACCAGGATCTCGAGTCCTTATGGATGCCTAATTAATGTTGTGCAAATATCAAATTAAAGCAACAAGCTGTTAGAGTTGAGAGCGAAAAAATGGCTAAAAAATAGCTAGATAAGTGATTGCATATCTATCTATGTATCAGATGCAGCTCTAAAATTTAGTATGTAGAGTGATTGATTGCGGCTTAAAATATATTTAATTTATGAAATATTTAAAGGTGCTTTTACTTTAATAGTTACTGTTTAAATAGATACAAAATATCTCCTAGATTTGATCAGTTTCCCAACTACCGACAGAACATTGAACCAGTTCAAAGATTGAATCAGAAGCCAAAGGCGACAACTCAACGAGTCATTAAATCACCCTGCTTAAGACCTAGAAAACAGCTCCAGGGATACTTTTACTTTGGCTTAGGGGACGAAGCTGCAGAAGATTCGATTTTTGTGCTGTTGCCATTAAAGGATGTTGGGGATTTTCAGTGGCAGGGAGACTGGAGTCAAAGTGGAAATGCAAATATTTGTCTGGCCCGAGGAAGGACTCTCGGCAAAGAGGATAAGAGCAGAGAGGGGGATGGGGATGTAGGGGGGTGGAGTGGGAGCTTCAATTATTCAGGCATGCTTACGAGTTGACAGTAGGCAGACAGCTGCCTATCCGACCGACCGACCCTCAAGTGGATGCGCGTGCTCCGTCAGGCAGGTCAACCATGTGGGGGTGACTTCAACTCGACAACAACAACAGCAACAACATGTTAACCACTTGTCCGCTTTCTTTTCTGTTCCTTTACTCATTTGCAGCACTCACGTTCACACTGGAGCCACAGGACTCTGTCGTGCCCGAGGGTCACTCCGTGCTGTTGCAGTGCGCGGGCAAAGCCGCTGGCAAGGGCAAGGCCACGCCCATCGGGACGAGCATACGCTGGCGCGGACCCGACGGTCAGGATCTGGGCGTTGTCGGGGACACGTTCCGGACGCAGCTGAAGAACGGCTCGCTCTACATTAGTTCCGTGGAGGAGAATCGCGGATTGACCGGCGCCTATCAATGCCTCCTGAGTGCCGACGGAGTTGGGAGCGTGCTCAGTCGGCCGGCGCTGGTGGCGATCGCCCGACAGCCGGAGCTGAATCAGGACTTCATCGAGACGTATCTGCTGCCCGGACAGACGGCCTACTTCCGCTGCATGGTGGGGGAGCACGTGTGGCAGCCGGGAGTGAAGCATACGGTGCAGTGGTACAAGGACGACATGCCGCTGCCGCTGGACAAGCTGCGGATGGTGGTGCTGCCCAACGGCGCCCTGGAGATCGACGAGGTGGCGCCCAGCGATCGGGGCGCCTATCAGTGCAACGTCACCTCGGGCAGCGTCTTTCGGCTGAGCAGCAAGACGAATCTGAACATCAAGAAGATCACCGAGGCCAACATGGATCAGGCGGTGGCGCCCTCCTTCCTGGTGGGACCCTCCCCGAAGACGGTCAGCGAGGGCGACACCGTCACCCTGGACTGTGTGGCCAACGGTGTGCCCAAGCCCCAGATCAAGTGGCTGAGGAACGGCGAGGAACTGGATCTCAATCATCTCGATTCGCGCTTCTCCATCACCGGCACGGGGTCCCTGCAAATCTCCAGTGCCGAGGACATTGACTCGGGCAACTATCAGTGCCGGGCCAGCAACACCGTCGACTCCCTGGACGCCCAGGCCACGGTGCAGGTCCAGGTGCCGCCCAAGTTCATTCAGTCGCCGCGCGACAAGACCGCATCCGAGAAGGAAGTCCTCAACCTGGAGTGCTCCATCCATGGGAAGCCCAAGCCCAGCATCCGCTGGCTTAAGAACGGCGACGTCATCACGCCCAACGAGTACATGCAGTTCGTCAACGGCCACAACCTGCGCATCCACGGACTCCTCTACTCCGACGCCGGAATGTTCCAGTGCATCGGCACCAATCCCGCCGGCAGCGTTCAGGCCTCCGCCCGTCTGCGTGTCGTCGCGCCAGGAGGTGAGTGATTCTCATTAGTTCATTCGTAGACGTTGTCTCCATAGACTACTTAGCTTGGTGTCCAGTATTTCTCCAGCTTCAAGCAATTGGCGCCTCTAACGAGCCTCCCAACTGTATTATAAACTCGAAATCTATACAAAATTAACGCCAAATCCTTCCCCCAGTTTCCCTCAGCTATTGTACAATAATTTCCTATGTGTGTGTATATAAATGTGTATGTGTTTCGTATTGTTTTTGTATTAAGTTATATGTTTTCAATTCGCTTTTTAGTAAAATCTGATAATAACTTTATGTTTTTATGTCCAAAGTCTGTGGTGAATTTTAAGCAAAGCATAATCTTGAAAAGAGAAATGGGCACCGACCTCTTTTCGTTATTTTAAAACAAATTGGCGCTTGTATGTCGACTTCTTCGTCGTCGACATGCAGACGGCAACAACAATCACCACAAAGTGATATTTTGATATTGAATTCCGAATAATTCTTCCGGATTCGCGCTGTCTAATTAGGATGTCTTTCGATATTCGCTCAGTTAACTTATGACTCCGGAGTTTTTATTGGGAATTTCGGTGCCCACCTCTGATCTATTGATTGAAAAATCAATTGAAACATTATAATACCTTATTACATTATTCAAATTTTTTCGAATTTTCGAGGTTACTCCAACACTTTTGGAGTTCTACTTGTTTGATTTGGCCAAGCAAGCACTTGTATTAAAGGTTAGTTAATTCTCTTCAACTTTCTTTCATACAGTATTAAGATCGGCTCAGCAGTTTAGGAGCTAGCGATTTTAAAAAGTTCAAAAATGGGCGATTTTCGTGATTTTTTGAGTTCAAAAGCTAACATATCGTCCTGGCAAAAATAGAAATCAAAAGGACAAAATTTGATTTAAAGGTTTAACATAAAGCTGATACTGTTATAAAGAAAATAAGGTATTGTTAAGTAGAAATGGAAATATACCCAAAAGTGTTGGAGTAATCTCAAAAATTAGAAAAAATTTTGAATTTGTATGAAATTTAAGTGAAATTCAAGCGAAATCGATTTCTGTTGCGCCCCTGTATATTGCCGGTTAAGCGTAGAAGCGAATTGAGTTAACTTTTGTTTTGATTTATTATATGTATAATATTTTTCTAGTTATTAAATCATTATACTTATCATTATTATCTTTATTAAGTAAATTCGTAACTTATTGTTTTATTCAATTGTTTATTCTTTTCTTAACCCATCCCCATCAAACTCATTATTTCCACACCCAAACCCAAAACGATCCACATTCCATTTCCATTCCCGATCCCAAAGCCAAAATCAAACAACGTAAGGTTGGACAAGGACAGACCACAAAGTCCCTTCAGACCTCAGACATGACCATGAAACGACGACGACCTTTTAATTCTGGTGAACTGCGCACCAAATCCGGTGGCAGTCGGTTCCCGGATACGGACGAAGACGATGAAAATTATGCGAATGACAAATCCGCGGAGATTCCCCAACGAAACATTCGCAAATTTCTGGCGGATGAGGCGGGTGCACTGCGTCGACAGTTACCAAAGGTAGCAGACATCGACTTGGACATGAACGATGACGATAACGACAATGACGATGACGATGACTATGACGAGGCCGAGTCTAAGCAGGAGCTGAACGGGGACAAAATACTGGCCTCCTGGCAGAATCCGAACAAGAAAGCCCAACAACAACAACAACAAATGCCTCCCACATCCAATTTTGCCTCAACAGATTTGACAGCCGGCGAGGAAACTTCCGGTGATTCCAAGCCACTGAGCAGCGGCCTCCTCGCCCGCCTCCCGAGCGCCCCGCGCAGCCTGGTGGCCCAGATTGTGAAGCCGCGCTTCGTCACGCTGAGCTGGCAGGAGCCACAGCTGAATGCCAACGAGGTGGTCTCCTACACCGTCTTCTACCGGGTGAACAACAGCGAGCGGTAAGTGCCAGAAGATCCTAAGTGACCAAATCAACATGTATTTTCTATAATATGACTAATAAAATATTAAAATCTGAGGAGTTTCGGCGTTGACTAGTTCCTTTTATTATTATCAATCATCCTACTTTATCGCATTAAGATCGGTTAGATATAACATAAGTTATGACTGTTTAGAGTGCTTAAGCAATGCGAGCCCCTAAAAGTATGCTTTAATTTTTAAACTGTTGAGTAATTGATCCTTGTGCGTTCTGTTCACAGTGAGCAGAAGATAGTGACGCAATCGCATGAGGATCAACAGGTTAGCATCCAGTCCCTGTTGCCGGGACGCACCTATCAGTTCCGTGTGGTGGCCAACACCAACTTTGGCATGGGCGAGTCCTCGCAAGCGCTGGAGGCCAGCACACAGGCGGAGGTGAACATTGCGGGTCCGCCGAGGAACGTGGATGCATATGCCCGCAATCACAAGGAGATCTATGTGCACTGGAGTCCACCCACAGTGACCAATGGCGAGATACTCAAGTATCGTGTCTACTACTCGGAGGTAAGCTGATCCCTGACCACTTTTCCCTCTAGATCCTCTCTAGAACCGCATCCGTGTGCATTCACAGAACGACAGCGGTGCGGATCTGTACAATGACAGCATGTCCTTGGATCTGGTGCTGACGGATCTGCGGCCTTACACGGACTATGTGATCAGCGTGGTGCCCTTCAACCGCAACGGCATGGGAGATCCCTCCGCCGAGCTGAAGGTGAAGACCTACTCCTCCACCCCCTCGGAGGCGCCGAACAATGTGACGCTGGAGGTGACCAGCTCCAGTGTAAGTAGCCGCTTCTAGGGCATCCCATCCGAGCTCATCATTTGAATCCCTCAACAGACGATTACGGTGCACTGGGAGCCGCCAGCTGAGGAGGAGCGCAATGGACAGATAACCGGCTACAAGATACGCTATCGCAAGCTGAAGGATGCACCGCAGGTGAAGAGCACGCCGGCGAACATCCGCTACTTCGAGCTGAACGGACTGGAGCGCAATGCGGAGTATCAGGTGAAGATTGCGGCGATGACTGTCAACGGATCGGGGCCATTCACCGAATGGTATCGCTCCAATACCCTGGAGAACGATCTGGACGAGACGCAGGTGCCGGGCAAGCCCATCTGGATCAACATACAGCCCGGCGCCGACAGCATTGGACTCCACTGGGGTCCGCCGCAGCAGCCGGAGATCAAGATCCGCAACTATGTGCTGGGCTGGGGACGCGGCATTCCCGACGAGAACATGCTCGAGCTGAAGGAGACGGAGCGCTACCATGTGCTCAAGGGACTCGAGTCCAACACGGAGTACGTGGTGTCCCTGCGGGCGCGGAACGTCAAGGGCGAGGGTCAACCGATCTACGACAACATCAAGACACGGGAGGAGGAGCCGCTGGATGTGCCGGTGCCGCTGGCGGTGCCCGTGGGCCTGAGGGCCATCACCATGTCCAGCTCGTCGATAGTCGTCTACTGGACGGACACGACGCTGAACAAGAACCAGCACGTGACCGACAACCGCCAGTACATGGTCAGCTACGGGATGACGGGCACGAACCGGTATCGCTACCACAACACGACCAATCTCAACTGCATGATCAACGAGCTGCGTCCCAACACGCAGTACGAGTTCGCCGTGAAGGTCGTCAAGGGTCGGAGGGAGTCGGCCTGGTCCATGTCCGTGCTGAACAGCACCTACCAGAATGTGCCGGTGACGCCGCCGCGGGAGCTGAACGTGCGCCTGGACGAGCTGAATCCGCACAATGTGATCGTCAAGTGGCTGCCGCCGAAGCATACGGTGGGCCAGATCATCGGGTACAATGTGTACTATACGACGGACACCACGAAGCGGGATCGCGACTGGCTGATCGAGGCGTTCAATGGCGAGGAGACGATGCTGCTGCTGTCCACGCTGAAGCCACACACCACCTACTACTTCAAGGTGCAGGCGCGGACCAACAAGGGCAACAGCAACGCCCCCTTCTCCGCCCTGGTGGCGTTCACGACCAGCGCCGCCGTCATCATGCAGGAGGCGGACACCATTGCCAAGGGCATTGACAACCAGAATCTGCTGTACATCATCATTGGCGGCACGGCGTTGGTGCTGCTCCTGCTGCTCCTTGGCCTGCTGCTGCTCTGTCGCCGCAAGCCGCAGTCCTCGCCAGAGCACACCAAGAAGAGCTACCAGAAGAACAATGTGGGCGTGCCGAAGCCCCCGGACCTCTGGATCCATCACGATCAAATGGAGCTCAAGAACATTGACAAGGGCCTGCACAATGCCACGCCCGTGTGCAGCGACAACGCCTCCAGCAGCGGCGCCCTGACACTGCCCCGATCCGTCGTCCACAGCGAGTACGAGGTGGAGACGCCGGTGCCGGCCCACGTGACCAACTCCCTGGACAAACGTTCCTATGTCGCGGGCTACATGAGTGCGTATCTAATCACATACCATTTCTCATTTCCAATCTTTGTTACTAAACTCTCCTCTCTCTGCATCTCGTCCAGCAGCCACCTCAATGAACTCAACCATGGAACGACCTCAATATCCGCGCACTCAATACAACCACCAGAACCGCTCGCACATGACCATGGAGACGGGTCTATCCCAGCAGAGTCTCACACAGCCCCAGAACAATTCCATGGCCCAGACGCCGGAGCATCCTTATGGTGGCTACGACGCCAACTTCTGGTGAGTTGCCTTCCACAGAACAAGTACACAGTGTCCTTAAAGTTGTAATGTAGTCGAAAATCGCATTCTGGCAAAGAAAATAACGAAGCCAGGGTATCAAACCGAAACGAATATCGGTTTCAGTTGCGGTATCGGTTATGCTCTCAATGCGGTTATCGTTTATCGGTTACGCAAAATATTTGTGCATGTATTTCGTAACGGTTATCGGTTTTTTCTAAGTTTCGGCTTTGAAATACCGGTATGATTTCGGTTCACCAAAAAAAGAAAACTTGTAAAGATACTTTAAATTTATCAATATATAAACAGAAATTCTTTTATTTTGAAAACAGTAATCTACTAGCATTTAAAAAAATCAATATTCAAATTGATATTAAGTTTGAAAACGTTGATAACCCAACCCCTTGAAAAGAAAACTCAATTTTCTGCTTAAATGAACAAAAACTAACCGTTATACTTGAATCGGTTACTAAGCGGTTATTTCGATTTGAATAATTTCGGTATTTGGGTTTCGGTACAATACAAAAATGTTATTTCTTTTAAGGTTACTACTAGTTTAAATCGGTTAATACCGGTTGAACGGTTTTGGTTACGGTTTTAATTCCTGAACGAGACTAATAAAATTTAAATGCAGAATGAATTAAGATGCCAAACCATAATCAAAATGACATTCCACCTGGTAATCGGATCAGTTTTGGCAAAGTTATGAAAATTTAAAGCTGGTCACACCTTTGATCTAAAAACCTTACAAGTTAAAAGAACTAAATTCATTTCTATCCCGCATTATCATACTTTTTCCATCTGTTTTGTCATTGTTATTTGTTCGTCGACGAAGAAGAAGGCGACATGCTGCCGCCAATTAGCCGAAAATAACGAAGTGAGCTGAGTTGGGATCAGAGAAACGATTTTAATTTCGAAATTTCGACACATTTTAACAAAATTCCTTTCTAAATTGACGAAAATTTTTGACCTGTTGGCATTCAGAGACTTAATCGAAACTCGAACCCATCGACATCGATATCGATATGTGCAGTCGAACGCGTTGGGGCCGCATCGATCCCACCGTGCAGGTGGACCTGGTGCAGGGACCAGCCGACCGGGTGCTGCAGCTGGATAGGAGGACGCTGCCGCGATTCGTGCAACAGCAGCTGCTGTTGATGGCATCGCCGTCGCCGTTCCTCAACTTCCTGAACAAGTTTCGTCTGGACAAGATCTTGATCAATCACGAGTTCAAGGGCGTCTACACGATGCGCACCTCGGCGACTGTCACCGAGCTGGCGGCGCACGCCTGGCGCATCATGAGCATCTCGGATCGCCAGCCGTACATGCGACTGGCCCGCAAGGCACAGCAGATCCAGCAGTCCCGAATGCTGCACTTCTTCAGTGCGCGACGACACTTGAATCCCTTCACCACCACACCACTTGTCATGCTCCATGTTCCATTTGACTATCTTCTCTTTTGTACGAATCCAAGGAATATGCTTCCACTAAAATCCAATTGTCTCTTTCATTTACTTGCAGCAATGCTGGTTACACTGGCGGCCCAGCGGGGGGCAGTGGGGCAGCTGGCAACGGCTGTGTGTCGACCATTGAGAGTGCCAAGCGCGGTCATCCCCTCAAGAGTTTCAGCGTGCCGGGTCCGCCGCCCACAGGCGCTGCCACGCCCGTCAACAAGCACAGTGAGTAATCTGTCCAGCTGGTTAAACCCAACTAGAGCTAATCTCTGATACGCTTTTGCAGCTCCCGCAGTCACAATACGTCCACAGAATCAATCGCCCTACAAGAAGCCCCCATTCTCGGCTGCCACGCCCAATCGCCTGCAGGGCGGCGGCTCTGTGGCGCATTCCACCGATGAGATACAAAGACTGGCGCCCAGCACATCCACCGAGGAGCTAAACCAGGAGATGGCCAATCTGGAGGGGCTGATGAAGGATCTGAGCGCCATAACGGCCAACGAGTTCGAGTGTTAACGGCCAAAAGTATTAGATGGCAGCCCATGGGTTAAACGCATTTTACCATGTTATTTGTTTTATTTTTATAATTTTAATTTTCGATTTTCGATTCACAATTTTAAGTTGATGTTTTGCGTAATGTGAAATTAATTTAAATTAAATTAATTTTAGTTAAATGTGCGAAAAGAACTGTAAATACGAGATACGAACGAAGCCATATAAATATAAATACGAATAGTTAATTATAATTAACTATAATTAGCACATAGCATAGTTAATTTTAACACTAACAAATTAAGAGATTAATTTAAGTCACGCATGCAAAACTATCAGAAATTATCGTTCTAGATTCTGGATTTGATTTGATTTCCATGACTTTAAACTATATACATACAAATACATAACTAAACATCCATCACCTAAGCTAAGTCTCATCGTAAACTTTATAATAACTGAAGAGAATCAAAAAAAAGCATTCGACTTATTCAGTACTTGTATATTTAGAGCTGTTTAATGAACTCTATATACATCTATATATATTATGTCTAAATAAATAACGACTGTATTCTCGTTTGGTTTTGAGTTTGAAACGTGCCATTTTGATTAAGTTACACAACTCTTAACTACTTAGGCCTATTCAATGTCAACATTCTAGACTGTAATCCATTAGAAAAGTCAGTAAAGCTACCAGCAATGCATTTAACATTTAAACAAACAAGTATAAACATTATAGTAATGCTATCTATAAGTATTACAAATCTTTTATATGATATTTTGAGCTATTCAAAATGCAATGACTAAAAGTGTTTGATTTATACAAAATATTTGTACATCTATTCAATTAACATTATTATTGTACGGCAGCTGAACAAATTGAATTACATGGAATTTTTATCATCTTGCTATGCACAATAATTAATCTCAAATCAAATCTATCTTAAAAAACATTGCACAACATTGAAAAACAAGCACGAAAATACATTGTGAATTTGTAAAACAATTTTATTTGATAAAATTTTTGTAAGCAAATGTGGAAATTTGCCAAATAAATATGGAAAGACATTGTAAACACGATTTATGTTTCATTCATCACGCAAGAGAAAGATTTCTAGTTGAAACTTCCAAGTCTTGTAAGTGGCAAACAGCATTTGTATCTTGTACTCGCCCTGGGGCAGTGGCAGCGTTTGCAGGAACGCGTCCCTGAACACCAAATTGTCCACAATGATGTCATGCTGAAATCATATTCGAAAATTGATTGCGAACTCAAACTCGCACTCACTGAGGTACTCACATTAACGGGGCAGCTGTGATTCAGATTGGAGCTGGAGCTGATCGCATTCAGTACGAGTGCCTGGAAGGATACGCTGTTGGGATGGGCCAGGAGCTGGCAGAAGTCACAGCTGGCATTGAACAGAAACGGCTTGTAGCCACTGTAGCGTCGCCAAAAACTCCAGTTGATCTTAATGAAAGAATTGCACCTGTATATGTATATCGGCTTTCCAATTGAAATTCTCACCTGTATATTGTTAATTGGTATTTTCAGCAACTTGATGTGCACATTAAGGCCGACCACGCCCCTGCCGAGCACTTTGAGTCTGCAGTTGTTGAACTTGGCGAATTCGAGATCGTAGGACTCGCACTTGATATTCGTGAACCTTGAACCGGACTTTCTACTTGCACCAAATGCCAGCAGCACAATTGCGATCAGTATTAGAAATCGAAGAGTTGCCACGTCCATTGCTGATCCAACAATGTTTAGTAATACTTCTTTAACAAAACCTGATCAAGTATACTCTTTTTTTGGGACAGTTCAGGTTCGTTAATGATTGATTTTTAAACATTTAAAATTTCATTAGTATCATAATATCAGATCTACGCCCAAATATCAATTTAATAGTTTAATGACCACACATTAATCACATAGACATATACGTATTTCAAGAGCCTAGCCAAAAGTTAATTAATTCTCTTTTCGTGGTAAGAGTCTAGTGACGAAAGCATTTCCATGCCCCAAAATATCCGATATCCAATTTTGTGACAAACGATATTAAATTGTATAAATCAATTATTCTTAAAAAAAAAGTGACATATAGTATACATTTAATGACATATACATTTTTTGAGTAAAAATTTAACTTCATTTCGCTGAGTATTTTGTAAAATTGTCTTTATTTTTAATAAAAAATTCCTTTTAATTTAAAACTTAAAGCTTCTTTTATTCTTAGAATCCTATTCTTATAGACTAACATTAAGTAAATGCTATTTTTAAGTTTTTAAGCATTTTTTCATAATTGGTCTAGGAGTCGATGCTAATTTTCAGCTTTTTTATAATTTTTCATTATTTTAAGAATTTTAAGTTTTCTGAGAAACGTATTCTTATTAGTCTAAATCCGTCTCCGACCTATTGTATGACCTATCGGCATTCATATATCCAGCCTCATCTGAAAGAAAGAGAAGAATTAGAAGTAGAACAAGGGGGCTCCGTCTCTTAGTAATTTCATAATTAATCCTAATTTTCGATTAATCGTTCCCATGGCAGCTATATGACATAGTAGACCTATTTCAACCAAACTTGGTTCTGTACACAGAAAAAAAAATTCGGGATATTTAGCCTGAATTCAATCCGAAACGATGTCAGAAGTGGGGAAATCTCGGATTTTCTTAAACCAAGTATGAAATACTTGATTTTTTCAATCCTGAAATTCTTAAATTCGTATTAATTATAATGTTTTTCGTTACATTGAAACATTTTTTTTTTTTAATTTTTTATTTTAAGACTTTTTTTTAAACGTTTTTTTTTTATTTTTTTTTTTTTAAATTTTTTTTAAACATTTTTTTTTTTAACTTTTCTTTTATTGCTACCTTTTTTTTTTAATTGACGGGGGGAATCGAACCCAGATTTTTTCAAACTGGAGTCGGCGACTCTAACCATTGAGCCACCGGACCGGTTGAAATGAGAGAGGCCGAGAGAGAATTTTCCTCTCGCGCTCAGCAAATGTGTATTTTCCCATTTTAATCCCGATACAGGCTTGATTATTCAGCTTAATCCTGAATACATACTTAAAAAATGCGAGCTTAAATTAAGTATTTTATACTTGATTTCAGAATGGCATTTTTATTTCTCTGTATTCTGTCAGTTTGGTAGAGATATCTCAAACAATATAAAAGACTTTTATGCTAAAACTTGATTTTCGACTGATCGGTCCTATGACAGCTATATGTAATAGAGGTCCGATTTGAGATGTATATTCTGTCAGATTGATTGAGCTATCTTAATAAACAAAAAAGTTTTCTCATAGTAAGACTTGATTTTTCACTGATCGTTCCTATGGCAGCTATATTAAGATCGGTATATAACTCGATTGGATCGGACAGTCATAGCAAAGTTTGATTTCAATCAGAAATGATGTGATTTATTTGCATTATTCATTTCGCATTAGAAAGATTTCGACTTGAAGTCGCCAGATATTGTCGGTGGCAAATCGCAGTTGTATCTTGTAATCCCCTGATGGCAGTGGCAGCGTCTGCAGAAACGTATCGTCAAACACCAGGTTATCCACAATGATATCATGCTGAAAATACGAATATGAATCAAGAAGATGCTTCTCAATAAACGAATATACTCATAGAAGAGACTCACAGCATAGGGACAAGTGTGATTCAGATTGGAACGAGATGCTATAGCGTCGAGCACGAGTTTCTCGAAGGACTTCTTCTTCGGTTGCTTTACAAACTTGCAAAAGTCGAGGGTGGAATTGTATAGAAATGGCTTGTAGCCACTGTAGCGACGCCAGGAACTCCAGTTGATCTAAATGGAAAGTATAATGATTAGTGCAATACCCTTTTAAATATATATACTTCAACTACTAACGGATACAGTATGGATCGGTATTTGGAACAAATTGATGTGGACTTTGGTGCCGATGACGCCTCTGCCGAGCACATTGAGCTTGCAGGTCTTGAACTTGGCAAAGCTCTCGTTGTAGGACTCGCACTTGAGATTGGTAAACCTCGAGCCAGATTTCTTACCATGGCCAATGGCCAGCAAAACAATTGCCAAGAGCACTAAGAATCGGAGAGCCGACACGTCCATTGCTGTTCCAGTTATGTTATGTTCTGTTAGTTTTTCAACTAAACCAGACTAATTATAGATTTTCGTCAAGGCTCATTTGACCCGAGAATCGCATAATAATTTTATTGTTATTGATTTTTATATACTATTTTGATTGGCAAACATTTAAAGTTTCATTAGCATTAATCATTATTATTTAACGATTATTTAATGCTTAAAAAACAGACCCCGAAAAGGATATTTACCATAATTCAAAAAATCAAAGATAATTGATTGAAAGCGCAGTCAGTGGAAGTTTCAATCAAATATGTTCTGATTTTATTAAAATTATGAATTATTTTATGAATTACATATGACTTTATTTAAACCAAACTTGTCATCTTCTTATTTTTAGAACATTTCTGCGAAGGTTAAAGATTTCAGCAGCACTTTGAACAAGGAGTTGGGGAAAAGTATGATATGGTCATTAAAGTGTTAACTGAATTTGAACATAGTATTTACTATATGTAGTTATATGGTACACTAAACGCGAGCCCGAAACCAAAGTTAGACTGAACGAATGAGCAGCCGAAGCTCACGCGTCGAATGAAACTCATTAGAAAGCAGCTGACACGTTCGGCCGAAACGGCCAAAACGGATGCCCAAACCGAGGCGGAGCTTTTCGGTTAACCAGTTTACAACGAGCGGCCGTCGAGTGAGCAACGGCAAACGACAATCGACCATCTACAGTTGACAGTTTGCAGTTGGCAGCTGACAAGCCAAAAAGCAAAGCTATTCTTTGTTATTCTCGCATTCCCATTACAAACAGTTTTGTGTGTGTGTGTGTGTGTGTCACCATTTATCAATTGGAATTCCAAAACGAGTGAAATCTGTCTTGAATTTAAATCCGTCAAAAACTTGAAGCTATACAAAATGAATCAACTGCCAATGCGCGCTTGGCGTAGTGGAGGCACAGCTACAGTGACACCTGCCCTAAGACGCACTGCGTCCAAGGTTGGTGGTGCCAAGGCAGCAACTTCACAATTGCTGCAACGGCGTGACAATTCGGCAGCTGCCACAGAAGCAACGGCGGCAACAGCGTGTCCACATCTTGTCCAGGAGGAGCAGGAGCCAGCTGGAACTGGAACTGGAGCAAGGATACATGCCACAGCCGAGTGGCAGAATGCATTGACCTACAACGAGATACCAGGACCAAAGCCATTGCCCATACTTGGCAATACTTGGCGGTTTGTAAAAACATAAAACATAAGACGAATAACAAAAGACTTAGGCGACAAACTAAAACATAAAATGAAAATCAAAAGACTCAGGCGACAAACTTGCTTTCACTCTTCAATGCAACAACAATCAATGATTAATGCAATGAAATGCAATGCAATGCACTCTCCACAGTGAAAACTCTTTTGTTTTCTTCTTCATTTTCTTCTTCTTGTATTTCGCTTGCTTCTCTTGACCCAATTACTGGTTGTAAGTTTATATATGTAAGTTTATATATGTGAGTGTGTGTGTGTGTGTGATGATAATCTTGTTTGAGTGTTGAATTTTTGCTCTCAAGCATTCATTTCACTGACCATAACCAAACGGGTTTTCCAGTTTCCCATTGAATGCCTTAGACCAACAATAAATAATAATGTCCAATAAATTGTGAATCGTTTGCAGATTCTTGTGGATTTACCTTAACTAATTTACACCCAATCTATCGATTCAGCTAACGCTGTTGGCGGTACTCGTATAACAGCGCATTTGGTTAGCGTCTCCTTTGGCCAAGTCATAAATACAAATGACACACGATTTGTGTTTGTCTCTTCGCCTCCCACTTCCACTCCATCTCTTTCTCTTCTTCATTAGCGTTCAATTAGCGCAATTTTCAAGGTCGCCAGCAATGTGTGATTTTTTAGTTCAAGCTGAAAAAAATAACATAAATGTAAACAATTGATGCTCAAGTATTATTTATACACACTGCAAACGTGTGTGCGTATTCAAACAAAAAAAATAAATAAATTAAATAAAATAGTTGCATCCTTCGGTTTTATCGACTCCATTTATCTAAAAACATTTAAAGAGCTACAAGTCTCTAACAACCCAAAAACAAAGCCAAAGCAATTTTCAGTGTTTCTGAAACCAACTTTGGTAGTTTTCAAATCTCAACCAACTCTTGGAGGGAATAATTACAATTTAAATTTATTAAAAGTGCAAACATTTAATTTGTATGAAAAAATAATTAATTAAATAAAATAGTTGCATCCTTCAGTTTTATCTGAATCCATTTATCTAAAAACCAACTTTGGTTGCTTTCAAATTTCAACCAGTTTTTTTAAAGACTTACTATTTAAATTTATTAAAAGTGCAAAAATTAAATTTCAAATTAATTTATATATTTTATAAAATACACCATTTAAAAATGATTATTTTTGTTCAATTTAAAAATACTTTTTAAAGTTTATTTTCAAATGCAATTGTCATAAAAATGTGTGGAACACGCTTTTTATTTGTATTTGTTATGGCGTCATGCTTAGTACCCCCATCAATATTAAATGTGCATTCCCAACTGTTGCACTAAACAAGCGCTTAACTAGCTGACATGTTTATATGGCCAAAGCATAGATACAAATTCCGGTCTAGACACTTAAGAAAACGTTAACAAACGTCATTAAATATTGACAAACAGTTGCATGAAATACGCTGTGCAAATATCTTTTATTATTTTGCACAATTTCAATGACAATTTATCACATGAATTACGCTGCTTTTACCTTGACAGACTGATGCCCATAATTGGCCAATACACGATATCGGATGTGGCCAAAATCTCGTCGCTGTTGCACGACCGATACGGCAGGATCGTGCGCTTCTCTGGACTGATAGGGCGGCCCGATCTGCTCTTCATCTACGATGCCGATGAAATTGAAAAGGTAAGCATGATCACAACTTAAAATTCGGGGCTCACACATTCAGACAGCGGAACATTTTAAAATCTTGCAATACGCACGACTGCACACGAAGGCAGCAAAGCATTGCAATCAAGTACAACATAAACAACAACAATTTGCGCAACCAAATTGCTTCAATGTCAGTACGAAACAAAATTATCTTCTGCATCTTCTTCTTCTTCTTCTTGCAGTGCTATAGAAGTGAGGGCCCCACCCCCTTCCGGCCATCGATGCCCAGTCTGGTCAAGTACAAGAGCGTCGTGCGCAAGGATTTCTTTGGCCAACTCGGCGGCGTCGTTGGCGTGTAAGTTAACAACAGTCGTACTTCCATAACTCGAACTTCTATAACTAGAATTGTATCTAACTCGAACTAAATCGAGTAAACTTAATAAAAATAATTCCATAACTCGAAAGTCTCCATAATTGAATCTTTTTGTTTGAATAATGGAGATTCGACTTAGGGAAGCTCGACTGTATTTTATTGTAGCTACCTTATGCGAATTTCGAATGTTTCTGTAGGAATCAGGGACTGCAAATAATGATTATTTGTTTTTTTTTTAAATCCAAAAATCACTCACTTATAATAACCTTGAGACAGCGAGAAATATACCAATATTTATTTATCTTTATGGCTCGTTTATGCATTTTCACTATTATTAAACAGTTTTCAAGTTTTATTGATTTGCTTAGAAAATAATGATTTAATTTGAGTTAAACTTTACTACTCAAAAAATTATCATTATTTTTGAGCATAAAATAAAACTCATGAAATAATGATTATTCCTTAAGTTTTATTTTGTTGCTCAAAAATAATGATTGGTTGAGTAGTAAAGCTTAACTCAAATTTAATCATTATTATGTGAGCAAATCAATTAAAATTATTTAATAATTCTATAATAAAACTTATAATGATTACAGTCCCTGGTAGGAATTACAAAAACAAAGTAAAAAATAAATCTAAATACAATCAAAACTTTCTCATAAAAAGAGTTCGAAAAAAACTTATTAATGACTAAATAGTTTAATTTAAAATCATAATCTTATCATATTCTTTGGTAAGAATATTTAAAAAATTGAGTTTTCTTATAAGTTACTCTTTTTGTATTAAATTAAGCCTCTGGTTTAGTTACATTTAAAATTTGAATTGACTTTTATAATTCATTGTCAATATTCTAAAGGCAAATCTTGCGTTATTTTAGACACGGCGAGCCATGGCGTCAGTTCCGCTCGCGTGTGCAGAAGCCAGTGCTCCAGCTGTCCACCGTGCGACGCTATCTGCAGCCCCTGGAGGTGATTACGGAGGACTTTCTGGTGCGCTGTGAGCGCCTGCTGGATGCCAACGAGGAACTGCCCGTTGATTTCGACAATGAGATCCACAAATGGTCCTTGGAGTGTAAGCTGTGAATGCTCTTGGTCCTGGGTATCGTTCAATTCAATTCATACTCCTTCCTTAGGCATTGGTCGTGTGGCGCTGGACGCGCGTCTTGGTTGCCTGGAGGATAACCTGTCGCCGGACTCGGAGCCCCAGCAGATTATCAATGCTGCCAAATACGCGCTGCGCAATGTGGCCACGTTGGAGCTGAAGGCGCCCTACTGGCGTTACTTTCCCACTCCACTTTGGACGCGCTACGTCAAGAACATGAACTTCTTTGTGGGGTAAGCAGCTGAGAACTGCTAAGGGAGTCTTTTAAGCACTCTAATCCCCTTCTTTTCCTGCTCAGAGTGTGCATGAAGTACATACAGAGTGCCACGGAGCGCCTGAAGACGCAGGATGCCAGCCAACGAGCCGGTGAACCGTCGCTCTTGGAGAAGGTGATCATGTCGGAGAAGGACGAGAAGATTGCCACCATAATGGCATTGGATTTGATACTCGTTGGCATTGACACGGTAAGGGATTGCCTAATTCTATCTCTGTTTAAGACCCGTACTAATAAGCCTTTCATTTCAATAGATATCCATGGCTGTGTGCTCCATCCTGTACCAACTGGCCACACGGCCCGCGGAGCAGCAGAAGGTGCACGAGGAGCTGAAGCGCCTGCTCCCAGATGCCAATACGCCACTAACTCAACCACTGCTCGACCAAATGCACCACCTGAAGGCGTTCATCAAGGAGGTCTTCCGCATGTACAGCACCGTCATCGGCAACGGACGCACCCTGCAGGAGGATAGCGTTATATGCGGCTACCAGGTGCCCAAGGGAGTGCAGGCCGTATTTCCCACGATTGTAACCGGCAACATGGAGGAATATGTCACAGACGCAGCTACATTCAGGCCAGAGCGCTGGCTGAAGCCACAGCATGGTGGCACTCCAGGCAAACTGCATCCGTTTGCCTCACTCCCCTATGGTTACGGTGCCCGCATGTGTCTTGGTCGGCGCTTTGCCGACCTAGAGATGCAAATACTCCTGGCCAAACTGATCCGCAACTACAAGCTGGAGTACAATCATCCGCCGCTGGACTACGCTGTTACCTTTATGTACGCTCCGGATGGTCCGCTCCGCTTTAAAATGACGCGCATTTAACAGTAGCATCTAAACAATTTACTCAATATAAGTATATCCATTTCATGTACAATATCTGTTAATTAAACTTCTATATAAATATGTAATACTTATATATCCATATCTTTACTTGCGCTTCCACATGCTATACCAATTTTTAACAGTTTTAAGACTCTTTTCGGCATCCGCCTTCGTTTCCCCGGACAACTCGTAGACTATATCCGATTTATATGATTCACGCGCTTCTTCCAATATTGTGCCGAATATTTCGCATTGTATGTTGGACGTTAACTTTTTCTCGTTGTAGCCGCGATCCTTGAGTCTGTCGTAGAGGGTTTCGTTGGGGCAGGTGACAACGAAGACTGCCTGAAACCAGCGTTCTGGGAAGAAATCACAGCCATGATATTCAACGATGTTGCCGCCTTCGGCCATCAGAGGCTCCAGGTGATCCATGAGCTGGAACAAAAAGACAAATCGTTATAAGTTATCACACATATGTTGTATAACACACACCTTGTCCTCGTCGAGAATTGGACAATCGTATTCCTCGTCATATTCCTCAATGAAATTCTTTTCCTTTGCGATCTTCGAGCAATCCAGCCAGCTGAACTTCAACTGTTCGGCCAGGCGTTCACACAAATACGATTTGCCGGCACCGGGTGTGCCTGCATATGAAAAATACTACTTATTAAGACCAATGGACTTAGTTAAGTAAATACGTACCGGTAATTAATATATTTGGTTTGCCTATTTCAGTCATTTCTCGTTTGTTTATTTTTTATGTCGGTTTGTTGTCGATTGAAAGTAAAAAACGTGAGCTTACTACCAGGGCTGTTGTAAGCGATAACATATCGAGTACATTTTGAGTATTTTGTATGACCAATGTTATAGTCGACAGTCTGGCAACACTCGCGGTACATTCACATGGCGCGCAATAAAAATTAGATTGAATTTATTACATTTAATTTATTTAGATACAATTTTAAATTTTCTAATTATTTCTAATTTTGATTGAAGCCGTAACATTTTCACTCTATTTAAATACAAATATAAGTAAAACATTCAATTAAATAAATTTAAAATCATTCCACCTTCCAATTGCCATCGCGGCAGTCACAATCCATCCACCTGTTGTCTGTGTGCGAAATATGCTCACCTATTTTTCGTACTCTTTTCTGACCGTTATATTCAATGAGCAAGAGCAAGTTATGGCGATGTAGTCCTTTACAAGAATCATTTCATGATTCACGCAGGCCGAGTCATAAATACTTTATTCAATTTAAAAAAAATTTATATTGATGTGGGTTTTGGCGACCTTTCTATTTGGATTAGAGTTAAGTTTAGTTAGCTGCCAGACGTCGAATTCGATCTAACTAAACTCAAAAAATTAAATTAATTAAATTCCAAAATTGCTCAATATTTTCTAAATCATTAAAAACAGTGGTTGGCTTGGGTTTACTTTTGGTAGAACATACCTGAATAACTGTTCTATAGTGATTCAATTTAAAACGATTAAGAAATAATTTGCCAACTTTTGAAAGTCTTTTATTATTTATAATGCAAATTCTTTACAATTATCGATAATTTCTTAGAGCCTCTGTCAAAAATATGTATGTGCAGCGCTTTATACATTTTACCAATTCCTTCTCCGTAAAATGCTTTTTTGAATTCCTCTTTGACAACAATTTGTACTCACAGATGCTTGTGAGTATGTATCTATTCCGGCAATTCCTGCATTGCCATTTTCACACATGCATACATACATACACACTAACTGGGATAGAAAAGTTCAATCGAACCTTAAACTGCTAAGGCAACGGATCGCTTATTGGTGCTAACATAAATATTACAAAATTTTATGCAATGCCAAAGGAAGAGGAGTTTGAAGAGGACGAAGAGCAAGAAGACAAATCTGATTTGAAATCTGATATAGTAGGTCGCCAGCACGTCCCTTACATATTGAACGGTGAACTTTATCGCATTGAAAGCCAGATTGGCGATAATGTGACTGTCAAGTGCTGCTCGTGTCCGCCGGATCGGATTTATCGCGGCAGTGTTCGGTCCACAGGTAATTTTCATATGCACATCAAGGTAAGCATGAAAGAATTAGATAGTTACTCGAAGTTGTGCATTTTATTTTAAATAACAAATATAACCGACAGCGACGTCATGCATCTTTGCTGGGAAAATTGCATGAAATGAAAGTGGCAGCGTTGGTTGAACGTCGCGATAGAATTACAAAAAACCGACGCATCGCCAAATGCCGGAAGAAATCAACAACTCCTGTGCCTGCCACAGTCTCGGCTGAATCTCCAACTTCGACCTTAGAAATGCCCAAGTACGCAAAAACTCACGAGCTAAAAATCAAAACGGTGTTTCAGCGACACAAACAAGAACACCACAAACAGGAGGAAGCAGCAGCCATTCGAACTGTAAGAATTGCCAATTATGTTTTTGTCCTTGTCTATCAGCATGTGTCTTAAGTGTTTCGAGAGAGCGAGATCGCAGTCCAATTCACCGTTACAAGTCCACATATACTTGTGCGTGAGCTTATCTCGTGAGAGTTGTGTATGTTTATGTGTGTGTCATGCTACCAATGCATGTGCATAATATGTGTGTATCTGCCAAAAAAGAGTTGAATGAAACAAACTCATCATGTAAGTAAATAAATGTATTTATTTTGTTGTTTTTAGTCCGTTTCGTTGTGCGAGTCTTCATTGGATAACAATAGCCAAAGTTCAGGCAAACTCTCCGTGCCCCCAACACAGGACAACAATAATAACGACAACATTGACAACACAAACAATATACAAAATCTACAGGATACAAACAACGTAAGTAAATTAGATTTATAAAATACTAGTAAATACTGATATAAAATTGTTGTAATTTACAGCTATCAGATATGAGTCCGAAGACATTGGGGGTCCATGAGCCAACTGCAGGCACTGATGAAATACCAGCTTTGATATGTATTCCACGCCTTTTACCTGCACATTTTATCAAGCCGGAGCAACAGAATCAGGTGTCTGGGGAGCAGCCGGAAGCCATAGATCTCAGCAGAAGCTCGTCCTTGCAGAGCGATGACTTGGAGCACAGCGTAGTGAGTCATCATTCTGGACAGAATGCTCAACTGGACGTATCCAGTGGCCAGGAGCTAGCTACCTATGTTAATGGATCGCCACGTGATATTCTGATGCGTATTGACAACACATTGGGCGACATCAAGGATGAGCTGCAAACGCGCAATCAAATCGAACGCAAACGTTTACTCTTCGACATGGCCAAGTTTAAGTTTCTTCATCCCAATTTCAACTTTGATTCCCCACAGTGAACGAACGTTTCTGCGAAACGAAGTCGTTTTCATTATCCATGTTATATGAAGTTGCTGTGGCAAGCACAAACATTTTTATGTTAAAAGAAATTTACTTATTGTCCAACAACAGATCGTTAATAAAGATGCAATTTAAAAAAGATTTTCTTTGTAATATCTCAAATTTGTAATTTATTTTTGGTTTCGAAATGAAATAACCGGTAATTTTATCGAACGCCACCTTTTGTCTGTTTGGGGAAACAACGACCGGTTCCGGAACTAAAAATGGAAGTTGTACAATTTGAATGGAAATCTGCCACCTGTTTTGCAAATGTTGGGCCAAAGCTGCCACACAGTTGCAACTTTTTGTGTTTTTTTGTAATGAATTTTTGTAAGCAATTATTATTAAATTTAAATAATTCAATAAAAACAACTAAAAAAACAAAAAAATTATAAATTTTTTGAAATAATAAAATTCATTTTAAAATTGGCTTGGGGCACGGCATCCATCACGTTTCTCCAATTGGGATGCAAGAAATTTAAAATTTTTTTAAAGAAATAACTGACCAACTGCGAAATGAACGATTTAGTTCATGATTGACGGAATAAGTTCATTCATTCATCTTAATGACCCGTTCATTTGAACTTTTTCAGAACGAAACGACACAACTAATAATTATGTGTTTTATGTGTGATGTCTAAAGTGCATTTATTGTTTACAAAATGGGTGACAGAAACAAATTGATCAGTCTCGATGATAACGATCTCTCAAGTGACGACGAAGAAGTAATCAAAAAACAAAAACCACAACAATCTCTGCCCGGTTTACTACCTGAAATACACTCCCATAATGAACCAGAAGCGTCAACAACAAGTCAAAGTCAACCAGTTTTTGAAAGAGGGACTTTTGAGAATGACATAGATGTACCGCCCTTATTAGATATCAATGCTGTCGCTCCGCAGATAAGTGAAGTAAGTGCTTTGTTTAAATTGCATTCCACAAATGCGTGGATGATTCATGCAACAGATGGAATACGATTCATTGCAAATACAAAATGCGCGCAACTCATGCACTTTATTCTAATCAGGGCATTACGACGACGCAACAGATCAGCAGGAACGGCCGCAACCATGTCGACCACGATCCAGAGCCCGTATTCCATGTACGATCGCGCACTTCAGCGACACAAGCGCAAAATAATCATCAGCAAACTCACATTCAATACGAGGTATTTCCAACGAATTGAGCTTACATTCAATACATGCATACAAACCATGATGAAATTCTATAAAGGTTATGTATTCGTTTGACGTGCCATCTTTTTCGGGGCGCAAATGTCAGTACGAAAGCGATATTAAGATGAGACAAATGTGGTCAAATGCAACAGGAACAATAAGACTTCTATATATTGCACAGCGCACAAAAATGAGTGAAGAGTATAGAAAACCAAACAAAACAAGTTTTCTATATATCTTTCTCTGTCGTCTCTCTCACGTCAGACTCTCTCTGACAGCGTCGCCCCGAGAGAGAGAGAGCGAATACATGACCTTTATATATTTGCATCATTATACATACAGTTAGTCAAGCAATTGTTTTGACAAAGAACAAACAGTTATCATATTTGATTAACTGAACGTCTGATAATAATCTAATCTATATGACACACTTTGTAGAGTCTGGACTATGATGTGTGCGATAACACGCTGTTCCAGGATGAGCAGCGCAAGCTGTTGAGGGATCGCTTCTCGCTGCGGACTCACGTCACACGCTGGATTATATTTATACTCATTGGCATCATAACCGCACTGATAGCCTGCACCATCGATATTATCATCGAGGAGTTGTCGGAGATGAAGTACAAGTTTCTCAAGCAATGTAAATGATTCATCCAAATCCAAATCCAATTGAATACCATAATTCAACTTTCTTTCTCGCCTCTTTTAGCTGTGGATGACAATGTGCCCATGACAGACAGGAATGGGGATCTGGCGATGCCATTCCTTTGGTGGATTCTGCTGAGCATTGTGCCCGTGGCGATTGGGGCCACCATGGTCACCTATATCGAGCCAATTACCGCCGGCAGCGGCATTCCCCAGGTGAAGAGCTATCTGAATGGCGTCAAGGTGCCGCGTATTGTGCGCATCAAGACGCTGGCGGTGAAGGCGATTGGTGTCATCACATCCGTTGTGGGCGGTCTAGCTGGCGGCAAGGAGGGGCCTATGATACACGCTGGCGCCGTTGTCGCGGCGGGCATTTCGCAGGGCAAGAGCACCACCTTTATTAAGGACTTTCGCATCTTCAAGGCCTTTCGCGATGATCACGAGAAGCGCGACTTTGTCTTGGGCGGCGCAGCGGCTGGAGTTTCAGCCGCTTTCGGTGCACCCATTGGCGGCATGCTCTTCTCGCTGGAGGAGGCGGCCAGTTTCTGGAATCAGAATCTTATCTGGCGCACACTCATTGCGTCCATCATCAGCTCGTTCACCTTGAACATTGTGCTCTCCGCCTATCACGGCCTGCAGGACTTCACCTTCACGGGTCTCTTCAACTTGGGCAAGTTCGCTGAGCCGCTGAGCTTTGAATACTTTGAGCTGCCGCTCTTCATGGCGCTCGGTGTGACGGGCGGTCTGTTGGGCGCCGCGTGGAACTCGCTGAATATGCGCATTAACAAGTTCCGCAAGCGTTTTGTACCCTGGAAAGTGGGCAAGGTGTTTGAGGCCATTCTGGTGGCGATTTTGGGAGTCACAATGGCCTGCACCATGATCTACTTCATCAACGATTGTCGTCCCCTGGGCAACGATCCCACCATTCATCCGGTGCAGTTGTTTTGTGAGGATAACGAGTACAATGCTGTGGCGGCCCTCTGGTTCCAGACTCCAGAGGCAACTGTGCGTGCACTGTTCCATGATCCCCCAGGTGAGCTCTACAGGGATTCTCACAGTCGAGTTTACTAGTGTATAATTATATTAACTTTGCTTTTTATAGGCTCTCATCAAATACTCACGCTCGCCATGTTCACACTCGTCTACTATGTGCTGTCGTGCGCCACCTTTGGTCTCAACGTCTCCCTGGGCGTCTTTATACCCACGGCTCTGGTGGGCGCTGCCTGGGGACGACTCGTTGCCATGCTGCTCTTCTATCTGTTTCCCGCCGCAGTAGGTTAACTCTATAACATTCTGTTTTCTTGCCTTTAATCTGTTGAACACTTGCAGCAATTCTTGCATCCTGGAAAATATGCGCTCATTGGCGCCGCTGCTAATTTGGGTGGTGTGCTGCGCATGACCATTAGTTTGTCGGTCATCCTCATGGAGACAACGGGCATTGAGACATCGTTCTTCTTTCCACTGATCATAGCCCTGATCAGCGCCAAATGGGTGGGAGATTACTTCAATGACGGCATCTACGACACGGTCATCGAGGTGAACAATGTGCCCATGCTGCCATGGGAGCCACTGCCGCAATACAAGGGACTCACGGCCAACGAGATATTGAGTAAGCCAGTTGTCTGCATCAAGCTGGTTGATAGCGCCCACTACATCTACGAAATGCTGCGAAGATGCCATCACAATGGATTCCCAGTTGTCGACGATGTTGCGGATGTAAGTGAAACGCTTCATCTCTTGAGTAGCAGCTTCTCAATCCATCGTTTCTTTGCAGGATCGTCGCTCTGAGGGACGTGTCTGTGGCATTATATTGCGCTCCCAACTGATTGTCATCTTGCTCAAGTCGTTGTACGTGGAGAACAAACGTTTTTGGCTGCCAGAAACAACAATACAAACATTTCGCGATGTCTATCCGCGTTATCCTTCCATCAAGGCAACTATCATACTTACCAATTACCAATTATAGTTAGTTAATTAATATTATAAACTTATAGAGCGTGCGTCCCTTGGACAGGAAAATCAATTACACGGTGGATCTATCCATGTTCATGAATCCATCTCCAGTACGCGTCAATATGGTAAATATACCAAAGTTAATATTGCTCATCTGTCCATTCAATCTTTCTATTTCGTTTGTCAGCATGATTCCGTGCCCAAAATCTTCAACATCTTCCGTGCCTTGGGACTTCGTCACATGCTGGTCATCAACAATGAGAATCGCATTGCCGGCATTATAACGCGACGCGATTTCATCTACAAGTGATATTGGATCGAACTATATTGAAGTCAGCTATATGTATCTATGTGTATTATTCGAATATTCGTGCTGTTTATGCGTCCGAAACAGCCCAGTTTTAATATGGACGAAGAAATTTGTATTCCCAATAAAAACTGTTTTTATATGCTTAAATATATCTTATATGTTCTTTTATGTAACTCTCGTTTCCTTAATCCCAGTTGTTAAAGTTCCAATTTCATTTTTGATACGTTTTTTTAATTAGCTCATTTGATTTTTTTTACAACTTAGAATAAACTTATAATTAGGCATATAATCAATAGTATTCACAAGGAATTGTACAAGGTTTGTTTTGTATAAAAATACGTTAAATATTTGTAAAATTAAAAAGTTGTGTGTGTGTGTTCATAAAATCTTAATGCTAAACAGACGCTCGATATTAACTTAATTAACACAAACACTCGAAGCTTGTGTGGGTGTGTGTGTGTTTATAAATCGCTTATTAACTAGAAACGCTGCCATATTATAATAAACTAACAATTAACGATACTCAAGATGTTGTAGTAAGCCTATCAAAATTCTTATTAGGAGCAATACTACGCCTATAATTTAAATGACTTTTGTACAAAGTGAAAAAGTGAGAGCGATGATCCGAATCCAGTTGATTTGTTGTGTTGCCAATTTATCAATTGCGTTCCAATTATAGCCCGGATTTAGCCATGGGCTAGCTGGCCTCGGCCTCGTTCCCGTCTGCAACGTGTCCAGGAACTGCTATCACAATTTAAATATATTAACACTTTGAATACAGTGAGACTTCCTCCTTCACATGAATGCATTTGGCCAGGCGGCAACAACAGCTGTCGGTTAGCTTTCCATGGGTCGCACTTGCTGCAATCCCGACTCTGCATTGCCGGCGGTGGCAGCAGCAGCTGCTGCTGCAGCGCTGTTGCAGTGTTGTTGTGGTGCATTTGTTGACGTTGTCGTCGTGTCAGCGTTCAAGTTGTTGTTGCTGCTGCTGATTGTGGCATTGTTGGCAACCGAGTGTGCCGTTGATACAATTGCCGTTGCTGTGGCAACTGTTGCTGGCGTTGTAGCTGTAGTCGCAGTTGTTGCACCCGCTGCTGCTGCTGCGGCAACTGTTGCAACAGAGATGTTGCTGCTGCCCGATTGTTGCACCTTGTAGCGCGTGTAGATGCGATACGGCGTCTTTGACGTATCCTTCTGTTGCAACGATTTGGTTTTACTTGTGGCGCCCCAGCCGCTGGCATTGATCTGCTCCGGCGTCTTGCCCAGCAACCAGTCGCTGCAATGCTGTTGCAGCTGCTCGCTGACGTGCTGTTGCAGCCACCTGTTGACATAGCTCTGAAATCGCGTGTACTTGGCCTGCGTGACACGGCAATGACTCTGTTCGTGGAAGAAGGAAAGATAAACAGTGATTAGAATCATCAATTGATTGATGGAGAATAGAAAGACTCACCTTCTTGGCACGACGCACTGCATCGTATTTGAGTAGATTGAGATTCTTGCTGGTCACAAAGCAGCGTCCATTGCTGGCGTTGGTGCTGATCTCGTCGCGATCATTGAATGCATACTGCTCGGCCAGGCCCAATTGTGGTGCACCCAAGCGTTCTGGGGCACGTTTGTTCCAGCTGTTGTTGTTGTTGTTATTATTGTTGTTGTTGTTATTGTTATTAATGTTGGTGGCATTTGTTGTTGGCGTTGTCGTTGCAGTTGCATCAGCAGCCACAGCAGGAGCTGCAACATTTGCAGCATTTGATTCGGTTGCAGCAGAAATGCCACTGCCGGCACAGATGCGCTTCTGTTCAAAGAGTTGACGCACTTGCTCCTCGTGCAGCTGCGATCGACGCTTGTTGCGCAACAGGAAGCGCGCTTTGCGTGTCCCACGCGCCAGCTGCAAATACGAGAATGAGACACACAATTAATTCCATTTGCCACAAAACGAAGCAACAACAAATTCTTAAATGCAATTCAACATGCTCAATTTAATAGAAATCAAGTACTTAAAGCTTATGTGTGTATATGTGTGTGTGTTTGTGTTGTGTGAGTGGGTGTGTGTAGGTGTAAGTGTCTTTGTATGTGTGAGAAATTACTAAAAATGACAACTATTATACGTTTATACGACAGTAGACGAATACATGATAAACATAAGGTAAGGAGAAACTGAAAAGTCACAGAGGGCGGGAAAGTGTTGCTGGTATTTGATAGTGTTTTTGTACCAGGCCAAAAAAAGCCAAAGACTGGACACGTATTCATAGCACACACACGCACATTGAGTTCAAAAGACAAAACATAAGAATATGCGACAAATCTATGTAGACATTCACAAATAAAATTTGAAAGAAAAACGATAACGATAGAACATCAAATTCTCTTTGCTCTCTGAGAGCAATACAAATAGTGTATTAATCTAGGTAAATCAAATATGAATACGTATGCATATACCGTAGGATGTAAGGTATAACTTACCTTGCTTCAAACTTAAAAGCATATACACTATATACTTTACATATATACGTATTATATATATATACACATGTTTGTACATAATGTATTCATGTATGCCACCAGCTGCACTAAGCCCAAACCCCAATAGAACTCAGAGCCTAAGCAATGTTTACTTTCAATTATATATTTCAATTGGATTTACAATTGATGTTTTGTTTGTTGTTTTGTTTTCTTACTGTGTTTATGTGTAGAGGAGTTATAAAAAATTGTTAAATATATAACACGCCCAATTCTGTCATTTAAAATTAATCTCTTTCTCTCTCTCTCTCACTCACTGTCGATCGTCAATTTACAAAATTTGCTACGCTGAACACTTAAACTACATGCTAATTAAATACAATGCATACATACAAACATTATTTACATTTGTTCATTTTTTTATAATTATAAGTTTTTTTTATATTTTGATTGCTCTAGTACTTTGGCCCTTAACCAACACAGTTATCGATAACGTAGCAATCGATCATCATCTGCAATGGCCACACGAACACAAACAGAGAAAAAAAACACTGCACCCTTTACTCTCCCAAGCTCACACTTCTGCTCTCTTTCTCTCACTCTTTTGCTCTCGTCATCATTCACCTGCTGCTGGGCATGTGTTGTTGTTATTATTGTATTTGTAATTCTTGCTTGACTTTAAGACGAACGAACGCAAAGTAAAACGAAATTAGAAATAAATGCAATAAATGCGTGCCTATGAACATTAGTTAGAAACTACTAGTTAACATATTTATACATATGCATATTACTTATGTGTGTGTGCGTGTTTTGTTTCGGGTATGTACTAAAATTTACATAATGTAAGCTTTTATGTATAAATTATGGTATTCGACATTTTACATTCAAATGTTGTCTATTTATGTGTTTGTCTGCGTGTGATGCATGGGTGTATGGGTGTGTGAGTGCTTGTACGTATTTGTGGTGCAGGTGGTGTGTGGTATGTGGTGGGGGTGACTGGATGATAACTGTATTGTTGTTGTTGCTGTTGCGGGTTTTTTTTCTTTGTTGGTTAATCTCAAAAAACAAATTCATTTATTACTATTTCATTTTGCAATACGACTTTTTCTTCTTCTTATTCAATGAAATTATCAAAACTATTTTGTTATTTCAAGCCTTGGAATTGACCTGGTACATAAAATAAAGTGGAAAAAAATGAGAAAAATGCAGAAAAAGCATTAATTAGTGAACATTTTTCTTTTTTCGGTATTGTATTTTTATTTTTTATTGTTGTTTGGTTCGCATACGGATATGTGGGCGATTGGTAGGCGGCATGTTGAAATGAGAGACGAAACGGAAAGAAAAGAGAACGATAAAAAGAAAGTTGTAGAAAGATAGAAAATGTGTGCGAAAAGCGCAATGGGCCCACAAAATCAAAACAAAACAAAATCATAAAAGAACTCGGACCAATGAAAAACTTCAAAATTTGTGGGCAGAGTGGATGATGAAAAGAAAAGAAAAAATAAAAACATACATATACAATGATAAGCAATACATCAATAGAGCAATATGTATGTAATTATGTACCACAGTATCGATGGTCTTATATCGGGTCAATAAATACAACAATATTCATAATAATTAAAAAAAAAATTATAATTAATTGACGTGTATTAAAAGTGAATGTATGGAATGGATATCTTTTATACTAAGCTCTATATAACTCGTAACTAGTACAATACGTTAGTTTTTAGGGGCTTGTAGTATGAAGTTAAGAGTTGAAACTCAGAAACAATCGATTATTAATCGGTTCAATGTGAATCAACATGTGAAAAAGGAAACATCTAATGTTATCGAATACTTGTACTATTGTTAGTATGCACAGAAAAGAAGTGTAGTAGCAGTTGCTGCCCTTTTTGACATAGTTGGAAAGTAATTATCGGAGTCGTAACTGAGGTTTTGAAATTGTAAACTAAACTTAACAACAACAAAACAAACAAATAAACACAACAGAGAATACACAAACAACATGGTTAACCACTCTTCAAGCACACATAAAGCTGCTGCTGTTCTTTTTTTCGCATCTTTTTTTATCGAATTATTTGTTTAATTGCTCACTCACCTCGGCGTTCTCCTCTTCCTCCTCCGTTTTGATGTCCGTTGTGTCCATGTTGTTGTCGTTGCCTGAGGCAGCATTGTTGGCACCTCCTCCTCCTCCTCCTCCCCCGGCACCCATCGCTGGATTCGCCAGTCGTTCAACATATTTGCTAAACTTTTGCGCCTTTAACGCCGCCGCTGGCTTCTCCACTTCCTCGGGCTCGGAGTCGAGCAGTTCGATGGTGACTCGACAATCAATCTTGTACTGCAATTTGTTAAAAAAGGGAATACATTTAGTTGGAACATCATCGATGAATTAACTCGTTTGCACATACAATGTACACTTTGAAGCAGTTCTCCTCGTTGAGTATGCTCTCGGCCTTCCGCTGATAGCCCAACTCCCGTTCGTAGCTCTTGTAGGCATCGCGACAGAAGCCTCCGGTGCTGCCGCGTCGCTGTTCGCCGGCAAAGAGCTCCACGCAGTCGAGGGCGGCCCGTTCCGTGACGCAGTACTGCAGCTGTCGCACAGCATTTGAAACAACCTAAGGAAGATTCGATTAAATTAGATTAAATATGTCTAGTTGGTCAGCGGATTTAGCTTACCTTATCGAGTGTAAAAGATATGTAAGCATAGATGCCAAACATCTCACGCATCGTGTCCTCAAAGGTATTCGAGTCCATGTTGCCATCGAGCACATTCTTCAGCATGTCGAGGAACGTCGGATAATAGTCCTCCACTTGGACATCCGGCTTGGGTTTCAGTCTCAGTGCCGTTGCCGTACTCTCCCGTCGGTTCACACGACACCGCTCCTCCTCGATGGCCAGGAGACGCGCTCGCTCGTACATCACGTGCAGACGGTCGCAGAGGATGGCGTGCAGGCGCAGGAACAGGTACCAATTGTTGTTGGCAAAGAACAGCGAATACGATTCGTTCTATAAGAGTTTAAATATATTTACAAATTAGTTGAATTTACAAATTAGTTTAATTTATAAAAAAAACCTTTTCTTTGCTCTTTAATTTTCTCTTCTTTTTATAGTTGCATTTGGTTTGATTTCCTGGGTCATTCATTCGGAATGTCTTTCTTCTTGCAATTCTAATCTCTACTCACCTCACGTTGTCCCTGCGCATGCGATGGCAGCAGCGAAGGATTCGCAAAGTCTCCCTGCTCCTGCTTAACAGTCACATCGCTGCCAGAGGCTGTTGCTGTTGTTGTTGCCGTTGTTGTTGTTGCTGCTCCTGATCCATCTTCAGCTGCTCGCCTTGGACTGGCGCCAGTTGTGGACACATTGTTGTTGTTGTTGTTGGTTTTATTGCCAGCATTAGCTGTCGTTGTTGTTGTTGTGGTTGCCTCATCGGACTCGGCCTTTTCCTTGACATCGATGCCGCCAGCTGAAGATGCGGCCGCAGCAGCTGCTGTTGATGTCGACGGCGTTGCATCATCGGACAATGTTGTTGATGTCGTTGTTGCTGTTGTTGTTGCTGTGGCTGTTGCAGATGTTGATGTGGTCAGCGACGCTTTCGTCGACTCCTCCGACTCCTTTTTAATGGCTGCCACAGCTGCTGCTGCTGCTGTTCCACTGCCAGTGGCATTGATGACGTTGGTGGCGCCTCCGCTGCTGCTGCTGCTGCTCGCATTGCTGCGTGCTGGTGAGGCGCCCTCGCTGGGCGTGCCGACGCCTTTGGGGGCGCGACTCAGCGGCGAATCGACCTCCATTTTAGTGTCATCTACCAAAAATTGAAAGGCTATAGATAATGGTTTCGTTTCGTTTCGTTTGTGTGGTTGGTTGGTGATCGTTGGTGGATACGTTGTTGAGTCGGTGGTGTAGTTGTAATTGTGGTGTTGGTGGTGGTGGTGCGGTGTCCCCCATTTGTTGTTGTTGTTCGTGGGTTAGTCATTAATTTATGCAATTCAAATTACAGTTGTTAAATTACAAAATTAATTATTGCAAATCGCAAACGGAACGGCAAAAATTTGACAATTTGCAACATTTTCAGTTCGAAAGAATACAAAAATATAAAAAAAGAAAAGAAAACAAAAAATAAAAACATTCTCTAAGTTAAAAATACTTCAAAATTAAACAATTTATTGTGTATATTTAAAAGCTGGTTAGATTTACATACTTTATAAAGTTTTGTTTAGTAAAAAAAAAAGAAAGCAATGGAAGAGGTGAATTAAAGAAAAGTGCTGCATGAATAAATGTGAGATAATTTAAAGGGATCGTAATAAAAATAATTTAAAAAATAAAAACAATAAATTAAAAGATCCAAAATATAATTATGCTAATTTTATGTCAATTGAAAAATCATATTTCACTTGCAATTTTTAAAATAATCGTTTTTAATTTGATTTTAACTATCGACTTTTAAAAAAATGATTTGAGAAATTGAATAAGTTTATATTTTAATATTTAAATACAAGTTAAAATTAAAAAAAAATATATTTTAACATTTAAGAAAGATTTGCAGTTAAATTATTTTACGATCCATGTTTTTTGTTATTCATGCAGACTCAATAATGTATTTCTTATAAAAGGTTAATCATAAAATAATTTCCATGATTAACCTTTACAAAATATATGTAGAATGATCAAATGCAAATGAATCAACTAATTAAAGTTTCGTTCTATGCTAAGATGAATGTGTTGTGTTTGGAGTGTTGGGGGTCAGGTGTGTTAGGGTATTAGAGATTATAGGGTATAGGCATAGGCGGCTCACCGTCATCGCGTTCATCATCGCTGAGCGGTTGTCGCGGCGCAAAGAAAAGATCGGGCACAAATTGTCGTATAATCTGTTTGATTTTCTGCTTCTCCTGCTTCTGGATGCCCGTTTGACGCTTCACATGATGTATCAGCAGATTGGCCGCATCGTCCAGTATGGTCTTATCCTTGTAGGGCAGGATCAGATGCGGCCCGGCCGCCTCCATGGCATCATCCTCCTGATCGTGTCGTTCATCGTACAGCGTTTCAATCTCATTGAACAGACTCTTGGAGCGCAGAGCCTTCATGTCGTTGGGCTTGAAATTGATTGCCTGATGATCCAGAGATTTCAGATAATATTTCTCGTTCTGTTCGCGCCATTGTTTGTTGAAGCTCTGCAAATTGTTAGTAAATAAAAAATAAACAACGTATAAGTTTAAATACAATTTTAGATGATTGCATTGTGCAAACCTTTTGGGCATCTCGCCATTCCTCCTCCTTGACCTTCAGCCGCTTGAGTACAATGGGCACCGCCACGGAGGGATTCTTCTTCATGCCTTGAATGATTTCGCCGGATTTGTCGCCATAGATGCGATGAATGGCGCGCTGATGGATTGTCTGAGATGTGCCGCCCAAATGATCATCCAAATGGTATTTGGCCAACTCCTCGGGCGACATGCGCGACATCTTCTTCTGCACATTCTCCAGCACCCGAATTGTGGCACTGTTCACCTCAATCACAAGGTCCAGCTCGAAGCGCTCGTCCTCCGTTCTGTGAATATTCCTTTTGTTTAGAGCGTTTGGTTGATTCGTTAATTCATAAAATATAAACAAAAGCCAGAAAGAACAGAAATGATAACAGAATCGAAAACAGAAACGAAACGCAACAAGAAACCAAAACAAACAAAGTGAAAAGGAAAGTAAAGGAAAATACAAATAAACAGAACAAGTAAGAAGAGTTATAGTCGAGTTGGTAGCCGACTATAAGATACCCGTTACTCAATTCAAGTGTGCTTTAAATGTATCTATGAACCTAAAACAGCCATAACTACGGTTATAACGAATCAATATTGATGGAATTAAGTTGAATGATTAAAAATACTTCAAGGAAGTGTTTAGCACTAAAAAGATAATTTTATATTGACAAAAATTCAAAAAATATCTGGTTGCTCTAGCTTTTAAAGTCACTGAAATTCAGTTGATCGGACAAACAGACTCGTAACGGGTATAACAAAATACATACAAGGAATAGAATAAAGGTATGGAATGGAGTAAACTCACCTGTAGATGGTCTCCTCAAACTGTGTCTTCCGTGAGGTGACAAATGTGGAATCCTCGCTGGCCCACGTGGGGAACGAGACCCATTTATCGTTGAGCACCTCGCGACAGAGAGCAGTGCGTCCGCTGCACTTCTTGGGAACCGAGGATTGGGGCAGGGCACAGTAGGAGGCGCCGAGTCGCTTGCAGAGCGATAAGTCCACATCCTGAACATAGTCCGTGCTCTGATGGCTGCTCGCCCGATCATGGGAGCTGCTGTTGCTGCCCTGACGCTGTGTCGCCGGCAGAGGCATGCCATCGATTAGGCCGCCAGCTGCCGAGGATGCGCCACCAATCTGACCGGACGTGGGCGGGCCCAGAAAGTCGGTGAACCAACGCAACAGATCCGGGAACTTGACCAGGAACGGCGAGACCAAACCAAGAAGCTCCGTTTTCGAGACAATCTCCTGATTGAAGAGCGTTAAGCAGCGCAAGAAATTGTCGTAGACCTCGGGACTGCGTAACGCCTTGCGCACCTTGTCAAAGAACGCCGCATCCGAGATGCTGCACTTGCGCGACGCCTCCGAGAAGCTGACATCCCGACAATATGGCTTTGGTCGCTTCGCTGGCGGCGGTCCACCCGTGCCCAGTGCACCAGGACCAGCACCAGGACCCGCTATCGATGCTGCCGCCAGTTCATCCACCGCTTGTCGCCGATTGCTGCTCGAATTGTGTGCATTGTGGTGCGGATGTGCCGGCGGCAGCTGAGCGGGCGTCACATAACCAGCAATATTGGGTGAATTGCGATCCAGGGAATTGTCGCTGAGATGATGATGCGGCGGCATATTGGCATTCGAGATGCCCCCATAGCTGGGCGACTTCTTTTGTGACATATTCTGATGCGGATGCTGGGCCACATACTTCTGGGCATGGTGATTGTTGCGCTGATCAAGCACAGCGCCAATGCCACCAGTTGCAGCTCCTGCAGCGCCACGCAGACCACCAGTTGCTGGTCCGGCGGACAGATGATGATGTGGCGGCAGTCCACGGTGTTGCTGCTGCTGTTGCTGTAGTTGCTGCTGCTGCTGTTGTTGCCCCAGTCCATGATACTCCTTCTCAAAGATGCTGCCACCGCTGCTGCTGCTGCTAATGATGTGATTCTGCTGCACGGCACAGGATTTGATGCTCACGCTCGTGTTCACCGCCGACAAGTTGCCAATGGCAGCGGCATGGGCATGGGCGTGGGCATGTGCACTGCTGCTGTCAATCTGCGAGAGCGTCGCCCCGCTGCTCAGGTGCAGCGGGGAGCCGCTGTTGGGCAGCGCCGACGGCGAGGCAGACGACATGCTGATGTGGGCACCACCGCTCAACGTTGCCGTTGTTGTGGTGCGCTGTTGCTGCTGTTGTTGTTGCCCCTGCTGCTGCTGTTTGTTGTGATGATCATTGTGGAGCGCCGACTTGGACATGTATTGGGCGGCGGCAGCAGCGGCCGCTGACGACTGATGATTGGTGGCATCTGGCAGAAACTGTCCAAACTCACGCAACAGATCCTCGTCCTGGCCAAAGAGCTTGGCCACCTGCGTGTAGACCTCCTGCTCGGTTAGCATTTTGCCCTGATTCAAGGTGCTGCCGCCACCGCTGCCCTCCTTCATCACCTTCTGCTCCTTCTGATAGGCATGCAGGATCTCGAGGAATTTCTTGTACTTGGCCGGCTGGCTTTGGAAACGATTCTGCAGAGGATCAAGAGGAATTGAATCATGAATTTCTGCTTGTCAAAATGGATAGGATTATCAATGGCTTACCTTGATTTTATTCACATAGGTTATGGCGTGATTAAACTCCACCGGCTGGTTCTGTTGTCCCGTCGCCTCGCCCAGGAGTAGCGACTGATGCGCCTGCTGGATGTGATGCAAATTGTGCTGGGCAGCTGGTCCCGCGTGCGGGCTTAGTTCACTCAACGAATTGGGCGTCGGTGGACCACCGCCAACCACAATGCTGGCACCACCTGGCGCCGGCACAGATGCAGCCACTTGACCGCCGGGTCCCGTTGGCGTTATCGTTGCCCGCTGCTCCCCTCGATCTCTCGAGTAATTCTGTGGTATATTATGCGCCGAGACCGAAACACCAACACCAACACCGACGCCGACTCCGACACCAACTCCTCCAGCAACTGGCGGTGGTGGTGGTGCTGCTACTGCTGAGCTGCTCGTCACATGCACGTGTCCGCCAGGCGACTGAGCAGCAGCAGCAGCGGTTGCAGCTGGTTGCAGGGCGTGAATCGTCGTCTGGGTGAGCGAGGCGCCGCCGTGTGTCATCAAATTGACGGCACCAGCCGTTTGAATTTGTGCCACAGCTGCAGCAGCCGCGGCAGCTGCACCACCTGGTCCCACCTGCGTCAATGGCTTCAGGGTCGTGTGCGCATTCACGCTGCCCGCCAACGGACTGTTGCCGGCGCCGGCAATCATGTGGACCGTGCCGGTGCTGCTGGGTGCACCAGGTGGCGAGGGCATTGAGACAACGGGCACGGAGAAGCCAAGCGCATCGTGTTGCATCTCAATCTTATAGCCGGGCGGCAGGAACATGTTAAAGCCATAGATGAGCTCCGCATGGCCCTTGAATAGCGTCGAGACGCGCTCAATGACGCCGGGCGTGTCGATGCAGTGCGACTTGAACTCCTTCATGATGTCCAGGAAATTGTTGTAGATCTGCGGCTGATCCGCATACTGGTACTTCACCTGATCCAGATAGCTGAGTGCATCCTCCACTTTGAGACGCGGCGCTGCGCTGCCGCCACCCGCCGCCTGTCCCTGCGGTGGTGTACTGTTGCCACTGCCCACTCCAGCTCCGGCTCCGACACCAGCTGCACCGCCAACTGGCCCATTGGGCGGTGTCTGTAGTATCGGTGGTTGTGTCTGCTGTGCCGTTGTTGTCAGGCTGCCACTGCTGGCATTCTGTGTCTGTGTGCCACTAATCGTGCGCTGCCGAATCGTGCCCGTCTGGCAGCTGCTCGACACCGTCTGGGATCCACCTCCAGCACCAGCTGCAGTTCCAGCTGCGACTCCTGCTCCTACTCCTCCTGCTGTGACGTGCAGCGGCACCGCATTGCCGTCGGCTATGGTGGCCTTGAGAGTGCCACCCGCTTGGATGGAAGCGACGCTATAAGCTGCGCAAGACAAGCAGAAATATATAAGATTATAAGTCGGTATAAAGATGAATGGCTGGTTAGATGTACTCACATGTGGTATACTGCAAGGTTTGGGTGGCCGCGCTGCCCGTGGAGACGACAACGCCACCGACGCCACCAACGGTCACAGCGTTGGTTTGGGCGCCAGTGCTGGCGCTATCGACAATGCTGCTCGTTGTTTTCAGATTCGTTGCCGTCGGCGTTGTGGACGGCAAATAGGCAATGGTCTGTGCACCGCCATGCTGTGGCGTCAATATCCGATGGTGTATTGATCCAATGCCGCTTATTGTGGCGCTGTGAGCATTTGGCACAACTGTGCCAATGGTAACGCCAACACCAACACCAGCTGTGTTGACGCCCACACTTGTTGTCCCGCTATTCGCACCTGATACGACACCGCCACCACTTCCGACGACTCCGACGCCGACGCCGCCTCCACCTCCAGGTCCCGGGCCGGTGCGCGTGCCAAATTGGACTTCATCGATGCGAGTTCGTTTCATCATGCTTGAAGTTGATTTTGAGTTGATTAACTGCTCTCTCTCTCACTCACTCGATCGATCACTTAATCCTTCTCTTTTTCTCTTATTTGATATCTCTTTTTTGTTGTTTGTGTCTTTTTGTTTATTGTTTTGTTGTGCTCTACTTAATGTTGATGTTGTGGATCAGGATTCGCTCTCTCTACGAGCGAATATAGTAGACAACAAACGGTCGTGGTCTTAACTGGTAACTGTAACTGTAACTGGACTGCAGCGTTTCTTCTGCTCGTCGTGTATGCAACATATGTTGTTCTTCTCCTTGTCCCTCTTCTTGTTCTTGTCTATGCATTTGGATATGGACGCAGCCAGTCCGCTTAAGCGGCAGGCAACAAATCCCAAATTGAACTTTTTGCAATTTTTACCTTAAAGCTTCTTCGTCTTTTACCGCTGCCACGTCTCAGTTGCCTTTCTCTCTTTTGTCGACGTCGCAGTCACTGTAAAAAATAAAACAAAAACTCAAATTAAATAAAGCGTGAAATTATTAGAAAAGCACACACAATTAAAACTAACGGCAACTGCAATGCATCTACAAACAGCTGATGAAATGAGATTTATCGATTAAAGATTGAACAACTTTCACAAAAAAAAATGGAAATAAATTTTATTTCATTTGCAACTTCTTACACATTCCAATGAAATTTTTAAATTGTTCAACGACAAATTCTTTACCACATCCACACACAAAACATAGAGAGAGAGAGTAAACTATAATTTATATAGGCACACATGTATGAGTAGTAGAAAATTATTTCTTTGTATATACCGCAGCCTATAACAACAACTACAAGCAACAGCAGCAGCAGAGCAGCCAAACGAACGGAGGAGGGTCGAGAGAAGAGCGAGCGTCAGATCAGAGAGTCATCATCCATGCATGTGTATTGATGTGTGTGTAAATAAGCGCAACCGGAATTGGGCGCGCGCGCTTTGTTGTTTTTAACGGGTACAGTAAAAACTGGCAAGGGAGGGCAGACGGCAGCCCAGAGAGCTTTTTGTGACCCATGCACGACGATGACGACGACAACGACGACGACGTCAACTTGCATAGAATTCACTGCGAGTGCTTCGACTTTAGAACGGTGGCCTCGTGAAATACAAAAGAGGGGGGTATGCATGCATCAGGGTGTTTGCCTCTTTCCACATAACTTACAAGAGGTAGACCAACCGTGCAGCGCAGCAGCCGCCGCACAAAACAATGAGCAAGTAGTATATAGAATGGTGGTAACAGTGGTGGTGAGGCGACTGTTACTCTCCTTGCTTGCTTTCCTTCGTTCTTTCATTCTGCTGCAGCAGCAGCAGCATGCAAGAGAGTCAGAGCCAGAGAGAGCTCGCGCATAGAGAGCGAGGGCGAGAATGAGGGCCGCATATTTGTTTTGTGGCGTAGTTGGGATTTTTTTTTCTACAAATTTTTTTATTTTTTTTTTTTTTTTATATTAAACGTTTTCTCAACAACTATAAACAAGTATTTGGCGGGCGCTCAGCCAACGGCAACTACAACTACAAATACAAAAAGAGCAACGAATGTACAAAGAACGAGAGCCCAAGCACCATTTGTGCTCCCCAGCGAGTGCGTTTTCGTGTCGTTAAAAGTGTAAATATAACTTGAATTTAGAAGCGATTGTACGTGTGTGTGCTTGTGAGTGAACGTACGTATGCATGTATATGTGTGCTAGCGGGAGGCAGCGGCACTGATAGGAAAGAAAGTACCACCTCCTCTGTGAATCTTCTTAGCGAATAGCAAAGATATACATACATTCATTCGTATCTATGTATGTGTATTTGAATGAACGGATGCATCTATATAAAATATGTGCATTTGTAAACAACAAATTGCAGTAATTTGCATTTGAAAACTGTACCGGGGGCCCACACACCATTTTCAGCTCTCGAGAGAGTGCGCCTTCTGCAGCAAATAATCCTTCAAGTATTGTGGCCAAATGCGAAAACAAGTTGAAACGTTTGTCGCGGCACACACTCTCCCACTCTCTAGATTACTGTGTGTGGCCTTTTGTTGTTATTGCTCTGTTGCTGCTGTCTGTATTTTGGAGCAGCGCGGCCGCCATACCATCCACAGCACGCACACACACACACATGCATATTTGCGTATACATATACATTTGTCGCTCACTCTGAGAGCGAGGTTGCGGAGCTCCGAACAAAATTGGGGCGTTCGTTGTAGTTGTTCATGTGCCAGTGTGTGTGAAAGGGAGACATGTGGGCAAATTTTCCCTCCATTTTTTTTTTTTTATATTCTTCATAGCTGTATTACGTGCACACGTCTATTATCTTATCAATTTTGTTATGTATACACTGAAGAGAATAGCAAAAATGTAGACAAGAAATATGCAAAAATGTTTTGCTTCAAAGGCAACTTCTTATTTTTCAGTTTTTTTAATCGGTATATTAATAGTTTTTTTTTTTTAACACACACTCACACTTGGAGAATTGGGTACTACTCTGTACGCTATTAATAAATTTGCAAATACATAAAACATATGGATGTGTAGAGAAATATGTACATGCATATATACTGTAGACAAAATAGAAAAAACAAGAACAAAGCAGAAGGCAGACTGGTAGCTTCAAGCTCATAGCCCAAGTAGTCGATTAATAGTGAGCGAAGATGCTCTCATTGAAAGAGACTTGCACACTCGTATATAAAAAGAGAGAGAGAGAGAGAGGGAGAGAGAAACGATGGCGCTTGCTCTTGGAGCCGCTGACCAAGCCAGCTGCCAGCGGGTTATTCTGTGTTGGGAGCCCATTTATACATATGTATATGTACACGCAAACACAAACACACACTGAAATCAGCCACATCTATACATATGCACAAAAATATATACAGACACATGCGAATGGCGCATCAAAGCAAAAGTCGAGATAAGCGCACGAACTGAGAACAGACGGACGAACGAACGAATGAACGAACGAAAATAAAACGACACTACGTTGAAAAAATACAGTCAGTTCACAAGCAAGCCAAAAGCAATGTTAAAAACTTGTGTGTATGTGTAGTGTATACGCGTGTTTAAGGCTGTGTGTGTTCGCTGAGTGCGAGCAGCCCGTCGACGACTTTTTGTCTGTGCGCTTTACATGTATATGTATGCATGTTTTATGTGTGTGGCTTTGTGTGCCGTCGTCGTATATAAACCAATTGAAATTGACCTAACCTAAAAATGTTGTATTTTTCACAAGTTTTTGCTGCGAACAAGTAAGCAGATGGTATAAATTATCATATAACTAAACTGCTTTGTTAATTTTGGTAATATTTCGGATGGTTTTCTTATATATTTCTCACCCCGCGAAAGGGAACTTACATCAGATATAGTTTACATATGTATGTATTCAAAAAGTGTATGTATGCACATATACATACATAAGTGTATTTACTATAAACCGTTGGCTTGTTATTGAAAACTTTCACGTTTTACGCAGTATTTTGCACTAGCATTTATTCCACACACTGTACAACTTTTCACCTTTTTCGTTTTTTTTTAGTACATGTATTTTGTATTGAGTGTATGTATGTATTGGAGCAGTTTTTCACAATTCTTTATTGTGCATCCAATTATTTAAAATGCAACGCATGTGGTTTTAAAACTTTTTCACTTCTAAATTCAAATTCGCTTCACTTTTTAACAATTTTCCTCCTAGTGAATTTCTACAGATATTCACTAAAATTTGGCGAGGAAACGTTTTCGTACGTCTTAACGCCGCCGCAAACATTTTCGATTAAACGACGGCCAGTGTGAGCAAAGAAACAAAAGAGCGCGAAATGCGAACGGTGAGAGAAAGACAGAGAGAGGGATGCGAGAGAGTCACAGAGAGAACGAGCAACGAAAGCAAGGCAGAAACTGGTGGATGAGATGGAGAGTAAATGCGCGCGCGCAGTGTTGCTTTGGAATTCCTCATTTTCATTTTCGTATCTGTTGTTGCTATTGCTACAATGGCAACGGACAAGCAGCATATCAAACAGGGAGGCAACGCAGCGCAACACCGAGCCTCTTCGAGCATAAAAAAAATGGGGAAAATGCTGCTATGGGTATGAAAGTAAATACATGCTTGTATGTTCATGGAATACACAATATACATTATACATATATTTTGACAGTAAGCAGAGAGTCTTGTTGCTGTGCGTTCAAATTGCAATCTGTGTAGCAGAAGCAGAAAACATTTCGTGGAAACGGCCGAGTCGATGGTGTGTGCGAGAAAATGGCACGCTGTATTTGAGAGCCAACGAGCTGAGTGACTGTTCACGCCAATGTCACTGCCAGAAACATTCGGTTATTGGAGAACAGAGGGAAAGCAACCAGTAATATTTCCACAAAAATTGAATAATCGTCATTTGTCATTCAAACTCAACATTTTTAATGTGCTATCTGAGGACAAACGCAATAAGGCAAAGTGCAAAAATGGCTCATAAATTCAAATATGTATGTACGTAAAGCTTACGTAAGTGCAAAAAGCACAACAGTTACATGTGTGTGACAGAGTCAGCATGATTGTTTCAAGCAATGAAAACAGGGTGTTTCGGTCACCGATTATGATGAGCATACCAATGTGACGACAATAATGTGTTCGATTGAGCATTGCCACCCTGTACAAGAGAGCGAGAGCGAACAAAATGAGAGATGAATAAACGTACACACACACATGTACATTTATAAAGCTACAGGCAACACTCTTGAGTTCAGGCCACAGAGATATTGCAGTACATAATGAAATCGACTGAACTGAAAATCAGAAACCAAACAGACGAGTAGCTGGCTACAACACTGCCACGGTTACACTTTGTGGCAGTGGCGGCGGAGCGGCACACACCTTGCCTCACCTCACCTTACACTTGACTCACGCATACACACACATATGCACTCATATACATACGTGTGTATTCTTTGCAAGTGGTGGTGAAATGGTAGTTTTTGCTGCTGTCAAAACGGAAACGAGAAGAAGCACAAAGAGACAGAGACACCACAGCGGGCATAGAAAGCAACCAGACAGTTCGAGCGCAAGGTAAAAAAAAAACAACAGCAATGTAGATGCAAGTAGCGGCGATGCCATCTCACCATGGCAATGGCGGAGACGTACATATATGTACGCGTATGTACGTATGTATGTAGATAGCTTGGCCTACCATACATACGATATACATACATATGTACATCCAGAGCGCATTGGTCGGCCTTTCTGCTCTCTGCAATGGTCAAACACATGTTGGAATTTGATCGGTCGCGAGAAAGAGCAACTAAACGTTGAATGGGGGCTGACTGCAGCAGCAGCAGCGGCAACAGAGGAGCGTCAATAAAAATCTGTATACTTGCGAATTGTGTGCTCATGGTGGTGAAAATGGAAACCTTGCAATTATCGATTTCTTTTTGGTGCGCTCACTGCATTGCGCAGCGGGGGCGGAGAGCGACAAACGGCAATGGGAACGAGACGAAGAACGTGGAAGAAGAGAACGAAAAAAAACTGTCAAGAGAGCGGGAGAGAAGTGACAATCACCTGCCAGTAGCAGCAGCAGCAGCACAACAACTCAACTGCGTTAACCGATAACTATAGATAATTGCAAATCGAGTGAACAAAACTTAGTTGCAGATACAACATACATATGACGACGGCTGAATAAAGTTCAAAGTTCACGAGCAGGCGCCTGTGCAGTGTGCAGATGCATTGAACCACCTCCTACCTCCCTCCCTCCCTCATAATGCAAGTGCAAAAGGGACAACCACACTTGTGTATGTGTTGCAATCTTGCCAAATGCTGCCCGTTGTTGTTGTTGTTGAGGTGCGGTGGGACGGACGCAAGTTTGTTTGCCTTTTCCAGGTACTCTTGATGGTTGACGTATGTATATGTATGTGCTTGTATTCTCAGGTGGTTTTACTCATATACTAATTGGTATACACTAATTTCAGATGCCTCCTGCTGCCAACTCGCCACGCCATTTGATATTGCGCAACAATAAACAAAGATATATATAAATATATCAAATATACATATGTACATATACATATTACATGCATGTAAATATGAGCAGTCCAACAATAACAACAGCAGCTGCATCAGAATCGTCAACGTAATATAACAACAACTGATAAATTATAAATAATATACTAAATGCTGTGTGCTGCATTTTAAAGAAATTTTTGTTAATTTTTATGTATTCATATATGTGGTATCTCAGACAATAGCTTAAAATTACGTGCAATGTCAGCAAAAATTCGGAAACAAAAGTGTATTTGAAGCAACAACGAATATGTGTATCTTTAGACCTGTATAGAACATCTTTATAGCCAGATTTACAGATAGATACATAGAAAGTAGAAAATTATATTGTACACATTTGTGGATATTTCTTATCGAGCCCAACAATTGTTTATATTAGAATGAGTTTCTTATCTGTTGAAAGCATTTCATTTTTACTTTCCAAATAACTTCACAATAGATATTTAGCCGGGTTCAAGATTTGCTGACAAGCAACCGAAAAAAAACTTTGTAACAAGGCGTTCTCAAAGCCAAACGGATTATTTACATAAAAGGCGACACAAAACAAATGCAAACTTTTGATGAAAAGGCTAACTTGAAAAATGACGAAGGCTAAATACTCTTTAAACTAAAGAACAGTTAGGCTCAACAACTAATAAAGAAGAGAAGCTGATGAAGAACTTCTGTTTCAAGTAATTTAAATATCCAATCACATTTTAGAGAATCAAAAACAAACAAATGTATCTTACAAATAGTATGATAGCTAATGCATTTTACTAAGAACATAAGTAGGTTTTATACGCACTTTTTAAAAAGATAGTCTGTTCATTTATATAAATGATATAAACCAGTAGGCGGATTCGTTTCATTTCTAATATGTCATTAAGCAGACACTAATTTAAAAATTTCCAACTCAAAAGATCATTTAAAAAAGCAATTACTGATTGAATACAGTCAACGAGTTACACATTGTACCACAGAATTATCATACTCAACATAAGGGTGTAGAAATGAAGTGCGATTCGTATGTAACTATAACTCGTTTTTCAAGTTTTCACGTCTTTTTGGTAAATGAAAAAGCAACAGCCAAAAGCTCCAGACCGAACCAAACCAGACTTGTGTATCTGAAGCGGGAATTGTGCGAGCGGTGACTACAAATTGAGGTCTTATCAAACACAATTTAGACAAATTCAATTATTCTAACATTAAAAGCTGTAATTGAACTGTTGTTTGTCGGCAAACAAAAATAAATAAAAAAAATACTAAGCACATTGCTTCAAAAACCTTGCTAAATAGTTAATACTTATATAAATTGTACAAGTTTGTGTAATAACAAAACTTTAGCTTGAATGAAGTGTAATTTTGGTAATTCTGATGGAGAAGGAAATTTAAATTTGAGCTGCTGACAACAGTATTTTTCTGTTGGTATTTTATAAAAGGTGAGAGAGAGCAACATGGAGAGAGCGTTTTACGCTCTCGTTCTCGGCTCTCTCAAACAACACACACACACTCGCATGCATATTTATGTGTCGGTGTGCGATTGCAGTCGTGTGTTTGTGTAAATGATATGCGTCATTGTTGTTGCTCTTTTTTTAATACCTTCCATTTTACAGCAGCTTATTGTGTGGCATTTAAAAAATAATATTCTTTTTTGTAAATCAAATTAACAGCATGGACAATTAAAAATGTCTACGTTCTCAAATTAAAAAGCCACTCACTCACACACACACGCACACATACAGTTGCACTCCAATTGCGGATACTTTGTATGGAGACAAAGCAAAGGCAAACACCTTTAGTACAGGAACCATGAATAATTAATTATTAATTAATTTATGAATAACACTTGTAGGAAATTTCATTAAGCTTGCGACGCCTGTTTCACAAATGCTATCGCTGAGCGTAATCAATTGAAGAATTGAGGTTATGTATAAATTACTGGCACATACACACACACACACTCACTTATATGAATACGTATATAGTAATGGGCGCGCATTTTTATATATACATATATTTGGAGCCCGAGCATCACATACATATAGTATTTATTGTGGTAGCTTTACATACCTGATTTCAAGTTGGGTTGCGGCTCACAAAGTCACGAAATATCAGAAACATGCCACAAGGTAAAACATCTTTTGTATATTGTATATTGTATCTCACTTTAGCTAGCAACAACTGGTCACGCTCGTAGACAGACGTACGCGTATTTTTGCCGAGAATTAAATGATTTTTTTTAGCTTCCGCTACTGGGAAAAAAGAAGCGCGTGAGCCTCTGCTTCTTACATTTGCAATAAACACACACACGCACGCACACACATATACATATATGATGTATGCACTTGGAATCGATTTTATGCTTCTACTGCTGCTCTTTCGTTTTACTCCCGCTGCTGACGAAGCTCCAACGCCTACGAATTTTTTTGTATGCTCTGCACGTAAAATGCGCCTCCACAAAACTACGCTTCTTTATAAACTTCACACATGCATGTATGTACTCATGCACACACACACACACACAAATCGTCCGTGCAACGTTGCGTAGTTGTTTGTATTGTTTTTGTATGCCAACACTACACTTAGCTTTATTTACATTATTGTGAATGCTGCCTGTCATATGTGTTGCGCGCTGGATTGTGTTTTACTAATTTTATGTTTGACTCGTATTTAATTAATTAGTTTTACGCTAGAGTTGTATTTTTTTAACGCAACACCAACACACGAATTGGTGGAGAAACATCGAAACATCGAAACATCGTAGACATCGGTAGGCTACTATCGAATGTTTTTATGTACAAAAAAAAAATCCTGATAATTGCGACCTTCATGTGCATCAAGTTAGCTAAACATTTTCGGAAAAAAAAACTTTTAAGGAATGGATAATTTGCCGTTAATTATCCGTAATTTATTCGTGAAAAAATTAATTTTGCCGCTCTTTTATTTTTTAAAAAAAACCAATGTTCTGCTAACTTGATATCAAGTTAGCAAGACACTCCCACAATTTTGAGAATTTTTGAAAACTTTTTATAGTGGAATTTGCCGTTAATTATCCGTATTTTATTCGTGCAAAAATTAATTTTGCCGCTCATTTATTTTTAAAACAAAACTAGTTTTCTCATGTTTTAAGTCCAATCGATCGTTGCTGTAATTTTAACATTGGACTGTTATGTTAACATTTCTGGTATGTAACATAACAGTTTAATATACAGTCGAACTTCCCTAACTCGAATCACCATTATTCAAGAAAAAAGTTCGAGCTATGGAGACTTCGAGTTAGGGAATTTTTTTTTTTAATTTTTTAAAAGAGACTACAATTTCATTCATTCATAAATACATTTTAAATTGCTAACTTTTCTTGTTATTTTCAAAAAAAACTGATTCCAGTTTGTTCAAGACCTGTCAATATTCTCAAAAATTGGATTTTTCGTTCTTTTTCCTGTATCCAAAAGAAGTTCCCGAATCAAATGACATCGTAACTAATTTTCTATTTTTTAAACACTTTCGAATTCCTTAACTAAAAAGTTTGAATATTTTATAATTTAATTTAATTATTTAAATAATCTTGCGCTGCTACGCTAACAAAGAAGTTCATAAAGTACGTATTTCCTAAAGCTAATATACCAACCTATGTAATTGTTGATGCAATATTCTATCATATTATATCACCATATGTTAATGTACATCAATATTACATATCCAAACGAGCCGGTAACAAAAGCATAAAATAGAAACGGAAAAAAATTCAAACTTTCTTGAGGATTTTCCCGAAAAATTCGACTTACATATGTAAGCAGTGGCCAATTTTTTGTTCGAGCTATGGAGAAATTCGACTTATGGAAGTTGGAGTTACGGAAGCAGAATTGTATGAAATTTGCTCAGTAAACGCTATTGCCACTCGATTTTGTTTGAGTTAGAGAAAATTCGAGTTAGGGAAGTTCGAGTTAGGGAAGTTCGACTGTATTTATGTGTTAGTATAAAAAATTAAAAAATTTGAACATTTGTGAAAATTAATTAATTCCACAAAAACGGGCTATGTTAAATACCAGAAATGTTAACATAACAGTCCAATGTTAAAATTACAGCAACGATCGATTGGACTTGAAACATGAGTTTTTTTTTTTAAATAAATGAGCGGCAAAATAAATTTTTGCACGAATAAATTACGGATAATTAACGGCAAATTCCACTATAAAAAGTTTTCAAAAATTCTCAAAATTGTGGGAGTGTCTTGCTAACTTGATATCAAGTTAGCAGAACATTAGTTTTTTTTTTTAAATAAAAGAGCGGCAAAATTAATTTTTTCACGAATAAATTACGGATAATTAACGGCAAATTATCCATCCCTTAAAAGTTGTTTTTTTCGAAAATGTTTAGCTAACTTGATGGACATGCGACCTTCTGGGAGGTAAGAATTTCAAAATATTATGAGAAATATGTTTAATAGCAATCACTTTTTACAGATAACATAGATATTCTCTTCGATTTTTAAAACATCGCAATCATCGATGGACACCCATCGATGTTTCTGCACTCTACAACACACGAAGAATCTGAAAGCTTTGAAACGTGTGGCAGCCTTGGCCCAGAATAAGAATACCGATATCTTTGAAACACGCGGCAGCCTTGGACCAAAAAAAAAACCGATAGTAAGTTTTGGTAATTAATAACAAAAAATTATTTTCCTAAATTTGTCGAATTTGGAATTTTTGATTTCGGATTAAGTTAAACAGCTTCACCCACCGAGGGTTAACAAACTCGAAAATTTTATGAAAATGATAACCTTTATTTTTTTTAATTTTTTATTTCCATTTAATTTGTCCATTTTTAGGTCCAAATGGTCTCAAATTGTGGCGGTTGGACGATAACATCAACCTTAAAATCGATAATGTCGGATCCAATTTGGGTTTAACAAAGCAACATATCCCGCAACATGAACATGGATGGGCAGCACTATTCCCAATTTGCGCGCTATAATTTGAATGAAAATTTTAAATTTTAAAAAATATATTAAAAATTAAATAAAAACAATTTCAAAAAAACAAGAAAATACAAAATTTTGTAAAATAATTAAGTTTATTTTTAAATTAGTTTGGTGCGATTTTCTCTTCGCGTGGCAAAGTTAGTAAAAAGTCAAAGAAATAATAAAATTTGAAATTCGAGAAAAATTCAACAAAAATTCTGGTAACATTTTTAAAATTCTGCTTGAAAATTGAAAAATTAATTTTGATAGCGAAAAAATTGTGGAGAGCTTTTTTATAGTCTTAGCCAGGGCTGCCAGATGATTTTCTTTACCGTTACCGTTGCTACCAGGCTGCCACCTTTTACACTTACAATCAACTATAGATGGCGCTGAATTGTGTTTTCATATTTATGAAACGTTTAGCGTTGTTCGAGCGAGAGCACTGGCTGCTGTGATAGCGGCGCTGCTCGTGGCTAAGAAAGCTTCAAAATTACGAAAGTTCCATTTTTATGTCGCGAAAAAACCGCACTTTTGAAAATGCGAAAAGTGGGACATTAACACACTATCGATAGTTATCGATGGTTTGTAAAATAATATCGCTGACTATCGATGGTTCCGACTATCGATAGCTCTCCACCTCTATACAGTGCTGCCAGAATCTTTGAAGATAAAATTGCTAGATTTGGAAAAAAAAAGTTGCTAAAAATAGCTAAAAATTATGTGAAAATTCCTCATATGGTAGAGCATAATTAAGGCAACATTTTCTGTGTTTGTGTTAAAATATTTGAAGTTTCATATGTTCAATTTGTATTTCTATTGTAATTATTAAAATTTAAATTTTGGGTAAATCAAAAATTTTGCTTTTAAATTTATAGCATTTAAACCCAATCACAAAATACATCAAAAGAGTGAGCAAAAACTTTCAAGTCCTTCATATAATCGAGTCACTGAGTTAAATACCAAAGTCCCGATATCGTTGTGAACCATTATTAATCGTAATTTGTGCTATCATTTGCAAAAAAGCTATAAAAAAAGGCAAAAATGCTAAAGAAAAATAAAAAATTGCTAGTTCTGTAATAAAATTGATAAAATTGCTAGATTTGTTTCTAAAAAAAAAGTTGAAAATTGTTTTAAAGTTGCCAGATCTAGCAACTAAATTGCTAAACTGGCAGCACTGCCTCTATACGATACAACTCTACACCCGAACATTCGTGCTGGTAGCAGCGAACGAGAAAGACGCGTTTTGGGTGCGTTTAAAACTGTATAAGAGTGTGTGTTGGTGTTAAAAATTAAGAAGTGCAGCTGTCGCTTGTAACAAATAAAAACCACATAGTTTTAGTCCAGAATTTAATCCAATTGCAATCGAGCTGCACTCGGGTGCATTTAAAGCCTGGAAAGTGTCGCAAAACAAAGGAACACGATATACTGAGAGCAAAATACAAATGCATGTAAAATAATTTCAACGCCCAAAAGCCGCCGGCCAGCCGTCGCCGACGCCGTGGACGCCGCCACTGCAGCCGCTTGTTTCAACAAATGAAAATAAAATGTGTGCATTTAATGCAATTTTCGCTGAATTTGCTAAAATGCAGTGCTGACAGAGTGATACGGGAGCATAAATATATGAAAAATATTAACAAATTCATACGAAAATTTAAACCAAAATCGAAACGAAAACTGCGCTCTGTGTGTGTGTGTGTGCATGAATATGAGTGTATGAGTGTGTGCAGAACAAGCAACACAAAAGGAAGAAACGATGGACGGCGACAGCAGCAAGAAGCAGCAGCAGCAGCCACAGTCGCCGCATTTTGCTGACGTACCTGCTTCGCAATTAGAGTAACCATAACCGAAAATCAAGGCAAATGTTGCGGCTTAAAAAATGCAAACTGGTTACTTTAATTGCCAAACAGCTACGTAACGCTATTTTCCGCTGAACAGCGACGTCGCTGCTCATCTACGATGTTTGGAATATGTCTGCTGCTGCTGTGAGAGAGCGACAGCGAGTGCACAGAGAGATAGATAGACAGAGAAAGAGAGAGAGAGTGCGAGAGCCTCTGGCTTAAGAAAATGTATGGCCATATTTGTTTCTTGTCGGTTCCCTTTTGAAACTATGTTCTCGGTTCTGCTGCTGCTGCTGCTGTTGCCGTTCTCGCCGTCTGCCTTTTGTTGCCGCATTTCTTAGATAAAGTACAAAAAGTAAAAGAGAAGAAGAAAAAACGGCGAACGCGTCTTTGAGATATAAATGTGCCGCAAAAAAAAAATGTATCTTGACGTATGAAATTGTCTATGGGTGTGTGCGAATTTGTTTGTTTACAATGCGTTTGCCATGCTATCTCTATTTGTGTGCGAGTGTGTGTATGAGAGAGAAAGACTATGTGTGTTTTTTTGTGTTAAAAAAAAGAAATTAAAAATGAAATTTAATGTGCATTTGATTTATTTTGCAAAAACCAACAGAAAAGTATTTAAAAATCTGCAACTGCATAATAAAGCAAACCTCAACAACCAACGACAGCACGATAAAATATAGAAAACGAAATTAATAAAACAGAAAACGCAATAAAGGACAAAAAATGTCGGAAGAAGTCGATCGCAATGACCCCGAGCTGAAATATCTCTCGGTGGAGCGCAATCAATTCAACGATCCGGCCACACAGGCCGAATGGACACAGAAGCGTCTTGTTTGGGTGCCCCATGAGAATCAGGTAAGAGAATTATATCCAACAAATTTTAAAAATCCATTATATTAAAATTTAATAAATAAATGAGGTTAATTCCATTTGACGATTAACCAACACTACGACATGGGTTCCACATATATTCCACATTCCATTCCATTCCACTTATTCTCTTATTTGTTTACGTACTCGTATTCTATTTTTCTTTTGGGCGCTGTCATGCTCCTTGCACTCTCTCTTACTCTTTCTGCACTCTGCCCTCTCTCAGGTTCTGGCTTTCACCCGGCCGCGCAGAAGTCGTCGTCGCTGTCGCTGTTGTTGTCGCCGTTGCCGACCTGAAAAACCTGTAGAGCGCCTCGTTGCGTTGCGCAGGCGTTGGCCGTGCTTTGCTTATTCTCCTTCTCCTTCTACTTCTTCTTCATGTTATTTGCTGGGTTTGACCAGTTTTCTTGCTTTTTGAATATAACGAACTATTTCAGACAGTTTGGCAACGTAATAGTATTAATAATATAGAGCAGGAATGGATATCGATGGTTATTTTATTCCACTTAAAATTACACAAAAGATTTATTAAAAAAAATAAAATTAATGTAGAGTATTTAGACTTCGTCACTTATTCTTATTTTTCATATTTCTTGTATATTTTTTATTGAAAATATTTTAAGCCGATTAAGGGACATTGGCAAAGGGGCAAATATTTGAGTTGGAACTGGAACTGGAACTCTGTTCGATGAGCAATCAATTTGTTGTTGTTGTTGTTGACTTCACTGACCAAACTCTCTATCTCTTTCTCACGCTCCTTCGCCTTTCGCTCTTGCGTGCAGTTATCACCTTTTTGTCTGCGCACTCATCGCATGAATCATGCAGCGATTCGACTTCTTTGAATTTCTGGCGCGATAAAATTGAATAAACATCCGTCGAGGAAATCACACACGTGTGTTGTTGTTGTTGTCGATTGAGCCACCAATTTGAATCACACTCATCCCAAAGCCAAAGATACAGATACATTCATTCATGTTTGATATTCAAAAATCAATAAAACTTATGCAGAAATTATAGAGCTCATTTGCAAAGTTGCCTGTTGACTGTTTCAGTTAACAGTTAGACGTTCAATTTCCAATTTGCATGCACGCTGAGTCATTCAACAAGCCAGAGTGAGCAAGATAGAGAGAGAGCGAGGGAGGGAGATGGGAATAGCTTTGTGATAGCAACAAACGACGACAAAACAAGTTTAATCTGTATTAAATACAATACACCAGAAATGTGCATGTGTGTGTGTGCGATAGCGATAACGATGACAAACGCAACGGTTTTTCAGCTTTTTTCGCCCTTTGAATTGTTATGCAAAAATGTTTCTTTTGAGATATAAAAAAAATATAATACAGCATTTGGATTTGAAATGTCATTCAACCTGCACTTTTTTTATAAGGCTAAACAAGAAAAATTAGCACCCAGACTTATCTGGGCAATTGTCTACTGAGTGATGAACTGATAGATAGCCTGTAAAATATTTTCAGCTTTGATCAAAGAACAACTTATGAATAAATTGATAATTTAATAATAATTAGAACTATTTTGCAGTAAACTTTAGTATTGTTGTATTTAATAACCTCTACCTGTGCTGTCAGCTGATACGACTCGTTCTACAATTGCTACGACTAGAGGGTATACGAGTAATAATAATAGAAGCAACAACTTGTCGCATTTTTTAGTAATTACGCGTTTACTTATAAAAAAAAGCCATTTGCTTAGCCCAAAAGGAATTTCAAGCGCACACAGATAAAGCCACAAATAAAAGATACAAAACAAAAAAGAAATAAAATGAAAAGAAAAGAAAAATAAAAAAAACGGCACGACTTGCGACTGACGATTGTCATGAGTTGTCAGGCAGACAGACGGACGGACGGATAATGTAAAGAAATTTGCATATGGCACAAACTGTTGCGCCGCTGGAATGTCCAAGAAGCACACAGATACAGAGATACAAATACATTGACAACACACAGCTGCACAACAGCTACAGTTACACTCATACTTATACTCATTTCATGGCAAAAAAGGGTATTCGGAATTGTGTCAACACAGTTTGTGCACTCGTTTTTTGCCAACGTACAAACAATCCAACAACTGTTCAAACTTTGCGCAATGTAAAAAATACAAAAAAATGTATCTTAAAAATATACCACAGTCACTCATGTGTGTCTCAGCGGTATGTGTGTGTATCTATGTAAATAAATGAACAATGGGTGTCATTGTGCGTGTGCACAAGCTAAAGTTAAAGTTGAAGTTGATAGACATCTCTCTGTTCCAGGTTACGTTTCACTTGTCAGCTACACAAAAAACTCATATCTTATGGATACATTCAGTTTAATTAGATACAAGTATCTAGGCTGACAATTGATTAGATATAATAACGATCACATATTTGTGATTACTTGATTAAGTTTAAAAAGAGTTATGAATAAACTGAAAGATGTTTGACTTGGTTTCAGTTCAAGGAGTTATGTTTCCTTCTCTTTCGTTGTGGCTCTTTGTTTCTCTTCGATACAACAACACACCCACGCTCTCTGCTGATAAGTATTTGGGAGCATGTCTTTAACACATTTAACGAACCTTGCGGGTTCTTCGCTCGCTCTCCCTCTCATACACTCTCTCCTCATCTACGCTGTTACAAATGTGTCTCTTCTTTACCGCTAATGACAAACGTAGCCAGAGCTTTTTCGGTTTCGTCTCTCGTCCGGTTTACGGTCAACGAACCTGCAGCTCTCATATCTCTCTCTCTCTCTCTCTCGCTTACATATGTACATATGTGTGTATATCGATATACATTTATATGTATGCATATGCGTTGATCGATTATAAGAAAGAAAATACAAAATACGAAATACAGAAGGCGACTTACAAATTATTATGGCCGGTCAGCGTGAGCTTTGTTTTCAGAGAACTTGAGACCAAGATCTTCGTTACCGATCACTCAGCCGCAACCGCATAAACGAGAGTGACAGAGACGGGCAGTTATAGAGAGAAAGAGTGAGGGCATAATTGAATGATAGGAATGCTGGCTGAGAACGAACCTTTTATTTATACATTTATTTATAAAGTAAACAAAAGAAGTGGCCAAAATATATATACATTATATATTACCTGGTATGTAAATAACAGAGCTGAGTAAATACATTTATTATTTATGTATGCATTGAATTCGCTTTAATTTTTGTGTAAACAACTGCAAGTTCAAGGTTTTCTCCTCTTGTTATTTTATTTTGCGTGCCAGAATCCAAAACATAAAGTTAAGTTACAACTTTTGACCTGCTTAAATCTCCCACATATTGTTGGGAATTTCTTTTCAAAATTATCGATATCTTTGGCATTGTTTTTATTGTTATTCTTGCTTTGGCTTTGCTTCGTTGATTGCTTGGAATGTGTCGTGTATGTATGTATGTAGATAACATCTATAAACTTTGCTAAGGCAATATAGAAGAGGAAGAGGAGGTGAAGGAGCACGTTAAGCGATGGGTGGGGGCGTTCGGGGGTGGGGGGATACAGCTGATTGATGATCTCATGGGTGTCGAGCAAACAGCCGCAATCTTTACATTTTTCAAACATATCTTTTAACAGTTAAAGAATTGCAGAATTTCAATAATAGTATTTATATATTTCTGTTTGGTTGAGCTGATCATAAACTAAATGCAATGAAATAAGTCAATTTGATCGAAATTTCTTTGTTTTGTCAATTTTAAGGCTATTTAATGTTGTGTATATTTAATTTTGAAATTCTCACTATCAAGTTTTATTATATCTGGGTATTATCTATGTTTAATTTGGATTGATTCACTTGTTTTCAACTTGAATAAATGAGTTATTATATTTGATTATTGAGTATACTCATAAATCATCTACAATTTATGGTTTGCCCTCTTGGAAGATGGAAAAAATCTCGCAGCCTTTTTTCCATTTCTGTTTATCTTTTATGCCGGAAAAGCGCAAAGATAACAAATACACATACACATGCACACGCACACACGAGAGATAAACAAGAGGAGAATGAAAATGTGGAATTGGAATTGTGAGGCGTTTTTATAACGAAACATGCTTAACTTAAGGTTGCCCCTCGTTGATTGTTGTTGTTGTTGTTGTTAGTTGGTTAATGCATTTCGTTGCACTTGTGTGTGTTGTGTTGTGTTCACCCTTTTAATGGGAATATAAACTGGAATTAGGAATCCAAATAATGTTATGCCTCTTATTACTGTTGTTGTTGTTGCTGTTGTTGCAGTTGCACTTGAGTTCTAATTGGAGATTTAATGAAGCGATCTCTTGTTATTGTTTTCCTTTTAGCATACCATATTTTGTGTTAATTTCTGCCACATTAATTACCATTAAAAGTGCGAAAATAAAAGGCAAGTCCCTGCGTGGGGGCAGTTGAGGCAGAGAGAGGCATGCCACATCGAAAAGAACTTGGTTCCAGTTGAAGAAACTTGAAATATTTCATGGGCAGTTTTACGATATCTGAATTCCAGTTAAAGTAACGTTTTAATACTTTTCAAAAATTGGAAAGATGTAAAAAGTTCGTTTATAATTTGAGGTTGTTGAAGTTAACAGACAATAATCAGTAGGAATTCCCTGTCAATTAGTGTTGATTAACAGAAGCAACAAATTAGGCAACACACTTAATAGCATAGACACAACAAATTTGTGCAGCACAGAGTGGGAGAGGAAGAGAAAGAGCCTTGAACTTGCTACAGACAGACAACAGAATGGGAGCTGTCTGTCTATCTGCTGCTGCTGTTATTGTTGTTGTTGCTGCTGCCTTCCCGTTGGCTGTTTGTGTTTTTGTCGCTGCTGCAGCCTCTTCCTCTGCCGCTGCCTCAGCCTCTGCCGCCGCTGTCTGCAATGGCACTTGAACGGGCGTCAGTTTTATCGTCTGCATTTCCTCTTTTCTTTTCTGCTTTTTGTTTCTTTTTCTGCTGCTGCTGCTGATGATGATGCGCCTTGGCGCTTGACTCATGCAGCGCTGTGTTAAGAGATGCACTTGCACACACACACAAACACACACACATAGGCACTCACTTGGCCCCACACTCAACAAGAGCAATAACAAGGCGTTTGCATTGTTTTTATTGCTTTGCTTAAAAGCCAGCAGGAGCTTTAACTGTAACTGTAACTGTAGCTGCAGCTGCTGCTCTCACTCGCTCTTCGTCTCCTCCTTGCGCTCTTTAGTCTTGTGACAGCTGCTCTCACTCTCCTTGCGCGCTCTCTTATCTTTTGTTTGGGCAATTTGCATTTATCGATATACAATATGTAACGATATGTAACGGTATTCGACTGCTAATTGACTCTTGACTCGACGCGCTTTGTGAGTCACCTCAGTAACAACAACAACAACATCAAGTGTGACTAACTTTCAAATGAATTTGCCTTGATTTTTGATTTCTTTATTTGTTCCTGTCTCTTTTTATTAACATTTCTTGATTTCTTTTTTATTTATTTGCAGGGCTTCGTTGCCGCCAGTATTAAGCGCGAACATGGCGACGAGGTGGAGGTGGAACTGGCCGAAACGGGCAAGCGTGTCATGATCCTACGCGATGACATACAGAAGATGAATCCGCCAAAGTTCGACAAAGTCGAGGATATGGCCGAGCTGACGTGTCTCAATGAGGCATCCGTGTTGCACAACATCAAAGACAGATATTACTCTGGCTTGATCTATGTAAGTATCTAAACATAATATTCACATACATATACTACACACACAGAGACATACACATACATACATACATATGTACATAAAAAGCCATTAGAGGGAATTTGGTATAAAGTTGCCACAGCTGTTGGCAATGTGACGATGATGACGTGAACTTTAGATAAACATTAAATGTGGCGAGGGTTGCTCAAACGATTACTAAATATTGTAGAAAACAACAAATGGAACAGTTTATATTTAAAAATTAAAGAGAAGTCTTGCAAAAGTATAAAGCTACCCTCGCTAGTTGTTGCCGCTGATTCAAAGTTATGTGGAAATGTTGAAAAACGAAACGTTTGGAGTCTCGTTTCTTCTTCTTAAATATGTTTAAAAGCAAAGCAAATATTTGACACACACACACACTCACACACACATGCATATACCAATACAAATAACGTATCATCAATCGCCTGTCGTCCGTTGTTTCCAGTGCATTTGTCAATGTCTTAACAAGATTGCGTTGCCTTTAAAGCGTTAACATATCCGCCGCTAATTGTTATGCCAAAAGCGTTTGACGATTTGGCGAAAATAATGAAAAAAAAAAACTACAAAAAACACTAAAAGCAAACTTATCTAATTTGTTAAATGAAGATAAAAAATTCCACGCTTACTGGCCATAAATTTGGCTTAAATATAAATCAATGAACTGCTGCTGCTTGCTGCCTTCAATTGCATTTTCAATTAATAGAAATTTATTCTGACACATACAGCCATGCTCATACAATTGGCACAAAAAAAAAAGTATATTCTATTCGTCAATTTCTCAAAATGTTTATCACTTGCTTTTACAATTTTGCATGCAACTGTTAATTGTGTTCATGTACTATATGCTTTACCATTAATTGTTCCGATATCCTTATTGGGTTTCCTTTATATTTAATATTCGTTGGACTAGTGTGACTTTTGGGTGCTCACAGAATTGGCACATAAAGTTTGAGGCGTGGTTTTTTTCGTAAAGGGCACTTGGTTTTCATATTTTTTTCTATATTTCGTTAAATTTAATTAAATTCAATTTAATTTATGCAAAAATGGGAAGCGGAAAGACTTGCACTGCTTAAAAACTTAGCCTTGTTTATAAACTTAGTCAGTCGATAAAGAAATCGGCTGAAATAGCTCAGATAATAACAAGTTTCAGGAAAATTGTCAATAATACACTTGCATTAGTCCAAAGGAGTACTTCATATTTAAATGAAAACAAGGTTAAGGAGCCAAAGCCTCAAAAGACCGATTGCAGCATCGACAGGTTCATAGTTTGAAAAGTAACAGTGTCCATTTTAAGTCGGTTCGTGAGATTGTGGTGGAAATCAATGAAGAATATGGTCTAAACCTATCCAGAAATCTAGTCCCCAGAAGATTAATCAAATCATTGCTCTTTGGGCCCATCAGCAGAAGAGTACCGCTCCTGTCAAAGCTGAACATAAAGAAACGAATATGCTTTGAAAAGGCCTACAAAGGCAAAGATGCACCATTTTGAAAAAAAGGGTTGTGGAATGATGAAAACAAAATAAATTAGATGGGACTTGATGGGAAACTATTTTTGAGTCGTCCAAAAACCCAGGCTCTTTATACAAGATGCACAACAAAAACCATCAAGCATTTATGAGTCGAATAATGTGTTGGGTTGCATTTGCTTGGCACGGTGTGGGCCTGCTCGCCTAGGTTAATGATAATATGGATCGATTTTAATATTTAGACATTTTAAGGAACTCAATGGAACCTTATGCATTTGAGATTATGCCTGTGAAGTGGACTTTTATGCCCGACAATGACCTTAAGTATATTTATGAAGTGGTTGCACAAGGAAAAGGTTCGGGTTATGGACTCTCCTTCTTAAAGCCCAGACTTAAATCCTATTGAGATCCTTAGAAACGATGTTAAAGTGGCCGTTTCCAAAAAAAAATTTAAAACTTTGGATGATTTGTGGGCTGGAGCTCAACAAGCTTGGTATTAGATCCCAAGGGAATCTTGCCAAAAGCTTGCATTAAGTATGAGTCGAAGATGTCAAGCAGTTATTGATAATTGTGGATATAGTACCAAATACTAAAGCCGAGTATTATTTTCCTTTCGAAAACATCATCCGCTAATTTGTGAAATTTATTTGTTTGAAAATGTGCCCTAATTGTTATGCCAAAAGCGTTTGACGATTTGGCGAAAATAATGAAAAAAAAAACCACTAAAAGCAAACTTATCTAATTTGTTAAATGAAGATAAAAAATTCCACGCTTACTGGCCATAAATTTGGCTTAAATATAAATCAATGAACTGCTGCTGCTTGCTGCCTTCAATTGCATTTTCAATTAATAGAAATTTATTCTGACACATAAATAACCCAAAACTAAATGAGCAACAAATTGAGAATTGATTAAGCAGTCGCCCCTCTCTTTCTCTCTTTCTCATTAACCCAATAAAATGAACAACAGCAGAAATGAGTTTCACTCTAACACAACTCGCAACATGTTGCGGGCAACTCATGTTGCCAGCTGCTGTTGCTAAGCCTTGAAGCTGTGGGTGTGCGTTCTCCCTCTCACTCTTTGGCTGTGGCTTTGGCTTGTTACCTATGCGGCTTCCTCTTGCTTACAAATTATGCGGCGCTTTTTTTTTACATAAATATTTTATGTGCCTGCTGCTTACAACAATGCCGTGGTTGTTGTTGCCGTTGAATCTAATTAAATGCGCAAACTGTTTTCGGCCTTTTTAAATGCGGCTGCCGCCGTTGGTTTTGATGTGGGCGCGTAATGCTTTGAATTTGTTTATACACATTGCTGTTGTAGTTGTAGTTGTTGCTGCTGGCGCTGACGTGCTACGCTTCAGAGCACACGACGCCGACGCACGCGGCTAAGCTTGTTGTTGTTGTTGCCGCTGCTGCGCTGTCAGCTTTACACTTATACAAGCACACGACGCACTCTCGCTCTTTGGCGCTCTCTCTACTACTACTATTTGACCTGTTCCATTTTCATGACAGTAAATGTAGCTGGAGAGAGAGTGTGTGTGTCAGAGAGGCACTTAGTTTGTTGTTGCTTTTGCGTTGGCTGCTGCATTTAACAGCATAATTATTGTAATTTGTTGACATTTAATTTGATTTTTAAATTTCAATTAAATTAATTTGCATGGCAGCTGTTGCTTGCTGCTGCTTGTTTATAATTAATACACGTCAAAAATATGAATACGAAAAACTGCGTAAATATCAAGTATAGATGCAAATCAAATGTCAACACCTAGCAAATGTGGCAGCAACAAATATGGCGACTGGCAATTTGTTTGACATGCATGTCCAATCGAATGGGCGTCAAGTGCTCAAGTGTTGTCCGGCCAGCCACAGTGGCGTCCCATTTGGATGGATGCGCCTGTATGCAAAATCAATTGGATGCAACGTTGATGTCTTGTTCATGTTCATGTTTAGCCAATTTGATGCAATTGACCAGCTGAATTCACATTGAATTAAACAAATAACAAACAAGCAAACAAATAAGCGACATAATTCAACACAGACACTGAAAACAACGTCGTTTGCTTAGCTGTCGTCAAATGCGTTGGCAGCCTAAAAATAAAAATAAATACACTCGACGTATCCGACAAAATGACGCCAAAACCGTTCCCCAAGTTTCCCCCCTCCCTTGGCCTAGAGCAGTCGCCTCTAACTATCTTTGAGATGTGCACTAATTGAAATTGCATACAGAGCAGACAGTCGCATATTGTGCGGCAGCATTTAAGCCATATTAATATGACCATCACCACTTCTTTCCCTCTCTCTCTCTCTCTCTCCCTCTCACTCCAACTGATGACACTTAATTTGTTTTGCTAGATTTACAATTTGCCACGAGCGAATGCAAATATGCCACAGTGTTTTTGGCTGCAATTATACAGATATAAAGAATATATGTATACTATATATTGATATAGAAAGCGATAGATATCTTTTATAGGTATATTTAATTTATTTATGATGCATGCGAATTGTGGCTACGTTGCGGCATATAAATTATATTACACATGTATGTATATACATTTTACACATGAGCTTTATAATTATTGGCAGCTTGAGAGCTTTGCCATGTACCGTTCATTCGTTTTCGTTTTTGTCGGTGTCATGGTTAGCCGGTAAAGAGGCGCGGGGGTGTTGTGCATGAGACAGCGGGGTTTGCCTTTGCCACGTAATTAACATGAAACAGCGCCGACATTTTGCATTTTACATTTTTGCATATTGCAAATGTAATTGCTAGCAACATGCGCGACAATTCGTTGGCAACATATTGCTGGACATTGACGACAGCAACAACAGCAACAACAACAGCAAACAACTTTAGGTTCTCGCATTTTGACAGGCAAATGAATTAAAAGCTCAGCTCCAACTCAAAGCTCAGCTGAGCTTAATTGAAAGGCTTGACACGTGCATTGAGCAGAGCAGCAATGACGTTCATATAAATTACTTTTGTGCGACTTGTGCATACCCTGTAATAAAACTAAAAAGGGGCATATAAGGCCAAATCTTAGTTTTGATCACTATTCGCAACAGATGCGCAGGTTATGTTTTCTAGGGTGACCATACATGCTTGTATCAACTACTAATTAGGAAGACCGTTCGTTCAATTGCCCTCAGGTTTATTTGTAGTGTAGGATATCTTGTGGCTGTATTACAATGTATTTTCACCTGCTTAATTAAATTGCTGTCATTGTTGTTGTTGTTGTCACATTTGCATACATTTCATCAAGCATGTCGTTTAATATTGACTTAATATTATGCGCAAAAAATTGTGTTGTCGCCACGTTTCACACTTGAACGATCTTTTGGCCATATTTGGTAAAACGCTAAATGCCGGCCGGAAGAGGCAGAGGCAGAGGAAGAAGCGGAGGTAGCTGTGGTTAAAGATCTAAACTCACATTTTGGCCGACAGGACAATGACTCAATGAGGCAACAACGCAACAACACAAGAGCATAAATCAGTTGAGGCAGCCAGCAAATGAATCAGCAGCAGGAGAGAGGGAAAGAGAGAGAGAGAGAGAGAGAGATGAGGAGGTTCGTCATGGTCGTCTCACTTCTAAAACGATTGCCAAAAACAGCAACAAATTTTCAGATGCCATTTTTGGACTGCCTGACAAGGTTATTTGTTGTTGTTATTGTTGGTTGTTGTTGTTGATTGTTGATTGCCAAGACGTGATTTTTTAATGCCATATGTATTGGAGTTGTAGTAAGCACAGTTCGAAGCTGCTTTTGGTGTGAATCATCAGTGAAATGACGAATTAAAAGCAAAGCATCGAATATCAACAACAAAATATAGTTTTTTATTTTTTGCCCATAAAGCTTACTCAATTTACAACAATTCCCAAATCACAATTAACACAACTTTCAATTTCTCTTTTTTTTCGGTTTGATTTGATTTGTGTGTGGGCAGCATTTGAATTTGAAATTTGAGTTTGGGTTTTCTTTGGTATCTGCGAACATTTCGCATTTAATGTTTATTTAATATATCTGAAAAGCATTCAAGAGTCGCATACTTAGTGCCCACGCAGTCCAGTTGGAGCATATATACTCTATATAGTAGGTACATGCATATGTATCTACCTACCTATGTATATGTGGGCTTTACCGCCTGCCTGGCTTGCCGATACAGATACAGATACATTCACAGTCATAGATACAGATACAGATACAGATACAGCTACATGCGTTTGCTGTTTATGGCGACCCAACTTTAAAGTCTTGGGTTGTGCGTGTGTGTGTGTGTGTTGAGTGTGTTTGGGCAACATTAACTAGGCCACTGAGCATCCAACGAGTTGTCGCTGCCTAATTTGTTGTTGCATTCATGTTTCAACTTTAAAATCAAAATCTGAAAAAAAACAAGCTAAAACTTTTTGTTCTCTTCGTTATGACCAAACATAGCAAATGCCAAGTATTTTGATCTAGATTTAATTGCATATTATTAGTAATAAGATTCAGTTTTAAAATGTTGAATCAGATTTTAAATTTTTTTTTATCATTTCAATTAAATTTAGTTTAATATTACTTAATTTTCTAAATTACTTAACTTTTACTTGAATTTTTACATTGATTTTGGTCAACTGTACTTAGTTGACATTAAATAAATAAATAAGTTGCATATTTAAATGCATCTATGTTCACTTAATGTCAAACAAATTGAATGCTTCCATGTTCACTTAATATCTAAAGGAACTGCTTTTTCAATTTAAATTTAATAAATTTGTTAGTCCTACTTGAACTTTTTGTTACTCTTAGTTCATGTCTTCCATGGTCACTTTGTTTTGGATATGTTTTATTTAGTACAATATGAATTTCAGTGATCAGATCATTATTAATATTATTTTAGATTTATTATATATTTAGCTACTTTTTTTTTAATTTTTATGTGTCACATTATACTTTCTATTAGTAATAACTTTGCCCTTTTACTGTATATATTATTTGCCATTATTTCTAATACACATCTTGTCATCCTTGGTCACTTAACTAGAGTATTCTGATGGGTAATTTAATATCTTTTTCCTTCCTTATTAAATGTATATTTTCGTACCTTCATATTTTCAGACATATTCCGGTCTTTTCTGCGTTGTGGTCAATCCCTACAAGAAATTGCCAATCTATACCGAAAAGATAATGGAACGGTATAAGGGCATAAAGCGACACGAAGTGCCTCCGCATGTATTTGCAATAACGGACAGTGCCTATAGAAACATGTTGGGTGGTAAGTACAATACCCTGATAACTGATAACTATGTATCTACATATAATATATATTTATCATATGATATATGTTTATAAATAAAGCTGCATAAGCTGCTGCAGCAACGTTGTTTCTCCATAAAAACTTTTGTTGCCTTTATCGAAAAAAATTCCAGCACAAAGCAAATAAACAAAAAAAATGAAAGGGAAAAAGAAGAGAAACAAACAACGCACAGACGAAAATACCTTGATAAGATATCAGTTGAAAGTATGTGCTGAATTTCCGCGAACTGCGCCAGTGACTTAACCAAAAGATACATTTTGGCCCAAATGCTGTCACTTGGCATTTTTTGTGGAAATTGACGTCAGCTTTGATTGCAACTGACATGGAAAACCAAGTGAATCATATTGAGATAGAGACAGAGAGAAGAGGAGAGAGAGAGACGGAGATATGTAGAGGGAGTTTCGCACATTTCTAATCAGTTAATGCGGCAACTGTGAAACCGAAACTGGTTTCCTTTTTGGCCTGGCTTTTTGACTCGCTTGGTCTGGTTTGAAGGTACGTTTGAAGCGTAACGCCTAATGATAATGATGATGACGATGATGATGATGATGGCGATGATTCAGTCGCAACTCTAGCTGCACAAACTCTGTCCCTGTCTTACCCTGCTCTCCCTCTCCTGCTTAGTCTCGTAATATTGCGTATACGTGTCATTACCTTATTTGGGCCTAGAATTCAACTCACAGTCTGGCGATTTTGTTAAACACTTTGTCACCATATTTGCCGCTTAATCAATTTCTGTTTATGCACATTTATTTTTTATTAAAAAAAAAACAAACACTACAACAACAACAGCAAAGTAAGAAACACGACTTGGACTTTGACTTTGGCTGCCATCCGAAAATAACCGAATATCTTGAACGGGTGCGGCTTTTGCCTCGATTTGATTTATTTCTCTTTCCCGCGCTCTCTCTCTCTCTCTCTATCTGGGAGTTAATATACAAATCCCGCTGCCCCACCCAGCGGACAGAGCACACAGCCCATCCCATCGGAGCCCAACTCCAACATCAGCTCCATCTCCATTTCCATTGGCCCCAAACACGCACCACCGAACCCGAACACTTTGCAATCACATTCACAGTCGTCCACAGTCGTCCACGCAGTGGTCACCTTTCGGGCAAATGCAATTCTTATACCCTACCCTGCCAGTGGGTATTTTAATTTCGTCACGAAGTGTGTAATGCACTCAAGGAAGGAGGTGCGGCAGATCCCTGGCGATCAACTTGGACTTCATGTAATCCATGCTTAATTTATTTTAGATATTCCATCTTTTTGATAATCTTTCAACTCTCATAACTTTGCAAAAACTCATTTCCATTTGCTCAATATGTTTCCTTGTTTTCTGTTTGTTTACCTTTGATAGTGTTTCAAAAACTTTCAACTCCAATATCTACAAAACTGTTCCAAAACTCAACCGATTGCCTTGCGGAATGTAAATTTTAACATCGCTTGACTCCCAATTTGATTCTGCATCAAAATCTTATACATTTTTCTTCAACACTTTTTTAAAAACTTCAAACAAAGTTTTTTTATGAAAAAAAAAACATTTGGATAAGCTCGATATATTGGTATTATTTGCCAATTAAACGACAACTCGATTCTCTTTTTCGATTTTTATACATCGACTTTAAACTCGATTCACAGCCTTGACTTCCATCACAAATCTCAATCATTTTCACATTTTTTTTTTACAACTTTATGTAGCAGTCATAGGAACGATCGGTCATAAATTGAATAAAGGGTATTGCAAGGGTGTCAAATCTTCGGCGTGCCAAGTTGACATTTTTCTTTCTTGTTTTTTGTTATTTGTATATTTGTATATTTGCTGTTTCTGTTTCTGTTTGTGGAATGCGGAGTTGAAGTGAGCCTCATAATGTGCCCAATGTCATAAGTTTATTGCTTATGACACAACGGACACGCCCTTAAGGCGTGTTGCCTGTATTTGGTTGTTGCCTTGTTGGAGTGGACCTTTCAGTTCTTTGACAGTTGCAACAATGAGCAAAGAGGGGAGGGCAGGGGAGGGGAGAGGTGTGGTAAGAAAGAGGAGTGGCAAGATAACATCAAAGTCAGTTAATCTGGCAGTTATCTGAGTTAAGATACATTTAGATTCCTTTAATTGATGATCGTTTCAAGAATTAAATTCAAAAAAATATGATACAATATTTGTATTTTTCAAAATATAAGAATTTAATCAAGACGAATGATAATTAAACAGATTGATGATGTACATACATATATTTTATACATCTCTCTTCTATATAATTATTGATTTTATGATGAGTTTTTGCTTTGTTCTTGCTTCCCCAAATTTTGCTTCAAATTCCAGAAATTGGTTTTAATTGAGTGATAACACAAAAAAATATGTATGCCATAATACAGAATAATAGAAGTAATAAAAACCATTAAAAATGCTGCCACAAATGTGGCGCCAATATTTACGCTATTCAACTTTGAGTAGTTGTAGTAATTGTTGTTGTTGTTGTTGTATTTTTTTTTATAGCTCTATTCATTTGCTATTATCGTTGGTTCAACAATCGCTTGAAAAGATCGTTTGGCTTGGGAGGGGTTTTTATTTTTATGTTCAGTGAGAAGAACGAGGGGAATGGGGAATCTTATGCAACTGCCGCCGCCTTGACGAGGTTTCAAATCAAAAAAAGATTAAATACAAAAAATAAAATAAACTACAAACTGAGATCTAGACAGTGTCCATCTATGGCTATATACTGACAGCGATAATAAGTACGGGGTCGTTATGTGCCAATTTTTTTCGTATCTACTTTTTTATCCATTTTAAATTTCATTTTTTTTTTTTGTGTAAACCGAATAAAAATCGGTGCCAAGCCAAGTCAATGGATATGTCGCCGCATTTGTGGTTAAAAAACTCATGTGTGTGTATATCGTGTAACTAACTGGGCTAACTGCAATCTGTCTATAATGTCAGTATGGACTGTCAGATCTATCAGCGGATCATTTAGTGGCGCCCGCAGTCCACAGGTTTCCATCTATCTTTGTCTCTCGCTCTCCATGTGTTCGGGTGTATCTATGAGATGCGCGCACTTTTAAACGATTTTCAATTGAATGTGGCGTCCCTCACTTTTTGTTTTTTTCGCCTCTTGTTCTATGCCCTGTAACTATTTGAAAGGGGCATATGAAAGAAGTAGTAAAATATGTCAGCGGAAAAAAGTCACAATTTAAAATTCAAGATAAATTAGGCAAATAAGGCAAATTCTCTGCTTTATACCCTTTAAATTACTTCAGAATCTTATTATAAACTCAAAAACATTATATATTAAATAAATAACTTATATAACTACAGGGTATCTGCACCGTCAAACACTCTGGGCATTTTAAACTTTTGTATTTTTAATTTTTGGTTTTTTTTGCGCACTTGAATTTGGGTCAACAGAAATTTCAAGCTGAGCTTTGCTTAAACAAAAACCAAAAAAAAAAAGAAACTGAATAAAATAATGATAATAAAAATAAAAAGAAATAACAACTTTGTCAGCCATTTTCGGTTTGTGCGTGTTTTGTTGACCCATTTAATTGGTTATCCATATCTATATCTATATTATTTTTAAACATCTGCTTCAACTTGTGCTCTTCTTCTTTTCTTCACTCTCTTCAGATCGCGAAGACCAATCGATTTTGTGTACTGGCGAATCGGGTGCTGGCAAAACGGAGAACACCAAGAAGGTCATACAGTTTTTGGCCTATGTGGCTGCCTCGAAGCCCAAGGGCTCTGGTGCGGTAAGTGTACGAGTTTAGTTAGCTAACTGATCTTTGTATTTAAAGATCTATCAATCTGCTTATAAGCAAATTCTTTTAACTGTCGATTGATTCATCTTACTCTCCATATTTCGATAGATAACTTTATTTAGAGCTCTTTCAAGTAATATATCGAAACGTCTATCTATCTAAAGATCTATCTGAATATCTACTCTCGTTTTGTCTATACTAGACCAAAAGATTCCATTTTACGAGTTTAGTTAACTAACTGATCTATTTTCAGATCTATCAATCTATCTATAAACAAATTCTTTGATCTGTCGATTGATTCATCTGGCTTTTAATATAACGATAGATATTTTTATTTTATTTTTTAAAGGTCTATGGTTTGATCTTTTTATCCATAGGTCTATCTGAAGATGTATCTATCGATCAAACTAGCGATCTATCTCTATCTAGAGCTCTTTCAATTAATATGTCTAAAAGTCTATCTTTCTATCTATAGATCTATCTGAAGATCTACTCTTATTTTGTCTATTCTAGACCAAATCAAAATTGATCTTTCTATTCAAAGATCTATCAATCTACCTATAAGCAAATTCTTTTAACTGTCGATTGTCTATCTTCCGATCATTCTATCTATAGATCTATCTGAAGATCTACTCTCATTTTGTCGTTACTAGACCAAATAAAATCAATTTATCTATTTTTCGATCTATGACTTCATAAGTCTATCTATCGATCAAACTATCGATCTATCTCCCTTTCAATAGGCCAATGCTGTGTGGGAATTAGTCTCATTTGTAACACATACTTTTGAGCTCTGCAATTGTTATGCTTATTATTAATAGTATGTATATTTAAGTATTATGGTTGTTGCTATTGTTATTATACGAATTAAAGAGACAGAAAACGGGGCTAAATAGACAATATTTATGGATCCAAATACAATTGTGAATGTGTCGGCAAATTGACTGCGGCTTTTGTACGCCCGCAACAAGTACATGTTTTGTTTGTGGGTGTTTTCAAAAAATACCCTATAAACATAGAGCAGACACTGAGAGGTATGCACAACAACGATTACAGTTAAAAGTGAAATTAAAGTTTAGGTAAAAATGTTAATAGAAAATCTTTGACTGTTTTGGGAGACTTTTATATACGCTGCATGTATTGTGAACTTGCAGATACCCTAGAGTGCTTTCGGAAACTGTACAAAAGTGAATATAGCACTTACAGGGTATTAGCAGATGCAAACACATTGGATATACTTTGTATTTTTTCAATGAAAACGTTTTCCCAGCTGTTGTCCGTCTCCAATTACGAGTTATGATCCGCAAATGCAACTGAATACACACACACACACACACACACACACAGATGGAAGCAACACCACAAATGTTGCACTTAGCATTGATGTAATGACATTAAATCACGTAGACCCCACGATACAAGTATGAATATTATCCATATAAGCTATATAATGCGAACCAAAATGAACCTCCCTCTTTACACACACACACACGCCGCACACTTCATTAATCAGGCACACACACTCGACTGTGTGTGTGTGTGTGAGTGTGTGTTGTTTCCTAAGTTATTTGATGGCTGCTGACAAATTACTTCAGTCAAATACGAAAAAAAAGGGGGAGAAAAGACTTTAGATGACTTTTAAATGATATATGTCCAGGGTGACAGTGAAACTACGCTATAATGTACCATGTTTATAGCAGAATGAAAGAATTCTATATACGAAAAACGAATTGAAAATACCAAAAAGACTTTTATAGACAATAAAAGCGCGCTATAACGAATTTATGTAAAATCAGAGTAGAGTAAGAAAAAGAGAGTAACTAAAATTCGAAGTTTACTTAAAATGAAGTTTAAAATTACTGTAATAAGTAATATTGAAATTGACTTTACTAATTTCCATCAATAAGTGATAATAAGTTTACAGGGTATACAAGCTTCGTTGCGTCTCTGCCTATGTGTAATTTGTTTTATTTACAACCATAAAATAAACACCAAAATGAAATTTAATTGCGTTTTGTCAATGAAACACCAGAGATATAGAAAAAGGGTTGTTTGGTTCCCTCTTTTCATCTCTTTCTTGCTCTTTTGCTTTTCCTCGCCACGACAACTGAAAATTAAAGTGAATTGAAAATTAAATCACTTGGAAATGGGGGCATATATGGATCGGTGTCCCAGGGCCAACCAGTTGCCAGTTGATGTGCAGATGATTTCAGAGTTTTTCCCATTGGGCAAACTGTGTCAAATGTTTCATAATTTGCAGTAGCTGCCATAATTGGTGAAAACAAGACTAAGACTAAGGCTGAGACTGAAATCCTTTAAGGCGCTAAGCGTTTGGAGCAACATGTGTTTACTCTGCTTGTTGGGGCTGTTGTTGTTGTCTTTGTTCATGCTGCTTTACTGCCTTATATGATGAGCGGTTTATTTGGCCTAGTCAAAACGTGATAAGCTGCAAACAAACTTTAAAAGGCAGGCAGCTTCAGCTTCAAATTGAAGTGCAAACAGTTGTTGATTGCTACCAGCAACAAGTTTGTTGTTATTGCAGCTGTTACTGCTATTAATTATGATTATATTTGCCATAAATAGAAGCTGATATCGTGTCGAGGCAACTGAATCATCATCATCGAAAAAACAACAGCCAGGCAACTAACTAGAAATTCACCTGAAATTGTAAATACAAAAACAGAGAATTCTGATTAGAAATTAGTTCACATTAGACACACTAGGCTAGTTAACTGATAACACAAAAAGCCAACTGACAATTGAAAAAGAAACCACAAAAGATTACAAAAGTACACAAGAAAAATGGCTTGTAAATGATATATCGATCGGATCGTTAAGGCAACTACAATTTGTTTCTATTTTGTGTGTTTTCCAACACTGCCTACTTTTATTTTCTCTTCAATTTACCTTCTATTGATAAGGATATTAAATTAAGTTTTAAATATTCATTATCTATTTATTATTAATTATACATATTTTTTATATTTTCATGTTACACTTTACAACACTACACACCCTACTCTACACACACACACACACACACACTCGGCTACTGTTGTTGTACAATTGATGGGGGTGTTGTTGTCTTCTATTTTACAATTTTTGTATATTTTTGTGTATAAAATTAATGTATTTAAATTTAATTTGTATATACAAATATTGTCAACTATTTTTGCTATAAACTTCGTCACATGCAATCCACAACAAAATTTGTAATCAACACAACCAACCGAACCCACAAACCACAACCAACAACCAATATTGTACCCAAATATTACGTATACGCACAGGTGCCGAATCCAGCTGTGCTCATTGTAAGTATGCAACCTTTTCAACAACAATATATATGTAAAATATCTACAAACAAATTAACCAAATAATGTTTTTTTTTGTGATTATTTAAAAGAAGAATATTTATAAACTTGCAGTTAAAGGGAAATCTAAATAAATTCATGTCAAAAACAACTCAACCTGTATTTAAATAAATTACATTAAAATTTAATTCAAAATTCTTAAAATTGCAAGTTTATAAATCTAAAACTTTGGTCTGATCGAAGTTACTTCTTGTTTATTCTTATGATTTAATGTTTTGCATTCAAAAATATTCATTTCATTCATTGTTTTAAACTTTTCGTTGTTGAATCATTTTGTTATAAAATGAACCTTTAACATGTGCGCTAATTGAATTCTAATCTCAATTCTGTCATGTACTTAATACTTCCTTTCTAACACCTCATGCTAACACCATGCCACGCCTTGCGTTTAACGCTACGCCTTTTTAGAGTAGTCATCAAGAAACATTTTCGGTAAAGTATGCTCCATTTAACCAAGAACTACCATTACTGAAGTATATAAAATTCCTTAAACGAAACTATTAAAATACGTAGACATTGCATTTGAATTTCTTTCCTATTTTATGTATCGTTTTTTTATACGTCTTTCCTATCGATTAATCGATTCCTTAGTTTAAACACCATCCACGCATAATTCCAGAACTTTTCGGTCAACACAAATAAGTACATTAAGGTCAAGTGTAATGTGAATAATATATTTGGTAATGTGGGGCACAGTAAGAATGCAACAATTGAATCAAGCAACGGTGTCGGTGCCACAACAACAACAACAACAACAACGATCATGCAACTCACAAATACGAGTAGTGGCCACTTTGAGGGATCTGCCGAACTCAGTCAAGATTCAAATGGTGTTGTTATTGATGTGCCAGAGGTTGAGGTAAAGCCACCAGAGTGTGGACAAAACGTAGAAGATTTTAACACAGTGCGATCGAAAGTTCGCCAAGATATTAGAAAATGAAATGATCCTCGCTTTATAGCCAAATATGAGATAATGCCAAATGAGATTGTTTATTGGAAGATAAGATCTTAGTTTAAACATCTCTTCATCTTATTTGACATTTTAGATCAACTTAACTATGATCTTTAGATCAGTAAGATCATTCGGATTTATTTCCGTCCATCTTTGATTATCATTTATGATCATCTTTTAGCAAGATCACACTTTAGTAGTTTTTTCCTTTGCAAGATCGTTTTAAATTAAAGATCTTGGTTTTATTCAATATCCTCAACTATCTTTAATCATCTTTCAGCAAGATCACAGCTCACAATAAATTCTACAGCAAGATCGTTTTAAAGTTAAGATCTTTTTGATCTTTAAATCAATTCAATTTCTATTTTTAACATAGATCTCTTATCGGGAGATATTCTGATCCTCAATTCAATATCAAGGCGATCTCATTGCACTAACTTAGGATCCATTGTCCATTGTCCCATCTATGTGTAGGATAATCCTTTGATTAATGTGTCTGCAACTCTAAGCTATGTGTGCCATGTTCCAAACAAGCTTTGCATGTTCATGTTTTTGTTTCTAGTCAAATGTATCTGTAACTGTAGTTAGTAAGTCGTATGCGAGTTTGTAGATACTTTTTATGTGTAATGCCTTAACCATCAGATGCTTTAACCAATGGCAACTTGACTAATCGATGATTTATCCGCAGGGTGAACTGGAGCAACAGCTGCTGCAGGCCAATCCCATACTGGAAGCCTTTGGCAATGCCAAGACGGTCAAGAACGACAACTCATCACGTTTCGTAAGTATACGATCTGTAATCGTTATAGAATGATAATTAATTCAATGGCATTGCAGGGCAAATTCATCAGGATTAACTTTGATGCGTCGGGCTTCATATCGGGAGCGAACATCGAGACGTATCTGCTGGAGAAGTCGCGTGCCATTCGTCAAGCGAAGGACGAGCGTACATTCCATATATTCTATCAGCTGCTGGCGGGCGCATCGCCCGAGCAGCGCGAGAAGTTCATACTCGACGACATCAAATCGTATCCATTCCTCTCAAATGGCACCCTGCCCGTGCCCGGCGTTGATGATTATGCCGAATTCCAGGCGACCGTCAAATCGATGAACATCATGGGCATGACCTCGGAGGATTTCAATTCGATATTCCGCATTGTGAGCGCCGTTCTGCTCTTTGGCAGCATGAAGTTCCGTCAGGAGCGCAACAACGATCAGGCCACGCTGCCCGACAACACGGTGGCCCAGAAGATTGCCCATCTGTTGGGCCTGAGCGTTACGGACATGACGCGCGCCTTTCTCACGCCCCGCATCAAAGTGGGCCGTGACTTTGTGACCAAGGCCCAGACCAAGGAGCAGGTCGAGTTCGCGGTGGAGGCCATTGGCAAGGCGTGCTATGAGCGCATGTTCAAGTGGCTGGTGAATCGCATCAATCGCTCCCTGGATCGCACAAAGCGTCAGGGCGCCTCGTTCATTGGCATCCTCGATATGGCCGGCTTTGAGATCTTTGAATTGAACTCGTTCGAGCAGCTGTGCATCAACTATACGAACGAGAAGCTCCAGCAGCTCTTCAATCATACCATGTTCATCCTGGAACAGGAGGAATATCAACGCGAGGGCATCGAATGGAAGTTCATTGATTTTGGACTCGATCTGCAGCCAACGATTGATTTGATTGATAAGCCCGGTGGCATTATGGCCCTGTTGGACGAGGAGTGCTGGTTCCCCAAGGCCACCGACAAGACGTTCGTGGACAAGCTCGTCTCGGCCCATTCAATGCATCCCAAGTTCATGAAGACCGATTTCCGTGGCGTTGCCGATTTTGCCATTGTGCATTATGCGGGACGTGTGGATTATTCGGCGGCCAAGTGGCTGATGAAGAATATGGATCCGTTGAATGAGAATATTGTGTCGCTGTTGCAGGCATCGCAGGATCCGTTTGTCGTGAACATCTGGAAGGATGCGGAAATAGTCGGCATGGCACAGCAGGCGCTAACCGATACACAATTTGGTGCGCGGACGCGCAAGGGCATGTTCCGCACCGTGTCGCATCTGTACAAGGAGCAGCTGGCCAAGCTGATGGACACGCTGCGCAACACGAACCCAAATTTTGTGCGCTGTATCATACCGAATCACGAGAAGCGTGCTGGCAAGATCGACGCGCCCCTGGTGCTGGACCAGTTGCGTTGCAACGGTGTCCTCGAGGGTATACGCATCTGTCGCCAGGGCTTCCCCAATCGCATACCCTTCCAGGAGTTCCGACAACGCTACGAACTGCTCACACCCAATGTCATACCCAAGGGCTTCATGGACGGCAAAAAGGCCTGCGAAAAGATGATTCAGGCCCTCGAATTGGACTCGAATCTGTATCGTGTGGGCCAATCGAAGATCTTTTTCCGCGCCGGTGTGCTGGCACATCTGGAGGAGGAGCGCGACTTCAAGATCTCCGATCTGATTGTCAATTTCCAGGCATTCTGTCGCGGCTTCCTCGCCCGCCGCAACTACCAGAAGCGTCTCCAGCAGCTGAACGCCATCCGGATTATTCAGCGCAATTGTGCCGCCTATTTGAAGCTACGCAACTGGCAATGGTGGCGTCTGTACACCAAGGTGAAGCCCCTGCTCGAGGTGACCAAGCAGGAGGAGAAGCTTGTCCAGAAGGAGGATGAACTGAAGCAGGTGCGCGAGAAGCTCGACACGCTGGCCAAGAATACGCAGGAATATGAGAAGAAATATCAACAGGCGCTGGTGGAGAAGACCACGCTGGCCGAGCAGCTGCAGGCCGAGATTGAGCTGTGCGCCGAGGCGGAGGAGTCGCGATCCCGTCTGATGGCACGCAAACAGGAGCTGGAGGACATGATGCAGGAGCTGGAGACGCGCGTCGAGGAGGAGGAGGAGCGTGTCCTGGCGTTGGGCGGCGAGAAGAAGAAACTGGAATTGCATATTCAGGATCTAGAGGAGCAGCTGGAGGAGGAGGAGGCAGCACGGCAAAAACTGCAGCTGGAAAAGGTGCAACTGGATGGCAAGATCAAGAAGCATGAGGAAGATCTGGCCCAGACCGATGACCAAAACCAGAAGCTGCTCAAGGAGAAGAAACTGCTCGAGGAGCGTGCCAATGATTTGTCCCAAACGCTGGCCGAGGAGGAGGAGAAGGCCAAGCATCTGGCCAAGCTGAAGGCCAAGCACGAGGCGACCATTGCTGAGCTGGAGGAGCGCATGCACAAGGATCAGCAGCAGCGCCAAGAGACGGATCGCACCAAGCGCAAAATCGAGACCGAGGTGGCCGATCTCAAGGAGCAGCTGAACGAGCGTCGCGTCCAGGTCGAGGAGATGCAGCTGCAGCTGGCCAAACGCGAGGAGGAACTCACCCAAACCCTGATGCGCATCGATGAGGAGTCGGCGACAAAAGCCATCGCACAGAAGGCTCAACGCGAATTGGAGTCACAGCTGGCCGAGATCCAGGAGGATCTGGAGGCGGAGAAAGTGGCACGCAGCAAGGCGGAGAAGCTGCGTCGCGATCTCAGCGAGGAACTGGAAGCGCTCAAGAACGAGCTGCTCGACTCTCTGGACACCACAGCCGGTAAGTTGTTGTGAATCCAACATGGATTACAGTTTCATCTTATTAACACTTCATCTACAGCCCAACAGGAACTGCGCTCCAAGCGCGAACAGGAGCTGGCCATGCTGAAGAAGTCTCTCGAGGAGGAGGGCGTCAACCATGAGGGCGTGCTGGCCGAAATGCGTCATAAGCACTCGCAGGAACTGAACGGCATCAACGATCAGCTGGAGAATCTGCGCAAGGCCAAGTCCGTGCTGGAGAAGGCCAAGGGCACCCTCGAGGCGGAGAACGCGGATCTGGCCACGGAGCTGCGCAGTGTGAACAGCTCCAGGCAGGAGAACGATCGTCGTCGCAAGCAGGCCGAGTCCCAAATTGCCGAGCTGCAGGTTAAGCTGGCGGAGATTGAACGCGCCCGTTCCGAGCTCCAAGAGAAGTGCACAAAACTGCAGCAGGAGGCGGAGAACATCACCAATCAGCTGGAGGAGGCCGAACTTAAGGCATCGGCGGCCGTCAAATCGGCCAGCAATATGGAATCGCAGCTGACGGAGGCGCAGCAGCTGCTGGAGGAGGAAACTCGCCAGAAATTGGGACTCAGCTCGAAGCTGCGTCAAATCGAATCGGAAAAGGAGGCGCTGCAGGAACAGCTCGAGGAGGATGAGGAGGCCAAGCGCAACTTTGAACGCAAACTGGCCGAGGTCACAGCCCAAATGCAGGAGATCAAGAAGAAGGCCGAGGAGGATGCCGATTTGGCCAAGGAACTCGAGGAGGGCAAGAAGCGACTCAACAAGGACATTGAAGCCCTGGAGCGACAGGTGAAGGAGCTGATGGCCCAGAACGATCGTCTGGACAAGAGCAAAAAGAAGATACAGTCGGAGCTGGAGGATGCTACCATTGAACTGGAGGCGCAACGCACCAAGGTAAGATTGGACAACCACCAGACAACCGAGCAACATTGTTAATATTTTCTACCTTTGACAGGTGCTCGAATTGGAGAAGAAGCAGAAGAACTTCGACAAGATTCTCGCGGAGGAGAAAGCCATATCAGAACAGATCGCCCAGGAGCGCGACACGGCGGAGCGTGAGGCGCGCGAAAAGGAGACAAAGGTGCTGTCGGTGTCCCGTGAGCTGGACGAGGCCTTTGACAAGATCGAGGATCTGGAGACGAAGCGCAAGCAGCTGCAGAACGAGCTCGACGATCTGGCCAACACTCAGGGCACCGCCGACAAGAACGTGCATGAGCTGGAGAAGGCGAAACGTGCCCTGGAATCGCAGCTGGCCGAGCTGAAAGCACAAAACGAGGAGCTCGAGGATGATCTGCAGCTGACGGAGGATGCCAAGTTGCGTCTGGAGGTCAACATGCAGGCGCTGCGCTCCCAATTCGAACGCGACCTGCAGGCCAAGGAGGAGGGGGCCGAGGAGAAGCGACGCGGTCTCGTCAAGCAGCTGCGCGATCTGGAGGCCGAGTTGGATGAGGAGCGCAAACAGCGAACGGCTGCGGTGGCGTCCAAGAAGAAGCTGGAGGGTGACCTCAAGGAGATCGAGACGACCATGGAGATGCATAACAAGGTGAAGGAGGACGCACTGAAGCATGCCAAGAAACTGCAAGCACAAGTCAAGGATGCGCTGCGCGATGCCGAGGAAGCCAAGGCCGCCAAGGAGGAGCTGCAGGCGCTGACTAAAGAGGCCGATCGCAAGGTCAAGGCCCTGGAGGCGGAAGTATTACAGCTGACGGAGGATCTGGCCAGCTCGGAGCGGGCACGTCGTCTCGCCGAAACGGATCGCGATGAACTGGCCGAGGAGATAGCCAACAATGCCAGCAAGGGATCCCTGATGATCGACGAGAAGCGTCGCCTGGAGGCGCGCATTGCCACCCTGGAGGAGGAGCTGGAGGAGGAGCAATCCAATTCGGAGGTGCTGCTCGATCGCAGTCGCAAGGCGCAGCTGCAAATTGAACAGCTGACCACGGAGCTGGCCAACGAGAAGTCCAATTCGCAGAAGAACGAGAATCAACGAGCGCTGCTCGAGCGCCAGAACAAGGAGCTGAAGGCCAAGCTGGCCGAGATCGAGACGGCGCAACGCACCAAGGTGAAGGCCACGATTGCCACGCTCGAGGCGAAGATAGCCAATCTGGAGGAGCAGCTGGAGAACGAGGGCAAGGAGCGACTGCTGCAACAGAAGGCCAACCGCAAGATGGACAAGAAGATCAAGGAGCTCACCATGAACATTGAGGACGAGCGAAGACACGTCGATCAGCATAAGGAGCAAATGGATAAAGTAGGTTTCCCTTTTGCTTCCCTCTCAGAGATTCACTTTTAATGCTAACCATTCCATATAAATTCACAGCTGAATAGCCGCATTAAGCTGCTCAAGCGCAATCTGGACGAGACCGAGGAGGAGCTGCAGAAGGAGAAGACGCAAAAGCGTAAATATCAACGCGAATGCGAGGACATGATCGAATCGCAGGAGGCCATGAACCGTGAGATTAACTCACTGAAAACGAAATTGCGGTAAGTGTGAGGATAATAATGGTAATGTGTGGCGGGAGGAGGAGAAGGCAGGATGCAGGAACAGGCACCGGCACCGGCACCGGGTTCATCATTAGTCTACATATATTTATTTATTTATTTATTGATTAGACATGTGTTTTTATAACCCCTTGCAGAGGGTATTCGGAATGGGTAGCGTATTAAAAGAGGCGTTGCAGATCCCATCAAGTATAGATACTTCTTGATCGGGACGACAGATTGAGTCGATATAGCCATGTCCGTCTGTTTCTATGCAAACTCGTCTCTCAGCTTTGAAACTATCCTTGTGGAGATTCGTCTTTTTGCTGCAGAAAAGGAAAAGACTTAATGATCACTTTATCAAACAGCTGTCATAGGAACAATCCATCGAAAATCAATCTAATCTTTAGTATTATTATTATAATGGGGGAAACCTGCACTGCGACCCTTTTGGATCTATTGTGCCCCCTTCTGAGCCTATAGCTCATCCATTGAGTTTAGGTCTGCCATGTCCTCCTATCTTCAGTAAGAAAAACTTTTTTTTATTTATTTATATCTATGTTTTAAGGAAATCTCAGCAAATTTCTCAGATTTCTTTTTTTTTATATTTTCATATATATACATCTGACAATAAATATCTTTAAAATCGGACTATATCATATAAATATCTGGTAACAATCAGTCAACAATTGAATACAATGGGCTCTGCATTGGTACCAAATCTTCGGCTAGCCGAAAATAACCTTTATTTGTTTGTTTTATTTTATTTCGTTTGGTTTTATCGTTTTTTATTGACTCTTCTACTCTCAACTTGACTTGGTTGTTGTCATCCATAGCTCGATTCAGGTGGCCGAGACTGAAAAGGCCAAGGCGTATTCGCCCAAAAAGGATGCTGCACTCATTATGAATTGTGAGGGTCTGCATTAGGTTTCGATTCGTTTCGCTCGCTTCGCTTCGCTTCTACTTTTGGTAGGCTGTAAGTGCTGGCCAACATCATCATCATCATCATCATCATCATTGATCAGTATCACCATCCAGAGAATGAACCCGTGAAACTTGTGCATGTTATCCAAACAACACACACACACAGTCATATACACTCAATACATACACACAAACATTCCGTGCGATCTAATTGTGTTTCCATGTTCGATCTGCCCAACAATTCCCACAATAGAATCTTAGCGACTGTTTCCCCCGATCTAGTTTTGTTACATGTTTAATTTTGTTGACCTGCACGTTTACCATCTCTCTATATTCACCTGTTCTCCTTGGCATCTCCCAAATAATAATCTCTCACCATTCACCTTTTAGACGCACCGGCGGCTTGGGCCTCAGCTCCACCCGGCTCACGGGCACACCATCATCCAAGCGCGGAGGCGGCGGCGGCGGAGGCGGCGACGACAGCTCATCGGTGCAGGATGAATCATTAGATGGCGAGGATTCAGGCAATTGACGCGTTAATTATTAAAAAAAAAAACAAAAAAAAACAAAACAAAAATCAACAAAAACAAAAAAAAAACAAGAAAATAAACGATTATATTTTAATGTTTCTTTTATATAATTTCTCTGTTATTTTTTATATAAACTATTATACTTAATTAAAAACTTAAAAACAACAAACGCAAAACAAAATAATAATTATACATACATAAAAAAAACAAAACAAAACAAAACTACAACAAATATGCGTATTAACTTTTCCAAACTTCCAAAAACAAAAACAAACACATTCTTCAATCTCCCACAACATGCAATAAACTCGAACCGATTTCATAATCGAAGTACATTAATAAATACATGCATTTAATAACTAAAGGTTTATGAAACAATCAAATGTTGAACAAGCAACTAATATACGAATTTCGTTTTGTTTAGAAACAATAAATATTTGCTATTATAACAAATTTAAAAAAAGTTCGTTCGTTCGGTTTGAATTCCATTTATTGTTGGTGCTATCTACTTTTAAAACAAAACCATAGGTGGAGTATTTATGTTTCGCAAAAGAGACAAAGAGTGGCGCCACTAGAGACTTGAAATTTAGCGCTCTGCGGGCTGAGGAGCACCCAACAAGCATTAAAAGGGGCAATTATATTCTATCCAATTTGGAGTTCCAATTGTTTAAATAAATATATTTAATTGCATACTTGAAATTTATTTAACTTTTAAATTACCCGCAATTGTAATTATTTGATTGAGTTGGCAACGCTAAGCCAGTGTGTCCGTTCACTTTCGGCGATTGTCAGCTGTATGTATATCGATAACAGTCTTTTGTGCCGTTCAGCTATTGTCAGCAAGCAACTGTCAACGGAACTTTGCTTTTGAATGGGAATTTTGAATATTATGGATTTGTAATTAGAAATATTATCGTTAATTATTATTGTTTCTTAGGTACTTAGTATTTATTGAACATTTGTTGGATTCTTTATACATATGATACATATATACAATTTATTAACACTACATTTGTATTTGTTCTAGGCTAAATTCTATGCTACATCATGACAAATTCGAAAATCTCTTTGTTTTTTAAGGCACACTAACGCGTTTCTCTATAGGGCTGCATACGTACATACATAAATGCTGCCCCACCCCGCCCGCTCCCCCATCCCCTCAATCTCAACTATAACTAATTACTAATGGCACTCGTGACCCCCTCGATGCGAATGTCCGACACTGTGCGACACATGCACTTGGACCACAACAACGCTGCTGCTTCCTGGTCCTCCATTGAGCGCCTCAAGCTCAGCTGAGGATTTGCTGTGCTCCAGCTGCTGTTCTTCGCGCCTGCTGTTCAGATAGTAGACGCTGGCCACGATCAGGCTGAACATGGTGACGGAGACCAGGAGGGTGCCGTATTTGAGGGCCAGTTGAATGGCATCCAGGCCGAATGTGCTGATGTAGAGCTTGCTCAGCAAATCATCGTTGAAGTCACCAGCGGTTATCTCGATCCAAATCAGCGGTAAGATAGTGCCGTTCTCCAGGCGATAAGCTTGATCTGTAAGTGTAGTTTTCGGGGTCAGTTAACTGGTCAGTTCACCGATCAGATGACTCTCTATCACTTACTTCTCAGCAGCGGCGTCTTGTCCAGCATTATGTTGATTTGGACGCGCGATGCGCCGCCAATGGGGAAGCCGAATCTCGGATGGATATCGGCATAGGTCTGATGCAGAACGGCGTCCGGTTTGATGCCCTCAAAGTCCTTGTACAGCACGGGATCGCCGGAGAAGAAGTGCGGAAATGAGGGAAAGATGGGTGAATCGTCGTAGCATCGGGTCGCATTGATGACACCGCTGGGCAGGCAACGATCGGTGTTCCTGCAGTAACATTCATTGGCCGGATTCTCCGAGGGATGGGCAAACACATCCAATGGCGTGCGATAGCGCAGCACATTGATGTCATCGTAGATGGTCTCCTCCTTCTCAAAGTGCAGCGGCACCTTGCGGCACAGCACCTGCAGGAAGACATGGACCGTACTGCGATCCTGCAATAGGCTGGGTGAGAACATGGAGGGTTCACTGCCATCGATGCGATTGCACTCGTCACCCTCCCAGAAGTCCAGCTGCGGCTTCCCATTGAACTGTGTGATGATGCTGAACTTGGTGATGTCATCCTCGCCAGTGTTCAACTGAACCGAGTCCACGCTGGTGCCATTACGCTATAAATATGTCATATATGTCAGATTAGATACAACTCAAATGGAGCGAGAGATTGTCTGGAACTTACGGTTCTCAGCAGGCCAAAGTGGGTCTTGCCACCGCCGAGGGACTCGAGACTGATGATCTTGTCCCGATAGCCCCACAGATACTCGTGGACAGTCAGGCGCTTGAAGAGCGGCTCCTTGAACAGCCCAATGATGCCCGTGACACCCAGACGCTTGAGAGCTTTGAACCGCTTCACATGCACGGCGGCGGAGAGAAGGGGCACATTGGGCACCAGCACCACATCATCTTCCCGTATCGACGACTTGTTCGACAGCAGCTTGTACGACTTTTTATCCTGGAAACGGCAGGGGATAGGGAGTAGCATTAGACAACAGCATTTACAACAAACAACCCTTGAAAATCATAATAAATTACACTGAGCGAAATAAGAAAGTCAATAAAGAAGGAAAATCTTAATTATATTTAAATTACAAAAATTATCTAATTGAAATGTGTATTATTAAAAAATTGAACAACTTGAATCTATTTGAATCAGGAATTAAAATCGTTACTGTTAACCGATATTAACCGATTGAAATTAGTAACCGTAACTTAAGCCGTAACCGAAACAAAACTTTTTCATTATATTACCTAAGCAGAAAAACCGAAATTATTCAAGCCGAAATAACCGTTTAGTAACCGATTCATACATAACGGTTAATATCGGTTCAATTAAAAATAAAATTAAATTTTACTTCGTTATTAAAACTAATTTTAAATTTGTATAATTAACTTGAAAATATGTAAATAACATTAAATACAAAATTTTTTTTTTAAAACAAAGAATTTGGCTTTTGTATTAACTTATTCTTGTAAAAATGTCAAATTTCCTTTTTTTTTTTGTGAACCAAAATCATACCGCAAATAACCGCTAACCGAAAACCAAAATTCAAACTTAACCGAAAGCGTAACTGATACCGATATTCGGTTCGTTTTGATAACCTGATATTAATAATAAAATAATTTAATATTTTTTATGCAACGGTCTGAACATTTGAAATTAGTTGTGGCATTTTGATTTACAAATTTTAAACATTAACAGCGACATTTGAAAAAAACATTGACTACAAGCACTTGTGCTATGTTAAATGGTGCTAAAATTGATGTCAATACTCATAAAATAGAGCGACACGGACTACAACTACTACTACTACTGACTTCAATCTTTATCCTTGTGTAGCATGTTACATGCAAATAAGCATATGCCCACCATATTGTAGTGTATACAATATGTAAAGTGGTCATATGCTCAATCTCAAAGTTAGAGTATCAAGCGCATTGTATACATAATACAACTACCGCCAAGTGCCGTAATATGATCAGCCACTTATATGTGGACTGGCCTGCAGCGTGAGATCTGCAGCGTAAGCACTATGACGTTTTGACCGTTCGGTCCCAAGCGCATTCCAATGTATATGCCTTCTGCATGTACATATAACAACATATATACAAATACATATGGCATGCTATGTACTCCCGTTCTGCCGCTGCTTTGAGCGACAGAACTCCAAACTCTATTATGTACATTAGGCTAAGTTGATATTAAAAGAACTTCATATATTAATTGAATAAAGATACTTCAAACAGATAGGACGTGTTTTCTATCGGGTATAAACATAAGTCATTACATGGCGACCGTGACCTGGGTCCTAAAGGACCTAGGACAAGAACGGCAACAAAATCAAAAAAAAATTAAAAATAAAATAATTAAATAACAACAATAACACACGCTTCGCGGAAATGTACAATTAAAAGTGAATTATTATTTTAATAATAATGTCAAGAACAACCAAATATTAAACAAAGTTTGAAGTGCATAATGGCATAATGCCAAGTAAAAAAAAAAAACGAAAAAATTGTTGAAGTATTGCAGCCACGCGGTAAAACAGAAGTGACACACGACCCAACAAACAAACAAAACCATGTCGGAAAGAAACGAACAAAATTTGCACAAACAACAACCCGTGTTTGCAATAATTGTTGCATCTAATACTTACGCATTTGCATGTGTGTGAAGCAACAAAATACAAACACACACATGCTTGGTTGCAACCAAAGCAGAATAACAAAAGCCGAAAGACATTCGTGCATGTTCGATGGCAGAACAGTGTGAGCTAAAACAGCGCCCCATTACCAACCTACGTTCAAACAACTGGAGAAAACATCGATTACGAATCAATGAAACAAAATAAGAAGTAAAAGAATCTGGAATTAACTACATTCTATAAAAAGAATAACATCAAATAATAATAACAACAAGAACAACTACTACGACTACAACAACAAACAACAACTACCAAAAAAGAAAAACAACTTAAAGGCATATCATAGCAGAAATTTCAATTTCACGAATCCCAACAAAATTTTTTTTTTGCTGTGAAATCGGAATCAAAGACATGAGTGACGAAAGTGAGGTGTGCAGGCCGCCCACCTCACCGCCGCTGGAAAACAAATACCTAATGCGGGGTAGGCAGGCCGCCCACTCCGCCGTCGTTGGAATTTCTAAGCCCCAGTAAGACAGAAAGAAGACGCCCCACCAGACAAACAGCAACAACAACAACAAAACTAAAACACAGCAGCCGATAGTAAAAGTGTGAGAGGCAGTCCGCCCTTTGCACCAACGAGGGAACTATATGAGCAACGTTGGACTGGGAGACAGCTTCGCCAATGTGCGAAGAAACGCAAACGGGCTGCATAATTGCGAATGCCCCAATTTGCTTTACCAATTAAGTTCTAATTTTAAGCCTATGCGGGAAACCGCTGCTTGAAAAACACTACTGAGCCTAACCTATTGAATTATATAGAGCGAAACATTGTAAATCGGTCATATGTAAACTAACAAATTTTTTTTTTCTTCACTTATATTTTCATTGCGCGAATATAGACACGCGAATTGGCCCTAGAGGCAACAATATACAAAAATAATAATCGTTTAAAAAAAAAAAATAATTGTTAATCTAAAAAAAAAAAAAAAATTGAAATATAAAGATGTCTAAACGATAGTATCATATATGCATGCTTAATTATGGCCATACACAAAATCTAAAATTTTTAACCATTTTCATATTTCATAAAATAATGCTTTTAATGCATTTCACTACCAAATACCAAAATTTGTATAATTTCTAAATCAAGACCCTGAACAGGATCCTATAATCTTTAAATTAAAAAAAATTTTTTCTCCTCCCGTGAATTTTTGAATTTCCAATCACATTCAAATGTAAATAATTAAATTAATAGTTCAACATCTTCTGATGATTATATCAAGAACTACCAAAATGATAAAAGAAATTTCAAATAAAAAGAAACAATTTTTTTTTAAAACCATTTTAATATTTCGTTAAGTAATGAATTCCAATGAATATCGAAAATTAAACAATAAAAAAAAAAAACAAGCAATGATTTTAATGCATACTAATGCATTACCAAAAATTTCAAAAAAAAAAACCCAAACATGTCAAAAAAAAAAAAGTCACTACCATAAATACAAGTAGACAAAAGTCCTGCGCAGGAAATAAATTAATAAGAAGAATTGCTTAGGCAATATCTCTAAAAGCTTCTAAGCCCAACGTACATGAACTCATGTCAAATGATAAAGTACGAAATGTAGTGACCTTGCAAACAACAAAAAATAAATGTTTGAGAACATTGAAATAAAGTGATGCAAGAATTGATGTTAGCGATCTGTGCACCAATGGAATTCTCGACTTAGGTCAGTTCTTCCAAAGGCTTGAAACGCAAGCCGGTACACTTGGGATCAGCCAACACAAAGAGGCACCGAGCAAAAGATCTTTGAAGCAATTTCAATAGAATCTTATAAATAATTGGGCAAATATATTATGAATATATAAAGAGTAGCGCTACTCAGCCGGTGACCCATATAAAGAGAAGCAATTTTGTCTACAACACTTGATTTACAAATACAAGGAGTACAGGCATTAAAACGAAGTAAAAAGACACTTTTATTGAAACAATATGACATTTCATATTATTCTCACATAAATAGATGTCCGAAAAGCCTGACGTCGTAAACGACAATATATTAAAAAAAAAAAAACTCCTAATATTCCATCTTGAATCTTTGAATTTTTCATATTGTATCTCTGTCCAATGAAGACGTTCATTTCAGACATGGGATCTGAATATAAAAATTTTATAATTAATGACTTGAACAATGTATATAATATATGCATATTGTAAAACAAGCAACTTGCAAAAACATTTTAATAGTGTATAAAATAATTGAGAAAGAGATAACATCATAATCTCAAATACAAAAAAAAATGGACATACTTAAGCAAAAGCATAATTACAGAAGGACAATAATACAAAAGAATATTTAAAAAAAAAAATTATTTTAAACATACTTAAGCAAAAGCATAATTAAAGAAGGACAATAATAAAAAAAAGAATGAAAAAAAAAGTTTCTTAAACATACTTAAGCAAAAGCATAATTACAGATAAACAAAATATAAAAGCATGTTTAGTAAAAAAAAAAAATTAGAATTTTTTTTTTTTAAATATACATATACACAGAAAAAACAAAATAATAACAAATAATATTTCATTACATGTTAGGCCTGATCAGCCAAAATATATAATTATCAAAAAAAAAAAAATATATATATATATACATATTTGTAGTGTTGCAAACATTTTTATATTCTTCTATATTACCTAATCGTATAAAAAAAAAAAAAAAACAGACAAAAAAAATATTAAATAAATTACAACTAACTATATTGAATTAAAAAAAAAAAAAAATTACAACAAAAATACAAAAAAAAAATATTAATAATAATAATTAATAAAATAACTACATATATTACGTTATTTCTCTAAAAAGGGAGGTGTAGCATGTTACATGCAAATAAGCATATGCCCACCATATTGTAGTGTATACAATATGTAAAGTGGTCATATGCTCAATCTCAAAGTTAGAGTATCAAGCGCATTGTATACATAATACAACTACCGCCAAGTGCCGTAATATGATCAGCCACTTATATGTGGACTGGCCTGCAGCGTGAGATCTGCAGCGTAAGCACTATGACGTTTTGACCGTTCGGTCCCAAGCGCATTCCAATGTATATGCCTTCTGCATGTACATATAACAACATATATACAAATACATATGGCATGCTATGTACTCCCGTTCTGCCGCTGCTTTGAGCGACAGAACTCCAAACTCTATTATGTACATTAGGCTAAGTTGATATTAAAAGAACTTCATATATTAATTGAATAAAGATACTTCAAACAGATAGGACGTGTTTTCTATCGGGTATAAACATAAGTCATTACACTTGAGTAATAGACGATTTCTGACTGTCTTCAATTGTATTAAAAACCAATTATCTTCTGCCCCATTGGGCACTTAATCTCCTAATCTAAATCAACCCATTGTACTTACCCTAAAGCTAACTGTGTAGTTTTCATTGAAGGACACTTGATCCTTGACCGTGTGCTCCTGGTAGGTGATTGGGCCCAGATCCACCACATGCATCTTGTCCGCCCGTCCGTCCAGAAACTCCTCAATGTTTGTATAGTTGAAGATGTGCGCCTTGAGGAGCGTATCGTAATCAGAGCTTGGATTCTGCCAACTCTTGGCCGTATCCGAATTATTAGCGAGCACAAGTTGCTAAAAGCAATGACATGATTAAGTGAGACTCTGAGTTTAGCAATTAAGAAGGCAATTAGTTACCTGGAGCATTGTATTATTATAGTATTCGGTGAACCACATTACAAAGAATCCGGTCACGCTTATCACAAACAGCAAGAACATGAAGCCCAACACTGTTAAGGTCGAATGAGTAGAAGAAATGGGTTAAGTACTCCATGGGAATGTATTCACATGTACACATATGTATGGACTACTCACTTATCAGTGCCCCAATATCCTTGGACGTTAGATTGCGCAGACCCAATGAGTCCAGTATCATGTCCAGCACCGTCAACTTCTCCGGGCTGCTGTTGATGTTGCTGCTGTTGTTGTATCCAAGGCCCATTGCGTTGCCATTTCCATTATGCTGTGAGTTCAAAGTGTTGGACTTTGATTTGTTTTTAACTGTGAGATCCTCTTGATGGCTTTGATGGGGCAGCTGCTGTGCCACATCATTGCTAATGTGTGTGGCATGTGACATTATCTCTGTATCTGTGGTTGCTGGATGAGTATTTGCACTGGGGAATAAACCAGAAAACAGAAAAAATAAATTATAAAAAGGGTAGAGATAAGTATTAAACTTATGCTTTGCATCTGATTTATCGGCCACGTGTGACAGTCTCATTAATATAGTATTATCTTAAGGAATTCAGGAAGTACACGTGGAATTCTTATCACAATCTTGATGCTCAATCTTGAATGATTTTCGAGCGTAGAGTTCATTGAACACATACTTGACTTGACTTCACAACTGCCTACAAAGTTATGAATTGTACATCTACATATATAATATATATATATGTATATATTCCCATTCAGTACCTACAATTCTTCTATCTCTCGAATATATATGTAGTTGAATACAAGTAGTATTTTCCTAGATGGATGTGGAGCTTAAGCAGCTCTTAACCGATCCAGCCGATCGTTCAACAGAATGTGCACCAACTAATCTGGGTTTTATATTTTCACAAGCTACGCGTGCTGCTCAAATCAAAGTACAACAATATATGGCCATATACATATACTAAAGAATACATATGTATTTTCATATTTTCATATGTATTCTCTACTGATAACAGCAGCGCGGCAAATACGTATTTAGTACAAATACATACATATTACCAGAAGGCTACAATTCATAAAGAAAATACATATATTAAGTGATTATACACATATTATAATAGTAATAAATATATTGTTTAGCATCAGGGATTCATATTGTACCTATATACAGTGTCTCACAGCTTAATTGACCCACTCTTCTAACATGTTATCCCTATGAGTTTATCCTTCTTTTACTTTTATACTTTTTTTTAGATACATTGTTTAACATTTTGAAAAATAATAAATAATAATGTTATAAAAAATGTATTTTAAACATTTTTTCATTAAATTTGTATTTCCTTTTTTAATAATTATTAATTATTATTTATAATAAAATCGACAAATAATTTTTAATTCAGTGAAGTTTAATTTGCTGATGATATTTTAATTTACAAATTATATAAAGACGAATAAAAGGTCATTTACGCTGGTAGTCACTGTATATAGTTTTTTTTATATATTTTTGCCTAGTTTTGCGTTTAATTTCAGTTAAAAAAAAGTAAAAAACGGGTCAACGGCATCTGATAAGCTAATGCTAACGCTCTGTGTTGCAATACGAAAATAAAAATTTTCCAATATATTTTAAAAACACACACACACACGCATACTCATGCACACATGTCTAAGGCTTATCAATAAGAGATTATGGCGATTATGCAGCAACTTGTTGAGGTGTCCAAGTAATAAAAATAATTTACATACTGCGTTACATATTTCTAAAAAAGAAGACGGTTCTTAGCCATAATAATTAAGCATCTGATATGCATGCCCAAACACACTAACACTAACACAAACACACACACACACACATATACATACGTTTGCAAGCAGCACGCGTTGAAAGCTTTTGAAGGTTGCACTGATGCAGTTGTTGTTCTTGTATTGTCTAAGAGCCGTGTTGTTGTTTGTTGCTGTTGTCTCTGACTGGCGCCTGTTTGCTATTAAATTAGTTTGACGCTGCAGAAAATTCAGCAATTCTCTCAGTGCTCAGTGCCATTGACTGATAACACAATGACACAGTGTGAGCGAGCGTCGTGTGAGAGAGCAAGAGAGTGAGTGGGAGATCGAAATCAAAGATCGAGTTGATGGCATGCACTTGAAAAACGGGAAAACAAACAGCATAAAAAGCTTATCATGCAGAAACAGCAACAGCAACAGCGACAGCGACGCCGACGTCGCAGCTGAACAGCTCAGCTGTTTACGTTGAGCGCAACGAAATGGAAATGAAACACGCACGATTCAATTGCAGCCGCGCTCCCACACAAACATACGCTCTCTTTTCTCTCTCCGCTGTGTTGTTGCCTCTCGCTTGCACTTGCTGTTGTAAATTAGATGCTCTCGCTCTGGGCAATGCAGTTTGCGAGACGGTAGCCAAACATTTGGCGTCTTAATTAATAATTTGTCGCTGTTTACGCTGAATGCGCACAAAAAATGTAGTCAAAATTTTAGCTTATTATTGGCGTTTGTTTGTTGTGTTGTTGTGTCGTTTTGTTCATCGCCTCCATTTATTTCTATTTTTTGTATTATTAATAATTCCACTGCGACGACACGCTATACAAAGGAGTTGTTGTCGCTTGTAGCTGATAGATACTTGTGCGTTCTGGTTTTGTTGTTACTTGTTGCTGTGATTGCTCTCGCTCTCACTGTTGTTGTTGCTCTCGTTGTTATTGTTGTTGTTCTTGTTGTTATTGCTGCTCCAGTCTTTGCTTTTTGTTTTGTTGCCTTGTGCTCGCGTTCTTTGTTTCCCCACTTGATTCTTTGTTTTCGTCGCTATTCCGTCGCTGCCTGCTGATCGCTGTTGTTGTTGCTTTTGCTTTTCTTGTTATTGTTTTTCATAGACGACAAGCTGGTTTTCCGTTTGACTTGCTTGTATGGAGTTTCGAGTTTGCTGTCAGCTTATGTATCTCTCCATTCACTTTAGTTTTTCCATTAGCTTCTCCCAGGTAAGCGCAACAATTACCTGACCACTTGCCAACTTGCCTTCCTGCCAACTTGGCACAATAAGAAAAGTCCACAGACAACAACTACTACATAGTATTCGTCTCGCCTTTTTGGCCCACTAACTAAGTAACGGATTATGATTAGCGGACCACGCACTATCAACACGATTACGATTCCCGATTACTGCGCACCCCGCGATTAGATTTCTTTTTGTTTCGTTTTCGTATCGTTTCGTTATTGTTCCAGTTGATTATTGTTGTTGTTGTTCTTTGAAATTGAAATTGGGGTACGCTTTGAGTTGGAACGCAGCGCGTTGCGTTCTGCCGAGGAAACAAGTTATTACTACGACGCGCAGAACGCATTCACTGCCAGCTGCTGCTGCTGCCTTGCTGCTCTGCTCTCCCTCTGTGACTGCGACTGCGATTGCCGCTGTCTCCGCTGCTCTCCTGCTCTGCTCTGTCTCAGTCGCTGTCGCTGCATTCAAAAGTGTTGATAAGGAGATTGCTGCCTGTCCGTGTCGTTGTCGCTGTTGTTTACGTATCGGGATTTCTTGATTTCTTTCTTTTTGTTTTGACGTAGCAACTGCAGACACATACATACATATTTATATGTACATATTCCCGTATGTGAGACAACGACACAAAGTGCAAATTTAATCGTTACAAAAACAATGAGATCCATCCACAGTCAAGACAAGATCTTGTATGTATATACATACATACATACATATGCATTTATGTATGTAGGAATCTAGCTGGAGCATCCCAGCTAATGACTGCTCTGCTTAGACCAGATACTTCGGCAACTCAGCGATTCGTAGTCGTTTCATTATTATTATCACATCAGTGTTAGCGAGTCAACAGAGAGTTGCTCTATTTAATTCTCATCATCATCATCATCGGTCCAAGTCGATGTCGAAGTCAAGTATGATGTGCACTGCGAGAAACTCAATTGTGTGTTGTGGGATGGAATGGAATGGAATGAAATGGATGGGTATGTATAACAGTTTTATGTATAAAAGATGCATGTATAACAGGTACACGTATAACAGTTGTATGTACAACACTTATATTTGTTTTGTTGTGGTTCCTGGTGTTTACTACAGTGGTGCAAGATTCCCTTTTTTTCCCGTCAAATCTTTGTTTTTGCTAAAAAATTTGCGAGAATTCTAGCTTCAATAAATTTCTATGGGTAATAGGAACGGGATTATTCTATGATAATGAAAATCAGGAGAATGAGGACAACGTTGATGAAATTATTCATATCTAATGAATAACAGAGCTACTGCTGCTCAAATTGTTCAGTTTCTTTCTGAGCAACTGATATTGTGCGCTCACTTTTCCTCTATCGGGAGAAAATACAGGAAATAATGAATTGAAAATTGAAATTTTTTGAATTTTGAATTGAAATTTTTAGGTCTTTTTTTATTATTAATATTTCAGCTATTTGCATCGTTCCTCCCATCAAAAACAGTTTTTTTTCAAACAAAAGTTGGCAGCACTGGTTTACTATGCAATTTACTGTTCTACAAAACAATAATGTTATACAGATCAGTTGTAAATCTAATTTTAATTGCAACTCTTTCTAAAATTGACTATTCCTTAAATCATAATGCTAAACAAGAATGTTATAAATAGATTCTCAATCTATTGAACACGCACAGGCTGACGAATACCTTTCAATGGAGAAGAGCTGTTATACAGGTGTGCTATAATTAGATTTAAAGGTACTCATACTTGTATTGTGTTCTATCATTTAAATGTGCTTGGTTCTTAAATTTGTGGGCTTAATCAAGCTCGATTCATTTTCTAAATTTGTGTAAATCAGTTTAATTTAAATAATGCACTCAGCTATAATTTTAGAACTGTCATTACTCAGCTAATTAGCGCTATAAAATGATATATATTTTTTTCGTCTACGTCTACTTCTACCCACAGTAACAAAAGATTCACTGTTTTGATTAGTAATTAACAGAAATTTCTCTTTGTGTACGCAAGTTGTTGTCTTGTTAACGAACTCTTTGTCTCCCAGTTTCCTTATACTATACTATACTATAATATAATATTGTATTATGATAGGTACACACCTTGTTGTAGATACATCTATAGTATATTTAGATATATTATCTGACTGTACACGTACGAGTTTTAAACGTGTTCTGTTGTTCTGGGCACTTTTACTAGATTCACTCTGTGGGGGCTTTCTTTGCATCTACTTTAGAGCTGTAAAATAAACGCTGATAAACGCCGCGAGTGTCGAAGCGAGTTATTGAACCCTGCTCAAGTGTATTCTACATTTATCAGTTTAGTCAAGAGTTTATAATCATCTCGCAATTGTACATATTTATTTCGCATTTCCCTTATAATCTGACTCTTACCTCCTGCACAGTCAACGGAGCTTGAAAAGCGAGCTATTTATTTTGTCACTCAGTGTGCGTGTTGAGACTTATACCCTGTGCTGTAAGTCCAATCGGGTATATTGATGCTCTTATTAATTTGTTTATTAAGTCTTATTATACTCGTTAATTGGTTTGACTTGAACCAAAACATTATTACAGGGTATTTAATAGCCATATTGACTAGTACTTTGCTATTTACAGGCATATGGCAACATCATCCAAACAAATGATAGCCTCTCTGAACTTTGTTCTCAGCACTGAAGTGATTAAGTTGACGACCAAGCTTATGAATGTATTTACTATATACTATATACGAGCAAATCAATATTGAAATGTTTACGTGTACTTAATACTTTATCAATCATTTAATTTAGCTGTCAGATCTATTAAAGATTGAGAAAGGAACTTACGAGATGCTTTCAGCTCGCATATTGCTCGTTTGCGAGCTTTTAGCGAGCAGTCTGACAGATTAGAGAATGGAGAATGGAGTTGCAAAGTGAGCAACAATTTGTGTGAGAGTTTGGTTTGAAAAGATTTCAAGCTGTTATCACCGTTAGCTGAGACCTACGTCAATTGCCAAGCGTCTTATCGCTGCCACGAATGCCCTGTAGTATTCATTTCCTACATTGTCATTAACAAGTACAAGTCTGTCTCTTATCAGTACTTGGTACTAAGCCATTGAAAGTTACTTCTTACCCCCTCTTGTTTTGTGTATAGGTTTCAAGAATGAATATTCCCTTAGATTGCCAGGCGAGTAGTGCCAAAAATAGATTCAAAAGTATTCTTAAAAATAATTTCCCATTTTTTCAAATTCAAAATTCCAGTGAATATTCTGGTTAGTAATAAACGTTGGCATGCCTATGATTCAAAATGCAAATAGACAATATTCTGTATCGTAAGTTGAACATTTTCACAATAATTGAACTCAACTGGGGGTCTTACGTGGGCACTTGATAGCACGCAAACCTTTAGAGGTAAAACCACCTGTAGCAATAGCGCTAACGGTGTAGGAAATACCAATTCTATCACTAGACACGTTAAGCATTGAGTAGGGTATATTTATTTATTTTTTATTTATTTATTTATTTAGCACGATTAAAAGCAGTCTGCAGAAGTAAAATAATTATTAAAATTAAAATTAAATTAAAATTACAAAATAATAAAAAAAATGTATGTAAACTTTAAGCTATAAACTGAAAAGAAAAAAGTTAAATTAAGTTAAGTCTGGGATATAAAAATAATTAAAAATTGATCCAACATTTGTTGCAAGAATTGGAAAAAACCCAGAAAAACCCAAACAGATCAATAAAGAAAAATCAGTTAGAGACCTCTTGGAAGATCATTATATACATATATAAATTAAAATTGTAAATAAACAATTAAATTAAGTAATTCTCGCTTACTATGCTTAATGTTAAGAAAAAAAGCTAAATGCTAAGAGTTTAATGTTAAGGAAGAAAAGCTAAATGTTGAGAGCTTAATGTTAAGAAATGAAAGCTAAATGTTAAGAGCTTAATGTTAAGAATAAAAGCGAAATGTTAAAATCTAGGTTTAATTATAAAATTAGAAAATTAGAAACAACTTGTGTTGCAACGATTAAAGAAAAACAGAAATGCTCAATACTTTTACTAATTATGTAGCTGAGAATTCTCTTTTTTATTGAAAATAAATAAACACTGGAAACTGACCACAAACAGAACACTTTTTCTTAAAGAGAGGTTAAGTTTAGTTTTTTATACTTAAAATTCTGTTACTAAGTAATTTAGTTTGATTTTAAATCAGTGAAATAAATTGAATATATATTTAATTTTTTTCTTCATTTATTGTCAAGCTAAAATCAGCCGACGTAATATAAATTTAAGATAAACATTAAAATTTGTAAAAAGAATATTCATTAAAGTAAAAAGAAATAAAATAAAATTATATGTAGATAAAATGAAAAGAAAAAGATTATATTCAATATCTTAAATTGGATTCTTTAAGAACAATTTTTAAGCAATATTTTTTTAGGCTTAATAAAGTATGAAAAATAGAAAAACCAATTGCGAACGAGAATTAAAACAACAACTTGTCTGCAATTGTGTTGAGTACTCGTGTTGACCGTGTAAAGTTTAGTTTCTTGTTTGTAATATTAATGGGATCATTAAAACAAATGCGCCAATTTGTAAGTCAGTTTACATATGTATTCGTAAGCAAAAAGGTTGCATGCGACCCGGTTATAGAGTTGTTATACTTGTACAGTTGGACTCTTGATGTGACCGGGAGTATAACACTACTGTCTGGGCTATTGTCGATGTATGTAGTTCAAGGTTGACCCAAATGACCTTGGGCAGTCAAAGACAACATATATTGCATGGGGCTGAATCATTTATTCAATGTACATATATTCTCTGGAATAAAGAAATCGTCTTATATGAAGATAAGAGTTCTATAAATATTTTCCAAATTGCAGTTGCCATGAATTTCCCATGAGACCACATGAGCAAACACATAATTCTCATGTTTCTTTTACCCAGATCCAGATTATACCCAGATATAAGTAATAAAAATATGTTTTCTTATTTCCCATAAGTATTTCCAGTCCAACAGCAATGCAAATGCAACAAGTTTTTTATTTTCATGGTGAATGCAAATGCGAAATTGAAATGCGTGTTATTATTGCCACAACAAATTACATTTACATACATTTTGCAGCCTTGCATTTTCCGTCATTTAAATTGCAGTTGTCATATTTGTGTTAAGTCAACACGAAGATAACCAAAATGCTTAAAGAGATTCTGCGATTCTGGTGTGTAAATATATTGCACAAACAAAAACAACAACAACACCACTACAAGAAGAACAACAACCACAACCTTGCGCAATGACATTTGCTTGTGTCAAGTTGGACAGTAGAGAATTACAGCAATAATAACAGCAACAACAAACAACAACAACAAGTGTGTCTGCTGCATAAATTCTTTGTGGTTGTAATGATAGTTTTGGGTGTTTCGCAAACAACAACAAATGTGAGTCATTTACTTGTTTTAGGCATAATCATTTTGTATGTGGAAATCATAGATATGTTTGTTGTTGTCGTTGTCGTTGCACGTTTTGGAATCGACAGCATTAAATGAAACGATACGAAACGAAAGACTTCAATGCAAGCAACAAACTTGTTTTTATCAGCCCACAAACACACAGACACGCAGACTAAATAAAGCACAACACAAGTAGCCAGTCAACAACAGAAATAGTAACAGCAGCAGCAACAACAACAGCAAAGCATTACATACAAAGCTTTCATCACTTGCATTGCAAGGCGGTGAGCAAAAAGCTTTCATGCTGCACTCCGCCCCAACGTAAAGAGCACGCGTACTCAAAGTACAATACAAACAAATGCTGAGCATGCTTAGCTTTGAGCACTGAGCACTGAAGCTTACTCTCGCTTTTGACGCCGACGCCTGCGCCAACGACGACGCCAATGCTAATGTTGACTTGTTGTACTTGTAGAGAAGCTAACGCTGGGCAGCGATAACGTCGCTGACCGTTTACGTTTTTACCTGTTTATCTGGTTTTTTTTGTCGCAATTCAAGCTGAGCTTGAGCTTGAGCTTTTACAGCTGCGACTGCGGCTGCGACGGTGACTGACTTTACTGACGCTATTGCTGTTGCGCTGGCTAAACATCTTTTCAGTGTGCGCGCATTTCAAGTCTTCAGTTTCTCATCGGCTTTGCTAGCGTTCAAGTCGTTTCGTTGCCTTTAAGTCGTTTTAGCCGTAAAGACGTTAGCCGTTTTGCTGTTGCCGTTGCCGGGTGCGTTACTTCAAAAAGCCAAGAATTTTGATTGCATACATATATTGTATCAGTGTAAAGCTGACTCGTGCGTACGTGTGTGTGTGTTGGTGTGTTGGTGTGTGTGTGTGTGTGTCTCTGTGTTTGTAAGTGTGTTGCCTACGAGTATGTGTTAATTTTACTATTTTGAAATGCCTTGCGGTAGCCTGGCAAGCAAATCTTGTTGTTGTTGTCGGTTGCCTCTCTCTCTCTATGTCTCTCTGTCTTTTTGTATGTCTCCTTTGGCTGTTTCGCTGGTGTCTTTCACAAAATCAACAGACAACAGGCAACAAGTGTACTTACATACATATATTGTAAGTTGCACGTTGTGCAGTGTACTCGCATTCCAAGCCATTACTGCAGTAAAAGTTGCGAACTGGGCGTCGATAATATGCCAAGAAAGCCACATCGATAGAAAAAAGACATATGTACATCATGCATTTGTATGTCTATATAAATGTATCTAAATACATATGTATCTATTAAGGCTGGCGCAAGACCTTGCAGCCAGTCAGCCAAATGTAACCAAATTGAACATGCTTATTGACTTTAACTGCGCTCCAAAGCGGAAAATCATTAAGATACATGTGTAACTAACTCTACACATATTTATGTACATCTATGCATCTTTACATACATATAAAAGCGCAGTTGTATATGTATGTAAATACATACGTGCATAGAGTTTTTTTTTTTTCGTATTTTTATGATTACTTATGTGGAAAAAGTGAAATTTCGCTGTTGAGCGCCACGAAGAAGCAGCCACTCAAAACGAAATAAAAGCTAAACATCAAAATCAAAGTGAAGCGCGCATAACATTCACCTGAAATGAAATGGAATAAAATGAAATGAAATAAATAAATAAATAAATACACTGAACTGCCAAATCGCTGACCACATAACATATCCAAACACACACACACACACTCTCTCAAATTCACAGAGCTTTGAAATATATCCGTTTTATCCAGGAGAGTGGAGAGTGGAGAGCGGAGAGAGCGCACGCGTGCGTAAGAGAGAGTGTGTGCGTGTGTGGTGTCTGTTAGTTTTTAGTATAAAGCCCTTGATCAAAGAGCAAAGAGAGCAAACAAAGCGTAGAGCGTGCAGTTGGTGAATGTACCGTTTAAATGATTCATTTTCAAGTTGCGTGCGGTGCGACAATTGTCGCGCTTTGTCTGCCGAGACTCCCCCTCTCCCCCACTCCCTCTCCCTTCTTTCCTGTCAACATCTTGCTGCTTTCGCAATAACAACAACAAAACTGACCTACTGCCGAGATGGAAGTTGAAATTGTCACTAAGACATGTCATTGACGCTATTGTTTAACAAAAGAAAAATAAATGTTTAAATCACTTTATTGTATGTATTATCAAATGCAACAAAAACAATAGCAGTAGCAGGTAGCAGGTAGCATAAGTGGCCGCAATATTTGGCAGGCAAGCGAGCCAAGAAAATAATAAAGTCAAATTCAACACAAAATTGTCAACAGCTTGATTGTTGTTTTTGTTGTGTCGTCGCTTACTTTTTGGCCGGGCCAGTGTCAGCAGCAGCAACAGAAATTGGGTCAGGGTAATTGTTTACACTAAGTAGCTGCTGCTGCTGCTGCTACTGCTATTGCTGTACTTGTTGTTGTTGTTGTTGTCGTTGTGTTTGTGCAACACTTAAACGCAGTGAAATTATGCGGCGCGCCGCAAAGTGCTGCAAGTTAACCAAGCTCGGCTGCTGTGCATGGCAATGACGGATCTCTCCACTTCTTCTCTCCACTGTCAGTTCGATTCTCACTCTCTGTCGTCAGTCTGTGGAGACTGGAGATTGCAGATTGGCAACACTCAGCACTTTATTTGCTATAGTAGAAAGTAAGTTTCTATTGAAGTTGCGATTCTGTGTAAGTTTAAGCGCACAGCAAATTTCACGCTAAGGCACCAAACAGTTGTTAATTAAACTGCACCAACAACAAGTACAACAACTACAATGCAGTGAAAGAACTATTAAATGTTTTCAAATGAAAGCAACACAAATTATGCTTAAATGCCAACAACTGTTAACTGTTGACATTTGCTAGAAGAATTCGAATGAAAAAATAACTTAATTGAAACTGATACTAAGATCAGAGTTTTCAACGTCTAAATAAGGTTTTGTTTTCTAAATATTAAATATATATTTTAATGTAAAATGTATAGAAATTACTGTTAAATTTGTAATTACATCTTGGAATTTACTCACGAGTTTTACAAATGATAAAAAGCATTTCAAAATAATCCTAGCATAGTTTAGGGCGCAATCTTAGCAACTGTTTTAAAATGAAGCAAAGTTGATAATGAACAGCTTTTCGAGCTGTGCAATCTTTAACCACACTGATTTTAATCAAATACAGATAAGTGCAGCTGGTTAGCGAAACAGGTCGTACCAGTTGTTTTGTAACATTCCCCAAGAATTCCCTCAGATAATTTATATAAACATTTAAACAGTGGCGCAGTTCCATTGAAAACGACGTTCGTTGTTACGCCTGGTTGGATCCGGCTGATCGGGCAGCAAACAACAAACAGCTTGTTGCAATCAACTCTTCAAGTTAAGCCTGACTTCTAATCGAAATTAAAGCTGAAAATTCAATTGCACATCATCAATATACATGCATATATATAGCTACAAGTACGAGTTCGATTCAACGTACATATATACTTATTATTTGTGCCCAGTCAAAGTCAATTTGGCATTCAGTGGCCAAAACAATTTGCTGCTTGATTTATGGCCCATACAAAGCGGCTCAATGATGGGCCCCCAATGATAATGTCGCCAAAACAAAATTTAAAAAAGAAAAAAAACATACAAAACCGAAAGCAAATTGAAAAAAAAGGGTTGAAAAAATGTATAAATAATTATTAGTTAATTACTATTCAATACGCGTGGACATGGACGTGGCTCAAAGTGGCCTTTTGGCGTCACTAACTGTTGTATGTGTCGATCATTTGTATCTGTATCTGTAACTCTGAGCATTTGTATCTGTATCTGTATCTGAATAGCAGCGACCTTCAGAGCGCACTAAACTCTGCGAAATACACAAGCAAACTCATCTCAATGTGAGTGCGTATGTGTCTATAAGTCTATAAGCTCAAAGTACAATGCTCGAAGTGATCAACTCTTTATCGAGAGAGTGCTAGACGCGCAGATACCCTGTTGGCAGCTCTGATAACAAATTTCAGCTCAGACTTGACTATCAACTCTAATGATTTTGCGGAAGTGTCTGCTCTAATTGGATTTAATAATAATTGATAACTTTCTTTTCAACAACTGATAGACTGTTGAATATCCTGCCTCATTAATTCAGCCACTTTATGGTTACAGGGTATGCTTGAAAACATAAAGATAAACGCGTTAAAAGCATAAACTTATTGCTGGTTTCCGTGACATGGTCAAGTGATGTTTAACCGCAAATAAACACAAACCGTCCGTCCGACACGAAGATATGCGTTTCCAAAGCGTACCTCAAACGTGCCTGTAAACCGAATTGCAATGCACCTTAACGTAACAACAGCTACAGACACAGATACATATATGTATATGTATCTAGATGCGTTATCGTGTGCATCTAGTTTGACGTGATATTAAATAACAGAGCAGAGCAGAGCAGAGACAGGCCTAAAATGCTCGCACAACTCTCGAAACTGCATTTCATTGATTGCATAAAAGTCTCGACTCCAAAGATTTGCTTAACAACATTTGCCAGCGCAACTAGACAAATTGATATATGGACAATTTGACGCATTGACAATTAAAATCTTTTAAAATTAAATTTTTTTCGTAGATTTTTTCTATTGTTTCGTGAGGCGCCTGCAAATGGTTGTCGAATGAATTAAATTTTGAATGTTTTAAATGTATTTTTATTGTGCCTTTTGGCTGCAATTGTCAATAATAAAGCAGTTAACAAGCAAACAGGCAAACAGGCAACACGCTTCATCGAAATTATGGCCCAACAATAGCCCTGGCCTCGGTCAAGGCGTTTGCCAAAATTATAAATATACATTTTTCAGTATCTAAAAAACGTATATGAAAACTGTTCGCATGTCTTAGCCTGGCCATTAAAAAACAAAACGTTCAAACGTTTTGGCATAAATTTTAAATTGCTTGACTCTGGGGACTTTGTGACGGAATCAAGAGTCGTTGTTGTAGTTGTAGTTAAAGTTAAAGTTGGAGTTAAAGTCAAAGTCGGAGGTTAAGCGAGTTTACATTAGTATCTAGTAACTCAATCGGTGCCCTTTGGTTGGCTTATTGTCAACATTAATAGCAACAATAAGCAACAACAATAGCAATTAGTAATTGCCTTTAGACTGAGTAATTATTTAAAAGCCTAAAAAGCAAAGCAAAAATCAGAAAAACAAAAACAAAGCAAAATTTATGGAATAACTCTTGACAAAAGGTAAAAGTTCCAACGTGTGTGCTGACTTGGCAAGGTTCTTAAAATCGACAATAACAATAAATAGCATAACAAAAGATTGTATATCACTTTTGTCTAAATTACGAGTCACACATCACACACACACAAAAGCCCAAAGAGAGTGTTGTCAGAAAGCGTCGCGAAAAATTGTCTCTGATAAATCAAGTAAAGACAAAAGCAACAACAACAACAACAATTCAAGAAATAAACACAACAACTTCAAAGACAACACAAGGTTAACACGCCCAGAAACGTGTCTTGGGGTATTTTGGGGGCTCTGGCGCTTCTCTCTTAACAAGTTTCAACTTGTCGCAGCGATTGCTACACTTTTGCTTTTGCTAATAACAATAAAATGCTCATAATTTGCATTATCATCATCATCACAAACTTCATTATTTTTATTAACTACAGTCTAGAGTTCTGCAACTTTGCCCGGCAATCAACTGGCAAGACGAGAGATCATAATTTCATACTCATATTATATGACAAAACATTCCACGCATTACTTTCGCACTAAAAATGTCCAGTTTATGATTGTCAGGGATACAGAAAAACGAGTCTTTTTTTATTGATATTGTTTTGTTACATTTTATACAATTTTAGTTGAAAACCCGAAGGCGTTTTACACGTTGACAACATGAACGGACCTAAACACAAACTCTGCACAAAATTATCCAGCACATATCTGCGAAAATGGTGTAAGTAGAGCCTTAGCATCTAAAATTAAGAGAATTAAGTAAACAAAAGATCAATTCGTGTGCTGCAGCCAACTTAATAAGTGGCTTTATTTACGGTAAGTTAGCTGCAGCCAACTTAATAAGGGCATTTAGTTATTTGGCATTGCCAGAAAGTTAAAGACTCCTATTCTCTTTAGTTGAATTCAGGGAAGTTGCCACATCATATAGATTCCACAATCTATTCATTAATTATACAATAATGACTTTTTTTTATATAAGAATCCAGAAGATTTCCGTATTGTATTGAATAGGAATTGAATTATTTTAAAGCCATTGGCTAGTCAGAAACTATTAGCTGTTATTTTCTATGACTGGTTATACTGGTATTTCAATTTGGAATTCTAATTGATTCCGCGCTTGGTATTACACACATATTATATGCTAAAAGCCAAGCTTCGGTCTGACATTGCGTTGTTTTATCAAGGTCTTTACACAAAACTCCAGATACTTATTCAGTTAGCGAGGCACATCGTTGTTTACCTGCCTCTAGAGCTATTATTTTCACACATTCCCGGATGATTCACACACTAGAGGCTTATTGCGTTCTTAAGTTTCATAAATTGACGAATGTAATTCAATTTATATTTAAAGATCAATTGATGCCTAGAGTTTCAAGAGCAGGAATGATTATAATGATTGGAACTTGAAACTGGGTTATCATGAGCTTTAAAATTATTGCTGTCATTTAATGAAATTGTTATGAAGCTAACTTTCAGGTTGAATCTAATTAAAGCAATTCTTTAATTTATGCATTTATTCAATCATATGATTAATTGCTAATTGCAGGCTGTTTTCAATGCAATTACTGTATAAATAGAATTAATTATCATAGAGAGAGCACAGCTTCTAAAGGTTGAAAGATCAAATTATTGAGTTTTATGTAAGAAAGCAACTTGAGACAAAAGCTAACGCTTTGGCTACAACCTATTCTAACACCTCTGGCCCTCAGACTTTCAAACTGAACCCAATTAGTTTCGATTCTATGGCCCATTAACCGAGTTCAGTCAAACAGAAAACGTGCTGTGGGTGCATGATTAGCTTTGGTTTTTCCGGGCGGCTCTATGACTCAATGGAGTGTAGTCATGCTGAATCTATCGATCCTATGTGTAATCGATATATCTAGCCAACGAAAGATCTTGGAATGAATAGATATTGCAAATGGTAGAACTAGAAAGTGTTTACTAACCAATTACTCTAGGAATTGATCTAATGAAAGTTTGATCTGGTAAACAATAAATCTATAGAACTAGCAATGATAAACAATCGATCTATCTAGTATTTAATCGATCTACATAATAATAGAGGTAGAAATCTAAAAAGCGATTGATATAATTATTGTGGCGATCGGTCTAGTAAACGCTTTCCATGTTAACGTATTAAACCAGTTATCTGTCGAGCTAGTAATCTATGGATGTAATAATCGATAGATTTATCATATGATCGATATGGAGAACAATCGATAGATCAATAGATAGAAAATAGCAATAGACAGGCGATTTTTATATTTGTAAATATTGAACAGTAGCGATCAGTCTGACAAACTATGTACCGATTAATCGATAAGAGCATTTATCGAGTAATAGTTATCGATCAGCTATTTTCTTAACGTATTTCATTTAAAATTGACTTGCGCATTCGCAGGGATCACAATCGCAATTGGTGCTATTCTGATAATTGGCGGCGTTCTGGTGGCCTGCCAATTCACGGCGCTTGTCAATGTGGTCGTTGATAAGATGATAGCGCTGCGTGTGGGAACCAAGACATTTGGATGGTGGGCCAAGCCTCCGGTGGAGCCTCGCATCAGTTTGTATGTGTACAATGTGACAAACGCCGACGATTTCCTCAGCAATGGATCCAAGGCCATTGTTGATGAGGTTGGACCCTATGTTTACAGGTAAGTGTTCCCTCCCGCCCTCCCTTCCACCTTCATCTACTAACTGAAAGTAAATGCTGCAATTTTGCATATAGCGAGACATGGGAAAAGGTGAACATTGTGGAGAATGACAATGGAACGCTGAGCTATAATCTGCGCAAGATTTACAAGTTCCGCGAAGATCTGTCCGTTGGACCCGAAGACGATGTGGTTATTGTGCCCAACATTCCCATGCTGAGTGCCACCTCACAGAGTAAACATGCAGCCAGGTGAGATTCCAATGCCAAATTCCCTTTTGAATTGAAATTGAAATTGAACCTGAACTCGAACTTGAACTTGGATTCTTTCAGATTCCTCCGCTTGGCCATGGCCAGTATCATGGATATATTGAAGATCAAGCCATTTGTGCAAGTCTCAGTGGGCCAATTGCTGTGGGGCTATGAGGATCCCCTGCTGAAGCTGGCCAAGGATGTGGTGCCCAAGGAACAGAAGTTGCCCTACGAGGAGTTCGGTCTGCTCTATGGCAAAAATGGCACCTCATCGGATCGTGTGACAATCTTCACGGGCGTCGATGATATCAATCGTTATGGCATCATTGATAGGTTCAATGGCAAGACACATTTGCCCCACTGGACCACGGACAACTGCAATCGCCTGGACGGCACCGATGGCTCCATCTTCCCGCCCCACATCGAGAAGAGTCGCATCCTGGAGGTCTACGACAAGGATCTGTGCCGTCTGCTGCCCTTGGTGTTCGAGAAGGAGGTGATGACCTCTAACGAAGTGCCCGGCTATCGTTTCACCCCACCCGAGTGGGTATTCGCCGATGTCGACAGCCATCCCGACAACATGTGCTACTGTCCAGCCGGCAAGCCATCCTGCTCCCCCAACGGACTCTTCAATGTGTCGCTCTGTCAATACGGTAAGCTATAAATAAAAGAGATCTCTTTTATTTACTTATTTAAATAATAAATTAATAATAAATTAAATTAATATCAACTTTAAGTTGTAGACTGAAGAATAGAACAAGTGGAAAAGGGTATAGTCGAATTCCCGACTATAGGATAACCGTAACCTATTCAAAAAAAAAGTATTAAAAAAATTGTATTGCATACTTTTGGGCACTTACATTGCTTCAAACTTAAATCAGCCATTACCACCGCTCTATTTGTCCGATCTCGTTGAGATTTAGTAGGATAATAGCTAATAATAAGTAGTAGTTAACGTTAATCACCAAAAAAATTTAAAAAAAAAATGTAGCTGAAATTTAAAATTTGTCAGTATTTCCTAATCTTCTAATTGACTTCTTTTAGATTCACCCATTATGCTGAGCTTCCCACATTTCTATCTGGCCGATGATAGTTTGAGGACTCAAGTCGAGGGCATTTCACCACCCATCAAGGAGGATCATCAGTTCTTCTTCGATGTACAGCCCGTAAGTGTATGATATACTAAATCCAAATCCAAATTCTAATATTCTGTTCTGTTTAGAAAATGGGCACCACATTGAGTGTGCGGGCTCGCATTCAGATCAATCTGGCGGTCAGTCAGGTGTTTGACATCAAGCAGGTGGCCAACTTCCCGGACATCATCTTTCCCATCCTGTGGTTCGAGGAGGGCATCGATAATCTGCCCGACGAAGTCACGAATCTGATGCGATTCGCTGAAACGATTCCGCCCAAAATCCGTGTCGGTCTCATTGTGGGACTCTGTGCTCTGGGCGTGGCATTGTTGGTCCTGTCCACCTTCTGTTTGATCCGCAACTCGCACAGGCAGAGCACACTGCATCTGGAGGGCTCCAATTATCTGGCCACCGCTCAGGTGGACATGAACAAGAAACAGAACAAGGACAACACTCCCAGCAATCCAAGATATTGAGATCTGAGATCGACGATCTGCGATCTGCGGTTCTCCTTGGTTTTTTCTCGCTTAGGGCCCTTGGGCATTTTTAGTTTTTAAAATACAAAATTTTAGCTAGTTACGCAAAACGCGGATGCAACTGCGGATGTGGATAAGCGGATGCGGATGCGGTTGCGAATGTGTTGTAATCTAGAACAAAATGGAGCTGGGAAGACTTACATGTATACGTGTATGTACTTATTGTATATTGTATATGTTTGGTAGAACCTCGTTATTAAGTACTTAACTTTAATCATTATCGAACTTTCAAAGTGCATTAGCTGATAGTCTGTCCAACGGTCGTGATCAATATAAGTCTCAAAAAAAAAACCTTGGCCAAAATCTAAACAAACACAAAAACGAGAAAAGATTAAGAAAAGGAAGCAAACAAACACAAATTGTGCGATATTCCAAATAAGTCACAAAAGTTCTGCTTGATTAGACCTAAACAAATGGATTATTTACGAATATGAATATGGACTGGCGAACTTCCCGAACTAAAATCTATCCAACAATAATATAATATAATATCTGAAATATAATAAGAATATATATATATATATATGTAAAACTAATGTATATCGTATCTATATCTGTACAATGTATATGACTCTAATGTGTACAATAAATTACGCTATTATTTTAATTAGGCACATAAAAACCCCAAACGCATTCCTCTTCAATCAATTTTACTCGCCCGAGACCATCAATGGAACTTTTAATGATATAATCGCTGGATATACCATATAATAAATGTATCTAAGCGATAAGTTGCCTTTGTCACAACATTTTGGTAGCAATAAATGAAATCCAAATTATAAAAAAAAGTCAAAATAAATTTAAGTACCTTTCATTATTGAAAAACCATAAATAAATTATTAATTGGTGTATCTGCTTTGCCTTTGAACGGGGCTTAGATAAAAGTCGATATCTTGAGGCACAAAATTGTTTGAATGAAATGAATTATATTTGAATACAGAATGAATAGATGCCAAACCATGATCAAATTGACATTCCGCTTGGAATTCGTTTCAGCTTTTCCAAAACTATGAAATTTTGAAGCTCAAATTTAGAATATTTGCCATGATCATTACTTTTAAGAGACACAAAAGTTATAGAAGAAGTTGCTTCTAATATACCCATAAGACTAAAAGAGTATCTACGATTCCAGCCATTTTTTTCCAGATCATTCGAATTGTTATTGGCAGCTAATTAAATTAGCTGACACTGCAGATCGTTAAGCTCTTCTTACACGCAGTTACAATTAAATATAATCGTTCATTAAACTCAGAATGTGTAATGAATTGGTTATTTTTCAATTCTAGAATTGACAACGTCAAATATTGTCTTTTAATTATCGAATGACGATTCAGTTATTCTGTGATATGAAACAGGTAAGATATTTATTAAGACTATACACTTTTTAGAGTGAGAAATGCTAAGCCATTATACCTCTTTAGTTTTTCAAAATAAATGATTGACTGCAGAAATTTTATTTGTTTTTAACTACAGATATAAATTTGATGCAGTCTTAATTTAAATTAAATACCTGACGACTATAGAAGGTGAATATACCAAGACTGTATCGATTATATAGAGTATTCGATTGGTATTTGAAATCAATGCCAGACCGGATCTGCATTAGCCGTTATGGCATTATAATTGCAACTCACAGTGATCGGCCAGACAGACAACTTGCCCCGCTAAAACAAATAGCTGATAGTTCGACTGTCTGTCACTGATAAGACGACTTCAAAATTGGAAATTGCACAATCTGCAGTGATAAGACAACTTCCAATTGGGAATAACACAATCTCATTTCATTTATTCCCATGCAATGATCCGATAATGCCAAACTAACTATAAATATTTAAATAGCTACAAATTAACTAAGTAAGTGCATTCGATTAACGTTGTTAATAACAATCTCGAATGCCAATGACCATGTCCAGGTGCATTTGTCGACTGCAGAGTCATCAAATTAATCTTGAGACATTAATTATAATTACGATTTGCGTAAATTCTATGCTCTGGGTCAGAGTTGTGGCTTTATCGCTATCGCTAACATTGCGCAGCCGACAGACGGAGCGTGAGTGCCCTCTGTGTGCTGATAGCCTTTCTGCTATTTTGATACCCTGTAAAACCTGGGACTGTCAAGTCGAATGCATTCCCTTGAGCTGTCAACTCGAGGGTTAGAAAAATTGGAAAGAAAATTCTGGTGGATGGAAATATAATTGAGATTGCCTAGATTTTTAAAAAAGGAGTATGCCCAGAAATAAACTTGGTATTAGTTGTATTTATGAATAAATCTATTTATTATTTACTCAAGTATCTATCCAAGAAATTTCAGAATAATTGCACTACAATCAAATGAGTTACTTAAGGTAATTATAGGAAAATCAAAAACTATATATAAAAAAGATTCTTTGATAAATTGAATCAATCTTATCATACAAATTTTGTGATAATGGATCAAAAATTAAATAACTAATTGAATAAATAAGTAAATTCTCATGGATAAAACTATAATTAAAATTTCCTAAAAATGTATACTTTTTAGTTTAGAGTAAGTCAAGAAATAAAATTGGTATAAGCTATATTTATGAATAAATCTATTAATTACTTATCCAAGTATCTATCCAAGAAATTTCAGAATGATTGCACATGAAACAACTGAGTTACTTGAGGTAATTAAAGAAAAATCAAGACTTAGATAACTAAAAAAACATTGATAAATTGGATCAATCTTATTATCTAAAAAACTTTGTGCCATAATAATGGAGCATAAATAGACAGAGTAAGTGAGCAAGTGATAAGAGTTTTTTACAGGGTATTTGGTTAGCACATTGATCACTTAAACTTTGCTGAACTTTTATTCTATTCATATTTGTTTGTTTCGTTTTTGAACAGAACCAAGAGGAAGGGACCTCGAGATAAGTCAATGTAAGACAGAATTTGTTTTTTTTTTTTTGAATAATATGAATATTCTAAAGCTGAAGATTAGTTTAATGAAATCAAACGGATCGCGTGATCTCAGCAACGCGGACGCATCAGTTATAATTCTCTGATTCTCTGAAATTTGAATTGTCACTCTGGAATTGTCGGGTGTCTTGAGTCGGAGTGATCTGGGATTATGGCCAAGTTTTGTTTCTGGTTGAAGATCGTGTCGCTATCGCTATTCTGTGCATTGAACATCTACTTGTTTGTGATCTCCTTCGGGATTAACTATAAATATGAGTTGGCCAAGGTGCATGTGCAATTCAGTGAATCGATGCCGACAATGGACAGTTGGATTAACTCACCATTTGGCAAGTTGAAGAGTTATCTATTCAATGTCACCAATGCGGAGGAGTTTCTCAGTGGACGCGACAAGAAGGTGCGACTGGAGCAGATCGGTCCCATTGTCTACAATATTGTTGGGTACAACGATATATTGAATCGCACCGAGGACAGTGTCACCTTTCGCAAGCATCGCTATCGCCATGTCGAGTTCCTGCCGGACGAGAGCGTCTCCCCGGACATTCTCAACAAGACAATTGTCCAATTCAATAGCGTCCTCATTGGCGCCTCCGCCAAGTTTGCCCAGATGAGCACGAATATGTTTGGCAGGATGGGTTTCAATGCGGTCACTCTCGGGGAACAATTGTTTATGCCGGGCAGCGTCTATTATTTCCTCTGGGAATTTACGCGTCCCGGTCTGGAAATGTTCGGCAAGCTGCTGCCGTTGGCCACCAATTGTGGCACACTGTACAATGTAAGCATTGAATGGATGACTCCTCATATATCAGATCATTCAACATTTCATCAATTCAACAGGCACTCAAGGAGAAGGACGAGGTCTTCACTATCAACATTGGCACAAAACATGGCGTGGAGAATTTCTTTCGCATTCAATCCTACAATGAAAAGCTGCAGATTCAGGAGCAGCTGAAGCATCGAAGCGGCCCCATCGATGACAGTTGTCCCATCAATGTGAAAGACACCTTGGACAACTCTCTCTTTCCGCCCTTTATCACGAAGGACACGCCCCTCAACATTATGGCCAGCGAATCGTGTCGCGTCCTCCCACTTCACTATCAACGGGAAGATGAACACGAGGGACTCAAGGGCTATCGCTATGTCCTCCTGAGGCCCAATGAGAAGGCTCCAGACTGTCTGGCCACGACCAATGGGGTCGAGTTGCCATTGGGCATGTTCGACGTGGGCAAGTGTGTGATAAGTACGTGTTCTTCACTTGGGAATCCGACTACAAGTGGTTGCTGTTAGACCCTGTACTTCTAAACTAAAAAGGGTTTGTTGGGTTTGTCAGAACAGAACTTAAAAAGTCAATATTTAATTCGTCTGTTTATCTAGATAGCCTAGAGAATCAATTTTGGGATGTAGCTTCTTTTATTTCGAAACAGTTCATGTTTGACTTGGACACATTATTGAAATCGTATTCCCGATGTATTCTAAAAACTGCATCACGATTGGCAGAAAAAACCCGTCAGTAATTCAAAGAAACAACTTTTACCAAAGAAAAAAGTAAGAAAACTGTGACATTGTTAATATGCAGCTATTTTCAGAACAAGTACAGGGTCTCTCACAGCCGTGTTAACTCGACTGTTGCCTTTTCTGAGTACAAATTGTTATCGTTCTTACAACTGTTTCTCTTTGACTTTTCAGATGATGCACCTGCTGCTTTTTCGGCGCCACATTTCTACGGCAGCAGCTACAATTGGAGTGAGCATTTCGAGGGCCTCAATCCGAATGCGGAGGAGCATGAGGCTTTCATCCTGTTGGAGCCCACGTCGGGCATACCCATCTATGAGAAGTATCGCTTTCAGTCGGTTACAGTCATGCCCAACATGAACGGATTCAATCGCAATCTTATGAAGCTGAGTCACATGATGGTGCCCACTTTTTGGTATGAGTTCGTAAGTATCCATCAGGTGATGCTCCTGATCCCCACAAGCTTAACTCTTTTATTATTTTTTGGAATAGGAAATGGGTCAACTGCCGCTCTATGTGCGCATCCTGATGCGCTTGTATTCGAGTCCCTACTTCCAGACCACGCTGATGGCCTTGGAGCTGCTCTGCGCCCTCGGTAGTCTGTACGGCTTGATACGAATGCTGAGGAAACTCTGCAAGAAGATCTGCGCCACGCCCGTTGTCCAGCTGGAGACGATACTGAATGCACATCCACATCCCCAACTGACTACCAATCCAGCGCCTGAGCAGGATTCACTCAAGCCGAAGACTGATTTGAATACACATCTATATCCCAATCCTATATCCCAGCCTGAGCTGGAGACGGATTTGAAGCCACATTTACAGCCAGAAATGTCAGAAAAACATCCAAATTCGCAGCTTGATGCATCCAAGGATGCCAAATTCTGTTGTGTATCTCATAGATACATTTAGTTGTAGATACTTGTGTAAATTTTATTGATAAATACTTAGTTATAGTTGTAGTGAGAGTGAGAGATCAGCTGATCAGATGATTTGAGATCAGCTTATCAGCTTCTAATAATACATAGAAACACGTATACGTAACGTATAATGTCTCTCATTTCACCTTATCTGTCAGCTCGTCAATCTATAATTCCTAATCTGTTATCAAAAATACCCCAGGCCAAATCTCAGACCTTATTGCCTCGTTGCGATTTTTTGCTTGAGGTCGCGGCTTTTTGTTTGATTCATAGGCATTTGGTCATCAATTGTGTGCACACACACACACACACACATCTATTATCTGTAAGCCCGTACACACACAGATACACACCCATACACACACAGACAGAGAGACAGACAGACAGACAGGCACTTGGCAATGAAAACCTGTGCACACGTACTCGTGCCTCACTAAAGATCTGTCCCCAGATTTATTTAAGTTTAATGAATCGGCTTTTTTTTAACTTTTTTTTATTGTTATGTTTTTTTCTCGTTTCTTCTCTTTTAGTTTGTTTATTTTTCAGTTTCGCTTTTGTTGTTTTTGCTGTCGTTGTTGTTGTTGTGGTTTTGCTGCGTCTTCCTGAACCTGAACTTTTGCACATGTTGCCTTGCTTCAAGGCAAACCACCCTTTGATGCCCTTGCTTTCAGCTCCAACTCGCCTTTCCTCCCCCTTTAGCCACAGGTCTCCTCTCTATCTCTCCATTCTCCCACCACTGACTGTCTCCATCTTCCTTTTTGGCTGTGCCTTTAACGCTCAGTTTTTGTCTTGCTTTTCACATCTCTATCTCTCGGTCTCACTATTTTTTCCACTATTTCTTCCTCTTTCCTCTGCGCCTCCCTCTTCGCTTCACCTTCCTGCCTCTCTCTTCCTCTCTCTTTTAGATCATGTCGTTAGGGTTTCCATTGTACTTTCCCATTTTTTACATAAGCTGCCACTGAAATACTTAACTGTTAATTGGGTAACGGTAAACTTATAGCATGAAGTTGGCTGTTGCTTAAAATTCCCCATAGCATGAAGTTGGCTGTTGCTTAAAATTCCCCACAACGTATTAAAAAATGTGGCGAATTTAGACAATTCTTTTTTAAGAATAGCAATTTTGAGGAAAGAAGTAAGTAAAAAACTGGGAAACTTATTTTGAATAAAAAAAAATGACAAAAACTGGGTAAACCCAAAATTAAAGATATTTTATTTTATTTTTTATTTTTTGTTTAAAAACGAACGATTTTAAAAAAAAGTCTTTCCATTCGCGCCAGGTACGCTGCTCCAGGCAAAATATTGTAATACGCGTGGATCACAATAAAAATAACAAAGATTGTTTGGGATGATATGATAAATCAGCGAGTTTTGCATAATTATCACACCAATTAGCATAAAAGTTATATCATTGTTTCCCAAAATGATTAATTGCCTGTCATTAGGCCCCGCCGAGTAGGAAAGCAACTAGTGCTTTTTTTTATTTCTTGTCTCTTTTAATTATTAAGTAGAACTGACCCATTGAACTGCAGTTTAAGTAGACAAACGAATATGCGTCATTGCCATTAGAGTGCGAATAAATATGGACATTTTATGGATAATAATTTGTCGAGCCAAAAAAAAGCAAAGCGGCAGCAGTAGCGGCAATTATCAGCTCTGATTTGTGAGGACAGTGAATACGAATTCGAGATCTATGAATAACTCGATCAACTAGGGGGTAAATCCCCAAGTTGGAAGTCTGCACAGACAAAAACCGAGACCAGTTAAGAGCTTTCGAAATCTGGTTGTGTCTAGAGTTTCGATGGAGAGCAAAGCAGATACTCGATAAAGATGGCGAGATAATGGGAATGGGAATTAAAAGTGGGAAATGCATAAAACCGATTACAACATACAAAACCAAAAAAAAAAGAGAGCATTACAGCCGGTTCGCTCTCTCGCTCTGCTCTTATACCCTGTTCTGAGGGTATAATAAGTTTGTGATCAGCAATTGTCGATCGGATCTCAGAAATGGTAACCGCTAAAAGCACCAAATTTGGTGTGCATACTTCTTAAATAAAAACAAATTTCAAAAGACATTTTAGAGCTATGGCTAAGGTAAGTCCGAAAATACCCAGAAAATCTCATCACGATCAGATAGTAAAAAAATCAAAAGAAATTCAGGAAACAATTATGTTATGGGTACAGTTGTGTATGATATTAATCAATAATAAATGCGATGATCAATTAGATATACGGTTGAGAGTTTTCAGAGAAATCGGTGACGAACAAAAATACTGAGTTAAAATATCGACATTATAATCGTTGGTTAGCGCAATCTGTGGTTAGTGATGCCAAATCACCACCTAGGCGCAGGGTATATATCGCAGTCGAGCAGTCTCGACTAAAGCTTTTCTGCTTGTTTTATGTAAATTTCGAGGTAAATACGTCAACGTTTTTCCTACGAATTTTGGCATACGACGGCCCCGGCGACGAGAGGTGCAAAGCCCACTAACAACCTAAGCAAACAGCTGTGTCAAGGGGGCCAGGTGGGCAGAGTGTGAGGGTAAGGGTGAACGAGTCCAAGCGACAAACAATGCTCGTAAAGTAAGACAAATCCAGAAAACAACAACAACAGCAACATCAGCAAGCAACACAAGCAGCCATACCGAGACACCTCAGACACGAGCGATTGCGCCGAAATTTCAGGTGAAAACTAAAATCCGGTTCATTTGGTAGCTTTTTTTTTTGTTTTTGTAATCGGTAGTGGGGTACACTGCACCGCGGAGAGACCTTTGACTCGGGCTGCCCAGGCCCGACGAACGACATAAGTGACAAGTTGACAAGTGGCCAAACCGAATGCGAAAGCTTCGCACGCGTCGAAGTACGAGTCGCCAAAGCTCCTTAGTATAAAAGTCGGCTAAACAGGCTAACAGCTCGCAATCAAAGCTGTGCTGTCGAACGCATCACATAAAAACACAATACAACTTAATACAACAACAAGAGCAACAACAAGTGAGTAAAGAAACCACAAGAATACAAGAGAGAGAGAGAGAGAGACACACAAGAAGAGTCGTCGAGCATGCGCACATTTAGCTTGCAGTGCATAATTGATATCGATATACAATATTGCGTAAACGATTGCCAACACTTGCATGTGTGTGTGTGTGTGTGTCCGTTCGTTCGTTTACTTAACGGTTAAGCAGAGCAACAACAACAACAAGTTTAAGACTTGACTTTTGGCTTACATAAATAACAGTCAATTGCAATTTTAATTTCAATTTCCATTTAAATAAATACAAATAAAAGACAGCTTAAATCAGGTTAAGCTAACTGACGTGGTCAAAACGTAGCGAAATTGTGAAATCGTTTGTTATTAAAAGTAAAAGACATAAAAACAACATTAATTAGTATGCATATGCCATATATGTTTAAGAGTCATAAATAATGCATGAAATGTGCTTAGCCCAGAAATGAGACGGCGGCCAACAAGCGACGACCGAGAATCTAACCAATGTCACATCATAATTATAATAATAATAAAAATAAAAAGCCCGTTGTCAAGTCAGACTTAATGACGCCAAAGCTAAAGAGATTTGGTTTAGAGATCAGACAAGATAGCACAAAAGACCTATAATTGCAGCAGCTTAATAAGCACACACACACACACACATACTTGGAGACGTCGCGTTGTCAGTCAGGAGCAGGGGCCCAATTTAGCTATTTTCCCGCCATGTCATGCAAATGCCAAACGCGGGAGAAATAGTTCAATAGCGGTTGGCGGGAAAAAAAGCTATATTGAGAGTTGAAATTGCATTTTTATTGCTAAAACAACGTGCCTGCAAAGTACCTTAAATTAATAATTTCTTGATTAATAAAAAAAATTCCTTAAATCTTAAATAGATTTATATAATCGCATTGTTCTAAAATTGTCTAGCTTTTTTTAAAAATGCAGATCGAGCTTTTTCTGGCACTGAAGAGCTGGCAACACTAGCCAGGAGTGAGAAATTTGTTTGCATTTTGGCAAAGTCATAAAATGTTTTAACAAGATTTCTTATTTGTTTAACAATTACTCACATTTAGCGATTTATTTATTTTTATTTCAATTTGTTGACGTTTGTTTACTTACAGCTGGTCGAAAATGAAAGCTTCGTTGGCCATATTGATAGTGTGTGTGTTTGCCGGCTTGGCAGCTGCCGGTACCCCGAATAAATACACCGACAAGTTTGACAACGTCAATTTGGACGATGTCCTGGGCAATCGTCGCATCCTGGGCAACTATCTCAAGTGTCTGATGGAGACGGGACCCTGCACGCCAGAGGGACGCGAACTGAAGCGTCTGTTGCCCGATGCCCTCGAGTCCGAGTGCTCCAAGTGCACGGATGTGCAGCGTCGCAATTCCAACAAGGTGATCAACTATCTGCGCGCCAATAATGCCCAGGACTGGGAGAAGCTGCTCAACAAATACGACTCGAAGGGCATTTACAGGGCCAAGTACGGAAAGAAGAATTAAACTTAGGAGAGCAACCGCAACCAATATTAACTAATAACAAAAAAAACATCCTAAATGTACTCGTTATTTAAATTTACACTACAAAATAAACAATTGCATTTTGTCTGTCTCATAACCTACACATACACAATTTGAACGCAAGTTTTATTCCAAAATGTTTAATGGATTACAGCTAAATGAATGGGATAAAACCATTCTTTGTTATTTGGACTCGTTGATCAGATCAATGGCCCTAAAGTGGTTGGCCACATTGATGGTCCAGTCCGATTGTTGTCCCGCGGTGAATTCCTTTTTGAATCGATAGTTGCATATGAACACCTTATCCTGATATTCGGGCATGGTGCTAAAAACGGAAAATCATTTAGACTTGAAAGGAATCAATCCACTTCTATGCTTACCCCATATTCCAGGGTATCTCCTCGCCACGCTCACGCATCTCGGACAATCCTCGCATTACATGAAAGACCATTGTGATTTCCACCCAACGCTTTTGCAGCTTATCATTGGCATCGTCGAATATAATGCCAATTTGATAGGGAAACGATAGATAGATATCGCTCTCATTGATCTCCAATTGCTTCCTTTGGGTCATCGACAGCTTCGACACGACCGGCTTCAGCTCGGCAATGGCATCGGCGCTAACAAGATCCTGCAGTTGGCTCAGATCACCGCCCGTCAATTTAGAAGATACCACCTGACCAGATACAGATACAGATACAATTGGATTCACAATAGATTTAAGCCACTTCTCACCTGCAGCGCCTGCTTGGCGCCAAATATGAAATCTTTGATTTGAAATTCGCTATCAAAATAGGGACGTATGATAAACTGTACGGTTATCCAATTTTTGATTGTGTTTAATGCCGATGGCCAAATAATCTCCGGAAAGTCCATAAGTCGGGGCAATTCATTTCTGTTGTTGTTGTTGTTGCTCGCCTGCTTCTTCTGGTTCTGTTCGGGAGCATGTGGCAATGTTGCATAGCATCGCATTTTTGGTATTGTTGCCATGGTTAGGCAGCGCCTTAAAGTGTGTTGCATTTTAACTGAATTTTTAATAACAAATTCTTTTTATTTTGGTTAGCTTTCTTCTTTTATATAAATCAGCTGTTTGGCCACTGCTATCGATAACATTTTCAACTTAACCCACGGCGTTTTGGCGTTTTTGCGCCAAAACTGGCTCTTTTTTTTCATCAGTTCAGAATTAGCTATTTGTATAGTTACATACATATATAGGTACATACATATTTATTTTTATTTATAATCATTAGATTATGTGTTATTGCTTTAAGTCCACATGTCCACATCTCCATAACTCGCAATAATGGAAGCAATGCAAAAAAAAACAAAACAAACAACACACATGAGCAGCGCCGCTCTCTCTCTCTCTCTCTCTCTCTCATTGTCTCTCTCATTTAGCGGCGCCATCTGGCGGCATTTTTGCGAACTACTTTTGAAAGAAGTCCAGCTGTAAAACAAAGCAGTGCACACAGCTGATTTACCGGCGCCTGGCATTTTTTAGTGCATTTTGATGAGACATCTGAATTATTTTAGAATGGCATTAAAATATATTGGTAAAAAAACAAGTAAAAATGAATATAATATGCAAATCTACACTATAATAAGTTCACAGACATTGGCGCCAATCTAACGGATCCTATGTTTCGCGGCCGCTATGGCGGATCAAGGAAACATCCAGATGACTTCAACACTGTTTTGGAACGCGCGTGGCAGAATGGAATGCAGAAGATAATTGTGACATCGGGTTGCGTGAGCGACGTGAACGAAGCATTGGAACTGGTGGCAAAGGATGGCAAGTGGCAAATCAAAAACATTAGCAAGGTCAATTGCTAATAAGTTCCATTGCAGATCGCCTTTACACGACAGTGGGTGTTCATCCCACGCGCTGTAAGGAGTTTCTACCAGATCCGGAGCGCTACTACAATGAATTGCACTCCAAAATCAAGGCGAATCCACAGAAAGTAGTCGCTGTGGGAGAATGTGGCCTGGACTATGATCGCCTGCACTTTTGTCCAAAGGAAGCCCAGCTGCCATACTTTGAGAAACAGCTCAGTTTGGCAGAAGAATTTCAATTGCCCCTCTTCTTGCACTCGCGGAATGCCCACGAGGATTTCATGGCAATATTGGAACGGAATCGGGATAAATTGAAGGCCTGTGGCGGTGGAGTGGTGCACAGTTTCACTGGCACACTGGAGGAGGCGAAGAGCCTCCTGGCCTTCGGTGGTCTGTATATAGGCATCAATGGTTGCTCCCTTAAAACGGATGAGAATGTTGAAGTGGTGCGACAGCTGCCCAATGATCGCATTATGCTGGAAACTGATTGCCCCTGGTGTGGCATCCGTCCCTCGCATGCAAGTCACAAGCATGTTACCACTAAGTTTCCAACCGTCAAAAAGAAAGAGAAATGGACTGCCGAGACGTTGATCGACGGCCGCTGCGAACCATGTCAGATTGGGTGAGATTATCTGCCAGCTATCATTTTATAATTACTTCAACAAAGTTTAATTGTAGCCAAGTCTTGGAGGTGATTGCCAGTATTAAGCAGCAGCCCAAGGAGGAGCTGGCAGAGCAGTACTATCAAAACACATTGGATTTGTTCTTCAGCAAGACGAAATAAAAGATATATGGGAATTACATTTAATGCTTTTACATTTATTATATGTATTATTGTTTGTCATGCCCTAAATGCAAATGAATTCAAAAATACGCATTACAACTGGATGTTTGTATATCATTAGTTTTGCTTTTGGTTTTTTTGTTTTTGTTTTAGCAATAAAAACACAGAAACACATTAAGATTAACATTTAGATTTGTAAATAATTGTTTCTGTTAATTAACTTTTTGTTGTTGAGTATCGTATGCATGTATAGAGATGATCGCCAAAAAATATATGTATGTTTTTTATGTGGATGTAAGTACGCCCCAATTGTATATATAATATAATATATCTATATATATTTTTAGGTATTGTTTATGCATTTAAGACTAGTGGGGTTTGTAGCTTAGTTATTGCCATTTTGATTACGAAACGACGCTTTGCAATGGATCAATGGATGCCAATTTCAATGTTAAGTTTAATTATTATTGATTACAATTGAAGCCTTAAAAAGCGTATATACAAAATATTTTGTAAATATTTAAAAAGTCTGTTAACTAGCCATAGAACGTTTTATGGGTATAATATCAAATGTTAGAAATATGTATGTAAATGCTATTAACAAGTTGCTCGCTTGTTATTTCAAGTTAATATAAATATATTTTTGCCGTTTGAATGCAATATTAAAAATTAAAACATCTATAAAAAGGTTTGTTAAAACGTTCGTTATAGTTCTATGTATTTAATGTTTTCAAACTGATATGAAGGAAACTGATATATGTGTATAATAAGATGAGAATCTGCTCTCTATATATGTACTATATGTAGTCTACTCAGTTTGCATTTTAAATGACATTTTTTAATATTTTGGTAGCACAATTAAAAGATTCAGTCAAATAGAAATATTGATAGCTTAATGCTTGTTTGATATGAACTTGTTCTACGTTTAAGCACTGAATCCGAATCCGACTTTGACTCCGAATCCTTGGCAGAGTTTGCAGTTCAAGATACAAGATACGAGTAAAGGTTAGAATCAGTTACAGTGGGATTTTTAAGTTCATATTAACTATTTATTAATGCGTGTCCTAAAGATATAGTCTATAGCATCTATAGCTATTAATTGTAGTATATATATTTGTAAATGGTTTTGTAAATATGCTCAGTCGCTTTCAATTGACTTGCAGTTGCTGTTGGAGTTTCTATAAATAAGCAAATTAGAATATTCATTGATAGTTACGACAAGTTCATTTATTGGGCGTCATATTAGTTTTGTAATGTATATTAAATCATAGATATTTACATAAACAAATAGAAATTATAAATAGTATTTAATAAGGGCGCAGCAACTAAGGATCACTAACAGTAAATTCGAGTTGAAATTATAAATAAATAATTCATGAAAGTAATTTTATCCAACATAACTTTTCACGTTTCACTTAACAAAAGGATAGTTACTTAAATACATATGAATATAATTTATTTAATGTATATATTTAAATTTATATTTAAAAAGAAAAATCAGAGAAAAAATGACATTAATTTCTTCAAGAGAATATTCAAGAACCCTTTTTGATTTGCTTCGTTTTTGTTCATCATTACATTAGACTTATATGTAAATATATAATTAGTATTTATTTAGTTATATTCTGCATGCGCATATTTATCTTTTATCGTGTGTAGTTTTAAATATATATTTTAAATACGAGTTTCTTAGTTTCAAACTAAACTCTGCGACCTGCGATCGAGCAGGCGACGCCGCCTCATAGTACAAATTTGGATTAATAATAATAAATATCTAATGTATTTTGGGCGCACTGCGATCGTTGATCTTCTGATTCCGTTTCAGGGTTGCGCCACGCTTTATTTGATCCATCAGCGACTCATGACAAATGCGCGGATCCGGCTGAAAGTATAAAATTTGCATACGTTTAAAATTGAGACAAAATATTTGGAGTAATCAATAAGCATAGGCGTAGTACTTAAATAATTATGTAGTTAATGCTTGGCACTTTGGCGGATTAGTTGCCCCCTGAGACGGGACGAACAATGTAACAATGTTAACAAAAACATGAACGAAACGCAACAAAAACACAAAAAATACCTTAACACTGCTCATCACAAGTGCTGGTGTTGTTGGGATAGGTGGGTGGTCTACGGTATTGTGCACTGGGTCGCGATAGATTTTGTGGATCTTGATACATCTAAATGGCACAACACAGCACATAAACATTGATCAAGAGGAGATTGGAGATTGCAGATAGAGAGTGTGTGTGTGGGGTCTGATTATATGTATGTTATGAATGCATCTACTTACCAGGGCCTTGCTATTGATCAGATTTCGCACTGCAAATGCACGTCCAGACATGCCCTGCTTGGCCAGCTTCGCATTGAGATTCTCGAGAAATTCAGCCTTGGTCTTGGCACGAATGCTGCCAGTCTTTTCGATATTGGTGCTTGTGGCATAGTCTATATGGATATGCGGATATTGCGTATTCAATGCGGTGCACAAAGCGCACATATAAAAGAAAAAGAAGCAAACAAATGTTTGACAAATGATTTTATTTTTTTGGTTTATCAAATTGTGAAGTGAGTTAAAAATTCAGATAAATGCAAACAAATTTTTGGCGATTTATTATTAAAATATAAGAAATGAAATTGATGAATAGATGTAAGTAAGTAGAAAAAAAGAGTGCAATGAAATGTCTAAAAAAATTGATGTGAAAGTCGCTGTTGTTGCCAGCAAGGGATAAGATTAAAATAAATGAGATGATGATGTTTATTTAATTTTAATGCTGTTCCTTCGCTGCACACATAAAGGTTAAATGTCAACACTTTCTGAAACATCATTTATTTATTTATTTATATAAAATCCAAACTCAATATCAAATTCAAATCAAAAACAATAAACAACATAAGCAACATGCAATTTGCCAAAAAGAAAAGAAAAATTTCATTCGACGGCGCAACAAAAAAAAAAACCAAAAGAAAAAAGAAACAAAATACAACGAATTAAGAATTCAATTTTCCAAAAACTAAATTAAATCAGCAAATAATAAACTCTGCTCAACGACTTGCAATCAAATCAAATGAAATCAAACGCGCTCTCACTTGAATGATGTGCCTGGACATGGGGCATATGGGGCGTATGCGCGTTCGAGTTCACAGTAACATTTGCATGGCCGTGGGCGTTGTTGTGGCTGGCATAATAAACAGCGCCACCATTGCTGTTGCCGCCAACAACATCGCGATGATAATGCTGTTGTTGTTGCTGCAGTTGTTGTTGCTGCAGTTGTTGTTGCTGCTGTTGGTGGTGGTGATACTGCTGCTGCTGCTGCTGGTGCTGGTGCTGGTGATATTGCTGTGCACCGCTGCCACGTGCGGTGGTGCCATAAATGCTGGCCATACTTGCTGATGCGGGCGAGCCGCAGGTGGGCGAGGCAGCTGGGGTCGAGTGCACCGACGATGGCGAATGAAATTTAACGGCTGTCGTTTGTATGAATGGATTCGTTGAAACGAATATCTTTTGTTGTACACTGGAATGACGCGATGGTATGGGTGGCTGACGTTGTTGTTGCTGCTGTTGTTGCTGCTGTTGCTGTTGATGTTGTTGTTGATGTTGCTGCTGTTGTGGCAGCGGCATAGGAGGTCGCTGATTAGCGTGTCCATTGCCAACGCCGATACCTGTTGGCTGCTGATATTGTTGCTGTTGCTGCAGCTGCAGCTGCTGCTGTTGCTGTAGCAACTGTTGTTGCTGCTGCTGTAAACGTTGCTGTTGTAATATGTTTTTGGGCAACGTTGAACTGTTGGAAGCTGCAGCATATGCGTTGACCAAATGATTGCCCATATTGCTGCTGTTGCTGTTGCTGCTGCTATTGCTGTGACCAACACTTGGGCGTGACAATTTCTTGGGCATGGTTGCTGAATAAATGGGCGGCGGTGGCGGATCTTCAAGCGGTGGCGGACATGTATAATGTTGCTGTTGATGTTGCTGTTGTCGCATGTTTGCTGTTGTTTGCGCAGCTGCTGAATTTTTTGTAAACGAATTTGAATAGTTGCCAAAATCTTTGCTAATTGCTGCTGCGGCTGCGGCTGCTGCAGTCGGCGCTTGTGGCGGCTGATAATGCGATGTAGATGTATTGTTGGCTGTTGGTGTTGTTGTTGTTGTTGTTGATGATGAGTTTGAAAATGAACTGACTTTAGAGAGCAACGATGATGTGGATGATGATAGCGGAAAGTGTGGCAAAGCATTGAATGAGGAGGAAGTGGAAGAAGAAATTGTTGTTGATGGTGTCAAAATAGATGAGGCAGCTGCAACATTATTTGTCAATGCTGCTGTTGCAGATGAGGAGGATGATAGACATGTTGTTGCAGATGATGTGCCATAACTAGCATAAATTCTATGTTGTTGCTGTGCAAGCTTATGTTCAGATTTACCGTCGTAGTGTTGCTGCTGTTGTTGCTGTTGTGTCATGGACAAACCGATGCCATTGCCTCCGCGCATGTAGATGGATTCTCCGCCGCCAGCATTGCCGTAAATGCCCTCGGCAATATGTTGTTGCTGTTGCTGCTGATGGTGCTGCTGCTGCTGTTGTTGGTGCTGCTGTTGCTGCTTGCTGTTAAGTCGTGCATTCAGCTGTGCAATCAGATTCGGATTCGTCTTGGGCTGTGTTGGCGGCAGTGGATGAGCGTGTCCATTTGGACTGGGGCTGCTGGTGCGAAAGCTGGACATGTTGCTCACCACCTTAGGTTGAGCATAGATGCTGCCGCTGGGCGATGATGTGCGGAACGACTGTGTGTATGTGTGTGAGTGTGTATGTGTTTGTGTGAGAAAGAAAGAAAGAAAACAATAAAAGCCAGTAAATTATAATGTGATTCAAACACAGCAAAATACAGTTAGTCAAGTAATTGTTTTAACATAATGAAAGTGCACATATATATTGGCATTTAATATTATATTATTAATTTTTTGTTGTAAAATAAAATGTTACTTTTATACTTTGTTAAAACCAATACTTTACTAACTGTTTGGCTAGTTAACTCGATTTAGCTCGAGTTGTAGATGAATGCATGATAAACTAAGCTAAATGGCATTGTTACTAACTAACTAAACTAAGCAGACAAATTAGAACAATTAGTGGGCACGATGAGTTGAGAGATTAACGCAGTTGCCGCAGCTGTTGCAGTTGTTGGTTGCATGGTTGGTTAGTGGCGCAATCAAGTGGATGTTGCACTTACGGCGGCATCTACCTGCGGTGGACCATGATATGGAGGCGGCGTTGCTGGCAGCTGTTCATGCTGTTGTTGTTGTTGCTGCTGCTGCTGCTGCTGATGATGATGAAAATGCTGATGCTGATGATGTGGCGGATGATGTTGCTGCGTAAGGCGTTGTTGCTGTTGCTGCTGCTGTTGTTGCTGCTGCTGAAGTGTCGCTGGGGTTAAGGCATGAGCATAGGCATGCAGCTCCATATAGGAGTTATAATAAGCTTCATATTCAGCATCATCGCTAAGGGGAGGCTTGTGCATGGGCTGTGATATCATTTAATTGACAGTTGTGCGTGTGTGTAGGGGTGTGTGTGTGTGTGTGTGTGATAAGGCAAGGCAAATGGAAATTAAAATAATGTAAAAAATCATAGGCAACTGAAGAGTTTGAGTATAAAACAAGGGAAAACGCTATAGTCGAGTGCCCGACTATAAGATACCCGTTACTCTATGCTATTTAAGCCCAAGCGGCATTCAAAATTACATACTTTTAGGCGCTCGCATTGCTGAAAACAGCCATAACTACATTGTATGTAATTACGTGAGGTGTTGGAAGACAAAAGAGGGTGGCGAATGGCGGGGAACTTTTATATAACACTGTGCTGTACGTAAATATGTGGAATAATAGCTGTCCCTTCACCAACTTTGGAAACTCTAGCTATTATAGTGTAATTCCGATTTGTATTTAATTGAGTAAGGGCTGTGAAAAAATTGTTGAGCAAACTTTACCTGTGTGCAAATTTGGTAGCACTAGCTTTTGTAGGGTGTATTTACTAAAACTTTGAAATTTTGGTAGCCCTAGCTTTTATAGTGCATTTACAAGAGTTTTTCTGAGAAGTCTGTGGGCAGTTTTGGTAGCTCTAGCTCTTATAGTCTGTGAGATCCAGAAGTTTATACTGACGGACAAGAGTAAATCGATTGGTGCTGATTGAGAATATACACTACTGTCCAAATTAATAAGTACACTCTTTTTTTACTATAACAGCTATTGTAAGTCAAGTCTTCATATTTAAAAAGTATATTTGGAAAGGTCATTTAAATTCCGTATGAATGAAATATTCGAATTTTAAAAAAAGTCAACTTTCAAAACTTTTTTCCTAGGGCTCAAACCAAAAATGTTGGGATGCAAAAACATTCTTTAAACATATTTAATTGTGATTGCAAAAAAAAATTTTCAAAAATCTTTTCGCTCATATTTTTTATAATTTTTTGAAAATTGCTTCAAAGGCACTTATTGTATGAAAATGACGAATAAGTGCCTTTTAAGCAATTTTCAAATCATTTTAAAAAATATTAGCGAAAAGATTTTTTAAATTCACTCCTAAAATTGTTTGAAGAATGTTTTTGCATTCCAACATTTTTTTTAAAAAATCGAGAAAAAAAGTTTTGAAAGTTGACATTTTTTTAAAATTCGAATATTTTAATGGGTAATTAATGGGTTAAGGAAAGTTTTGCATCATTCAAACGGAATTTAGATGACCTTTCCAAATATATTTTTTAAATTTGAAGACTTGACTTAAAATAGCTGTTATAGTAAAAGAAGAGTGTACTTATTAATTTGGCCAGTAGTGTATATTCTCAATCAGCACCAATCGATTTATACATTTATATATAATATATTGTAACGAATTCAATATACCCTTGTACTCTACGAGTAATGGGTATAACAAAATGAAAGCCCGTAGCCAAGAGATGTGCACACACCTGCAATAAAGACTGTTCTTGTTGCTGTTGCTGCTGCTGTAGCTGCTGATGTTGTTGCTGCTGTAGCTGTTGCTGCTGCATGCGTCGCAGGGCAACAGGTGAGGCAGGCTGATGCCGCATTGCTGCCAAAGCACGCACCGTCTCCGACACCTTTAGCGCTGAGCTGGGCATCGATGGTGGTGGCGGTGTGGGCGGTGTGGGCGATGTGGAATAAGCAGTTGTTGCCTCCAACATGAATGCCGGTGGCGGTGGCAAGTGCTCGTGGGAGCTGCTCAGCGATATTGATTGTTGCTGCTGGCGTTGGCATGAGTGTGAGTTGTTGCAGCTGCTGCTGTTGTTGCTGTGTTGCTGCTGTTGCTGTTGCTGCTGCATTTGGTGCATAGTTTTAAATCATAAGTGAGAAACGAAATCAACAAAATAACAAAGGAAAACTAAAAAAAAAGATACCGTGTGTTGCACAGTGTTTGTCATGTGGCAAGATCGATCGATCCGTCCGTTTGCTAACTTAACTTGAACTTAAGCACTAACTTAATTGATTGAGCGTATTATTTATTATTGAAAACAAGTTCAAGTTGCAACTTACCCCAACACCGGCACCTGCCACATTATTGGGACTCGGTGTCACCGATGAACTGCGTCTCACTGGCGGCGGCGGCTTGGCCTGATTAATGGATGAACGACGTGCGATGCGTGTTGAGCTGCCCGCTCCTCCTCCTCCTCCTCCGGCTCCTCCTGCTCCTGTGGAATGTGGCAAAGTGACTGCGATTAGCATTTTGTGGCAAGCTTGGTGGTTGATGTTGTGCGAGTTAATTACAGTTATATGTACAGTTTAACACACAATCACATGGACACACCAGATGAACAGTTCGTCAAGTAATTGCTTTGACAAAATTTAAAATACATTTTCTTCATATTTTATTAATATGTATTATGTTTAATCAAATTACTTGACTAACTGTATTTATACCAGTTAGAAGACGAGATGGCTATTAAACTAATACGTATATGTATCTGAGATACTTTATCTGTTAGCCGTGTGAGATCACAACATTCAAATGAGCTTTTTGAATACCCTACACCAAAACGATGAATAAAACCAGCTAACCATAACACGTAGACAACAAATACAAGCTAATTCGATAGTCTCGATCATTTCGATAGTTTCGGCATTTCGATTATGTTGATTAGTGTAAAGCTGTGTGGCAATTAGTCGCAGTTAACGTGCTGTATATTGTGTAAACAGCAATTGTCATACAAATAAGCAGAGATTGTTTATATTTTCAGAAATTTCTAGGAAACAACAAATTTAAACAACAAATTTTTGTTTCTTATTATTATCATCAACAATAAAATGTAATTTCATATCTGCACTATTTGTATGACCAGTGCTGTAAGTGATTGTTGCTGTGAGTGAGTAATTGATGATGAATTGAGTTAACTCGAGTTTTGGGGGTTAAAACCTTAAGACAAGATCCGAAGCGAGGTTAAAACAACACATAAAAAACATATTAGAACCAAGACGAACGTGTGGTAAACCAAAAGCCAAAGGAATAGATGATGAGTTCAAGAAGAAAAAGAAGCAAAAGAGAAAACATATTTTAATCGATGGTTATGCATCAAACTTAAAAAGGAGAGCAATATTCAAAAATAAAACGAAAACGAACCCGACAGAGATGCCGGCCTGGGCGATATGCACGGTTTGGCATGGGGATTGGCATTGGCATTGCCATTGAGATTGGAGCACGCATATGAATTGGGTGGTTGAGGTGGTTGTGGTTGTTGTTGTGGTGTTGTTGTTGTTGGCATTGGTTTAGCGGGCACATTGGGCGGAGGCAGCGATGCGGGCGCAAGCGCAGTTGCTGATAATGATGATGACGATGACGATGATGATAATGGCAATGGCAATGTAAACTTGGCCCCAGGTGATGTTGCTGATAATAATGATGATGTTGATGATGATGATGTTGTTGTTGTGGGCATTTTGTATGGCGCATGATTGTATGTTGCTGTTGCTGTTTGATTTGGCATTCTATGATTTTGATTTGAATTTGAAATTGGGGATGCGGATGCGGATGCAATAACGGCAGGTTTATTAGTGACATTACAGTTTGCTGTGGTTGTTGTTGCTGTTGTTGTTGTTGTTGCTGTGGTGGTAGTTTGGGGCGATTGTGGTGAGTGTTGTTGTTCTTGTTGTTGTTGCTGCAATTGCTGCTGCACTTTCTGTTTCTGCTTGCGTATTTTGGCATCTAAGTCGGCCTTAAAGTCAAACTTTCTAGGTATCACTGGCTTATTGCTGTTCGCCTCAAGCGCCGGACCATTAAATATGCTCAGACTGATTGGTTTTGGCGGCAACTTGCGCTTCGCTGAAGCAGCAACATTGCTGCTGTTGCTACTGTTGCTGCTGTTTTCACTCGCTATCACCTGTTGCTGTTGTTGCTGTTGTTTCTGCTGCTGCTCTTCATTAACCCTAAGCTTATCCGTACCTCTGTGCGGACTTGCGCGTCCCAGCAGCTGTAGTTGCTGCTCGCTGGATGCCCGAAACGAGGAGAGTCGCTGCTTGGCGGGCGCCACTGTTGCTGTCGCCCCACCCGATCCCCCTCGTCCAGACGCTGCATCCGGCGATTCCGGCGAGCCAGCCAAATTGTCGGGCAACTGTTGCAGTTCACGCATTTCGTGCAACTGCAATTGCAATTGCGGATCTTTGGTGCGCAGCAGCACAATCTCCGAGTTCTGTTTGACAAACTCAATGTCCGGCGTATTGGGAATCTGATGGTCATAGATGACAACAACGGCGCTGCCGCCGTCACTGCACGTGTCCACATACGCGTGTCGCTGACAATCCGAGGCTGTCAACGAGATGCTATCGGCAGCCGATGCAGATGCGTACAGAGATCGATTGTCGCCACCGCCGCCATTGGCCGCAAAGTGCGCAAACGTGGGATTCTCATAGCCGCCGGCCAAGATGCCGCCGGTCAGCGAACTCGTCTCGCTCACATAGCAACGACTCAGCTCCGAATCGCTCGCTCCCAGCTGCTGGTGTCGCCTGGCAGCTGCCAGACTGTTGCTGCCCTCCTCCCCGGCCAGTTCCTCGGATGTTGTGTCCGATATATCGGTGCCACAGCCGCTGGAATTGGTTTGATTGCTGATCGCACAGCAATCGATGTTGCTGCTGGGTATGAGGAGATCATTGTTGCTATTGCAATTGTTGTTGTCACTGCTGTTGTTGCTGCTGGCGCCGCTGTTGTTGTTGCTGTTGGTGTTGGTGTTGCTGTCACTATTGTTGTTGTTGCCGCTGTTGTTGTTGTTGCTGCTGTGCTGCTGTTGCTGCTGCTTGCCCTTGCCCTCATCGATCTCACGTTGAAAGGAGTCTAATTCGCCAATTAAATTGTTTAATGCTTGAATCGAGTCTTCGAAAGATTTGTCTAATTATTATATTCAATTTCGTGTTGTTTTATTGTTGTTGTTGTTGTGTGGTGCATTATGAGTGGTAAAAAGAAAATTACACGAAAATATCGCGAAATTATACGAAATTTGTTTTTGCAAATTTAATTTGATGTGCGTGTGTGTGTGTGTGTGTGAAGGATACACAACAAAAAAAAACCAAATGAGAGAAAGAAACGTGGGGGAAAAAGAAAACAAAAACAGAATAAAAATGTATATAACGGGTTAAATATAGTAAATCACAAGAGAGAAGAGGGAGGGGCGTGTAAGGGAGGTAATCAAACAATTATCGAGGGGGAAAACGGGGGATATATACTCGTATAACTGTCCATGGAGTAGCAATGTAAATAAAGATCGATATATGGTAAATATCAATATCGATAAACGCAATAAATCGATATCGTTATCTTTATCGATATGCGACATTAACTTATTGCCAAAGACATCAATATCGCGATGTAAATAAATATCGATGCATTGGAAAATATCGATATCGATATCGATAAGCGCAATAAATCGATATCGTTATCGATATGCGACATCAACTTATTGCCAAAAACATCAATATCGATATTTTCCTACCGATTTACATCACTAGCTTCAAGTGCTCCTCTTCCTCCTCCTTCTTTCTCCTATCTCCGCCTTGACTTACCCATTTCCTGTTGTTCCACAGCTCGCAACTCCTCGGAACGCCGTGCCACGCTGCCCCCACCTCCTCCAGTTGCTGCTGCTGCTGTTGTTGTTGCTGTTGTTGTTGCCGGGATTGCAGCTGCAGCAGCTGCTGCCTGCTTCTCAAACATGGACGCCTTTTGCAGAACCGAGGCACGGGAACGTTCATCCGATTCGACGGCATCAGTGGCATCCACAACAGCTGCTGGTTCGGTGATCTTGAGCACATCGGTGGCAGAGACGGAGGCAGAGGCAGAGGCGGGGGGCGTGGGAGAGCTGACCTGGTAGACAAAGCCGAGACCGCTGGCAATGCTGCCGCCACTGGGAGTACCTGCAGCAGTGGACGTGGGTGAGTTGGTTAACAGTGGTGAATAGTGATTCTGTGGCGTTGAGCAGCCGCTAGAGGGCGTTGTGGTGCTTGTGTTGGTGTTTGTATTGGTGTTGGTGTTGCCAGCACCACCGACAAGCGAGGCGGCAACAGCCGAATCGATGGATGGATGCGAATGCAACGAGGATGCCGTGTTCGAGGACACCGACGAGGATATGGAATGGGAGCGTGTGCCGAGGCCACTACCATGTGCGGATTGCTGATGATTGCTGTTGCTGTTCATGTGCGATTGCTGTTGTTGTTGTTGCTGCAACAACTGTTGTTGCAGCGAACCCGTTGACGAATCATTCGAATGCTGTGAACAAATCGAATCAATGCTGCTCTGTTGCTGCAACAAAGGTGTTGTGGTGGCATGTTGCTGCTGCTGCTGCTGCTGTTGTGATTGCTGTTGCTGCTGGTGCTGGTTAGTTAGCTTCATTGCCGCCAGTTCAGACATGTTAACATAGGTGGGCGGGGTTTGTTGCTGTTGTGATTGCTGTGATTGTTGCTGTGATTGCTGCTGCTGCTGTTGTTGCTGTGCATGATGTGCTGCTGACAGCTCTGTGTGTTTGACATTGACATGAACATTGGACAAAGCATGCGCATGGTGTTGTTGGTGTTGGTGTTGGTGTCGGGATGTTGTTTGTTTGGTGGGAAAAAGAGAGAGTGGCACAGTAATACATATGGATATTATTAGTAAAGACTCGATGGATTAGGCATTAAGGCGTGCACACATGGACACAACAAAAAAGTATAAAACGAAAGCAACAACAGGTGCAAAATACAATCGATGATTTACCTTTCGTGATATGAGCTGGTATCGGCGAGGGGCACTGACGTTGCAACAGATTCTGTCCACTGTTCTGGCGATGATTGCTCTGCGCCGACAACGGACGCTCCAGCGACGAGCAGCGCTGCAAATTGTTATTCAACAACAAAACAAGATTACTTAAAGTTCCATTCAAAAAAAAAAGAATGCAATTGAAGATGAGACAAATGACGACGTCTAACTGCAAGTGGTTGGTTGGTCAGAGGCAGGGGCAGAGGCGGTGGCTGAGGCGGAGGCTGAGGCGGAGGGAAGAGCGCATGCAAATGAGCGCATTATGGTCTAAAGACTACGCTGCCACTTACCACATGTGCTGGCTTCTATTTATCGATTGTTGCCACAGCAAACGTTAACGAAAAACAACTTAATGACTAAACTCCAAAAATATATGTAAATCAGGTGTGTCACAGCAAAAATTCATTAAAATTTGATTGGTCGACAAAATTGTAGGTCGATGTCACAGATAAAATACATTTTTCAGATACATTATTAATATTCATAATCAGGGATTAAAACCCTAACCGGTAAAAAAACGATCGAAATTTAAAAACGTAACTGAAACCGTAACCGAAAAAACAAACAATTTTCATTTGTCCGAAACCTTAAAACCGAAACTCTGTAAACCGAAATAATCGTTTAGTAACCGTTTCATTTATAAGGGTTAATTACGGTTTTTCATACATCCAAAATAAAAAAAAAAAATTTTTAATTTTTAATTTTAATTTTTGATTTTAATTTTCTTATGTTTAATTTTGAATTTTTATTTGTGATATTCATGATCGAATATTCATAGCATTGAATAAGCGCAAATAAAATAAATTTGTTAGATGAAATATTAAAATTGTTAAAATGTAACTAAACTATATAAAACTGAAGAATATGTTGAAAAAAGTGTGAATGAAACATTAAGCAAGTAATGTCTTTTTAGTTATTTTTATTATAATTATATTTTAGCAAAAAAAAATTTTTTTTTTTGGTGAACCGAAAAAAAAAAAACGAAACATACAAAAACCGGTTCACCGGTTTAACGAAACCTTGGTTTAAAGATTTAGCGTAACCGATAAGCGAAAACCCAAATGCGAACATAACCGAAACCGTAACTAAAACCGATATTCGTTTCGGTTTTAATCCCTGTTCATAATCATACATAGAGTCGGTTAATTGCCCCAACATTGTTGACAGCACTCAAAAATATTTGTTTTTCCATTCTTATTACAATACAAATATTTTTGTTATTTCATGTGAATTTTAATTGAGAACATTTATAAATATTTTGCAATCAATAAAGAGCAGAGTCTTATTAAAAAGGTATTAAAACACAAAATAAACGGTTAAATAAGATTCAAAAAACTATTGCAGATTCATGAAACAATTTTTTTTTGTGTATTGCAATAATTCAAGCGTGCCACAGAAATCGCTTTTGCTTGAATTTCACTTATATTTCATACAAATTCAAGTGAAATTCAAGCGAAAGTGATTTCTGTGGCACCCCTGATTAACTTGATTGAATAGATTTTTTTAAGCAGTGCATTTGAGAGTATTTTTAGAAATCTGTGACATCGAGAATTGGTTTTAAGTTGACAATTAGTTGAAAGGCATTTTCTGTGACACCCCTGATAATGAAATTTTCCAAGCAATACTTACAACTGGCAATGGTGGACGACTCAGAGTTGCTGCTGGCGATTTCTGTGTTGCCGGCGTGTTCTGGCCCGATGCGGAGCAGTTGCCAGCAGCAACACCAACCGTTGCTGCTATGAGGCTGCCACTGCTGTTTGACTCGTGTATGGTCTCTGGATTCTGGAACGTGTAGACTGTCAACGGTGGACGCTGATGACCCTTCTCGTAGGTGGTGGAAATCGTATGCGGACGATCGGCTGTCGGTGGCAACGCGTCCACAGCATCCTGGGAATGTGGCGGCCAAGTGGCGACGGCATGCGTCTGGTTTGTTGCCGTCGAAGTCTAGATGATAATAAAATACACAATTAGCAAATCAGTTCAAAAAAAATATGTTCACTTGGACACACACAAAAGTTTAAAAAAATCAGCAGACAAAATTAATTTTAAAAATAAATTAGATAATTAAATGAAAACCTGTGTTGTTAGCGCTGGCGATGAGCAAAAACCACTATCACTGGATTCACCAGGTTTCAAGCGAATTGCAGGCGTTACAAACTAAAAACAAAAAAAGAACACAAAAGACAAAAAGAACGTTTTGATGAAAGCCCCAAAATAAAGTGGATGGGTGAGCACAAGTAGTGACAACAATAATACATAAACATTACTTCATTTGACACTATGCAACAAAACGTGAAGGTCATGGGAATGAACAGTACTATGATTTGTTTAGAAAATAGATTACTAATAGATAACGATTTGATAAATATAAAAATTTAACTATTTTTGTCAGTTATTTGGCTATAAATAATGATAGATTATCTGCCATAAATCAAGTCGGGATTTAAATGTATCCTGTTCGAAAATCTCTACAGATTTGCTCAAGTTATCTATAAATTTGACAAGTCCAAATTTTTAACCATTTATGAATTTAAAATAAAAGGAGGATATTTAAAATTTAAAAACATGATAATGATAATTACATTTCCAATCTAAAAACAAAGAGGTAATTCTATTGTATTTAAATTTATTATTATTGAAAGTTTGAAAATCTATTCGTTTTTGATAAATTAATGACTGAAGTTATGAAGTTTACAATGGGTTAGAAATCTTTGACAAGTATGCTGACAAGGAAGCCTTCTTTCAGTTTTGTTGCATAGTGTTGTCAGTCAAGGCTTCTGTAGCTGTTGACCAACAACACAAACCTGCGAAAGCGAGCGCTGATAATGATGATGACCCGGCGAGTTGCTGGACCCGCTGCTATTCATGCTGCTAATGGAGCAGACGGAACTCTTGCGAGATCCCAACGAGTTGGAGCAACCGCCGCCTTGGGAGCCAGAGCCGCCGCCCGGCGATTCGGGATAGAGATTAATGCTAGCCTTGGCATCATGTATGAGCTCCTCCGATGCCTGTGGCAGCACGCTAGGTTCCTTGGTCACCAGAGCAATCGACTGCATGGCCTCCTACAGAAATAGAAAGAGATCGGAAGAGTTAGTGCATTTCTTCAGTCAGCTGTAAGATTCATCTTGAAACTAACCTGCAGATGTCCCAGTTCGGACATCACCTCGCACTCCTCGTGCACCACCGGCTGCAGCATGTGGACAAAGCTGCAGTATCGCAATCGTTCCTCGACCATGGCCGCACGCAGTGACTTCTTCTCGACATCCTCGAGCTCAGCGCGACGCAGGGTCACATCCTGCATGTGGGAGTCCATCAGCGATTGCAGACTGTTGTCCGTTTGTCCCTTGCGCGCCTTCTTCTGCAGGCGCAGAGTGTCGCTGGAGCGTTTCTTGAGCTCACTGCGACAGCGTTTATACTCTTTGGCATGATCCTTGTCAATGGTCGCCACGGTGCGTTTCCAGTCCTCGATCTTGTCCTGCAGCGGCTGTACCAGGCAGTCCATAATGGCGCTCGTGAAGGTCTTCAAGCGCGTCTCGACCGCCTTGTGGCGCAGACAGACGCGGGTCAGGGCGGTGCCAATCTCCTTGGATGCACCTGCAAATCGAAGCAAATTGAATAACATGATGTTGATGCTGTTGCTGTTGTTATTGTTGTTGCTGCCGTAAGTATCAACGGAAATGTTAGTGATTGTTGTTGTCGTGTCCATGGACACGCCACACTGTCTGGATGACGTCGCTTCAATTTGGCGCTGCCTCGTTGCATGCCACACGGAATTCGGCTTTGAAGTCGGCCAACAACCGGTCTCGTGTGTGCCCATTATGCCAGCTACTGCTAAGCTTCGGGCGCCTGCCTATCAACCAAGTGACAGGAGCACATGGTTAATAATCTATGCACGCTGGCTCCTCATCTTGTCCCCTTCTCATCAATTTCATACCCGTTACTGGCAGAGCACAAGGGTACATTGCATTCGTTGTAAGCTAGAGAAACTAAATTTGGCACACAGGCTTCTCTAAATCCCACAGAAAATGTTATTAATGTCGGTTATATTAAATAAAGAGTATCTTCTAGTCGGTATCTTTTCTTTAGCTTTCTCACTTGTCTTGCTGTCTCAAATTCAATTATCTCTGAAACTGATGAGCGAATGCCATTATCCTATTGATTTCTACTTGTTTTTCTATTCACCCAAAAACTAAGTCTCCATAATGTGATACTAAAGCCCAAATCCCATTTAAAGCACTTCATGAACGCCACCCCAAGTTCCAAGTTAATTGAATAAAAGACACCAATATTTGTTGCCATTCAACCACCATCGACCACTGAGAAAAGAAAACGCATGTGCAAATTATGTGAGTTTTACCCTCGTGCCAGTCAGGGCCATTGGTGTGGCCATTGGTCCCATTAAGGACAATTGACACTTGTCCTGCCAACTTGTGCCGACTTGAGGCATAGACACAACCCGATAGCCTACTCTGCATACTGTATGTGTGTGTGGCTGTGTGTGTGAGTTAAGCCAAGTAACCACTAAAACTAATGAAACCATTTAGTAAGTGCAAAGTACAGTTTTTGGCACACAATTGCCAACGTGTCGAGGGGTGGCCCAAACAGGCCAAGACAGGCACATTACATGGTCAGGTAGCTTGGTAGATGGGCTTATGAGGATTCATGACTAAACGTCTGTCTATCTGTCTGTCTGTCGGTCTGTCTTATGTATGCAGTCATAGACACAGGGAAAGTGCAAACTCTTTCAAATGGATCAATAACTGCAAATGAGGAAATTAGCTCACAAAACAGTCCAAAGTTAATAGGTAAATAATGAAATTAAATGGGAGTTGCAGATAAATATGCATATTTAATATATGTATATGGAATGAACAAACAGAAACTGATTTCCTTATCATAATACAAATTGAATATAAGAAAAACTATAATTTTTTGGCTATGTCAAATTATAATCTTTAGTCTTTATTTTATTTATTATTTGCTTAAAATTCAATTGACTTTGCTACCAAAATATCAATATCTTATTAATATAAACAGTTCGTTTAATCAAAAGTAAATTACACAGATATTGAACCACACTATCTGAGTTCTTAGTTCCACTTGACCCGCATCTACAGACTGCTTTTAACTATAATCACCATTAAGTGGGTCAATTCATTGTGCAACTTTGGTAGTTGGCTTTGACTTGAAGCTTATTCCGGCCATCTTCAAGTGCATTTAAGCAGCTAACTGTAACTAACTAGAGGAGAACCTCTGTGAAATGTCAACTTGTATTTAAATACATGTTGTCTGTGGTCTTTGATCTTTATTTAGCTGTCTCTGGTTCCATGCCAAACTGCCCACAGACATTGGCGATGTTGTTTCCCGTTCCCGTTCCCGATTGACGATTCCCGCCCAGGTGAGCAACATTGCATAATCAGTCAGAAGTGAGCGTGAAGCGGCGGCCCGTTCAATAAATAAATATATATAAATAGCAAAAGCTGAAATGCGTGAGTAGCCATCGAATAGTAGAACTGAGAACTGAGAACTGAAAACTCAACTCAACTCAACTGAACAGGCGTGAAATGTTGTAAAATCAGATCGATGACCGACGTTGACGTTGCGTCTTGAGTAAACGCATAAATAATAGATGGCTGTACAAATTTATCTAGTGTATATAGACAAATCAAGAGATAGAGAGGCAAAGAGAGAGAGAGAGAGCTAAACAAATCGTCAACAATTACGTGAGACGGTCAGTTGTTGTTTTGATGTTTACGACTTTTGAACTTACCTCTGGAATTGGTGGCCGCATCGGCAATCTTTTGGAAGGCATCCAAATAGGCAGCAATTGCCTGAATGGCAGCGCTGTAAATATAGAAAAGCAAACACAGAAAACAGATTATATAGTATACATTTTAGATAGTTGCCATTGATTATACTACGGCCGCAAAATCTAATAAGCTTTCGCAGCAAACTTCATTGGCCGTGGGCGACATTTCAATTGAAAATGACAGAGGCAGACGATAGTCGACAGACATGACTGCACCCAAGATGAAGATGCTGGTCTGGAGTTGTGACTGGGACTCCGACTGGGACTGAAACTGAGACTGTGACGGGGTTTGGTCTGAACTGAACTGTATGTCGAGTAGCGCGGCCAACGTTGCGTATGTGTGTCAAGCGCATTAGGCAAACACTTGGCGCAGAATTTCTTTCTCGCTGGCAAAAAGACAACAAACTTTAGCCCATGATTAATGCAATGTACATATACTATATATATATACACACGTTACTTAGGTATGTATATTGTATCGCATCGCATACGCCAGACATTGCCGCTGGCGTCACAAATTGGGGCCAAGTCTGAGCATAAAACAACAACAAACCCAACAAAAAAAACTATAAAACAAAGCAAAAGCATAAACAAAAACGCGAAAAATGAAAGAAGAAAACAAAGATAGAAACACACACACACACACACAAACACACAGGCTCATACAGGTCTCGCCGGCAAATGGCCAAAAAGACGAGCCAAAAATAATCATAGACTGTGAAGGAAATGGAAGGCATAAAACAATTTTGAGATACTTTCAGCCATAATATAATCGAATAACGAGACTTTTGTTTATGCCCAGTTTGCTTATTCTAGAATTGTTTTCTGTTGCAATTGCAAATGTTGCAGCTCGATAATAAACTTACCGCAGGCATGTGTGCAGCTTACTCGCCTTGGCCACAAAGTCCTCCCACAGCGGCGAAGTGTTCTGAAAAATAAAAACGAAAAGAAAACATATAATGAACAATTTGTCAATAAAGGTATTAAATATATTTAAATAGTTGACATTTATAAATTGCAAATATATTGTTGCAACCGAAATAGATGTGACATGACGACAGCAAGAATGAGCACAATGATGCCCAATCAAATATGTCTTGATGTGCCCTCACGACTTTGAGATACCCTATTGTAGATATAAAGTGTAATAGACAAAAAATACGGACTCAAGATATTTGAGAAACTATAAATACACTGTAGAAATCGCTGAAATATCTTCAGCCGTCATCACAAATATTTTGCCGAAACTGACATTTGTTTTCCTTATTATTTATTTTTGTTTCAAGAGCTATACATTTATTTTAATACAGGGTATATAATCAATGGAGCCACAAAAACCAATACATACAAGTTTCTCAAGCTATGCAATAAGCATCTGATCAAAGGCAAATGTCTTTGGAATTGGGCCTGCAAAAATAACTAAATGAAATAAAAGTCAATACACATTCACGTACTCAAAGAGACATGAAAGCGCTGACAAATTGTGCGTACGTGTCTAAACAATCGTAAAAGCGAAAAAAGGTTGGCCATATGTCGACCAGGACAAGAAAAGGGTCCAGAAATTGACAATAAACAGGCAATGAAACGTTAAAGAGAATTGATTTGGTAAAGCCAATGCTGAAGCTAAAAGGCCCACATTCACTTAGGCCTAGTGATATAAGTCCAAGCAGTGATTCGAGTTTAATCTAAAATTGAAAAAATGGACAAAAAATGAATGTCAATTTAAATTTAAATTAACAAGTTCCTCATGTATACCAAACAATATAATTATAAATAACAGTAATAATAATAATAGCAGTAATAATAATAATAATAATAATAATAATAATAATAATAATAATAATAATAATAAGAATTATAAGAACTGATTTTTCATTTACATTTTTTAACCTAAGTTATTTTCTTTAGACTTTAAACTTGAATGTATTCTTAAACTTAAGTATGACTAACGCTAGGAATCAAATCAAATAAATAAATAAATAAAAAAAAAAATTATAACTTGTTAAGTGCTAGGTCAAAGGTGTGATTAGCTTCAAAAATTTTATAAACTTGCCAAAACTGAACAGAATTTCAGTCGGAATATCATATTAATCATCGTTTGACCTCTAAATTCATTCTGCATTAAAATTATATTAATTTCGTTAAATTGCGTGTGTTTTTCACAAATTAAAAATTCTTATCCCTACTTAGGCCCAACACTCTGCTAAATTTATAGATTAGTTATATATAAAATCGGTTTATAAAGAAAATGACTTTAAAAATGAACTTTATTCATACAACTCGCTGAAAATGTTATCAGCCCTTAAAGCTTTGCATACCTTGCAGCTTGTTCGGTTTTAGCCAATTAACCTTCGAGTTTTCTTTGCATTTTCCTCGCATTTTCTTGTCAAAACTTTTTATAATAAAACAAAAACATAAATAAAAGAGAATATCTACAGCATAAGCTTATTAAAAGTTATGGGACATGTTGAATACAAGAGAATTTTCAACGAGGATTAAATAAAGAATATATACTATAAATGCAGCAAAGACTGTTTTTTTATGCTGTCATGTTTGTATTGTATTTAATCTCATTGAGTTGTGACTTTTGTTGTCTGTGCATTTCATTAAATCTGATAACATGAGCAAGAATTTAATTCAATAAACTTTGATCAATTCAATTGGCTGCACTACATGATGATATCACAGACAACGGTGCAAAGATTTCATTTAAAATAAAATTGAAATAGTTAATCGAGCCAATCTGTTGCCAGACATATGCTATGTTGGTTTACAAGGTATCTGCAATTAACACCCCAAGAGGTCCGCTGTGGAGTTGTGCCTGTGGTGCGGTTAATTAAGTTTTTATACCCTGTATTATTTGTTGTGCTAAATGCAATCAACACACAGAATGAAAGTGATTGAGGTGGGGATCGATCGATAGGCCAACGACCAGCAATCGACCAGCTAAGCAGTTTCAATAGTGGCCAAAACAGATCTCAGATTCTCACAATGGCAAAATGTTGACGCTCAGAATATGGTCAAAACCACAGAGCACAGCAGGAATAAGACGCAACCAGTTAAAAAGTTGTTGCTTCTTTTTTTTATCTAGTTTCATTGTCAGGCCATAAAAGACAAACGGCAGCAAATTGCGCTGACCATAAAAAGTGGGCAAAGATTTATACATAATTTAAGAATAATCGTAAGTTAAGAAGCGCAAATGGTCAATAAAAGTGAAAACGGGTTTTGGGCCACGTTACATATTACGTGTGAATATACAAACAAAAATATACAATAAAAAAAACTCGTTATGACCATTTTATTGCACTTACTTTATATATTTCTTTATTATGTTGGTCAGTTTTCAATTCAATTCAAGCAAATTGACATTGAAATCGAGCCGGGCCGGGAAAAGAATGATGAACACAGTCCGTGTCAATGCATCAATTTAATGGCCAATCAAGCGGAGAAGCAGAAAAAGAAGCATCGATTCGTTTCAATTCAAATTCAATTCGCTATGATTCGAATTGGTTTTGGCTTCGATTTGCTGCGATTCGATTGTTTTTAGCCCTTTTATTTACTTATTTATTTCTTCTTTTTTTTTTGGCAAAGGTCTACAATGCAATTTGAATTCGCTTTCGATTTCGATTTTTGCATTCAAGCGCAAAAATACGAATACAATAAAAGACTGTGCGCAAATGCCAATCGGCAAAATCCATTTAAAAGTGAAAAAAAAAACAACAATTCACGGCAACAGCAGAGGGGAAGGAGATAAGTGAAGGGAGAAGGAGATGGAGAAGGCGGCATTGCATAAAAAGGTGAAGCCACGGCATGAAAAAAGGTGCAACAAAATTTAACGGAAATCGATTTCGGTTATTTCACTTTGGCGACAACAAAATAAAGTAAAGAACTGCAACCACAATGTGACAAATGACAAGACCAACGCGACTATAGCATACCCTGTTTGTGCTCAATTGATTTTAAAATTTCCCTAGTATTGTAAGACTATACAATTAAAAACTATTCCTTTTCTTTTGAGTATCCAACTAAAGTTGTTGTATAATAATAATCTTTTCATTGTCTCAAAATCAACTTAAAATAAAATGATTGCTAGTCAAATACACAATTCATATGCCTGTCAAACTTTTGCTTGCCGGGTATAAGCACTTATGTTTAGTTGACTTGACCACGGCTTCAACGTAATGACCACCAAAGTGGTATCTAAACGTTAATAAAGCCGGTACATGTCAACTTACCACGACAAAAGGTTTATAATTCATAAAACGACGACAAAAACAACAACAACAACAACAACAAAAACAAAAACAACAGCAATGACGACGACGACGACAACAATGAGGATGGTGAATACGTTTGTTAGTTGTGGTAAATCTTGGCAACACACATCAGACTGTGGGGTGGCACGTTGCCTGGTGTCAGTCAATGGCCCCGACAAACTGTCTGTTGCGCCTTATTTGGCATAACTCAAGTCGCGTATTTAAGGTTCCTTTTGTTCTGCAATTCTGAAATCTCAACCATATGGTCGATGGGGACAATTCGATTGGTTACTTGACCTACCGCAATCGATTGTATGTTAATAGATTCACATAATGACAACCTGATTGTGCATTTATTTATATAAAACTAGTCAAACTCGACTGTCGGAGACCCCGTACTTACTATGGAAAAGCAAACACTGTTTAAAATAAAATCTATATTTTCGATCAATCGTTCCTATGGCAGCTATATGATATAGTGGTCCGATATCAACCAAATTTAGTCAGGATGTATGGAACTATCCCATATGCATATTCTGTCTGTTTGGCTCTGATATATCAAACAACAAAAAAGTTGTTTATACTAAGACTTGATTTTCGACTGATCGTTCCTATGGCAGCTATATGATATAGTGGTCCGATCGAAAATCTAAAACAAATTCGATCTGCGTGAAATATAGATGAACCTACATACCAAGTTTGGAGTCTCTAGCTCTTATAGTCTCTTAGATCAAAGCGTCAATACAGACGAACATGGCTATATCGACTCGGCTGTTGATGCTGATCAAGAATATATATACTTTATGGGGTCTGAGACGCCTTCTCCTGCCAGTGACGCACTTTTTTTTTTGTGACAAAGTTAATAGACCCCTGTAATTTTTTTAAGTACGGGGTCTAAAAATCTCAACAGATGAATCATAGAACTGTGAAGGGGGAATTAACGAAAGCATTGAGTAGTCATGGGTCATGTCTAATAGAGAGTAAATAAATTATGTTTCTATTGTCAACTAAGTGTGAACAATCGACTGAACTACAAGAAATTCGTTAACTCGAATCACCATTATCCAAAAAAAAATTCTTCGATTTCGACTTATGGCATTCTTTTTTTAAGTTTAGTAAACGCTATTGTCACTCGATTTATTTTAAATTAGAGAAAATTCCAGTTACAGAAGTTTGAGCTATGGAAGCTCGACTGTATTTAAATAAAATTTAAGAGTAAAATATTAATTATGTGCTTTGAGTTATTCAATATATTCAATTGTAGAAAGGGCAAACAACTTTTTTCATAGAAATTTATTTACTTTTTATATACTGCGTTAAATCTATTCAAATTAATCTGGCTCTTTTGACAGAGCTTTAAAAATCACTGAGTTCATTAAAGTACTGACAGTCTCACATTTTATTCTGAACAATCTTGCAAGCATAATGCCATGGGAATCGCGTGGGCTATAAAAATAGAACAAAGATATACAAGCAATAATTGAATGCTCAAGGCGAAATGCTAAAATAGTTTACAAAACTTTGAGAAAATTGCATATAAAATCATTTAAAAATCACACGATTTCCGTATGATTGACAAAGCGTGGCACAAATGTCAACCCACATGCAATTTGCGATATACAAAAATAGAAGAAAAAAGAAACAGAAAAAATATACAAAAATTATTATAATATTTATACAACAATTTTTGTTCAATAACCCGATTTGGTGACAGCAACACAAAAACAACAACAACAACTATAACGACAACAACAACTTGATAAGCGTATTTGGCTGTAATGTTGAATATGATGCGTGGGTTTTGACGTCGTTATGTTGACGTGACTTGGACTTGTCGGCATTTTATGAATGAAATTTTTGTATTACAGATCCCAAGTCGAACAGCCGCGACGGTCAAGACACTAACACTCACGCACACACACACACACACACATACACACAGAGTAAAGCACACGCAAGGCTGTCATTACGAGTATTATGACCAAAAGCTGATGGCGTTGGCTTTAACGTTGGCGTTGCGCCTTAAACTCGCATGTTAACGATTTTGTTATGGTTCAACTTGATACTTATGAATGGCAGTGTATTTTGGAATTTAGGCCTAACTGCTGTTGTGGCCATCAAAACGAATTAAATGTACTAGGAAGCATTATTCTAAGACTCTGTCTCTGTGGACATTAAGACGAAGCCACAACAAATTGAGGCAAGGAACATGGCCCAAAAAGAGCTGTCATATTAAGCATATAATCAACTTATCCAAGCCAAAAGGAAGCCAAACACAATCGTCGTGAAATGTGTGACGACGAGTGCAAGAGGCAAACACTTTCCAGTTTAACTGCAGGCTGTAGGCAGCTGCCAAATGTATCTGTATCTGTATCTATTGTGTGCATGTATAGTATCTGTGTGTATCTATTTAACTGCAACTGTGCGAGACACCTAAAAACCCACAATTTATGCCAAACAACAGCAGCGAGAGGCGGCAACCAGCCAAAGCCAGCGGCAGCAACAAAACTGGAAAGGTTCTCACAGATACACACACACCGCGAAAGAGATAGAAACTCAAAGACAGTGAGGGAGAGAGAGAGAGAGAGGAAGAGACACTCTGTTGGCATTATAAACTCTTGATCTTTCCAATAGCCTACAAACATCCTACACGAGTTGCAACTCGCAACTTGCAACTTGCAACCGCCTCTCTCAGCTGGTTCACAGCCATTCATGCAACAATTTCATGCCCCATGTTGCCATCGCCATCGCTGTTGTTGTTGTTGTCGTTTGATAATTTTGGCGCTTCCCGAGCTTGTGAGTCTTTGGCTAGAGCCCGAGATGAAATGCAAAACTGGGAGCTGGCTGGAAAAACGGGTTCAGCTGCACGTCGCCTCGTCCTACATTGCACTTTTTGGGTTAAATGGAAAAAAATATATATAAACGTATAAAAAAAAAAGTTATTAAGACTTTTTGGCACAATATGCAAAACGAGAGGCAGTTTTATGACTAACGGACACAAGACAAAGTTCTACCGATTGATTTTCCATACATCTACAATATTATGGCCCGGGGGCCAATAAATTTCCTGCCTGTTGGACAAAATCGTGCGCAGCTAATTTGCACCTTTTTGGCCAGATTTTGTGCTGTGTTGTTGTGTGTTGTTATGTTTAGAAAGTTGCACACCGATTATATATTGCTCGTACAATATCAAGGAATTTGAAATGAAAGTGTTGCAAGATTGAACGCCTTTATTGAATGCGATTATGACAAAGCTGCTGCTGCTGCTGTTGCTGACGATAAAGATAATGATGATGATGAATAATAACTTCTTTTTGCACAATTCAGACTCAATTTAAAATCAAATGAAAGTTTTAGAGTTCAGTTGGGCAGCAAAAAAGGGGCAATGAGTTTGCAATAAAAAATAAGTGTAAAATCAAATACTGATCAGATATTAAAGCACAACCAATTGGCAATCGTGCATTCGTCCAAGTTTACTGAGAATATATTGAATTGTATCCACCACGATCTGATGCCATTCATCAAGTAATTTAATAACTGACAGCTGTGCATTTGCATATGCCATTTACAATTTACAATTTACATTTTACCATTTCAAAGTCTGTCTATTCATTACAATATAAAACCGATTACACAAATACACAAATTGCCACATGCCAGCATGGCAATATTGCTGGCGGAAAACTAGTAGCAGTCACTGTGAAACCATGTAATGTAATCCAAAACTTTGCAAGACTCTGGCTGGGCTTGCTTGCAACATGCGGCGCAGCACAAACATGCATAAAAGAAACGCTTGAAGAACTCTTTGGCCACTAACAAACACACACTCACACACACACACCCATGCACACACACACAGGCACAACAAACAAAGGCAACTCGTATGACAGTTGAATGACTGTTGACATCAGCGCGTGCCGCAGTCACAGCCACAAAATACAATACGAGATTTTTCCAAAGCTGAACGTGGCACAAGACACAACGAAGGCATTTAACACAAGCCAATCAGCGAAATTGGAATGTCGTATGTATAATATATGGTTTAAGTCTTAAGAAAACATAATTTAAGGTCCTTAATTTCTCTTTTAATGCATTACAACACTCCCTTCATAGTTAGCCAAAACTAATTTATAAGGAAACTAGTCGACGGTGCTACAGTCGAGCAAACTCGACTGTCGGAGACCCCGTACTTACTATGGAAAAGCAAACACTGTTTAAAATAAAATCTATATTTTCGATCAATCGTTCCTTCGGCAGCTATATGATATAGTGGTCCGATATCAACCAAATTTAGTCAGGATGTATGGAACCATCCTATATGCATATTCTGTCGGTTTGGCTCTGATATATCAAACAACAAAAAAGTTTTTCATACCAAGACTTGATTTTCGACTGATCGTTCCTAAGGCAGCTATATGATATAGTGGTCCGATCCAAAATCTAAAACAAGCTCGGTTTGCGTGCAATATAGACGAACCTACATACCAAGTTTGGAGTCTCTAGCTCTTATAGTCTCTTAGATCAAAGCGTCAATACAGACGGACATGGCTATATCGACTCGGCTGTTGATGCTGATCAAGAATATATATACTTTATGGGGTCTGCCACGCCTCCTTCTGCCTGTTACGCACTTTTTTTTTTGTGACAAAGTTAATAGACCCCTGTATTTTTTTTTAAGTACGGGGTCTAAAAACATTAATTTAATTTACATTTTCTCAAAATTCCGTTTCTAAAATAAAAGGGTTTAATAAAAAAAATTATTAAAATTTGTGATGTATTACACCAGCACTGATTTTTCAAATAAATATAGAGAAAGATACTCATCTCCTTAAATTTTTTAAAATCCCCTTTGATATAAATTTTAAATCATAATCTGTAGTACTTTAATTTTACTTTTAATGCATGACAATACAATTTTTAAGCAGTTAGACAACAAGGATTTATAAGATTATTATAGAGATAGAAAGTTCTCATTTAAATTTTCTCCAGATCTCCTTTGATCTCAAAGCAAATGCTTGTGGGCCGCTTCATATTCTTGTCATCGAAGGCCTCCATGGTAAGAATGATCTTGTAATTGCCATTGAAAGAGCCTCGCATATTGGAAACGATCATATTTAGATCAAACGGTTCATGAATCAACTTGGTCTGCGCAAATAAAAGCAGAATCAAAAGTGAATCGAAAATCGAAATGATCATGGTCTAGGAACTTACGCCCTTAGTGTGAAGACAATTACTTTCCACACTGTCCCTGTTTGTTATATGATTTGTCCAATATTTGTACCAATACTGTTCCGGATCATACATGATACTGCAAAAATCGTTTGAGGCGATGCTGAAGACTGTGGGCTCCCAAGAGCCTCGGTCATAGTGCATCAATCTGCCAGAAGCCTAAAGCCGATTTGAGCAGAAGTTATTTTAAATTCTTGCTGAAATTGAAATGATTTACTGTGATGCGATCATCCGGTTCTATATCCCAGACAGTTGTAGCATTGCCTTCAATGTGAATATTATCACCATCCAGCGTGAATTTCATTTCATCGATGTTGATTAGACCAAAGATATCTTGCGAGCCAGGAGGTGGATCCCTGCAGGGCATGAATATATCCGGATCATCAATTATCATCTTGTAATCGTCCGCCTTTTGGCCGCCTCCCAGGCCACAACAGCAGCAAATACTGAGCGCCAGCAATGTTGTCCACATTTTAATTAAAACTCAAACTGAAGTTGCAATTCGATTCAAGCTATATTTATATGTGAATATAACATGTTATTCAGTTGGCTAATTGGTGGCACAATGTAACGACACCAATCGATCATGTTGTTTACATTGCAACCTGTTGCAAATTAACACAATTTACGATATCATCGACAAGCCAAAAAAAAACACGAATGCAAGATAAACCATTTGCTATTTTATGCCATTACTTTGTACATCATCATAGTACTTACAATGTATGACTGATGTGCATTCTAATTGTTAAACTTTCATCTGACATTGAGCGGTGATTCGGTTAATAAGAAATGCCGGTAATCTTGTCCAGACACTTTATGCATAATTGGGCGTGTAGACAACGAGAACAACGTTGATCACGACACACCCACACACAACCCACACACGAGTCGAGTATCTTTTATATTCTTTTTTTATCTGCATAGCTCAACAATTTCATATTCACTATAATTAATTGCAGCTTGTTGTTCACATTGTAGCAATGATGTGGAACCCCCTTGGAGACCGGGTCTCGCTCGCTACTCGGAATATATTTTCAGCCTCAATCGCAATTCAATCACAGCACTATTTCACATGCACATCATGTCAAAATGCCAAGCTAAACGACAGTCTCTTCACATCAGCACAACAACAACAACAACACAGCAGCAACAATTGCCCGCACTTTGGTTTAAACAATAATGCAAAGTAATTAATATAACGACAACGTCAACATCATCGCAGTTGACTCCACATCGCAACAACAACAACAACAACAACAATGCCCCGTTCTCATTGTTTGTGGCGCCTGAAGAGGAAACGTTTTTCGCATGCCTCAGATTACAATTTGCGGGGGATCGTTGTCTGTGGCAAGAAGATCCGACATTTCGTTGTGTGAAATTTCATTTACATACTTTAATTTACAAAGTGTTCAACGTGTTAAGCGAACAAAAGATCTCCAAAACCTGAGATCTGAAAGCCCTTGATACAATAGAGATCACAAAGTGTTGCAGTTATAAAAAAATTTGGATTACGATTACAGTAAGTGGCATGAGATACAAGTTTGTCAAGATCGGAATATAAACCTCGCCCAAAAAAGAAAAATTTATCAAAAACTCATATCTTGTGAAATTTTCTTCTAAAAATGTATTCAATAGGATGAACATATAGATTCTACATTGGAATAAACTCACTTTTTCCATATATTTGCCCATTTTCTTAAAAATTGACTTCCAAAATGGACCGTTTGTATTTTAACGATTACACTTAGTAGGACAGTAAGATTGTAACACAAACAATTTTAATACATAAAAATATATTGAATGTTTAATTTAAAGCAAGTTTTACAAGCTGTTTTCGATATATCGAATAAAATTTGATGAACAAATTCTTGGAGCAAACTAGGTGGAAATCTTGTCACGTTCGCGATGTCGCGTTACAAATTACTAATAAAACTTGTAAAATAAATAAAATGATGGTAACAAATCAAAATTATTTCTAGAATGGAAAAGTACATTATTTTATTATGGCTTAGGAGTATTTTCTTCCAAATTACTCGCCACATTTCGCAGACTTTCGCATTTGTCAAGATGAAGTCAGAACTTGATTTCCATTTTTCGTCGCATTCGCGATGCATTGTTTTCTATAAATAATTCGAAAACGACAAGTCTTCAAAACTTGTCTTTTATTACATAAAATAGTGTTGATAAAATGCATTAAGCACGTGAGAAAACATTTTTGAAAATGTCAACTTTTGCCATTTTTTTTTTTATTTTAAGACGTACAAATGTCGCGTTCTCGATCCTGGAAATACTCATATTACTGTTATGGCTGTTTCATTCCTGTGACATGGCCTTGTGCCAGTTTCTAGTTGCTTTGATGTCTCACATCCTGCGTACATCCTGTGCACTTCCTGGCACTCTGTTTTGTTGAGAGTGAGAGTGAGGCAGGCTGGTAACAATATAAGTTCAGTACATTCATATGGCAAATACAAATGCACCACAACACTGGTCCATTTCATATCCAGTCGAGCTTATTGGCCTTGAATGTGGCTTTTAGCCATTTTCAAACAATCCGAGAAAAACGAGATGTTGTCATACCAATGGTAAATGACGGCGTATTGCGTCATTTCAACTGTTGTCATTGTTCATTTTGTTGTGTTCAGCTTCAGTGCTATAAATAAAAACTTATTAACTACACATAGTGCTATAAATATAATGTGTACAAATCGGACTAGGTCCCGCAGCCCACGTAACGCGACAGGCGAGCAAACAAAATAAGGAACATTTCTTCTAATTAATTTCTTAAATTAATTGTAAATTTGCAGAAAACTCGTTTACAGCAGAAACACAAGATTATATATTTTTTGAGAATAACTGCGGGGTCTAAAAAAAGATAATTAAAAAAATTTAATTTCGCCCAACGTGGGGCTCGAACCCACGACCCTGAGATTAAGAGTCTCATGCTCTACCGACTGAGCTAGCCGGGCACTTGTGAGCAACGCATCAAAGTTCTATCAAGGTGAACACCTGATTGTTGATCGCTTTAATATTATTAATATTATTATTATTATTTTTTCTTTTTTTTTGGCTTTTCTTAGGTAATTTTCACATTTAAAAATTCCATATACCGGTTAAGTTGAAGGCCTTGTGCGGCAAATGTGGCCCAATTCCAATTTAAATGCATTTCAACTGGTTTTTTTTATTGATTAATTAAAACCTAATGAATTGGGTGTTGAACTAATTTTGGCATTTGCATGGAAATTATCAAATTAATTAAGTAATTTATTAATTTACATTCACAACATGTTTTGTTGTTAGTTGTAAATAGATTAACTGAAAGTTAATTAATCAAAAGTTGTACTAGGAGAGTTTCACATAAAACTGTATTGTTGCTTTGAAGGTTAATTTAAAATGCATGTCGAATCTAGATTCCTGAACAACAGAATGCCATTAGAGAACTCCCCCTGTGAACCACCCAGACAAGCAATTAATTGTGGCGCATCGTTTACAGGACTCGAAAAGATTTCATATAAAAGGCAATATGCCACATGCCAGGCTCAATAGTTCAACATGACGCAGCACATCAAGGAGAGAAAGAAGTCCAATTCACGGCAAGATGCATTTGTGCCTGAGGTGCACGATTGGTGGGCAGAATTCTGCAAGGAATCGGCCATTCATGGTATGCCGTATCTGGCCCGGAAGGATCTTCACTGGACGGAGCGCTTATTCTGGGTGGCAGCAATTGTGGCAGCTACTTATTATGCAATCAGAAGTTGCTACTCACAGTGGGAACGATATCGCGATAATCCCCTTGTCTACGAGTATGAATATATTTATATGCTTCGCAATTTCTCCCTACCGGGCATCACTCTGTGCACCTTGTTTCCCAAACTGGATCATGCAGATAATTTAATTTTTGAGTAAGTAAAAACTAAATCTTAATTAAATTATTAACTATTTGTGATTGCACACAGCACTTGGCAGATAAATACTAGCTTGGATACCGCTAAGGGCAACTATTATCGACAATTTCTGGTTAGTTTAACTAATTTGCAGTACAACAACATGCAGATATTGGAGTTCTATGAAAACGATACTACCCTTGCTGATGTGGACTTTGTGGAACTTTTGCTGCATCTGCACAGAGGCGTCTATCCCAATCCATCCGACGATAAAGAACAACCATTTGTACCGATTCTCACTGAAATGGGATTATGTCAGACGAACTCAAGGCTGACACGTTATGGCAATCCTTTTGGCAAACTGTATGTATTATATTACGTATACGTATGTACATATTTTCATATTCTAGCCATTTCTTTCAACAGTGTAGACATAAAAGTGATACCAGTGAAAAATGGCAGCTTTTTCAGCCCCACTCAGATTCAATTGAAGCCATCTTTTAACTATACCATTGTACAATTGGTAATCATCAATCGAAAATATAATATTTATTTTATTACAACTATTGATTAGTTTATGCACGATGTAAACGAGATGATGCTGCCTCAGGATCGACGTACAGTAACAGTCAATACGGGTGTTAAGATCTTCTATTCGATAAGAGTGAAGCTAAATACAATATCAGCTGAAGATGAAGTCCGAAATGTTCCCATTGCCTTTCGCAAGTGTCGCTACACAAGGGAAACGAACCTACAATACTTTAACGTAAGTTAGACAGAAGAATCTACATACTATATATGAAATCGGTATTCGATATCAAAACCAATTGCAGGTCTATTATCCCAGCCTGTGCCGATTGGAATGTCGCATCAACTGGGCCCTTCATCTGTGCAAATGCAAGCCATACTTCTATGCGGCTGGACCCCAAACACCGGTCTGTAATATCCCAGGAATGTTGTGTCTCCATCGCAAAAATTGGTTAGAAAAACCCTGTGATTGTCTGCCCTTATGTAAGGAGAATAGCTTTATCGTTACAGAGGATCTCGGACAAAACACGGTGAGTGCGATATTATTGACATATTGTTTTTTAATTGTCAACACTCTTCTGTTTACCCCAAAAGGGCGGAGAGGACTACAAAGGCGAGGGGTATGAACGTGTCATTCAAATACACGTGGAGTTGCCCAAAATGGGAATGAAGCGAAGAGTTGTGTTTAGTACGGATCAACTTATCATGTCCTTTGGCGGTGCCATTGGCCTCTTTTTGGGTGCCAGTTTTATGACCATATATGGCTTGATATATTTGGCTATATATTTTCTGATTGCTAAATGCAAATATCGACCATTATGCAAGAAGAAGCATCATCTGGAGAACGCTTAAGCAATAATCTAGAAATGTTTCATTAATTGCAATTAATAATTTTCCATTTCAGTTTTCCACAAGTTTTTGTCGAGCGCTTTTCAGTAAAAACAAATCCTATATTAAAATAGAAACAAATTTTCTTGCCTATTACGTAGACATTAATGAGCTTAATGTGTATATGAGTGGTAAGAAAAAAAGCAATAATAAAACCTTAAAGACAAACTTGCCACACAATTGTTGTTGTTGCTGTTGCTGTTGTTGCCCCAAGAGAGGAAGCCAGAAAAGTGGCAAGTGTGGGCAAAGAAAGCGTGCCTCAAAAGCGAATTTCACTTTTGCGGAAAATAGATATAAGAAAATATAATGTATAAAATGTATTATTATAAAAGACACACTGCAGTTGAAATTACGCATTTGACGCTGTTTTGTGTTATACATATTTAGCTAGTGTCATCAAATGTGGCGACAATTTAACTAAATGACAAACTGACAGACTGAATGACAGACGGATTTCCACGGATTTCCACTCGCATACGTAAAGTCGAAGGGAATCAACGGAGCGAGACGTTCACTTGAAAATGTGAACAACCTTTTAAAGTGCGCCACTTGCTTATTTTTATTTTTTACACTTTTTATGAAGTCTGATAAACTTTGGACTCGCACTGAGATTTAAGTAGACTACTTAATTGAAATTAGCCGCATTTAATTGCAGCTACTTACGAATGCCGTTAGCAATTGAATCCGTACTCATATTCGTACTTATTTCTCCAGACTGTTATTTGCCTTGGCGGCATAAATTTGTTCTGGTCTGATGGCATTTAAGATCTGTTTTTGTTTTTGTATTTTAGTTGCTGTTTTTATTTTTTCTAAATATATGTACATACATAAAAGCCAAAGTAGAAGGCAGACAAAACGCAGCGAACCAATTAAGACAAAGAAACTAATTTTAGTGAGTAGAATAATTTAAAGTTTGCTAAGAGTTCGCTCACCATTTGCATCTGTTAGATACGCCAAAAAGAAACAAAAAGAAACAAGAAGAAACAACACCTTGCTGACATTTACATTGGCATTTTTCGAGCTCGAGCTCTCAACCTTAAAGACTAATCTTGAACAAGTAAAATGATGCCCAGACAGCAATGCCACAGCACAATTGCCATGTAACGAAGCGCAGCATACACAGAGAGAAATACATATGGAAAGAGAGACAGACACACGAGACTGTTCAACAGATGATGCACATGCTTCAAGGCATGTTTATGCTCTAATTCGCACTCAGGCCAAACAACACCAACAACACCAACGAACGAACAACGAACTTCTGCACAATTGCGTGGCAAGAGCGCACATTTCCAAATTTCATAAATACAAAATGCAACCGCCCGCATCCAAGATAGCCTGACAGCTGCCTCAGCCTTAGACTGTGTCTATATCTACGAGGGGTGGCCGATAAGTCATTGGCCTATGTAGGTAGTAGATGGTAGTATACTTAGTCTTCTTACACTTATTCTGGATTTTTTAGTTACAGGAAAATGAAAAGATCATTATTTATCAAATCAAAAGAGATTATAGTTGCTCAGCAAGTAATTTATACGGTTTCAACAACTGATTACTGATTAAGTTTCATCAAGAACGGTCACCCTGTTTAATTTTTGAATTAATTTTGTAACAATCAAGAGAAATGCTCGAAGAAAATGATTACGTTGAAAAGTACATTTATTTTCTTTCAAAAAAGGTGTCGTTTACATACTTCGACAACTAAGTTATCGACCCACCCTCGCATCTGTATCCGTGTCTTGCTGTGTGATCCCAAGGTGCGCAACGGGTCGCTCATAGGCCACATAAAAGAGTGCTGTCATGATGGCATTATAAATAGCAACAGCGGCGTACTTTTATCTACAGCCACTGGAGTTTTGCCTCTGTTTCAAGTTGCAAGGCAGCCCAAAATGCTCAACACCTGTCGACGGGGCAAGTCGAAAACGAACATGGAAATGGGCTACAAGGTCTGCAAACGTGCTAAAGAATTTCATTTCAACAGCCTAGCAAAGTAAATGTGGCACATGTAAAATTCTTGTTAACTTTCTAGCTATGCAACAAAGTGTTGTTGCTGTGGCAACCAAAATAGAACAACATCCTACACAGGCATTAGTATCTACAGCCATAAATTACACTCGGAACGAGAGCTCTGCTTTGAGGATTAGCCTGACAACGGAGCTTAAGTCAACATGAGGCATTGACTTGGCCCAAAGACAAACAAGCGCCAAGGCATTAAATAATCATGACTGTTGCCCATAAATAGCAACAGAAATCGAAAACTTTTAATTGCCAAATATCTGCAAACTTGAAAGGTCACTCGTCCCTCGATGCTTGTATCTACAATATAATACAACAACAGCAAATTTACTTTGATAGCGTTAATTGAAATTGCTATTAAGTTCCATATAATAGATACATTTATGTATGAAAGTAGTCGACACGAATGGCGTCATAATTGCTATAAATTATTGATTGACTGCAATGAGATACATAAATATGTATGTACAGACGAGCATGGATCCATAGGCTAGCATCGTAATGAATCAAGCTAGTCGGCTGCCATGGATACCCTGTACATTGTTGCCAACAACAAATATTTTAAGCATCTTTAGTGCATCTCACTCTACTGAATTTTTTTTAATGAGTTTCATATCAATATTGCAAATTTATCATTAATTACGCATTGTTATTCGTTCAGGTGAACTTTTCTATTTTGATCTGTCTCCAGAATTCAGCAATTAGACATGTTGAGAGCGTGTATCTCTTAACTGTAGCTACAGGGTATTAAAATCAATTAATGATAAAAGCGAACGTATCTTTTTTATTGAATTGAAATGTGCCGTTTCGCGCAGATTAATTAGACATTTTTTTGGCTTTTTTTTTCGCTTCACCCAACAAAGCTGAAAATCAATTAAGAACCGCTGAAATATTTATGTATACGCCTTGAATTAGATATATAAATACTAAGTATCTGTATCTATTATCGCATATCTTTCACATTAGTTTGAAGGCATATAAGTATGTTTCCAATACGTTTGTTTATATAAAACTTGTATTCTTTTTTTGCTTTGTTTACACATAACTTATGACTCTTATTTGACCTTGGCATTAATTATTTTTGCTCGATTTTGTTTACACAAAGAGAACATTTAAACCCCAGACCCAGCATGAAAATTCTTGACACACTTCAATTAAGACAAAGGAGACAGCATATGGAGAATAACGAGTATTTTTTTTACTTTCTCGTCTGACAAAAAGGTTTGTTCTGATTTATGTTTTCGTTGTTATTTGATAGGGTTCAAGAATTGCGGCAACAAAATGAACCCAGCTGGCAATTGTTTGGCAAGAATTTTCGGTTCATTATATCAGTTGCACATTACACGGTTTTCTGACACGTGTCCGGTTCATAATTCGTGGAAATAAACCAGAACAAAACTTTCAATTTCTTGTTTTAACTAGAAAACCAGAGTCAAATGGGAAAGAAATCAGAAGTTCGTGAGGAAACTCAACTGTCGTTTTTCCCTCTTCTGTTTCCATGTAATTTGTGTTACTTCCGTTAAGTTGCACGTATTGATCAAATCTCTCCTAAGGATCGTTTGCACAATTATTGCAATATTCATTAAATCGATAACTTACCTTCATGTCATTGATAATCTGTTGAAACAGACTTCCCAGCGCAGAGCTGTCACGTTCGAGACTGAGATCCATTTCCGTAAGTGTCTGTCACCGGGTTCCACTTCCAATTAGTTCAATATCAATGCAATCGATTCGAATATTCGTATTCGTTTTCGTTATCTTCTAACACGTTCTTTTCTAATTGATTTTGGTTTATAAATTCACTTCTCAATTGCTTGCAAAATGTCGAAAATTTCTATTTTCTTTAGCTCATTATTATTTTTACGTTTAATCGACATTTTATTCGGTTCGCGTTCGATTCAGTTCTATGTAGAGCTTCGGCAGCAACTGTAAGAAAAACATAAATATGCACTTTTAATGAGAGAAGTTTAAGTATACCAAACTAAAATAAAATACATAAAAAATCAACATATTTTAAAGAAAAATATAAATATTTTAAATAGAAACACACAATTATTAGATTTATAAAGGAATGATTTTAAATATCTTTAATCACTGCGCCTTACAGAGGAATCTAATCACCAATTTATTCAGATTTCTAAGAACGAACATCTTTTGAACTAGCCTATGTAAAGAACCGTTTCAATAGACAGATTTATCTTTTATAATACATACATATATAGCACAACTTCCCCCAATGTGAACTCCATTATTATCAGCATCTAGAAGATGATTCATTCACAGCAAGAACCGTCACACATCCGACGCGATATATGCATGTATAAAAGCTATATACCATATGTAGAGCCCATTCATGAAAGTTCCACATACATTTCCCTCCGCAAGGCATAACATAAATTTTCGAAATTTGTCTTGGGCGATGTAATAATGTGCTCGTAAATAATATAATGAAAACTAGCGCGTATTTCAAAACAAAAATTATGCTTAATTATGCTTATTAATAAGCTTTTGCTTATTTTGGAGTAGGGGAATAGGAGAAGAGTTGGGGGATGTGGTTTTCGGGCAACGCGTAGGCGCAACATAAAAATTGTGGCATAGAGAAATACATACATACACACATTTAAGTAAGTCTGTATGTGTGTACATAGTTTCATATATGGCATGAGGTTTTAAACGCATTTTTCTCATGTACGCGGCGGGATCACTGAACGGAAAATGAAAGCAATGCAATGCAATGTGACCCAAATAATGATATCAGAGTTTTGATTTATATGTTGTGTGCGTGTTCGACAAGTGCTTGAAGGCACTGTAATCATACCAGGCTAATTGCGTTAATGCAATTGTTAATTGTTAATTGCTGATTGATAATTGATATGTCAAGCGTATGTGTCCAAAGTCACAGTATACAGGAAATTGCAACTGCTGCCTAATTTTGAAGTTTTACGAGTTATGAGCATATAAATAATGCCATTAGTTGAGCCATCAATCGGATACACATTTGGTATTGGTTAGGAAGTGCAATAGTTGACCCATTTACGTGTCGGACAATATAATTTCTATTCAGTATCAAGGTGAAAAAAAGGCCTGTAGATACATTTCGATATTTAAAAAGCTTGCTCAATTGAAGTGCTCTCTCTCATAGTTGAAGTGTCGCCGCTGATTATGACACTGACAGCGACTGTCAGCGCGAGTTCTGAGCGCGGCAATTACAAACAAGATACATAGATACACAGATACGCACTCACAAAAGATACAAGTGCTCAAGCGCGAAGAGAGGAATACAATGCACAAATGATAAATACTTATAACAAAAAGCGCGACAACAACAACAACAACGACAACGGTTGAAAGAGTGCCAACACAACAAAAGCTGATTGCCTGGCCACGCTTCGTATCTATGTATCTGAGAGTACGACTCTATGCATTTCTGTCTGCCTCTGTATCTGTGTATGTTTGTGTGTGTTAGGAAAAGTGCAGAGAAAAGCATCAAGAACAAGTTGAAGAAAACGCGCAACTGAAAGAGCTGCCAGCGCGTCTCTGGCCAGTGTAAATGACCTCTCAAGATAAAGTTGTTGCCACCAAGCAGCCGTAATGGCGGCATTGTTGCTGTTCTTGCTATTGTTGTTGTTGTTCTAGCGCTGTTGTTGTTGTTGTTGCTGTTGATATTGTGGCTGCTGCTGTTGCGAGTAAACTTGCAATTTCCGTCAGCGCGGAAATAAGTTTTTGGGATTTAGAATTTACAAACTAAAGCAAATCTGCTTAAGAATAAGATACTGTATCTAATAAATATTTATGATACTGTTTCGCTTACACATATTGATGTAAACTAAAACAAGAAAGTTCCGGATCATAAATGTATACCATTGAAATATCAAACAAAATATTAAAATATTAACTATTGAAATTTTTGCTTGGTTAACTTCTGGATTTTTAAACGATATTTGGTAATATTTGCTTTTATTGTACTTTTGCAGCATCTTTCTATTTCTTTATCTTTTTATTTGAACTTCCAGCGGAAGCGAGTTAAAAGAAATGAATTCAAATGCTTAACCACAAGATGTATAGGAAATGCGTGAGCAAAATGGGACTGAAGTGGTAAAGATTGCAGTTGGGAATTGAGCACAAAGGGGCATAGGGTTTAGGGTTTAGGTTTTACTTGCAATGTCTTTGGGCTTGTCAAAGGCCAAAGATGCGCAGCAGGAATAACAACAACAAAAACGACAACAACGACAACGGGTTTGAGGTAATTGCAAGACCAGTCAGTCAGTCGGTGAGTCGGTCTTAGTCTTAAGACTCATCCAGCAATTTCACGTCATGAGGTCACGCTGAAAAACGTGATGTGATCTACTGTGAATGCCGTTTACCAGAGCAGACCAGACCAGACCAGAGCAGAGCAGAGCAGGCCCAGATTCTCGGCCAGTAGCCAGCAAATTACCAAATCGTGCATAAAACTCTCAAACAGGAAAACGACAATTTCGCAAGCGACGACTGTTTGGGAAACCATTTAAAGTAAAGCTGCCTGCCAAAACAATGAGACGGAGACGGAGACGAACGGAGAACCCGCATCACAAATGTCAAGTTGGCTCTGCTCGTTGTTGTTGTTGTTTCTCCCTGCTGTAGTTGTCGTTGTTTTGTCGGTTGTGAATGCGTTTTAATTTCAACTATGTTGTACGCATAATTTTCCGCCCTATTTACGTTTGATCTGTTGATGCTGTTGTCTTCTGTCTGTTCGTTTCACATCTCATCTGATCTGATTGTCGTCTGTGCGGTTTTCAACGGCGCCCTGAGATTTGCATCTGTTGCAGCGGAAGCTGTGCTGCTCTGCTGTGTCTGATACGGCAAATAGATTTGTGTACACGTTTATGTTTTGGATGCATGCTGCACGTTCAGCTTTGGTTTCTATTACAGGAAGTGACTTGACAGAGTTCGTCTGCCTGTCTGCTGGCATTGCATTCGTGATATTCCCCCCTTCTGTCAACATTATTCAAGGGTCCCCAGTGAGAATTCCTAATTGCGAGCAAAGATGTGTGCACACGCACAGTGTGTACTGTCCGTAATTATGCGTAAATGCGAGCCAAAGTTGAAATGTTATCAACTTCGTGCCAGGGCAACACATGCCCGGACTTTCCTAGAAAATCCATTTTCATATGGAAAGCTACTGCGGATATGAGCAAGTGTGGATAATTCTTGGGCAAAGTATAAATATTTATTTAACTGGTAAGTAATCATGAAGCGCGTAATTTTACTGTCTGTTAGCAGGCGCTGTTATTAACAGCTGTTAAGCTATTCCCAAGCAAATATTCACTGCGTCATTATAGCATTAAATTGATTTTTTATCAATAAAAAAATATTTTTGAAAAACTATTGTTCTTAGAAATTTTTATAATTTTTTAAAATCATAAAAATTACTTTTTCAACCCCTAAAAAGTGTCATTTTAGCAATTTTCAAAAAACCATAAAAAATACTAGAAAAAATATTTTAGAAAATTTTTTTTTGCAGTTACTCTTAGAATTGTTTTAAAAATGTTTTCCATCAAAAACTTTTTTTTTTAAAAATCGAGGATAAAAGTTGAAAAAGTAGACGTTCACAAAAATTCGAATTCTTCAATGGATACTAAATGGTTTAAGGAAATTTTTGCATCATTCAAACGAAATTTAAACGACCTTTCCAAATAAAAATAAAATTATTAAATAAAATCTTCCCTATTTAATTTTTAATTAATCAAGAGTCACATGTTGATAAGGTGACTTTTTTCGCTGGCTATATTATTAAAAATATAAAATTAATCAATTTATTTTTTTTTACTCGTATTTTATAATATACCGTACTGTATTATTTCCAAAATAATAATTGTAGAATCAATATTCTTAACAATTAATGCAATTTTCATTTTCTTCACAACAAATGAAATAAAAATCACGTAAAAATTACCCTGACATATTAAGATCTTTTTATAAAAACTAATAGTAAGAGTTAACAAATAATTTTATTATTATTAATTTAAATTTTTTCATGAAAATTTTATTTATTACAACTACTATTATATTGTAAATTCTAATTTTTATCTCCCCATCAAAAAAGTGGGTAAAGTGGGTTTGTAACCTCATAGCTCTTGTTTGCGATTCCTGTTGAAAGCTGAAAATGTATTTACAGTTGCCAATCGTTCGTTGAGCTTTATGGTAATCGGTAATTGGAGCCACTTTTATATTTGGAATGTAGGGAAAAACTAGAAAAACTTGAATTCCACTCATTAGAGAAAATTGACATTCTAACGTAAATGCTTTGCTATTTCCCATCGACCGCTTTGTTAGAGGGCATTAGGCTGGTATATAAATATCTAAGAATATGATTATATACCACCTGAAGTCCCCTTAAAGTTCTAAAGCATTCAGTTAAATAAACATGTTTACAGCCTGTTTCGACATTACTTCTCGGCGTTTTAGCTGCAGCAGATTTATGGGCTTATGGCTAAGACGGAGATGAAGATGGAAACGGAGATGGAGATGGACTAGGGTTGCAGCCACAAGGTAAACGATATACGGATGGCAAATTGAACGACGCGCATCATGACTTTACACTTTCACCGCACAACACAACACAACACAACACAACACTCTATGCAGCACTCCACACAGCTGTGGTCAACAATGAGAGACAACGCCCGCCTCCCTCTTCCATCGCCCTCTCTTTGATCTCAGGGCTGGGGCGTAGGTTGTCAACTTTGTTGTTGTTGTTGTTGTTGCTGTTGGGAAAGCGCTGACAACGAATGTGTTTTCTTTTTAGAAAATGCATTTTTAAAAGCGAAAAGAACTCATCAGACAAAGTTGATGCTCATGATGATAATCTAAAGTTCGCTTTATTTCTTTTCTTTTTTTTTGTATTTTATGAATGGTTTTTATATGAAATCTATGAGATGAGCATATGCGTGTATCTTTCTGGCAATGTATCTGTATCTATGCATCGATTTGACTGCGTTTTCAAGTTGAGAGTGGCGGTGGCATCTGTGTTTGCTCTCAGCTCTACGTCATTAACCCAAATATCTATAAATACCATTTAGCAATTGAATAAACGAAATGGCACACACACAATCACACTATTTCCTAAATGTAGTCAGTGTTGAGCAATGCTGCTATAAAATATTTATGTTTAGAAAATTAAATTTTTTTCGCAGCTCATTAAAGAAATCAAAAACAAATCTACGCAAAATCATTCAACACAAATTGCAGCACACACCGCTTTTCCTTCATCTACGGCCACTTCCAGCTGCTTTAGCCGTATCTTTTGCTGGCCATGTCAGCCGTTGATAAGCGGCGAGTGAAATACACATGGTAAGTAAGCGATTCGTTATCTAATCTCTGTGTGGATGTCAACACGAGTTCTTTTTGGCGCAAATGTTGCAATCGATTATCGATCGAAAAGTTATCAATAGCAAAGCGATGCATAAACCAGAAGGCAACAACATAATAAACAACAACAACAACTCACAACGCCAACAGCCAAAAGTAGAACACAACACAAATTTCGCAATGGCAACGCCCACAATATGTAAACAGTCCCCCCGCCCCAAAAAAGAGTTTGTATATATATATATATATATAAAGTGTGTGTGTGTGTTTTGGTTGCCTCTAGAAATAAACTTTCGGCACATTAACGCCTAACAGCTTAATCGGGCATAAAATTAGATGATTAAACATTGAATACATGCTTAAAACATGAGTGGAAAGTATGTACAAACATAAATACATCTTATTCAATTTACAAAGAATACATACCAATTAAGTTGTTAAAGCTCTGCGCATGAAAGTCTAAAGAATAAGTTTTCATCCGTTAAGCGAATACTTAATTCAAGAAAAGAAGTTAAATATTAAACGAATACAGTACTTGAAACCCAGTAGAAATAAAACGATAAACCTATTTGTTTTATTCGTGTTTCTTGATAAAAAAAAACCTAACGGTGGTGAAAGAAAAACGTATATATAGTAGAAAGTATTTTCTATATATAGTATGTATATGATTTAAAACTAAATATATTCCAAGAAACAAGTTATCAGGATAAAGTTATATTTTTAAATGGAGTAAATTATAAATTTGCATAACTTTAAAATGAAGAGCAATGATCTGAAGGATTTTAAGACCGAGAAATATTTTAAAACAAACTGAAAAATCAGAATCTCGTTTAGAGTTGAACGTACTTCAACATCTACAAGTATCTGGAACTGCACATCTATGTAGGTTTATAGACTGATTGCTAAAACGAGTACTCACAATGGCTCAAAATGTGCGGCACTTTGATGAACACGTTAAGCAGACATTAGCGTTAGGATGAACATTATTCATTAGACTATTCACAATTCCCACTTTGGCAAGCTGCAAACGAATGCTAATTAAAACCCATTCAACAACTACCAAACTTTTCACCATTTGTCTACAAATTGGTTAACCCTTAGAATCTACTGCATCAATTCATGCAACAAGAGAAATTCTTGGGAATTAAAACTATCTAAAGATTTTTGCAAAGACACACAAATACATATATACACTACAGGGTGTACCCTCATTCGGCGCCACAGACAACACTCGTTAATGATAAACAAAAGTACCGTTAGCCGGCACATGTTGTTATTTTATTTTTCATTCTTCTTGTTTGTGATTTTCAGTCGCCGTTTTGCCGGCTCGCTCTGTCGCTTTTCTAAGCCGCATTCTGCTTGGCACAACACACAGATTTCTTTTCTGAATGTACACAAGTACACACACACACATGTGTCTAAATATCAGTGTATTTATATTATTTTTTGTTTACATAGTAATGGCAACTTTGTAGTCAACACATGTCAATTTTCACTGTTCTGTTTACTTAGTCTCCGCTCATTTGGCTTAAAAGCTTTGCAGCTCAAGTCGATAAATGACTCGCATGCAGATTGTTGCCAAGAAAAGGGAGAAGAGTATGTAGAAAGAGACCCTCATGAAAGAGAATTTACTAATTTGCTGGCATAACAAATAATTAATTCAAGTGTCGAGTGCACAGTCTGAAATTAAGCAAGGATTGTATTACTATACAGACATCTAAGATGTGCTTTTTATTAATTTCTTACTTTACTTTTCTAACTTAAATTTGATATAAAAAAAAGAGTTGATAAGAGTCATTTGCAGGGAACGTAAAATAAATATTTCGGCATAACAATTATTTTCCAAATTTTATTATATGTATATTGCTTAAAAATAAAAATCTATTGGTATCTAACCAAGTCTATGTCTTATAGTTTTAATAACAATTACGACTTCAATAAAAGCTTCGGTATTATTCTTGTTACTTGTAGCATATTTGCTTCACATTGATTTATTTAATGAAAGTTGCATTCCGTAATTCTAATTTTGTTTGCTAGTTTGCTTAGATAAAAACTAATTTTAATTAATCTGAATAATCTATAACAGTAAAATGTTTTATTCATTGCGTTACAAATATGTTTCTTAAACGCTAAAGAACTGTTGGAAAAGTCCATTGGGCTGCGCTTAACTTTTGACATTTTCACAAGGCGTGCGACAAAATGGAAAAATTTTTAATGAGCTTTGGTTGGTTTTTTGTTGGTCGTTTGAGACGTCGACACGCAAAAGGCGATAGTTAAATTAAACACGATGCTCATTAGGGCTAAGAGAGCTTGTTGGCGAGGAAGAAGGAGAGGTGGAGAAGGTGAAGGAGAAAGAGATTAGCAAAGCTTGAGAGCGCTTAGCAAATGACGCGTGGGCAACAACTTTATATATGTGAGTTGTCTGTATATATATAATATAAGTAGCATATGGACACACGCCTCTCCTTTAATATGCATATGTGTTTGTGTGTGTGTGTGTGTATTTGTATGTATATTCATGAATTCATTCATACACTCAAAATTTACACCCATGCATCTGGGGCCAGAGCAACGAAAACGAAATCGAATACGAGTGGGTGCCAGACGGTCAACAACAACAACAACAGCAACAACCGCAACAACAACAACTACAGTGGGCATTGAACGAATGAACAAGATGCAAAACAAATGCATTCATTCATGCAGTTACTCAAAGAGGCCAGTTTATAACTTTCAAGAGTCTCCGAGACTCTCAAAAAAGTTCCCAGTTTCCTCCAGCTGTTTGCCAACAACAGCAACAACAACAACAACAGCAATAACAGCAACATCAACACTAACAACTGCGATGCGTTGGCGTATGCAAACACCAAACAGGCTCGGCCAGACTATCGGCCATTATATTCATATATTTCTCTACTTGTTGTTGTTTCTGTTGTTGTTTGTATGTAGATTTGTTTGTATACGTATGTACATATGTATGTAGACACTGTCTTCTATTGCCCAAAGTATAATTAAAAATTACACGGCTCAAAGCAAGAGGCTAAAAACGATAGCAAAGCAAACACCAAAAGTTGCACACACATTTACATAAAAGTGGCCGCTGTTGTTGGCGTTGTTGTTTTATTTGCAATTGTTGTAGCTTGCTCAGAAGAACAATTGTTGCTGTTGCTGCGTTTTTAAATAGATAGTAAAAAAAATGCTACCTTTTATTTATTTATTTATTTTTTAAATATAAAATTCTGTGCAGTTTTGTTTGCTTGTTAATACAACCGAGGCCATAAGCATACCATCCCCGACCGTAACCACAACCATAACCAGGAGGAACTCAAGCTATTTCGGTGCCGCCAGCTGTCTCAGTGTATCTTAAACAGTTGAACAGGTGCAAAAGGCAGCTGAATGAATTTTCGGATTATGTTACACATTCGTTGGATGCGGCCAAAAAGTATCTAATAAGCCCAGACACATCTAAAAGTATATACCTGGTTGTTAAAGGCACTCCATGCATATCGTGTGCATATAAAACTGCATAGAATTCAAATAGAATAGAACTTGAAACTGACTGCTAAGTCTGGGAAAACTACATTACCAAGTAAATAGTATAGCATATCTTATAATAAACAATAAACAAGCTGTTATAAAATTGCAGAAATTCCTTAATGCATTTCGTTTAAAAATTGTCTAAAATGTAGACTCTAAATAAATGCAAGTCAAAACAAGAAAAAAGAACAATTATTTTTGTAATAAGTAAATACAAATTGCATGCAAGTCAATTTATCAGTCTGAGAAAGTCTAGTATTTTAGTACTACGTATTCTATATATGATATGGTATTTAAGTGTCGGACTCTTATCAGTGCTACCCCCATAACCCCGTAGCAAAGTCGTTTGAAAGGTATGCAAAGAAATGACACATGAAATTTCAGACAAACGTGTAGAGCTTGCGATAAGGAAGAGTGACAACAACAACAACAACAACTACAATAATAGAAGAGAACGGCAATTTTACAACAAAATGAAATTCTAATTAAACAACGTTTACAGTTACAACTACACACACACACACACTCACACACTTACAATGTGTGCTGCTCCGATTCCTGATCTGATTGCGACACACACACAACAATTTCCACTGCAAAATGGAGACACAACAAAAACCCGTTGTTGAGCACCAAAAATAAACAACCCCATTTAATATATAAATATATATACTTAATATATCTATAAATGTTACCCCCAAAAAAGGTAACGAAAAAAGTTCTAAACCTAGAAAAGTTGATTGGATATGAACATGAATTTGATAGCATGAATAAAGTCAATGACCCTTTTTGGATGCTGATTATCTCTGATTATTGTTGTTTTTATTCTTTTGCTTTCCTGCGATAGACACAAAAAGGTTAATAAGTGGCCCACACATAATGCAAAATATTTAAGCTCAAAAAAGTGTGCACATCATTAGAACAGGGGGAAAATAAACAAGACAAAAGGAGAAAGAAGAAGGGCACAAAGCAGACAGCATAGAGGTGAGCAAGGGCTAACATTTTCAGTCACGAAAAGTAGATTTTCCAAGCAGAAGCACGACGAAAATGTGGACAAAGCACAGCACGAACAAGTACAGAGAATTTAATAGTTGAGCGACATATATTTTGACAATTATTTACGTAATTTAAAAATAGACTATCTTAAGCGAACACGCACTCAGATATCGTGTCACGACACGCACCCACATCTAGCACACTGAGTCCCTGCACTTGCGCAAATAGCGCGACAACTTCAAAAAGGGAGCATACAATTGCTGCTGCTGCTTCTGTTGTTGTTGTTTCTTTTGCTGTTGCTGCTGCTTCTGATGTTGTAGTAGTTGTTGTTGTTGCTGGCTGGCAATGAAAGGAGTTTCATACTGACTGGAATTGGCACTGGAAGGCCTTGGAATACTTTCGTCTCTGCAAGTTTAAACATGCATCTGTATAAATGTGTATGTGTGTGCGTGAGAATTGGAAGCTGTGTTATGCATACTTGTTGTTAGCTTCATTTGCTGTCTGCTCCCAGGTCAGCACTCAACCTAATTATATTTTCCAAATCATTTTCATAATTAGCACACTTGAAAAGGGGCCAAAAATAAGAGAGATAAAGAGAGAGCGAGAAAGGGTATACAGAAGGGCGGCAACAACAAAAGCCTTGCCGTGTGTGAGATGAAACTCAAATATAGTTAAAGGATACTTACTTGAAATGCATTCAAGCTTTCAAGCGGCGTCATCGGTGAATCGTGAATCTATTTGCCCAAATGCATTCACATCTGAATGGGATTGGGAATGGGAATGAGACTGAGACTGAAAAGCAGCATCAGCAGCGAGCGCTTCACAGAATCAAAATCCAAGTGCACTCGTTTGTTTGATGGCTGCTGCCTCCTGCAAACAATTAAACAGCGTTTCCTCCCCGTTCCACCGGTACCGGTGTGAGTGTGGATGCGAGTGTGTGTGTATATGTGTATGCGAGTGTGTGCTCGTCACGGTCGCCCGCTGTTGTTGTTCTTGTTGGGCTGCAGCGCATTCCAGGCGGCAAAAGCGCACAAAAGAGAAGAGAGCTCTCGCCTCTTGCCCTCAGCCCACCGTCTCTGGGTTCCTGGGTGTGTGGATGTTAGGCTTTGGCTTTGTTCAAACAAACTACCCCGACGGCGACGGCAGCGTTGTCGTTGATCCTTGCACAGTTGATGTTATTGCTGCTTTTGTTGGTATTGTTGTTGTTGTTATTATTCCTGTTGTAGACACCACACACACAATCACAGGAAAACACGGGCAAGCACAGACAGACGATAAACTTACAAGCGTGTGTGTGTGTTGCACAAAAATTATTCACTTCAAATTTAAATACAATACTCGTATGTACACACTTTTGGCAATTTCAGCTCACGTTTTACACTCTCCAACTTCTCTCCCTTTTCTATTTTTGCACTACTTCTTTCGTTCGACCAAACGACAGTTAAAAAATTGCTGTTGCCGTTGCAGCCGTCATTTAACAGTTACTTTTTGCGCGTACTTGCTTTCAATTTAAGCCAGCAGCCGTTTCGATTTCAATGCTTGCTCCTGTCAGAGATGCTTCGCTTATTCGTTATTTAACTCAATTGGACGCACATAGACACTTCGGGTAGACAAAAAACAACCGAACTGGAAGAAATGCAGTTACCGGAAACAAACGCCTTGCATTCACATACGAATGTTCTGCAAATCAATCCCATTCTCTTTTTTTCTTACACAAACGTAGAATTACTCAGGCGCGCGAGTTTCGACATGGGGAGCAATGTGTTATCAAATAGTATTTAATTATTTTAACAATTTCACTTAAAATCCCGCGCACCGATTGTCGCACGTCCGACTCGCTCGGCTTTGTTTTTGCTTCTGTTTGTCGATAGAAAGACAGTGTTGAATAGTGCGCATATAATTACACCGATAGCTCTTTAAGATACTATCGATAGTTATTGCTCCATTTTGCGTTCGCAGTCAATTTAATTGTGGTATCGATAAATCGGTTAACATTCGTGCGCTCAATTTAAATGTGAATTTTTATTTGTTAATTTAGCAATTAAGTACAATTTAATAAAATCAATTAAATAAAATAAAGAATTTCATTTTAAAGAACGTTTGGTGCACGTTAACCTTCGCGTGGTATATTAATTCTAAATAAAATGTGAAACAATTTTCCATTTTATAACAATTAAGTATTTATTTGTTCATTCGTTTGTTTCTGGTGCAGGTCATTAACCGCAAGCTTACAGCTAAGAATTTAAGGTATCTGTCAGCATTATCACACAAGCCTACGCCTTATAAAGTAACTGAATTTGGTGCATATACAAATATAAAACACAATTACAACATCAAGGAAATTATAAATAAACAATAGCAGAAGCGACAATCTTCCCCCGCCCCAAAAAATTTCGTTTAGCTGGTCACGCACTCAACGCTCAGTTGAATGTCCGTTTTTGGCATCAATAAGAGCTTCCCATTGTCATACTGCAGGGGAATCTGTGTCTCGGCACAAGGTGCATATTTGTGATGCTGCAGCAAGGCCACAAGGCCAACCAGGAGCTGCTGCTCCGCCAGTTGCCTGGCGATGCAGCCGCGTAGGCCTTCTCCAAATGGCAGGAAGGACATCGAGGGACGCGCCCGCACAGCTGCCGCCTCAAAGCGATCGGGATCGAAGCGGAGAGGATCAGCATAGATTTCCGGATCACGGTGAATCGCTGCCGTCGGGATGATTATATTGTTGCCCCTGGCGATCACAAATACCGACTTGACCAATTCGAATTCCTTGGTGGCCCGTCGCAGCAGAAATGGATACGGCGTGTGCAGACGAAGCGTTTCTATCGTAGATGAAAGTTAGGGAACTGCTCAAAGTCTTGAAATTCTTTAAATGACTCACCGTTTAATACTTGCTTCGTGTACTTCAGCTCCTTTAGGCACTCTGTGGTCAGTTGTCCATTGTGTTGCTGCAGCGCCTGTTGAATCTCCTCTCTGACGCGCTCCTGCAACTCCGGATGAAGTGCCAGCTCGTAGAGGCAGAAGCCCAAGGTGGCGTTCAACGGCGCCAGTCCAGCCAGGATGAACCCAAAGGCTTGTGCGGCGATCTGTGCATCACTCAGCGCCTCGTCCGTGGCGGAGTACAACTGCAAAAAGTTCTGCAAGGGCTGACGATCTCGCCCGCGCTGCTGATGCAGTTGCGTCTGCACGAGATTATAGAAATAATCCGTGGCCAGTTGGTCATAGCTCTTGTGCTGCAACAGACGAGCCATCAGTGGAAACTCCAGGGCCAAGTAGGCACGCCACAGGCTAAAGTTGCTCCAGTAACTGCGCGACATCTCTCGGAACTCGGACTGTTCGCCACTCAGGCCATAGGCCAGCGAGGCAATCACCTCGATGTTGTAGCTATCCACCAGTTGGCTAACATTGAGGTTCTGCAGCTTCGTCGCCCCGATCCTGCTCTGAAAGATGCTCGAGACTTGTAGCAGACGTGGCAGCAGCTTTTGCATGTTGCTGGACGAGAACACAGTCGCGGTCTTGGCATGAAGTGTGCGCCATTTGTGGCCATCCAACTGTAACAGATTCTCCGACAGCGGCTCGCTGCTCACATTGTGATACAGGCCACGGCTGGTGAAAGAGCCCACATCGCTGACGAGTATATGACGCACCAGCTCCAAGTCCAGCACCATTATGAAGGGCTTTATCAACGCATAGCAACCAATGAATGGAGCACGTCCCTTGTAGCTCTCGTAGATGGACTGAAGTGCCTCGTGTACATGCCGCTTGCCACCCACCACGCCCTTGATGTTGCCCCAGAGAAACTTGGGCTTCTCGTGCAGAATCCCCCGACGCTTCCAATAGCCCAGACTTAGTTTGACCACCGCATAGAAGATGGTCAGTGCGCTCAAGGCGGTCAACAAGGCGCGCTGCAACAAATCCATTCCTCCAGTTGGCCCAAAATATATTCAACCTTTTTGGCTTCGTTATCGTTTTTGCCTGTTGTGTATTGTGTTGTCTTTTATGGTTTGGCAGTGGCTTTGAAATCCGTTGTTGATGTTAGTCGATTGGAGACCGTTCAATGTCGCCGACTTATCAGCGACATCGCCATGGAATAACTGCTTGAATGTGTGTGCTTATCAATCGAGTCGATCCATAGCGAGCTAAAATATAACGAAAAAAAAAGAACGTAACGTAACTATAAACAATCTATTCGGTGAATTCCATTGATAAGTGTTAACATTTCGGCGATTTTGGCCACCAAAATGTTTACACATATGCAATATATTTTTACATTTTATACAAATTGTTGTTGCTGTACACAAAATGACAAATTTCTAATAAATTTAGACATATGTACATATATTCTATTGCAAAATAAAGATTGTTGGCGCTCTTTTGAAACAATACTATAATTAATCTATTCTATAAATTGCATGGATAAGTGGCCACGAAAATGTTTACATAGAGTCGTCGGATAAAGTATTTTGACAAAACTATAGTTTAATCAACTCGTAATTTGAACTTACTTTATGTTAAAATTACCAAAATTAACATGATGTAAGTTTAAATTATGAGTAGATTTAACTTTAATTATGCAAATATTTTTACATCTTATGAAAATAGTTGCTGCTATGGATACTATAATTATTTTAAATGTGATAGCTCTGACTCTGTTGAATCTATTGCTGCAAAATGAAGCAGAGATTGTAGGCGCTCTCTGGAAACTCGCTGATGGGCATCCAACGAACGTAGCCTTGATCAATCAACTGCTGCTTGGAGCTGGGCACACCCGAGAAATGCGGATCCTGAGAAAGCAAAAAGCATTGCATTAGTTTTATATTTAATTGAAGCAAGTTCAAGCAAGTTCAATTGACTCACCACAATCAGCAGAGAGACGCCAGAGGCTGGACTCTGATTTATGCCCGCAATGCCCTTTGAGGCCATGTCGCTCATTCCGCCCATGGCTATAAAACCCGCATATTCTTCGAAATAACGACGTATTTGTTGAATCACCTGGTCAGAGTTCAATTGCTGTGCGTGTACAATTTTGCAGGGCAGCTGGAACATCAAGTCAATCACATAGAACTCCTCCAGCGTGCCAATCCAATCGCGTGAATCAATAAACGGCGGCAGTTTGTCACCAATGTTGACCAGCATGCGCTGAATCTCGCGAATGGAGGGCACAGCTTGGCTGCCACTACTTGGTCGCCTATTTATAATCCAAGATATGGCCGTTTGCAATGTCCGATAACCGCAGCCCCATCCCGTGTCCAAGGTGCCGTCGCAGCCGTAGTGAAAATACTTGAAATGCCCCCGCGTATAAAGCGTATCACCTTGATCGTCGCCTGGTGCTGGTGGTGGCAGTGCCAGGTGCACATCTTCGAATAACGCGTACTTGTATGTTTTTGTACTAATTTCGAATTTGTTTTGAATTCCATTCGTTTCCAATTCACAGGTTGTCGTCATTGTTGTTGTTTACACGCTCAAAATTCGAATTCACAGAACTTTGCCCTATAGCGAACGCTTTCTATTTACGCTAGCTATATAAATATATGCAAGCGTACACACATATATTTATTATTATATATTTACCTTTTCGCTACGTTGCAACAATTAATTTTAGAAATTTAGAAATCATCTGCTTGCATATGTTTATTGCCCCGATAACGATAGTGTCGAAATTTCGATAGCCGACAAGTGCAATTCATTCGCGATATCGATGACACTACCGATGCTTGTGATTTGGCGGCAAATTTGAAAACAAACATTTAGGTTTTATATACATAATATATATATTAAAAAATTAAACCTTACTAAAAAAATCTTAAACACTATTCATTTATTTAGATGTACATGGGTCTAGCTATAGAGATGTAAAAATCATCGCCACAAATATATTTTTGAATATAAACATATGGCCGAGACCCCGCTTTGAAAACGCTTTGCGTTCTTGTTTAGAAAAGGTCCATTTCGCCGCAATTCACATCCAAAATATCATCGTCATAGCTAATCATCTCCTTAAGGCCTGCGGACATAGCTGCTTTTGAAGTTGAGGGTAGATCAGTGCTATCAATGAGATTAATGTTGATTTCGTGTGATTTATATTCCGGGCTGCTCTGTTCATGGCCTACAGGCGAAGGCGGCGGATTGGATACTGTTGAAAACAAACTATGTTAGAGTTTATTCGATTATCTTTCATTTAAACTGAACTTACAGCTTCCAGGTTGATTCTGATCAATCAACTCAGCGCCTTGCATATAGTGCTCCTTGCGTGTAATTAATAAAGGCAATTCGGTGCTCTTTTCGCTCAGACGTTTTTTGAGCTCCTCAACCTTACGATTGCGTATTAATGATTCAATCTGCTTTTGCGATTTGTTGTCATTTTGACGCTCCTCGGAAAAAATTGACTTTTGTTGCGCTGGCGTAATTTTATCGTGGTGCTTCAGAAGAAACAGAAATACTCCGCCTGGCGTTCGTCGGCGCCTTCCGTTCTGTCATTAAATATAAACATATAAATGGTCTGTAAATATTGTAAAAGTGAGGTAAATATTTACTTTGATCATCATGCCGCCATCGGCCTCGATGCGTTGAGTTTCCTTATATAGTTCCAAAGGCACATCTAAACCAAGAACCTTAACAACTCGCACTGCAAATTAGAATTTACAATTAATATTAATTATGTATATTTGAAAGCAGTTGAGAACAGACCTAAAAGTTCGTCCTTCTCCTCGTAGAGTTTGTTGGCCATTTCCCTGGCCACATCCGACGGATCACGTCCGCAGGTATCCTTCAAGTCGAGTATATGTCGCGGCTCACTCGAATTGTCCGACGATCCGCTGGTGGACGAATTGCCACGACGAGAGCGCGAACGTTGTCCCATGCGGCTTTTTATGGGGATCCTATCGTTGCGTTCACAGTCCATTGCAATGCGGAAACACTGGCGTCCCCGTTTATGGGCTGGATGTGAACCGCCCTCGTCCGATGAATTCGACAGCCGTCGTTTCAATGTATTCTCTCCGTTAATCAGATACTTTTGCGGAAAATCATAGTTCTCCACATTGCGATCGTTGCTGTTGCGCGTCACATCGCAGCCACGCATATTCTCGCTGAGCGCCTCCTCCTGCAGTGCGGCTGTCCACACGTTGTATTTCTTGAAGCGTGCGCGATTCGAGTCGGCGTCTGTGGGCGGCGGCACCCGGATCATAACGGTGCGCCTGATGCGCTTGCGACGCTTTTTATGGCTGCCGACTGAGGAGGCGGCGTCGGTGCGCAGCTTCTTGATGCAACCCTCTTCGGATGATTCGCCCGATGAGGACTCGCTATTGGACTGCGACTCATCATCCAAGGCGCTCTGTATCTGGTGGCATGTCGCCAGTGGACTTGCAACGCTCTCGACGCCCATTGCAGCAGGTGTTGTTGTAGTAGCTGTAGTTGTAGTTGTGCTTGTGGGCGCCGGTCGCTGCAGCGGCGTATAGATTTCATCGTCACCACTCGCTGACAGCTGAAATGTGTATTGATTTCATGTATAATTATGCTTGAACGGTATGATCTACTAACGCACCTCTCCATCTTCTAAATCGATGTCGTCGTTGGACTGCAAGTCCATCATCTTGCGGAAAAAAATTAATTCTACTGCGACGTGTGTGTTGGGAAACGACAAAGAAACCAAGTTTCGATGTTTTCAATGTTTTTCCAGCGATACTTATCGATGCTTTCCGATGTTTTTCTTGATGTCGATGCTAAGCGATACATCGGTTGCCGCACTTTTAATACGCTCTATTCGCCGCTCTGACAGTGAGTTTATAGTAATTTGAGCAATGCCTAAGTGAGTAAATTTATTAAAATTGGTCAGAGATACTATAGCTACAAGAAGGCCAGAAGGATAAAAACTGTTGGAAAGTTTATGGTATGGTATGTTATGGTATGGTTTTAAAAAATTAGACATACATCGATGCATCGAAGTTTCGACCCGATGTATCAGCCAACATCGATGTTAAATTTTAAAAACATCGATGAGCATCGACATCGATTTTTCCACTCAAATTTACTTCACTAGTTCCAAGTTTACCGTTTTGAAACTAATAGTTCCAGTTTGGAGCTCAAATGAATTATAATAAAAATCTTTTAATATAATTTCAAATCATCGATTAGTCAATCTAAAGCTATATATTCTTGGATTGAGTATACAACTATCGTCATTAGCTGATTGAAAAGATTTAAAGGTGGACCCAATTCCCAAATATGTAGGTAAATATAACACGTTGGCAACTCTAGATATCTGCAGTAAGAAGAAGAAGACACGTGCATTCTTTTTTATTACATTTTGAACGTGGTTTCACATCAAGGCGTATAATTTACGTCTTATAATGGTGCGACCCAACAATCAATTGCCGGAAAATCTTCCGCAATTGCAAAATCTAATCAAACGTGATCCCGAGTCCTACAGCGATGAGTTTCACACACAGTACGAGCATTTTCTAAGTTTATTAGAGATTTTCGCCCTCAATCCGGGCGAGGAAAACAAATCGTTGGATGAAATTATTATGTTCATTGCTCAGGTGGCGCAATGCTACCCGCAAGTCTGCCAGCAGTTTCCCAAACATCTTACGGATCTGCTTAGGAACAGCGCCACCGTTTTGGACCCAGCTATGCGTAATTGTTTTGTCAAGGCATTGATTCTGCTGCGTAATAAGAATCTGGTGCCAGCACTGGACATTCTGGAGCTCTTCTTCCAGCTGCTTCGTTGCCAGGACAAGAACCTGCGCACGTTTCTGCAGACGCACATTGTCCAAGACATTAAGAACATGAACGCAAAGCACAAGGATATGAAGCTCAATTCGGTAAGTGGACGCCACCTGTTGTTCCATTGACATACAGTCCGTGCAATAATTGTTTTGACAAAGTAAAAAAATGTACTGTTCTTTTTTTTAAAAACTTATTTAAGGAACCATAAGAAACTATAACAGATATTGAATTTGTAATTTTTTAATATTTATATTTCGACAAAACAATTACTTTACTAACTGTATACTTAATTATTAATTTAACAGAACCAATTAGAATGGTAACAATTTATCAATGAACAAATATTAAATTTGGAAATCCTTTCTATAGAGTCTGCAAAACTTTATGTACGGCATGTTGAAGGATGCGAATCCAAAGGCAGCTAAAATGTCGGCTGACATTATGATTGAGCTTTTCAAGAAGAACATCTGGAACGATCCAAAGACGGTGAACGTCATCGCCAGTGTTGGCTGCTTCTCCCCAATAACCAAGGTATGTGTGGATAACTTCCTTGAACAGCATTTATCTAAGTGATCACATTTATTTCTAGGTACTGGTCACATCGTTGAAGTTCTTTCTCGGACACGACGACGAAGGTGAAGCTGGTTCCGATACAGAAAGTGAGAATGAGGTGGATCTGAAAGGAGCTTTAATGGCAAATCGCGTGACCAAGAAAACGAGGAAAGGCCAAAAGCAACTGCAGCAAATCAAGAAACAGGCTGTCAAGGCACAAAAGAAAAAGAAGAACGCGCCAGCATTCAACTTTTCTGGCATTCATCTGATCCACAATCCGCAGGGCATGGCCGAGGATCTCTTCAAGCAACTGCAGAGCACGAACGAGAGATTTGAAGTGAAACTGATGCATCTGGATGTCATATCCCGCCTGATTGGCATCCACGAACTGTTCCTCTTTGGCTACTATCCCTACATAACTCGTTTCCTGCAGCCTCATCAGCGTCAGGTGACGCGTGTGCTTCAGTTCGCTGCACAGGCATCTCATGAGCTGGTCCCAGGCGACATCATCGAGCCCATATTGAAGACGATTGCAAACAACTTTATCACAGAACGTAATTCGAGTGATGTCATGGCGATTGGCTTAAATGCGACACGTGAGATTTGCATGCGTTGTCCCTTGGCCATGGGCGAGGATCTGCTACAGGATCTGGCCATGTATAAGACGTACAAGGAGAAGTCGGTGATGATGGCCGCACGCTCTTTAATCACACTGTATCGAGAACAATTGCCTGCGATGCTCCACAAAAAGGATCGTGGACGTCAGACGGAGGCTCAGGCGGAGCGGAAGGTGCGTGCCTATGGAGAGCGCGATATTCAGGATACAGTCATTGGTGCCGAGGCACTTCTTAAGGATTCCAAGACCATTGACATTGACAGCGATGATGACGACGCGGACTCCAACGATGGGGAGTGGGTGGATGTAAAGCATAGTGACGGGGAGGGTCCAGCTGAAAGTGACGAGGATGAAGGCAGTGACAGCGACGGGGAAGATTCGGATGAAGGCGTTGAAAGTGAGGGCGAAGAGACGACCGAGGCCGAGAAAAAGGAGAAAGCTGATCTTAAGATGCTAAATCAAAAGGAAGCCGCACAAGAGTTGGCGCTCACGCGAATCTTTACAGACGAGGACTTCAAACGCATCAATGCCGCCAATCTAAAGAAGACCGTCACAAATGCGCGCAAGCGTCCATTGGAACAGGATCGTGCTGAATTCGTCAAGCTGAACAACATCGAGATGATTTACAAGAAGCGAAAGCACGACAAAGAGTCGCGCTTGGAAACGGTGCAAGCCGGTCGTCAGGATCGCGAGCGCTTTGGCTGGAAGGATGGACGTGTCAACGAGAACTGTTCCAAGACCAACAAGGAGAAGCGCAAGACGAAAAACTTCGGTATGCTGCGACACAAGGCGCGCTCCAAGGTGAAGAAGAGTTTCCGCGACAAGCAGATGGCGATGCGCAAACATTTGTTGCACCAGAAGAAAATGAAATAATGAGGATTCGACGACGCGACGTTGTGTTCGAAATTCGAATTGCCGCTGCAATAAATTTATTTCATTTTTATGTTAAAGACAAGTTGGATTATGCTAATTTAAGAGTTATTCGTGTATTCGTTGGCCTCCAAATACTATGCATCAATCTCTTTCTCTATCTGCGGCGTTTCTCAGACTTTTTGACACGCTTCGGTCCCTTGACGAAGCACCAGTCGACTTGAATGGTCTGGCCCATTATATCGGCGCCATGGAGTGCCTCCTTGGCGGCCAGTGCTTGCTTGTGCGTCTCGTACTCCACTAGCGCATAGCCCTTGGAGAAACCTGTTCGTCGGTCCAGATTTAAATGAATGTTTTTAATCTCGCCGTAATCGCAAAACTTTTCCTGAATTTCATCCTCCTGTGCCTCCTCATGGATTGAGGTCACAAACAATATCCAGCCCTCGACTGACCGCTGTGGTCCCGGCTCCAGTTCATCATCGTCCTCGTTGCGCACTCTTTCGTAGCTGTGGATGGCCTCGCGGGTGTTGCTGTCGCTCCCAAAACCACGTCCCTTGCGGTGTTTTGCTTTCTCCTTCAAGCGCACGATACCCTCTGTACGTGGGAGGCATTAAGACAGCTAAATTAAGCGCGATTTGCAAGAAAAAAAAAAAACCACTTACGGTCACCATCTTCGTCGACTTCAAACTCCTCTGCATTATCGATATCCAGCACATCAGCCATTGTGATTTGATGGGGTTTCTTTGACTTTAGGCTTTTATATTACTAAATAAATTGCTTATTAATATTTTTGCTGAAAACTTGTATAGTTTTCGCCGCGTGTTTGTTGTTCTTGTTTTTTCTTTTCGGCGTTCTATGGCGGAACTTAAATCATTGATTATGAACGGAAAAGAACTGTTCAGGGAGCTGAGTAATCAAGGGTAGTTCGCAATGGCTCAGTTGATATAATTTTTATTTTTATATGTTAAAAAAAGGTAATATATTTATCAATTTTAAAAAATATATTAATATACGTTAATTCAATGTTAGTTTTATATTTTCTTCGCCATTTATAATGTCTTATTCAAGCAAATATTGCAAACGTATACAAATTTTGTATAGAAAAGTACCATGGAACTTGTATATGAGGTGAATTCAGTATTTTTTGGAATTTGCATTTCGCGGTAGTAGTTTTTATATTTGGGCAATTTTTAATTACCCACTTACGGTCACATTAGTGTAGTGTTGGGTAAACAATGCTCATTTAGGTGAACACGTTCACTTGCTCTTTTTTTTTAGGTGGGTCAACTTACTCAGATTGCTCACTTGCTCAGTTGCTCACTTGTTCAGTTGCTCAGTTACTCACTTGTTCAGTTGCTCTCTTGCTCAGATTGCTCACTTGTTCAGTTGCTCAGTTACTCACTTGTTCAGTAGCTCAATGATTCACTGCTCTAAGTACCTCAATCAACAAATCAAAAATTTCTACGATACATATCAATTTAAATCGGATTCATTACTAAATTAACAAACTTAAAAATAAAAAAAATTAACGTATTTTTTTCCCTTCATTGGGAATTCTTTGGAAACACTTCTTTATACTTTTCTCCAAAATAAGCTAACGAATCTAAGCAAAGTTAATTCAGAGTGCAAAGGAAATTAGGAATAAAAACATTTAGGCGATAGTGAGCAAAACAGAAGATCTGAACAAGACTGACCAAAAAAGAGCAAGTGAGCAATAAAGAGCCTTTGGAAGGAACATGTTCACTTGCTCACTTCAGGGAGCAACTCTTTTTTGTTCACTCACTCATGAGCAACCCAACACTACATTAGTGCGATTAATTGCTTTTCAGAATCAAGTTCAAGACCTCGCACGGGGTCTTTAATTAAAAATACCGGGTGAGTTTAGCGATAAGTCCCAATTCATAAATAAGTATATACATATGTGCTTGCGTTTATTCTTCATCTAAGGGTGTGCCGTCAACATACGACTGTTCCTATCTGTTCAGGGTGTGTGTCAAAATCATCTGACCATTTCAATCTTAAATTGTGATTATAATTTATTTAATTGCTGTGTGTGTGGTGAAATTCTTTTTGATCTGCTTGCATATGTTTATGTTGTTACATTGAGAATCATCATTGCGCATGAATTAATTAATTAAAATAAAATACTTTTATTCATTCAACCTTTTTGTTTTATCTTATTTACATAAATAAACGCTTCAACATAATTAAAGATTAATTTCTAGATTATTCGTCAACGCACTCTCGTTTTAATCAATGGCCGAGGAGATAAAGGAACTGGAAAACATGCCGTTATCAGGCGATGCCAAGCTGGATGAGCAAATAAAATGTTGGCTCAAATGGGATGGCAACGCAAAAACAAAGGCTGCAATTTCGCAGCTCGTTGAGAATAAAGATTGGGATACGTAAGTGAACAAATTATTGTGATATTCTGTATGCTGCTAAGTGAATTGTTTCTTTTCAACAGACTCCGGAATCGTCTGTGTAAACGGATATCTTTCGGGACGGCAGGTTTGCGTGCTGAAATGCGACCTGGCTTCGATTCCATGAACGATTTGGTTGTTGTTCAGTAAGTTTCCATTGAATTTGTTGCATAAATAAACAAATCATTACATTTCAATTGCTGAATCATTACAGAACGGCCCAAGGACTGTGCGAATATATCAAGGAGCAATATCCGGACACATCGGCGTGGTCCGAACGTGGCATCGTATTTGGCTTTGATGCTCGCCACAACAGCCGACGCTTTGCGGAGCTATCGGCCATTGTATTTCTGAAGAACAATTTCCGTGTGTATCTCTACAAGCCCTACGTTGCCACTCCCCTGGTGCCATACGCGATCACAAAGCTGAATTGTCTGGCGGGTGTGCAGGTCACTGCGTCTCACAACCCAAAGCAAGACAACGGCTATAAAGTATGTCAAGTCCTAACCATTTATATGTATATCAGATAACCATACATGTTTGTAGGTCTATTGGAGCAATGGAGCCCAGATTATACCACCACACGATGCTGGAATCCAAAGCGCCATACTCAAGAACTTGGAGCCCGTTGGCGATTATTGGAATACAGATGTGACTGAATTATGGTCAAAAGAATTACTGATCGATCCATATGATCAAGTTGTGCCATCTTATTATGCAGCGCTTGTAAAGGAGATTCCATCCTCATTTATAAAGGAAAATCGAGAACATCGAGGACATCCCTTCAAGATCGTTTATACTGCCATGCATGGCATTGGTTATCCGTATATTAAGGAGGCCTTTGAGCAGGTTAACCTTGAGCCAGTTGTGCCAGTGAGCCAACAAGTTGAGCCCGATCCAGAATTCCCAACGACACCAATGCCGAATCCCGAAGAGGGCAAGCAATCCCTTGATTTGGCTATCAAGACGGCAACTGAAAAGAACTGTCAAATCATATTGGCCAACGATCCGGATGCTGATCGTCTGGCAGTTGCCGAATATGATGCTAAAACTAACAAGTACAAGCTATTCAACGGCAACGAGGTGGGAGCCTTGCTCGGCTGGTGGACCTGGTTTACCTATAAGGAGCGTAACCCAAAAGGAGACACATCCAATTGTGTTATGATCTACAGCACGGTTAGCTCAAAGATACTGAAGTCCATGGCTGCCATCGAGAACTTTAAATCTTACGAGACGCTAACTGGTTTCAAGTGGATGGGCAACAAAGCGATGGAAGAGGAATTGGCCGGCAGGAAGGTGTTGTTTGCGTTCGAGGAGGCCATTGGCTTTATGGTATCCACAGCTGTGCTGGACAAAGATGGAGTCAGTGCTGCAGCACATGTTGGAACAATGGCGCGATACTTGCGATGCGAGAAGAAGATGACTCTGCAGGAGAAACTGAATGAGATTTACAAAATGTATGGCTACCACACAAGCATCTGCTCCTACGTCATCTGCAGCGATCAGGTGTTAATTAAGCAAATCTTCAACCGTCTGCGCACCTTTGACAATGGCAAAGAGAACACCTATCCGACCAGCATCTTGGATGGCGAATTTAAAATTGAGCACGTTCGCGATTTGACCACTGGCTATGACAGCAGCGCTGCTGATAAAAAGGCCACGCTGCCGGTCAGCTCCAGCTCGCAGATGATAACGTTTACCTTCGAGAATGGCCTGATCGTCACCTTGCGCACCAGCGGCACCGAGCCAAAAATGAAGTACTACGCCGAGATGTGCGGCAAGCCGAAAGATGAGAACTGGGATGAGCTAACGAAAACACTTCATCGCATGGTCGAGGCCATTGTCAATGAGTTCTATGAGCCGGAAAAGAACGGACTTCAGCGTAGGGCCTCTGACTAAAAACACAACGAATTTGATGTCACATTCGTGACGCCCAGTTGCCCTCCAAGGCAGCAACGACTCTTGACCACTATAACCAACCAAATATATATAGGACAAAAGATGTTGAATTAGTCATAATTTGATCATAATGCGTGATTAACGAATATATTATATTTATGTATGTTTATAAATGTATACATTAGCACAATATTTATAAACATTAACTGATTTTATTTAAATAAACATTTCCAATTGGCATTTGTCTGCTAAATGCTTATTTATATAAATGTATACATTAACACAATATTTATAAACATAATCCAATTTTATTTAAATAAACATTTCCACAAAGGCACAAAGAAAAGTTGGCATTCAATGGTGATCGTTAAAAACGATCTGTTACGGGGATACTTTTCCAATCTATAGTTTTTCCACAAAGTTTTTAAAGGGTATTCAATCTTCGAATTCAGATTCTCTCGTTATTTATGAATACACAAGGAAGAGTCGATGTTGCTGACGCGTTATTCATAAATATTCGTAGTCTGATGACTTCTAGATTAGGAGTGACTCTATTGGGGGTCTTAAGAGATTAAACATTCATAAACATACTTACTTAGTCTGATGACTTGTAGATTAGAAGTCAAGATAAGCACACTATGGCTATATCATTCTAGATTACATTGAGTAAACAAAACGCAGAATTAAAGCTGACGAAAAGGTTTTTGCATTTATTTATACAGCTTGTGTACCGTATGTATGTAATTACAGACACAATTATGATATCGAGAGTGTTATTATTAAATCTATCAATATGTATTCGGTTTAAAATTGCTTCACATTCATTCAGTTTTATTGCTATAATAGGTTCGCAGATAAAAAGCATTTAGCTAGAAAAACGAAATAAAATGAGTTTGAAAATAAGCAAAGTTTTCTACGTAATTTGTAAATATGTTGTATACAATAAATATATATATTTATATGTAAATGTATTTACGTTTGTTTCAATTGAATACTCGCACTTATTATTAAAATTCTTGATTTTGTTTGTCTAAAAATATTGTGCTCTATTGTTGCTATGCACAGATTAGTAGTACAAATATTAGTTGGCAATTTGTCAGTGTATATGTATTTGTATAAAATGCGTTAATAGCAGTCTCTTGCTTAAGTTATGTATTTGTCACAAGTTACATTCGAGTTGCAGTTACAGTTTAGTGGAACGTTGGGGAACTGTTGATTTTGAGTATTATATTTAAGCTTAAAAATGCACTTATCAAATCTGTTAAAATTCGTTCGAATCGCGCCAAGAGTGTCGAATACAAATCCCTTCAACACTCTTGGCGCAAGTCGTATATTCATTTGTTTTGTTTTCTTTTTGTTTTCCCACAACCATAAATCTGGCAAATGGAATAGCTTATCGAGTTTTCAATTAAGTACTTATAAGCTATGTGATATTTTCTAAAAATAATAATTATGCACACAAAAGGCAGTAAAGAATTAAAACTGGATTGGAAAATTGTTGGTTTTGCTTAGCTTTTTGGTAGCCAAAGCAGCAGACTTAAGATTAATACTTTGGGAACTTGTAAATCAGTTTGTAAGTCATTTCAAGGGACGTGTGATATGTGTGCGTTGGCTTAGGATATTACACTGGGCTTGAGCATCGTTAACTTTAATCATATATATTTATATATATGATATGCTGGCCTTAAGTTCAGTTTATAAATTAATACTAGCTTTTACGAAAAATCAGAACGTTTCTTAATCGGGACTATGGGGAATTAAATAAGTTGGAATACTCGTAATTACATTCACTTAAATTGTTGATATTAACTAATTTTGATAAATCTATAGTCCCGATTAAGAAACGATTTTGAGCCACCAAATTGGAGTATCAGACAAACACATGCAAATACGAAGATTGCGTTTGATTGCTGTGCGTGGGCGTCACCATTGGCGGTGTCCTTGGATTTGGATGCTGTTGATGGTTACGTGTTGTGGTGGTGGTGGTGGTGTCATACGGATGTCTCTGAATTGAGCTTTAGTACAAACTTATTGCTCTTGGGATCGACTACCTCCTCGGCAAGATTGAAATGCGGCAGCTTGTGCACGGTTACCATCAGAGAGACATCGTTTTGTATTAGCTGAAATGTGCACTCGTTGCTTATTGGCCGCGATACGATATCATCGCAGATCAGGGACCACGACTGCACCCAGCGACGCTCCTTTTCGCTCTGCATTACGGGCGACTCCGTCAGATATGGCTCCAGAAAGGCGCGTGGCGACAGATCGTGCTTCAGGCAGTGTGCCAGATGCTTCAGAATGCTCTCAAATGTATGCCGCGGCTGCTGGCGAGTTACACGCAAATATTTCTGCAATGCACGCGCCATTGATGGAAAGACCGCTTGTGCTGCCTCCTGCGGATCCAGGGGCAGAGCTGGTGCTGGTTCGTTGTGTATGCGCTTGATGTGAGTAAATGCCTCCTCGGCGGCTGTGATGAGACGTGCACGTCGCTTCTTCACGCGTCTTTCGTACTCGTGCTCCTCGTAGAAGCGCTCATTGTGGGAGGAGTCCCGTCGCCGGGCGTTGGCCGCCAGCACAGCCCGACTTTGACTTTGCTGCTGGGAGTTGCTAACGCCGTCCACTTCGTAATACTTGAAGCTATTCGAGATTTTGTTGCGTTGCGATTTCGATATTGAAATGGGTATGCGCTCCAGATACGGATTGAAGATGGGAAAGTCGACGTAGTAATGCTGGAGCACCCAAACGGCGGCACGCTGTATGCTCAGCTGGCCGAGCATATAGGAGCGGGATACGCCGTCGGGTGAGCGAATAATCTTGATGTAGTAACAGGGCTGCTGATGGCGCAACTCCAGCAGGATAACTGCCACGTAATGTATGAAAAGCAACGTGTCCACAAAGTTGGTGGCATAGGCAACCAGGGATTTATAGTCGACAGCATCGCCGTTGGTTTCAACCACAATTTTAGCGCCATTCGTGACCTGCACGATGTAAAAGAGCCAATAGGCGAACGTACTGATTGTGACCAGAAGGAGGACAATGGCGCGGTAAAGAAATATTCGCGGCATGCTGGCGGATGTGCGACGCATGAACACCGCCCACAGGCCAATGGCCAGGAGCAGCAAACGGGCAGCCAGCGAGACCAACTGACCCTTGCACTGTTCGCTGCAAGCCAGGAGTTGAGTGCGCACAGTTTGCGTTAGCTCCGGATGATCGAAGGCCGATGGAAAGAAGCCAATGTATGGCATGACCACCATGGCAACCGGTGAGAAGAAAGCCGCACAGCCGAGCAGAAAATAGAATGTGGACTCCACGTAACGTCGACAGGCGAATCCGAAACCTTTGTCGTTCTCACGATGCCACATGTTATTGATGTCCTCCATTGATATGCTTTGCTCCGATGTGTTGCCGGTCACGGCCGTAGTATTCTCACCCCAGTTTTCATCCTGCGGCAGAATCTGCACTTCTATCACCTCCTGCCCGTCGCGGGACTCATCGCCTGAAACAATATAATTCAATGAAAATCTAATATTGGATTGATATATTAATTATTTTGAGACTTACCCGTCATATTCACGCTAGTTTGATAGGGTGCCATGTCGCCTCGGCTGCCTCCGCCTCCGCCTCCTTTGCCCGACTTGGAGGAGTGTGTGCTGCGATGTGAGTGACGAGATCGATCTCTGTGGTAGCCGTTGTTTACAGTACCTCCACTTCCTACTCCACCACCACCACCAGCTCCTCCTCCGCTACTATTGTTGTTGTGATTACGAGAGCGTCGCGAGCGTCCACTGTGTTCCGACTTGACGGAATCGTTTTCCATTGCAAATTGCAATTGAAAGCGTGCGTGGGCGTCTGTTCAGTCCGCAGTCCCCCACCTGAGCTAGCTTTGTTCCTTAATTAACTGACCGTGTTGCTATTTTTTAGTGTCTAACTGTAATTACGGCCAACGGCAGCAGGTTTTTCATATACACGTACATACATATGTTTGCATGCATACATATATGTATGTATGTACATTCATAGGTATTTGGTGCAAGCGGTGCAGGGTGGAGTCTGGAGTCGTAGACGCCGTTCTCACTTGGCTCATTTATGGGTTTGCCAAACTTTTCCAACTAATAATTCTATCTAACAAGGCAACGCGATAACACATTAACACAATAACATGTTGATTTCATTGATATTTTCACTATTTAATACACATTTTACTGCTTTTATTCCACTGACTTTTTGCTTCAACCCCGACCAGAAAGAATGGTGTTCAGTGTCACCACACCATTTAACTGAGTGTTTCAAACACACGCACACAATTTACTTTTTCGCATTGTTCAACACTGACTAGTGGTTGGTTTGTATTTGTGTGCTTTTTTTATTTGATATTTGGACCGGAATTGATACCCGCCTTCGATAGCTCAGTTGGTAGAGCGATGGACTGTAGTGAGAAAATCTTGTAGACATCCACAGGTCGCTGGTTCGACTCCGGCTCGAAGGATTTTTTGTTTATTTTTTTATGTGCTTATAAAATATACATTTTTTGAGCTTATTCTCTATAAATAAATATTTACTAACAAGCAGTTATACTGGCAAGTAGCTGTCTGGCTTCGTTGTTGGTGGGATTCAAACGAATTGCACATTGTACGAGCTTTAGTGACTGATTCTTGTCGACGGGCTCCAATGCGCGGCTGACATAAATTCTCGTTTCCGCCTCCTCGCTGGCTTTTATGCTAATAATAATAATAATATGTTGTGTATTTGTAGACAAATTAAATATGAATATAAGCCGACTGAAATCATACCTGCTTCGCAAGGCGATGTGTCCCAATTTGAGGGCAATCAAGGCCGTGTTGGATGTAGCCAGTTGATAAACCGAATCCTCTCGGAAATAATCGAGCAGAAACTTGAGAAAGACTCGGCGTAAGCCGGCGTGCTGTGGAAACATCCGGACTTGGGTCTGTAAATAATTCAGGGCCTGCCGGGCATCCGCCTGTTGAGATGAGAGTTAAAATAATTTTAAATGCAATCAAATTCGACCTGTTGCTCACATTGATTAACCAATAATAGGCCGTTAGATAGGCGACATCGGCACAATGCTCCTCACTGAACTGATAGGCCTTCAGCTCGGACATAATCATCTGGCACAGGTCACTGTCTCCGTGCAGCACACCCAAGGCACAAGCCGAGTACAAAGCTTGTATCGGCACGCCCTTAAGAAGTAGACTGAGGAAAAGTGGAAAATTATCAAGTCCAGAAAGAGCAAATTAAATATCCAGTGATTACCATTGATAGAGCACAGTTTTGGTATCCCTTTCGCCTTGGAATGCATAGACCATGGAGGCCATAGCCACTAAAATCGTAGCCGCCTTTTCATCATCTTGGCCAACAACGCTGTCCAGCACCGAGTTGTATATTGAATATGATTGCTCCAGTTGACCAGATCGATAATAGGCCAAGGCCAAGCCAATGATGGGCTTAAAAGTAGCATGCGAAATGGCATTAAAGGCCTTGACCGCCTTCTCAGGCTGACCAAGTTTCAAGTACAAATAGCCAAGGTTCGTGTAAAGCTTGTCTCGATCCTCTCCAGGATCCGACTGTTCGCAGGCCCGTGTAAAGGCATTGATTGCCTGCTGATAAAGCTTCTGGCGAACGCACAGGAATCCTTGGAAAGTGAGCGATGAAATGCTGGCTTCCGCTTCCTCATTTTGCACATACCTGGAGGATTACAATTATAATTAATGCACTTGAATGAACTCATTAATCTTAGATAAAAACAAACCAATTGATTGCATCTAAGGCATATATATCCGCATGCCAATTTTCAATGGCATGTTTATTGTGCGGCTTGTTTCGCAGCACAGGATCGGAAATCACCTGGCATACCCAATGGGCGTAGCCAACAGCTGCCTCCGGATGATACTCAAACTGCTGGCAGTGGCGGAAGAGATCGAAAGCCTCTTCTTCGTCGGCAATTGTCTCCGCTACCATGGCCTGTCCAATCCATGCATTTGGATATATGGGACTCGATTGTTGAGCACGCTTAAAGGCCTCGTTTGCCAATCGAATTTGGCCCAGCTTAATGTACAGCACACCCAGATTTGTCCAGGCTGTGTAGGATTTGCGCTCCAAAGATACGGATTGTATTAAACAATGCTGAGCAACTGGTAGATTCTCGTTGGCCACATGCATATTGATGACGCCCAATAGATTCCAGTTTTGCCAGCGATTGCTGTTCTCCTTGATGGCCATCTTGCACACCTTGGCAGCCGTCTCCAGATGTTCCTTCGCCTGCTCTGGCATATAGACAGCGCTGTGATAGCTACATAACGCCAATTCGTACCACAAATATGTGTTTTGTTTCAACTTCAAGGCGCACAGGAAGAATCTTTGAGCCAGTTGCAACAGATCCTTGCGCGACAAGTAGGCAATGTCCTCCTCACGCTTCGCCAAACTGCCGGCGACATCTAAATTGGCCAGGGACTGAGGCAGCTGAGCTGTCTGCACGAAGACGTTAGCTGTCAGACGCCACAGCCAGACCATTCCCTGTGCCTTGGGTTGCAAAAAGGCGCTGTGAAGATTTAAGATAAGATATTTTAAGATAAATAAATATTACAAATATAAATGCAATCAGTACGAACCTTTGCAGATGCTCTACAGCCAGCTGGAAATGATCTTTGGCACGTCCATAAATGTTCTGCGACTTTAAGTTATTGGCCAGGCCAATATGAGCCTCGGCGGCGCCTTTCAAGGCGGGCAAGTAGTCTGGATGCTCTTTGAGCAGCACATCAAAGTCAGCAATTGCTTCGGGATACATGCGAATGGTCTGTAAATCGCATTAAATGTTAGTAGATTTAAACATATCCAATTGAAATATATTTTATTACCGTCTTAATGACCGCCAATTGCAGCTGGGCATAACAATTCGCAGGTGAGAGTTCGAGTATCTTTTGAAAGACACGTATGCCGGAGTTATAGGAACCGCGTCCGGCATAAGCATCACCCAGAGATTCCCAGTAGACCATGCATTTAAAATCATACTTGATGGCAAAGCGGAAGCATTGAATGGCCTAAAAAATTAAATAAAATAAACATATTAAAATAATGATTCCAATCAGAAATCCAAGACATACATTATCCCATTTATTCACTCGTAAAAAGTGTAATCCCAGTTTGTACTGCAAGCGAACAGCTTCGTCGTTGTTCAAGTAACGTATAGTATTCAGGAGCAGCGCCTCATTTAGCTCCTCCTCGCCCAACTGCTGATAGATGGAGCTCAAGGAATCCACGGCCTGTTGAGACAACGCATTGAGACTGATGCACTTCTCAAAGCATTTGCGGGCCCGGGATATGTCTCCATTGGCCTGATACAACCGCGCCAAATAGTCAAAGCACTCGGCAATGTGCGGCTGCAACCGTGTGGCTTTCAACATACAGTTGAGGGCCTCATCGTAGTTCTGTAGCTTCATATGCAGCTTTCCACATAGCAAGAGCGCTTCAAAGGAATCGTTGTCAGCCAGAGCCTGCACAGCTTCAATGGGTGATCTACAAGTGAGTTTGAAAAAAGAAAGGAAGATTATCTAATCAATCAACCAAGTAATCAAGATGCAGATGAAATATCTGACTTACAGTCATGGGCATAAATATTTTGACAAACCTAAAGTTAAATCAACTCATTATTTAAACTTACTTCATGTACATTTTGGCATCAATGGAAAGGTCGGTTAAATCCCGTTTGAATGATACAAAACTTTTCTTAACCCATTAAGTACCAATTGAAAATTTTGAATTTTTGTAAAAGTCTACTGTTTTGACTTTTTCCTCGGTCTCAAACAATAAATGTTTTGATGCAAAAAGTTTCTCTAAACAATTCTAATAGTGACTGCAAGAAATGTTTTTCAAAAATCTCTTCGCTAGTATTTTTTATGATTTTTTGAATGGGATGATCTCAGAAAAATGTTGTATGAAAAGGAGGAAAAAGAGACTAAAATAGTAATTTTTAGCAAGCAAGATATTTTTGAGAAGATATTTTTGAAAAAATTTAGAGAAAAAATTAAAGAAACTTTTTGCATTAAAACATTTTGAGATCAATGAAATTTTTTTTTAAAATTTGACTAAATTCTACATCGACAAAAATTCTACATTTTCAATGGATACTTAATGGGTTAAGGAAAGTTTTGCATCATTCAAACGGGATTTAACTGACATTTCCATTGATGATAAAAATTTACATGAAGTTAGTTCAAATTATGAGTAGATTTAACTTTCAGTTTTGTCAAAATATTTATGCCGATGACTGTAAGTAAGATAGCTAGAGAAATCGGGGGAAAGTTGGTTAGACGGTGCACTGGTATGTAAAATAAATCCGAATACTTTGCTAGTTCATTTACTTACAGCAAGTATTCAGCCCGAGTAATGTCGTCGAGTGGCAAGGACTTCAACTGTTGAGTGTCGCCAAGTTTATGATAACAGCTGAAAGGTAAAATCGCAACATTAGTTAATTTTCGACATTAGTTAATAAAACTAACCGTGCTGCGGCCTTAATATTTAATTCAGTTTCTGGGAATGCGCTTAGTAGTCCGAGGGCTTCTTGTAACTTGGTTGCATCATTCTCATATGATAGACACTGTGCATACTCTTCGTTCTTTAGGCCCATCTCCTGCCACAGCAGCAACGCCAGTCTGAATGCACCAAATTTCATATGGATGCGTGCCAGCAACTGTAGTGTCACTTTGTAGCTGGGATGACATTGCTGCGCCTGCAGTGCCAACTGTCGTGCCGGAATATATTGCTGTTGGCTATACAAATCAAATGCCTTGATGAGCAGTGCCAAGTTGGACTTGGCATTAAATTCCAGAAGTTGCTCGGCATAGGCTTGTATCGGTAATTTCAGTTCCTGCATCCATGCTTCACTATCCGGCTGATCGTGGTATTCGCAATAGATCTTACATATCCACTCGTAGCCATAAACTGCTCGGGGATGGGACACTGTCATGTTGATGGCGTGACGTAGGCACGAAGCTAGATCTTGTTCCTTGTAGAGCCACTTCAGATAGCGTTTGTATACCATGCTTTTTAAATCCGCATCGCCTGTGCTCAGTAGAGTTTCCATGCTGATTTTATACTAGAAAATGACATATGTATATCTTCTTGTGTTTCTAAAATACTTATAAAAAAAAAACCTCTTCACAAGGTAAAAGTCTAGTGACGAAAACATGAAAACTTACAAGATCAGTGTCCGTTGGTGCTACCTCAATGTCAGTGCTAAACCATATTCTTCCGAGATACTCTTGAATTTTGATGATATTTGTATCTTCCGAATTTTGCGCTCTCTTTTTGAATACATTTAAGCACGCCACAGACAATGCAGCGTCTGTGGCCAAGACAAAGAGCTTTTCGTAGTAATCCAAACATTTCTCGCTAGAATTTGAAAAGGAAAGGATTATTGTGAAATATGTAAATAAGAATTTCGGCATATTTACGGAATTAAATCCAGCAGCTGATCATAAATCTCGGGTAGTTCTGCACTCGGTGCACAGTTTGCTAATCCTTGGAGGGCAACAGTCGCCGGTCCCTCCGTATGCTCAATGGACTTTCGCAAATACTTTGCCGCCTCGGCCTTGTCGACGTTCTGATAGGCTGCGCCGAGCAACAAGTAACCCATATGATTGTTTGGGTCACTTTTGAGTAGCCGCTGAAAAAAATGTCAGTCAGCAAAACAAAAACAAATGGTACGATTTTTATTTGTCATCACTTGGCACTTGTGTATGGCGTCTCCATATTTGGCCAGCTTTATTGTTTCGCGAATGTCTTTAATGAGCGCTTTGGATTCTTTAGAACTCATCGTAGCAATCAATTATAAGTACTTTAATTTAGTTTTAATTCAACGAAGGTGGCAAAAACAGTGTGACCCTATGATAATTATATTTTTAACAATAAGCCAAACACATTATCGTGTTTTAGTTCCTGGAACCACAGCAAAATCAGTCTTGGTATATGTACTAATATGTTTATTGTAAAAAAAAATATAAAGACAATAAAAAAAAAATTTATTTTCAATTGTGTTGGAAATTTAGAAAGCACATAGTTACGAAGTTAAAACTGTATGTAACAATTTAAATTAGAAAAAAATTATGACGCTTGATAAATCACAATTCGCTTTTACATGAACCGATTTTACCGGTCGTATAAACGTGGAAACAGCCGTTTGAGGAGTTGAATCAAAAGATAGAGCAACACTGGTCGTTGTAGGTCTCAATTTGTGTCTCAATTTAAAAAGCATTAAAATGCGAAAGTATCAGCAACTTGCACTGTTGCTTATATCCTGCTTCAGCGTAGGCATCCTGATGATGTACAAGAGCGAAAACAACCGCCTCAAATACGTGCTAAAGTATGTTAACTTCTTTGGCCGAAATGACGCTGCTGTGCTGCGACGCCTTCAGAATGGAACAGACACCGAGGATGAGCAGCAGGTGCTTAAAACAGCATTCTCCAAGCCATTGCCTGTTTGGCAGCTGATAGGCGACTCATTTCATGCCTATTCCGCTTATTGGTACTACACTTTAACATTGTAATTGCCTAAAATACTAATCAACTGTTGCTAGGAAACGGAATGAACTCGTCGCAGGCGGCGAAGCGCACGTTATCGTTGTGGGCAGGAAGGGAGCTGTGGTGGATTTCCGCTGCAACTTTGATGTCGGAGGACGCAGTGTGCAGGGCAAATTTCGCTTTCAACGGGATGCAACTGAAGGCGTGGTCGACGATAGTGGGACTACGTTTACCTACTACAATTTCTTCTGTCAAGTCAGCCGTAATTTTGGGCAGCCCGCGTATGTCTCATTCAGCGACACGACGGAGTCCACAAAGCGGCAGGTGAAGCTACGACTGCGATACGTGAAACCTGTTCATAATGCCAATACCATTAGCAACAAGGACCCAAAATCCACAGCGACAACCAACATTGCACCTGGTCATGGTCATGTCAGATTGCCTGCAACTATTTGTGTGGATCTTGTCAGCTTTAACATGAGCTCACCGTTTGCTCGCAACGCAGACGCTATGCTGCAGTTCTTCCTGTTCCATCAGGCGCTTGGGGTGGAGCACTTTCTGGTCTACAACTATGATGAGCTATCAGAAAATGTTGTAGGCCTGCTAGAGCGCACGAAACTACAACTTTATGGGTTGCCTTTTAACTTTCCATTCTTGCAAACAAATTCGACGACTGCCCGCATACGACAGTTGATTCTGTCCGATTGCCTGCTGCGCAATGTGAACTATGCTGGCTTCACCATGCTGTTGACACCCAATGAGATTGTGTATCCGAACGCACGCTTTGCCAGCGACACGACGCGTGCTCTGCAGCAGCAGCTGCGTCATTTCTCCACAGAAACCTCCCGGTTTGAGTTGGCCACCTTTGCCGTCTGCTTTGATGATCACAAAAAGCTACTTCTGGATAATGTCCAATATGATCCGGAGGTAAAGGCACCTTATAAATTGCTTTTGTACCGCTTGGAGTTGCCTCCGACGCAGCTGCTCCTGCCCACAGCGTCGACCGTTGAACTGCCGCTGTCGAGTGGATTTGCGCATCGATATGTGGATTGTCAGCATGTGGGAAAGGACGGACTCCACGACTGGCGGAATGGTGTGCGTGAGGATTTGATGGATCACATCAATACGCTGCGCAATGAAGTCGATTTACTCATTTAAAATTAGGTCTAGATAGTTAGCAACTCTAGTTAGATTTATGTAGATGCTTTTGAGATTCATATTTCTTGACTGCCATTATAAGACATCAGCAAAAGCATAAGCAATTAATACGATTGAATTTTATATTGTACAATAATAAATAGACAAATATAAAACATCCAATGGGCTAAGCGACGTATTTTCGAATGTTGTAGTTGTATTAATGTATCGCCAATTAAATGTACCATATCCATTGTTATTGTTATTATTATTATTTGTAGTTTCAATGCTCTTCCTTCTCCTTATTAATTGGGAACATTTCACTCAGATCTTGGTGCATTGCTTCCCTATTTAAGGCGCTGCATCAACGCAGCATTCTTAAGGCCAGCCTTCTCAATTGTGGAATCGTCATCGCTCAGCTCGCGTGTAGGGAACGATGAAACCAGCACAAAGTTGCTATTAGAGTATTGCGGACGTGCACTGTAACAAGAACAATCAATTAAGATTATCTGATTGAAAATGTTCATAAACTCAATTACGTTTGTATGAAACGACGTATGTCCGAGACGGTGTGTGTCAAATTGAATTGAGCCGCCAAACGGGATCCATCTGCTAGACGAATCTGAAGTGTAGTTAAAGGAGCCTCAGCATTCAAATTGATGGCATCACGCGCACTAGCCTCCTGATTAGCCACATCGCCAGGAGCGACGGCAGCCGCAGCAGCTGGATCTTTATTTCCGACAATGTTGCCCACAGGACTACCAAGCTTCTGCCCCGATCCCTTGAAGGTTTGGGGAGCGGCTTGACGCTTGAAATCCTCATGTCTATGATCCTCAACATCAACATTTACCATGCGTCCCATTTCCAGTAACTCTTGAGGTATTTCCCTAAAATAAGCAAAAATAAAATTAACCTTCAATATAATAAATGCTGGACTTGTATGCATTACCCTCGCATAACTGTCTCGAGAAATTCCTTGTTCTGTGGATCGTCATAGAGACGCAGCTCGCCACCATCAATTGAGAATCCTTGGCTCCATAGCTTAAGTACCACCACAGGCTTGTTTTCCGTCGGCTGTGCACCGCGATTTACCCCCACTGCGGTATGATCGTTGTCAGTCATGCCCAGACGCATGCCTTGTCCCCAGACACTGCCACTGGCGTTTGCTGTGGCGCTCGTCGACGGACCCACGCCAACTTCAGCAATATTCTGCTCCTGAGCAGACCGCATCATATCGGTTAGTTGTTCACGGAAGTTTTTACGCTTCGCTGGCCCCAACACTTGCTGTCCAGAGCGATCGGACCCGCCTGCATAAAAAGCCTGATGATCATCATCATCACTGGACGGCTGCTTGGACATGTCACTAAGCGTGGCAAACCTGTGCGACAGACGGATCGAGTCAAATAAGTTTACTTGAAAGCCGACAAAATGTGTGCTTACTTTGGTTTAGCAGCAGTGCCCTTTGGTGCAGCAGCACTTGGAGTCGGAGCCGTTTTTGTGGCTGTAGCCGTTGCCTTTGCCGTGGGTGCAGCCGAACCTGAAGTTGTTGCCGGTGCCGGTGTCAGATTCTCTGGTGGCGCAACGACATTTGGAGCGGCAGGCATGTCAGACTGTGTAGTCCAGTAGTTTCCAAGTGCTTGCTGTATGCCGTCAATTAATTAATTTACTATATATATTGACCTTTCTTTGTTTACGACTTAATGTTAACTTTATTACCTCAATATCCCAGTCAGAACTGGACAAGTAGAATTTGGCTGTATTTTCATCGGTACCAGTTATTTCAATGAATTGTGCAATCAGATCGCCGCGAGCGGCCATTCTTACGATTTTCTATGTATATTTCTGCGCAAAAACTAAATAAATTAAAAGCCAAGTAAACGATAATGATAGACAAAAAATCAGTGTGACTCTAAAGCAATTTAACTGCTGCCAGTGTGTCACTATGCAATTTAAGTAAATGGACTAAATATGCCACACATGGTTGCTTTGAAACAATGTTGTCAAGCGATGTTATCGTTTGCACCGATACGGCAGCACTGGCGTTAAAATTCAAATAAATAAAAAAAACAATCAATTCAAAGTTGGTTTTTTAACATTCACATTTTTATTAAATAGCAACTAAATAACAATAACTATTATATATCGTAGTATCCAATAGCATTACATCACCCACCGATATGCGTATTAAAAGTACAAAGTGCATGCTTTTATTTAGTTTGATTCTTTCTGAAAATATAAATTGTTACACATGGCATAAATAATAGAATTTAATTATACATAATACATATGCTACGTTTCCTAAGTGCAAAAGCAAGTTTTATAATATATTTATTTACATGAATCAAAGTTTACCAGAGTTATATCAGTATCAGAGAAATGCGAAAATGTATAAAGTTATTTCGTATTAGTTTTGAAATCTAAATGCAAAAGTATGTATGTATGTGACTTAAGATCATAGTTAGTATAAATAATAATAAAAAAAAACCCAACAAGAACAAAAATGAAGACACTAATACTAAATGCTAGTGCATTTTCCGCGAAGGGTTCCAAATGTAAATGTAAATATAAATCCACTGGCTCATGGTGTAACGATTTAAATCCGCCATTGATGTAATTTGCTTTAACGCGACAACAGCTTGCCCTAAAAAAGTGGACATTGGTGTGTGTATGAATTGGAAATCGATTTTGAAATTTATGTAAGCAAATATGATGCGTGTCGTGTGGTTCAACAGTGGGGCCGAGTAATTGTGTATGAATGCATGTAAAATAATAACAATTATTAAGATTCGCACAAACAATTGCTAGACAATGGGCGCAACTTGTACCTTTCTTACCTGTAGGTAATAGTTGACCAGCACTGTCAGACCCACGCCAAGACCCACAGCCAGAACATGCGTCAAATGCAAATTGGGCAGCGGGCGGCGTTTGCGCAACAGGAATGAGAGCAGAGAGGCCTTGCGATCCGAATACGGTGGATAGCGAGCACTATAATTAATAAAATTTGCAGATAGTTAATAATCATAGATACAGATAAACATAATAACTACTCACGATGCCATCTTTTCGCCAATTAAAGCCAGATTCTTGCCCAGACATGACTTCTTATGTGTGAACGTATCGAATCCATGTTTGCCATGATAACAGCCCATGCCGCTCATGCCGACGCCGCCAAAGGGAATTGTGTCAACTGGGAAGGATAGACCCAAAACGTTAACACACACACAAATGGTTAAGAAACTTTATTATATATTTAGTATAAATTAGTGTTAGTTGCAATACTGCAATATTCGCAGTCATCAATTCGCACCGATCACCAGTTGTTAATTAAAAATTCGCACTATTTTATTATTATAAACAAATTGCTAAATTTTGTTCAAGCAAGCATTTTGTAAGCGACTGAAGCCATAATACCAATAAAAACAATTAATTTCAACTCATATACAAATCCACAATAATAATTATTGTCTTTTGTCTTATTATCGTGTGTGTGTGTGTGTACTTATATGTCTGGATAAGTGGTGCATGTGCTCGGATCGGCAAATCTCGTTGGTTTGTATTGATTTCGATATAGAAAACAAAATATACAAATAATAATCAAACTAATTTAGAGCTGTGTTCAAAAGAGTGTAAACAATTTGTGCATTAGTTGAAGTGCATAAACAGAACAGAAAGACGCACTTCAAAAAACATTCGGCAGTTGTAAATGATTGCTAAATTACTCTAAATACATTCATCGGCATCAATATTTTGACGAAACTTAAGTTAAATCTACTCATAATTTAAACTTACTTCATGTACATTTTTGCATCAATGGAAAGGTCAGTTAAATCCCGTTTGAATGATACAAAACTTTCCTTATCCATTGAAAATTTTTAATTTTTGTAAAAGTCTACTGTTTTGACTTTTTTCCTCGGTCTCAAACAAAAAATATTTTGATGCAAAAAGTTTTTCTAAACAATTCTAATAGTAACTGCAAGCATTTTTTTTTTCAAAAATCTCTTCGCTGGTTTTAATTATGATTTTTTGTCTCAGAAAAATTTTGTATGAAAATCAGAAAAAAAGGAATTTTGAGCAGTTTTCAAAAAATCATAAAAAATACTAGCGAAGAGATTTTTGAAAAACATTTTTTGCAGTCACTATTAAAATTGTTTAGAGAAACTTTTTGCATTAAAACATTTTTTGTTTGAGACCGAGGAACAATTTTTTAAAATAGACCTTTACAAGAATTCGAAAATTTCAATGGTTACTTAATGGTTTAAGGAAAGTTTTGTATCATTCAAACGGGATTTAACTGACCTTTTCATTGATGCTAAAATGTACATGAAGTAAGTTCAATATATGAGTAGATTTAACTTTAGTTTTGTCTAAATATTTATGCCGATGACTGTATATACATTAATTTTATATATACATTTAAATACTCATATATACCTCCAACATGCATTATAGTTTCGTTGCTGCAGAATCCGCCGCTTGTCGTGTTTTTCTTGAACTCATTGACCAACTTATTAGAGTTAGAGAATACGTAGATAACAAGTGGTTTCTCTCTATTTAAGTGCGGGGCGGGGGAAGAGGTTTAAAAACAATTAAGATAATACAATATGCTAAAGAGTGTTTAATTTAATTGAGCAAGAACTAAATAGCTACAACATATAATGTAAAATATTCAGGAATATGAACTTGATGAATTACAATTGGAATGACTCAGTGTAGGGCTATAATTAACAATTCGGGCCTAAACGGAAGGAGCTACAGTTGCCAATAAGTATTTTCACACATTATACATAGACATTTTTACAACAAGACACCATCACCAAAAAAGCTTAATTACATAAAAGTATACATATTTACAAACGAGACAGGGTAAGGGACGGGTAACTAGGGGTTAATCTCTTGCCGTAACCATATCATATACTGGAAGCATCTTTACACAATCCTTATAAACAAATAGGCATTACAGTACTTAGTTGGAGAAGTTGCTGGGTAACTAGGGATTGATCCATTTGCAACATTTATCATTAACCGTAGCCGTTTAATTGGACTCCATTTATGTTGGTATATTGACGTTGATCATGGCTTACCGGCATAGTGCATTATCGTGTCATTCACGCACATTCCGCCCGATTGTGTGCCGTTTACGAACAGATCTAGAACCTCTGATTCCGATGTGAAAATGTACAGGACGAGCGGATTTTCTCTAATTGTGTTATCACATTTCAAACAGACGGGTCGTAAACAAGTGACATTATTTCATCAATTCATCAATATCAGTATCGATGGCAATTTCGCAGGGGTCGCAAAACGAAAATATTTGTGTGTGTGTGTATGTGATAAATATGGACACAAGACAAGTGATAAAAGAAACGAAAAAGAATATATGTAAGTGTATATGTATGTTTGAAAACAACAACTGACGATGATATGGATGCTGTTGCTCTTGTTGTTGGCGCACAGACCAACATACCTGGCATTGATGAACTCAATTGCATCATAGGCATTCTCAACTGTATAAATGGGCAAGATTGGACCAAAGATTTCCTCCTCCATAATGGGATCATTGGGCTTCACATCAACCAGAATCGTGGGCTCAATGTATCGCTCACTGGCATCATATTTACCGCCAAGCGCAATGCGTCCAGACTTCATTAGACCCAGAAGTCGCCTGCAAGCACAAGCAATTCAAATTTAAGGCAAACTCTTAAAGCACTTGTAAAGCATAATTACTGGAAATTATTTTGGTTGATGATGCGACTTAGATCGGGGCTGCTTTGCACGTTCTCGCCATACCACTCCTTGAGCACATCCTTTGCCTCGACTATGAATTTCTCCTGCATCTCCTTGGAGCAGAGTATGTAGTCGGGGGCAATGCATGTCTGGCCACAATTGATCAGCTTGCCCCACAAAATGCGCTTCACGGCTGTGCGCAACTCCACGGACTTGTCAATGTAACAGGGACTGCAAATGAGATCATCAATGTTAGACTCTGAATAGTTGACTTTCTTAATCTAAATCCCTGCTCACCTCTTGCCACCCAGCTCCAGTGTTGTGGGCGTCAAATACTTGTTTGCCGCGGCGTGAATAATTTTGCCGACACGCGTGGAGCCAGTGTAGAATATATAATCGAATCGTTGATTCAATAGCTCAGCTGTCTCGCTGGGTCCGCCACAAATGACTGGATAGCAATCCTGTTGGTGGTAAATAAAAAGAGGGTTATTAACTGTATAAGATCTAGACTTGATGTCAGCTCCTCACGCACATTGTCCAGATATTTGGGTAATGTTTCGGCAATAAATTTGGCACAATTGCCGGCAATCTCACTGGGCTTGAGTACCACACAGTTGCCGGCGGCAATTGCTGCAGCGACCGGAACAAGCAGCAGCTGCAACGGATAATTCCAGGCGCCAATTACAAGCACAACTCCAAAGGGATCGTTATAGACTTGCACATCGTCCAGCATGTTGACAAACGACTTTGAGGGCTACAAAATACAAAAGAAATACATTAATTAATTATATTTGAAGTGAGTTCAATTAGAAGCATACCTTTTCGGCCTTGACCCAGTCGGACAGGTGATAAAGTATATGTTTGATGTCATTCTTCATGAATTCTGTTTCCACAATCAAACTTTCCTGTTTGGGACGCCGCAAATCAGCCTCCAGGGCACTGATTATCTCATTCTCATGCTCCTCATAGCAACGAAGCAAATTCTCCAATTGCTTGCGACTAAAATAAATAAATTAAAGATGTTAATAATTGTTTTTTCCTTTTTTTAAACAAACTAAATGTAAAACAATCGGAGTGCACTCGACAGTAATATACCCTGGGCCTAGTGATTTGAACCAATTTTAAAAATAAAAATAATTAAAAATCATTTGCATCGACAGGACCAAGATTCGAACCTCGATTTCCCGTTTTGCTTGCCGAGCACTTATTACTTACACCACTCCGCCATTTGGATTGAAGATGACAAGTTCGATATACATTCTCGATGTACATTCTGGCAGAGTAAATGTAAAATGAATTAATTAACCATTAATTCTATTCTATTTATAGAATTGCCATTAAAATCCCATGGACAAAATTGTTAATATCTATACTATTTATTGCCCAATCGTGATGAAAGTTAGTGGTTAGATTCTGAACATTTTCAATTTTAACTTAAGGCCCAAAATTAAAGGCGATGTCAGTTTTTTATGAATTACGCCCCCCACAGTGGCGTGGCAAAATTTTAACATAAACTTGTTCTGCCTGACATAATAGGGAGTCTTCATTCCAAATTTGGAAGTCCTAGCTCTTACCATCTGTGAGATCCTTTCGCTTATCGAAATAATATCGACTGTTGATACTGATTAAGAATATACTACTGTGGGCAAAAAGTACCGGGAATTTTAAATTTAAAAAACTTTGGGATTCCAATTGGAAAAAATGTTTGTTTTTTTAGGTTGGCACTACTATCATTAACATCTGTGCAAAATTATACGTTAAAATATTCATTAGTGTTTAAGTTACGATTAGTTTTGTACGACGCCAAATGTGCATTTGGCGATTTTTGTGCCAAAAAACGGTCAATTTCATCGAAAAAAGCCCCGCGTGGAAGTTGGTGAAACAATGTTTTCTGACTATCAGGATAAGATAAAACGCATTATTACGGGCGATGAGACTTGGATCTACGCTTACGACATGGAAACTACCGATCAATCGAGCGAATATCGGCAAAAGGTGGGCCGAGACCGAAAAAATCGCGTCAAATTCGCTCAAAAATCAAGGTCATGTTGACAGTTTTTTTGGATTATCGTGTTGTAGTTCATAATGAATTCCTTCCGACCGACCAAACTGTCAACAAGGAATATTTTTTGAGCTATATGCGTCGTTTGCGCGAAGCTATGCGTAAAAAGAGGCCAGAACTATGGGCTGACAGCTAATGGTTCTTGCAACACGATAATGCGCCCTCTCATACTGCCCCTGTTCTATGTGTTCTAACTCGACCAAAATTGTCCCGCAGCTACTTTTTTCGCCTGATTTATCTTTGTGTGACTTCTGGCTATTTTCTAAGCTCAAAAGACCTCTCCGAGGACATCGCTTCGGGTCGATTGAGGAGATTCAATCAAAATCGCCAAATGCACATTTGGCGTCGTACAAAACTAATCGTAACTTAATCACTAATGAATATTTTAACGTATAATTTTGCACAGATGTTAATGATAGTAGTGCCAACCTAAAAGTACAAACATTTTTTCCAATTGGAATCCCAAAATTTTTTAAATTTAAAATTCCCGATACTTTTTGCCCACAGTAGTATATAGGGTGTGAGATGCTTCCATCTCTCTGTTAAATACTTTTAATCAAACTTAATATACCCCCAGGGTATAATAATGTTTATCAATTTAAATAAGATAATTTATGGAATTCCTTTGGCATTTTATCACATATCTAGCTATAATTTTGTCTCAAGGGCATACTAGAGTTACAAGTAGAATAATTTGAATATTTAAAGCAGAACAACTAGTAACTAGTTTCTGTACAAATTATCATATAAACTTTCCTTCAAGTTTTGCCGATTAATTTTATAAAAACTAACTAACTAACTTGTCTAGTATTAACGGAACAAGTACTACGCTTAAACTAATTAGATTTTTTACGATCTAATTTATGGCTTAAAACACCTGAGAGCACCTGAACACCAGAACAAACTCAAGAAAAATGAAATATAAAATGAAAAAAAAAAGAAGTAGAAAATTAACTAATCACAATGCAAGACAAGTACTAATATAGAAAATATCTAAAGTCATTGTCGACTGTTGTTGCTGAGTAAGAGATGGAGAAGGTCAATGCTAATTTGCCGTTTCGATAATAAATTATGCAACATTTGGTTTTGAAAAAAACGATTCTACGCTTCTTATGTGACGCCACAGATCGACATCGATATCGACATCAGCTGCTGCTTGACAGATTAGAACTAAGAAACCGGTCTGCATACCGGCCCGTAACTTGGCCATCTACTAACTAACAGGAATTTGTTTGATTTAACTAGGGCTACTTTTCGAGGTGATCAACAAAATTAATATAACTGTGCTCTATATATTAAAACACGACTGTTTACATTTGACGGTCAAGTTCAATTGCAATTGAAGTTGCATTCATTAATTGCCAAACATAAAAAAAAAATATATACATATATAATTATACGTTATAAATATAGAGATATATAGAAAATCTCGTTGTGCATATCAATGAAGCAATTATAGCCATTAAGCGCGCAATGATGCGGCATAAACTCTGTCTGATATTCAATATCAATATTTAGAAACGCTTTGACTTTGGGGCGACAATATATGTATTTATATACTATATAAATATATATATTCAAGCATTCAAGCTTTAGATATTTCTATGCGCTTCTATGAAGAAGTAGAAGAGGTAGCTCAAAAAAGGCGAAAACAATCGCAGAACTCGACACGTTTGTTCGGAGTTTATTTGAAAAAGAAAAAGATCATGAAATTAAATGGCTATCAACCTTGGGGTATGCCAAAGATTTGTCCGCACTTCCGTTTCACACTTAAACTTAAAAAAAAATATATACCCATACAAATATATCCATGTATTATTGTATGCTTAAGCATATACACATACATAGTTTTTGTTTATTAACATATCAATTTTGATCTTGACTCTGTGTGCATGTGCTGTAGATATACATATATATCCATGCGCGTGTTGTTTTATTTGACCTGACTAAAGGCTAAAGTGCGATTAGTCTAGTAATTATTCTAGTTAATCTTTTAAACGTTTAATGACTTTTTTTTTTAAAAATGTAGCTTTTTTCTGTTCGATCTGAACTGCAAATCAACTGCGAAGTACAGCAAAGATCAAAAGTCCCAACCTGATTCTCATTAATATAAATATAAGTACATACATATGCATGAATGCATAAGTATCGTCTGTATATGTATATACAATTAGTCAAGAAATTGTTTTGACAAAAGAAATGTACGTTTTTGGTTTTAAAAATAGTTTAACCCATTTATTTCTGTTTTGAACTCCAATGAAAGTAAAATAAACTAGCCGAAAATGGTTATATATTTTCAACAAAAGAATTACTTGACTATAAATAAAAATAAAAACATCTACTAGTTATATTGAGTATGAATGATTCCATTTTGTGGCAAGTGCATTATTGTATGTCTGCATGTTTGATTCATATTCATATAAATAAGTAGTTATCTACATTTCTTATCAGAGCTCCAAGCGACAAAGTTCAAGTGAAATGAGTCCAAACGCTTTCTGTTTCAGTGTGTATGTGTGTGTGGCATTGTACTGTGATCCCACACTGAACAAGAGATGTACTTAAGTGCTTGTTTCTACATACGTATTATGTATGTATATTTGTTTATTCATATACGTTAATAGCTACTTTCAAAAGCCGCTGAAAACGTTGCGACATCTCTTGTATTTTACATTACATTTAATATAAACGCAATTGCGGCAACGACCTAGTTACTTGTACTAGTCAAAAAATAAACGAACTACTGTTGCTTTTTTTTGGGCTTTGCGTTAGCGTTTGGCTTCGGCTTTAGCTTTGGTTACAGTTACTTTACTTACCGAAAGCTTACGTTCCTGGTCTTGCCGCTTGCGAATGCGAGGCGGGCTCGCTGCAATGTCTGCTCGTTGTTCATCGCAATTGATGTTGTTGAATTGTTGTTGTTGTTGTTGTTGGTTTTTCACATTCGCAATGATCAATTTGTGTGGCGGAGTAACATGCAACACACATACATACAAACGCAGTATGTACGTATATAGGAAGATAACGAAAACAAAAACATAAAGACAAACGAAAAATCAAATAAAATCTGACGAAAAATAAGGCTTAATGCTTGTTACGTGCACAAATGTTCGTTAATAATCGTTATTTTTTTTTTGTTGTGCTCGCATTAAATTGCATGCACAAGTAGTTTTGTTTTGTTGATTTTTTCCTTAGCTATTTCAAGTCATTTACGAAACATTTGCAAATGCAACTGGTACAACACTCACATCATCGAAATTTGCCATTATGTCAGGCTGTGAAGTGGGCGCGACGTTTTCGCTTTCTGTTTCAGCTTCTGCAGAATAAAAAAACAAAAGAGACACACAAAACTAGAATATACGGCTTTGTTTATTCTACGTCAAACCACAGGGCTGACGAGCACTATCACTTTTTTTATAATTTATATTTATGTTTGTATGTATTTAATATACTTTTATTATAGTGGCACAGAGAAACATGCAAAGCCGATGAGTCTGTGGCAGCAGAGACGACGGAGCGGATAACCAAATGAATAATTGACCAAAAATTTACGCGAGACGCACAATAGGAAACAGCACAACCGACAGCGTTCACGACAACGAGAAGATTGAAATTGAAACGGCGAGCTGTTGACTACATCAGCCGCAGCCGCTGCTTTAATTGTATTCAATTCTAAAACCCGTTTCAAAAACGCAAATACTCGTACCGCATGCGAGCGAGAAAGAAGATCGCAAAGAAACAAAAGAGCGAGAAACAAAACAAACTCAAGTCGGATTGACTGGAACAGCTGTTTACTAAAACGATACCATTCACCGATTACGAGTACCGATTACCGAGTACGAGTACGAGTATAAGTAACAAGTGCGATTACTGAGTAGCTGTTATCGTTGAAAAGAAGCAGTTCGATAAATTAAAGATAACAACCGTTACTTTTCAAATCAATGTGGAATTTATGCAAAAATAAATTGTAGTTCATATTTTAGATTACTTGACATTTACAATTAAATTTTGACAAGTTAAAAAGGTGTTAAAATATTATATGAGTGTGCTCAACTTTCCGTTCTTACCTCAAACAAGTGTATCAGCAGAAATGCCGGTTGGAACTGAATGAAACATTTCCCAACAAGCAATTGTGTGTTCGTTATCAGTTTTACTAATCTGTGTGCGTTTAACATGAACACAGTATATACATACATACATACATAAAACAAGACTGATAAGGCTGTTAGGGAGCTTGATTTGAAATTAAGTTTAAAAATATAAATGCATAATCTATACATTTTTATAATGCGGTAATCGATAAGGCAAAATTGGTTTGAAAATGTATACAATTCCCTGGATTAGCCGAAATACAAAATAATGTTTAGTAATGGTGAGTGAAAGGTTTTACAGTGTACAAGCGACAGTCATCATGATGGGACAAATAAAACCATAACCAGTAATTGCACTTACCAATATTAATAACAGTTGTTCCATTGCCAGCATCTGAAATTGGCCAAATAATTAAAAAGAAAACATTTGTATATTTTCCTGTAAACTGATTTAATTATTTAAATAGTACATATTAATTACCGCATATTGTGTTTTTCTCGCTCACTAACATAATGGGTGCAATCTGGGCTTGTTTTGTAGAATTCTCAGCCATGTCAAAAGCTGTTTTTTAAAACTTTGCCCTGAATAATATAAACAAACAACACCTGAAATACGAATAATGTAAATATTACCAATTTAATCTAGGATCAATTATAGTGAACTTATTGTAATGCAGTGTACATTATATTAAAAGTTACCCATGTCCAAGGATTAAGCCCATAACCGAAACCGTAACCGTTAACCGGCATTAACCGATTCAAATTGGTAACCGTAGCTGAAACAACATTTTTTTATTATATCTAAACAGAAAAACCGAATTTATTCAAACCGAAATAGCCGTTTATTAACCGATTCATGCACAACGGTTAGTTTCGGTTCAATCAATCTTAAAATTTAGTTTTGTTGGTAATTTGCAATCTTCGTTCATAAAAATAATTTCGGATTTTATTATTAATTTTAATAAAAATCTCATTGAATAGAAAAATATTTTTTAAAATGAAAGTATATTAGCTTATATATTATCATATTCTTGTAAAAATTACAAGAAAAAATACCGGTATTTCAAAACAAAACAAACGAAAACCGGTAACGAAACCGATATCCTAAGATTTTGCGTTACCGATAGCCGAATACCAAAATTCTATTTTAACCGAAGCCGTAATTGATACCGATATTTGTTTCGGCTTGATACCCTGCCTGTGACTAAATCATATTAACCTGATAGCTAATTGTTCGACTGCAATATGAAAGTGACCCTAATGTGTCCTTTTAATGGCATTTGACCACTGGGAAATTCGTTGCCAAGCACACATGTTCGTTCGCTTATAAATATGCAAAAAGAAAGGACATTCTCACACACGTATTCCTTGACTATAATTATTTGACCAACTGTTGAAAGGGTTTTGAGTTGACACGAAAAATTCATTGAGACCTATTTTGTGTATGTTTTATTAACACTCTATCATATAAACGGTTTCAAGGTCATAGTTATACACAACACCAGAGTCCATTTCAGGGCACGGCACTTGCACAATCGTCAATGCATGTACATACAGTTAGTAAAGTAATTGTTTTGACAAAGTAAAAAAGTATTAAATTTATTTTTGATTATTAAAATAATTACAAATATTTCTTTTTTTTCAAAATGAAATATGTGCCTTTATTTTGTTGTGAGAATAATCACTTGACTAACTGTAAGTATGCGCACAATGACAAAATTACAAGCGCTTTTCCCGCTGCGATTGCAGGTCGACGACACTGGGTCACGTTTCTGGGTTTAAAATTCGATAAGCATTATTATTGTTCTTAACAGTTCATAGATTATTTATTGATTTCACTTTCAGCACAGCATCGCGTGGAAATTAAGTAATAAATGAGAGATTTGATAGCCAGCTAATCGTTAGCTATGGTGTTAATTAATTAAGGAAGCACACACATAAAATGTTTGTTTTTTTTTATTATAATCTTGAATCGCGACGGGCGACCAAATCAAATCCGATCGTGGAATACAACAGCCAACCAACAAAGCAAAGGCCAATTGTGAACTGAATGATTGCCAGCGATCAGAGTTGGCCAACAGCGTCTGGTTGCTGGTTGCTATGTTGCTATGTGGTTGGATACCAGAGCTGAGCTGAGCTGGGCTAGTCTCTGGAGCACTGCTATAATTACAAATGTGGCGCCTCCACTTTGCTCCAATCGATTTATATGCACAACCTGTCGACGCTTGACGAAACCAAAAACCATTGAAAATTATATTGAAATCTTGAAAGCACGCAGCGATATTGAAATCGAAACTGAAAAACACTCCGCGCCGTAAATTACCTAGAGTAGTGCGATTAACAGTGAGTGCCAGTATGAGTATATGTATTCGTACGCCTGCTCAATTCGAATAGATAGATTCACTTGTCGCGCCAACGCTCGAAACACGTCTGTTAACCGCGTCCGGACAGACCGGCAACTAACGCTTCAAGTTGGACTCGGGCTTGGCCAGTTCCACTCGCACTCGCACTTTACATTGCCAATTTACTTATTTTTGTTTTGTTTTTGTTTTCGTATTTCCCGTATGTTCAATTCTCGCACACTCTCTTGTTAAAACAGCTCCGCCAAATTGTGATATTCCAGTTTAGTTTTGATCTTTTGCGATTGTTGCAACATTTTTTAATTGACATAATCGTTGAGTTTGGCAAGTCGCCAAAATGCGTGTATCTCAATAAAAAAAAGATACTTTTTAACAGGTAACCGTTAATAAACTGAACTAAAGTTTTAAGATAAAATTTTGAAATTTTGTATAATTTTATTCAAGTGTTCATTAAAATCTTGTTTTCTAATTTTATTTAGAATTCTTATTCCTCTGTCGACTGTCTAAGTTGACGTTAAAAAACTAAATAAATACAGACTATCATCTCTGATTAATAAACGGTGCTCTTAACAAAGTTAGAAAATTAAAATATAAAAAATAAAACAAACAAAAATTAAATAAATATAGTTTATGACAGGTCGAAGTTTAAATACTCTTGCGATAATAAAAGAAGTTATTGCTGAAAGCAATATAGAAAACCATAAAGTCAAGATAGCTCTAATAATTCTCTAAACCGGAAAACCTGTACACAGCCTTGATACTCTAATGATTTGAGTCTAATCAGAGTTCAGACACATACAATATACATTATACATATGTATATAAATGATATATGCAGCGATACTTATTTTTTTTAATCTGTTGTGCAGTTTCTTCTATGTTCAGAATGCGTTTCAAGTTAAACAGATAGTTGGGATATCACTGAAGAGAGTATAAAAATAAGTGAGATCTCAACCTCTTCAAGTAGTAAAGATCATATGGAAATCATTTGTTTACCTTTTCCATAACAGCTGTTAGCTCTGGGGCGCAAACAAATAAGCAAACGAACCGGTTATTGAAAAAAGCCTCTTGCTTTGTCAAGTATTTTCGTTGTCGTTTGTGCATTACATAGCCTGAACAAACCCTGACCATGAAGATTAAGCTTAGACCCATAGACAGACAGACAGACAGTGTCGAATGTCAGTGTCAATTGTCAATTGCTCATGTCATCTAATAACTATATAAATCTAATATATGTATATTACTTTGCATCTATATAATATTTTAATGTAGCTGGACTTTGTTTTTTTATAATCTACAGAAAGCCTTAAATTAACCTCCATTAACCAGACATTTTTGTTAATTGTTTTAGCAGAAAGTCACGCAATTATTTCAAAAATATAAAGCAAATGCCACAATAAACACTTGCATGCAATCAACTTTGAGATACAATTACGTGTTCTATTACGTATTTTCGTTGTCCAACTGGTTCCAGATTCTGAAAATAATCTGCTGAAATATTTACTGAAATAATAAACATAAACTAATAATACAGACCTGTTTCGAGTTACATTTGTGAATAAATTCTTAAGTAAAATGTAACGCAGTATTATTAATTGATATAAAAGTACTGATTAAATTTATTTGAGAAAAGTTTTTTCGGCCGAAAAAGTAAACTTTTTTGTTTTTTGAGCTAGAGCTTTGAAAAAAATACCAGACATTTTGTTGAATTTTTCTCGAATTTCCGATATCTTTTGATTCTCAATTTTATTTTTATTTCTCAATTTTTTTTTGGCTTTTTTTTCAGTTTCGACACCAAACTAATTTTAAAATAAAGTTAATTAATTTACCGAATTTTGCATTTTGTTTTTTTTTTAAATTGTTTTTATTTAATTTTTAATTGATTTTTTAAAATTCCATTTCAAATTTGCGCGCCCAAAAATGTGAAATGCTATTAAATTCAATAGTATTGCATACTTTTCGGCATCCGTAAAATTATGTTGCACAAAATGTTGCCATGCCACTAGAAGGCGCCACTAAATTTGTAATGTGGCAACACTGTCACCGCAAACTGCCTGCGCCAACTAAAAAAAACAGTATAAACTAGTGTTGAAAGATTTAAAAATATCAAATTTTCACAATATGGCGGACAGTCAAAGTTAAGGGTTCGATTTTCACTAAAAAAACGATCCACTTTTGGCCATAAAACGTCCGGCTATTTTCGAAAACAAATCGTGCAAATAAACACTACATTTGTATGTATTAAATAAGCCTGGCAAGTTTCAAAACGATTGATTCAGTAGTTTTTGAGTGATTTTGGACATTGGTCATTCGATTTCATACGTAAGGGATTCTTCTCCTTAAACGCATATATCTCAGTCAATTTCTTTCGGATCGACTTGAAATTTTAAGGACGTATTCTCAGATAGTTATACTTACTTCAAATGTAGCAAAAAAAAGTTACAATTGGTGGTAACCCCCTTCAAATAAAACAAATACTTTACATTATTTTATTAGTGTATAATTTATTATTTAAATATGTTATAAAATTTGTTTATCGTATAAAATATACTCTTACTCTTGTCCCACACACATATATATATTCACATATATATATGTATATATATTTATGTATGCATGTATATAGAAAAATTACAATTCAAATATTGTATTGTAGTATTTTTTTTGTTATGATTTTTTGTTTTTGTTTTTTTTTATTCCTCACTATTACACAATTACAATTTTTAACTGCAACTCGTTATTGTTTATAATTTGTCGCCTTGATCTAAGAGCATTTTCGTCCATCTGTTTCTTTTTTCTCTTTAAATTAAAATTTACTAATGTAAAATAGCTGCAATATTATGTGTGTATGTATCTATTTACTTGTGTACCTAGTACATGCTTTCTTCTATGTAAAAATGTTATGTATTTAAGTGAGAAATGTATGAATGTATGCGTAGATTATCTAAATGTATGCCAAAAACAAATGTTGGAGCTCTCGAAGCAAATCAAATAGAGGAGGAGAGTTCTCATTATAAATTTTGTTTCTTTCCTTTTTTTTTCTCAATAGTTTAAACTTTGCATATTTGGTTTTTTTGGTAATTTCGTTTTAGAGTAGTATTTAGTTATTACTATTTATGTTTGCATATATGTATGTATGTATGTATGTAGTAAGTATGTATATATGTATGTAGCTATCGTATCTATTCAAGTATTTAAGTAAATACAAATACATTCGTTCGCCATTTGATGAATACAAATATACAACTCGCAGGTCGACTTTATATGCCTATATGTAGTATTCATTATAGCTATTATTTTGTTTTTATAATTTATGTATGTATGTATGTATATGAGAAACCAGTAGCTGGCCTACAGTATTTTTTTCTTCTTTTTTTATACATTTTTTAAATTGTTTTTTTGTTCCTTTTTTTATTTTTTTGTTTTAATCTTTTAGCGTATTTACTTTTCTGATCATGCTTATAAATTAAATTTGTACTCGTTTTGTACTCAATTGCTCCATAATTATTACATATATGTATGTTAGTATGTATGCATGCCTATGTTTATATGTATAATGTATATGTATGTATGTATTTATGTTTGCCAAATGAAACATGGATTTAGATACAATGTTTTTAAGAGTTTGTCACAAACTTAATTGCTAATGCTAAATGTTCTTTTGTTTGTTTTTTTTTTTAAATATTTAGTTATATATTTGTTATTAGCGCTCTTGATCTCACTGTTTGAGAGAAACTGTTGTCATATAAAATTTATTCAAAATTGTATTTTGATATAAGAATTCAATTTTTTTAGCATCGTTAATCGACATTTTTATAAAAATTTGATTTATAAATAGCATTATCTTTTCTTTTCTTTTTTTATATACTTTTTAGCTGCTGTTACATTTGTTAAGATATTTATAATTTCATATATGTATATGTATATTAACTTATTGCTAAATACACATATATACATATGTATATATGTACGTATGTATAAGTGTGACAAAAAATTGAATACCTGATTTAAGTTTTGGATTCGTTTTAGTTCGTTATTATTAAGCTACTTGTATATGAGCATTTACTTATCAACTCTTTTTTTCTATATTTTTATTTTTTTTTAGCAAAGTTTTTTTTTTGGAATATTTGTTGTTGTATTTGAAAAATAAAATACCTGCTTGAAATTATTATTTTTGGTATGTATTGTAAATGTTTAATTAACTATTTAATGCATAGGCTAGCTCTGTATGTATGTATGTATGTATTTGGGTTTGTTGGTGAATGTGAATGTGTGGGTGTATATATATGATATTCATGATTCTATATATTGACTTTTTTTTGTTTTTTTTTTTTTGATTCTTAAGCCTTTGGCAAATTGTTCAGTATTCATGACTTTTAGTTGGTTTTTTTTAGTGTTTAACATACTTTAATAATCTTTAGAGATATACATATATAATATATGTTGTTTATAAATGCTTTTTATTTTGAATTATGGCATTCGGTAGTATCTTAAATCTCAATCTTGGTTTACAATTTGTTTTTGTTTTTTTTTATTTTTTTACACAATTTCAAAACTGTGGCTTTTAGAAAACGGCGCTCATTTTTAATGATTTTAGTATTTGCTTTTTGTTTGTTTTGTTTTTCATTTAGTAAATCTCACACATGTAGAAATATTAGTAAAATATGGCATTTCTCATATGTTTCATATATATCTATAGATATACACACGTATGTATATATAAGTTATTATTATTATTATTATTATAATGGTATGGTTTTTGCAAAAATTGTGAGGAAATGCTTTGATCTGGTTGCTACCAGCAATCACATAAAATGAACGGCGCTTTAAGGTATATAAGTGTGTCTGCATGTGTGTGTGTGTGTGTATGTGTGTAAATGAGTTAATGGCAGTTACAAAAATTCAAAATAAAAATAATATTAACAAAAAGGAACATATTGAAAATAATATGCTTGTATATGGCTAAGGTAAAATCTTCTCTTAAATGTTACGATACACATTTGTCAATTAACTCTAGTTACACATAATACATATACTTTCTGTATATATACTTAAGTATATAGAGATATATATATATATACTTGCATTTACTCTCGTAGAGCAAATTGCATACAATCAGTGTTAGTTTTGTTTTTGTTTTTTGTTTTTGCGCATTTTATGCGTGTTGCTTTATACGTGGAAGGAGTGTTAGCTCAATGCTCAATGCACAAAATCTCGTCAAGCTTCACAAACTCAATTGTTCGTTCAGTAGATAAAAAATACAGATACAGATACATTAATCAAATCAGTGGGAATTGAAAATGAAGACATCAAGTTGGCTAAATACACAATTTTTAAGCGCATTTTAAACGCATTGCAACATTTATGCATCTATCGCATCTACGTTCTACGTTCTACGGTAATCTCGTTAGTTTTTGCAGTGCGTGTATCTATGAATTTCACAGATACACGTACTACCTCTTTTATGCTTACAGCTTGGCTTTGCTGCGTCAATTCGGCTAATATATGTATTGTATTGTATTGTATTGTATGTAGTATGTATTTTTAATTATTTTTGTTATTCGTTTTTCTTCACTTTTCTTTTGTTTGGTTTTGGAGGAACATGTCACCTAAATATGTATTCAATACGCGCATATTGCTCTGAATTTTTCATATGTTTTTCACTATGTCCTTCTTTCGTTCAGCTCTCTACTAAATGCTAATGAACACATTTGAGTCAAAAAATTATGATAACGTTGTTGTTTTCTTTCTTTTTGCTAAATTTGTTGTACCTGTACGTAATTAATAATACAATTCATAATCATACAATAAAATTAATTAGAATAATTGTTAAGAAATTTTACTCGTTTCCATTTGTTGTGATGCAACGTATGTATGTATATTTAATTGTTAATGTATGTATGTCAGTTAAACTCGGTTTAAGCTATGCCCATATTTTTTATAATGAATTTGATGTGAATTGTTGTGACTTGTATGTATGTATGTATGTATGTTTGTGGCGCAGAGTTATGTACATATATATGCTTTATATAATATATATAGTATATGTAGTACATATGTATTGTATGTTAAGCTATGTTTTGTTATTTAAGTTACGTTACGTTACGTTTATCAATGTCATTGCAATTTTTGTTTTTGGCCTCACCATATATGGTGTTTCAGTTGGCTCCACAATTGCCGTTTAGTTAATCAGTCTTCGTTAAGAGTTCAACCAAAAGTCAGCGGGTTTCATTTATAATTACCATTTGTGTTTTTTTAATTACAATTTTTTTTTTTTACCTTTTACAAAGTTTCATTTTTCTCACTTTCTCAGTCTCAATTATAAGAAATTAGTCATAATAAACAATAAACAAATATATCTAGATTAACTTTTTGCATACCACAATATAAAATTGGAAAAAAATATATATTTAAAATGAAAAAAAAAATATGATTAAACTAAACTATAAACTCGATAAACCACTAAGCAAATCATTGAATAACTCGTCAAAATGGAAATTTAATTGAATTAAAAAGTAACATAAAAAACAATACTTAGTGGTTCCCTCTCGGTTATCTATTCTCCATCAAGTATCTGCCACAGTTCCTAAGTTTTGAACCACCCTCAGTCTAACTAAACAGGTAATAATATTTTCATCTAGTACATAATTTGTGTCTGTTTTTGTTTTCTTTCCTCATGTTAACCTTATAAAGTGTATAAAGTGTTTGGTTTTTTATGTTTATCTAGTTCTTTCTTTTCTTTTTCTAGGTTCTCTAGCCTAAAAATCTACTGAACGCGTTGTCTGTTGTTGGTTTTCTTTCTTTTTTTTGTTGTAAGTTTAGTTGTAAGTTCTCTAGTTGGTTGGTTGCTTGTTTCCTCTTGTATATTCGCTAAATACATATATTTATCTATGCATCTAAGTACATACATATCTATGCACCTATGTATGTACATATATTGTATGTAAATTACCAAATCGTAACCGTGTTTTTTTTGTTTTTTTTTTTAATAACTCTTAAGCATTATCGAGGTAATCGTTGTAGCACTTATGCTAAAAATTTTTACTAATTTTTAATGCCCTTTTCTGTTTGTTTTGGATTCATTTTTTGTTTTCGTTTTTTTGCTAAACATTTTAGCGCTTGTAAATGGTCTAAAAAAAACGTCGTCTGTCCCTTTTGTTTTGTTTTTTTGTTAGCATATTGTTATAAACTAATTTAGAATACGTGCACAAACCGCTTGTAAGGGTTAGACCCTTCTTTGGAGTCCGGCGACAGCTCTATGAGGAATACAATACGTCCGTCCGGCATTAATGCAACATCGCAGGTGCGATCCTTTTCATCCAACGTTGGTGGCATTAACGGATTTATGGATGGACGTACTTCAATCTACAAATTAGATTATAAATAGAAAGATACATGAGAAATGTTTTTAAAGTTGAGCAAAAAACCAGGGATCGTAACTTTTTATGAAAAAAGTTATGAAATAAGAGTTATTTCCTGATTTTTATAAAAAAGTTGAAAAATAACTGTTATTTTCAGTTTTTATGATAAAAAATATAAATAAAAGTTATTTTTCAATTTTTATTTAAAAGTTGAAAAATAACAGTTTATTTAAAAGTTGAAAAATAAGAGCGATTGTAACTCCTATAAGTTTTAATGAAAAAAGTTATGAAATAAGAGTTATTTCCTGATTTCTATAACAAAGTTAAAAAATAACTGTTATGTATTTTCAGTTTTTATGATATTATAATAAAATAAAAGTTATTTTTCAATTTTTATATAAATGTCGAGAAATAAGAGTTTATTTAAAAGTTAAAAAATAAAAGGGATCGTAACTCTTATAAGTTGTATGAAAAAAGTTTCCTGATTTTTATAAAAATGTTGAAAAATATCTGTTATTTTCAGTTTTTATGATAAAAATTGTAATAAAAGTTATTGTTCAATTTTTAATTAAATTTTGAAAAATAAGAGTTTATTTAAAAGTTGAAAAATAAGAGCGATTGTAACTCCTATAAGTTTTATGAAAAAAGTTTCCTGATTTTTATAAAAATGTTGAAAAATATCTGTTATTTTCAGTTTTTATGATAAAAATTATAAATACAAGTTATTTTTAAATTGTTATTTAAAAGTTGAAAAATAAGAGTTATTTTTAAAATCAAAAATAAGATTTATTTTTCAACTTTTGCCATAGAAATCAAAAATAAAAGTTTAATTTAAATATCTTTTGATCGGGAGGGCCCATTTATTGTACCACTGTACAAAGGTATGATAATTTTATGGGCCATGATAGAAAGGTAATAAAGTGTAGATAAAATATACCGATCCAAAGATATTTCAATTAAACTTTTATTGTTGATTTTGAAAAATAACTCTTATTTTTGATTTTTATTTTATAAATTGCAAATAACTCTTATTTTTCAACTTTTAAATAAAAATTTAAAAATAACTTTTATCATAAAAATTGAAAATAAGAATTAAAAATAATTTTAAAAATAAAAATTTTGCCTGTTGACGGAAAGTTCTTCCAAAAATAGCATATGTGCAATTCTTTCAATGTCCCTGTCATTTTTTTAAGGCTTGATTCTTTTCCGACTCATAACTCTTATTTGCAATTCCTTGTACTTACATCCCACATAAAGTCCAGGTTCTGGTTAAAGACGAGTATGCGTTGATTCTTTGAATCGGCGACTATAATGCGTCCCTCGTCATCGCAGCACAGACCAGAGGGGCGATTGAACTCATGGAATCCGGAGCCCTCATGTCCCTTAACAGACAGAATCTATGCAAGATAGAAGAAAATACAAAGAGTTAACTTGACATTTAGGGAAAGATTCAATCATTCTACATACATCATTGATGTCCGGATCAATCAGATACAAGCAGTGGTTATCAAAGTCGGACACAATGATGTTGCCCGTGGGCGTGTAGCAGACACCGCGCGGCGATGCAATGCCCTTTGTCTGGCCATGATTATCGAACACGATCTGGCGGATGAAGCGTCCCTCGGAGTCAAATTGCTGTATGCGATGATTACGGGAATCGGTGACCACAATCTGGCGACGCGAATTGACAGCCACATCCCAGGGATATTGGAACTGGCCGTATTCCTTGCCATAGCTGCCGAATTTGAGCAGAAATACGCCGCTGGCCGTGAAGATCTGCACCCGATGATTATCCTTGTCCACCACAATGATGCGATTGTCCACGTCCACACAGATGCCAGCGGGCAAATCGAATTCACCATTGCCAACGCCCTTGCGACCGAACTTGAATTTCAGCGAGCCATCGGGATTGAAGACCTGCACCCGATTGTTTCGTCTGTCCGAGACGAGGACATGGCCCATTTTGTCGACGCACAAGCCCCAGGGACGGCTCACCTGGCCGTCCTCGTGGCCCTCGGTGGCAAAGGACAAGGATAGAGCATTGGAGTTGCGCACCTTGACCAGATCCATGCAGCCGGGTATAGCCTGGGTGGTGCGCGGCGCACTGAAGTGCAATCCCGGCGAGCTGCGCAGTCCATTCAGCTCCCAGTCGAGGGCGGCACTGGACATGCCGCAGGCGCTGCCGCCACGTGGCTGCATAATCGGCGACGGGATGCGGAAGCTATTGTCGCGCAACAGCGGACGACGGACAGTCGTGGAGGCGACACTCAATGGGCCCGTGCTGGCCATGCTGGGCAAGGTGAAGGCCATGTCGATGCCGGTGGCAGCGGGTGCGGCGACAACGTTGCTGGCCACAATGCCATTGCTGCTGGACACAATGGGCATGTTCTTGTCGTCCACGAGAATGACGCCACCCTGGTTGCGAATGTCCTGCAGCAGACTGTAGTCGGGCGGGGCAAAGGCAAACACCTCCTGCTTCGGCTGCAGATCCTTGTAGATGCCAGCGAATTGCTCCATCTGACGCTGTCCATTGGTCAGCTTCATGGCAATCTCAATTTGATCCATGCTGCAGGCATTGTCCGCCACCTTGCTGAGCATATCCGAGGTCTCCGAGAGACCGGCGAGCGCCGACTTCAAGCCCGCCATCTGATCGTGCAGAATGGCCAAGCGACGCTGGCGCAGCTTCTCGACAAAGTCGAGCAGGAAACGCTCGCGATCCTCGATGGCAATGATGAACTGACGGAACGCCTTGCGTATGTTGTCGCTCAGCTCGCTGCAGTTGCGCTCGATGAGACGGATGAAGGCCAACGCCTTGTCAATGCTGCTCTTGATGCAGCGCGTGCCCACCTGGCTGCTCTCGATGGCCCCCTCGAGTTTCTCCTTGGAGCCCACCATAAAGTTCTGTATGGACGCATAGCTATGCTCCTTGTGCTCGTGCAGTGTGCAGAATTGGCAGACCAATTTGCGGCAATAGTCGCACACATAGCGCAGCATCTCGTTGTGGATGTCACAGATGAAGTTGCTGCTCGGCGGCGTCTGTGCGTTGGCCGAGCTGCCGCCGGTGGGCGAGGCGCCAATGGGCGTCGGCAGCGAGACAATCGAATGATTGGAGGATAAGGGACTGTTGCGATGCTCGCGCAGGCAATCGTTGCACATGAACTCGTTGCACTCGAGGCAACGAATGGAGGCGCTCACCTCGCACCAGCCGCAGCTGATGCTCGAGTTATTTGATGATTCCGGCGACATCTTTGGATTGCGCGAGGCGCCGATGCCGATGCCGCTGCCGATGCCGATGCTACTGCCAATGGGGCCAATGCTGAAATCACCATGCGTATCCAGGCCGCCCAGAAAGTTGTTGATAAAGAAGTCAGTGCGTGGCGGCGAGCTGCAAACGTTGCAATAACAAAACATTAGCATGTATACAAGATATGTTGGCATATATAACGGGTGATGCATTTATAACTCTATTTTCAATTTTATATAATTTAAAATCAATTAATTTTTATTTTAATTATTTTAATTTAATTAAAAATCAATAACTGACTGGGCTTTTATTGGACAGTCGCCATTCTAAGTACCCCAGGATCTATCAGGGGTGCCACAGAAATCGCTTTCGCTTGAATTTCACTTAAATTTGCATGATTGTTTTTGATTTTAAATGAATAAAATAAATGACCATAAAGATCAATCTCTCAAATTTTTTTTAAAGATACTTTCATTGCGACGGATTTTTTTGGGTTGCTCATTAACTCAAATGTGAACATTTTATTATTTTAATAATCAAACTGAATTTTTAAAAATTAAGCCTTTGAAGTCAAATTATTTTTAAATAAATACTAAAATACAAAAAAAATTATTACAAATTAAAGTAAATCAGGCCTGTTCCGAATTTCACTTTCGATAAGATTTGTCGGAATTAAATTTCTTTAACCTGCTCTAATACCATTTCGGCTATATTCAGCGGATTGATATCACTTTAAGTTGATGAGTTTAAGTCCGATAAAGCGAAAAACGATAATTTTCTAACACTTAGTCTAAATTCAAAGTAAATAAATGCTAAAAACGCAAAAAGTGAAAGCCGGAACAGGCCTAAATGACTCGTTTTCGTTTTGTAAATCTCAGAATTGTTCTATCGGATCATATATGATCATGATACAGAAGTTTTTAACTAAAGTTTTCTCTAAGCTAGACTCTAGCTTTGGCTACATTACTACATATGTATCTATATTGCCTTTGTAAATATCAGGGGTGCCACAGAAATTGCTATCGCTTGAATTTCACTTAAATTTCTTACAAATTCAAGTGAAATTCAAGCGAAAGCGATTTCTGTGGCACCCCTGTATATGTTTTTAATTTGCTTAATTTATTAATATCATTCAAACTTTAACATTTAATAATATTTAAAGTGTTTTATTTAAATTTAAAAAAAAAAATATATTTAAATGCATCACCCTGTATAATTGTAGGCGTTGTTAACTTACCCATTGCTTTGGCCCACATTGGGCATGAGACCGACATTGAGATCCCAGGAGGGGAACGACTCCAGTATTCCCGCGAGCAGGCGCTCTGATGAGTTGCTGGCGTTGCTGCTGATGCTGCCGCTGCCACTGCCGCTGCCATTGCCGTTGCCTTGGATTGCATTGGATGCAGCATTGGTTGCCGAGGCGTTGGCGCTGGGCGCATTGCTGCTGGCCATTTGTTGCGGAACCGAATTGTTTGACAAGAGTTCCATCATAAGAAGTAGATATTTGAGATCACGTTTGTTGCAGCGGCGTTGCCTTTGGCAGTCAATGAGACACTTTCAGGCTGCAAACGGAAATGCAATCGATAAAGATGCCACCAAATCAATATTTAATAATATCTGCCGAAGATTTGAGGGGTTGATGTTGTTTGCGTTTGGAACGCGTCAAAGTTCAAATTCAAAGCGAGTTAAGAACGTGCGCGTTGTCTGACGAGGTTGACAGATGCCGAGGAAGAAGCTAACTAAATTGACAAGACGCACTGCTGTGCATTAAGTAGTCCAAATTGCTTATCCCAAGTGCAGCCAGCAAAAAAAAAAGGACTAGACTCTGTCTGTCTGTGTGTGTGTGTGTGCGTGTGTCATGCAGCTGCATTTACCGTAGGTAGCGAAAATGCCTCGGGAAATTCTACGACTCTATTGTTTGAGAGCTCTCAGTGATCCCTTAAGCATTGCAAGCGACCCGAATTTGAATCCGGATACCTAACAGATGTCTATGGCGCAAGGAGCAGGTCAGATTCTAGTTCTTCTTGTCTTCTTCTTTTGCTCCTTCTTCTGTTGCTGGAATAACCTCAACGGAATCTTGGAATTTGGCACGCCAGCTACGATTTACAATTTATGACACTATTTTCTTTCTATTGTTCTCAACGATTCCGTTTAACAAAAATCTTCTATACAAAATGGCGGCAATTTATCGATAAGTTCATGAATTTCGAAAAAAATATAGAAAATTTAGAAATTAGATTTAAGTTTGCTTTAAAAAACCTTTTTTTAAAATATTATAGTAAGTATAAGAGATTACAGACTGCGAATTCTCAGATAATTTCAGAAGATATAGAGTCTTGAAAATAGATTTAAGTTTGTTTTATTGAATTTTTAGAAAATTTTAGGAGATATAAAGAGTCTTGGAAATAGATTTAAGTTTGTTTTGTAATAACTTTTTATATTTAAATAGAAATGAAACACTTTTTAAAAATATTATGGAAAGTATATGAGATTTATAGACTGTGAATTTTCAGATGAATTTAGAAGATATAAAGAGCCATGGAAATAGATTTAAATTTGTTTTATAATCAGGTGTGCCACAGAAATCTCTTCCCTTTGAATTTGACTTAAATTTGTATGAAATTTATGTCAAATTCAAGCGAAAGCGATTCCTGTGGCACCCCTGAATAACTTGTTTTTTAAATATTTTAGTAAGTAAACACTGTGAATTTTTAAATATTTTCGGAAGATGTAGAGTCTTGAAAATAGATTTAAGTTTGTTTTATTATCAGGTGTGCCACAGAAATCTCTTCCACTTGAATTTGACTTAAATTTGTATGAAATTTATGTCAAATTCAAGCGAAAGCGATTCCTGTGGCACCCCTGAATAACTTGTTTTTCAAATATTTTAGTAAGTAAAGACTGTGAATTTTCAGATGATTTTAGAAGATATAAAGAGCCATGAAAATAGATTTAAGTTTGTTTTATAATAACTTTTTATATTAAAATAGAAATGAAACACTTTTTAAAAATATTATAGAAAGTATATGAGATTTATAGACTGTGAATTTTCAGATAATTTCAGAAACTCGATTGGCTGTACTAGAAAGTTTCGTGTGACCCACAAAATCAAATGCGTATTTTGAAAACTACGCACATAATATCGTATCTATTAATAGGACATTGAATTCTAGATAACGTTAAAACCACCCCCAATATCCCCAACCATTTGGTTTTCGTTAAGTTCTAGCGTTTTCCGTGTTACCTCCTCGAAGCGTCCTGGTTTGAGACTATGTAAAAAACAAACTGGTTGTTGTGCTGTTTGGTTGCCATCTTTAAGATGGAGCGCGACATACGCCCAATCGGCCGACCGACTTTCATCCCCTCTCACAACAACAACAACAACAACAACATGGACGACGACAGCAACAACAATAATGACAACAACAACAAACGGCGGACAAAGTTGATTTCAAAGCGGCAGTCTACACTCAACAAAAAAGTTTAGAGACTTGTTTGTCATTTCACTTTTTTTTTAGTTTTTCAATTTCATTGTTAATATAATAATAGTCAAAAATATGTATTTTATCGTCTTTGACTGAGGATTCAATTTATAGAAAACAAATTTAAATACAAATATTTTTTTTCATTCCTTGAAGATTCGAATAATGGTCAAATGTTTACTATACAAGACATATGTACATAGATAATTATTTGTTAATTATAATCCAATTACAAAACAAAAATAATGCTTTTAAGGGAAGTTAAAACGGTATATCTCTCTCTCTCTTTCGCTCTAGCTCTTCCTCTGCCGGCACGGCACATGCACACACACACACACACATACAACGCCCCAAGGAAGATGCACTTCTAGATTTTGGGCCGTGTAGAGAATGAGCAGAAACTACCCTTGTCACCCTTGAACATTTCCATTGAAACAGTCTGTCTCAAAACGTGAAAAAAACACACGGACCAAGAAGTTAAAGTCCTTTTTGCATTTGTATACACATTTGTGTGTAAGGAATACGTGCAAGCAACAACGCAAAAGCGGCAAGGGATGAGGGTTGTATTTATACAAGTTTCTATGTGGGGTATGTATCAGTGTATGTGTGTATGTATGCGATATGCGATACATACAAACAGAGGCATCAACGGTATACGAATTCTCAATTCTCAATTGCAAAATCTCGCCGTTTGTCACACAATCAATATTTGTTGTTGTTGTTGTTAAACTTGGTTAGTCAGTTTATTTAATTTTGAGTTAATGCATTAATTATTACACACCTTTTTTAGCAGCCTCATGCAAGCCGCAATGATGTTCAAGTGGCGTCGCCTCGCTGAAAATATCGTTGTTGTTTTTGTTGTTGTTTATCTTTACAATTTATAGTTTATATTGTTTTTTTGTAAATACACAAATGCACATACATATTCATTTATATGTTTTTTTCAATTTGTTGTTCTTTTTGATTGTTATTTGGAATATAAATTTATTGATTTACGAATTGCGTTGATGATTTTCGTTTTGGTTTTGGCTTTTCTGTTTTTCTTTTTTGGTGCGTTTCGAAAATGCGAGATTCTTTTATAGTAGCAAGACCGAGAGATCTCATGCGTAATTCGTTTGTGGCCCGTTGCGACTCCGACATTCGTGGTTCCTTTTCCCGACTAAAAGATACATTCGACTAAAAACACAACATAATAATCATGCCTCCTCGTTTCTGTACGTGTGTGTCTCTGTGTGTGTATAAGTGTTGCTTCTTGCTTTGTTGTTGTTGTTGTTGACGCTGCTGCTTCAGTTGTTGTTGTTCTTGTTATTGCTGCGCTTGCTCATCATCTATGTAGCTAAACAAAAAATAAAATAAAACCCAAATGTATCTCACAGTCAGTTTTTTGATTTTAATGTTTGCGTGCGCGCGCGCTCCAATGTGGCTCGCTCTTTAAATTTTTGCCGTGCTTCTCTTGCTCTCCCTGCCGCTCGCTTGCGCTCTCTCGCTCTCTTTCTATGTCTCCCTCCCGTACAAGTACAAGTGTGTATGTATTGTTCACATGCACGAGCACATTAACCCAGCAAACATTTTTAATCGCCAGAGAGTCTCAGGCGAGTCGCCTAGAAGTTTGAGGCGACATCGCCTTTTCATCGCTTTTTGATCTCCTTTTGTTAGAGAGTGAGCCACTTCCGCGACACTTCGGAAAGACTCTTTTGTGAGTCTTCCAAACGACTCTTCCGCGACTCTCCTAAGAAGATTCGGGAAAATGGCTTACTTTCTAAAAAAGAAAAAGGTTGAGAGACGACCCTTTGACAATTATTTTTTTTTTATTAATTTATTGTTATTAAGAGACACGCGCCAACTAAAGAGCTTTCTATGTCAAAGCAGATTATGTTACAGCGGGGAATCGAACCTCAACATTGAAAGTTCGGAGTATGACTGGTCGGCAACCTTAGCTAGTGAGCTACGGGACCAACACTTCGAAGTACTAACAAATATCTGAATTGAATTGCTTTAGACGTGGAGCTTATTTTGGTGTTTTTGGTATCTCTAAACAATCGATTGACAGTTTTCTATCGCTAAGCAATCGTCTGGGAAGATTCATCTTCTATTGATCTCCTGCTCGACTCGCAGAAGACTCTTTTCGGCGATGGACGATTGTACAATCGCCCAAATGTTTGCTGGGTTACATGTATGTATGTATGTATGTATGTGTGCGCTTGTTTTATCTTTTATTTATTTTCACTTATGCGGCAAAGAAATGCAATCAAAACGCGCCTTGATATCAATAACATGCACTTTAGTACTGAATTATAAACATACTTTTTAAAAGTGTTGAGCTCTCTGCGTGGTTTTCTTATTTTTGGCGTCAGCGTGTGTATGTTGTGATTTGAATTTTCATGTTTGGTGCGTTGTTTTGTTTAGTTTTCAAATAATTTTGACCCACTTCTTGTGGCTTGTTTCGCTTGCGGGACTAGGGCTCCTTTTGCACTCTCGAAATATCCAACCTTCACGCACGCATTAAAACATGAAACTGGATGCATGTTCATGCGCCGACAACGCTTCTACTGCCCCTTTGGTTTGTTGTTTTTTTGTTATTCACACCCTTCTTTGTCAGCGGCCATATGACACTTTGTCATATGACATGTGCTCTGTGAAATTCCTCTCAGCTAATACAGTATTTCAGATTAATTGGTATAAGAATATCATTTTGCATAAGGGATAATTATCTATTAATTTGCGATAATTAATAATAATTTACAATACATAATAATTAAATTTATATATTATATATGATGTATTTATTTTATTTCATAATAATTTCATTATAGACAGTTTCGCAGTCTTTATATTTTCAGCATAACACATTTGAGGATTTATGAAACAGTTTTACACACAAGTGAAGGGCATACATAATTCGCCTTGGTAGTGAATTAAACGTGCACACAAAGAGAGCCAATGTTAAAGAGAGCAAGAGAGTGCGAGCACATTAACGGCGCATGTGGCGGTGGCGCGAAAATATGGCCGGTGGTGGCGCGCATTTGTTTTTGTAGATGTTGTTGTTGTTGTTGCTGCTGCTCTGGCTGCCCGTTTGTTGTTGTCGTTGTTGTTGTCGTTGCCAGAAACAACACCCTTAAGGAACTTGTTTTCATCTCGTGCCTCTTGCACTGACAAAAATTTTGTGCTCGCTGGCTTGAAAATTCAATTGAAACGGTCTGTCCGTGGCCAATTCCTCAGTCGTTGGTCGGGCGAATCATCATCAGCATCAACGAATTTCAAGGCACTGCCGCTGCTTCATGGAATTGCGGACAGACTCAGGTAAAAAGCAGGTGCTCAACATGGGCGCATACCTCGCAGTACGCAGGTAAACGTCAGATCAGACATCCTTTCGAAAATAATTACGCTTTGTGGTTCTTGTTATTTTTCGGATTATGTTTTTGTTTTTTCTTCTATGTCTATTTCCAAGTTGGAGCTGATTACATTCTATGTAATAATATACAGACATATTTATGTGTATGTGTGTGTTTCAGTCATATTGTTATAAGTTTTTGTTTTTGTTTTTAATACTGTAAGCTAAGCTTATAATGTACCATTAAACTAAATGATCGAAATGATCCTGCCATCATCATCATCATCATCATCCGGTTATCAGCCAAATTCCAGTTCTTCAATCAAAACATTTTGAAGCTTCTGACGCACACGCAGCTTGCGACGCTCGTCCAGACGCTGCAGGAATGGCATCAGACTAAGCAAGAACATGCGATCGGCATCGTCCGGAGAGTCGACGCCATTCGGTTCTGTATTCGTCGATGCATCCATGCTGATGTACTTGAATGGCAAATCGGATGCCGAGTGCTGTGTCTGTATCTGTATCTGCTTCTGTATCTGTGTCTGTGTCCGTGTCTGGGGCTTCGTATCGGGTTCACTTTTCAGACTGCTGTTGGATTTGATGCCAATTGACTTGCTTTTGTTGGTCATGGGCATAGCCATTTCCTCGTCATCGTCCAGCACTTCGATGGTAAAGACACTGGGATCTGGTGTATCATTGTGGCTGTTGCTGTGTTTATTGCGTTGCTCCTCATCAATGTCTGATGCCGCATCCTCATCGAAATCATCATCATTGAGATCTTCCTCATTAGCGCTGTTCCCATTGCTGGGCTCCAACTTGACGCGCTTCTCGTACGGCTGGCAATCCCGATCCTCAAAGAACGAACTGATGTCCGAGAAACTCGGCTGATGCAGTTCCGAGTCGTAGCTGTCGCTCAGCTCACAAATGGGCTCCGTAGCCACCATTGGCTCAAATTTACTGTTCTCATCCAGTATCAGATTGTTATTCTCTGTCCAATGGCCAGGTGGATGCTTCTTGCTGCTGCCCCGCGTGCGCGCCTGTCGCAGGATATTCTCATGCACGGCATGCTCCATGAAGCGCATGTCATTATAGAAACGCCACGAGGAGGGCGACTCATTCGAGAGATTGTTCCGTATGTACACCTTGCGAAAATTGTCCCGCAGATGTCCCCACTTGACCCGGCAAACGTCAGCTGCAAGTGCCATTATAGAGAGAAAGAAGAAGATGAGTGTATGATCAGTTAACTGCAACTGTGTGAGTGTGTGTGTGTAAGGCAACAAGAAAAACCGCAATACGTAATGCATGTAACAGCACATACAGATACAGTGAACGCTCGTTAAAACGAACTCGCAATCAGTTGATGAACTCGACATGTGTGCAATAAATAATTAATATGTAGTCGGTCAAATTGTTAACTTAGAAACATTTACCATTGCAAAGATCATTTAATTTCATTTAAATTATTAAATTTAAAATTCTCATCTCATTATTTATAATTTAACTATTATTTATAACATTTACTTTGTCAAAGATAATTCACAAATAAATGTGAACTTTTCATAATTACATTTAAAGTAACGGAATTCACTATACTGTAAATATGTCTACTGTATGTTAACCACAATGTAAATATCTGTGTGTCTGTGTGTTGCAATAAGAGATTTGAGTAAAGAAGAAGACCGAACGAAGACCCACCTGGTAAATTAACATCCTTGCCAACATCAAACCAAATGGGCGTAATGTCGCTGCGCTTTTGACCGCTCACGTTGTTTCGCAACCAGAGAATGGGCCGACGTGAAACGGCGGCAATGAGACGCTTGACTGTCTCAATTGGCAGCTTGGCGGTGTTGGTGAAGGTAAAGGAGGAGGCAAGCGGCGGCAACGGCGGCGGCGGTGAGGCTGATGATGATGACGCATTGTAAGCCATATCCATGCTGCTGCTCATGATGTTTCAGTAACTTTGTTTTAGGGTCCGACTCGCGCAGCTCAAGCGCTACACCAAGACTAAACAGAAACAGAGAGAAAAAAACTACGGGCACGCCACGCCGACCACGACGACATCGACACTGCTGTACGGGCAAACAACGACGACGGCGACGACGACGACGGCAAAGCAACCAGTTTACGTGCCTTTTGGCTGCGGCTTCTCACCAAGCGAAGACGAAGGCAAAGGCGAAGGCGCAAGCGAGCGAGCGCACGCGAGAGACAGAAATAGAGAGAGAGATGGATGGCAAGAGAGAGAACAAGATCAAAGGCAGGGCCCAAAACAGACAGGCTTTTGCGTTGAAGAACACACCAGAAACTGGCAACGACGACGACAAGGCGACTACTATCCGGATGTCAAGCTTCCGCTGGCTCGCTTCGTGGGCTGACGGCTGTTGTCGCTGTCGCTGTCTCGTATTCGCTTTACGGTTGTTAACTCGGTTTCTGCGGTTTCGGCCCGTAACGAATTGCATATGCGCTGCTCCACTCCAAATTCAAACCACACGTGTACACTAGTCGCCATCATTATTTTGACAAAACTCTCACTTTTCTTTGCAATCAATTATTTTTGAATTTTATATAAAGAATATATAATGTTACTTTATTGGAAAATTAAGGATTTAAAGCATTACAAAGGTTTTTTTTTAAATGCACATACATATTACTATGCATTTACAACAAATCACAATCAGCAGGTGTTGCACTTTAGTTTTTACTCTAATTATCAAGTTTATACGACAGTTAAAGTCGTTTTAAATGAAATCGAGTTTTGAATCCGCCATAACGTGAGAAGTGAAGCGAAGCTTTTTAAATTGGTCTAAATGGTGTACAGCACTTCGCAAATTATTAAAGAGCACTTAAAAAGAATAAATGTAAGTAAATATGATTTAGTTTAAATCAGGTTTCGCTGCCTTGTAAACATGGTAAATATTTCTTTACCTCTGCATAGAAGATGTCCTAGCGTCAGAGAAGTGTATAGTACATCAGCAGCCTTAACACAGATATGCAGCACTCTGAGGACTGTAGCGTGCTTTTTGTTGCGCGCTTTGTTTATTTTTAACAAAACTGGATTTTCACTACGGTCCGATGGCTGGCTGGCTGACTGGACGGCTGCATGGAGCCATGGAACGTGAACGTAAAATGTTCACGCTACGCCAGTGAAGCTTGCGGAAAAAAGAGAAGAGCAGATAGATAGAGAAACATACACATGTACATACACCATTCAACACACACCATTACAATTACAAGTACATGTATACATCGTCAGCAAACCCAAGCCCCAAACAAAACTTCATTTTGCACGATCGCCGTTTGCCTGGGCCTGTATAACAGCTACTATCTCCATTAAGTTCTCTATGCTCGTGTGTACGTGCCTCTGGTCTGTTCCCGTGTATGTGTATGCGAAAATGCAAGCAAAGCGAATTTGAGAATTGGCTACTTGTCTGAGAAACTGGAGGTTATTTTATCTGGCAACGGTGCTCACATTGTTCAGCTGACATTTGATCCTTTGAAATTGAGGGAACTGAACAGATGTGAAATTCAACAAGTTGCCAAATCTGTTGTGCAAAACAATTACAACTCGACTTATTCGCCATTTGAGTCAAGAGAGTATGGATCATGGTGAAATTGCTACTACATGACCATGGTGAAATTATTATAGGGTTAAGCATTTACCTTTGACATATGCCAATGTGGGGAAGTCACTTTAATAATTTCACCACTCCTTGTATTTAATTCACCATGTTGACAATACGAAAGCGTAAAGGGAATCGCAGTCAAAGCTTCACATCGATTTTTGAAATCTAGTATTAAAGTATTATTGAATCGCCGGTATATTATTGGAAACTACACATATTGCACTATATATATATATGTTTATGTATGTATGTATGCATATGTATTATGTATAATGAATGTTTGTTATTGTTTTAAACTTAATTAATGCATGTCCAGCAGCCATCGTTGAGTCGAAAGCGCCTGCGCATTTGGCTCAAATGCTGCCCCCGATGCCCCTGGCTTTGTTTAGATCTAGCTTAAGCTATCAACGACATTTTCATGATCTTCGTTATCCTCATTATCCAGGGCAAAGGAAGCGCCGCGCTTGCGACTAGTACCGGATGCAACTCCAACTCCGCCGCCGCCTCCATTGCTGCCCGTCATTATCGAGTAATTTTTCGTTGTTGATTTTCGTGCCACATCTTTGTCCAGTGTGTGATCGATGTGGGTGTTCCCATTCCCATTGCTGTGGCCATTGCTGCCGCTGCTGCTGCTGCTCGTGTGCGAGGAACAACTGCCATTGTTATTACCGTTCCCAGTCCCAATTCCAATCCCATTCCCATTGCCATTGCCTGGACGATCGCCACCTTCGTTGATGAAAACATCCATGTGATCGATGGTGTCGTTTAGAGCAAAGCTCTGATCACGCCGCTCGCTCTTCTTCCACAGGTAATAGAACTGTACAAGTTCGCGCATGGTTCTAGTGCGCACCTGAAAGGACCACACATACATACATGATCATTTTAGACATGTGTGTTTGCGTTTGTGGCGTCGGCCTTTACCTGATTCTGTCGGATCTGATAAAAGTCCTTGCCAAATTTCTGTATTCCCTCCTCAAATTTCTGGCATTCCTCCTCGGACCAACTGCTCATGGTATCGCTGAGTGGGAGCACATTTAGGCGCTTCCGTCGCAGTGCCTCCTTGAAATCGTAACCACACTGGACAAGCAGATGCAACGCCTGCTCATTATCCTTGACAACCGACTCCAAGTCCGAGCCGGTCAATGCCGGTGCAATTGCTGGCGCTGTTGGAGGCGTAGCTGTTACAACATTGGCTTCTATTTCGGCTGGAGTGCTTTCTTCACCCTCGACGCGTTCTAGCAATTCAGCTACGACACCTTCCTCGCTCGATGTGGTCAGCGATCGTGTCTCTTGTATCTTTGCCAAATAATCCTCCACTTCACGCTCCGTGACTTGACTGGGCTCCCAAATAAGTTGATCCTCATTTTCATAGGGCAACACATCCCCATACAGTGAGAGCCCGTCGGGTATTTCAGCTTGATAATCTGCACCAACCATAATTATCTTTCTCGCATCATCCGAATCGGTATCACTGTCCTCCTCCTCCTCCCCAGCCTCAACTTCCTCGAAGAGTGTCTGAAGCGGTGTAACTAAAAGCAATACATAAATCATAAGTACATAATCTTGTGATCTATATAAGGTACATACAACTTTCAATATCCTCCATTGCTCCATGGCCGCTGCTGCCGAAGGATTCATCTGGATACAAGTCCAGCAAGTGTGAGCGATGCTGCTTTTTAGTGACTTCTGGTGGCAAAACTCCTGGCACTTCATCGTTGTCCCTGACACCTTCATTCAACTGTCCCGTGTAATCCGACACAGCACTTACAACTTCCGGATGCTGTGCTGGCTCAGCACTGTTGCCAGTTTCCGATTCATTTACGACACTCGATTCCGCCTCGACAGACGTTGATGTTGTGTTGCCAAGTTCAGGCTCCTGGTACTGCCGCTTGGCTGCTCGTCTTCGTCGGGAATTGCTGCTGGATCGCCTGAAGCTGCCTGCTCCGGCAGGAGACGGCGCCAGTTGGGCATTTGTCATACTGCTGTACTTTGCCAGCAGCTCTTCAATGGGCATCTCACTTTCCTCCCTGAGCGTAGCTATCTCATCTTCTGGATTATGCGCCTCCTGATCGGCAAGCGCCTCTTCTTCATTTAATGTGGCCTCGTCGTCAAAGTCATTTACCATCATGTCGATAGTTGGCTCAAATGTCGTGTCCGCCACGGAGGATGTTGGAGACATTGGTGGCGGCTGTGCGCTGCTGCTGTCTGAAGCAAAGCTCATTGCTGGCGATTTGCGGCGCTCCCGCTTGGTTGGCGTTATTGTTAATTCGCGTCCCGCCATTGCAAGAGTTGGCTTGTTTGTTTGCCTTTTTAGATTACCACAGAATCAGTGTTACCGAATATCGATAGCAAGAATATACTGGTGTTGGGTTGCTCATGAGCAAGTGAACAAAAAAGAGCTGCTCCCTGAAGTGAGCAAGTGTACATGTTCCTTCCAAATTGCTCTTTATTGCACACTTGTTCTATTTGCTCTCTTTTGTTCTGTTTCGCTCAGATGCTCAGTCTTGTTCCTATGGCACACTGCTCGAATTTTCTCTGTGCTCTTAGACTTCTTAGAGCATTTTGTGTAATTCTCTCTTTAAAAATACACATTGTTGGATTACTACCAAGATGAATACTCATTTTATCAAAAAGCCATTTCGTAGAAGTCGGAAGTCAACAAGCTAAATTATAATTTTGAATAGTTGGGTGAGAGGCTTTATGAATAGCTCAGTGAATAACTGATCAATATGAGTGAGCAAGTGAGAAACTGAGCAAGTGAGCAACTAAACAAGTGAGTAACTGAGCAATCTAAGTGAGCTGACTCATCTAAAAAAAAAGAGCAAGTGAACATGTTCTCCTAAATGAGCAATGTTTACCCAACACTAGAATATACTGTTTATTTCTAAAATAAAAGTATTTAATAAAAATACCATGAGTATACTAATACACTGTTGCTTCTATAATTCACTATCGATAAATACTGACGCAAGCAGCTGGCCAGCTTGGTGGTGGTTCACGGAACAAATTATCATTATTATTCGATATCATTGAAAATGAGAATAATCGAGGGTGTCATTGCTGAAATTTCGAATTCATTTCGTTTATTTATGCGTAATTTAATTAAAGTAAGCTATAAACGTACAAAATTTTAAAAATCGTTCCTTTCTGTTCCTTTCCGTTGTTCTGTTAACAGCTGTTATTAATGTAAATACCAGTTATTTGCAGAAAGTTGGCAGCTCTCAAATTCAAAGTATGTCCTTACTGCATAAATTCCTTAAAACTTCTTAAGTGAGTCTATAGAGTCCTCTCTTTATTTAATTTGATATATAAACAAAATGCATTTGCTGAAAACGTGATAAGGGATAAATTTATTGAAAGAAATTAGTAATCCCTGTTAATAACAGTTTTAAAAATTTTACGTTTTCATATCAGAACAAATGTTAAAAAATACCACACGTTGATGGTAGGGCTGCAAAAATATTTAAATGTGCTCGACCATCGATTATTCCGATTCTTTTCAAAATACAAAACGATATAATCGATGCATTAAGAAACAATTAGAAATAAAATTAAAAAATTTTGTTTTAATTTCGATGCTGTTTGACATTAAAGCTTGCTTAAAAAACAAGCTACAACACATAAATGATTATCAAGAACTTAAAGAATAGATTAAATCGATAACACATCGATGCTTTAGCGCTTATCTCAATATTTTGCTGTTTTTCAGACGTAAATCGAAGTTGTAATTTAAGTTTTTAGTACTTTTTCATTCAATCATTTAGGCTTTTGTTGATCACACGTACAGACAAATTTTCGGCGTAACAATTTCAGCATTTAATTAAGTCAACTCGCAGTTTCATTCTCTCTTCCAATCGTGTCGGACGCAAGCAGCGCGAGTACGAATTGTAGCGCAAAGAGAACGGCCATTTTGACGCACGCACTGTGCGATTACAAAATAAAAATAATAAAGTTAAATACATAAATAATACAGTAATACTTCCAAATTATTGCACAAAATTATAAGTTGAGAAAACCGCAGAAAACGTGGCCCAATATTTGGGCAAAAAGTAGACGCGTCAACTAAAAACGCGTTTGTGTTTTTATCTGTGAATTAAGTGCAAGAATTTTCCACTCGCATCAGAACCAACAGCGGCGGCGTTTCCTTTGTACGCACCACGCGCTTTATTTATCGTTCAATTGTTCAAATGAAGCTATAACAAGGACAACGAAATTATACACCAAATAAGCCAAAATGCTTGAATCACCCACTTTAATGGAGAACAGTGATTGTTATGATGGCAGCCGAATTTTTACCTGGCTGGCCGACATGGTTGGGCTGTCTGTTGATTTGGTAAGTTTTTTTTTTTATTTCCTTTGTCCGCCAATGCGAGAGCAACTTTTGTCGTGTCTGTGTGTGTGTGTGTATCTCCGCTTTGTTGGTAAATATTGCAACATTGCTGCAGCATCATTAGTCCACATTATTTTGAGTCAGAATGTTCTCTTTGCTCCATCATCAAATGTTAAACAAATAAAATTGAAGTAGAGCAGAATTGTTTCACATTGATGTTTATGTGCACACATGTGCATGTGCATGTTTGTGTGTGGACTGTCAATAATTTAGTGAAGGCTAAACGCCGGCTGCATATTTTGTTTTAAGGTTAAATATAAGGTGTATCCCCCCACTCTCTTTCTGCTCAAAAACAAAACAGGCGCAACACGTCATATTGCAAACTTTTGACAATCACGAATTGTTGTTAGAATCTGAGCTTTATGCTGATTTGATGTTATTGAACGTTTTCCTATTCGAAAACTACTCACACCATTTTGGCGCTCCAATTAGACGTTTAACAAAAGCATTTTATTGGCTGTTTATTTTATTTATTCTGCTCTACTTGTGTACATTGTGCTCTATCACGCTGTCATTAACCTCTGCCGTTTGTTCATTGTTGTTGTTGTTGTTGTGTGTATATTTGCGCATAAGTATATGTATATACGCGTATATTTCATATTTGTACAATCTGCTGGCACACAGAATAAACAAATCACTTGAATCAGTGCCCATATCAACGTTTTATATTTAGTAGCATGTGTTTGTGGTTACAACTTTCTGATTCTATGATTAACTATATTTTAAATGCTTATTAGTCGACACGTGTATTTTAAACATATGCTTCATTTAATAAAATTGTGTAATTGAAAGAGTTGGGTGCAAATTAATCACAGCACTTGACGATCCCAATTGAGTAAACAGTTGAAACTGCAGCAGAGACACGTTTAACCTATTGACAGTCTCCCTCTCCTTCTCACACACTCACACGCGCACACTGGGAAAGCAATCGCATTTGCATAAATGAGTGCAAGACGTATCACAAAGAGAGCTTTAAGAAGAGCGAGAGCGTGTAGTTGTGTTTGTAAGCTCGTCTTGTGGTCCACTTGAATAGCGACATTAAATCCGTATTGAGTGGTGCTTACTGGCTGCTAATCTAGTACAAATGCAAACCAGTACCTATTGCTAACAGTTGGCATTAGATTTAACAAAAAAATGAATTTTAGAATTATATTAAACCCACTTGGTTTGATGATCTAACCCGCAATGTCGTCAGCGCGACGAATGTATGGACATTCATACATGTAAGAAATGTCAAAATATTTGTAATGAGCTTCACACTTCACAATTCTACACAAAACACACACACATATGCATACAAAAAGTAGCAAATATTTTGTGATTTTATGTTTTGGTTTATCTCTTGACAATTTTTTTTTATCCATTTGAAAAATTTAAATTTAAAATGCTGATTTTTGTTTGTAAACAAAAAATTAGCAACAGCTGTGAGAGAGTGAGCTGAAGCCGATGACTCAGACACAGTTAGAGTTCGGTCAGACATGGCTCACGGGCACAGGGCGTTTCACGTATTTTGACTGCTCTATAAACAGTTAATTGGCTCGCTCTTTGTTTTTACTGTATTTTCATATTACGTGTGACACATTTCAATTCGCAAGAAGGTCGCCTTGTGGTTATGTGTGTGCGTGCTTGTGTGTATGTGCGTGTGTGTGTATGAGTGGGTGGTGTGATGTTGTATATGATGTATTGTGGCGTGGTGTCTATTAGCGTGGTATGGTGTAATCGTTGCTAGCTTATCATTAGCACCAAATATTTTATTAGTTTTATTATGTAAATTGTTGTGAAGGCCAAAAGCCAAGCACGCAAATTCACAAAGAAATTTATATACACACTTATAAGTATTTCTGGCTAAATTGCAAATTGGCCAATATGGTTTTGAGCAAATATAAAATGCAGTGTTAATTAATGAACAGCTCACAGCCGGCTTTAAGCGACTGTTCATCTCTCTTTCTCTCTACATCACCCACGCATTGGCGCTCTCTTTTCCAATTGTTCTCTTTATTCTTTTTACTAGTAAGCATTCGAGTATTTACTCGTATTTACTCGTATTTTGCGCATTTTGGAGAATGTTGATACTTGTGCGCCGCAGTCGAATGCAAAAGGCAAATGCGCAGCAACACATGTGAACCAGTGAACCTGAACTGGTTCATGTAAACAAAAAGCAAAGGTCAAATTATAAATATTAAAACAGCTGTTAATCGTAATTGACATGCGTTTCCACTAGTTGCGTCAAATAAAAGACCGAAAGAGAGAGGGAGAGAGAGAGAGAGAGAAGTTGCTGACAATTGTTGCTATTTACACAAATTCTCACACTCGCCCTCTCACTTGGATATGCATAAATTATATATTAAATTAAAAAGAGCGTGACCTTGAATTATGATACGGTATTGCTAGAACTTGTTGCCAGCACGTTGCGTATATTTGCTACCATCTGACAGTCTCTCTCCCTCTCACTCTCTATTTCTGTCTGTCCAGCTTTTGCTTTTGATGTTTGTCTTGTCAGCTGGCAACTAACAGCTGTTGCTGCCAAGTGGTGCCACTTTGTTATTAGATTATTATTGTTGTTGTTTATTTTTTATTTTATTATCTGAAATGTTATACTTGCCGGTTGTTGTTGTTGATACGCTAGTGCAAAAGGTTTGTCAGCTATTAGCCATTTTAAGTTTAGATAGTGAACAGATACATATTCAAATGGGGGGACATATCAAACAATTTGTATTCCGTTTTGATTTTGTGAGTGTAGCTAAAGTTTCGGCGCACCAAAAAAATATTTAACTTTTTTTTATCGCGCGTACACACAAATTTGTTGTTGCTGCTTTTATTGTTTTAAATTTATTTTTAGTCATCACGCCACCTTTTAGTACGCGGCTATTTGGCAAATTTTGCTTTCTCAACCTCAACCCCCTGCAAAGTCCAAATCTTTGTGCCAGCTGTTTGTTGTTTAAATTTAATTAAATGATTTATAGGTTTTTCCTTTATTTTTATTGACTGCATGTGCAACAATAACAACGAGAAGAGTAAAAGAGTAAAAGTCATTTACACGCTACTTAAGTGATTGATTGTTGTGTTTTATTGGCAACTGGCAAACTGACGGAACCAATTCTAAGCCGCCTGAATGCTGCAATTTACGAGTAGCAACTTGCAACATTGCAAGTGGTTTAAGCTGCTACAAACAAAAGAAAGTGTAAAGGGTGTAAAGGGAGGGGGGTCGGAGAGGGAGGGAGAGGTGCAGCGACAAATAGCTGCATGCATTCAGTTGCATTGTTGTACAATGTACAGACACACATTGCATGCCACCATGAAGATGAAGAGGGGCTTATCTGTGGCATCCAGCTTTATATGACAATGGATAAACGCGACGTGAGCGTATTCCTTGCCAGGCAGGCTAAGATGAAAAATGGCTAAAGTATTTTTTAAATTTAATTTATTTGTATTGAAATATGATTGCTTAAATAGTTGTCAGAATTGTAAGCCTGTCTGAGCTCATGTGCAACTTAATAAATCTTACCTTGAGTTTTTTTATAAAGAGACCTGTTTCGAGCTTACCACTCAATAAGAGGGCACAGTCCGTCTGTTTGTCCCTCTGTACGCCGCACCCGAATTGAAAACAAAGGCCTTGGCATTAGCTCAAGCAGTCGGCAGACGATTTCCTTCCGCATACTGTACTTAAAGCTATACACCATGCAAATTGTGGACTTGTTTGCATTGTTTTGTATTCCAAAAATACTTGTATGTGAATAGATGTTTTGTTTTTCTTTCTTTTTGTTCTATTTACTGTTAAGGTTTTTAGTTGACAATAAGTAAATAATTAAATAAGTATATGATCAAAGGTATCTTTGCCTATTCTATGCAAATATACAAACTGATAATATATTAATCTTATAGTCTCTATTGAATGTAATATTCTAAGACAAGATTTCCCTTTCGTTGGCTACTATGCAGTGCTTTGTAGTTATACGTAAATACAAATAAAGCTTCAACTCCAACACATGCTCTCTCTGTATGCTGTCTAAAAAACTGGTTGATCAACATTCGTGTGCGTTGCAATACTCGTAGAAGGGATTTCAACATACGATGTTGAGTTCAGTTGCGAGATTCAGTAGATGGACAGCTTAGTTCAACGTTTTCGCAGATGACATTGTGAGCGTAGGAACTTATGAAATAAATGAAATACCTACGACAGAACTGTATTTATGACACACCTATGGGGCACATATCTTAATGCGTCAATCGCAAAAACCGTTAAGTACACATAGAACCGAAAACTTATCTTTATGACGCACAAATAAGGCCTTCATCACGCCATGATCGTCTTTGTTATGTGACCTTTGGCGCACTTATCGATGCGGCTCTTTGTGCTTATCCCTGTACATATTTATTTGTATGTATTATAAAGTTTATAGTGTGCAGCCTGGAGATTAAGCGGAGAATCACACTTGTCAACAGTTGCTACTTTGGGCTCAGTAGACAAATGACTAGTAGAGCCCTCTCTCGGAAGACGAAGTCAACACTTTACAAGACGTTCATTCCATATGGTGGAAAAGCCTGGACAGTAACGTCATAAATGTTTTTGTACCTATCGCATCACTTGGAACTACGAGCTGTATGACTTAGACGATGATATGGACTTAGGCTACGGTGTTCGTATGGAAGAAGAAACTCCAGCTCGTAAAGAGTTTTATACGGTAGTAGGCGGACAAAAAAGGGTTGGAAGATCCCGGATACGTTGGCAGGACCAAGTGACTGAAGCCCTGTCAACCCTCGGTGATATCAACTGGAGAAGTCGCGAGCTAGACGCTCAAAAAGTCGTAGATAAAAGATTTCTAGATATGTTAAAGGGAACAAGTCCACATCAACAAGCAGACAAACTGACTTATCTCATTTTGGCAAGTCCACTAAACATTCTAAATTTTATATATCTTTTAAACTCGTGGCCCGTTTTAATATACTCAATCCTCGTAGAGTGGAATGGATCATCAAACCTCCAGGCCAACCTGACGCCCTATCCTTCTATACTGAGTTCAAAGTTGAACAATCAAGTAGGAGGAGAAATGCACTCAACAACTAGGTATAGATTACTCCTTTAGGTTTCCGGATCATTGCAGTGTGTTCCAAGCTAAAATTCTGGCGATAAATGAAGCCCTAACCTTTTTAAAGAAATCACAGGCTAACCCAGGCAAGATTAACATCTAACAACTGCGCTCGCGTGGTCCATTCCCTAGTCCATTGGTTAGTGGAAGACTAAACGTTTCTTACAATGACTTCTGCAGGAGCCGCAGGGATGAGGAAGTAGATGCATTTTTGGAACACTTCTGCTTCTGGCACCAAGAAAGATAGCCCATTTTGTCCAATTATCAAATAGCACTTCCTTTTGACTTAGTTTTAGGATAAGATTCGCGGGATCACAATGGACCAACTCAAGGCGTAAGTGCGTCAACTCGTCGACATCGCCCTAACCAACCTACCTAAAGGATTAGGTAGCACTTTTCTTAGTTAAAGCCATATCTTTTGATCTCAATCTGGTCGTACTTCATGTATATATTGCAAGTCGCCTTTTCCACCCTTCGTATTGCTTATGTCACTAGCGTGGACACAGTGGGCAGTGGACGCGTTCACAGTGATGTGTATACAGACGTGGCTTATTAATTGGCATGCTTTAATTATAAAAAGAAAACTAATGATGCCATTCTAACGAAATTTACTGTTTGAAATGACTCAAGTTTCTGGAACATACTAATTTCAGGAAGTTTTCTAGGAACTGCACTTGAAATGAAACTGACTTGGTCATTTGCGAACTTGTTGGGTTTCTTGTAAAACAATATATAGATAATAGCTGAAGTGAGCGCCAGAAAGGGAGTACAGAGTACATAAACAAATGTACAGAGAGAAACATGCATTACAATTATTAATGTAGTGTCAACATGGGAATGGAATGCTCCAATTAGCCAAATTGGCTGGCAAAGACGTAGTTGTAAACACTTGAGATTGGTCGAAACTATGTATAAAAGCCATTGCTTTAGATTCAACTTCAACAATTCGGAAACGAAAGCGGTAAAGTAACCAAGTTCAGTTAGTTATCCTTTCGAGCAACAATCCCTTGCATTAGATGATATCTCGTAAGTGTTGACAGCCACACAAGTTGAAGGAATCAACCGTTTAATGGACGAATATCTTTTCAGTTCATAGTCAAGTTGTGGCCTTTGTGGCGGCTGCCATAGTCGTAGCATCCACAAATGCCGAACACAAAGAACTGCGTCCCAGTTGCGACAGCCTTGTAGAAGGCACCCATCTGCCTGATCCTTCCCGATGTGCTGGATATTACATCTGCATCAGCGGCAAAGCTGTTCATCACAGCTGCCGTTCGGGACAATTCTACGACGAGGCCAACAACTTCTGCCAATTGGCCAATCTGGTTAAGTGCGTCGATTTCCGTGGCTCAGGGGTGCGCGTATCGGCTAGGATGGGTGTCGGCGCACCTGCCGCTGATCCTCCAAAGGAGCCTTGCCCATGTGATAAACCACTAACAACTACTCCCTGCAATATAAAGACACCACCCACCACAACTTGTGAGCCACCACCACCCACTTCAACAACTTGCGAGCCACCACCACCCACAACAACAACTTGTGAGCCACCTCCACCAACCACAACAACTTGTGAGCCACCACCACCAACCACAACAACTTGTGAGCCACCACCACCAACCACAACAACTTGTGAGCCACCTCCACCCACAACAACAACTTGTGAGCCACCACCACCCACAACAACAACTTGTGAGCCACCTCCACCAACCACAACAACTTGTGAGCCACCACCACCAACCACAACAACTTGTGAGCCACCTCCACCCACAACAACAACTTGTGAGCCACCACCACCCACATCAACAACTTGCGAGCCACCACCACCAACCACAACAACTTGTGAGCCACCTCCACCAACCACAACAACTTGTGAGCCACCAAGAACCACCACAACAACTTGTGAGCCACCTCCACCAACCACAACAACTTGTGAGCCACCTCCACCCACATCAACAACTTGCGAGCCACCACCACCCACAACAACAACTTGTGAGCCACCAAGATCTACCACAACAACTTGCGAGCCACCACCACCCACAACAACAACTTGTGAGCCACCAAGACCCACCACAACAACTTGCGAGCCACCACCACCCACACCGTGTGAACCTTCCACAACAACAACATGTGCCCCTCCAACAACCACACCTTGTGAACCACCCAAAACCACATCTTGTGAACCACTTAGAACAACACCTTGTGGACCACCCACAACCACATCTTGTGCTCCTCCAACAACCACATGTGAACCACCCAGAACAACACCTTGTGGACCACCCACAACCACATCTTGTGCCCCTCCAACAACCACATGTGAACCACCCAGAACAACACCTTGTGGACCACCCACAACCACATCTTGTGCTCCTCCAACAACAACACCTTGTGGACCAACCACAACCACACCTTGTGGACCAACCACAACCACTTCTTGTGCTCCTCCAACACCAACAACTCCTAAACCGAGTTTCTTGGACAACCTGATCCCCAAACCTCTGCTAGACTTGCTGAGCTTGTCTAACAAGGATTGTCAGATCCGGGCTGATGGCACCTTCCTACAGGACTCTAGGCACTGTCGCCGATACTACGAATGTCAAAGTGGAGTCCGCAAGATCCGCAATTGTAAATCAGGCAGCTGGTTCGACATTGAGGCTGGTGAATGTCGTAGTCGTAGCTTGGTTCTCAACTGTCCCGCCCAACGGAATTGAGGAGTGATCTATCTTTAAAATGAAAAGGGGACAAGTAGAAGTTTGCAAGCATTAGGGGACATTCCACAGGTAATTCTATTACCTATCAACATGTAAATCAGCCTACTACATCTTATAACGTTCATGATACATTTCTTATGGTACCGTTACCAAAATCTTCTAACTTTATCTGCTGATTGAAAAAAGTAGGAATCAGATACGATATTTGGTGATTAAAATCACCTGTTGAATGTCCCCATTAATGCTTGCAAAGTCAAATGCATAAAAGTAAATAGCTCAACTGTACTCAATTAAATAAAAATGCTGTTTATTCAAAATTTCTTTGTTTTATACTTCAGATAAGTGCTGCCAACTTGCCTTTGAAACTTTTTCTGAGTTTCTAGCAGAGCTCGCAGAATATACCACTAAAAATACCAGCACAGGAGTGAAAACGAGACCACGATCCCGTTCGTTCCTTTGCCTGTTGTCTTCGCTCCGCATTTTGTTCGTAGTCGGTCGAACAAACCGCTCTCACAAAATCAATTGCAAAGAAACTTGTGCCACTGAGAGTACCGTTTGCGAGAGAGCAAATTGCCAAGCAAAAAGGAAACGAAAAAGGTTGTTTTTGTCTAAAGTTTCGCTCTGTTGAGCGATCCCTAACCGCTCTCTTCTCAAAGCGCTCGCGGGACCTTGGAAAGAAAAGAGCGATTTTCGGGAACTCTGGTTTTATAAAACGGTTCTATTTTTGTGTTATTTTATTTTTTCGATAGTCACATTCGCACAACTGACCGATTGTCCTCCACTGCATTTAATATTATTATTATTGATTTTATTTATTTTGTGAGGTCGCGATAAGAAATCAATTAATATATTAATTAAGATTAATATATCTAAATCAGGTTTCCATACGACTCTGATCGATATAAAATAATGGAAAGCTATACAAATAAAGGAGGGCGAGGAAGAGACGTTCTGTAATGCGACTGTTAATTGCTAACATTGCACAGTGAATCCGTCAGAGGCCAAAAATTCACAATTGAAATAAAAGGTTTTAATTTTAATTATTCTTGATTTGCATTGTTTACAGTTTTATGTTTACTAAATAATACGTTGGTTTTGTCAGTGGCTCCGTTTGTTCTATTTCGTATATGTTTATAATTTTTAGGTAAAATTTTAGTTATGATCCCCACTTAATCCCCCAATACGACTTTTTCTGTAGTAAAATGGGTACATTTAGCTGCTAATTTGCGCCAGGCTTAGTGGTAAAATTCGTAAAGCAAACCTTAAACCCTATCCTTATCATATTTTCAATAACACCCCATATAATACATAATTTTTGAAGAGCATTGGCTTAAAATTTCAGACCGCAATCTTCATTAGAAGTATTTTTGGCCGCTGCTCCATACAATCGGATCCAGTGTACATTGTATATATTATCATCTTATTCAGATAATGCTAACCGCTGTTTATAGCAGTGCCATATTTATAGATTTATGCCATTGACAGATGATTATCTCGGTTCTTTGTGCATCGCTGTAAATACTCGAGAATTGCTTTATTTCATTGAAAGTGGCAACTGATTACGAGGTCTAAGTTTGATTGAAGCACATTAACCTATACTTTTGCACTGATTCAAATGGGGCCAGACAATAACAGAATAATCACATATATGTACATATATACAATATTTATATTATTGTTTTTGAAACATAAAGCGTATTCAGATTTGTCGTTGGCCGATAACACGTTCGTCACATCCGCCCCAGAGGGGGACTTAAAGAATAGTAATTCCTTGACAATGAATAATCACTGTGCACCGAGTTATCGGTGCATGATTAGTGATGGTCTGATTTGGCGGGGCCTTTCCATATAAGCCCCAATGTTGTCTCAAAATGCGTTATCACAGAAATTGATATTGATGAGAGAGAAAAAAAGGAAATAGATAAATACCTTGTAGACTGGAATAAAGAGTTATTCGTATTCTGAAAACTATATTAAACAACATTTCTGAATAGTAACAGGGAATGAACAGGTTTTAAAAGGTCGCTCTTTGAACTATGCACTGGCTGATTATTTTGAGAGATTACAATCTACAAAGTTCAAATGTTTAATTTTTGCTAATTTGCATTCAATAGTATTAAAATTAATGAAGCCCATATATTATCAATTGTCAACAGCACATTTTGATTGCTGTGCCAATTGCCAAGGTGTATGCTAGAAATTAGAGCACATTTCTAAACGCCTTAGTATTCTAAATACTATATACTGGTAACAGATAGATCTATCGAATGCATTTACATAAAAAGTCAAATGATGGCCAAGGCCATTGCAACTGTACATCGATCAGTATGCGTGATTCTGATCTGTGATCACGTTCAAGAGCAATGTACGAGTGTAAAGATACATTGCTTATATACATCGTATATAACTAGTTTGTAAATGTATCTGATGGATACTCTATATGGCAGATGTGGCTGAGAACTACGACCAGTTGAAATGAAAATAATTGCGCAATAAATCTAGTTATTGCACTATAATAAAAGTGATTTATTTTTAAAACAAAATGATTTATATGCAGGGACTGCAAATAAGAGTTATGAATGCTAATTTCAACTAAAAAAATCAATATGAAGGATATCAATATCCTGTTTCTATTGATATCAGCCAAAAACTCCTATTTTCCATTTATAAGACATAAATCAAATTTAATTCTTATTTTTAATTTTTATTTAAAAAGTCAAAGATAATCATTAAAACTCAATTTTTGATAAAAAGTTTTGAAATAACACTTATTTCTGATTTTTTAAATAAAAATAAGTTATTTTTGATTTTTATTTTAAAAGTTACAAATAAGAGTTATTCCGTAACTTTTATTTCAAAAATAAAAGTTAAAGTGATACTATTTTTTGGTATTTTTATGACTTCTAGTTTATTTTTGGTATTTTTAGTATCAATTGGTATTTTGTTTGCCAATAATTACTTCATACATACAGTGGACCACAAATGTCTTCATACACCATAAATTGGTCAAATTTGGGTAAAATAAAGATGTTTTGATGCGGGTTTTTTATATTAATCTTTTATTCACTTAAGTTCCGTTCGACTGATACCAAAATTTCTTTAACCCATTAAGTATCCATGGAAAATTTTGAATTTAAAAAAATGTCTATTTTTCAACTTTTTTCCTCGATTTTTTCAAAAATAATTTTTCTAGTATTTTTTATGATTTTTTGAAAGTTGCTAATAATGACTATTTTAACCCCTTTCCCTCTTTTTTATACAAAAAGTGGCTTTTTAGCAACTTTCAAAAAATCATAAAAAAAAATACTAGAAAAATTTTTTTTTGCAGTTACTCTTAGAATTGTTTCAAGAATTTTTTTACAATAAAATATTTTTTTTAAAAAATCGAGGAAAAAATATGAAAAATAGACTTTTTTTTAAATTCAAAATTTTTCATGGATACTTAATGGGTTAAAGAAATTTTGGTATCAGTCGAACGGAATTAAGGTAAATAAAAGATTAATATAAAAAACCCGCATCAAAACATCTTTATTATACCCATATTTGACCAAATTGTGGTGTATGAAGACATTAGTGGCACACTGTATGTATGAAGTAATTATTGGCAAACAATACAGTGTATATTACTGCAACAGAATGTAGAAGAAAAAATGAAATACATATAATAGAAAAGTCGGATCCTTAATTTCGTCCTTAAAGAACATGTGATTATGATACATCAAAGGTCTCGAACAATAGATTAAGAATATTTTTAAATTTTGGTAATAGACCCACTTGGCTCAAAAGTTAATCACTTTAACTTTTATTTTTGATTTTTAAAATAAAAGTTACGGAATAACTCTTATTTGTAACTTTTAAAATAAAAATCAAAAATAACTCTTTTTTTATATGTATTGAAAAAATCTGAAATAAGTGTTAATTCACAAGTTTTTTATTAAAAATGGAAATTTAATGATTATTTTGGACTTTTTAAATAAAAATTAAAAATAATTGTTATTTAAAATACAAATTTGAAAATAATTGTTAATTTGCAATTTTTATTTTAAAACTTATAACAGTTACGGTCCCTGCTTATATGTTTTAAAATTTATTATAATAAATATTTTCATTTTTTTTTTTAGGTCAACTTTTTAATATGCCAAGTATCGGCGCTCTTCCTGGCCTCGCTCTTTCGTTCGTTTCTCCATCCGTCAAAGGTGTCCTGCGAGGTGCGTCACGCCTTTGGCCTGTCATTGGGATTGACCTTTGGCTACTTTTGCTTTGGTCAGCAGGCCATTCACATCGCTGGATTGCCGTTAATATGTTACATTGTCATACGGACACAGGATCCACGCATTGTCCAGAGGTGCGACCGGAAACAGAAACAGAAACCACCACCAACTCCAAACTGAGATTGAAACTGATTTGTATCTGTGTTTTGCAATTGCAGGAGCGTCATAATTGTGGCCATGGGCTACTTGCTGTGCGTGCATCTGATGCGGCAATTCTACGATTACGGCTCCTATGCACTGGACATAACTGGACCATTGATGATCATCACACAGAAGGTGACCAGTCTGGCGTTCAGCATTCACGATGGTTTCGTGCGCAAGGATGAGGTGAGTGACCGTTTAATGATGTCAATTAACTGCTAATGATTGCTAATTAACCTTATTTGACAGGACTTGACAAAGGCGCAACAATATCATGCCATCAGAAAAATGCCATCGGCTCTGGAATATTTCTCGTACGTGTGGCATTTCCAAAGCATTATGGCCGGTCCGTTGGTCTTCTACAAGGATTACATTGAATTTGTCGAGGGCTACAATCTGTTGAAGCGTCCGGCATCAAATGTAAGTGGACCACAGATGTGCTGACGGTGTGTGTGGCATGTGGGGCATGTGATTATGTGGTCATCTGCATAATAGGAACTGCAGTGATTTCATTATCTATGCAACTGAATATGTGCATATATGTACACACATCCTGCCCACATTGCCAAAGGCATGGCGAGAGTGAGGAAGAGTAAAGGGAATTGACCTTTCTTTCCAACCACTGTCTACCATTTGCCAGCAGATGTCTGTTGTCTGCTATCCTTTCGTCCATCGTCTATGACTCATCAATTTCAATTGGCAATTCTCTCATTTCCACATTACAATGATTTTTCGATTTCAGGCCAATCTGGACAATGGCAAATCGGAATTGGTGTTGGAGCCATCGCCAACGAAAACAGTGATACGCAAAGTACTTGGCAGCCTGGTGTGTGCATTCATATTCATGAAGTTTGTGAAAATCTATCCGGTGAAGAATATGAAAGATGATGACTTTATCTATGGCACGAGCATACTCTATAAGTTCTGGTATGCCATGATGGCAACCACCTGCATACGCTTTAAGTATTATCATGCATGGCTTTTGGCCGATGCCATATGCAATAATTCGGGCTTGGGCTTTGACGGCTACGATAAGGATGGCAATGCCAAATGGGATCTAATATCTAATATTAATGTGCTCTCATTCGAGGTGAGTCCAAAATACACTCTCTGTACAATTGTTGACAATTTAATGAAATGCAATTTTATTTGCAGTTTGCCTCCAATATGCGCGATGCAATTAACAATTGGAACTGCGGCACAAATCGCTGGCTCCGCACCCTCGTCTATGAGCGTGTGCCCAAAAAGTATGGCACACTGTTGACATTCGCCCTGAGTGCCGTGTGGCATGGCTTCTATCCTGGCTACTACTTGACCTTTGCCACGGGCGCCGTTATGGTTACAGCAGCACGTTTCGCACGTCGCATGTTCCGCCATCGCTTCCAGAGCACACAAGTTACGCGCATGTTCTACGACATTCTTACCTGCATCACCACACGCATGGTGATGGGCTACGCCACATTCCCATTTGTTCTGCTTGAATTTATGGTAAGTTTATTTACATTTATTTTCTATCAAGTCTGCAATGGTGATGTAAATACAAACATTGAATCGAGTGTAATATCAAAATGTTAGAATCGAAAAGAAAGAATATATAAATCGGGTTGTCCATATAGCTCCACATACTAATGATACAATTTTAAAGAAATCGTAGTTGTAAATACAAAATACGAATTCAGAAACTTTTTTAAGGAATTTAAATAAAGAAGAAAATAAAATCAAGAATAAAATTTTAGGAATCCAAAATTGGGAAGAAAAAATTAGGAATCATAAATTAGGAATTTCAACTACGAAAAAAATTCAGTGTACAAAAATTAGAAAACAAAAAATTGAGAAAAGTATCTTTGGTTTTCCTGTCATTGGAGATAGGCCCGATAAAAAAGCAAATCAAATTATGAAAGGGTAGACAACCGTCTTAAATCGCTACTCAAAGATGAAAAAATTGTTGATTTTTCATATAAGGGGGCACACAATATAAACATGTAGATTTTAAAACAAATGCTTCGAATAAATATCACATGCGCTGGCAATCGAAGTCCTGAATTTGAAATAAATGGTTCAAGAAATTTTGTTTTTTTGCTCAAATAGGAAAAAGCCGAAATCAAAAATATTTTATTAAAAATCGCGCGTTTTTTTAACAAAATATTTTTGATTTCGCTTTTTTTCAATTTTTGTTTTCTCTATTTTTGTTTTCCCAATTTTTGTCTTCCCAATTTTTGTCTTCCTAATTTTTGTCTTCCTAATAACTGTATTCGTAATTTTCGATTCGTAGTTTTTGATTCCTAATTATTCGATTCCTAATTTTTTTTCTTCCGAATTTTCGTATTCTGAATAATATTTTTCGACATTCGTATATAGAATCACAAAATACATGTTTTAGCTTTAACTTGTAAAATTGCTTGGTTGAATATCAGTTCAACTTTGCCAAAACGGAATAGATTTATTAATTTTTTTTTTTTAAGAATGCGATTTTGATGCATATCTTAAATCTCAAGTCTTAAGCAAACTCAAAAAAAGGCCTGGCGTAAGCCCAAACTCCATATAAAAAAAACACTGGCGTAAAATCAAGAAGAAGAACTTGACATTTATTACGCTCGGGTGTCCGCAAACTAAATAAATTAACAGAGCTGTTACAGAAAGCTGTTACAGCTGACAGGCCCAGCGAAACATCAAACTGTTTAGAGTTTCGCTGGGTATATCTATCTCGCTCACTCACATAAATTCAAAAAATGGCCGCAACGTTGACAAAAAACAGCGACATTGACAATAACGACGACAATATTAATGAATTATAATCAAGAACGAAAACTAAAATTGTTTTTATAGATATAAACCAAAGACTTTGAATTTTTTCATTAATATAGAGGGAGAATCCACGTAAAAAGTTCAAAAGCGATGGGTGCACCCAATACCCGCTGTGCTTGCGTGTCATCGCATATTTCTCTTCTATTAACTTTAATTTACATTTTTCATTGCCTATTCTCTCCTCTTTTATCCAAATCAGTTCTGCATGTTCATATTTAAAATCAACCGCCGTTGACGCATAGAGTTACCACTCAACTTTTTGTTATTTTCCGTGTTGCATTGGCAACACTGGGCTTACGCTCGTCGACAGCTAAATATTGAGCACTTTACGCCGCGTAAAATTTAGTTAGCTTGAGTACTAAGCTTTAGACTTTAATAAACTTCTACCATAATTATCTGAACTTAATTTTGCAAATAAACTGCGATGAACAAACTCCAGTGAGCTGTCGATTTTTCAGGAAAATTGATTAAATTAACTCGATAGATAGTCAAAAAATGTATCAAGTTTAAAGTACTTGGAAATCGCTGCCGCGATAATCGAGTTGTCGATTTATCGATGCATATTTGCAACTATTCTGAAAACTTTCAATATTTCTGAGAAGGTTCAATTCAATGACGACGAGGATTTCAGTCTTAAATAATGCGCGATTCATAAAAGAATTCGTGCAATTTTTATCTTTTTTCTAAGAGGTTCAATTCGGATTAGGTTTGCAGACTTGTTTTCTATAAGGATAAAATAAATTAAAACAAATTCTAATCGCTTGCCTCTCTTTTGCATTACAGGGCAGCATCAAATTGTACCTGAGATTTTATTTGTGCCTTCATTTAATTTCACTAGTGACCATATTTATTTTACCGAAATTCATACGGGGTGAGCCGCGTTCACAACGATCCAGCCGGAATTCCGCCGGAACGGATGTGAAGGCTAACAAGAGCGATGGCAACATTACAACAAATGCTGCTGATCAGCCGCTGGCGTTGGCCAACACCGATGATCTCAATGCAGAGGAGGAGGGAGAGGATAGTAAGCACGCTAAACGTAACGACACAATGCCACAGCAACAACAAACGCTACAATACAATCTGAAGCAGAGTCAGTCACAGAATAATGTAATACTCCAACCACGCCCACAGCAACAACAGCAGCAACCACTGAGTCCAAATCTGGCACAAACGAGCGCTCTAGACGCGGTTAGTGTGCCGCACGACCAATGCGAAATGGATCAATTGTCGAGCAAGCTGAAGGAGAAAATTGAAGCGGAGACCAAAAATATTGAGGAATTTATTGATAAGACTGTTACCGAAACTGTTAGCGGCATCGTTGAGTTCAAAAACGATCTGATGCGCGACATTGAGTTTCCCAAACTGAAGCTAGCCGCCGGCTCTGTCAGCAGTGGTGCCGCCAATTTGGTGGATGCCGCAGCTGCCGGTCTACGCAAACGCAACATATCCTCTGTGCACGACAGTAACAGCAACAACACTGGCACCACCCCCACCACTGAGCATGCCCCGGAGGAGAACAGTGGTGCATTCTTAAAGAAGGAAATCGATGTGATCAATGCCGTCGTCCAGCAGGCGAATGTATTACCTGCTGTGCTTAGCAATGGACATGCCAAATAGTAGCTGGGCATATAATTTAAACGGCAGCTGCAATAAACTCTGGACACTTAGAATTGGAACGGCTGGGACAAATGAAAGGATTGACCAAGGGGAAGTAGGTGCTGCTGCTGCACACACAAACACACATAGACACACACATACAAAAACAATAAACGCACACAATACATTTACAATACTTACTAAAATACATGTTTTTTTTGGTTTCAACATTTTATTTATAATCAAAATAATTGCAGAGTTTATAAATTGTTTTTGCAATACATGTAAAATTGATGATATATAATAAAAACAATATTGTAAAGTTGTCTAAACTAAATAGCCAAAATAATAGTTAAATACAACGGATATCAATTGATTCATGTTCAAGTGTTTTTTGCTCACTATCATTATTATTATTATTGTGAGCGACTGTAAAAGAATGCTATCTTATACTGATGAATATGCATATTATCTGTCTGTCTATATTGAAAATATCTAAATGTGCTGCATGATGACGTATAATTGTTGTTAATTGTCATATATATTTATGTATCTATTATGTATTTAAGAATTCTTCCACTATGTACAATTTGTTTACATGTTTACCATATAGTCTATGTATGTACACAAGTCCAAAATGAAAAACGTAAAGAAAACAACAATTATCAAGTAAAAGATCCACAAAGCGCAGTGCGCACGAACCAATCGGACTAATCCTAAAGAATGGCACCAATTAAATCCTCGTTCAAGCCTTTGCTACAATTAAAAAAAGAAAATGGGAATTCAAGAAAAATATCACATACAAACAACTCAACCAAAACTCAACTTTAGACTGATGCAATTGAAAAGTAATAACTAAAAACAATACAAAATGCATAAACAATATAATGAAATGGATGCAAGTAAACGAAACACGCGTAGTTCAAGTTAGTTGTTAAGAGACAAACATTAAATATAATTCCGATCGATATTATTGTTTACCAACAATTGTGCAACATGCCGTGTGCTAACAATATATACAAGTATGTGTGACAAATACAACAACAATATAGGGGCTTTTAACAGCCTCAATGATCTATGTACTCCCTTCTTCCCCGGCAATGTCTGCTGGACTTTTTGTATGTTTATATTCATTAAAAAAAAAAGAAGAAATCCCTCTACTCCTTTGGTAGTTTAAGCACATTTGACACCTACTATAGTACATGTACTAAGCATGTATTTTGTTTAAAACATTTTTTTGTTATTTTCTAATAAATTTAATCATCACACTTACGTATATACGTACATATATACATATGTATATTTTTTATATTTATAGTAATAAAAGAAACCACAAAGAAATTAATAATAAACAATGCAGAGCACATTTGTTTGGATTGATACGGTCCTCGGTCCACGGGGACAAGAGAAATGCACAAACTAAATGTATTTATAAATTGTCCAATGAGTAAATACAGAAGAAGAAGAATGCGACACGGTACAAGACAAACTTAACAAACTTGCCTAAAAGAGAATATAATAAAAATAAAATGCATTAAATCGTGTATTTGGTTTTATTAAAAATTTACATTAAAATGCCAGGCTGCCTGTGATCTTGTAAAAGTCTTCCACCTCCTGTGATGACTTCATCACACACAAGTGTATTTCGTTGCATTGTGCAGTACCAAAATCAAAGTCCCCGAAGCGTTTAAGAATCTCGCGGCCATCAAAGGCGCTCTTATTATCCTTACGAAGCCGAGAATTCATCACAGTCATGTGAAGCTTAATGCTATCACGTTGATTGTTATCAGTGGCACATAGTCCGGTTGTTTGGAAATGTTTCAAGCATTTGTCGGCGAATTGTTGAAGCTCTGGCGACTCTACACACGCATAAAGCACTCGGATCGAGCTTGGATCATCGTTCATGATCTCGAGTCCCTTTATTTTCAGGTTAAAGGGCGTGCTCAAGCCGGACAACCATTGGCGACAGGCTTGCAACTCATTAACAGCTTTCTTACGTTCAGCGTCATCCAAGAGCACATAGACGCCCAGGGTGATATGAATGCATCGCTCCGATACAAATAACTCTGAGTCTATGCCTTGTAGCTGGGCATCCAAAATACTTTGCCTAAGCTCCACAAAACGCTCCTGCACTTGACCCGAGTTTAGGGGCACTGCCAGGAAATGAGTTGGCTTCATGCGCTTCCGTAGCGAATCAATTAACAGCCGTATTTTTCGCAGTGCAGCACAAACATTGCTGCGATCATTCGATTTGATAAGCAAGTCATTGGAAATATCATTTTGACGTGGCACGTGAATATCAGTTTTGGTCTCAGTTTCAATGCGACGTTTTGTAGTGCCCTTGAAGCCAATTAGACCACCGTAAAAAGATCTGTAATTGCAAATAGCCAAAGTTAATTAAAGAACAAAAAGTAAACTAATACGTACTTGGGCACAGGTAGCGCCAGTTTGTAGCTGCCATCGGGCAGTTGCTCGATATTGCATTCGGCACTGTCATCCTCGTAATCATCATCGGCGTATAGATCAGGTTCCTCATAACCCTTGGATGTATTTTGATTCTTCGAATTCCATTTACTGCCACCGAAATCGTCGTGCACAACGTTAACGCGATAGTTGCGATTGTGGCTCATGCGTTGAGTTGGAGGTGCAAGAACGTTGCGACTCATTTTCTTGCATGCAATATTTGATGGTGAAGCTTATCAGGGGAAAGCCCAAGTCAGAACTCATCAGAATGAGATTTTGTGATTTTGTGTTGAAATTATTCCAGCACTTACGAGATTTGTTTCACAATTTTGTATGTTATTTTAAGCAATAAAAACACGTTTGTTTTGGAAAACGGTACAAATTGGTCACTTGTACGTGCTGGCTCAACGAGATTTGTTTCAAGACTGGCAGAAATTCCTTTTCGTTCTTGTTCTCTCCTCTTTGTTTTCGTTTCCCTTACGCTCGTTTCTTCTTGTTTCTTTAAAGTTTTCGTCCTTCTCTTTCGATGCAGGCGGAGCTTGTTTCTGCTTTTTCTTATTTCTTTCTCTCCTCTCGCTCAAAACAAAATAAACAGCACACACACATGTAAGGCGGCGGCCATTAAAACTCACACGTAAAACCGTAGCTATCGCTACTCACGAGAATCTCTATTCGATACTAGTTCCAGTTGCGGAACCTGTGCTAGTTCACACGTGCAGCTGCCGTTATTGCAATTGTTTTTAACAACAAGTAACTACTTGTTGAGGAGATTTATTAACTTAAACTGAGCACGATGTCTGCAACAATCGCTGACAATAGAAACACAAAGCCCACGGAACCCCACAAGTCATGGAAAAAGGTAAACGAGGAGCGCAAGGCGCTCAAACGACAGCGGAAGCAGGACAAGGCGTTGAAGGATTTACAGAAAGCACAGGATGCAGAAGCGTCGGCCAAGGATGCCTCTGATGCAGCGAAAGCTGTTAAGCCAAATCCATCAACAGTGAGCATAGCCGTGCCGGGGTCTATACTGGAGAACGCGCAATCCGCCGAGCTGCGGGCCTATGTTGCCGGTCAAATTGCCCGAGCTGCCTGCATATTCCGTGTCAATGAGGTTATTGTATTTGACGACGTGGGCGTGGCAACGGCCCGTGAGACGAAGCGAAGTTACGAACAAGATGCCGACGGCAATGGAACGGCTACAGTGCGCAGTAGCTCCCTGCAATTGGCGCGCATTCTGCAATATCTGGAGTGTCCACAATATCTGCGCAAATACTTTTTTCCACTGCACAAGGATCTGAAGTACTCGGGCTTACTGAATCCACTTGACACGCCACATCATCTTCGGCAGCAAAGCAAGTTTCGGTACCGCGAAGGCGTCGTGTGCGACAAACAGGCCAAGGATGGACACAGCTATGCAAATGTGGGCTTGTTGAATGATGTGCTCATCGACAAGGCCCTAGAGCCGGGTGTGCGAGTAACGGTCAAAATGGAGCCACCAAGTGGTAAGCATTACATATAGCTAACCCAAAGTTCAATCCCCAAATAATTGTTTTTCCTTGTATGCAGAGACGAGCAGGAAACAGCGCGGCACATTGGTCAGTCCGGATGAGCCGCGGCGGGAAACGGGCGTCTACTGGGGATATCAGGTGCGCATTGCGCACTCGCTGTCTGAAATATTCACAAAATCACCCTACGAAGGTGGCTACGACGTGACGGTGGGCACATCTGATCGCGGCACCAGCGTTCTTGATGTTCCCAGCAAATCGTATCAATACAATCACATGATCATTGTGTTTGGCGGTCTGCAGGGTCTTGAGGAGGCGCTGGCCAACGACGAGAAGTTGACTGTGGACGAGCCCGAAATGCTCTTTGATCACTATGTCAATGTGCTGCCCAAACAGGGATCACGTACCATACGCACCGAGGAGGCGCTGCTCATAGCTCTGGCTGCCTTACAAGAGAAGTTGCAGCCACAGCACGCAGATGTAGAGAGCGATCTGAGTGATCTATTACCGCGTAGCGAGGACACAGGCGTCACAATGACACGCGATGTCCTGGTGAGCAAGAAAAAGAAGAGGAAACACGAAGAGATGCCTGAAAAGCATGACACGAATGCATCCGAACCAGAGCCAACATCAGCACCGGCCCCAGCGACAAATTTAATTCCAATTCCAACTCCGAAGCCAGCTCCGAAGCCAGTTCCGCTGCATGCGAATCCGTTTAATGATCGTGCAGCACAAGTTACTGCCACAGAGGCCGACTTTGAGGTGGTGCCTGCCACACAGGCTGTGGCGTCTCTCACGGATGCTGGTAACGGTGACGAGGACGATTTGAGTCGATTCGATTGAAATAGTTTTACAGTTTTCAGTTTATTGTTTTCACTATATTTGTTAACTATAGTTTACTCCCCAAACACTTAAAATACATAATATATTGATGACATTGCAGTGATTTCTTTTGCTTGAACTAGCTGTATCTGTATCTTAATATCTGAGAGATACCACAAATGGATTTCTTTGATTTTTTGTTCATAACGCTCTAATAACATTTGACTTATGAATCTATACAAAAATGTTGGAATGTTTTCTATTTCTAATCTGTTCAACGTCTCTTAATACAATAAACGCTTTTGTTGGTGTGAGCTTGAAATGCAGCGTTCGATATACATGGGCAGATAAGCAGCTATAGGCATTTACTACATATAGTATGTATGATATATGTATGTATATACGAGTAATAGGCGTTATTCAGTCAAGTCACTTGCACTGTCAACATAAGACACAAAGAATTTGATAACAATGGTGCGCTTATCATACAGTTTAACTTAATATACCAGCTAGTACAAAATACAGTATACCTATTTAGAAACTAGACAAACTTTAGGCTGCCTTGAAATCGTTCTCTTTTCATATTTACATTGAACTCTTTAATTCTCTCTATATGTAATAAGTGGCCACATTATCGCTGGTCATGATTAGCTATGGAATGATCGAGTCCTGAAAGCGTGCTTCTGTTAGAAATTCCTCCTCCAGTTCGATGCGCGTATCGCTATGATAGCCCAGCAGCGATTCGGTATCCTCCTCAAGATGTCGTATGGGATAGCTAATGCCATCGCCAAAGCTAAGAGATTTTTGCATAACAACATTGTACATGATTTATAAATAATACACAATACAGATATAGAAATAACAAACATTGGGAAAATGTATTGCAACGACAATGATTATTGAATATTGATGTGTGTTTTGTAAATGTGCTTGAATTGATTGATGGTATTGATTGAATGGTGCGATGCGGTGCAAAAAAAGAAGCAAGAAGTGTTTTCAGCTAAAAACTGAGATACTTCGACTTTGATTCGATATTGGCAAATTAAAAACAAACCTGAGTATTCATTAATTTATATATATTTTTTTTAACCTTCAACTTAATCGATTCAAATTTTCAAGTATACAAAATATTGTCATATCAAAAGTAAAAGCCATAAATCTAATGAAAATTAAACTTGCAAAATGTTAACAACTAACTACGAGTATGTTACGTATTATTAAAGTTAATAAAAGCATCAATAATGCCTCAGTTAAAATTCGTGTCTATCATGGGCTGTGCTGTGGATCATTTTGGTATTACAACAAGTCTTATATAAAGTTAGACAATTTGCTCAAATAATTGTGAATTCATCAAATGATTATTATTATTAATATAAATTACTAGTTGTATGTGTTCAAGAGATGCTTAAAATTCGTACAAGATTTAACAAGAATTAAGTTAATGCTACTACTTAGTATTGCCAAAAGTTCAATCAGTTAATTTCGTCAGGCCACGGCTTACAGAATGCGTCTTGGGCGTGCCATTTATATATGTATAGGTAAACAATTACTTAGCCTAAACAATATGTACTTAATGAAATATATGTATTTTGATAGTCTCATTGAAATTGATATATAAAACATATGTATGTGTACTGTCTTGTCTGTTGGGAATTGGAATCGAACTGGGCAAGTAGCTGTAGCGGGTTTAGAGGTTATATAGTTGGTATACATTTTACAGATACATTATCTCAACCGTTAATAAAACTTACGATAGATATATTTATATTAAATACACATTTACAACACACTTCATCGTCGACTGGCACGAGCTCTGGCAGCTACCATTTAATGAGAACAACATCATGGAACTTCTTGCATGTGATTCTGGCATTTCAAATGTAATGATCTCTATACGATTTTATTAGCAGCGCCATTGGCCAAGTGGGGACCACCATTCAACACGTTAGCATCCTTGGCCGACTGATCACCGATTATATCAATGACTAAGCCGCCGCCGCCATTGCTTGTGTTTGTCGCTGGAGCTTCAGCGGACAATGGTAATGGTACTGTTTGCTCAATATTAACAATAACTTGGCTAGACGGGATCTGTTGACCATTGACTAGCTCCAGATGAGGTTGATGATTATTGAGGGGTATTGCGTCAATCAACTTATCTGTCGGTTGGACTTCTAACCTGTTGGAGTTGGTGCTGGTGTTGCCCATCGCATCGTAACGCTGGTTGCCCGTCTGATCTGTCGCCGTTGGGTAGCTCAATCCGTCACCATGACTAAACGGGTTAATCGATGTTGAGTTGTTTGATTTGAATAAGTGAATAATAAGCAGAAGGTAGGTTTTGTATTCGTTAACAGAAATTGAAACATAAAACAAATTGTTGTTGTTCTTTGTGGTAATTGCAATTTTTGTATGTTTGTTTGTTAGATTTTGCATTTTATACAATTTTGTTTAGTTATTCTTTTTTTTTTGTTGCTCTTGATGTTGGAGTTAAACGAATCGTGTATGATATAAATAAGCATTTTGTTAACTATAATTACATCCCTGCAGCGATTCTTACAACGTCTAGTAACTATGTATACATAGATGTTACATACTGTCTGGCTGACTGCAGAAAATGATAAGTAAATTATAATTCAGCCATTGCCCGACATTGTCCATTATCCGTTATCTGCACTCAATTCTAGTTAGCCAATTTTAGTAACGACATTGGTTATTCCTTAAAACTAAATTACGTTTACATTAAAACAAACAAAATAACATTTTGTGTGAGAGATTTACAGCTTTCGATTTGACAATTCCTGGGTTAACATTAACAAGTTATCGACTTAAACTAATTAGTGTAATTGATTAAGGTGCCAAAAGTAGTATATGTAAAAAAATGTGTTTCTCCTACTCGTAAGCGTGTAATTTAAATTTGAAAACATGCCTTTAATTTGCCAAATAGTGAAAAAGAGTTTAAGAAAGCGAATAACAATTAAAAACAACAAAACACACACAAAAAACAACAACTAAAGAGAAGGTCAGAGCTTGATTGTTTCTTTAGAGTGCAGCTTATATAATATTAGTTATAAATGCAATGATGTAATGAAATGAAATGATGCCATAATGCATCCACACATACCTGGTAAATATGGGAAGGAACCAGTACTGCCAATCGTCGCCAAATACCTCGCAAAAGTTGGCATAACGGCCCAGATTATAGCCATTCTTATCCGGCCCGCCAATACGAAAGATGGGAGCTCGGAATGATTCTGTTTATGGCAAATTAAAGGTTATTATGAATGTATTCAGATTGGAGTATGTGTGTGTGTTCTTACCCAAAGTGGTGCGATTGACGAGCACCAAATAAATGTGATATCCGAATAGGCTTACCAAACTAATGGCAAACATGATGGAAATGAAGAACAGGAAGAGTATGTGAAAGCGACCCATGCCGCTGCCGTTCAGTTGTCCCTGTTCCAAGTAATGGTTTTCGTTCTTTATATTATACACATATTGCAATATATGTATGTATATAGGTTATTATAATATGTTAAGTTAAACGCACATTCACTAAATACTACTAAGCATACAATACAAACAGTACTCAAGCAGTAATAAGTTGCAAGCAACAATTAATTGGTATCTGTGAGAAACTTACCTGCCAGAACTGGATGAAATCATGCAGCGTGGTGAAGGCAACGTACAAACAGTAAATCAATGCATATCCCAGAAACAATACAAAGAATTTGTAATTGAAAAAGTTAACGCAATTGTTCACCCAGGGGCAATGATGATCCATTTTCAGCACACAGCAACTGCAGACGCTGCAATGATGCGATCGGTCCGGTTTGATGATCTTGCACTTGTCACAAAATCTCACAGAGCCGTTCATTGTGCTGCATGAAATTGATAAATATATACATATAAACCAATGATTTATATTTCAATTCAAACATACCGATTTGTTACTGGCAAATTGCGCGCAAAGTTATTTAAAATGCGCTTCTGAGTCTCGGGATTATCCGCACGAAACAGATGATTCACTTCCTCATCCGGAATGCGCCACTAATAGTAATAAATATATTAATATTATAAATATAAAATAATGATGATTTGTTAAGGAATCTAAAATTGTGGCAGTCCAAATTTGTTATCGCTAGCTGAGCAACCTTATCAGTCATATGTATGTATGTATATGTAGGCGTGTGAATCACCGTAATCTTTGTGCACTTACATGATCCGGCACGCGGCCAACCGATGTCGAAATCGTTTTCCAGTAGGACCATAGGAACAGTATCAGTGTGATATGATAAAAGAACAGCATGAATATCATGGCCACACGATTTTCCGTGTTTACTGCAAAACGAGAGTAATAATTACACGATATTTTAATCGGCGTTGGACGCTACTCACGAACACATAGCTCCACTACATAGGCGTAGTAGGACCAGCCGATGACGGCGAAGATGAAAAGAACGGGAATCCACTTGAACACAGACATGCAACAGCCGCAAGGTGTCTTCCTCCGACGATTGTCGTCGTTGCCCATGCTATTTTGTATGAACACAATTTAATGCTGTCTCTATGATGATCGAATCGCCTTTGGCCTGGCCTTGTTGTTGTTGTGTGTGGGTGTATTATTATATTATGACCAATGTCGTGATTTGCCGTTGCCGCTATGGTAATATCAGCAACGTTTGTTCCTTTTGTAGCCAATTTATCTATATCTGCAGACCCTTGGGTTGGTTACACTTTAGTGAATCACAGCGAGGTAATTGCCGCAAACAAAACACGAACACTCATTGGTGGTATAGGTATTTTCTTCTTTTTTTTTTGTATACCAAAGACACTTTTGCTTTTCTCTTCTCCCGCGATGAATACAGCTGGGTGCAAGTGAAAGTGTTTGACTCTAGCTGGACGTCATGTTCTGTTATGCTTTTATTTTCTCACCGTCGTCGCCTGCTTGTATTAAGCAATTTTAGAAGCGATTCCTTTGATAACCTGATTAAATCCCGCACGAAATAAGTATTAAATTAAACTGTGTGCACTTTACACGCACACACTGCACACACACATACAGGGAGCAATACACACTAGGGCTGCAAAACTATCGATGTTACTATCGATAGTATCGAGGTTTTCAAAATGGTCCGATGTATCGATGTTAAAAATTGAACATCGATATATCGGATGCTTCACTGCATCAGTGCTGCCAGATTTTTTGGGTCCATTTTTACAATTATTATTAGTTGAAATACGACAAAATTTGATTAATAAGCAAAAAAAAAAAAAAAGGTCAATTTGGTTAAACGCAGCATTATCAAACCGAAATTTGTGTTCCAAAGTGCAAATAAACGAAATGGCTAGAAGTGGCTAGATCATTTTGAAAAAAAAAAAGCTAGCCCGCTCAAAAAGTGGCTAGTTCTAGCCACAAAGTGGCTGAGTTGGCAGCCCTCCACTGCATGGTGACGCTTCAAGCTACGCGTAAGTGTTTGTTGAGTTAAAAATGTGTATAATTTTATAAATTCATTTAACTTGTGAAGACATTATATTTGATTTTTTATTTTATGAAATGAGCATTTAATATTTGTTTTTTTAATTTTAAGAAAAAAAATTTGAATAAAAAAGCTTTAAATTGTGAAGACCTAATTTTTGTTTTTTTAAATTAAAAAAAAATGAAAATATAAATTTTGTTCGTTTATTATTAAGAAATTAATAACATTATTTTACACAAACAAAATTAATGTTTGCCTTTTCTATATTTTTCTTAATATAGCATAAGATAAATGGTATTTACCGCAATCTAAAATATTTGAAAAATTTTCGATGTTTTAACGATATATCGATGTTTTTTTGGAAAACATCGAGGTTTTGAAACATCGAAGTTAAAAACTATCGATGTACCCACTATCGATAGTTTTGCAGCCCTAATACACACACTGTGGCAGCCTTGTTTAACTTTTCAAAACAAGCTGGCAGCTTTGGCCTCCCAAAACACGGTGGCAACCATCAAGCCACAGGAAAAACTCAATTTCTTTTTAATAAAATTATTTCTTTTTTAGTTTTGCTTAATTTTGAAGCTACAATTTAGAAAATTCTACACTAAGTTTTGTTAGATTTTTATGGATTTCTGAAATTTAATTTAGAAATAATATACCACACAAAGGGTGGCACCAAACATTCTTTAAAATAAACTTCATCATTTTAGATAATTTGTTTTTGTTTAGTTTATTGAAGCTGTACTTTATTAAATTATAATTGATTTAACAGGCAAAGAAATTCACATTTCGCGACGCGAGATTCAAAAAATTAGAGAAAAGAAAATAAGACCGCTAACCGATAGCTATAGGAGCTGCAATCTGAGTGAATGACTCACCTAAAAAAAAATGAGCAAGTGAACACAGTTCACCTAAAATGCGCAGTGCTTACCCAACACTGGACTAGGCGAAGAGAGATGGACGATATGCATGAATTGCTAATGATATATCTGTTGAGTTTACTACAATTTAAAAAGAAAAAACGAATTAATAAATACAATTAATTTTAAAGCAATACTTGCTTTGTTTTGGGTTTTAGGAATACAAATTAAAACTGTAAAAAGCCCTTCTTACAAATATAGATAGCTCGTTTGAAGAAATTTATTAAGTCCCAATGATGCCATCATGCTGTGCAGCCGTACACTGTTGCGCTTCGTCTCCGTTAAAGAATGTAAATCATGAATATTGTCAAACTTTACAGTAAGTTGGTAATGCTTGACAGCCGACAACACCGATTGTTGCATTGATATCTTTGAAGAACTCGAATGTCTATATTTCTATATAAAAATAATAATATTTTTTTGACAAATAATAATGATATTTTCGATATTTATTTTAAATTCTGCACATAGATGTGTGCATTAAATATTTTTAACATTGAAAAATCGAACAAAATATCGCTCAAAATTATATAATACTATCGCAAAAGAGAATATCAATCGATAGTTCGATATATCAATGTGTTATCAACAACCCTAACCACCGGCTGACAAAATGTATCGAGTCAGCCCAATAAGAATCCAAGTTTCAGTATTATAGTAACGTGTGCCGTCGCCAGTGGTAGATATATTCTGTCGCATATCGGATTATGCGTACTGCGTGCGTTTAAAAATTACCAAGTAATTACACAAAAATTTATTAAAATTTTCTGAGTGTTTACTAGCCACTAAAAGCAGGCAACGCAGTCGAAAACCTTTACTCTTTTACAACAATTCACATTCGAAATTTTGATTGTGCAAGTGTATGTAAAAATGTGCGCGTAATAAAAAACGAGGGCGCGATATGCACGAGGAGTGAACGGCACGGCAGGCGGCGGCGGTGGGCAGCAGTCGGTAGTCGGCAGACTCCCACTAAAAAAATATACATACAAAAATCTACCTATCACTTGCCTGCTTTTGTTGTTGCTGGTGTCGTCGTCGTCGTTGTTGGCAAGGTTTTTTGGGGACGCCTGTTGGGGCTTCTACTCGTTTGCTGTCTCACTTTGGGGGCACAATCAATAAACGCGCTTAGACATGCCTGGAGAGTGTTGCACTCGTGGTGAAAAATGCGTTTAGGTTTGACGAACCTTTGGCGGTCGATTCGGGTGACAGTGGAGAGGGGATCGCGACGTGGTCAAAGCCATTTGTGTATAACTGTGATTCGCATGCCGGTTTTGAACAATATGACATACAATTGACGTTATTAGTATATTATTTTTTCTAATCAGTTGATCAACCAAATTGCGATTGCGATAAGCTGACAAGTATGTGCTTAAATACATTCCTCTGTATATGTGTGTGTGGCCCTATTACTCAATTAATGAATATGCCGCAATCGTTCATTAATTAATTGCGTTTGGTTTTGCTAATTTAATTGAAATTAAAAGATTGTTAACACATTGCAGTCGGACATCTGATTGGGATGGCGGCTAATTTAATTGTCGGATATCGGTATATCGAAATCGAAATTTCCAATTGGGTCACGGTCATCGGCTAAGAAGATTATAAGGCAGCTTGAACCTGACTAACATTTATTTTGAAACACGATTTTGTAAAAACTACCGAAGTTTTAATTTCTATTTCATTAAAACCGACTCACGCTGCTGTATAACATTGCTAGACTTTAACTGTGGGCTGTCCTTTCATGTTCAGGCGTCTTCTAATAAGCGAAATGCCAATCACAGCAGGTGTACCCATTCAAATGGTACACAACTACACAAGCTCGTACACGCACTCAATCGCTCGCTCAGTCAATCGCGCATCCAAGTTTTGTAGCCCTGTGTGGGAGTTGTGCAAGCAGACAAAAGAGAGCGCAGAGAGCAACTGCTCGTAGACAGGCCCAAAAGCACAAAACACAAGTGCAAATAAACAATACAAACAAACATACGTATGTATGTGTGTAGGTGTACATATTGTACCTATAATATACTATATACATACATACATTGTACATTTGTATATATTCAGACTTAACAAATTACTGTGCACACACGCAGAAAATATTAAATGTTTATTTAAGCGCAAATAATTCACACAGACACATGCAATGACACACGCACACACACATACGATTAATTGAACAATTACAGTGGCAAAAACAAAATGCGTGTTGAGTCTTACAAGTTGAACATAGAAGACGATAGATTAAACAAACATAAATCAGTGAATCTTATCCAACTGCTAAGACCTAACGGTACAAATAAGCAGTCGCTTTAAATTTGAAAACTGATATCCAGTGACTTTGAGTGTACACACAATTCCCAATTTCAATTTCAGTTTCAATCAAATCTAATAAAATATTTTGTTGAAACATCAAAGTTACACACAAACAAATACTGTACAAACGCGGGCAGAATTGCCGCCGTAACGTCAGCAGCGACAGTGACAGCAGCAGCAGCAGCAGAAGCTTTGATTTTGCCGTAAGAGCCTTCAACTTTGCCTCCGTCTTGTCTTCGCCTTCGCCTTCGCCTTCGTTTACGTTTTCGCCCCGATAAACCCAAACAACCCAACCCAAGAGTAACAAATTAAATTTGGTTTTAGCCAATAGCAGCAGCAACAACAACAACAATCATCATAAGAATAAAGTAAAAAAAAAGTGAGTGAAGACAGAGAGTGTGTACGAGAGAGAGAGAGTGAGAGTGAGTGCAAGACAGAAAGAAAGAAAGAGAGAGAGAGAGAGAGAGAGAGACAATCATCAGCGTTGTTGTCGTCGTCGTTCCATTTTGTGGTTTAGCAGCAGCGTCAAAGTCAGGTGAGTGTTTGTCTTTGTTGTTGTTAATATTATTTTTATTATTACTATTCTTGTTGTTGTTATTGTTGTTGCTCTCTGTTTGTTTCTCCACGCGATTAAATATTTTACGCGCTTATCAATAGCTCCAAGGGTGGCATTGCTTGATAAACAAATAAAACGCTGCACACGTTTCAGCTCTGCCCACTGATGAGAGGAAAAGAGAGAGAGAGAGAGAGAGAGAGAGAGAGGAGAGAGAGAGAGAGAGAAGAAAGAGTGGGAGGAGAGCAGCAATGTCAATTGGTGATTTCAAAATGTGCATCAAGTGGCATGCCGCTTTATGTTCTTATAGATATCACCTTAAATTAATACGAGTAGTTGCACTTATACCAAAAGCTTTTTATGTGACAAACATTCATCCATATCACACACATATCCATCAAACTCAATCATCTATCAGCATTACCGGGGCCAATGGTCACGTTAGTCACGACCAGCTGACGTACTTACAAAACCAGAATAGAAATGGGAATGGAAGTAGAACTAAGAATGGAGATGGAACAGAGCAAATACACACTTACATACCAAATATCGTATAGCATTCAATAGCCTGCGGCAAGGTTTGACTTTGACTCCGGCTTTGACTATACGGATACGGGTACGGGTACGAGTACGTTTACATTTATGGGCTCTTAGCTCATGCTCCCTCGCGCTTTCTCTCTCCGTCTCTTTCTTTCGCTCGCTTGCCTGTAAGCCAGATTCCTTGGATGTCCGCACGTTTCCTGGACGAGCCAAGCTTATGGCCCTGGCGTCTCTCTTGTATTTCATTTTCGATGACTTTGCGGGATGGCGCTGCTTTATTGATTGAGCTGTGCCGTGGGTACAGAACTTTAATATGAATGTAATACATTATTGGAGCTTAACGCTACATAGATAGCTCCTTGGCCTTCTCTGCCGCATCCTCTTAGGTTCCAGCTGTAATTAAGCGTAACGCATACGTAAATCTTATAATGAGCTTTGTTTTGTGCCTTTTTTTTCATTTTTTGCTTTTTTTTTTTTGCATAATGAAGCAGCTTAAAAGCATCGAAAAAACATATATATTTAATACCATATTTTCCCTTATAGCTGTTAATTATGTGGTGAAAGGAAGTGTGGGAGGGAATATTTCGGGACCCGGGTTCGTTGTGTTCAGTTTCGTAATAAGTCATGAAAAAGTTTTTTGTGTGTATGCCGCAGCTCAAAGGCATTTTTATTGACAGACGGTAGGGGAATGCAGAGGTGTGTTAAGGAAGCGTTGTTCCTATTTGTGTAGGTGTATGTGTGTGTGTGTGGGGTGTGTGTGTGTGTTTTGGGCTTCTGCCATTGACAAGGGTTTTGTTGTTGCCTTTTCTTTTGCTTCTCGTGCTTCTTGCTGCACGTGAAAATCCCATCACAAAGACAAGAGAGTTGTTGTTTCCGTTGTTGCTGTTGTTGTTTTTGTTGCTGCTGATACCTTTATTACTTTTTCATTTCTTTTAGCGTTCAATTTTCTCATTCATTTTCTCACTTTTATTGCGAGTGCTTCTTGCTTCAATTTATGTATTATTTTATTTTCATTTTTGGCTCGAGCGTATCAAATATTGCAGGTGAAAATACCATAATAATGTCCGAGTTCCGATGAAAATCGTTCAAAGGGGCTTTTCGGTTTTTTTTTATAATATATGTACGTACGTAGCAAAAACAATGGCAATTGTTGATAGAACTCCCCGGCGCATATGCAAATTAATTTCGGCATAAGGTTTGCCATAGCTACGGGCCAAAAATAGCAGCATACACACATAAAATTTTAGCATTGCGCTAAATAAACAAAACTCAAAGACTAACAAATGTTTTTGGGCAGACGAAAAGCGAGCTGTACTCGTACTTGTATCGCGTATATGGCGAACTACATGGCGTATGCGCAATAATTTCGACCGTGTGTTTTTCTTTTCACCTGGCGAAAAAGTTAATGCGTCGTGGGGCTTAATTCAATTTACGGGCGCTCTACAGCTCCAACAAATGTAGCCAAAGTTTGTTCAATGAATTTAACCAACTTAACTTAAGTTAACTTAACTTAATGTTATTAATTAGTTTTCGTTTGGCTGGCGTTTGCCAGACTTAACGCTAATTTAACTAGTTTCAAAACAAATACCATTTAAATTGCCTTAAGTTTTTGTGACGTCAAAGTGAAATATTGAACGATTGATTACTTGTAAATATACAAATGAATGCATACTGCGAGTGTGTGCCGAATGATTCACAAATACAAGTATTGCGCATAATTTTTAAAGTTTGTTATTAATAAAGTGGTCAACAGTTGTCCTCTTATTGTTGCTTTTATTGCGTGGGAGTTTGCCAAAGCAAATACTCATCATTTTTCTTTACAAAAAAATAAGCTTGAATAAGAACAATCATCAAAATAAATATTCACAAATCTTCTCATTAATGTTGCGTATATTAACAAAAAACTACCAACTGCTATTTATATCGAAGATTTAATACCCTAGCAACATTTTGTTCAAGAAATTTAAAAGGTTTCATTCATATACTGTGATATAAATCACTTTCAATGCGTTTCACAAGTGAAACACCCTTCGAAAGTGTATATAAATTATATTAAAAAGAACAAAAAATGTTCGACAATCAGCAAGAAAATGAAAATCTGTTTAATTGCCTTGCTACACAAAATAGAAAAGCAACAATAAAAAAGCATACACACAAAAACCGACAACAAACAAAAGTCGAACAATAAAAGCAACGACCTTCGACAGATGCCAACAGTTTAGACCCAGTTCTTTCAATCCCCAACCATTTCATTATCTGTTTCTCTCTCTCTCTCTCTCTCTCTCTCTCCTTCTCCGGCATTAGCTTCCCCAAGAAAGCGTGAAGCCAAGAATATCCAAGTTCATCAATTTTCTATCTAATTTTTGTGGCTTTCTTTGGTTTTTTCGGAGCGATAATTTTTTGCAAGCACTCAACATTTAGTGGCTTAGGACGAGGCAAAACGATAAAAGCTTAATAACAGCGGCTAAAATTGTGTTGCCGTTTAATTCTAGTCGTAAGCCATAATTTGTAGTTATCTTTTAGCCTCCTTTAAGAAAGAACCGTTGAAACTTATCTGAAATAAAGTACAAATAGAACTTGAATAAATTTGTTTTTTACTTCCGTTATTATTAAAGATTATGTCCACACATGGTTCTATTAATGATACAATTCTCTGAATTTTTTATGCATTTTTACTAAAGCATACTTTGGGGAACACAACTAATGACTCTATCTCTAATCTATAATCCGCTTTAAATGCTCCATTGAGTTGACAAATGAGTTTTCCCTTAAATCCCCATGGCAATAGAATAATAGAATACATGTTTGAGGATGTGAATTTTGTGTTCTATTAAATAATGTGCATGTTTTTGGCCAACACAAGCTTAGTTTAAAATTCTCAGTCATTGATTGCCCAAACTTTTGCTGCTTAGCATATTCTTCTTGGTGCTCTTTGAAAAAGTCACCAAACTAATTAGAACGGATGCGGTCGTGACTCGCAAAGTTTCTATTGAAATTTCCAAGAATCAACTTTTATATAAATGCAGACACTCGTATATGGCTTTTATATTTACATAAATTGCGTTTGCACTTCAAGGAAAACTCGTCGCTGTTTAAATATTTAAGAACGAACCAAATTTGATAAGAATATAAGATAGATAATTTTGAAATAGCTACTAAGTATATAAATATATTGGTGCCATAGTGTTGGTCGACCGATAAGCAGGCTAAGCACGTGAGTTGGCCAATTCCAAAGCAATTTTCTGTCACAATTAAGTAACACACAAAGGCCAAGAGCCAAAGATTGCGTATGCGTCGTGTTGTACGCGTCGAGACAAGAGCTATCAACTAACAGCTAACAGCTAATAGCTAACAGCAAACACTAAATGACTTTTAAAAGCCAATTAACGCACGATATGAGCCTCGCCTGACATGGACATGGACATGCCAATATGGACTGTCAATATGCTTCGTTTGTCAATGGAAAATCGGTCGATATATGTATGTTGCACGCCCTCACATTTGACAACTTTGCCGCTCGTTTTGACAGTTATTGTTGTTGTTGCTGTTGTTGCTGTTGTTGCTGCTGCTTCTATTGTTATTCCCTTGACGGCCGTGACAATTTTTTTGTTTGTGACAAACCAAAAATACAGCAAAATTTAAAAAAAAAAAAAACGAAAATGAATTTTCTGTATGCCACTTCTGGCCATTTTATTTTTTATTGCTGCCGCTGCTGCCGGCAGAAACGTTAGAAGCATTTTCCCGTCGCTTTTTTTTATTAGCAGTAAATTAGACTTTGTGTCGTCGTTCCACTTACAAACGTTATAAATATACAAGTACTTTTACGAGGGCGAACCGAAGAGTTTTACAATAATACGAAACAAAAAACTAAACAGATAATCTAACTGACAACTCCATGGGTATGATATAAGTATATATAGTAAATATAAATATTAATATTCATTTATCAGTATTAACCTGCAAACGTAAGCCAACTTATGGATATGCCCTCGCGCGCATATATATATTTAAACTTCATGTTTGTCTTTTGTTCTTTTATAAATCGCATAAATTTTAAGCATTAAAAAATATATATTTTTAAAAATGTGTGCAGAGATATATGCAAATATATTTAATTTAAATTGATGCACAATATGAAACGAGAACAAGTAATGAAAATACACCCACGCACAGCCCAAAAAGTTAACTCAACAACAACAACAACAATAATAACAAGAAATTCAATGGAATTGACCCAGTCGGCAGTTAGTGGGAATTTGTAGATTTAATTATAATCTCATTTGGATCCTGAGTCGTCAATCTGTCGGCCAGGTTTTCTTGGCTGATAAGTTATCTACTTAAGTTTATTGTTGACGCATTTGTTAAATATCTGCCCTCCCTTTTCGCCTCTGTCTCTCTCTCTCTCTTTAACGTATTTGCGTAACATTTTAGCTGCTTTGAGAAGCGAGTACTTTAATTAAAGGCTTATCAAAAGTCATATAAGCAAAGTAAAGTAAATAAATAAGTATAAGAACTGACAACGAATTTGGTGACGTCTTTTGGTCAATCAACTGGTATCTTTGGGCCAGGGATTTGGCTTTGATGACACCTGAGATCTTGCTCTCTGTCTATATGAAAAATGTTGGCTAATTAGGAAACTTTTATAGTAAAACTTTTGATTTTACTGATTGCAAAACTTTGCACTTGGCTTTGAGTCGTGCCAATGTACAGGGTATTAACAAGACAGAATATTGGTAGAAAAACATCCGCCGATTGACCGACTGATTGACTGACTCAGTGACTGACTGACTGACTAACTGACATTCATGACATTATCAGGCTCTTTACAGCTGCGGCTTCTACGGTATCTGAAAGTTACTTTTTGTGGCTCCCAACTACAAACTTTGCGTTTAATCGATTTAACAATTTGCCTTAGCGAGGCCAGTTTAGTTTTTTGTTGTTGGTGTTGTTGTTATCGTTGTTGTCAGAGGCAAACATAAAAGTCATGCTTACAACTTTCAATAAGCAGAGCAGCAGCTGTGTGACGTCAATCGCCCCTTGCCAATGGTTTAATGGCCAATTGCCAACAGGCAATAGACACCACAGCCAAGTGTGATCAAAACGCGAATAGCCAAAGTCAATGTAGAAGCTATAGCCAAAGACCATAGCCATGGCTGAACTTTGCTAAGCTCAGCCCCCACACTGATTACAAACCCACAATAGAGCAAAACTTTCAATAGGTACACACTTTGTTACTGTTATTATTGCTCTGGATTTGTGTGTGGGCCAAGTTAACTGAGTACACTTGCTTATGTGCTGCTTTGTGTGCACTGCCAACACATGAAACTATTATGCTTTCACTTCAATTTCGATATTATTTATAAAACTTCCTTAAAGGGGAAATCGACATTTTTAAATCCAATTGTTGATTTGGAAGCTGACTCAACGCAACTGAAAATTGTTTTTAAAAAAAACTTTTAATGCTTAAATTTTTAAGTCAAGGCTGGTGCTACTGGGAAACGTTTAAGAATAGTGGACAAAGCGGAATTGATAAGACATAAGAGGGATTTAAATAAATAGAAATAAAATCGATTAGTTTATTTTGAATTCACTCAACAGAACAGAAAACTGTCTTAAGCTTCTTTTCTAGAAGTAATATTCTTAGAAAATATTCTAATATTTGAGAAAAACAAGAGCCAAGAAATAAGAAAGATTAAAGAGATATTGATGATATTTGAAGTTGATTTAACGCAAGTGATGGGTTTTTTAATCTGATTTAAGAATTTACTCGTTTATTGATAAATTTATTAATTAAAAAAAGGAGGAAAAACAATTTTAAAGGAATATATAATTTAATTTGTTGATTTGAAAGTTGTTTCAATAGTTTTGAAACCTATTTTTATGTGTAGATAGTTTGACAATTTGAGCTTCCTCTTTAAATTTATAAAATAAAGTGTGTGGTTGTAGAAAAAAGACGAGATAGATTGAATGTGACATGTTGTCAACAGCAAATATTTCTAAGTATATCCAAATCCTATCTTTTGTTGATTAAATTCTCAAGCGTTTTCCTTTCAATGTCCTTTCTAAAAGAGTGTGTGGGTGTGTGTTTGCTTGTGTGTAATGGCAACAGTTCGTTGACTGCCATCGACTGCATTGGACTACTCTGATTTGATTAGCTTTTAAGAGACATGTCCTGCTGCTGCTGCCTTGTACTAATTGATGTCAGTTCGGTTGGATGTGGCAGCCACACTGCCAGTGGCATCCGCATTGGCATTGGCCGTCAACTGTGTGGCCAACTATCGAAAGTTGGCTAAGCAAATTATGCCCTGTCCTTGTCTGCTTCATGTCAGTTGGTTGCCTGGTTGCCAAACTAATTGCCGATTCCAGAACTTGCAGCATTTGGTGGTCTTTGCGACCCTGAGGCATCAAAGCAATCAAATTTACTGTTATTGCTGGTTGGGGCATGCAACTGCATTAAACTTGCCATAATATGACGCTTTAAACGAATTCGATCAACAAATTGTGCGAATTTTGCGTTCTGCTTTTTCATTTCAAAATATAAAGAATTTGATTAGATTTTTTCCTCCTCCCCTTTCACTTCTTTCTTTTTGTTTGCTTCATTTTGGTTCAAGTTTTTCAAAAAAATTGACTTTCATTGTTTGTTGAAAATTGTTTGCTTATGTTTTCGTCATTGTTGTTGTTTCTGTTTGTTAAAAATTGTCAGAAGTTTTGAGTGAGCCTTGTTTGCCTTCTGTTTGCCCCCGATGGCCTTTGTGTTTTGTGTTTTGCGTTCTGCGATTTGCCCTTTTGCTCTTCTGCCTTTTCTCATCAATTTTCTGTGTGTGCATTTGCTTAAAGAGGGTCCAGGCCCAGTCTTAAAAAAAGAAGAAAAGGTTCAAATTTCATTGTTGCCATTGCTGTTGCTGTTGCTCTTGATGCTCTGGATGCTGCTATCTCGACGGGCTTAAATATGTCGCAGCATGTTAAGATGCTCAAAATGCGGTAAATTTGTCAAAGCTGGCGACCCTTGTACGGCAGAGTTAGAGGATAACATTTGACTCCAAATACTCTCACATCTCTTTTTAGACCCCGTACTTAAAAAAAAGTAAAGGGATCTATTAACTTTGTCGCAAAAAAAAGGTACGTAACAGGCAGAAGGAGGCGTGGCAACCCTCATAAAGTATATATATTCTTGATGAGCATCAACAGCCGAGTTGATATAGCCATGTCCGTCTGTCCGTCTGTCAGTCTGTCCGTCTGTAATAGCGACTATAAGAGCTAGGGACTCCAAACTTGGTATGTAGGTTTGTCTATATTGCACGCAGATCGAGTTTTTTTAGATTTTGGATCGGACCACTATATAGATTTAGTATGACATTTTTTTAGTTGCTCAACCGAACTCATAGATTGGGAATATTCTATGTCTTTAGCACTTTGATCGAATTTGGTTTAAATCGGTTCACTAGAACATACAGATGTAATACAAACTAATTGCAATTAGTCGAAGAAAATAGCGTGCAAATGAGCATTAAGCTATCGGTGTGCCAGGGCAAAGGATATCTTACAGTCGAGCACACTCCGCTGTAGTCAAATATAGTCCCTTGTTAGGCGAAAAGTACATTTAGTTAATAACTATATTAATATTTGTAGCGACTTATATTATTTTATTGTGTTGCTTTTCCATAGTAAGTACGGGGTCTCCGACAGTCGAGTATGCTCCGTCCACTAGTTTTCTCTCAATTTGCTCGACCAGAGCAGTGTTGGCAGAATTTCAAAGGCTAAAATAGCTTATTTTATTAAAAAATAATCTAAAACTGGCCAAATATTTGCTAATGCTAATTTTGCTAAAAAAATGCTAATTTTTTTTTTAGTAATAAGTGTGTAAATATTCCGATTTTTAGGAACTATAATATTTTTTTAAATTTTCTAGCTTTTGCGATTACAAATTAGTTAAGAGTAGCTATTAAATATCTAAACTGCCAAAACTGCCATTAAGATGAAGTAATATGACTTACTATCGGGAACACTAATCAAATCAGTTTTTAAAAAATATCCAGAATACTAGCAACTAAAATATCTTCAAATTTTCTATATTTGCGATTACAAACTAGCTAAGAGTAGCTTTTAAATAGCTAAGCTGTCAACACTGACCCAGAGATGAAGTCCTCGTTTAAGGAGTTGGGTCAATATTTGCTTGCCCAGTGCATAAATTCGTATGCAAAACTGGAAAACCTGCATACCTGTCTATACATAGATACATGGATCCATATGCACATGCATATATATGTATGCATGTACATTGACAGTTATGTTTCCGTTGCAATATACGTAGAGAGTCCGGGAGGCAAGAGAGCTTTGTGGCATTACGCTGTGGAAGTTAAAGGCTTCCAGCTACATGTTGCGCTTTTGTAGTGCATACATACATGTATAGAGCACACGCATGAGTACTCAAACCCACACACACCTACTCACACACACACACACACTTATACGGACTCTCAGCATATGCAGCCATAAATAAACATAAGTTGCCGCTTTCTCGCTCCCTTTGTACCATTTTCCATTTCCTATTTCCTTTTATGTATATGTATGCCACAAGCAACAGTTTTTCATTTTATTTTCCTTTATATTTTTTTTGCGTACTTTCGCATTGTCCTTTGGTCAAAGGCGTGTGGGCGTGGCTCGGTAGCAGCCGCACAATGCGGCCATGTGTGTACATAGTTGTTATTGCTGTCGTTGTCGTTGTCGTTGTTGTTGACTTAACTGTGCAAAGTTTGAAGTGCTTTTTGCATGACACAACAACTTTGTTATTGAAAATGGCAATTTTTTAAACTCAAAATCCCACGCATTATCTATTTTCCTCGAATAGTGTAAAACTAGGGGAACAAAACTACTCTACCAAGCGAAAATATATTAAAGTATCTCAGAGATACAATTTGTGAAAAATATCTATTATTTATTGAATATATTATACAAGTAGCAATTGAAATAAATTTAAATAAATATGGTATATTGTATTTATAAAGTATCTGAAAGATTCTATTTTGTAAATAAATAAATCGAAGTAAATTTAAAATATTGTGTACATTATGTATCCTTTATATATATAATTTCGGAACAATAACTATTACAGTGTTTTAAGTATGTAAATTTATATGGCATGAAATTTTCTACACTGCTCAATAATAACATTTTTAAAAATAGTTAAATTTATTGACATTTATTTAATATTAGCACAATAATTGTGTTACTCTCCCTGTCTATCTTGATCTCTCTCTTTCACCATCATTTGCAAGAAAGTTCGTCTTCTGTGCAATAGAAAAAAAATATAAAAATGAAACTAAAGATTGCAACTGCACAAAAGATATTTATCTATCGATATTTGTGCTTATTTGCTTAAATATTGATTTCTTAATGATATTGCAATAAATTAATGGCATTATCAACTATTAAAGTGTTAAGAATTAAGTTTATAAATGCGAATCACAAGAACACATTAGCTGCTTATTGGCCCCCAACCATCTGAATAAATAATTTATTTTAAATGATGCAATTAATTGGTGTTCCCTGGCAAACAAATTGTTAGCTATTTGTTTGGTAATTGTCCGAGTTTGTTCGGCTTGTTAGCTTTTTGGCTCTTAGCAGGGTCTGGCCTTTTTGGCATGACTTCCCATTAGCATTTTGAATACACATCAATCTGTAAAATTTTCAGCATTGTTTGTGTCACATTTTCCCATATCAATGAGTGTCATGCATACATATATGTAGACTATATGTAGACTTATACGATCCGTTGTTGTGTTGTGTTTGTCACATTTCGTAAATAAGTGCGACAATTTAAACATTTGAATATTTAAATATGCATATGGCGACTGTGTCGTCTAAATGGCCTTTACTTTTATTTATCGCTCTAGCAAATGTCACTCGAGCATTGCATTGTTGTTGTTGTTGTTGCTAAACAGTGACAGCTAACATTCCACTGCCCGGCATACGATATCTTTATGACTTGGCACAGTTTGTAATGTGGGTGAATTGATTGCCACTTCCATGTTTAGGGGCTGTGTTGGGTTGTTGTTTTTTTTAGGAGGTAGCGAGGAGGGGGCGTTGCAGACTGGTCTGCATATTTAATATTAAGTATACGCCACGTGACGTCAGAGCTGCCTGCATTTGTCTATGTATTGTTTATTCAGTTGGTTCTGTCCAAATCCAGCCAATATTAAGTGCAAATTCCAATGCAGTTGTGGGTCTGTGTGTCTATTGTTACTCACACTTGACCAATGACAGGACCACGACACACACTTGACTTGGGGGGGAAATTTTGTGCCACATTTCGCATGGACATGACGTTAATGGTCCCTGGTCGAGAGATAGAGAGAGAGACAGAGATTGGCAGAGCTTCTGGCCAAGTTTTAAGTGATTTCCATTGCAGTTGCATTTGTCGTACAAATCATTTGCATGAATGTGCTTCAAAATGCTAAAGTAGCCTTTGAATCGGCACAGCAACAACAACAATGTCAACAACAACAGCACAGGAAAAATGGCAATGAGAAAACAATTGAAATTTAGGTTTATTTAACATTTTGCCGCTGCTTAGCACATTTTGCACATTAACCCACATGCAAAAAGGAAGTCAGCGAAGGCTGCGAGAGTGTGGAAAATTGTGGACTGGGGGGCAGCACTGAAGGTGTGTCTGTGTCTATTGCTTTGCCCATGGCGGCCATTTTGCATTGTTATGGCCAAAGACGAAGGCAATTTTCCAACTGCCTTTTACATAATTATCCAGTTGGTGAATTTTATTTTCTTTTTTTAGCAATGCCGCGACCCAGTTTATAAGCACATTGTCGTGTTGGTATGTGGAGGAGCTACTGTACCATGTGTGTATGTTTGTGTATGTGCTATATTTCAGGCATATTTAGCTTGAAATTTATTCACGTAAAATGTCTGTTTACCTAATTTTGCTCTTCTGTTATACTTACAAGGTAAATAGGTTAACAAGGTAATTAAACACATGTGCGATAATTGTTAAGAATTGATTAGGAGAATAAAAAAATGTTTGGGAGATAGGTTACAGTTATTATATCTAGCTTGAATATCGGCCTTAAAACATTTTCTTTATGTAAACCTCTTGTCTAATTACATTTACATATTTTTTTTGTTATGTTAACACTCTGTTTATGTCAAATTAACATTTGCGCAAAGTGCCTAAATTTCAGTATGTAAATGTAAATTTCAGTTGTTTAAATGTATATTTGATTAAAAATTATCTTTGATAAAAGTTCTGTTTAGTCCTGAGTAACATTTTATTAAGAAACAACAGTTTTTTCGGAAGCTTGATTTAATTAAAATTCCTTTGAATTCTTTATTTATAAAATTCTGCATAGCCGAAGTGATGTGTGAAACACCAGCTGAGTTCATTTAGTTCACAGTCATGCCACAATTCGAAATTCATCTGTGGATTTATATTTCAAATAACACTTCCAATTACTAATTTAAGATAATTGGCTTCCACATTGATTGTATATTTGCAACTGCCGACAAATGTGAAATGGTACACGTATTTGCTTATCGACCCCGTAAATGTATGCTATACTAATTGGGCAGAGTGTGTGCGCGTGTGTGTGCGTCCATTTTGTTTCTTTCTGTCTTTCTCTCCCTCTCTCTCTCTCTCTTTAAGTTGACTGTCTGCTTTCGTTATTGGTTTTGTTTTTCTGCCTGTTAATGGCGCAACAAAACACTTTTAATTATCACCGCATACAGACACACACACCATGTTGAATGTGTTTGTGTGTGCAGGCAGAGTTCAGTTATCGACTCCAACATGGCATGCAATCAAAGCAACCCAACGAACTGGAACTTTGAATGGGAAACGGCACTGCATATCAGCAGAGAGGGGGCGAGGGAATGGCCTTCAGTCCTCAATTTGCCACCTCCTTCTCGTTATTATCTGGTGCCACTTGCCATGTTGCTAATTGCCAAAAAAAAAAAAAAAATTACGAGGAAGAGCAAAGAGAGAAAAAACAATGCTCATGCGCAAGTTGAGCCGTCTTTTATTTTATTTATTTTTTTTATTTTTTTGGGCATTTGTGTGAGGCTTGTTTGTCGTTAGCACGCGCCGTTTAACAGACACGCGCAACAAATTTACCAAAAAGTGAGTTTAAAATTAAATGGAGACAACTACAACAGCAACAACAACAACAATAACAATAATAGCTACAAACATTTGATGGGGGCGACGCGACAAATGCGTCATGTAGATAAACGTTTTGTTACAACACATAATCACCGAAGATAGATACTCGTACTTGTACCTACAAAGATACATAGATACACACGCACAGTAGAAACAACAGCACTTTTAAGTCAGTGAGTGTGTTTTAAAGCATCTGCCTTGCCTCGTAATTGCGCTCTAATTTAACGCTAATGAGCGCCAAATCATTCGGCCAGGCAGTTTGTCATTTCATCATCATCATCTCAGCATCATCGTGATAAAATATCAACCCAAAAATTAAGGGAGAAACATGGAAGGTCTTTAGAAAATGTGCGTGGGCACTTTGCATACTTACAGTGTCTATTTATTTATACCTTCAGCTTCTTCTTTATGTTCAGTTTCAGCTTTATCTTTAGCTTCATCTTTCGCTTTACACTGTAATCTATTAGACAAGGCAGAGAAAGGGAAAGACAACCGGAAAGCCAAGCCAAGTTCACGTCTAGCACAGCTGTCATTGCTGCTGCCTTTTGCAACATCTTCATTGTCTGGCTTTTGTTTCAAGGATTAGTTTTAAAAGCATTAACTTTGCGGCCAAGTTTCTCTAAGGTCAGGCACATTAAGTGTGAGATTTAGCCCCGGGGGAAATGCCAAAACTGTCGCACAAAGTTGCATTTAATGGTGGCTATTTGGAAATTGTTGCAGCACAACACCATAGAAAAGACATCTTTATATGTTAACTTTATCTCTATGCTGAGGTTCAAAGAACATTTTTAAATATTTGGTATATCTAAATAAATATGTATAGAAAATTATCTCAAATTTTAAGATTATTATTACTAATTACACGTTATCAGAAAATGAATAATCGCTTTACAATGATTCTTACACAGAAAAACATATCCAGGATACTTAGCTCGAATTCAATCCGAAACGTTGACAGAAGTGGGGTAATCTCGGATTTTCTAAACCAAGTATGAAATACTTGATTTTTTCAATTCCGAATTCAATCCTGAAATTGTGTAACTCAGGCTAAAAAATTTGAATTAATTAAAATGTTTTTCGTTACATTTAAAAATTTTTTTTTTTTTTTTAGTTTATTTTTTAAAATTTTTTTTTTTTTACTTTTTTCTAACCATTTTTTTTTTTAATTTTTTTATTTTTTTTTAAAAAATTTTTTTTTAAACATTTTTTTTTTTATACATTTTTTTTTTTTTAATTGACGGGGGGAATCGAACCCAGATTTTATTCAAACTGGAAGTTATAATTATGTGACAGGTCGGCGACTCTAACCGCTGAGCCACCGGACCGGTTGAAATGAGAGAGGCCGAGAGAGAATTTTCCTCTCGCGCTCAGCAAATGTGTATTTTCCCATTTTAATCCCGATACAGGCTTGATTATTCAGCTTATTCCTGAATACATATTTACAAAATGCAAGCTTAAATTAAGTATTTTAAACTTGATTTTAGAATGGCATTTTTTTTTCTGTGTACTAATAATTCAATAGTTTCGAATGACTATCGATAAAAGCAAAAGTATACAAATGGATATATTTTAAATAATTCTAATATTCAATGGTTTAATTCAGAAAGACCAAATTTTAAAGAACAGCTCAGACATTTATTGGCATTTGTTGAACTCAAATAAATTGCATTTGCCAGACAATTTTATACGCCATGATTTTTCATTTGGGAAGCAAAAATAACGAAAAATCTCGAAAGCCTTGAAATGTATTGCAAAACGATTTTAAGTTTTATGCATGCACAAGGGGGAATCCAATAGATTATAATATAATTGAATCAGATTCAAAAGACAAAACCACAGGGAGAAGCGAAGCAGAGCAGAGCAGAGAGACAAGAAAGAGATAACGTTAAAGGTTAACTGACAAGTCGTCGTCGTCGTCATCGTCATCGTCATCGTTGGCGTTGTCGTTGTCGCTGTCGTTGCACACACTGAAAAACCAAATGCGAACAAATTGCGTTGAATTGACAACGAAATGTGATATATACACAAGTCATTGGACCGCCCCAAGTTTTCCATTTTCTCCTCCTCTTCCATGTTTTTTGTACATCTTTGGTTGTCTCCTGTGAAATTCCTTTTGACAGCGACATCTTTAAGACGTGCCAATACCATTGTGAGATCCTTTATGCCGTATCTTTGCCATCGCTGGCAAACGAATATTTCACATACCCAGACATGCGAGTAGTACGAGTACTCGCTTTTGTATTATGAGTATGAGTCAGCGTTAGTGGCATGGCAAATTGTTAATGCCTTCTGAATATGAATTTTCCATTTCTCATTACGCATACGACATGTGCGCCCCCCTCTCGCAATACTTCCTCCGACTCTGCCTCTAGTTATATTACGTCTACTCGTTACTTGTCCTTTAACACATCGAGCGCGTTAATAAATCAATACCCAGGCGAGGTATTTTGACAAACATTTCCAGCTGATAACCTTTTTACTTTAACACCGGTGGAGCTGATGAACAGGCCAAAAGGGCCAGCACACCTTGAATACACACACACACACACACAGTGCAAAAACAAATAAGCATTTTGCCATTAAAGTTGCGTGACGAACTGAAATTTGCGCCAAAGACTCGCGGGACTCGTTTTTTTTTCTTCTTTTTTGGTATATGTTTTTATGAAGCTTCCCACGTCACATATATGAATGTATGTGTGTGTGTGTTTGATTCTGACATTTACGGTTGTTGCGTTGCTTGCTGTTGCCGTGCCCGTCTAAAGCCCGGTTCTGGTTTTTTGGTTTCGTGCTTCCTACGTCTTCCAACTCGTAGTCTGCGTTCGGCGCCCTGAAGTATGCCTCGAAATTGCTTTGATGCCTCTCGCATATATGTATATGTATGTATGTACTATATGTGCGTGTGTGTTAGTATGTGTGTGTGTGTGTGTGTGTCATTTTTGTTGTCACAATGAGCGCGACGCGTGTTTTAGTGGGCCGACTTCATGTAAGCCGTCTGTGCACCCACTCTGGACAGCTTTTGCTTGACTTGCGGAAAATTAAGTGCTTGTCGCTTGGCAAAAGCGGCTTTCTTCTCATTTTTTTCTCGCTTTTTTTTCTTCACATTATTTTCACCCGCTACTTTGATGCATTGACCGGAAACGACTGAATGCAAAATGGCAAGAAGAAATGGCCATATAAGTAGTTTGGCATACATTTTCTTAAATGTCACTGCATAGCTTCTTGAATATATTATCAACTTACATTTACATAATTAAAGATAGATGGCGAAAAAATAGCATGACTGGAGTTTAAGTAAAGCGACGAAGATTATAAAAGCTCTTTTGAAATCACAATTTAGTAAAAGCTGAAACTTAAACTTAAAAATCTTTTTTTTTAATTTCTACTTTGAATTTGTGTAAATTTTAAAATAAAAATGTCAGAAATGTATTTCATAATATTAATATCTAATAATTTTGTGGTAAAAATCATAATTTGGACTTGGACTATGCTGATAAAATCTTAACATAGTTTTGATAATAAAAAACCTATTCTACTCAATCGATTTGAAAGCACCTTTTGTAGTTTCTTAAAGATGATTAATATTATTTTCTCATCCGTTATTTTTTCCGCTTTGTGTACAAAGTTCTGCTTCTGCTTTCGTTCCTAATATTATTCATAAATTTCCATACACTTTCCGTAATGAATGAAATATCAATTTTTCCATTATTTATCAATTAGAAACTCAAGCCTCACACACAATTTGTAGATAGATTTATGTACTCTCATATTGATTTATAGGATAATCCAAAATGTTCAAAAGACGGAGATAGCCCTGTTTTGGGTGAAAGTCAAGTGGCAAGTGGTTCAAGTTGCGCATAAATTGCCTATTTAATGGATCGTGTGTGCGCAGTTTTGTTTTTGTTTGTTTCGCTGCCCAAAACAATTGCAATGAAAATCAAAATTTTAATTATGCATTTCTGGCCATTTCAGCCAGCCGCAAAATCTGGCCAAAATGCGGGTAAAAACTTTTTGTATGGCCACAGCAAAGGGGAAACAACAAGAGCAACAAGAACATCATTCAAGTGTTGCCCAGGGGAATTTTCATTTATAAAATTCTTTATTTTTATTGTTGTTATTGTTGTTGTGGTTGTTGTTTCTGTTACTGTTTGCTGTTGTTGTTAGCCAGGTGCTGTAGCAATTGAAAATATGCATTTTCCACCTGACCATATAATATTTAAATTTTACAACAGCTTTGTTTTGCTCTTGCGCCAAGAGTTTGCCTTAGTTCAGTGTGATCGAATAGAAGATACCCCGTGAAAAGTGGCTGCTTGCTTAAGTAGAATGGAAAAATGATTTCTCACTTAATTTGATTTTATTCTACTTAGTGTAAGTTGCATTCGACTTGACTTATTCTAAATTACAGAAGGAAACATAAAATGGAGTATTTGATATCATATGTATATTGATCATGAATACATCTCCATATATATACATATATATATATTTATATCCACCTATCTACATGTCCATTTATATCCAAATACATTTTTAATTCTTCCAATTGCATACCCATTTAGATTTTATTATCATTATAGGGTATATCATACTCTGCATGTTTAAACATCGTTTTGTTTCGATCATTTGGTTAACCATTCAGCTGTGTATTGGGGCATATCTGGCTTATGGCTTATGGATTTGTTTTGACCATCAGAGTATCGCTTTGCACTTGAGTTAGTGTCCTGGCCTTGATACGGTTTGGTATATGGTTACAGATACCCCTTACCTTACGTGTGTATGCATTTTGAATATGCGGAATTGATTTTGCCGCCCATTAGCACTTGACCCAATTCAACAAGCCAACATACACACACACAGACAGACATGCACATGCATACATATATACTTGAGCTGAGGTCAAGTAAGGTGTAGACGATTGGGAGGCCTCTGTCAATGACAGAGGGCCAATGACAGAGCCAAATGCGCTGGACATATTAAGTAGGTAACATGTAGTAGAAGCTGCCACAACTGTTGCCAAAGCTGCTCCGAACCAGGCTAATTCACTTTGGCTAATTACGGGCTGTCCAGACCCTGCGAAGTGTGGCCGCAACATTATGAAGTCATTTAAAACCCACGCACAGGTGTTCCATTTCTGTTGACGTAATTTGATAGCCGCTGCTGTCATTTACTGTTAGCTGTTACCTGTTACCTGGAAGACAGGACCGCTTTTTATTTTGGGCACTTTTGTCATCTGTTGCCAGTGGCAAGTCTTCAAGGTTGTTGTGCAGCTCACAAACTTAGCCAAGGTCAGAATTCCTATGTATCCTCACATTATGTAAGAGAAACTTGAAGCTCGAATCTGTTGCAAGCAACAATTGGCAACATTTGCATTTGCAGAGTGCTTAAAATTAAATTACAGCTCAACACAAACTACATTTGGCTTAATGCACTGTCAAGTGGGTCAAGGGGGCGACAGGGGGCGGCGGAGGGGGAGGAAGCTGCAACTCTGCTGATTAATGTGCCAGAGTCCTGCAACATTCTGTGGAATGCCACTCGTAGACCATAATCATTTTATACGCGCACATCAAAAGCCCCCCAAGGAGCTGTAGAGTGAGTTAACCAGGTGAAACAGGTGAAGCGTGAGGCTTGCAGATCTCCTGTCGACTGCAATGGCGACAAAAATGGCTAAATTAAATTGGTTAATTCCATAAAAATGTTGCAGCCCGCCGCCGGCTACAGCATGATAAACACCATTATTATAATGATGATGATGTTGTTGATGATGACCGTCAAAGTGGTCAGATGCCAGCTTGTGGTTGGGAAACGTGAGTTGCTTAAACTGCGACAGAAACGTGAGCTAGTGTGTGTGTGTGGTGTGTGTACGTGTATGTGTGTGTGCATGAGGTGGAGCGTGTGCGAAGCTTCTACCAACTCAGCAGGAGGTTGCCATTAGCAAAATTGCTAAACCGATTTAGATTTTGTATAAAATGTGACTTTATTAAATTAAAAGTCCTTGCCTACAAAATGTATGTATTCATGTATATTAAGTCAAGCAACAATTCAAACTAATGGCCAAACTAATTGGTTATTTATCAGTTAGCTTTTAACTTGTACTAAAAACTAAAAAAAATTTATGTTTTTGTCAAAATTTAAGCCGTCTAGCTCTTACCGCTTAGGTTGTACGTAGATCACCAGACACTAGACAGGACAAAAAATCATAGTATCTAATATATATATTAAAAACAATTCTATATATTAATATAATTAAATATTTAGTTTTCTTGTTTAATTTTGTCAAAACAATAACTTGACAAACTGTATGCATTTAGATAAATACATTAAATACTACGATTCCTTAGTCGTGACTGCTGTCTGGTCATCCAAGACCAGGCCAAACGGTAATAGCTAGATGGCTTAGATTTTCACAACAGCTTCTTGAAAAATTCAACCTTCAAGCGAGTCAAAATCGGGGTGAAATGCATTACGTTGTAGTACACCATAAAATTAAAATTGTTTAAATATTGTCTCAAATTAGACACAATGCTTCTCTAGAGAGAGATGCCAGTTGAAATTGAAATTTGCCAGCAGCTGCAATTGTCAACAATTAAAGTGTCTTGTGAGCTGACATTGCGTATACGCCGCGTATACAAAATGCACGGTAACGTATCTGCAAATTGACTTCATGCTCCACCATCTCTCAACTGTATTTGCTTCTTGTCGCTGCGGAACTAGCAACGGAAATTGTAAGGAAATGAAAATGGCTTAAGTTTTTTTCAGTTGGTATTTTGTTTGTCTAGCGAGTCACCTCCCCCCCTTGATCCGCTTACTTGAACAGTATCTGGTGGTTGTGCGTGGTGGCTGTGCTTGGTGGCTGCATGTGGTGTTTGCGCCAGCATATTCTGTTGCTGTTGCAGTCGCTTAACTAGACTTTCAGCACAACAACTGAATGACACTCGAGTTTCGATCGAACAACTCACGCAGCTACAGTCTGTCGGTCAATCTGTCCCTCTGTCTGTTTGTCTGTCTATCTGCCCGTCGATTAGTCTGTCGCTGGTTGTGCGCTATTTTAAGTTGTTGCTTTCAAAGTATGTAATTTATTTATGCACTGCACTGCATTGCGTATTACGACTACGCCGAGTAAACCACCTTGACCCACTAATTGGACGCCTCGTCGATGGCAACGGCAACCAATAGAAGTCGCAAATAGTTTTTCTCTCTCAATCGTGCATTTTTTTTTTACTTACTGCGCCTATCGATAAGATCTCTATGGCCAGGTGAGAAATGCAAACAGACTTCAAACAGACTACTAAAAAAACATCATTCTATTATCTAAATGAGTGTGTTTTCATATTCTTTTCAATTACTTAACAAGCAAATTAATCTTTACTCTGAGCTTGAATTAATTCCAAATGAAGAAGGCGAAACAAAGCAATTTTCGCATTTATTATGCATGAGTTGAAATGGGCGTGGTCGTTATCGTGGGTTGTTGCAGCACTTAGTCTTTCACTTAGTGCAGGACATGGGCCAGAGCCATTTAACTGTCAAGTGGCAATTGGCAAGCTGGCAAACTGGTAACTGGCAATTGGCAATTGGCAGTTGGGCGAAAACAAACACGCCCACAATAGGCCACAGGCTGGTGGCAGCCTTTATTAGTTTGTAATTTTGATTTAAATATTTATTTATTCGTCGCTCTCTGTCCGCAGGCCAAGTTGAATATTAATGAACTTAATTGAAAAACTTGGCTCAAAACAAGACTGTTGTGTGTGTGTGTATGTGTGTTGATCCACAACAACAACAATAATGATGTAACAACTGCTCCTTTGAATGCGCCCGCCAGCCAAGGCAAAAATTAATTTCCAAAATTACGACAAATACTTAAAATGTTGCGGGTAACTTTGCAACAAGCAGCGTGGCAGCGAGACAGGAAGCACCCTAGACGTGGGCATTTTAAGCGAGGGGGGTCGCCCGAGGGGGTAGTTTGCTATAACAATAACTGTAGCTCAATGCACAATTTACATAATTACGCATATTTGGCGTAAACTTATAAATATTTATGCTCTGGATTTTAAATGAAGTTATTTCCCAAAGTTCCTCTTCAACCTCCTGTTACGTTGTGACGTGAACTATGCGCAAAGTGTGCAATATCTGCAAGGGGGAAGAAAGCAGAGAGCAAAGAGGCCAATTTCATTGCAACAGAGTCAGTATAGAATTTGTATATGTATGTGTGAATGTGCGTGTGCGTGTGCGTTTGTTGCTTAAGGCAGCGAACTTTGCTGCAGTTTAATAATGATGCAACTAAAGTGAAATTAATGGATTCAATTAAGGTTTAATAATTTGCGAGTCTGAATCTATTTGCATCAGACTATCAAATAATAAAACCTTAATTTTATATCGAGTCATAACATTTTGTGTGTTTATATTTTAATAAAATTGACAATTACATCTATTTTCCAAAATAATATAAGGTTAATAACCAATTTGGAACCAATTTCAAACATATATTTAGAAAAAAAAAATTAAAAGAAAATTTGACTAAATAGATACGCTAGAAAATGCTATGCATTTTAAATATGGGCATTTAAAGAAAAAGGTCCACCACGACGAAAATCGTAAAATTGATCAAAAACTCACATCTTGTGAAATTTTCTTCCAAAAATGTATTCAAGTTATTTATTTAAGCAATATACGCTCGACGAAATTCAATAGGATGAAGATATAGATTCTACATTGGAATAAATTCACTTTTTCCATATATTTGCTCATTTTCATAAAAATTGACTTCCAAAATGGACCGTTTGTATTTTAACGATTACACTTAGTCAGGGAGTAAGATTGTAACATGAACCATTTTAATTCTTAGAAATATATTGAAAGTTTAATTTAAAACAAGTTTAAAAAACTTTTTTCGATATATAGAATGAAATTTGATGAACAAACTCTTGGAAAAACTAGGTGGAAATCTTGTCACATTCGCGATGTCGCGTTACAAATTACTAATAAAACTTGTAAAATAAATAAAATGATAGTAACTTATCAAAATTATTTCTTAAATCGAAAACTACATTATTTTATTATATTTTGAGACTATTTTCTTCCAAATTAAACGCCACATTTCGTAGACTTTCGCATTTGTCAAGATGAAGTCAAACATGACTTCCATTTTTCGTCGCGTTCGCGATGCAGTGTTTTCTATAAATAATTAAAAAACGAAAAGTCTTCAAAGCTTGTCTTTTATCATAAAAATAGTGTTGATAAAATGCATTAAACACGTGAGAAAACAGTTTTGAAAATGTCAGCTTTTACCATTTTTTTTTTACATTTAAAGACGTACAAATGTCGCGTTCTCGATCCTGGAAATACCCATATACTTAACAATAAATACGAAAACAGTTTATTGTTAATAGCGCAATCAGAGAATCATTAAACATTTGTTTAAAAAACCATTCTTAATACCCCGTAAGCTAATCGATACAGCTACTTATAATTCAACATATGTTATTTGTCAATGCCACAGAAACGTAAACACAAGACACAACAAATTCAACTTAATTTTAACTTCAAGAAATTGAGTGTGTGTGTGTAAGTGAATCTTTTTTTGGTATGAGCGTGTAAACTGCGAGTATATGATGTGCTGTACGTTAAGAAGTGCAAATTATGCATACTACGTACTTACTGTACTGCATAAATAAATACATTGTTGTGTATATGTTCTGTATATGTATCTGTACGTATGTATAGTATGTGCATACAATATGCATGAGTGTAATTTTGGCGCCCCGCTGCAAACAGTAAATTAGCATGAAGCTCACGTTCAACGTTTTCTACGAACGCAACAACCCGGCGACAAATGTGAAAAAGTGAAATAAAAAAATTTAAAATAAATAATATAATAAGAAAAAAGAGGCGAAAATTAAAATGAAAAATTAAAATTGTGCAACGTTGAATCACGCGCCAAACGATGACGCGAATGATACTCAGTTGAATGAGAGCTAGTTACAGTTATGGTCAGGTTGTTTGCTATCGCTGTGTTTTTATTTGTATTGTTGTTGATGAGGTGTTCGTGCTCGTATTGTTGTTGGTGTCGCTGTTGGTGTTGGCAATAGCTCCCCCGGGCAGCCTAAAAAATGACCAATGGTTGCCAGCGGGACAGTCAACTGTGGTTCGAGGTCAGGCGCACGCGCTGACAAATTACTTAAATGTCCACAGAGTGTGGGACAAGTGGGACAGGAGGAGGGAAGTGATGTGGGGTCACCATCCAGTCACTATGTAGTCCACTACATAGTGCACAAATATGAATTATGATTATCTCGTGCTGTGTGCGCTTATGTCAAATGTCAGTCGCAGGTCTGAAAAACACTTCACTGAAATTCTGTTCACTTGATTTCATGTCTCTGTTGCAATTAGTTGTAAATTGATTTCGAAATCGCTGAGCGACATTTCCATGGCCTACACTTGACAAGCTACACTTTCGGAGCAATGTGATTTCCACTAAATATCTGCAAATATCCCTCGCCCCTTATCACTTGCATTTAAATTTCGCATGAATCGATTTATTTTTAGGTTGAATTTTGAGAATTTGAATTGATTGCAAAGCCATCAGCCTAAATTTATAGCTACTCATAAATGATATTAGCTGATAAGAGTCTATAAATAACTGCTGACGCGTATACAAATATAGAAATAGTAATATTGTCATTTATCATTATTTCTATGTCACATAATAATTTGATTACGGTTTCCGGTCTCTTTTTCTTTTCCTCATTCGAATTGACAGCACAAATACAAATATGTCTAGCGATTCAAGTCGACGCATTCAGGTGCCTGACGAACTGAAGGAGGTGCTACTGCAGTTCTCCATCGCATATCTGGTCGAACAGCCCTCGGATCTAATTGACTTTGCCGCCGAATACTTTAACAAGCTGCAGGCTCACCGCCCAACCACAGCCACTAGCGACATTGCTGATGATCAGCAGAGCATCAATTCACAAGATGGCGACGGTAAGTCAAAGCAGTAACGCATTTCGATAGACTTATCGATGTGCATCGACTTGATTTGATTAACAAGTTTCGATTTTGAAAAGTACTTAGTTGTATTAATCGATGCTTAACGACTTTATTTATAACAAGTATTTTAAATATAAAATAATATAAAATAAGATCAAAATAATATTGAAACAAAATTTTAACTTAAAACTTTAAAGAAAAAGGAAGAAATATTTATCGATTAGGGAAACCCATAAAAACCGAATCTGATCAATAAGTATTTTGTACTGATATTAGTATAAGAATAAATATTAATATTACCAATATTAGTAATTATGTATAAAAATAAGAACTTCTACATAAGTAAGGTCAGGACTTTTTCGAAAAGTATCGGGATATCGATTTCAAGGAAAGGAGTTAGAGTTCTATGGAGTAAATGTGATAAACATTTTTTTATTCCTTAAAATAATTTATAAAAAAAAAATATCGCTCATTTCTTATTATTTAAAATTACATATTTATACATATTTGCTCAGAGGAATTGGTGTAATATATTTTGAATAGCCTATTAATATTTTCCGAGTAAGAAAATCAATAGCTTACAGCTAAATCGGTTAACAATATGTCTGAGAATGAGCAATAGGAGCATTGCGTGTCCTGGCAACAATAACAATTCCTTTCACTGGTTGTCACGTTTGTGCGTCACATTTCAGGCATTGCTTTAATTGCTTTAACTGCGTACTGCAGTTCCTTTTTTTTCTTTCCTTTTCTGTTTTTGTACATTTTCGTATATTTTTAGCTTTTAACTTTTTGTTATTGCCGTCATGCAACTTGACGTCAAATGGAGCGTATGCGCAATACGCATAAATAACCGCTGAAGGTCTCGGCCCAAAGCCAGATTTGGCCTAAAACTCTGCACTAAATTCTAATTATAATAAAAAACTGAAAACGTAAAAAGTCCAAAACAAAACAAATAAAAGGGAAACATAGAAGGTACAAAATATTTTATTTGCGAGTGTAGCAAACTTCAATGTGTGTGAGTGAATTTGTAACTGTATCTCATTATTTCTGATAATGCGGTGCACGTGTGCGGACAATTAGCGGCAGCTGGTCACGCATCCCGGGCCATTCATGTATCTTGGGGTCATACATCTTCGACCGGCGGCGCACAGCAAATTAAATAATAATGTTGATAAAGCTGTCAGGTCAGCAGGACCAGGACCAGGACCAGGATGAAGACCAGGACTAGCAGGTCGCCAAGTTATTTTACTCACTTACTCGCTTGCACTCACACTCACACTGGCACTCTCACTCGTTTTTTGTCTCTGTCTGTTTACATGCATTGTGCGGAGGCTGCCTTGCGTGTTTATCTTCCGGTTAATCAAACACGCAGCAAACTCAAGGGACGTCGTGTCAAGTGAGAAAATGTTGCTTCTCCTCTCTTTCAATACTCCTGTCTCCCTTTCCCTTCCCCTTTCTCAGTATCCTCTGCTTCCTGTTGCCTTCTTTCTATATTGCGTTTGTCATTAAAAATCTATTAATTGCGCACACAGCTCGAGCCCTGAGTAAACAGGCAACAAGGCAGACTTTTCATCCTTCTATTCTACCACTCTCTCCCCTGCTTTATGGCCTGGCCTTTAATTAAAGTTTGAAGGGTCTCGTCTCACTATTAGACAGTCGCATTGACCTTTTCAGACTCTGGCATAGGGTATTTTAGTTTTGACACGACGTATGTATCGCAGTAATGTACATATATTCTTGTATCATAGATTCTACAAGCTTCGTCAATATACCGATGTCTGTTAATTTTAATAAAAACTCGTCGAAAAGTTTTTAAAAATATCATGATGAAATTTCTCTTTTGCAGAGATTAGATCACTATATCATATAGTAATCGTAGAAACAGGCAGTCGAAAATCAACAATTAGTATTAAAACCCTTTTTTGTTTCTTTGAGATGCCTCAACCAAGTCCTAACCAAATTTGGCTCAAATCGGTTCAGTATATTATATAGCTGACATGGGAACGATCTGTCGAATATCCACTTTTAATATTCAAATATTTGTTGTTTCTTACACATTGTGTAGTAGTTAGTAGTTACTGTCAATAGCTAAAATCATACTACTATGTCATAGGAACAATCGGTAGCAAATTGAATAAACTGATTTGCTAGGGTGTCAAATCTTCGTAGTGCCGAAAATAGTCGTTCATTTGTGTTTTATTTGCATTGCATTGCTGTACCACGAATCGAATCGACCTGGAGCCACAAATTATCTTTGGCTTTGTTCAGTGAAGCCCTCAAAGGTTTGAAGCCAGTTCATATGAGCGAAAGAAGCGCGCAAATAGACTGTGTGTGTGAGTGTGTGTGAGTGTGTGAGTGTGTGTGTGAGTGTGTGTGCGCAACGATTGTCAGCTTTGATGTCTATTTATGGTCAGCTTGTTTGGCTTTATTTAAAATTGCTTTAAGCGTATATTCAAAATAAAAAGCAAAGCAGCTCGGCAAAATGTAGAATATTAAGCATACGCCGTGTGGTACGCACAGCAATTTCTGTGGGTGCCAAAATGTGGCTTAATAAGGTGTGCCAACGTGTGTGTGAGAGTGTGGGTGTGTGTGTGTGTATGTTGTACATTTTATTAATGCTCATGTTGGCCACAAAAAAGTCTGCAGCAAGCTAACAGACAGAGAGATAAAGTGAGAGAGAGAGAGAGAAAGAGATCGAGAGAAGGAAGGAATGTAAGAAGGGAGATGAGAGGCAGGAGACGGGTTAAGGCAATGGGCGTCCATTGAAGCATGCCAATGAACAGCGGCAGCAGCAGCTTCGCAGTTTTCCTGCCTGGCTTACGCTTCAACAGGCACAAAGCGGGCAAGGGGGCAAGAGGAGTGTAGTAGAAGAGTGGGCAGAGGAGGGGATAAGGGAAATGCGGGCGTTGGGGCGGTTAGGGATTATGCCACAGTGCCACGCCCGCTGACATGGGCTATAGCTGGCAGTTACATTTCAAACATTATTGACATGCCAGCGGCGTTTGCAGCAGAAAGCTCACGGAAATTGCTGGCCATGAGTGTGTGTGTGTGTGTTGTGTGTGTGTTTGTGTGTGCGTTGTGTGTGAATTTCTATGTGCTCGTGTTTGTGTATGCGGTATTTGTGCGCCTCCTGTTGCGCTTAATGATAAATATAAAGGCAAAACAAAAAAGAATGTTCATGTTAATCGAGGACAAAGCGCTGCGCTCAGTCTTCCAGCTCTATTTATGCTCGTCGACAGACGCGAGCTGTCTATGTGTGAGTTCTATTCACACACACACACACACAGAGAGAGACACTCACACACACATAGTGACAGCTGTGTCTCCTGTGCCGTTGCCTACTTACGAGTACAGGCACTATTTCCGCTTCGGTTTGTCGTTTTGTGTCGACCATTTTCCTGCTCAAAGGATGCTGTGGCTCCATCAGCGGCTTTAGTCGCAGCTCAGACGTCACTCCGTTAACAGGAAAGAACACAAATCGACAGGCAGACAGAACAGACAGTCAGATAGTCAGTCATTTATTCTTTTAACTCGTCGTGTCGCGTTGTAAACATCATCATCATTGTCATCATCATCATCATCAGTTCAGTTGGCCTGAACCGCGTCTCATTCGCGTCAACGTCGCGTCGCCTCCATCTGCTAATGAAATTAATGCAGTCAACTTTTATTTGCCATTTTTAATTAAATTTCTCTCGTGTGTGTGTGTATGAGTTTGTTTACTCTGCGTGTGTGTGTGTGCTTGCATTCAAAACCATATTCAAATAAATTTAAATACAGTCGAACTTCCCTAACTCGAATCACCATTATCCAAGAAAAAATTTCGAGTTAGGGAGACTTCGAGTTAGGGAATTTTTTTTTTTAGTTTCTTAAAAGAAACTACAAATGCATTCAATCATAAATATTTTTCTTTCTATTTTCAACAAAAAAGGATTTCAGTTTGTTCAAGACCTGTCGATACTCTCAAAAATTGGTTTCTTCGTTCTATTGCTGTATCCAGAAGAAGTTCCCGATTCAAATGTCATCATAATTAATATTTCATTTTTTAATATAATGAAAAATGTTTTTGCTGACACCACATTTTTCAGCAACTTTAATTTATTTGGTCTTCTTTCAAATTGCTTAACTACTAATAAGCTTGAATATTTCCTTAAACATTTTTAAAAATTTTAGTACACTGATGCGCTGACAAAGAAGTACATTTCGAACATCTTTCCTATAGCAATTTCACAAGCCTAAATAATTGTTGATGCAATATTCTATCATATTGCATCACCATATGTTAATGTACATCAATATTACATATCCAAACGAGCCGGTAACAAAAGTATAAAATAGAAACGAAAAAAAAATTCAAACTTTATTGGAGATTTTCTTGAAAAATTCGACTTACAGAAGCACGGGCCAATATTTTTGTTCGAGTTACGGAGAAATTCGACTTATGGAAGTTCGAGTTAGGGAAGCAGATTTGTATGAAATTTGCTCAGTAAACGCTATTGCCACTCGATTTTGTTCGAGTTAGGGAAAATTCGAGTTAGGGAAGTTCGAGTTAGGGAAGTTCGACTGTACTTATGTTGCACTGTACAAAATATTTACTAAAAAGTACACAAATTGTTGACAATTTCTATGCTCAAATCACAAATAGAAACAGTTACTAAATTGCCAACACTCGAAACTAATTGATAATATGATGAGACAGTATTGCACTAAATATTTCATCAATCTCTAGAGTTCACTGCACACACAGAATGTTAAAGCAGAGCCTAGGGATGCATTAATTAATCAATTACGAATAGTTGAGTGCAGATCTAATTTTACTGCTAAGCACAGTAGCAATGGCATTCATTTAAAATTTAAAATTATTTATTTATTCATCACTTAAATAAATTCATTTATTTCACAACTTATTTGAGAGATCTTAAAGTCGTAATTAAAATCGATGGCAAATGTAACATGAGTCCTAATCAATCTATGTGTTTATTGTGCATAATCATTTGCCTATTGCGCAAATCAATTAGCGTTTGGTTTAAACCACTTAATTAATTAACAGCAATCAGCAGGAAATTCGCTGCATTTGATAAGGCAAACCACAAGCACAAGGCTTTTGTGTGGCCTTTGATGATTGTCGAGTAAATCGAATGAAATGTATTAACAGTTCAGCCACAAGACGGTTGCACATCACACACAGACTTACACATACTATATATTCCATGGATAGACGTAGAACGTATCCTTGTCCTTGCATCCTGTCTGTCTGTCTGTGAAATAAATAGTCGTTCTTTTTAACAGCTTAAGCTGAAGGATATCGCACACTACTCACTCGAAGCAATGTGTGCGTGTGTGCGTGTCTGATTGTGTGTGTAATTGCATCATCAAAGTGGCAACTGCCACACTTGACACGACTTTAACGCACGGCAATGCAAACAGTTTACATTCTCAATTTTGAGACCCCGTACTTTAAAAAAGTAAAGGGGTCTATTAACTTTGTCACAAAAAAAATGTGCGTAACAGGCAGAAGGAGGCGTGGCAGACCCCATAAAGTATATATATTCTTGATCAGCATCAACAGCCGAGTCGATATAGCCATGTCCGTCTGTCCGTCTGTCCGTCCGTCCGTCTGTCCGTCTGTATTGACGCCTTGATCTCAGAGACTATAAGAGCTAGAGACTCCAAACTTGGTATGTAGGTTTGTCTACATTGCACGCAGATCGAGTTTGTTTTAGATTTTGGATCGGACCACTATATCATATAGCTCCCATAGGAACAATCAGTTGAAAATCAAGTCTTAGTATGGAAAACTTTTTGTTGTTTGAGATATCTTTATAATAAGTACGGGGTCTCCGACAGTCGAGTACCGCTCGACTGTAGCACCGCCGACTAGTTTCTCTTTTGTATTTTCGATGATAAATCGAAGCGTGAAGTGCAGTGCAAGGTGTGAAACGTAGCGAGAGATACTTCAACCAAACTGACAGAATATGCATAAAATATGGTCCCATACATACTGACCAAATTTGACTGAAATCGGATTACTATATCATATAGCTGCCATAGGAACGATCAGTCCAAATAAAGTCTTAGTATGAAAATCTTTTTGTTGTTTGAGATATCTTTATAATAAGTACGGGGTCTCCGACAGTCGAGTACCGCTCGACTGTAGCACCGCCGACTAGTTTCTCTTTTGTATTTTCGATGATAAATCGAAGCGTGAAGTGCAGTGCAAGGTGTGAAACGTAGCGATTTTCCGATTTTCAGATTTCTTGATTCTCTGACTCAAAGTTAAAGTCGAGTGCATAAATATTTATAACGCATACGCAGCGTGTGACGGGCGTAATCTTTAAAACTCTCATGTGCGTATCTGAGTTTTTCACCTTGAGTTTGGAAACGTGTTTGTGCATAACAGGTTCGCATTCTGTACGTTGCTCAGAAAATTGAGAATACAAAACCCAAACATAAAAAAAGATTGCAATAAGCTGCAGCTGAAACTATAACTTTAAATACTTAATATTAAAGCAACAACAAAAATTACAGTGCAATGTCTACGCAAGTGTCTAGCAATTTATTGGCCGGTAAGCAAAAACAAAAACCAATACTCGTAACGACATGCCAAATATGATTACTAACAAAAAAAAAAACAAAAGCACCATAAAATAGCACATTTTGGACAGAACATGTCACAGATACAGCTATAGATACAGATATAGATACAGTTACAGATACAGATGCAGATGTGAGAAAAACAAACTGAAAAGATATAACAAGCCTAATATATATGCAATGCGAGAGAATTGAATTATTATTGCAATAGGTTAACTAATTCAATTGTTTGTCTATACATTCGATGATGAATTGCAAACATGACTCGATGCTGTTGGTATTGTTGTTGTTGTTGTAGCTGCTGTTGTTGTCGTTATTGTTGCATTATCAAAGTTTAAGAATTAGCCCAGAATAAGGCATTAAAAGTGCCATCCGGGCACAATTACTCGTATTGCAACTGCAGATACGATTTGCATTCCTATCGTCCTCCCGTATCTTGTATCTACAAGTTGGCATGTATGTATCTATAAGTGTCTATCTACATATGTGCAGATAGTTTCTGAGCACACAAACTAGATGTGTGGGCAGCTGGACTCATTGCATTGCCTCTCCCCGTCTGTCTGTCTGTCTGTCCGTTTGTTTGCGCTTCATTTCTATTTACATTTCGCATAAATGTCTCGTACTTTTTAAGATTCGATTTGCTGAGACATTCGTTGTTGCTGCTGCTGCTGCAATTTGACGCTGCAGCTGGATCACAAAACACAAAATTCACATACATATGTATCTCAATGTCTGCTGACGCAATGCATTATGAATTATGATTTGAACTAAAAACTGCATCCGTCAGCAGATCCGATCATCATCCATCTGTCTAACTATCTGTATATCTGTCCTCTTTGTTGCATTTAATGTGTTCCATACAACTAAAAAGTGGAACACCTACTAAGTTAGCATCTACTCCATTTGTGGGCACTTGAGTTAATGTGCGCACACATAAAAGCCAACTGGGCTGTCAGGACATTGTCCTCAATAGCGTCACACTCGTAGCCAAGCCCAGACAGCAAATGAATTGTCCATTTTCATTAATTAGGCACATTCCACAAACGCTTTGACTTGCTCATGCTAAAAAGCTTAATTAAGCTACGTTAACTAGAAAGTTTAGCATACTATTTAATTAAATTAAATTTAATTTTCTGCCTTTTTCATAATTAAGTAAACATTTTTAGAGAGATTATCTAAATCAGAGATGGGCAGCTTTACAGGGTTGGCTTTACAGCAACTTCTTGTCGAGTCATAAATTGACATTAAGTTTATTTGTCGTCTCAATTTACTTTTATCGAATCAGCACTGTGGACAGATCGTCTTTGTGAGAATGTGATCATTAACCGTGAACTAAGACACTCTTTTAATTTATTTAGTTGACTAAAAGTACTTTGAAAATCTAAAATAATACTAATACGAAATTTGATTTGGTATTCAAATTGAATTTAAATTTCAATTAAGGGGGTATTGCTGGTTGGAAACATTTTTTTTTCGATTTTTTTTTTTTACATTTTTATAGCTTGGATATTTGGGAATTTTGTCCTAAAAGAGTATTTTTAAATTCGAAATACTTTAGGAGATATGGCCTTTTTTGTGAAGCAATTTTAATATTAATGCATGTGAAGTCAAAACTTTAAACGCGTTTCTCTCGAAACCACTTGCGCCCGTAGTTCTGAACCGATTTTGATGAAACAAAGTGCAATCGACGCAGAATTGTCACCATTATGGTTCCTACCTCAATCATAATTTTAAAAATTTTTTTACTATTTTTTTTTTAACTTAAATACAAAAAAAATGGCTCAAAATCGATATTTCATTTTTTAATGGCCGCCATTGAAATCATAATCGCAAAATTATGACTGAGGTAGGGACCTGAATTACATCTGTACTGAATCTAACACCGTTTACGTTTTTCATTTCTGATGATCCGAAGTGGAGTTATCCGTGCCGCAGACAGCATACCTTTTTTTTCGACGTCCCACTTTGAAGGCCGACAACTTTTTGAACAGCCCTCGTACAAAGGAAAAAACCTTTTTTATTTAATTCAATATGGGCTAATCCTGAGCTGCGGACGTTACATTTGCACGCATATTTTCATGTTTAAACTGATACTAGCTCCCGTTCAGATTGGTGAATTTTAATGAAATTTTCTGAAAAATGCATTTCATTGAGAGTACTCTTAAACCTATTTAAGATAAAAGCCTTACTGTTTTTGAAAAAAAATTAGGCTCGCTGAAAATTCCGTTGCGGCCGTTACAAAGAATGGAAGTCGCTTTGAGGTTAACGTACATTTTCACATATGTATATTAGCGAAATTTGCATAATAAACATAAAATATCCAAATACATAAAATTATGTGGAATATGTGACCATATCAATCCAGCATCAAAAATAAAGATAAGTAGTCTCGTTAATTAATCAATCTTAGTTTTTGTCTGTATGCGGACAGTTACACTTTTTACACCCACACTTTTAATTTCAAATTATTAATATATATTAAATCATATTTTCGATATAGTATTTTATCAATTGAAATAAAAGAAATTATTTAACAAAGTTTAAGATAAGCTAAGCGCTAAGCACTACAAATTACCGTTTTGCCCACATTTTTGGCCATTATAAAATACCCTTTTTTTACAAAATTTATTAAACTTCAGAGGCAAATAGAGGAATTAATTGATTAGGCTCGGCCATGAACAACCAAACCGACCGTAAAACCATGTTTGATATTGTAGTTGGAAGGCCTGTTTCCAACAGTGACATGTATTATGACAAAGTCATAGCCACCTCCTTATTGAACAAACATGACAGCTTTCCGATTCAACTTTAAGTTTTCGCCTTTGATTATAAACAATTTTCGTATTAGCCCATATGTTTTTACATATAATAAACTAAAAAAGAACTTTAAATTGCTATATTCCGTTTTCAAATAAGATTTTTAAAAATAAAAGCTGCATAAACAGCCTTCCAACGAGCAATACGTCCTTAATAAGGATTAAGCCGAGCCTAAATGATTAAAAGTGTAAAAATCAGGGAGTGTTCATAAAATTATTAATGGCATAATTGTAACATATTAAAGCGCTAAGAATATTAACAGCTAATTGTGTCTCTCTCTCTCTTTTAACTATACCATTTCAGCGGAACCACCAATAGTACAAGGCTCACGTCGCAAATCAGTTTTCGCAGAGGCATACGATCCGGAGGCGGACGACGATGATGAGGGCGCCACTGCCATATTCCCCAAGACAGATGAGCAGCGCGCACGTCTCATCGAGTCGGTGAAGAATGTGCTGCTCTTCCGTTCACTGGAGAAGGAACAGGTGCGTGCAGCTCATAAATATTGTAGCATCTGTCGAGTGGATACCAGTCAAAACACTCAGACAACCGCAAAAACCGAATCACGTTTATGTTTGTGCGGTTGCGGTTGCGTTTGCTTGTTCGTGTGTGTAATGTGACTGCAACTGTATATTATCCTGCTTGTACTAAATGCCTTTTGGCCTTTTATACATCTACCAAAATAGATGAACCAAGTGCTGGATGCGATGTTCGAGCGTAAAGTGCAACCGGGCGACTACATCATACGCCAGGGTGATGATGGCGATAACTTTTACGTTATTGAATCGTAAGTGTCAAGTAGAACAATGCTCCGCAAATTGCGCATACGCCATGTGGACGACCCCCTTTCAAGTAGGCAACATTATGTTCGCACACTGCGTATGCGCAATTAATTTACATTTATTCCACATTTGCCGCAATATTTACGCAATTCACGCTCAATTTCCCATTTCCACAGTGGCGTCTACAAAGTCTATATTAATGACAAACACATTAGCACCTACAATCATACTGGATTATTTGGTGAATTAGCGCTGCTTTACAATATGCCCAGGTGAGAATCAGCCTAAATATAAGTATCTACATAAATACGCATAAACGTCACAGTCTTCGGATCATATACGAGTACTTTTATTCAGTTGATTAGTCAATAATTGAAATGTGTTAATTTATCAATCTCAATTCGACACTTGAAATATTTCGCATTTTTACTTATTAATAGAGTCGAACAAATTGGGAAAAAGTTTATTTCAAATGGAAAACTTTCGGTTTAAGCAAACAGAAAACTTTTAGATATGTCGCTTCTACCAAAATCAAGAAAATAAACCAAAATTTAATATAATATAATAAAATTAATTATTTGAGTATTTTTTTTTTTTTGAAAAACACATGTGGAAAGACAATTAGGCAATTTGGGAAACAAGGAATTAGAAAATAACTTGTAGAATCAAAATGATATTCCAAGTAAAAATCAATTAAATGTCGATAAATCTAATAAATGTTGAAGGAAGGATAGATTGATTTAAACTCGAAAAATGTAGGTTGAAAATTATGTCGTATTATTCAAAATTTAAAAAGAAAACTCGTAGATTGATAGGTCGTAGATCAAATATAATTCAAGCTTTCATAACTTGACCAAAAGTAAACAAATTTCCAAACAGAATGTCATTTTGATCATGGTTTCTTCTAAGCTATTAGAAATCTGCATTTAAATACAGTCGAACTTCCCTAACTTGAACTTCCCTGACTCGAATTTTCTCTAGCTCGAACAAAATCGAGTGGCAATAGCATTTACTGAGCAAATTTCATACAAATCTGCTTCCCTAACTCGAACTTCCCTAACTCGAATTTCTCCTTAACTCGAACAAAAATATTGGCCCGTGCTTCTGTAAGTCGAATTTTTCGGGAAAATCTCCAATAAATTTTGAATTTTTTTTTCGTTTCTGTTATATGCTTTTGTAACCGGCTCGTTTGGATATGTAATATTGATGTACATTATTATATGGTGATGTAATATGATAGAATATTGCATCAACAATTATTTAGGCTTGTGAAATTGCTATAGGAAAGATGATCGAAATGTACTTCTTTGTCAGCACATCAGTGTACTAAAATGTTTAAAAATGTTTAAGGAAATATTCAAACTTATTAGTAGTTAACTTCGTTGAAATAATAGAGATAGCTCTTAACCTTTCCGTAAATTCAAAATTATAATTCTAAAGTTTTAACATTTTATCGAATTCTCATGTCATAGCTAAGTGAACTTTATTCTGCAGTGAATTGTCAATTCTCGATTTATAGTCAAATAAGTTATTGAGTTCACGTGCGACTTGTCGATTTTTCGATGTATATTAACATCATTCAATTAACGGTATATTCTTTATTTGCATGAAGAGCGGCAACAGTTCAAGCGGAAACAAATGGCCTACTCTGGGCCATGGACCGTCAGACATTCCGCCGCATCTTGCTTAAGTCGGCATTCAAGAAGCGAAAAATGTACGAGGAGCTGCTGAACAGTGTGCCCATGCTAAAGGCGCTACAGGTGAGACAATGACTTCAACATACATATATGCAACTCAACTTATTGAATTCCTCAATCATTCCACAATCTCTGACAGAATTACGAACGCATGAATCTGGCCGATGCTTTGGTCTCAAAGACCTACGAGGATGGTGAACGTATCATTAAGCAGGGTAAGCTCCAATCGAATTGCAATTATTGAACAGCTTGTGATGATTGCGATGATTCCACAACAGGTGATGCCGCCGATGGCATGTACTTCATTGAGGAGGGCACCGTGTCGGTGCGCATGGATCAGGATGATTCGGAAATTGAGATTTCCAAGCTGGGCAAGGGCCAGTACTTTGGTGAACTGGCGCTGGTGACACATCGACCACGTGCTGCTTCAGTTTACGCTACGGGTGGCGTTGTTAAGCTCGCATGTAAGTCAACTTACCCCCAAATCCCTCAATTCCCCGCCCCCACCCCGTAATATAGCCTAACCGAATCGAACAACGAAAACCTTTTAAATGATTCGCTTATGGGCATGGCCCAAATCTTGGCCAGCACTTTTAATGCTTTTGTTTATTGTTTTTTCTTCTTTTGTTTCATCTAATTTATTTATGCACTTACTTTGACGTTCATTTTGCACTGTGTTGTGTGTTTTGTGTGTTGTGTGTGTTGTGTTGTGATTTGTGTTTTGTGTATTTAGTTTTAGATGTTGTTTGCTTTGAGCGACTTTTGGGTCGTTGCAGTCGCCTCCTGCAGCGCGGCATACGGGACTATCGCTATTTGGAGCTCGACCTGCGTGCCTACTTCGATAGCCTGCAGGCGTTGTAGATACCCTGTAGATAAATCTGCTAGCTTAAAGAGAGAGTTTAGAAACCAAGGCTGCAAGCATTTTCTTTATTATTTTCCCCTTTTTCTTGACAAACCTATAATGCTAAAAATTATAGGGACTCCTAACTTTCTTAAGAATGTATCTTAAGATAATGATAATGATTTTCTTATTATTTTTCCACCATAGATCATTAAAAAAAGGATGAATTTTATGTAATTTTCTTGGCAGCCTTGGTATAAATTCTTTGCTCTTTTTTACACACTTCACTTAGATTGTAGTTAGATATAGCTTTAATTGAATTCCGTCCAGTCCTAGATACGGATGCGTTTGAACGAATCCTGGGCTTCCTCACCGATGTCCTCAAGCGCAATATATTGATGTACGAGCAAATGTTCACTGAAATGGCTCGACGAAATACGAATCTGTGAATATGATTTGAATATGAATTTGCTTAGCAAGTAGCATCTCCAGCGGAGGCATCAATATATTAATGCATATTATTTTATAATTTTTTTTTTTTTTTCATTTAACTTTACATTAATTTCGTTAAAATGCCATAAATTTATTGTACATTCAGAGACATGATTAAAAATTGTACAGTTGCTAAGTAAACATTGAATTGGCGTGCAGTTTTTTATTCATAAAATTCTCACACAAACACAAGTACACATACACATGCACATTCGCACAGAAGTACACGAATATCACGTATACGCAACGTTAAGCCTATCCCACAGATTAATGTCTGCTGCCGACACAGACAAAACTGAAAATCCTCTACTCCCCTCGTCCATTGCGAATGGTAAGCGCAGCTCCATAGATTATTTATGAGTTGAGGCGCCTGTGGTTGGGAAACGGGTTCAACCCTAAATGGGAGTACGAATCTTTGGCAATTGGAATTGGACTTTCAATTGGAATAAGGGCATGCAATGTTAATTTTCTGTCACGTTTACTAATACATATTTTCATGATTATTATGGTTATTATTATTTAAATGCAAGTTAAATAAACTTAAGGCATGTTTTAATGTTTCACTCTTCCTAGCATTTTTTGTATGTGTATCTTTTCCTATGTAACTTGTCTAATTATATAATCATCAATTTATTCACTTTGCTTGTCAGTTCTCGATGTGAGAGCATTTGAGCGTCTGCTTGGACCCTGCATGGACATTATGAAGCGCAACATTGACGATTACGAGTCGCAACTGGTGAAGATATTTGGCAGCAAAAATAATATCACCGATACACGATAAAAAGTCTGAACAACAAAACGCCACAACAACCGCAACAACAACATGAGCAGCGGCAGCTACAACAACAACAACAACAACATGAAAAACAACAACAACAACCAGGCTAATGGGTTATTAGGACTCTACACAATTAAACGAAGGCATAAATACAGCAACAACAGCAGAAGGCACAACAAGCGCAAACCAAACACACACACACACACACACACACATACACACTCAACAGACATACACTAATATTTGATTTAAAAATATGTTTTAAGCTGAGGCTGGATAAAGTAATTCAAAAACAATGATAACGATAAAAATAACACGATAAAGATAAAAAATAATGATAATGATAATGATAATGAGAATTTGATGCTGCACAAAAGCAAAACAAATAAAAAAAAAAAAAGAAAAGATATATTGTATTGTATGTATTAGCAATTGTAATTTAATGTATTTAATTGAAACAAAAAGAAAACAATACCCAGAGAAGAAAATAGATTGGGCAGGAAAAGAAAAGTCATTTTTTTTGTGTGTCATTCGCTCAAAAGAAATGTTAAGTGCGTAGTTAATAGTCTTGTTTTTTTTTACTTTTATTATTATTATTATTATTAATATATTATGATACTAATTTGTTATCAATTGATTTACGCATAATTTAGCACAATATAGAAGCAAAAACTATACAATAAAACTCGTTTGGCCTAATTGAAATAAGTTTAATAATCGAAGCAACAACAACAACAAACATGTTTATTGTTTACTGTATACATATGTTTGTAATAAAAGAAGGATATCAAATAGTCGCAAATGAACACACATCAAGCAAAGAGTTTATATCTACAAAACGAGAAATACAAATACTTATATAAAGTAAAAAAACTACACATATGCATAAAACAAATCTAATTTATTTATAAAATAAAGTAAAAAAACCAATCATTGTACTAGTCTACATGTAAAATTACTGCTTGCAGTGTTTACGATAAAAAAAAACAAAACTACAAGAAACAAAGAAAAAACAAAAAGAAGCACTTAAAAAAGCTGATGTTTCAGCATATACATTTAAAATAAATATTTTGAAATTGTTTAAAAAGTAAAAAGTATATATATGAGACACGCTAATGAAATGTTATGGACCCTCACCCGTCAAATAATACGAGATACTTTTTGTTTTTGGGTTTCCAGCGAGCCAGTTACTAGCTCTTTCAACATTTTTGACATATCTATCAGAAATTAACTTTTTCAAAAATGTTCAGCTCGTTGAACAACAACCAAACAGCTCAAAACGATCGATCTCAAATATAAGCAAAATTTTATTATTAAAGAACATTAAAATTGTTTAAATTTCCATTTCAATTTCAATTGGCTCTACAAAAGAGAAGGCTAAAGGCACAATCAATATATATGTTGCATGGGATCAACTTAGAAAATCTTTGAATATGAATATGAAATATCTAGCGCAAGCGATTAATCAGATCTGCTCAGTTATTATATGGTATTTGATTATGGTTTATAATCGGGCTTCAATAGCGAGTCCTTCTCAATTGTAGTTAGAGAAAAGCGAAGCAAAGCAAAGCAAAGCAATATCAAAGGCCTAGATGTGTACTTAGTAGAGTTTTGTTTGCAATTTCAAGAAACAGCAACTAATAGATACTATTTATGCGTTTTACCCCAACCCAACTCCCCCAGTCCCCCCACCCACACCACACCCTACCTTTTATACTCTATACTCTAGCATATAAACAAGAGGAGCATGTAAATGTATCTGTATTTATATACTTATAACTAAAATGAGCTTAAATATGGTAAACCCAAACTCCAGTACTTTATAAACGTTACTTTATTGTTTGTAAAATGCGTAACTAAAACAAATCTTAGGCAGTTAATCAATAACAAAATAATAATGCATACATACCGAGTATAGTTATGTAAAAGAATATATAAACAATTTTACTGGCATACCAACAGTCGACAGGTGTTCACAAAAAACTACTTATAATAACAACATAAATATCATAATTTAAAGAGGAAAAAAACCAAAACTTGTTACACGTGACAAAAATAATACGAAACAAAACAAGAAATTAGTAAAATATTGAAAAAAGAAAAAAATCAAATAATGTTTAATCCTACATACTACTACTAATTGGTGTCTAGTCTATGTTCAAGACTTTAAAGCAACAAAATTCTTGAAAAACATTTCAAAAACAAGGCGTGCATAAAAATATAAAATATCAAACAAAACGTAAAACAAAGAGACATTAAAGTAAAATAAATAAATACGATAATTATATAAGAAGCTGAAAGTGCTGGCCATTTTCTTCCAACAACAAAACACGCATACACAGCCATACACACACACTCGCACACTCACATGTACACACACACACACACACACACTAACTATAACTAAAGCAACAACAAGCAAAGCTCAATAAAAACGTTGAAAAAATAATGAATGAACATTTTCAAAACGCGCTAAATTAACAATTGAAACTATTTGTATTTTAACTGTTGTGTTGTAATTTATGCATAAAGCATATTTAATTATGTATGTGTAACAAAAAAAAAAACAAAATATGTATGTATGTATTAAATGAGAATATTTAAAGTGTAGACACTGCTAAAAAAAAATCTAAAAAAAAAACCGAAAGAAAATTTCATTGGACAATTGCAATAGGCGTTAATAAATTTAAGGAGAATTATATTCAATTGAAAAACGCCGCAGAAGCTGCTGAAGAAAAAACAAAACTTGAAATTTATTTGCTTTTCATTTACCAATGCCAAAATAAATATTTATTTAAATTTGACATTTAAGTGCAGCAGAAATTGGCATGGATATCGTAAATAGCTAACTAACTACATAAGCTATAGGATCAGATACCGGGTATTGTGTCGCAATCAGTGCAGAGGCAAACATGACGAATGAATACAAGTTTAATAAAAGCGATTAAAAATACAAAATATAACATGCTGTTTTATTTCCTACTTGCTGTAGTTGCCAAGAAGGCAAATGTATTTTGACAAAAAGAGCGAAACATTTTTTGAAATCGCTTGAACAGTTTTGAAAGTTTTGAGAAAAGAATTTTTCTGGAGTCGGCATTGCTGAATCAACATTACAAAAAAAAACTATCAATCAGATTTCCCTTCTATAATTTTTCAAAAGCCATTATCCGACTTTATAATTTTTATTCACTTAAAAACGTAGCTCCAAATACACTTATAATTTTACGGTGTTTAATATATGTTTATGTATTTATCTTTATATGTATGTGTATATGTGTATTGTTTATTATCATTATATAATGTATAAAGAACTCCAATTTCGATCGCACAGCTCCGATCGATAATGCACGAATGATAAGTGAGTCTAATTCTTGCTTTTCTCAGTTGTTTTTTTGTTTTTTTGAGTCGCCAATTATAAATTACAATCTGATTCACAGTTGGAATCAAAATTTTATCAAGTTATATATTATTTATGTTGTTGTTCTTATGCATGTTTCTAATGCTGCTGTTACTTTGTTGCTCCTGATGCTGCTGCTGCTGCTGCTACTGCTTCTGATGATGATGTTAATGCTGGTGGTGCTGCTAATGATTGCCGCTTTAGCCTCCAGACTGCAAATGTTTGTTTAAAATTGTTTTGCTGCTCGGTTTGTTTTCATTTCTTTTTTTTTTTTTTTTTTGTAGGAGGAAAAATTCATTTAAAAAATTGTTTTTGTCTTGTGTAAAACTAGGAATCTAACTGTAAAGATCATCATCGCCATTGTCGCCTGGCGAGTTAACTGGCATATTGGTGCCAGACCCTGAGGTGTTGCCGGAGTTACCGGGGAATCTGTAATCAATCAAAAGAAATCTCTGTTAGGAATAAACTCTTAACAGAAACGTTACGTTTAGCGGAATTCACCTGAAGTTCTGGCCAAAGCCGCGAGACTGCTGCAAAGTTTGAGCAAACATTTCATATTTGCGAATGTCGTTGTCCGACACGGAACGCCTTGCAAACTTCATTGCCTCCTCAAAGTGGGCACGCGTTATCTCCGGCACTGGATCATCCTCATCCATCTGCAGAGAATGTAATAATATTAAGATTGCCGTCAGTTTGATGAGCGAAGTAAACTTACGTCCATGGCAGAGTTCTGGTTCTCGGCACGGTCCTTTTCACGACGAATCTCGGCCTCGATGGCCTGGCGAATAGCCAATTTGCAGGCACGCTGACAGATCTCAGTCAAATCGGCGCCAGAGAAGCCCTGTGTTACCTTGGCAATGTAAGTTAGGTCGACCTCCTTGGCGAGTGGCGATTTACGCAAGTTGGCTTTAAGAATAGCCTCACGCGACTTATCGTCGGGCAATGGAATATAGATCAACTGATCCAAGCGACCCGGACGCAAAATGGCCGGATCAATGATGTCGGGCCTGTTGGTGGCGCCAATGATGAACACATTCTTCTTGGCACCCATGCCGTCCATCTCGGTAAGAATCTGATTGATGACACGGTCGGCAGCACCGCCAGCATCGCCCACGTTGCCGCCACGAGCCTTGGCAATCGAGTCCAACTCGTCAAAGAAGAGCACACAAGGTGCAGCAGAGCGTGCCTTGTCAAAGATGTCGCGCACATTGGCCTCGGACTCACCGAACCACATGGTGAGCAGCTCGGGTCCCTTCACAGATATAAAGTTCGCCTGGCACTCGTTGGCAATTGCCTTGGCCAGCAGTGTCTTACCACAACCAGGTGGGCCGTAGAAGAGCACGCCACGGCTGGGCTGCATGCCAAACTTGAGGAACTTGTCGGGATGCTCGACTGGATATTGGACCAGCTCCTGCAACTCCTTCTTGACGTTCTCCAGACCGCCAATGTCTGTCCAGGTGGTGTTGGGCACCTCCACAACCGTTTCACGCAGAGCCGATGGACTGGATTTGGTCATCGCATAGCGGAAGTTCTCCATGGTGACAGCCAGAGAGGCCAGCACCTCGGCATCAATCTTGTCATCCTCCAAATCGATCAGATCCATCTTCTCACGGATTTGTTGAAGAGCCGCCTCCGAGCAGAGCGAAGCCAAATCAGCACCCACATGACCGTGTGTCTCGGCCGCAATTTGCTCAAGATCAACATCCTCGTGCAGCTTCATGTTCTTGGTGTGTATCCGCAGTACCTCCAAACGGCCAGTGGCATCGGGAATACCAATATCGATCTCACGATCGAAACGACCAAAGCGACGCAGCGCCGGATCAATGGAATTGGGGCGATTGGTGGCCGCCATGACAATCAGATGGGAGCTCTTCTTCATGCCGTCCATCAGAGTCAACAGCTGCGACACAATACGACGCTCCACCTCGCCGTGAGTCTTGTCACGCTTGGGCGCAATAGCGTCAATTTCATCAATGAAAATGATAGCCGGAGAGTTCTTTTCGGCCTCCTCGAATGCCTTGCGCAGATTCGACTCTGATTCGCCGGCAAGCTTGGACATAATCTCGGGCCCGTTGATCAAGAAGAAAAAGGCGCCGGTCTCATTAGCAACAGCACGTGCAATCAGGGTCTTACCGGTACCAGGAGGACCGTACATAAGAATGCCACGAGGTGGCTTAACGCCGATAGCCTTAAAGAGCGACGGATGGCGCAGCGGCAGCTCAACCATCTCCTTAATCTGGGCCAGTTGCTTGCGGCAACCGCCAATGTCATCATAGCCAACGGCATTCAAAGACTCCTCTTCCTCCTACAGCAAAACATACAAATAATACATATTGATAGTGAATATTGGACACAAGACGTCTTTTAAAATTGTTACTTAATACGAATATTATTTAAATATATCAATAGATTTAAGAGTGGAAGGAAACTTACCTCACGCTTGATGGGATCACCATCGCAGAAGATCACCGTCTCGGGCGCCACAATACAATACGGTTCAGGATCGGTGAGCACCACTTTGAACTCGATAGGACGCATAGCGGCACGGACAATGAAATTGTCGCCCATGTGAATGGGTCGGTAGGCCTCCAAGAAATATGGTTTCAAGTAGATCTCAAAGAGATTGCCAGTAACGCCCTCAGTGGTGTCATCAATGGGCAAGATGCGCACGCGTTTGCCATACTTAACATCCGGGCAAGACTGCACGGACACAACGTCAGACAGATGGACACATAGGTTGTTGCGCACCACACGATTCATGCGAATCTTCTCGTCGGGACAGGATTCGTCCGACAGAACAATGCAAACGGTCTCCTTGCGACGCTTGCCCTTCAGAATGACAGTGTCGCCACGGAAGAGCTGCAGCTCATCCATTTTCGCCTAAAGCAGAAAACAAGAGCATCCCATACGGTTAAAGTTTTTGAAATCAGCTAATTATCAAATTGATGACGTGGCCTTCATTGATGACTGAACTCACCTGCGAAAGCGACACGACGGAATTATCATCATTCTGCGCCTCCTCAACAATCAGACGATTGGGGCGATCCTTACGCTTCAGAATTGCCGTAGCCAGGTCATCGCTGCTGAAACAAAGATCAATGTTAAGCACTCGACAAAATACACTGAAATAGCATAATAAGCCAAGAGAGATAGACAGGCATGGCGCACCGTTTATCAGTGAAGCTGCTTTGTTGTCCCACTGGATGTCCCAAAATCTCTTTCTTTTTCAATCTGTCATCTTGCTCATTCCGATAGCTGCGCACAAAGTCTGTTATGTCGGCGTCCACTTGCATGGAATGTTCTACATCATAGTTGTTGTTGTTGTCGTTGTTGTTAGCACTGCTATTACTATTGCCGGCATCGGGAGGCGAATGATGCGAGCTACTGTTTTCATCGTTGCTGTTCGACATTTTGGTTCTAAATTAGGGTAATTCCCGTTTGGATTTTCCTTTTTATCCTATTTCTAACTAAAAACAGAAATGCACACCTCGCAAAATTGTCGTTTTTTAATTCAGACGAACATTATAATTTTCCAGGCCCACTGGGATATTTACATATTGTCAACTATAACAATACCCTCACCCTTAACCCTAACTGGAAATCCCTGGGCAACAAAGAAACTTCAAGGGCTGCAACAACAAAAATACGAAACGGACAAATGGCGTTTTTCTTTGGCTTGCCCTAGTTTCGCAACACAGACGAATGAATATGTGTAAATTATGCAGTATGCAATTTGTTATTAATCACAATTTACATGCCTCGTTTGCTTATTCTATTACTTTTGCCAAATATCATGGCGCGCATTTGCATCCCATTTTCAGTGAATTTTCTTATGTGGCCTTTGAGTACTTTTTTCACTAGGGCCAATGACTGCGCGAAATTGAAGCTGTCTCATCGCGAGCTCTCAGTGTCGGCTTTCTTTTATTGCTGCATTTTGCAAGCGTTACACTTACCCCTTGGAATCAGCCATAGTAAATGATTTGTGATAAAACTTTTCAACTTAAATATACAAATTGGCGCTTTTTAAATTAATTATTAGTCTTTAAAAACGAGCACAACTCTTGTACAAAATCACAAATGATTTAGCTAAATATCTGCTGGGCTGCCAACTGGACAGAAGCAAAACGAGTTGGCAGCTTGACGGGCGAAAAGTGCTGAGTCGTGTGATAATTAGGGTTGAGACTTGGAAAAAGTAAAAGAAATCGATATTTTCAAAAATACAGCCCTCGCAAACAATCGGCGCTGCCACTTTTTACTATATTAAGGTAAACATTTCGACAGTTTGGCGCAGCACATTCAAATGATTGCTATTAAAATAGCTTATATCTGATCATTATTATTGGGAACGAATTTAATTTAATAATTTCAAATGTAATGTAATTTTCATTTTAAATTGTACAATCCATAACTTCTAATCTTCCTTAAATTTAAAGGAAAATAATAACAATTTTCCGTTTTGATGCAGTTTTATTCCAAAAGCTTATAATTTTTTTCAAATAAGCACACTATCAAAAACTATCGACAACTATCGATGGTTTTGAAAAAATATCGCTCTATTTTAATGGTGCCGACTATCGATAGCTCTGCATCTCTACGTACAATCGGGGATGTAGTTCGTCGTTCGTTCAAATGAACGAAATCTGAGCGATTCAATTCATTTTGAGGCTTTTGTTTGTTTAATTAGGGTATTTTACGTTAAAGTTAATTAAAACGCCATGAAATAAAATAACCCATCGGACTTACCACAAGTAAGTTAAAAAAAGCAGTTAAGCTAGGGTCTTTATGATTCGAGTTCGAAATGAAATAATGCATAACTTCGTATTGCGTAGTGCGTATTTGAAAAGTGAAAGTGCTAGTGACCCCAAAATATGCATATAAAACTCCCGCTAATTATCCTCTTTAAGGATGTTGGAAGAGGTACTCCTCTAACTGCCTCAGCAGCACATTTTCGCAAGATGAGTTTCATTCAAGTTTCGGGTCAATGAACGAATCGAACAAGACTGGGGGTTAAAGGTCCTTTTTCTCTAAATGGGAACATAATCAGAATAGAAGCAGATTTGTTTTTACAACATATGTATATTATAACCAAAATTTAATATGTGTTTTTTTCTAAGTCTTATTAATTGCGTCTTTCAACGCTCTAGCACTGCAATGATTGCAGCGGCGACAACAGCGCTTGACGGCCGCCCACAAAAGACGAACGCGCATTTTGAGGACAATCTGAAACTGGCGCAGGCGAAGGATGAGGTCAATGGAAAAGTGACGACAGCAGCACAGACAGCAGACACAGATACGACCCCAACCCCACCCACAACAACAACGACAACCACTCCCATACCCGCCGAACTGCAGCCTGCATATCACAAACTGTACGGGGATTGCAGGGAGCATGCCGCATACTTTGCCAAGGATCCCACGGAATATGGACAACGCTTGCATGCCGCACACATTGCCTGGCAGGATTTCATAGTGCTGGCCAATCGGCTGGTGCTGCAAATCGATGCCTTTGCCCACGAGTATGACTTTGATGAGAGCACGCCGGGCAATGGATATCGCAGTTTTATCTACGTGACCAACGCGTGCATCACACATGGACGCAGTATTTGCCAACAGTTGCTGGCCACTCGTGCCACACTCTTCTTTCGCAAGAAATTCTACATGAAGGAGGTAGAGGCTTGTTCCCAGCTGCTCTGTTCTCTGTGCACCTGTCTGCAATATCTGCTGATCCTTCGTCAATGGTCCACGACGACGGGGGATCTGTTTGCCAGTGGCAGGCATACGGCCGAGCAGCTTTTCGAGCTGGGCGACACCATAAATCAGTATTGTTTCTATGGACGCTGCTTGGGCTTTCAGTACGGTGACTCCATACGTGGTGTGCTACGCTTTCTGGGCATTGGCATGGCCAGCTATTCGGAAACCTACTACTCTCAAGCGGACAATGGCAGCAGCACCTTACTGAAGACCACACGAAGTCTCTGGTCAAGCGGCAAATATCTTATGAATCCAGAGCTGCGAGCCAGACGCATTGTAAACATTTCGCAGAATGCGAAAATTGATTTTTGTAAATCCTTCTGGTTTTTAGCCGAATCGGAACTGATGCACAAGTTGCCCAGCATTGTGGGTACTGCAATCAAGGTGAATCGCATAATTAAGCTGCCCGCCGAGCCGTTGCGTTTGCCAGCACGCGGAGCTGAGGATCAATTGCAGTTTGTGGACATACCCGTGCCCAGTGCACATCTGGGACCTGGTCTTCCAGTCTCGGTGCGTCTACTGAGCGCGAAGCGACGCGCTGGGATGCTTGGCGAGGGTCGGTATCGCGGCTGGCGTCGACCGGCAGCGGCATCTAAATCCATACTGTTCCACTGCCATGGTGGCGGCTTTGTGGCACAGTCTTCTAAATCGCACGAGCTGTATCTTCGTGACTGGGCTGTGGCACTGGATGTGCCTATACTGTCGGTGGATTACAGTCTGGCGCCAGAGGCACCGTTTCCGCGGGCACTTCAAGAAGTTTACTATGCCTACTGCTGGTTGCTCAACAATGCCGAGCTGCTGGGCACAACAGCGGAGCGAGTAATCTGCGCTGGTGACTCGGCCGGTGCGAATCTCTCCATTGGCCTGGCGCTCAAGTGCATTGAACAGGGTGTACGGATACCGGATGGATTGTTTTTGGCCTATTGCCCCACGCTGGTTAGCTTTGTGCCCAGTCCGGCACGTCTGCTTTGTCTGATGGATCCACTACTACCATTTGGTTTCATGATGCGATGCCTTCGTGCCTATGCAGCGCCAACGAATGAAATGCTCCAGGAGAATGCCAAGCATGTCGAAGAGTTGCAGCAGATCCGCAATGCTCAGGCATCGGGAGTCGATGGGGAAAAGCCAACGCTCAGTCTTAATTCCAGTCGACGCACCTCGACGGGCAAGAGTCCGTTAACACCGCTGGAGCCGCTTAATCAATCAGATGGTGAGGAAGAGGAGGAGGAGAGTAGCGACACCTTTGCCAGTGCTTCGTATCACAGTCAAACTGTAGAGCGCACCGACTTGCCAAATACTGAGGGCAGCGACAACAGTTCCTGCGTGTCCTTCGAGGACGACTCGCAGCCCATTGAACACTACCCGATTGAGATCTCAGCTGAGACACCCAAAGATGCCGCATCGGCTGCCTATATTGACAGCTTTCTAGACAAATATCTTATTGACACCGCCACCATGGAGGCCACAGAAGAGAACACAGCGACCGATCAGAGATCCACACTATTGAATGGACACGCGAGCAGCTCAGAGGAAAACATACTTGTTGAAACGGGACGGGAGATGATTGCCATGGACACGTTGCCGGGTCGCCTGCAGGAGGCAGTTAACAATATATTCAATCGATGCACACAATCCTATGAGATACACGGCACCACAGCACCTGGTCAACAGGATGTGCGTAATATGGATGCTCTAATTGCACGTAGCCCCAGTGAAGAGTTTGCATTTGATGTGCCCAAAGATCCGTTTCTATCACCCTATTGGGCTAGCGACGAGTGGCTATCACAGCTGCCAGAGACGAAGATACTTGTAAGTGGCCAACAGTCTCATTATTACTGTATTGTTCTTACTTCTTGTATGCTTTTTATAGACGCTAAACATGGATCCTTGCCTAGACGACTGCGTTATGCTTGCCAAGAAGCTGAAGCGACTCGGACGCCAAGTAAACCTGGAGATACTTGAGGGACTGCCACATGGTTTCCTCAACTTTACTATGGTATGTAAAGCCCAACACCCAATGGCAATGCAAATTAACAAATAACTCTAATCCAGCTATCCAATGAGGCGATGGATGGCTCCAAGCAGTGCATCAAATCATTGCAGACATTGCTTCAGGCCGCCGCGGACAACAACGACGATAGCGTTGGCAACGACGAGACCTCCAGTCCGAGTGCCTGCTCTGCTACATCGACAGCGCCTTAAGAACAATCTATATTTATTCATATATAGAAACTATTTAGTATATTTTAATATTTATACACCGTTTGTTACATGCAAGAATAACAAGTTGTTAATTGGGCACATTTCTTGCTTTTTTCCACTTTTATAATCGAATAACACAGTTAGCTAAGCTTTATATGTTTTGTAATGCCAGCTAAATACGAATATACTTAATATATATGTATCTATATTATAGATAGGCTATAGCTTCTACATATGTAATATTAAACAAGCCAATCGTTCAAGTATTGAGAGCGTGTAAACACGCTCTAAAATATATTTATAAACTAAGCTCTAAATAATGTAAGCTCAACACTCATGCAAACCCTTGATGATTCCGTGCCTGTTATGAACGAGTACTTAAACACAGCGATAACCATGCATACTTTACTTTGCAATAATGTGAATCCCTTAAGCTGTATGAGCCTAGAACTACAATATACACATAATTCGAATTACGCTGTTTAGTTGTTATATGTTATTAAATGGTTATTGCCATTCAACAAATAATACTTTGCTTTTTATTTAATTTATTGTGCAAGGAAATGTTTTATTGTAGAATCTTAATAATTAGAATGTCGTGGGTGAGAAGAATTACGTGGTATAATGTAAATATGAATACGATTCAGGTAATAAACGGTCTTCCGTTTATGTTTCGTTATCTTCGATCTTTGGCGCCAGGTAGTAGCGTATGTGGCCCAGATCCTTGATGGCATATTCAACCACCAGCGGCACATCGGCGCACATGGACAGCTGAACTTGTGTGGATAGAGGCGTGGCTTTGGTGAAGGCATTCAGGTAGCGACAGGCGAAAGTAAGCGTGACTGGCTCCTGCATGTCAATGATGACAGCCTCCTCCTCTTTGTCAACGGAACCAGTTTGGGCCAACTTAATATTAGCCGTGCCAACATCGCCGCTAGCGGAGAATTTGACACCTTCTTTAGTGCAGCAAATGACAACAGATTCACTGAACTGGGCCAAATCACGGCAGATGCGAGCAAATTCCATAGCTGGCATTCGCACCACACACGAATAGTCCGTTTCTGGAATGCCCAAGTGCTCCTGGTCGAGATTCATCAGCTTCATCTCGTAATCCGAGACTTTCTCCTGGTTGGCAGACTCGAACATAATTGTGACTGTGTCGGCATTATCCTGTGCTTTCATTGTCACATTATCCTCATTGTTGGCGCACTTCAATATCTTTGCCATGCTCCCAAGATTCATGCCCATGGAAAGATTACGATCACAGCGGAACTTATCGAAGCCATCAGACCTTAAAGTCAGCGAAACCAGCGAGACATGAGAGTTGTCCATGGCCTGGAGCTGTAAGCATTGATCCCATTGAGATTTTTCTAGAACATCGTCTTAATTACACCAATCTCATTACATACCTGTATGCCTGAATCGCTGCAGTCGAAGGTGCCTTCATTTAGCAAATCCTTGATGGCATCCAGGATTTTCTTAAGTATGGTTGCTTGGCCAAGACGTGCCTCAAACATGATAACAATTTAACTTGTATTGTTTTTAGAAAATGCAATCTTTGCAAAAAATTAACTAGCGCGTCGCTGCAGCGTGCTACTTTGCCGACTTTAATATGATGAATACCTTAATCGCGGCAAAAATCGGCGTTTTGGCGCGAACAACAGCTGTCAATTTGGCGGAAAGGCACGGCGTTGCCCAACAGCTGAAAATGAAGTGAAGGGTATGTATTTTCGCATATGCAGCCCTGGCACAAATCGCAAATGTATTTTAAACTACCATTTATTTATAATGAACAATTAGAAAATTACTTATTTCTACTTATGTATGTAAATATTTTTTTGAAAAAGCTGCGGTTGTTTCCTGTTCAGTTTTGTTAATATGATCTTACGCAAATCATTTACTCCAAGACCTAAGAAATGGGCAACATTCATAATTAATTCCATAATTAAATATTTGTAAGCTTACCATGTACAGTATGTAAATCCTCGGCACCTCTTGGATCGAGATGCTTAAAATAATCCTCCAAAACCTTATGCTGTTGCATTGTTGCCACACAAATTGCTGGTATGAGGGAAGACAAATTAAAGTCCTGGTATGTGCGGTGGCGCAACAATTCCAGCACCATCGGCAAATGACCAGCATATGCTGCCAAGGTTAGTGCATTCTGTCCAAAGTAGTTGATCGCACGAATATCGGCCCCGAAATCCAGCAAGATACGAGCGCACTCAAACCTTCCCATGTAGCAAGCTTTAAGCAGCGCTGTATTACCGTACATATCCAGCTCTTCTATGTTATACTGACAATTCCGGGCTTTTGAGCATATGATGCGCAATGAGACGACATCATCCTGGCCAACACAGTCAAGTGCTGAAAGAATCGTTTGTAAATATTATGTTTAAATTAAGTGCAGTATTTACCATTCACATGTCTTGTAGTTGCACTCATCATCATTCTTTATTGCTCAGTTGAGCATTTATTTGTTCACTTGTTGCTTTTTTTTTTTTTGCTCACATTGCTCGCTCAATTGTACGATTGTTGGCCGCGTAAAAAATGTATTTTTATAACGGTATGCTACCGTGTGGCAACCTTGGCCCAACTTTGGTAAATCAAGTTGGCAACCTATCAAGGTATCAACACTTCAGCCCTGTTTTAAACTATTTCGACGCTGTTCAGCACTGTTTTTCGAAATGTCAATGTCAAAAGTGCCAAGAAGAAGCACATCCGCTTTCTTTTTCGACTGAATATTTGTCGCTTTAACAGTGCAAAATGGTGCGTTCCTAAATAAATCTACAAATAACTAGTTAATCGAACAACAAAACTGGCAGATTGAACGCAAATAACCGAATGCATGTCCGTGTGTGCGCAGAGAATGCGAAATGCAGGATATAATTGTTCTATATGTAGCGAAATAATATTGCTATTTATAGCGGAAATGCAATTTCGACTTTTGTTGTTTATACCTGTTTTTTTTTGAAGCAATTCAAAAATAGTTGAATGGATTATGTTAACCAAACAATTGCTTGCCTTTGCAGTCGCTCGTCATCCCAGAGAAGTTCCAGCACATTCTTCGTATTATGAATACGAACATCGATGGCAAGCGCAAAGTTGGCATCGCCATGACCGCCATCAAGGGTGTGGGTCGTCGCTACTCCAACATTGTGCTGAAGAAGGCCGATGTGGATCTCACCAAGCGTGCTGGTGAATGCACCGAGGAGGAGGTAAGTTTGTGTCCAATTATCGAATGGAATTCAATTTTCAACATTGTTTACATTTGTGTTTTTTTCTATATTGTTGGTTGACAGGTTGACAAGGTTGTCACCATCATCTCGAACCCTCTGCAGTACAAAGTGCCCAACTGGTTCCTCAACAGACAGAAGGATATCATCGATGGCAAATACTCGCAGTTGACATCCTCCAATTTGGATTCCAAGCTCCGTGATGATCTGGAGCGCTTGAAGAAGATTCGCTCTCATCGCGGTCTGCGTCACTACTGGGGCCTCCGTGTCCGTGGCCAGCACACCAAGACCACTGGTCGCCGTGGTCGCACCGTTGGTGTGTCCAAGAAGAAGTAAGCTAGCTAGTGGCTGCTGCTTTGATCTACGTCATCGGGCTGAAGCTGTTATTGCTTATTATTCTACTTTAACATCAATCCAAAACAAAAAAAACATCAATTGAAAACAAATACATAAAAACCCAAAAACTGGAAGCAAATATTATGTTTGTGTGAAGTGTTCAATGAAATTTGCAGAATCGATGCTTAAATAATCACACATGGAATGAGGAATTTGTGTTTCTATTTGAAAGCTGCACCAATTGTGAAGTGAACCGTGTTCGCATTATGAAATTAAATGGTTAAAATATGCAAAACTTGGTTTCAAATCGAATTGGAAAGCGACTTGACAGGATGACAGGAGTTTGCTTTAAATTTACAAATTAGTCAAACACACGTAACTAAATTGAAATGTCCTCATCATATTTTATACATTCATCAACAATCAGCAGCTGCACGAAGCTCTGGCTTTTGATCAGCAAGAATAAGTCTTTGCAATTCGCCAATCCCATAAGTGCAATAATTATCATTGTGACTCCTGTATTATTTTTTCTGCTTTCCCAAATCGACGTCATTTTTGATTCCAAAGGAGACATCGAGTTTCCAGAAGTAAAATTTAATGAATTGGAACTAAATGTTCCCAACGCCACGTATGTATGTGTAATCATTCCTTATTTTCCCGGTTTGTGTCAAATTCCTCCATAGTTCCATATTCTATTCGCCAACTAACAATGTTCTTGATGGTATCATACAAGATATAGCAAAAAGTTTTCCGCAACCGATACCGAAAGTTACATCTTTTTTATATGCACAAGATATGGGCGTTGAATTGATGAGGGAAGACGCCTTTGTTGGCATTGCGTTTGAAGATCACTTCAGGAACATCATAAAAATGCCATCCAAAGTCACAGTTGCATTACGTTTTCCAAGACATTCGCGATTAGATCCAAAAGTATCATGGTCTAAGCGATTGTATCGGCTACAATCCACCAGTTCTGGCATAAACATGTATGAATCCGAAGGCTTTCTGTACTTTCAAAAAAAGCTGTCCGAGTCAATTATAACGGCAACGAAAGGTGATGCTCCAGTTCCTCAAGTTCATCTAAACTCCTTTCCCGATGCAAGCAGTAAAGCTCGTCTCGAATTGATTGCTGCTTTTACCACCCTCGCCATGGTGTTCTTTTTAATCTTTATGTGTCCTTCATTGGTTATTTGCATGGTAAGTTGCTGATAAGCTGGATAAGCGGATTTTAGTTGTGCAAATCAATTATTATTCAAAACATCAAGAATTTCCTATGGTTTCTTCTACCTATCTTCTATAACAATATGTATTTTTTTACAGATGATTGTTACGGAGAAGAAAAGATATTTGAGGGATATGTTACAAATCGTGGGAGTGTCAAATGGATTAAATTGGCTTTCTTGGTTCATTGTTACCTTCGTGATGTTTATGATTCCGACTACGGCTATTGTGATAATGATGAAGGTTTTTTTGTGCGATCACAGCAGCGTCGTCGTCTTGATGTTGATATTTATCATTTACATATTATTCCTCATAAGCCGCACCTTCTTGGTCTGTGCCATTTTTAGTAATCCGTATATGGCCATGGTAGTCTTATGTATCTTGAACATTTTTAGCTTTATGCCATTCTATATACTCTTTGGAACGGACAATAACATGCCAGCAATAGTTATTTTTATGTCCTTCTGTGCCAATAGCTCAATGCCCTATATATTTTTGCAGGTGCTTATATACGAGATTCGTGGCCTCGGAGTGCAATGGTCCAATATGTTTCGTTCCGGTTTTCCCGAGGATGGGATGAGCTATGGCGCAGTAATCGTGTCTATGATTTTCGGTTCAATATTTTTAATGGTGCTCTGTTTGTATTTGGATCAGCTGATGCCTGGCGGATTTCGTGCACCCAGGAAGTGGTACTTCCCCTTCACTCGCGGTTTCTATTGTCCCCAACGTAATCCCGATGACACTACGAATGAGGATGAGCAGGCGAGGAACACAAATATCCTGCCATTTGAGGAGGTTACTCATGACAAGGCGGTAATTATCGACAGCCGGAACTTGAGTAAGGCCTTCGGCCCGAATCTGGCTGTAAACAATTTCAGCCTTAAAATCTATGAGAATGAGATAACCGTGCTCCTCGGACACAATGGCGCCGGCAAGACGACAATATTAATGATGATGGCCGGCCTGTGTGTGCCAACCTCCGGCCGGGTTCTGATTAATGGCCATGACACGGCCGTCTCAACACAAAGAGCACGCAACAATCTCTGCCTTTGTCCGCAGAATCTCATTTTCTTTGAGGAACTGAGCGCCTTTTGGCATATTAACTTTTATAGCCGCCTCAAGGGCTTGTCACGCTGGAATGCTGAACAGGAGGCGCACACCTATCTATATAAGATTAACCTAAAGCACATGGCGAAAACGAAGGTCAGGAACCTGTCTATTGACATGAGGCGCAAACTCTCGTTGTGCTGTGCCCTTTGTGCTGGCACCAAGGTGAGCTCCAAAACTCAATTTCCACTCGATGCAGCTTCTTTTTGGCAGCTTCCCGGCTTAAAAGGCTTCGTCTTAAGGCTTCGAAATATCGAAAGAGTTTGTTTTTCATAGAATATATGATTTAATTAGATATTCGATGTTGCTTAAAAGTTATAGCGCTAAGAAGAAATGCTTTTGAACGCACGGCAAAGCACTGGACGCCTTGAAGTTGATAATGTATGTTCAGCACATGTGGGACTACAAGATAGACTAGGATAACTAAAAAGCAGGGCCAAAAAAATGTTTTATTTTAGAAAAATAAAACTTTTTGACTTCTGAAAACTCAGCCGGCCGGAATCGTGGCGACCAGTGCAGTACTTTTTTCTTAATGCATTACTTTCCCGTACTGTATCACGGAAAGTTGACAACATTTTGACTTAAAAACTTTCTAAATGTACATCAATAGTTAATAAATATATGGTCAAAAATTCAAAGCTCTCAAAGATGTAATCGCTCTCAAAAAAATTAAATAAAAAAAAAGGCAGTGAAAACAAGTGGGATAGGATAGGATACTCGTTACAATTTTTATTGCATGCTTTTTTACGCACTCACATTGCTTAAAAACTTTAATTAGCCATTACCACATATCTATTTGTCCGATCTTGTTACGATTTCTTAGGATGATTGGTAATAATAGTAGTTAACGTTAATTAGTAAAAAAAAATATCTTATAATATCTTAAAAACTGACCCTACTTTATAGGGTCGGAGATGCTTTCTTCTCCCTGTTACATACATTGCAACGAATACAATATTCCCTTTTACTTATTTTTTAAGAAACGGGTATAAAAACGGCCGTCACATGGGTCAACCCCCTTAACCTCTTACTATACATATGTCTGTAGGTCTATCAACTTTTACAAGTCAACATTTCTGATCATTTTGGCATGAATTTTTACCAAAAAAAAACAAATGAAAATTCTCAGAATCAACTTGAAAATGTTTGTTTCAGTCATTACTATCTATGTATCATTACTATTATTAAAATAATATTTTTTGTTAATTTTCTTTTAAATATACTTGTTTCTTAATTGTGTCTTGAACAGATAAACAATAAAAAATCTTTATGCAGGTGGTGCTTTGCGATGATCCCAGCGCCTACCTCGACCCATCTGCCTGTCGAGAGATCTGGGATCTGCTGCGCACGGAGAAGGAAGGACGCTGCGTTCTCCTAAATACGTACAGCGTCAATGTTGCCTCTGTGCTTGGAGATCGTATCGGGATTATCTCTGATGGTGAGCTTATTGGATACGGCACATCGGACTTTCTACTTAGTGCCCTTGGACCTGGCTATCGTCTGGTGAGTTGATAACTAGTTACACATTTCTGTTTCCATTTCGGTTAGTCATGTCTACGATGTCTTATGATAAAACAAAGGCCTGTGTGTCGCTTCCTAATTGCCGTGTGGGGGATGTCACAATGTTTCTGCGAGCTAAGATGCAAGAAATTCGGCTGGAAGGTGTTGTGGGCAATGAAATTGTGTACCGCCTGCCTGTAACGAAAATATCGGAGTTTTCAACCCTCTTCCGGGCACTTGAGAGAAGACTGAATAAATTAAGGCTGGCCAGTTTTGGAGTCAGTGCACCAACGATGGACGAAACATTTTCGAAGATCGCAGCTGATAAAATCAATCAATCGTATTTTTTAAATTCCACTGCAATGAATGGTAAGCGATTCAAAAAATAATAAAATCAAGAAAGAAAGCGTATCGTAATAAGCGAACATTTGACAACCTTGCAGAATCCTGCATTAAACTATTAACTGTGATGTAGTATTCCAATTTTAACAACACTACCTCTGAGATTGGCTACGAGAAAAAGATTGATTTTCGTCCGATCGGACAGTTGTCCCATATAAACTAAAATTTCTCAGGTTGTATAAGGAAATACCAAAACCACAATCTCTATGATTGGTTGCGATAATTCAATATAAAAATTAGATTAAATTGGCGTTTTGTACAGGCTTTGTTTTCTTTTTAAACTTTATAACTAATAACACTGTGCAAGTGGCAAAAAGAAAAACATGACACAACTCAACAATTTCTCCCTATTTCGGGTCCTATGAATCGAACTGCATCATTAGTTTTTTGAGTTACAACGATGGTTTCATTAAACATTTTTTCGCGAAGTTTTTGACCAAGTTTGCCTTTTTTTTTTTTATAAATACGACATTCTTCTTCGGTCTCTAACTTGTAAGGTGTTGGTGTTTTTTACAAATTTTCTTCGACAAAGTTGCTTGAAATAGTTTACGCTACAAGTTTTGGGAACATACCAAGACTCTAAATGGTTGTTTTGGTGGTGTTTGGGTCAATGTCAACAAAATTAAATCTTTACCACTTATTTTTTAAGATTTTTCGTTCATGTTGTTCTGAAATCGAATTTTCGTATCTGATACATATACCCAAATAAAGATTATGTTATCTTATTCTTATTTCTTATATTCTTCTTATTTTATACACAAATGTAAAAGTTTGTAGGGTAAGGCAAATCACAATTATTATATACATATACATGTACATGTCCTATATTTGTGATTTGCCTTTCCCCACAAACTGTTACATTTGTGTATAAAGTAAGAAATATAATATTTACCACTTTTCCCACCTTATCCGTCACAGAATGGATGCAGCAAGGCATGAATATTCAGGAGACTAGTAAATGTCGAAGATTCTGGAAAGAATGGCATGGCCTGCTTATGAAGAAGTGGCTTTACACACGTCACAGTCTAATCCCTCTTGCATGCTTAATAACAGTCCCGTTGCTTATCGCTGTGCTTAATATTTCAACTCGCGTAATGGAATCACAGGAGAGTAACCCATACTTCTCGTTTAACAGCTTTCGAAATTATTCGAGCCCGAATATATTAAGAGAGATTGATTTTAAAGAGTCGCAGGGGGATTTTGAACAGTCGGAGAATAAATATCGCCCCAAGGAGATTGTAGCCGAATATGATAGAATTGCCATGCTGCAAGGTGGCACGTTGCGTGGCATTCGGAATAAAATCGATAGTTATCTGTTAAGTCATCTGGACTTGAATGAGGAGGGTTTTGAAAAAACCTTTGTGGCAGGGGCAACATTTAGCAATACAATGGTTACGGCCTGGTTTAACCGACGCTTGACGCACGGACAGCCAATGTCATTAAGCCTTGTCTACAAAGCGATTGGCAACTGCCTGGCCGGTGTTGACATTGATATTATCAATCATCCGCGTCACGACTCCCATGTGACGCCTTATCACGCCGATTATGGCGGGAATTCAGAGAAACATACTACATTGATTATGATCTATCTGAGCCTTACAATGTCAGCGTTTATCCTTTTACCGATCCAGGAGAGAATGTCGCAAATGAAACAGCAGCAGCACCTTTCCGGCATCAGTATCTACAACTATTGGCTGTCGCATCTGATATGGGACTATTTAATATTTCTACTCCTGGCTATCTCACTGACTCTCGCATATTTCCAGAGACCTCTTGTTACGCTCTATTGGTTGTTCATTTTCCTAATGGCTTTTGCCTTTACTGCACTTTCATTAATCTATCTGTTTTCATTCGCCTTTAATGGGCCCTACATTGGCATGACTGCTCTGATTTTCTGTAACACTTTAACGGGTAATTTACCTAAATTATTTTTCCAAAATGTAGCTATGCTGTAACTAAACTATACTAGTAAAACTTAAATTTAATTTTAACTGAGACTACAAATCTTTCTCCAATTTCTTCGACAAAATAAAACTACATTAACAGGTGTGCTACAGAAATCTCTTCCACTTGAGTTTCACGTCAATTCATCTAAAAAATTTTGATAATTTCACTACTAAGATGTAATAATTTCAGCTTGGTTTTATAACTTTAATAATTTTAAGTTAAATTTAAAAAAAAAAAAAAAAAACCTCTTGTTTCCGACCATAACATACCCGTTACTTATTTAAACATATAAAATATTTTTATTGCATACTTTAAGGCTTCTACTTTGCTTAAAAACTTAAATTAACCATTGAGATTTAGTTGTTAAATGTTAATTACAAAAAAAAACGTAAAAATGTTGTATGTTATGTTGTCTTACTTAAACATTACTATACCATAAATTAATAACTAATCTTTTCCATGCTTTTCATAAAAAAAACTAATGCTTTTAAATGTTGTATTTGGATTAAATGAATTTAATGTAGGAAAAAACTAATTGAGTTTCTTTGAAATAATTGCAGTTTTGCTGGCTATGAACACACATCTGCATAGGCATCATGAGGTCTATGAGGCTCTTCATACTATATTTTTGATTGAGCCGTACTATGCCATGTACTCGGCCACAATGTCCGTAATGCTCGAAGGGAGTAGGATTATGGCCTGTGAGTTATTGAATCAAAACGATCCTGGGTCAAGCTGTATGAAAAGTAAGTGAAAAATGAATTAGCACTCAGCAATTGTTCTGGGGGATTAATGGGCTGGCATTTTCAGAAGAGTTTTACATGATTGCCTTCGTCGAGTTGGCCTTCATGTTAATAAGTGGAACAATCTATTTCAGTCTGACGCTGCTGTTGACCATGTTCTGTCCTCTGGCAATTAAGTTTGGTTTGGTTACATTTCTTTCCACTTGGAAGCAATTTAAAATTCTTGAACTTTCGCAGAAACAATCGAGATGATTGTCGGACTGCATCCGAGAACGATGATGCGAAGGAAGCAGAAAGACAAGTCGAGAATATCGTTAAGAATGAAGATAAGCTAAGGAGCTACAGTTTAGTCTGTGATAGAGTTAAGAAAACATTTAATGGCCTGGAGGCAGTCAACTGTGTATCAATCAAGATCAGCCCGTAAACAAAATCCAATTCTAGACCTTTTATTTTATAATAATTTCCGATATTTTGTTCTGTTTCAGATATGAATGCTTGGGTATATTGGGAATTAGAGGAGCTGGCAAGACCTGTCTTATTGATTTGATCGTTGGCAATCGTAAGGTATTCCAGGGAAATATCTATGTGAAGGGATTCAGCATGAGGAATCTGAATCAGAGGCGAAAGTGCTTCAGTCACATTGGATATTGTCCTCAGCATCACATGGTGATGCATTATATGACGGGTCGGGAAATGTTGAAGTTTGCATGCCTTATACGGGGTATCAAAAAACAATATCGACCCCGCATAATTGAGAGTCTGGCTGAGAGTTTTGTGTTTGGCAAGTATCTGGATCAGATGACAGTTCATTATAGTAACAGCACCAAACGGAAACTGAACATTGCCATCGCGGTGCTGTCGCCAACTCTGATCTGTCTCGATGATCCCATCACGGATGTGGATATCTGTGCCAAGCAGGAGATCTCAAAGGTGCTCAGGCAGATGCTCTCCTATGGCAAATCCCTTCTGATCACCTCGCATAGCGTGTACGACTGCGAGATCCTTTGCTCCAGCTTGGCCATCATGGTCAACGGTAAGCTCCGATGCATAGGAACCGCAGAGGATCTCAGGACTCGTTTCAATAGAGGCATTTCAGTCAAAATTCAGGTGGGCACAACAGAGGAAATGGACGAGATCAAAATGTAAGTTTTCTATACATATTCAATGTTTCTATATTCTTTTACATATTCATTAAATTCTTTTCTAGGGCATTAATCGATTTAAGCAGCGGCCCAAGTGGCAGAACATCCGAATTAAAAAATACAGATGACAAAGGTAAAATTAAAAAATCTAGTTTTTGTTTCTATTAATTGAATATTTTTATTTTTGGTCTTAGAGCAATTTGAACAGGAACAGCAATTGCCAAACGAAAAAGCTGTACAAGTACACATAAGGAAAAAAAGGAATAGCTCCAAAATGGAATCGGTAACCTCGGGAGCACCCAGCAAATCTTCGAAACAAGAAGAAATACAATCCATTGGAAGAGGCACATTAGTGAGGAAAAAACGGAAAACTTCGGTATCGGCTAGAAGGACAACGATTGGAGTGTCGCATACGGGAAGCAGTTTACTCAATGTGTATATCACCAACAACGATGAATCTAATTATTTTAGTCTACTAATGGATGTGGAGAAAAGGTTTAAGATCGATTTTCCCCGAAGCTATGTCACGTATGTACATACACACAAATGTATATCGAGAGAAATTGTATTATTTAAGGCTTTATCAAAGACTTTCTTGCATTTGCAGTGATACATTCACTTATCGTGGCTTAATAACCATCATAATACCCGACAAAGATCTGAAGTGGTCCGAGATATTTAAATATATGGAAGATAATCGCTTTCGATTACAGATAAAGCATTATGCGATAAGTCAAACAACACTCGAGGATATATTCTTGAACATTGTTCAGGACTGAGAATGCGCTATCAATCAATCAATCTTTTTTGGTTAACTATCAACTTTTCGCCCGGTTTACACCTACATGGGTGAAAGTTACCTGTACGTCATAGCGTTCAACTTACTCTCATGTAGGTGTGAATGTGTCTGACGAACAAGTCAACTAAATCAAATAAATGTAAAAAGTGATAAAAAAGAAAAATTTTAACTCAGAAATACAAGTAATTTTTTTATTATTTGAAATAAATGTAATAAATCACAATTTGGAAATACATAAAAAAAACTGTGTGAAATCTCTATCTTGACTAAATTGCATTTATAATTTAGATTTAAAATTTTTATTCGCTTATACAAAGCAGGTCACAAACGATCTGTGATTGGTCGGTTGCAGGCTTCGTCTGGCTGGCCGTGTCTCACAGGGTGTGTTAGTCGTATCACAGGGTGTTTTATCCCTCTCACAGGGTGTCTTAGACATCTCACAGGGTGTGCTAGTCGTCTAACTGGGTGTGTAATCTCTTTCACAGGGTGTGTTAGTCGTATCACAGGGTGTTTTAACTTCTCACAGGGTGTGTTTATCGTCTGAAAGGGTATGTTATCCCTCTCAGGGTGTGTTAGTCGTCTAACAGGGTGTGTTATCAGGGGTGTGTCTCACAGGGTGTGGTAGTCGTCTCGCAGGTTGTGTCAGTCGTCTTACAGGGTGTGTTATCCCTCTCACAGGGTGTGTTAGACGTCTCACAGGGTATGGTAGTATAATATAATAACTGGCTCAAGCAATAAAAAGTTAACAGCTGTATGTTAAAGTTTAAGTGCGTCAAATAAGCTGTGAGCCACTGTGTGGGTTAAGCATTAAGCTATAAATTAAAGAAAATAAAATCGCAGCTGGAATTTAAGTCCATGTAAGTAAGTATCTATAAATAGTTGGATTGCTTTGAATAAACTACGAGTGTGAACAAGTCTTCAACATAGTCCCCGTCCACGCTTATCGTTGTTCTTGTTGTCTCTTCTTTCGCATAATAAATATTCATGTCAACAAATACTTTGGATACTTTGAGCTGGCGAAGAAAGCAAAGAGCAAAAAAACTTTCCACAGATCACAGTTTCACATGTATAACAGAATGTGTATAACAGAATTGAGTATACATTAGACAAGTGCAATTAATTCTTGGTTCAATCAATTCAATTCAATGAATGTAAATATTTTTATTTGTTTGTTGGCAAGACAATTCAAAAGCTGCCCTTTTGCCCCGGCAATTTATAGCAATTTGTTTGGTCATCGTTTAAATGGAATTTTGCCCCAGATATGACGCTAGAGCTGTGTGAAGATATAAGTACATACGAAATATAGTTATGAAACTCGATTACCAAATTGATTCACTAAATAAATGTGAAGCTTCGCACGCGATTGCGTTAAATTAGCTTATCATTATTATTTGTACGAGTATTTATAATATATTTTTTTAGGTGCATACGTACATACATATGTTTAATTTCATGGCCATTTGATTTTCTATTAGTGAAAAAACAAAACACATTTGTAACTGCAGGTATATTTTATGTTTCAGCAAATGTTGCTAAGTAGTGTATATATGTATGTATATGTATGTGTATAAATATGTATAAGTACATGCACATCTAATATAATATTTTTTCGTTCATTTGTTTAATTATTACGTGAGTTGTAAATGTGATGTGTTTAATAATTTACAATAACATGCTGATAAAATCTTGTATAATATAATTTAATATAATCATTTTCAACTTAAAACAAGTTCAATATGAACTCAAGTTTAGTATGAGTTTTAAATATGAAATGAAACATCAAAGATTGTGGCAGTCAATCCTTAATGTTTCTTATTGTTGTCTATTCCCAGAGTTTCCAAAATAATCAATGAGGAACTCATCTGCTAAAGATAACAGCTAAATATATATACTATCTGATATTTGTTATTGTTTCACATACACTTGCAAAATGGAAGACATTGGCGCCTTAAGCAGTTGATGTTGATAGTTAACACGCAGGTATACAAATAGGTCACATTGTTATCCAGTTAATTAGGTACAACTGCTTATATATGTACATAAGTAGTATCATTTCATGCCTCAAGTAATGCGACACATGAGCCGGAACATGGCTGAGGTTGGTCGCAGCATGTGTCGCTTAAACTTATCCACTACACTTGATACTTCGTTTAACAATTTAACTAAATTAGATTTGACTTATTACAAGGGTGCAGCTGGCTGAGTTAACTTTGTCAGCGACTCGTCATGGAGCGACGTCGACTCCAGTTGCTCTTGCTGCTGTTGTCGTCGCCAGCGACGTGAGAGTATGGGCGCAAACAGATCGTAGTCTAGATGCTTCTGATGCTTGTCCAAGTAGATCTGTGAGTTGTCAGCACAGTTGTAGCGCGCCATGGCAATGCTGCCACAGTAACCAACCACTGTGGTGACCAGGAATCCCAGCACACAGTACCACAGATACGACAAACGATATAGCCAAAAATAGTGAGGCTCTTCCTCATCGCTTCCCTGCAGTGCATTTGCCACCTGGGTAACATTTCTTAGCTCACAGCCTTCGGTATTGAATGACAGTGGTGTTATCTTCGGCTTGGGACCGCCAAATCCAATCCAGAAGGCGAAGCATAGTCCCAGCAGAAAGCCAATCAATACGCCACGTTGATTGGTGCGGACAGTGCAAACGCCCAGCGTGAAGACGCCAAGCAATGGACCGCCTACAACACCAAAGATGGTCAACGAAGCCTGTAGAACGCCGCCCAAGGAGCCGGCGCCAAAGGCCAACACAATGCACAGCAATCCATAAATGCAGGCAATGATTTTGGTGGGCAGTGTTGACTTTGAATCAATCAGAGTTCGCTTAAAGATAATCCTGTACAGCGGCTTCACGTAGTCCTCCAATGTGACGGCCGAGAGCGATGTCACCGCAGAAGATATTGTAGACAAGCTGGCCGAGAATATGCCCGAAACAAAGAGACCACACAATCCGGGATATTGACCTGCAAATGGATGATCTTTTAAAATTCAATTGTTGACCAATAAAGATTTGTAACCTACCCATAGTATCCAGGGCAAAGAGCGGCATAATCTGATCCCGCGATGTCATGCGTCCATTGAGCATCGGATCGCAGTCACGATAGTAATAAAATATGGCCAAGCCACTGAAGATGGTGCTAAAGCTGAGCAGTCCCAGAATTGGCAGATTCCACCACAATGCCGACTGAGAGCTTTTCAAGTTGTGTACGCTGAGCAGTCGCTGGACTTGCGTCTGATTGACACCATACAGGGACAGATAGGTGACCATGCCACCAATTATAAGATTCCACCAGGTATGACGAACTGTGGGATCCACTGAGAGTTCAAAAAATTCCAAACGTCCTCGTTCCCTGGCCACTTCCCAGATGGGTCCAAGTCCACCAGCCTTAATGGCTGACACGGCAATAACCGCAAAAATGGCAGCAAACATCAGAAAGGATTGAAAGACATCGGTGATAAGCACAGCTTTGAGGCCACCCAGTGTTGAATAGAAGGTGCACACTAGTCCCAGGACCAATATGGCCATACCCTTGGGTATGCCGGTAACAGCCTGTAGCGCCAGGGCGGGAGCATAGAGGGCAATGCCCATGTAGAGAATCATTTGCATGGTGAATGCCATAGAAGCCGCTAGACGCGTCGCGTAGCCGAATCGTCGCTCCAGATACTCGTAGACACTTGTTGTGCGCATTCGATAGAACACCGGCAGGAAGATGTAGGCGGCAATTGGCGTGCTCAGTAAATAAGAGATGTTGATCACGCCGAACAGTGTGCCAAACTGATAGGATTCCGTGGAGACTCCCATTAGCGTGATGGCGGACATGAAACTGGCCATGAGGCTAAAGGACACCGGAAACGTTGTCATGCTCTGATCAGCCATGAGATACTCCTTCGTTGTCTTCTGCTTGCCGCCCGTGTATCGATAGTATAGGCCAATTAGTGCCGAGATTATCAAAATACTCGCCAGCACCAACGCATCCCATACATCAAAAGTACCAAGAGCCATTTTGTTGTTGTTATTTTAGTAATTGATTTTTCACACAAATTGAAATAAATGCAAGTAATGCTATCGAGGCGTATTGACCTTTTTCCGTTGTCAATGCTTTCTTACAAACTTATGCGCGAAGTTCATTTACATACACATGCATTAATGTATTTATATACAGACATTGAAAAAGTAAACACGCGATTACAACTTGATGCGAAAGACACTCGCACCAATAACAAACAACCGTAAAGCTTAGCGGTTGAATAACAACTGATTGACAAATAATTGGCGTTGCCACTTGTTGGCGTTGACGCTGTGAGATTTTGTTCTAGGAATGGTATGCTGCTCACAAGCTTGCTAGAAAAAGCAAAAACACAGCAACTTTTTTAAATTTAATAATTAAAATAAACAATTGTGTGCGCTTTAAGCTTAGTTATACTAATTATGCATATGTATCAACAACTAAGAGGCAGGACTTATGTTATTTATAAATAACTAATGCGTGCGTACTAGTTTTTGTTTGCGAGTACTGCATTTCAAAAATATCAAAGTATCCTTTAAATAAATACTGTAAGCAGCAGTGCAACGGTTGTTAATGTCAGCCAGCAGCGACTTGGATCGTCAAAGAGAATGAAGTGAAAGCCTTGTGTGCCAAGGCGCGCGAAATTCTCATCGAGGAGGGGAACATACAATGGATCTATTCCCCCGTTACCGTTTGCGGTGACATTAAAGGCCAGTTCTTGGACCTGAAGAAGCTGTTCAAAGTTGGCGTAGGCGATGCGCGCGAAAAGAATTATCTGTTCATAGGTGATTTCGTGAATCGAGTGCCGCCAAATCACCCAGGTGTATGGCTTCTACGATGAGTGCCTGCGCAAATATGGAACCACAGCCGTCTGGCCGTTGTCTTCGACAACCTCAGTCTGTCGGCCATCATTGACGGCAAGATCTTTTGCGTACACGGCGGTCTATCTCCGGCGGTCTATCTATAAAATAAAATAAAAACAAAAATAAACCTTTTTCTCTTAGTATACATTTATTTTGTACATATTAGTACATATTATCTACAGTGAGCCGCATAATTGTAATGACAATATAATAAAATTCATATATTTGTATTTGATATTTAAAAATAGTTAAACTTGCTCTAAGAACCATAAACACCTACATTCATATAAATAAATAGGAAATTAGACCGAAGGATATGGCTATATCGACTCGGCTGCTGATCAAGAATTATCTGATATTGCATAAACTGAATTTACCCTCGACCAGGGTATAAAAACCAAGATGTTTTTTTCCACTTTAAAATGTGCGAGTAACTGAACTAGATTTGCAGGAATATATCTCCAACACATTTCATTCTCGGTATGTTCGAGGATAATTCCTAGGGCTAAGTTTGCGCGTTCTGTCTGCAATTTGCTTGATGACGCCGTTTATCCCGCCGCTTGCAAGCATCGCTGCAATAGGAGGCAGTGAAGCAACAGTCAAATTCGGCTTCGTTCAAGCACTGTTGACACCATCTCTTGCGCTTAACCGCCTTCAGCTCATCTCTCAGAATGTCCAATTCAGCCTTGTGCCGAATAAGTTGTTCATTTAACGTGAAGACTTCCTGTACCAGTTCTTGATAGCCCGGTACTGTGCCACCTTGCATCTCAAATGTTGGCGAAGATGTTGCGCTGTTTTCTACTTGCAATGTGGTGTCCTCTGTTCCTTGGGCCATTGAACATCGACGATTCGGTTGGACGCGCTGTGGCAGATTGGGAGTAGATACTGCTGCTGCTCGCTTGCGTTTCTTGGCCGAAGCGGGCGTGGCAGCACGTGGGCGTTTGTTGGAGGCGCTCACTTCAGCCGCCTCCATGCAATGGAGAAGTGCACGGTTAATTAGATTGTCTGCGTCGCGAGGATCGGCATAAAAGCTAAACAAATACATTGGCTGATGCAACAACATCGTATGACATTTGAATTCTCGTATCGCAGCATTATACGGCCGTGTGGCTTTTATCTTGAGCTTGGAAATGTCGTCATCGATTGGAAGAATGTCCCGAGCTGGGATGAGCGCACGGGAATGATCGCCGCCAAAGAAGCGTACGTCGAATATGTTGCACTTCTTGGTCATCACTCGAATAACCTGTAGTTGTTTTTAATTAATAAATGTTTTAGATGTGGGAAGGGGACGATGCTCACCTTGGCTGGCCAGTAGGGAGAACCATGTTGCTTGGCGTAGACCAACTCATGACGCTGAGTACAGGGTTTGGCGAACCAGAATGCAGATCGGTTCGACTCGTTGGAATGGCGATAGCAGTCCGAGCAGCGACTTATTTCCCGAATATCATGGGTAAGATCACGCACCAGCCACTTGGTGGCATTGTACTCCTCGCACATGGTGCCAAAGAACACACCAATATTGTGCTGCAGATCGAGCACATCGATGAGAAACTGCGACAAGTGCTTGAACTTTTTCATCTCAATGCTATGCGTAATGTCCGAAATGCCGAGCAGGTCGTTCTTAAAGAGTAAGTTCTTGACAAGAGTCGCATCGCGATCGCTCCAGTGCTTCGTCATGTGTTTGCGCACATCCTTTTGAATCCAGCTGTGGTGCTTCTGCCACGCATAGTTCAGCAGACAGTTTAGTTCTTCAACGGACATGTGCGGTGGATTCAGCAAGTCGGGCAACCTTAGCAGGCGACACGGTGTACACAGTTGTAGATCGTCGTTGGCCTCGTTGTCTGGAGCTTGTTCGCTTTTGACAGTATATGGACTGCAACGCTTGCGCTGACGCGCTGGTTGCTCACTAACAAAATACACATCATCTGAGCTGTCCGGCTCATGCTTGAGTGAATTGCGTGAGATTATGTTGATGTTACTATTGCAATCAAGCTCCTGTTCCATTGTTATTGTTTGTGCAGGTGCTTCATCCTCATCCTCACTTGACTCCTCCATGTCAGATTCGTTGAGGGGAAGGCGATGTGGTTGACACCTGTCCGAGGGCACTGAGTAATTCGGATGTATGGGTTTCTTGCGTTGGCAATCAGCATGAAAAGATCGCGTACACAAGAGACATTTCTTTAAAGGTTCAGTTCTGGGCAACTGGCACTCAAAGCAATATGGATCATTTTTCAGCGATTTTTGTTTGCCGAGCTTCTTTGAGAAACAGAGCAACGTTTGCTTGGCACCTTTTCCTTTTGGCACTAGAATGCCAGCCTTAATAGCATTCTCCACTGTCCGAGAGGCCTCATCTACACAGCATTTGCAAAACATAAACATCAAGAGATTTCAAAACACAATCTACTGCGTACCTTCAGTCATTAGCGTAAGTAAACATCTTTCCAGGATTTTATTGGACCTGTAAGCACAATTTTTTAGTTTTTGCATCCAATTTGCCACGGTACCGGCTGGCGTCACCATCTTTTAAAAGCTTTTAATAAATCCTTGTTTTCTAATTTGCTAGAAATTTGTTTCACCAGCAAAATACCGAAAAGTTGCCAGACAGTCGCATATTGGTCGCAGCGCATCAGCTGATTCAGTTTGTACGCAGTTAAATCCCAAGAAGATTTTGCCCTCGTACGGTAGCACTGTGGTCTGCCATTGTAATTGGTTTTATTTAAACATATTTCAAGCATATTTGTACTCATTTTGTTTGTATTATTATGATTTAAATTTTTTTTTTCTTATATATAAAGCATTAATTCATTTTCTTTTATTCCAACATAAGCAAAAATGTGTTCAAATTTAAAATGTGTTAAAATTCAAAGTCTGGTCACACTGCAAAGCAACTGACAAATCGCTTCAGTGTGAGTGCGAGTGTGAGTGTGAGTGTCGTGTGAGAGATGAACAACAACAACCAACAGCTGCAGCATAGTCAAAAAGAATAATCATTGAAGCCAAGAAACATCATCATAGACAACAGGTCTAAAAATAATTACATAGTTGTCGTATGTTGTTAATCTAATTAGATAAAGGTGTAAAGCGCTTGCATTACATATTAATAGTGTAACATATTACGCCTTCTGTTTCTACTGAATGCTGTGACACGGAATCCAAGTAAGTTGATCATGTGAATTCATTGGCATCGTGAATTCATCGCGGATCTGACGCATCTAGTTGTCTAACGAGTGTTATTCATTTTGTTTTTTTTTTAATTAGGAACAGCGCAAAATGGCAGCATCGGCATCCGTCATTGCCGATCTGTGCATATTCCTGCTCACGTGGAATGTCGGCACTCACTCGCCCAAAAACGTGGAGCTGACCTCGCTGTTGGCATTGAACGGTACAACCCAGTGTCCGGATAACCAACTGCCAGACATTTATGTCATTGGCATGCAGGAGGTGAGCTCGAAGATAGGTATATTTCAGGACGATCCCTGGGTGCTGAAACTAGCCAGCGCATTGAGTGACTATGAGTACGTTAAGGTCAAGTCGGAGCAACTGCAGGGCATTGTGATTGCAATGTTTGCCCAGCATAAGCATATACCGCACATGAAGGACATTGAAACGGAGGAGACACGCACTGGCCTGGGCGGACTGTGGGGTAATAAGGGTGCTGTCAGCATACGCCTTAGTCTTTACGGCACTGGAACCGTCTTTGTTTGTTCCCATTTGGCGGCGCATGATGACAAGCTGAAGGAGCGTATTGAAGATTATCATCAAATAGTTGACAATACCAAGTACAGCTCTCTGAGTTATCGGCGTATTTTTGATCATGACTTTGTATTCTGGTTTGGCGACCTCAACTTTCGCTTGTCGGGAGATCTATCATCCTGGGATATACGCAATACTGTGGAACAAGGGCATTACGAGGAGCTGCTTAAGATGGATCAGTTGGTATTGCTGCGGGAAACGGGCAATGCGTTCAGCTTAATGGAGGAGATGCTACCCAATTTTGCGCCCACTTTCAAGTTCAATGAGGGCACCAACGAGTACAACCTTAAAAGACGACCAGCCTGGTGTGACCGCATCCTTCATCGCGTGCAAGTCAACAGTTATCCGGCCATTACCCTGAGTGCCAAGCAGTTGTCGTATCAGTCCAACATGGACTATACGCTCTCCGACCACAAGCCCGTATCAGCGACCTTTAATTATAAAATCGAAACCAACAATCTAACGTTCACCGACGAGGAACTGCACGAGATGACACATGGTGCGGCAAGCACAAATACAAACGTTAGTGTGTTTGCTTTTATCACAATAATAGTTTATCATGGCTTGCTTTTATTTTGATTTTGATTCGCTTTTTTCCGCTTCTTTTATAGTTATTTAATGCCGAACTACAAGAATTTCAATGATAAATGGAGTCAAGGTACTGCCTTCTATGTACACATAAAGCAATCAATCTCATATCATGCAATATATGTATTTTTGTATATACATATATCCCAGTGTTAAGGTGAAACCGCAAATTAAACAACACTTTGTGATTATTATTATCAAATGCAACTAACGAATCTCAGTATATAAGCGTTTAGCTACCCACTCAATGTATAACTCCACAGTGCAATTATATTCATAGACATACTTGTATACACAATAAGTACATACAAAGACGTTATAGATTAAAATGGACCCAAGGAAGTACTCCTTATATAAATACTCTTGTTCCATATCATACTATAGATGCACTTTATTAAATCTTAAAGCAAAGCAAAGACTCAGAATAGCATGATTGTTAAAGTTGAAAAGTTGCTGATTGTGAATAAAGCAATATCTTCTTTTCACAAATTATTTCTAAAGTCTACAATACAAATTCAAATTGATGTAAATGAATCAAATATACACTTTAAATGAATATTTTTTTTAAAGCTAAGCAAAGACATCTCTTGTAAACTGTATAATTGTTAAAGTTGAAACGTTGTTGATTAAATAAAGTAATATCTATTTTTCTATGCAATTTCACTAATTATTTCAAAGCATACTTAAAATTTCATTAATTAAGTGAATAAAAGTGATAGTAACATCGCTATCAGTTGTATGCGAAATAAGATCCCCTAGTTTTATGGTAGTAATGTGTGCGTGATAAAATATTTTGTAAGTCACGAATATGATATAAAAAAACATATTTTTGCCTAAGTATTGTTTACTTATTCTATACTAAAAAACGTTCGATAATCCCTAAGGAATTTTTGGTAGAGAAAGAAATTACTGCAGAATGCCTAGGAAAGCTTTATTTTTTCCTCCTTGACCGTAGGAACTCATAATGTTAATAAACCTTAAGATATTTCATACAATTTCCGTACGGATTCACGAGGCAAAGGGAAACATTCCTTACGATTCTCCAAACATTCATTAAATTGTAAATTGTAGTAACAAATTGACCTATATTATAGTCATATGTCTGATATCACGCGCACATCTCTATTATGAAAATTACTTGTGTTGGCCTCCGATTCGCACGTTCCTTATCTGTTATCAGTTAACAGCAGGTGCTTCGGGTAGCTTTAAACGATGCGTCGACAGATATATTAAGTATATTTCAAATGCTTAATGCAACAACAAAGTGAAATTCTGACAGCAAACTGATAAAACCAGTTTTGTTTTTTGGTGATTTTTTTGTATTCTTTCTTTCAAATGCTGCCAAGCAAAACCCGATGCCAGTCAATCGGTAGTCGGTGGGCGACTGTCCGTCAGCTAGTAACGACTTGTGATTGAACTTTTATAACTTTACAGGTGTTCTCATAAGCTTTCTCGGGGGTTTTTTGTTCCTTCATGTTTGGTGATTGCATTAGATAGTTACTGGCTGCATCGAGGATTGACATAGCTGATTTTATCCCACACGTGCCGAGCAAGTACATACAATACGATTATGGCTAATAATCATTTAGACAATAATGCAATTAGCTGTTTTAACGTGTTGTATGATGAGTAAAATATAATTTGATATTTCAGTTAGTTTTTGCTACCGCCGTCAGATAACAACTTTTAGAAAAAGCCCCCTTTGACTATAAATTGATGAACAAGTAAATAAATCATTTTATAATATTGCACCACAGATAATGTGTTGTCAACAGCACAGGAACTGAAGCAGTAACTTTCAAATGGGTACCGTTAGTCGTTACCACTCCCCCTACTGGCGAATCAATGCATTTCGATTGTCGAATTGTGCAAATCAAAAAATTCGCATGACCTGGGCAATGTTTACACAACAGAATCGCTAGACCGATCGGTGCTTTACCCCCACCAGGTAAACACATCTACTGTTTATATTATGATCTCACATTTGAGGGCAACATTTGGATCACACTGAACCCAGTCACAATCACAAACTAATCAAGTATGGAGTCAAAGAATTGCCAGATCATATGAGAAGAGAACTGAAGCTGAAATGAAATGAAAATGCAAATTAAACGGAACGAAGTGTGTGTGACGTCTGTGTGTGCGAAGTGTAAACAATGTTGTTTGTAAACAAACTGGTTTATTCGAGTAGGAAATGATTGTGGAAATATCACGCCTGGCAACTAATGAATGGCAATATGCTTCCCCTTTCTGGAATATTAATACTGAATACCAAAGACTCTCTCCGCAGGCAAACTGATAAATACTGCATGTACCATGTAGTGTATACCAAGTACACCTACACATGCTGCAGTTGACGGTGAAACAAATACCACCCATTGGTTTCGGTACTTTGGCGAAATATGTTTTCTTTTGTACATAAATAATTTTTTCGGGAGGCCGTAATTTAAATTAAAAACAGCAAATCATCTCGTCGCTAACTGGGGCATTTAGTGTAATTTGAGTAGCAATGGTAAAATTTATGACCAATACATGAAATCTACAAGTCAATATCAGCACGTACTTATCACTGATAACCAAAAATTAAAAAAAAAAATACCCCTAAAATTCCCTAATATTGATAACATTCATAAAAATTCTTTAAAATAGCATTTGGATACACAGTGGTTAAATACATGTATTTTACACACAATGGGAATGGAATGTGGTTAACTCATCTGCCTAAAACAGTCACTCGATCCAAACAGCTGATGATGGCATTCGGCATTATTCATGTCCGAAACAATACTCGAAAATTGGCGACTTTATCAGTGGTGTCCCCAGAGATAAACACGATTACGAACCGAAAACTAAAGCGCGAGCGAATTATGATTGTCGCCGTGTCTCGATTTCGCTCTATCGCGCTCCTAAACACTGAAATAAAAAAGCACCGTCGCATCGACCGAAGGTCTTGGCTGATATAAAAGCCGAACATTCGGCGGCGATATCGTTCATAGCACAGCCAACAATTGGCGCGAGCAGAACGTAAAGCACAAAGCGGAAAGCAACAATTAAAGTAAAATCCGAAAAAAGCACCGTGTGGCCGGGAGTCCCCTACGCAGTGGAAACGTCATTGAACTAAAAATTTGGCAGCAGCAACCAAAACAAACAACTTGGATACACACACTAACACATCTACAATTAGATAAAGCAACACGGAGTAACATCTGTAAAAGCAACAACTACAACAAAAACATAGCAAACGGAGAAGTGACTAAAGCAGAATACGAATTTGGCGATCGGTGATTTTTGTGTGCGATTAGCATTGGAAAGAAACAGTAATTCACAAAGAGACACACACACACACACACACAATGGGCGTGAGAGTGATTGAGACAGATTCGGCAAGTGATTCGTATGACGATGAGGAATGTACGACGTGCAACTCACACCACAACAAAAACAAAACAAGCAGTCACAAGCGAACCACAACGGAAGCCACCAATACGACCTATGTGAGCCGGGATCTTGTGGGCAATTGCAAGGAGTATCGCATTGAGAATAATTGCCGCGACTTGCGCATCATTGGCAATGGCAATCGAGTGCGCATCGTTAACAATACGGGCAATCTCCAAATCATTGGCAACACAACCAGACTGAAGATCCAACACAACAGTGGACACCTGAAGTATACGGGCAACGACGGGCGCATCTATCTGGGCAGCCAGTCGCAGCAGCAGAATGTCGACTACATCGGCTGCAATGGTCTCCTCAAGGTGGTCAAATCCCTGGATCTGCACAGCAATAAATCCAGCAAACGCAATCGGCCGCAGAAAACCCAGAAAGATAATACGCCTTCTCAAAGCATGGGCGTGGAAATTGATAACAATCTGACAATTGTAAATGGAGTGGCTGGAAATATTGTAATCAAGAATGCGATTAATGTGAGCATATAATCGCTCTCTCTCTCTCTCTTCATCTCTTTCTATCAAGTCCAAAGTCTAAGCTTAGTAACTTGCCTGTTAGATACTTACAAGCATGCAGACATACTTACATACACTTATGCATGTATGTATGTGGCCAGTACGAATGGTTCCTATTGTTATATAGTCATAAGCATTAGCACAACTTTCTGACTGCTCCAATTTCATGTCATCAGGCACTGAAAAGTATTATCCGCCACTTAATAATAGTTGAGCGAATGTTCACAAATATCATCATATACATAAGTTGTTATATATATTAAATGTCTGTATTTATAGTAATTAGTATTAAAAAAAATAGCAAATCATTCCATGAATGAGCTCTGCAAATCATTATTAAACACAAATGATCTTAAACCTATTTACTATATTTCAGTTTTTCTTCTGCATTATCTATCTCTGAAATTAAGGTCAAAAAACCCCCTTGAATTTAAAAGAAAAAATCAAAGAGTAACACAAACTTTCTCAAGTGGGTAAATACCAAGTGACCCAGCATAATAAGTGGGTTTTCTTTTTATTTTCCTAGAACTAAAGTATTACTCATATTGATGAGTCTCGAACGGACCTGACCTCTTTTCGTTGTAAACTGAAAAAAGTACCCCTTATAACTACATATAAGATTGCATCGATCCGTTAACAGATTAAATTCGCTTTTACTAAATGCGCCCTTGTACTTTTGTTGCAAGTGACAAAAAGCGAGCATTTCAATTTTCGGGGATTTTATTTACGAGTGCAGGCACATAAAACAATTAACCAACAACAACAACTGATCATATAATGTTTTACTTTTGTGCTTTAAAATCATTTGACTGATAAGAATGATATCAATATCTGTTTATTGAAGTCTTAAAATAATTTATGGGTACAGCTGTACGGGAGAGCTCCTTATATGGGGTTATCTGATAATACCTATTAAGGTAGTACTCCATGGAAAATTTAAAATGTTGTTTGTACTAATTATGAGAATAGGAGATGATTAAAAGAAAGTAAAAAAAATGTTACGCTTAAAATGACATTCCGATTGCCGATTCTTATTATTTAACTACATCGGAACACTTTAAAAAGAGACCAGTGAATTCAAATCTCAACTGAAAATTCAGTAATGCGCGCGTTGCCAATCATTTTGCAATAACATATGTTTATTATGTGATTGGCAGCTATTTTGTTATTAGATATGGTAACTCTACCATTATTGTGTCGCTCACGAACCACTGAGCAATTGAATCGCTGAACACGCTCTTTACGATTTGCATGTTCAATTGAACTTGTTCTGAAAGAAGCCACCCAAAACTCAATTTAAGAAATACAAACATTTTGCGACATTTAAAAAATAAAGTCATGTTTGGGGCCGCACAAACCACAACGAATCGTATGAACGATTTCGAGGTGGCCTCGCCGCCCGACGATTCCGTCTCAGCGCTGGAGTTTAGCCCAAGCACTCTGCAAGTTCAAAAGAATTTTCTCATTGCCGGCAGCTGGGACAACAGCGTGCGTTGCTGGGAGGTTGAACAAAATGGAGCAACAGTGCCAAAGTCAATGAAAACAATGGGTGGGCCGGTGCTTGATGTTTGCTGGTCGGATGATGGAACCAAAGTCTTCATAGCCTCCTGCGACAAACAGGTTAAGCTATGGGATCTTGCCTCCGATCAAGTAATGCAAGTGGCCGCCCACGATGGACCGGTCAAAACTTGTCACATGGTAAAGGGACCAAACTACACGTGCCTCATGACCGGCTCCTGGGACAAAACACTAAAGGTATTCATATTTTAAATTCATATTTTATTGAACTCATCTAATGGTGAAATTCGTGATTTCTTAAAGTTTTGGGACACGCGCACACCAAATCTTATGATGGCCATTAATCTGCCAGAACGTTGCTACTGTGCAGATGTCGACTACCCAATGGCCGTGGTGGGCACTGCGGGACGTGGCCTAATTACTTATTCTCTGGAAAACAGCCCAACCGAGTACAAGCGACAGGAGAGTCCGCTTAAATATCAGCATCGCACCATATCTATATTCAAGGATAAGAAGAAGACGCCTACAGGCTATGCGCTGGGAAGCATAGAAGGCCGTGTCGCCATACAGTATGTGAATCCGGTCAATCCAAAGGATAATTTTACATTCAAGTGTCATCGGTCGACGGGTACCTCGGGCTTCCAAGATATATACGCAGTGAACGATATTGCATTCCATCCAGTGCACGGCACTTTGGTCACAGTCGGATCGGACGGCACATTCAGTTTTTGGGATAAGGATGCGCGCACCAAGCTCAAGTCCAGCGAGGCTATGGACCAATCTATAACAAAGTGTGGCTTCAATGCTAATGGCCAGATATTTGCGTACGCCGTGGGATACGATTGGTCCAAGGGACATGAGTACTTCAATCCGGCAAAGAAACCACAGATATTCCTGCGCTCCTGTTACGATGAGCTAAAGCCGCGCGTCAACTGATCGGAATCGTGTTTTAGTTTAAGTCTTAACATGTATTGCGAATAATATCAACCATTAATTGTATCGTATCATTAAATATCGAGAAGCGCATTCACATCTTGCATTTTTATTGAACTAAACAATCACTTAATTGGATAACTCGCACTATTAATGATGTCCCTTATCGTCGTGCCCATCGCCGTGGCCGTGTCCATGACCACCCTGTCCCTTACCAATGCCAAGCGCATATTCCGCACCGATGGTGACCAAAAATGCACAAAAGCCGACGCCGAGACCGCGGAACATGAATGTGTTCAGGCGGGATGCATGTGTGCCGAATGCCTTCTTTTCGTAACGCCAGGCTTCATTCCTGCAAACAACAACATTTGTAGTAGCTTTAGTGGAAGATGTCGCCTCCTGGAGCTCATCCAATTACCTCAGCCATGGATCACGCAATCCCTGTCGGGCAAGCGATTCCTTTACCTCCAACAACTGCGGCACGTTTTCCACTTTGTAGACGGAAGGATGTGGTACCTTGTACGGTTCTGCGTGATGTCCACCCATTATTTATGGCCGTGCTCTGAAATGATTATATTTGTTTTTTTTTTTAACAATATGAAATGTTTATGTCTCCTATGTTAACCTAGCCCCAAAACATTACATAAGTTACACTATGTTTTTTAACGCTCTTCACGACTCAAGCGAATCAAATAAAATAGCAACGACTTGGTAATAGTTTAATAGCTCAAATTGTTGCAAATTTAAACAAAAACAATCAGAATATATCAAAAAATTCATAAAATTTACAAATACCACAAACTTTACTGCCAACCTAACAGAATCGTTAACGCAATGTTAAGAGCTGTCAAATGGTTCACAGAAGTAAAAATGCACTAAAAAATCCCAATGCTGGACAGATTGTTTACATATCACTTCAACTTGCAATGATCTGGCAACACCAAACATTAACCAAATTAATCGGGGCTGCCACAGAAATCGCTTTCGCTTGAATTTCACTTAAATTTCATACAAATTCCAGTGAAATTCAAGCGAAAGCGATTTCTGTGGCACCCTTAAATATTTTAATATAAATATATACATATTTATATTTATGTTGTTTTCGATGTTTAAAAACAAAACATCGAAGAAACGACCAGTCTGTTAATTTAAATTTCGTTTAACCGGTTAATAAAATCGTCCTTTGATTATTTTTTATATTTTTATTGATACTTTAAATTTATTTATTTTGCAATCAGTAGAACATTTGTAATCTTTAAACGTGCTTAAGTGAAAATATACATTTTGTTTATTTACTTTTTTTTTTGTTTCATATTTTGTTTTGTTTGTTTTTCCATTTATTTTTCTAATTATACAATAAGTAATAGTAATATACATATACGTTATTAGGATTTATGTTAATAGCGTTTTTCTTGCTCTTCACACTTTAGTTGCGATTGTGTGTGATTGATTGCTACAATTCTAGAAAGGAAACAATTAAAAGCAAAGAAAAAGATATAACAAAATACTGTTCTTACGCTTTGATGCTTTGTCATTTGCATTGTATTTTAATAGCTAAGTATAAAAACGCACGACTTGCATGCCCATTAATTATTTAAAATACAATACATACTCGTATATAGTTGCTTTTTTTTATATATATATTCATGAACATTTCTCACAAATTGAAATCAATTCGTTTAGCGAACAAAATCGATTTCCTTTCTGATTACTTTACGTTCTTCTTTGTAAATTTTCATTAGCGATTTTCAGCGCATGGAAATGCAGAAGCATGAACAATTTATCAATTTATCAGTTATCAATATCGCAATCAATAAATCTTTAAACTTGAAACTACGTTTGGAAGAAACTTGTTTAAACAAATATTACATTGTTTTTTTTTATTCTTTTTTTTTATTTTGTTTTGTTTGGGTTTTTTGATAAAAAAATCACATTGAAATGCGTTTAAATCAGTTAATCAATTGAATAATTGTCAGCTCTGTGGATTTTACCTTGCACTTATCGTTTGGGTTTATAAATTTTTCCATTATTTGTTTTTTTTTGTTGTTTTTTGTTTTTGTTTTTGTGGTTTATCTGGTTAACTGTTAAATAATTTTGTTTGTTTTTGTTTTTGTTTTGCTGAATCACATTTCGAATTTCTAAAGATTAATTTCATAATTTAACACATGTTGCTGCAACAATTTAGGTATTTTGAAATCAAATTGTACTTTTAAGTTATTTTCTGATCCCGTTCTGTGCGTCAACTTCGCTGGAAGCTTTGATTGGATACAGATACAGATGCAGTTTGCCGAATCTAGACGGATTCTTCGGCCAATATCTCGTTGAGCAGGCGATTGAGGCTGTCCAGACCGGTGAGAAAGCCACCATCGGGTCCATGGTGCACGGGCGCGGCAGCTGGTGTCGGCAGCATGCTGCCGTTCCGCGGCACAAACGCTGTGTGGGCAAAATCGATGAGACGCACATCCACAAAACATGCCGAATCATCTGTGGGCGGTGCTGACATGTCCAGTGACTTGGAGCCGTGCAACAGTGCTGAGTTGCCGCGAGCCGCAGCTGTTGATGATTTGGGGTCAGTGCTGCTGTTGTTGTTGTCACTGGCACTCTCCGCGCTGGCACGTCGTTCCAGCGAGTCCAGCAAGATGCCCGAAAGCAGAGAGTTGCAAATGTTCTCACAACTGCGCTGCACCGCCGACGTTGGACGCGCCTTTGAGGGCGAAGAGACGGCTGAAACGGGCGTGGATGTTATTGTTGACTTCTTCGCTTCCCGCGAGTCATCGTGGGCCGCATAGTGCTCGTCATCATCCTTGCAGCGCAGACGCTTGACGGCGCCCTTTACCGACTTCAGAGACGAGGCGCTCGAGGAGGCGGGCGACACAATTGACTTGATGGTGGCACTGTTGGAGACACTCGAGTTGCCAGTTATGGTGTGGGGCGATGTGGTGGCCTCGACACCACCACCACTAGTGGCTGCTGCTGCTGCCGCTGCATCGAAGGACTGCTGCGACTTGTAACGCTTGAACATGGCCTCTGTGGGTCCAATTATGCTGCTCTCGTAATCCGAGCTGCCGTCATCGGAGCTGTTGTTACCTGGTAATAAATTGAAACACAAATTGTAAGTGCTGGTAGACCTAGTTAGTGCATCACTCATCACATCTTACATGTCTGTCGGCCACTGGCCACGGCCTTGATCTGCTCCGAGAGGCCGGAGAAGTCGTCGCTGCTGTTGCTGCTGTAGTTCATCCACGAGTCACCGGAATGTGGCGATGAGGTTGTCACGCTGGGCAGCGCTGGCTCTGGATCCAGAAATACTGTCTCTTCGGAAATTGGAATGAATGCAGGTGTTGCGTTGTTGCCACTGCTCTTGCCGCCAGTTGATGATTTGGATGGCAAGACGCCGCAGCTGCGCGGTGGTGGCATCGCGGACAAATGCGAATGCTGAGACTTGTTGGTCTCATCGTCCTCCTCCTCCTCCTCTTCCTCCTCGTCAGTGGTGGTGGTGGAGCTGGTGGCAGTCTGCTTAACGCCACGTGCCGCCGCCTCCGCAAATCCGCGTTTGTGCAGATGACGACGTGTGGCCAGATTCAAGCGCGAATTGGAGTCATTGGATGCATCTGCATCGTAGTTACAAACATCAGCGCCAGTGCTGCTGTTGGTTGCCGATGCATTGCCGCTATCAACGGCGGCCATCAGCCGCAAATCCTCATCGGTATCGTGCGGCTCCAGCTCATCGCCCGCCTCGTGTCCCGCCTCATCGTCCTCGATGTCGTCCTCATCTATACTATTCTCCGGATGATAGTCAAACACTGCCGTCGACTGCACTTGGGCCGATTTAGGTGCCGCCAGCCAGTCATCCAAATCCATGGAGGGCGGATGTGCCATTGGATTCTCTTCGTAGCCCTCGTACACAATGAGCAAGGAGCTGTCAATGATTAAACAAAGTTAGACAAAGTCCTTACATTGAATCTATTAGAATTGCTTACCAGGAGTAGAACCTATAACTGGATTGCTTCTCGATGACGCGACGCAGCTGCATCAATCGCTGCAGGATCTTGCGTATGACACGGATGCGCAGACGATAGCCGTTGTAGAAGAAATCGTGCAGAGCGGTCTTGAATCCCGACTCGCTGAGCTCACGTCCCCAGTACTTGTCCCGCTTGGCGTACTGCTCGAGATCCGCCTGGTAGGTTTGCATGCCGCATAGACGGACACCCAGGGATCCGGAGGTGCTCGCTGCGCACTTGGCCATCTGCTTGGAGCGCTTCTCGGCGGATGCATCGTCGCCATGCTGTCGAGTGCCCATCTTCAGGTCCAGAATGCAGGGATTACGAAACTGCGACGTGATGTTCTCGAGCATCAGGAAGTCTGCGAAACGAAATCAAAATGAAAGATTAGTCAAGCATATTATTAGAGTTCGGGAGCTGTTATCTTAGTTATTATATAAGGAGATTACTGTCCAGGTCCTGTTCGAGCCAGGGCACAGATACTAACATTGCTTATTGGAGTTGTCAAGTTGCGAAATGCTCTTGATAACATCGGCCGCATTTCCGTTCTTATGCACCTTCATTCTGCAAATAATCCAGGCGAGATTGTGTGGGATTAATATGGAATCAAGCGGATCATTTATTATTTGCTGCGAACCCCATTTAGATGGCACAAATGAGTGACCTAAAACAAAATAAGCTGCAAGTTTTCTTTTTTTTTTGTTTCTTTTTTTGTTTAACAAAAACATGTTCTGTTCCATTGAAAACGCAGCAGAAGCAAAAAGCGACACCTAGCGACAATTAGTTTAGTACACAGCTAAAATACAACATCTATCGGCAGTTGTAATTTGTTCGTTTGGGGCATGATGAAATTATAATAAGGTGATTTATTCGCGGGGCCACAGCGCACAAAACGAAAATGAGTAAAGAGTAAAGAAAACCAAACAAAACAAGTTTACTATATTTCTATCTCTGTCGTCGTCGCCCCGAAAGAGTGCGAATACAGCACCTTCTTATAATTTCATCATGGTTTGGGGTATTCAGTAATTAAAATAAATCAGTGTTGACAGTTCAGCTTATTTAAGACTAGATCTAGCATTTTTTTTAAATTAAAGAAGAAAGGCCTGAAAATTTTAGTTTTTTTGGTGCACGTAGTAAGTTTGAGCTTTTTAATCGCATATTCTGTTTTTTAATATTTTCTTTGACTTCATCGTGTATTTTGTTCAAGTCTAGCTTATTTTTATATTCAAGTTTCTAGCTTTCCTTTTTACATTCAGCTTTCAATGGAACAGATCATGCTGCGATTTTCCAAATCGGAATTGGATTTTGTCCAGAAAAATACTCATACTAAGTATATTATTGTATTGTAATTTGCATACCCAAATACCCGTTATGTTTGAGAGGGGCGAGTGCGTGTTTGTTTTTTGTATGCATTGCACAATCTAAAACAAAAATAAAATTCATTTCCATTTGCTTCGCTGAATGCTCCATTTATGTGATATATGTATCTTTTCTTTATTTTATTTTATGTATATATATATTTTTTTTTATAAAGTGCAACAACTAAGTGCGTGTGTCTTTGGCTCGATTGTACATACCTGAGGACATCGTCGCGCTTGCGCTTCGAGGCGCTCATCTTGCGAACGGGAACCAAGGCGGCCTCGTCCCGGAAACTGGGGGAGTAGCGTTTGTCCAACTTGATGCCGCCCATGGAGGTCGCTTGCATAACGCCTGGAAATAGAATGGGACCGGCGGACGATAAGTCTAAGGCTCTTAAGTCTTTGTCAATTCTTTAATAATTATAATTTTATGTAATTATGTAGTTTCAGTTAAATCTTGTCCGGGGTTAAAAGTAATGCAATATGGAACTCGAAATAATCGAAATGTTAGACATTAATAAGCTTATTATGGAATGAATATGCAACATAGACGCAGACAAACAGTTCTATCTTTAATATCCCCAAATGATATTCGGACATCCCTAAAATTAGAATGGATTGCATTCGGATGGACAATGAACATAGCAAAATATGGAATACATATAGATAATGGCTTATGATTATTAGACCTAAGCAGGGTGCAAATTGAGACCTAAGAATAGACCGATAAATAGGGAAACAAGTGCAAAATTACTTTAATTAAATATTATCAATAATTTTCACTTGCTTTTCTTGTGTCCTAAAGTTATCTTAAAACCATAAAAAAAAACATATATGTATATCTACTTATAAGAAACTGAATGTCTTATTGTAATTGAATTAAATTGTATTAAATTATATAGTAAAGTATAGATAATAATATTTAAATATTAAGTATGTGTTTTGATTCATACAAACCCGTTGAGGCCATTGTCTTTTTTGGCTTGCTTGCATTTCTAATCGGCTTTCGTACTGTGAGAGTCTCGGAGACTTTCAGTTCCAGAGACAGACAGAGCAGAGCAGAGCTGAGAATAGCAGAGCAGAGCAGAGCGGATCAGATCCGATTCGATTAGATCGGCAAGGCCTAGGGAGACGACGCGATGACACATGACTTAGACAACAACAACTGGGAGGGGGCAGCACCGATGTGCGTTCTGAGCAAACACATAAAATAAACACGATTTTTTTGGTTTGTTTCTTGTTTTCTTTTTGTAGGTTTTGTGAGGTCAAGAAATTTAAAAAAATAAATTGCATAGATATTTATATAATTTATAATTTTTTTTGCTTTATGTTAACGCTTTCAATCTCAACTCTTAGTTACATTACGTTGCGTTGCAATTCGTTTGGTTTGGTTTTTGGGCTGCTCTCCGAATCGGTTCAGCGGCAGATCGTGAGCGGGTCTGTCGGTCACTTCGGTCGGCACTTCGAACCTTTGGATAATACGAGCATAGAGCGTAGATATGTAGTGGCAACGGGCACGCCCCCAGATCAGATACAGGTCAGATACTGTCCAGGGGCGTGGCATATGTTCACAGTTCGTTTTTTATTTATTGACTAACCAATAAGATTGTAAAACTTTTGCATTAGATTAAAAAGTTTTACAATCTCCAACAGTAATCAAAGGATTGGATTAGATTAAAAATAAAGAATAAATCTTTTAACTGGAGTAGAGTTATTTGTTTTTTGTTTGTTTTTGATATTTTGTACTTTGTTATGTGTGTGTTGCGACTTACCCATTGCTGTCACTTCGCTACTAACTAAAAGTTCTTAAGTATGATCAAAATGATTCTGTGGGCTGAGCTTTTGGCCAGGCGCTTGGACTACTTCCAGGCGTCGAGTCAGACAATAATTGGGCATGGCAGCTATAATATTTTTATTTTCTTTGCTTTTCGTATTACAAATATTTAAAGCTAGAATTTACCTAACGCTTACGATACGGTTTAGTCTTATTTCTTTTAGTTTTTTTTTATTTTTTTTTATTTTATTTCATTTCTTTTTTTCTCTTCATTTTTTTGTGCTCTGTTTTTATTTGTAATCATTCAATTTCAAAACTTACAGTCTACGGTTATCACATTTAGGAATATAATACTTAAAATAAAAATGAGATATTCAAATGCATTTATTATTTTATTTTGTTTTTGTTTTCTAAGGACGATACAAAGGAGCAGATAAATTTGGTTTTTTTTTTGGACAAATGTGAAAAGTTAGTACAAAACAAAAATTAAAAGAATACAGCAACAGCGAGTTCAGAACTCAAAACAAAAGGCAATGCAAAACGCGTTCTTAAAGATATTCTCATATCAATTTTTGTGTTTTTGTGTTTTTTTTCTTATTTTCTTGTTTGATTTATTTATTTTTTTTTTTTAGTTTATTTTGGAATGTATGACAGTACAAGCAGTTAATTCGAAACGAAATATCATATATGAAGCGCTTCGATAGATTCGAGAATCGTTGAATGTGATTAAGAAGAGAATATAGTCGGTATCTTACCTTTGTACTTGGGCACAAACTTCTGTATGTCCTGCGGAATGTTCTGATAAAAGTCCAATTCGCGCAAATTCAGCGGCTTGATCACCGTCGACTGATTGAGCAGCAACAGGCGAGTGTGTCCTCCGACCTGCAACAATTGATGGAATATATAGTATCTTTTAGTCTCAGTTACAGTTGAGTCATAAATCAATAGAGCGTATCTTAAGAGTAGTCGTGTTGGCCATAGCCGTAACCTACAATTTACTGTATCTGTATCTTATCAAATCTACGTCATGGTACAATGCCTTGATAAGCTGCTCATTATACCCTGTGCCCATTGAAAATGGTCAAAGAGGGTATATTAGATTTGTGTGATGTATGTAACTGGCAGAAGGTAGCATCTCCGACCCCACAAAGTATATATATTCTTGATCAGCATCAACAGCCGATTCGACTGGGCCATGTCCGTCTGTCCGTCTGTTTGAACGCGTCGATCTCGGAGACTATAACAGATAAAGACTTCAAATTTGGTATGTAGGTTGCTGAATACCAGACGCAGATCAAGCTTGTTTTTAAATTTGGATCGGACCACTATATCATATAGCTGCCAAGTTATAGTATGAAAAACTTTGTTGTTGTTTGAGATATGTAAGCCAAACTGACAGAACGTGCATATATTAAAGTCTAATACAACCTGGCCTAATTTGGTTGAAATCGGACTACTGTATCATATAGCTGCCATAGAAACGATCAGTCGAAAATCAAGTCTCAGTATAAAAAACTATTTTGTTCATTGAGATATCGCAACCAAACTGACAGAATATGCATATGGGATGGTTCCATACATTCTGATCAAATTTGCTTAAAATCGGACTACTATATCATTCACCAAATTCGAGCGGTCTTATATGCTTACAAACATATTACTAGTTCTATTATAACCAATATTGTATTTTATGGAGACTGGCACAGGGTACCTTACAGTCGAGCAAACTCGACTGTAGCCGCACTGGAGCCCCCTTGTTTTGTTTTTTATAATCAGTATAAGTAAGAGTGTCAAAATACGACCAACCAACGAAATTGAATATCAGGTCCAAGTAAACAAAAACTTAACTTGAGCTGTTTCATATGATATAAAGCGGCGTAAAATTGGATTAAAGTCACTGAATACTGAATACAAAGTTTCGTTTTGAAATTAGTTTTAAATTTGTTCCCAGCAGGCAGTATGCTCAAAATTAAAATCATCCCGAGATACTTGTAATACTTTTAATAAATTTCAAGTACATGAAAATACATTTGCAATAAATTCTCATATTTTCATAACAATATTAATAATAATAATTCTTAGAAAATGGAGTTTGACTGAATGTGATTTTCATTGCAATGAACACAATTCGCGATAAGCTGAAATATGGATTTGGCCAGAAGAAGAAGTCAGTGCACACACAAACGGGTGGCCATCCATCTGCTGCAGCTTCAGCCAGTGGAAGCAAGCCCGATAAGAACTTAGTGGAAGATCCCAAACATACCGATCGTAAGTCACGGAAAACGCAGACGATTGCAAAGAAATCCATCAATCCTTCTGCAGCGAGTAGCAGTCAAGCTAATCATCATTCCAGGAGCCCCACAGGGAGTGTTATGGAGCGCAGGAAGAAGAAATCAACAATCAAGCCCCGGAAAACCAAATCATCAAAAGTTTCAAAAACCAGTTCCCTCGTCTCCAACAAAGCATTTTTTAAAAATGATAGCAATGTTGCCGCACATCAAAGAAGAAGCTCCAAAGGTTGTGACTCTGCGCACGAAGGTCGTTTATTTATTCACACTACTCTGGATGTTCACGTCGATCAGTTGTTCAAAATGCTATTCTCGGCATCCGATTTCTTTAAGGAATTCCAGGCCAAACGTCAGACAACAGATCTTCAACTGGGCGAATGGAAAACCAACAAGGATGGCCAGAAAATTCGCGTTATAAGTATGACGTTAGCGCTACAAGGGAATATTGGTCCAAAAAGCTCAAAAATCGTGGAGGAGCAGATCCTGCGAAAGTGCTCCCATCCCGGTGAGCTCTACTCGGTTGACATTACTTCCACCCATGAGGGTATTCCCTATGCGGACGTGTTTAACGTACTGCTGCACTTTTGTCTCGTCGATGCTCACAACAACACCACCGAGCTGATGGCCTTTGCCAATGTCAATTTCATCAAACCCACCTGGGCGGTCATCAGAACGTTCATCATGAAGCATTCTTTGGAAGGCCTATCCATTTACTTTAGCGATTTACTGCAGGAACTGCAAAAGGAAATAGCCAAGTCAAAAAGAACTTCAGGTCGTAAAGCTTCAACTGTATAAATTAGTTGAAATACATTCTCTGTACCTTTCTGTACCTATTCAAAATTTCTAAAACACAGACAAAAATCGTAGATAAATATTTATTGAAACCAAAAAAAAAAAAATATGGAATATCGATTGATCAATCGATTGACAATAAAATATTTTTAAAATATTTTATAGCCAACTAAATATGCTATAATTTTGTCTTGGTCTGATTGCGTTTTTCTTGGGTTTCCTCAACCTTAGCCACAAGTGTTGGGGCAATCTTATCCTGTTTTATTTCAGATCAGTGGTGTCCAAGCTCACACAATCAAACATTGCGCTTGTGTGCGTAGCAGCGAAACACGAAGTCAACGAAACGTTTTACTGCTTTACACTGGAAAAATTAAATAGAAGCATATTCGCACTGTCGAATTGTAACAGTTAACAACGTAAAAAGAGCAAAGCATTAGTTGCAGTGTACGATAAAAGTCTAGCGCTGCACTGTCTCTCCTCATTGAACGCAGATCAGCGACTGACATCGAAAAGGATCAGCCGATCAGATGCTTCGTGAGAGAATAAAAAGCCGAACACACGCATCGTGAGCAGTGTTGCCAACTCTTCGAGTCATAAAAAAGCTAAACTAGCCTTTGAAAAAAGCAAGAAATAGTCAGAACATTTTGTTGGTAGCTAAAAAATAACGCAAGAGTAGTTAAACAATATTTTTATTGATTTAATCCAGTATTTTGAAAACTTCTCAAGTTACATATGTACTATAGGTCTGATTGGTCCCTATATTTTTTAAGCATACTGCTGGCACTTTATAATTATGACGGCATTTATCTTCCCGACATAGTCCGTATCAACAAATATGAAATTTAATGTTATGAATATTATAAAATATGAGTTGAACAGTTAAAATACCGTATGTGTAAAATTGAGTTTAATGTTTAAACGGCCATTATATTTCGAAGTTTAGTTTTGACATTGTTCATTTGACAAAAGACTCCTCTGCGTTCGACCATGGCAGCAATAAAAGGCTTAGCGCTTAGCTAGTGCCTTGCTTGAAAAATAGCTATAATTCCCGCTAGCCGCTTTTTTACAATTTATCCCGCATTTGCCAATTGAAATCCGCTAGATCCGGCGAGGAAATAGCTGAATTGGCAACACTGAACGTGCTATTTATAGAACACACGTGTTCTCTCTCTCTCTGAAAGTGTGTCGGCTGTGACGCCGGCAGAATTATGAGCTCCTATGCTATAGGCATATTTTGGACATCACTGTTTTAGATACTCCCAGAAACATTTGAATACAATTTATTTTTTTACTTTAACTTAATTTGTTATTTAAAATTTGTAGTTTTTATTTTTATTATTTTATATTTAAAGTGTTGTTTTTTTCTGTTTATTTCATATTGTTCAGTGCATTTTTTTAATGTATCTCACCTGATTGGAAAGTGGATGAAGTGCCACCTCATCTTCATTTTCCGGGAGATCCTTGCTGAGCTGTGCGGGATGCTGCGATGTCTTCGATGCCTTTCCACAACTATCGGCAGCTGACTGTGGCTGTGAGACTGTCGATTCCGAGCATTGTCGCAGCCAAGTTGGCGGTTGTTGTTGTTGCTGCTGCTGTTGATGTTGTGACTTGGTGGGCGTGGAGCAACTGCTGTTGTTATTGCCGCCGCTGCTTACCGATAGTTGCTGAAGATTAGCTGTTACCAGGCTGCTGCTGCTGGTGATGCTGCTGCTGCTCCTCGAACCAACAGCATGATGATGGGGCGACTGTTGTTGTTGTTGCTGCTGCTGTTGTTGTTGTTGAAGGAAACTTGAACCGCTGCCGAATTGCAACTGTGATTGCAATAGGCTTAAGCTAGTTGAGATTTGTGTAACCAATTGCTGCTGCTGTTGTTGTTGTTGTTGCTGCTGCTGCTGCTGCTGCGGTTGTTGTTGCTGTTGCTGCTGCTGCTGCTGCTGTTGATGTTGATGTAAATCACGTCCATGGATGCGCTGGTGCTGCTGTATATTTGGAACATGCTGCTGATATGACGACAAGTCAGAATCTCCCATGCCCCAATCCCCCAAGAAATATACCATTCCCTGCCGCGCGAAACAGTTTAACTAGTTTTTTCTGGCTGTTGTTGTTGTTGTTGTTGCTGCTGCACTTTTCCCGTTCCGCGAAAATGGGAAATCCGTTGTTGTATCTAAAACGAAATGAAATGAGAATTGCATTACAATTGGGTTAAGCACGTGAAAATCCCCGAGCAACCGGTTGCGAATTTTACGGAGTATTGTCGAGAATACGAGACTCAAGTCAACTTGAATCGAGCTGACATTGCACGCGATTAATTCACTGATCTTCGAGATCAGCTCACATGCACTTGTGCATTCCGTACAAATGTCAGGCGGGTTCAATGTCATTTCCTCATCGGAACACGGAATGCCAACTGCGAGCGTGTTCCGGTCTTGATTGTGTGAGTGTGAGAGAGATTGAATGATCACTTATGATATAACAGATTCATGTAATTCTCAAGGGAATCAAATTAAAGTAAAGATCTATAAGCTTTGCATGATCGGCACCCTTTTGGAAATGTAGAAAAATAAAAGAAAGAGGGAAATATAAATAAATTAAAAGAAGAATGGAAACCAGAAGTTTTGTAGGTTTTTCTTCAAAAACGTTGGCTCGTTTCTTAAATATTAATTATGAAAAAAAAAGTGTTTTAGAGAATCGAATAACTAGCTGACAGTTGCCAAGTTCGATAATACGATCCACTGAGGCATAATAAAACATCTGAAGCGTAGTCGCACTTACAATTAGACGATTCACTCGGTCGACAATCTCCATCACAATCAAAACGATCTGTGAACCATGGAACGAGTATATAAGAGCGCATATATGTAAATATACATGCATAAATATTAGAAGCGTTTAACGAAGCGTATTCCTAATTGAATTCCATTGCTCATGCTCATGATCATGATCAGTCAGCCGTGTGGCGCGTGGATCGAGAGTGCGGTCATTGATATTGATAGCTGCAGTTATTATCAACTGTTCAATTGCTCAACTGCTCCAATAATTAAGTTATCGTTTGACAAATTCTAATTGACTTGCGAAAATCGCACGATCTGTAAATTGCGCATTTGTCTGGCGTTGAAAGTGACGACACGCCCCAATTACACGCCCCTTTCCCCCTGGTCAAATATGCAAATGAACAGAATCAACACAGAAGTCGGCAAACAGACGTCATAAAAAGATATCAACTGCATATTTGCCATTTGCTGCTGTAACCAATATAAAGCAGTAGCTCTCTATCTACAACTGTATCTGTATCTGTATCTTCAACTGTATCCGTATCTTTGCAGCTTAATCTAACAGGTACTCGGTACGTGCTTTTTACGGCTATTTATAGTATAGCTATTTACGTTAGACAGCAGCTAAAGGCCAGACGGCGCGCCTTTTAATCTGTGCTATCAGTGAAAACAATAGATACTTGGCTAGATAACTGATAGCTGCTTTGGGTAATTAGCCACACATAGAGAAATTGTATTGATTTCTGGGAATCAAATCACTTGGCAACCGTTTATGACGAATGTTTTGTTATTCGTGTTATTCGAGGGGATCTTCTCGATAAGTCAGTACGTAATCACGGTGTCATTAACTTGAAGCAGTCAACGATCGGGCATTGTTCGCGTATCGTATCTGGCAACTGATCCAAAAGCTTATGAACTCAAATCTTGGACTTGTGTACGCGTATTCATATTTAAACGATTTATTTATAAAACACTTGTCATATTTATAGAGCGCAACAATTGAAACTGTCAAGTAAATGCGACACAACAATCGATGGAACACGGAACAAACACTCAAGGCTGGCTATAATCGATGTTAGATGAGTGCTTAACAATTTGATCACTGTCATTTCATGAAATGCCAAATGAATATTGAACACTGTGTGAACTTCAGACAGAGAAAGCGTCAATTGCGACGTAGATAGACAGACAGACAAATCCAGCTGAGTCAGACTACATACAGACTACAGACAATGGCAATCCTTATCACAGCTAACCAAATTTAACTGGGCCACAAACAAAATTTGGATTCACAGCTCTTGATGGCCATTAAAATGAAAGTAAACAAAGCCAAAACTTCCCATGCTGCACAGCAATGTGTATATACATATATACTCGTATGTAGATGTATTTTTGTTGTATAAATACGTGTATATGGCCTAAAAGTAGGTCAAACTATAGAAGATATCAAGGCAGAAAGTCTCAAACAACTACAGCAACTGCAGCCAAAAAAAACCAGCTGTTAAAATATCTCAAAACTGAGCCTACGAATCATCTGGAATCGTCTTCTAATTAGCGATTTATTAAACATTCAACTTGGGATCAAAATCGAAGTCAAAACAACGCGTTTTTATTATCAACAACAATTAAAAATGCGAATAAGCAAAACACAAAACACAAAAGCAGAACAAGACGCAAAAGAGCGACTGTCAGTCACAACAGAAGTGGCAGCCACAAAGATACATATGTATCTAGATACATAATATATCTATATCTGTTAATATATCCATCTTTAAACTGTATTCCTAGTGAATTTCTGCCAGTCTATATTATATACGGTAGTTGACTTGTGTATTTTATCACGATATTTTGAATTACACACGTTAATAGGACACTTGGAGTTTCCTAATGTATGAGGCCGTTGAATTCGACAGTCCAACAGAGAAAACAACAATAGAATTGCGCGAATTGTTAAGTCAATGTTTAATAAATTCATTTAACACAATGCCAAAATTCCAGTACAATGGCCAAAACCTCGCTCCATTGAGTTAGACGAGTAATCAAAAAGTTGCCTCATTTTTCTCCAATTTATTTTTTGTTGTTTGTTATAGCGAATAGTAAACATGAAGTTCAAATTTTTTATTTTTCTTCAATTTACTGTACGTATGAATAGGAAAATTTTGAAATTAGAGCAATTCGTAAATCAAATTCCGCAAAAAAAGGCCTGTCTAGAGCTGAGTTATCAGCAGCTGATAAGTGAGATTGAATGCTGTGACAGAGGGAAAATAACGGAGACTAAGTAATTTCAGCATAGCAACAACAAAAAAGGAGAGAGAGGGGGAGAGAGAGAGAGGGAAAGAGAGGCCATACCTCAAGTTTGTTGAAATTTTGGAATTTACTCAATATTTTATATATATTTATATTTGAAATGTACCACAGAAAATATAAATAACACAATTGGATGTTATTTTTAAGGAAAAGAGCAGATAAGTGAAATGTTGTTTTCCTGGTATTATGACAAATTTGAATATCTTATCATTAAATTAAATTAAAATAACAATTGCCTGTCTATATTTACTCTATAAATCATTTAATGCAAAACTTTCAGTCTAGGCCTACACACACACACACACACACACAAAGAGAAACATACACACATATGTACGGAGACATATGAACATAAAAGGCATGAAGAAAGCCATATGTAGCGAATTGCGATAAAAGAGAGCGAGCAACTTGAAATTAAATACTCACAAGAAAATGCAATAAGCACAATTAAAACGGTTATTAGTCATGCACACATTGAGAGCTCTACATAAATTTCGCACTAAAGAGAGAGAAACATGTCAAGTAGACAGATAACGGCTATGATGATCACATAATAATATTCCATTTTATTGGAATGTTTTCATGTTTTAAAGGGAATTTGTTGAGATTCGCGTAATTTACACGATTTTCGGCAGCTGCAACCGCAAACTGAACCAAAACTGAAACAAGTTTCTGATTTTAAGTGTGTTAATAATTTATTCACATCTACACACACACTCCCGACTGTAGACACACGCTCGCCTGATTATAAATTTCTCATATCAAAACAAAAAGCAGCTGTGGGACAGACAGACACAGCAAATTTACTCGGAACTTGCCAGAGACTATACAAAAAAAACAACAGTCGATTTCGATGACGATGACGATGACGACAAAAACAGCAGTTGAAAAGCAGATAAAATACACGTACTCGTACCAACAACAACAAAAATAACCCTATTCAAAACAAAAGATCAAGACAAATGGCAAAGCAGCAGCAGCAGCAGCGGCGGCGACAATAAAAAGAAACAAATAGGAAAAAAAAACACCACTTGAACGGACGATTCGAATCGTTTTTACGCTCTCACTCTCAGTTTCTTACTCTCTGGGTTCGTCTCCCACACTCTCTGGCTATCACTCTTTTGGCTGCTCTTGCGTGGCCGTTGCTGCCCATTTTTTCATCGTCGCTTGCTCTTTGCTTGGCTATTTTTACAGCACACATCAAAAAATTAAATAAAGTTCACTAATACAACCGTATGCACGCACACAAATACATTTACAAAGGGCACGCAACAGAAAAAAAAATTTTCTAAACGTTTTTTGTTGGATAAAATTTAAATTTACCTTCTTGAGACACTTAATTGGTGGTTGAAGTTTTGCAATTCAATTTAGTTGGTTATAAATCAGTTTTCATTCATTTGCATGTGCCCACAAATTTCTTAATTCAATTTTTCACATCGAATTTGTATGTGAAAATTTCTGTGTTGTACAAATTACACATACACACACACGTTTCACACTCGCTCTGGCCACACAGACTGGGCGGGAGACCAGCACAGTAACACTTTGGCTTCTGCTTTGAATTTATGTACATGCACACATATATGTATGTATGTTGTACATATACAATTTTAGCTTCTCAATTAAATTTGATTTTCTCACACGCGCGATTTGGGCTTATTTTGCGCGACTTGCACTTTATCACTATTTTCCAATTCCAAGTGTTGGGCACGTCCGATTCGAGCGAGTTGAGAGGGTAAACTGAATGCAATATATTTTTCAGATGTCTCAGCAGGCAGAATTTAGTTGCTCGCGTCGTATCGACTAGGCAGCAGTGCCAACGACCCATATACCAGCTGTGAGTGCGAGTGAGGCAACCATACAACAACGCAACACTTGTTCATTCGCATCAGTCTTAGCTGTGTGTGTGAGCAGCAACGAGTATAGCATGCTCACGCTCTCAGATACTTTTCTGACAGCTGCGCTCTCAATTCTCAGATACTTTTTCAGCTACGCTCTTTGCAAGAGAGTTAAGAGCAGGTGCAGTTGCATTAAATCGGACTGTGTTGGGATTTAACCAGACTGAGCTACAATTGAGCTCTGTATCTTTTTAACTGCAAGTGGTTAAAGCACGCGCCGTTAAGGATTTGGATGCAGTTTAGGATTACACTGGGTTTAATCCCTGAGAATATCAGTTTGAGCAGTAATCAAATTGCAATAAAAACAAATGCAATTTATTGCAAATCTTGAAATCTAATCGCACGTGTCAACAATTCAAGTGTTTATTTTTGTAACTGCAAAAAAAATGAACACAATTGCGCTTATTAATTTATAATTTATTATTGGGCTCATAAAGCGTCATAAATATTTATTGTAAAAATCTTGGCAAATTGTTTTTTCCTCTCCAATTGTTTGTCCAATAAAAATTCCATGCCAAATATTTACTAACGGAAGCTAACGGGGCTAACAACAACAACAACAACCTACCAACAACAATGCCCTCTCCACACTTGGAACGCTTCCGCGTCGTCTATGTGTATGTGAATTGCTTGGGAGGGCCCTAACTAATTAATTTGTGGTCTATACAATAACAGCTGTTGTTGTTGACTAACTGGCCAGAGAACTCTTATCGTTCACATCTTATCAAGCTTACGCCATGTTCAATTCCATACTCTGTCGCCTATCTACAAGTTGGCAATTCACTTTGAGATCGCCCAAAAGTCGTCATATCAGCAACGACCACGGAACGGGCAGATTCCACTGTTGTTTCAGTTCAGCTCTGGCTGAAAACGGAGTGTGCCTCAGATTAAATTGCAATATTATTGGTAAACGCATGAGCAACTTGAGCTGTCAATAATTTCCATATAAGATTTATGTGTATATGAAATATAAACCAACCTGAGTCAGTTCAAATAATAAAGCTTTGGGTGGTAAATAAATAAATAATAACAAAATAACAAAAAATCCATAGTTTTCTAGTTTATGGCGTCATATACTTCCAGTTTTCACTAAATTGGTAATAATACTTTTTTACCTAGGAACAATATGACACTCTCTACAAAAATCTACCTAAAACCATTTAAAGTGTCGCGTCTTTTTATAGAACTTTATGCCTAAAATGTCAAATTGTTGTCTGTTGTGGAAAAGTTCACACTACCAAAAGATATAAAACCGAGCACTTGCAGCTACAGATACAGATACAAATGCAATTGCACGGATTGTTGTGTTTTTGCGCCCAGTCGGTGATATCGCCACCAATAATAACAAAATCGCGTGAGCAGATGACGAAGTGAGTTTTCAGGCTAGAACACACAAAAACCAGTCTTTATATTTTGGCACGTTTCGGAAATCCAGTTGATAAGCAAACATTAAACATTTGTCCTGTCAAACGGGAAAAATGCTAAACAAGTGACGCAACAATTTCATATTTTTACAACAAACAGACAGAGAGCCTAGAATGATGAGACAAAAGAGAGAGAGAAAGGCAGAGATGGAAATGGAAATGACGCATATTTCTGAAGCACGCGTAAATGGAGCAGAAAAAACCTTTAACCCCGCCGTAAATCCAAGCGCTGATAAGCGAAAATCAGTTGGCAGTTCACAGCATAGATTGTTAAACATATATTTCTCTATATTATTAACATTTTATATTAATTTATAAAGATGCGCAAGTCCGAAGTTAAATTAAAGAGAAATTTGAATGTGATTATAGAGTAAAAAATGATTGCTTACAACTGCAGTCGAACTTTTCTAACTTGAATTTTCTCTAACTCGAACAAAATCGAGTGGCAATAGCGTTTACTGCGCAAATTTCATACAATTCTGCTTCCGTAACTCGAATTTCTCCTTAACTCGAACAAAAATATTGGCCCGTGCTTCTGTAAGTCGATTTTTTCAGGAAAATCCCCAATAAATTTTGAATTATTTTTTGTTTATTGATGATACATTAACATATGGTGATGCTATACATATGATAGAATATTGCATCAACAATTAGTTATTTAGGCTTGTGAAATTGCTTTAGAAAATGTAATGTACTTCTTTGTCAGCGCACGAGTATTAAAATGGTTAACGCTTAAAGAAATATTCAAACTTATTACTTAAGGAATTCGAAAGTGGACCAAAAGAATTGAAGTGGCTGAAAAATATGGTATCTCATCGAAAACAGTTTTCATTATCTTAAAAAATGGAAAATTAATTATTAAATAATCATTTGAATCGGGAACTTCTTCTGGATACAGCAAAAGAAAGAAAAAACAATTTTTTAAGAATATCGACAGGTCTTGAGCAAACTGGAATTTTTTTCAGTTGAAAATAACAAGAAAAGTTTGTAATTTGAAATGTTTTTATTAATGAATAAAATTGTAGTTTCTTTTAAAATATTAAAAAAAAAATCCATAACTCGAAGTCTCCATTACTAGAACTTTTTTCTTGGAAAATGGTGATTCGAGTTAGAGAAGTTCGACTGTATTTTTAATATTATTATTTTTTGGTAAATGGGCTTGTCATGCCGCATTTTGCCATCCTTTCGTTTCACATTTAGCATTTAAGCTAGTAACCCAAGGCTATTACATTGTTTTCAGTTTTTTTTTTGTTTCTCTGTGGCCATTGAAACTGTGCCCCCAACTGCATAGTAATTTATTCTAAGCTAAAGCTTCTTGCTGCTCTTTGGCCCTGGGCAGGGCAGCCAAGTGGACGCCGTTTGAATTGTTCGCTTGCATTGTAACCAGAATTTGCATCCTTGACATTGCCATTGACATTGACATTGGCTTTGAATGGAGGCTGTTGTCGCTGCCACTGCCAACTAAGGACTTGTTCACAGTCATCATCAAACTGCAAATTGAGCACACAAAAGTGTGCCTAGTGACGGCATACGAAACGGGACACGAAAGCAGAGAGAAGAGCAAAGGTCTAAGAGACACAGGTGCTCTTACACTGAAAAAAACGACTGCTTGCTAGAATCAAGAGCATCCAGCTTGAGCAAAATGTTCATTGAAATAAGAATACTCGTATGGGCAAATTTCCAGAAACTAAGAGTACCAACCTTGCCAAAAATCGTAAAATCTTGATATAAAAACTCACATTCTTAAGTGCAAATATTTCGTTCCTAATATAATGACTATTTCAAGAATTATTTATTTATACTACGAATATTACGCTAGAAGTCTTAAATTCTTAATAGGATGAATAAGGTAATAGTTCATTAGCCGGTACCATTGGCAAAATAAATTACACTTTTTCACAGAATGAGGTTGATTTGCGATGATTTTCGTTAAAAATTGATTTTCAAAATGGACTCGTTCTGCTATTTTAACGATTTACACATAAAGTCAGGGATGTAAGATTGTAACATAAACCATGTTTAATATATAGAAATAATATTGAAAGTATTAATTCTTAAAACAAGTTCCTAAGAGCTATATATCGTGAACTATTTGAGACCCACTAAAAATGTTGATGAACTAAACTCATTGGAAATCAACCTCTTTAGGTGTGAAATTCTTTGTCATCTGTTTCGCCGATGTCACCGTTACCAAACCTTTACTAAGAATAAAACTTGTAAAATATATAAAACGGTAGTTACATATCAAAATTATTTCTAAAATGGAAAACTACATTATTTTATTATGGTTTAAGAGTATTTTCATCCAAATTACTCGCCACATTTCGCAGACTTTCGCATTTGTCAAGATGAAGTCAAAAATGACTTCAATTTTTCGTCGCGTTCGCGATGCATTGTTTTCTATAAATAATTAAAAAACGACAAGTCTTCAAAGATTGTCTTTTATCATAAAAATAGAGTTGATAAAATGCATTAAACACGTGAGAAAACATTTTTGAAAATGTCAATTTTTGCCATTTTTTTTTTCATTTAAAGTCGTACAAATGTCGCGTTCGCGATCCTGGAAATACCCATATCCAAAATCATAGTTTTACGGATTTCAAACGTGCAAAACGTCCGTTTTCAGATCTGCAAGTGATAGAAATATGATCTATCAGCAAAAGTCTTAAATATGATAAGCAAGACGCACTTAAAAGTATCATTATGAAATTTTTTGCTGGGAACACACGCACTGCTTGCAGTGATAGGCGCACAAAAGCACTGCTTGCAGCTCTTGCACTGCTTCGATTGATCAATCTTTGTAGTTTCTTTAGTGTTGATTTTGTTACCCATTTTAAATATTTAATTACTTACAAATTACAAATTTAATTACTAACAACTAACTAACAATTTTTTTTTTTATATTTAATATTATTTTCTGCAATTAAAACAAATTGAATTTTTCCGACATATTGGGAAATCTAAGTTCTGATTGCATCTGTTTAAATTTAAATTGGTATAATTATTTTAATTACAATTTCTAATTATTCGTTGATTTCACGACGAACTTCAATCTTAAAAGATTACAGGTATTCACGTGACTCGCAGTTGTCGATTAAATTGCAGCGCGTGTTTTTGTAATGTTTCTTAATTAGTTACAAGTGTCGTTACTTATTTGCCTACTTAAAAACACAATTGTTTATGTAAATAGTAAGCAAAAATATTGTGATTGTCAGTCGAATATATATATATATTTATTCAGGTATATACATATAATATAATCACTCACATTTTACACGTTCATTATATTCGCTTTTATACCCAACAGATTTTAGCAAAATGAGGTATATCAATTTTGAAATGGGGAAAAGAATTCGAATCCATTTAAATAAAACTTATCAAAGACAAATAGTTGTTTTTAATCCTCGTTGCTCTGTAACAGGGTATCAGTCAGTCGAATATACTCTTTCAGAATGCTCTTATGAAAATTTGCGGATGTTTGGGGCCAACACATCCGACGTTTATTACTCATCATCGCTATATGTACAGTGGACCAGGCCAATTCAGCTGACAATTAACGAAAGCTGTCACTCAAAAAGTGGGGGTGTAAATCGGGGGAGGGGGGCAGGGGTGGCTTAAGGAGGAGGTGTGGCTGTTGCACTGTTAGTGAAATCATTTCAATCTGTGAAACGAACTGATTGAGAGATTAAAAGTGTATAAATAGTTTCAAGTCGACAAACTTATGCAAACATTGCCAGACACAAGGGCTGCCCCTATTAATATTATTATATATGTATGTATATATATAGAAGAGTAAGCTTCATGTGTGATCTGATTAAAAAGACCTTCAACTGGCAACTGGAAATTTGAACTGGAAGTGGAATTGCAGGCTCAGTTTGCAGCTCAAGGACATGGCCATTGGGCAGGTGGCAAATGGAGATGCAAGGCTATCTCTCTCCTACTCTCACACCCTCTCTCTCTCTCTCTCTCTCTCTCCCTGTCTTCTTTGGCATTAAGTTTGCATTAGCAAATTGAAGCGTTGTGCTCTTGTCAACATTGACATTGCCACAAACCAAACTCCAACTCCAACTCGTATGCGTGCAGAGTGGCAATTGTTTTGTTGTTGTTTCTGTTGTTTTGCCTATTCCTTTTCTCTTCCCCAATGTTTATAATTTGTTTTTGCACTTGGTTTTCGAATTAGTAATACTAGAATTTCAATTTCCATTACCACTTGATAGCAGTTACACTCAGTGCCTGCCTATCTATGTGCAAATGTATCTGTATCTGTATCTGAGACTGGGCAGTGCAAGTGGGATTGGGCAAGGGGTAAGTAAGCACACGGATTCAGGGCCTGAAATTTATTGAAAACACGCGCGTTTAATTGAAAACAGTCGCCGAACTGCGACAGCAATTGAATTTTGCAATAACAATCAAGTTTTACCTATTTGTTTGGCCAACAATTGTGACTCAACTAAATTGAGTGAATAACATCAGCTGCTTTCACTTAAACCGCTTATGGTGGCACTGATTTAGATGCTTAACAACAGTTTATAGATCTTTATTAGTGACCTAAATCCAAAAAATTAAATCAAGTTTAATATCAATATGTAGAAATTATCAAAAAACAAATTGTTGACATATCTACAGATAGTAATGATGTATCGAGATTCATACTTCATACTTTCATAATTTATGTTAAGCAGACGCCATTTCAATCTTGTTATTCAAAACAAAATCTTAATAGAACCATGTATTCCCTTTAAGCTCTAGAAGAAATCTTGAGAAATTGTTGGCAACGCTTTGTAGAAAATAGAAATATTTAAAATTATATTAAAATACTTTTAATTAAATACCACAACATCACAATATGTGTGTATATGTATTCAGTAATAAGGCGTTGACATTTATTTTTGAGGAGCCTCTAGATGATACAACACAAACATTTCGTTTTCGTGTCGAAATCCTAAGCTGACCTTGACTTTGGGTATAGATGTATAGATAGAAAGGTGCCCAAAAATACGATACGCAAGACTTGCAAGCAATTCAAGTAATTTAGCTAAAGATTACTCGACTCGACTGAAATGAAAGCGATGTATGTAGGTGTCGTCTCTTGTCTCTTGATAAAACGTCACTCGTTGACGGCATGAATCGCCCACGAGGTGAATCCGTGAACAGCCTCGACACGCGGACGCCTTTCCGCCTTGGCATTGGATTGGGATTGGGCTGGGGATGGGGCAAGTGGTCGTCACAGGAGCTGCTTTTCTGCTGTTCTGCTTGCTGGGACATTCACAAGCGCCGGCACGAGGCAGCCAATAATACTCGCCTTTCGTACACTCGGAAAAATTGCCATTTATTCAAGAAATCCACCCATAAATTTGTAATGTTTTCAAATTAAAATAAGTAATTAAATTTGATACGAAATTTGGAAAAATTAGAAAATATATTTTATACATATTGGAAAATATTGATGAATAATCGCCCAAATTTAAAGAAAAAAAATAATATCTTGTTTAAATTAAGCCACCGCCTTAGCATTTTTGAAATTCAGAAAATTCGTTCTAACACTGTAAAACAAATTATTATATTTCCTATGATAAGACACATCTATTATACGATTGAGCGGCTTTTAAAAATTGTACTTTTATTTAAGAGCTATTTTTAAAAAAATATTTTTATACCCAAACACTTTATTTATTTATATTTATTATTTAAGAGCTATTTTATAACAAAATATACATTTACCCAAACATTTTTTTTTCATTTTCATTTAAACTTTTATATTTTTTTTGTGATTTCGAATTTTTTAATATTAATTTTTAATTTTAAATTTATATTCTTGTATAAGTAAATGAATAAAAATTTAAATAAATAAACGTAAATAAATAAACTTCAACTATATAATTTTTTTGAGTGTGGGATCAATGTGTGTTTGATGATATAAACAAATGAAAAGCGAAAAAACCCATTGGCAATGGCATCCAATGGATTTTAGTTTAGAATTTTGATTTAGCCGAATCTATAAAAGAGCAAAGAATGAATACTGACCATGCCAAACGAACGAACGAACTTTATTAGCAGCTGTTGCCAACTAACATACTAGGTATAAGTTGTGGCTAACACAAACACAAACCCGTGGGCGGTCTGGCTAAATAGTTGGAGATGGGCCAACAAATGTATCCAAGCCCAGAGAGCATGAAATGCATGAAATGCCGGCAAGGGCAACACAAAATTATGATAAATGATAAATGTTTTTGTTGATTCGTCACGCCTGCATGTCCCGTTCGTCACGTTTGCAGCTCCAGCTCCAATAAGTAGGCAACGGTTAATGAAAGCTCTCTATAAATACATATGTATGTATGTTTGTGAAGACTGTTCGTTATGTAGGCATGACCATAAAGGAAAGGAAAGGAAAGGAAAGGAAAGGAAAGGAAAGGAAAGGAAAGGAAAGGAAAGGAAAGGAAAGGAAAGGAAAGGAAAGGAAAGAGAAAGAGAAATTCATGACCGAATGAGTCAATGTCAATAGCAGATGCCAACGACTGAGAATCGAGTCGTGTGGCCCACATTATGCACGAGCACATACACATGTTTTACACACACACACACACACACACACATACATACATACATACACTTACATACTTGAGGGGGCAAATAATGTTATGTCTTTTCTTATTTTTATTTCGATTTTATATAATTCCGTTTTTTATATCTAAGTAAACTCATTTTGGCAAACGGAAACGAAATTGCGACGCAAATGCAATTTCATTTATAATACGATAAAACTAAAAATAATGCTACCTATTCTGCAGACAGACTATAATTATATGAATTATACTATATGCAAATATTTGTGTGTCATATGTACACTACTTACCTATAGAAATAGATGTGTATGTTGAAGCTTATGTAGATCAAGTTTAATTTAATGCCAAACGATAAGAAAAATAAATAAATACAAGATTGCACTTAAACATGATCGACAATTGAATGCTCTACATCATTAGTTTATGTTTATATCTTTAAGACATTTATTGACCAAGTTATGTAGTTAAACAGCAAAATATTTAAGCGCCATTTGGCTATAAAATTTGTAGTGTATTTTTATCAAAATCACGTATAAAACAATGTGCAAATCATAGTGTGAATTGCTGCAACGTGTTGTTACAAAAGTAACAAGGAAAAGTATAAATACGTGTCTGTAAAATACTATAAATATAGTGTATATATATATTTAAAATTCGAATGCGACTGCTCATAGTTGAGTACTCGAATTATTGTTAATGCCGTGCAGTTTTTGGCCAGGCGACCGTAAAGATCGCAATGAATATGTTTGTTTTTCTTTTCAATTTCAATTGCGTCAATGGCAAGCAGCTTCTAGAAAAGGGGGCCGGGTCTCGAGTCATTTGAAATGCCGTCGAACCAGAACCTACATCAAACGAACCGCGCATAGTGCGTATACGTAATCGTAATCATCTCACTCAGTAATAACAACAAACTGAACTCAAATCAACTCGACTCGACTCAACTCAACTCAAATGAATTGAACTCAAGTGTAAACAAAATTCTATTTCACATTCACAGCGCTTTCGGTTTCTTCCGGCAATACAAAAACGAGACAAAAGAATGATTCTTCATCGTTTAAATGACATAAACAAAAAGCTGCTTAGTCAGCTATTAGTTGAAAATTGTCGTTCAACAAAACATAAACAAATATAATGAATTTTATTTGGCATTAGAATTGATATATATATAAATTTCATGATACTCCTTAAGCCATCTTTAGTGCAAAGAACCTTAATAAGTATTTGCATAAGTCATTCATTAATTTTGATTGGAAAAATTCTATGATTAATCAGACAACATCAGCGACATCAATTTGATGACGTTAATCATGAATGCAAATCGAAAAAAAAAGAAATAATATATACATTATTTATTATTCATGTTATTTGCCAACACTTTATGTATGCATATTTATATGTTCAATCAGCATGTTTAGCGTATAATTATTATACTTAATCATATCAAAGGAATTTTCCAAACGAAATATTTGATTTTCAAAGTATATACACTTTATATATGTAAGTATATTTACATATATTTTGTGGCATGTCAAGTCAATTAAATTTGATATAATTTAACAAGTGCGCTAAAAACTGAACAACTGAAAATTACCACACTCATTATTTATTCAATTACACATTTTGCGCACACTTGCAACATTTGCTAGCTTATTTATAAGCATTTAGAATTTCAAATATTTATTTTACAGCACTCGCATAATTTACGTTGCCCGGGTCGAGGGGGAGGGAGAGGGGATTGTGGGCTTGTGGGCTGAGCCTCAAAGTTCAAGGACGCCCCAGTTTCCATTTAGTGTAGAAATTCAAGGAAATGACTGTATAAACATTTCATGCGCTGTTCAGCCAAAAGAGTTTTGCATACCACATAAAAAAGGGCCAACAAAAAGGGTTAGTAAGAGAATGTAACAGGCAAAAGAATATGTACATATATGCATATATACTTCAAGAAATCTAGAGATTATTAAATTTATATAGAAACAAGAAAACTAAATATAAATATAATCACTCAGAGTTTAAACTTGAAGAAAATCTAAATAAAATTATGATAATTGTGCACAATTCTAAATAAATTATACAATTACAGCCAATTATAGAGAATCTGCCGGTCGAGCATTATAAACTTTAGATATTTGTCTTGTTTATGCTGCGGCTTGTCGGTTATTTGAGATATTTTATGAGAGCAAACAAATTGTAATTTATGGCCCAGAAAAACTACCTCATATCTAATACTTAGCATATAGTTTTCGAAAGTTCAAGTAAATGGGGAAATTCCTGAAAAGGAATCTGTTCTCTAACCATTTTTGCATTATCGATTTTCGGAACTACAGCAACCTCATAATTATTTCAATGCCTGGAATGGAATTCCCAACATACTCGTTCTCAGTTCCCAGAGTCACGCAACTCATTTTATGGTTAAACGGTTGCAAAAGTGAAATGGAAATGGAAATGGGGTAGCTGCTTATCTAATCATTGTCATTGTCTTGGTAGCTCTAGATAGGCGCCATATCAAAAACTGTCGTCATTAATAATCAAAAATAAATTATTGATGGGATCTCCGATGTCAATTTAATGGATGCGCTGAAAGTTGTCGCCAATTAATAATAATTATCAAAATTGGACAATAATATTGACGGCAGAAATCCAGTTTATAAGACAGTGTGCACTTCAGTTTATCATCTGATAATTATTTATAGACCGCAACGTGTTGAAGAAGCGTGTGACCAGCCGTATCTCAAATTATAGAAAGTAAAAGATACTTTTGTTTTTGTAATTTGTATTAAACGAAATTATTCAATTGCGTTGCAGCAATTGTAAAATGGCCTAGAAAGAACTCAAGTGTGTGCTCAAATATTTATTACACGATGCGCATTAGGGGAATGTGACGCATTGGATTCCCCAAACGCCAAGCAAAATAAACCGAAAAACAACAAAGACAACAACAACAATGTAAACTCCAACCTCCCCAAAAGATAGTCTAATGTGGCTTTTGAACTGCGTATATTCTGTTTTTTAGCCCGACTCGGGTAGCAGCTACGCCTCATTGAAAGAGTTTCCCTTACAGTCCCTTATGCAAGTTTGCAGCCACAGCTGAATCAACAGATGGAGCAATAAATTCATTTCCAGCAAAACTTGAGATATATCATTTAAAACACGTTTTTATTATAAAATATTCTGCTCTAGAATCTCCATAAATTTTAATAATAGAAAACTTAGAATCCCCCGTAATTCCAATTCGACTGATTTAGAATAAATTGTATGCAAAACTATATTTTAATTATTTTGGAAATTTATAATATTCTATGGGAAACAATTAGCAACTCATATGTGGGTTTTACTATTTTATTCACAGGTATTTTCTTACCGCACACAGTACAGGTACAATACAGGGAAAAACAAAGAAAAGCGACTGTTCAATTGTAATCCCCAGCATGAAATGCGAATTGACACGTGTCTCTGTCTCTGGCGAGAATCGATGGGAATCGAAGAGACCTTGACTTGATTGCCGACGTTCTCTCCGAACAATTTTGTTCTTTTGTCCGCTTTTTTTTTACACCATAACAGATAAAAGAAAACCAGAAAAGCGGCTTACAATGAACAATTGGTAAACAATGCGTTTATCTTTAATGTAGTTATTTTATTTTATTTGCAATTAAAACAGTTTTTTTTTTTTTAGTAATAATCAATGCCCAACAATGAAAACCAAGCCGAAAAATGTAGTCTAAAAATTTCCAGTCCGATATCCAAAAAAATAAACTGGTTTATAACTATTAGCCACAATGATCCTTAGCCAGACATATGTTTATCAGTTAATTACTTATGATACATATTTCATTAAAGCAATGCTGTCTAAAATGATGTAATCCTAAAACTTATAACTATACGGCAATTAGTTAATTATTATTATGATTATTATTTTACAATTTTGGCCGTGTACAAAATTCGAGAGTACTACGAACAAGCTACAATGATGACAGAGACAACTAGGATTGCAATGGATGTATCTATGTATAAACTATGAATCTAGGCTAGTACAAAAATATATATACAACATACTATATATACTATATAGATAGATAGTTGGATAGATGGATAGATAGATGTATGTATAAATCTGTTACAATTAGGATCATCTACATGCCGAGCAGGCACTCGGAATTGCCGATAGCGGCAAACTGTGTTGGCTACGCCTGCGTCACAAAATACATTTCCCCCGATGACCCAACGACCACGGCATGCGTATCACCAGGTGCTCCAGTGCCACTCAGAGCATTCGGTGCCGCGGCAATCATATTGGAAATGTCGGTGCCATTGCTGACAATGCTGACGGCACCGCTGAAAGCGGCACTTGAACTGGTGGCAATCAGTTGATCACCATTATTGCTGCCATGATCCGTATTCTCCACATGCTGCTGCAGGCTGTCAATGTTGTCGTACAGTGTGGAACACTCGCCGCACTTGTAGAACGGCTCAACGCATTCCGGATGCTTGCGCTCCACGTGCCAGCGCAGATTGGCCGCATTCGAGAAATTCTTGCGGCAATTGGCGACACCACAGCAATAGGCGCGCTGCTGATGCGTCTGTCGATGCCGGTAGAGAATCGCTTTGGACTTGAACGTGCGATTGCATATATTGCACACAGGTGTACTCGTTTCGGCGTCGTGCGTCTTCATGTGCATGCGCAGCATGCCTGGTCCCTTGAAGCTCTTCAGACAGATCTCGCACTGCGGCTGCTTCTTGCAATTGGCCCGTATCCAGTTGGTGTGCGAGTGCATGTGATTCTGCAGTCCCTTGAACTGGCGAAACTCGGTGCTGCACAGGTGGCAAATGTAGCGTCCAGAGCCCAACGGCGATGTGTGTTGCCTGATGAATTCCGTCACCAGATTCGCATCAATCTCATAATTATCATCCGCTCCAGCTGCCGCAATCACGGAGGCAGTTTGCACCAGTTGACGCGAATTGGCTGCCGCCAGTTTGCTGCTTATTGTGGGTGGACTGGGCTGATGGTGATTGCAGGGCTGTTCCACCAGAGTCGTGTGCGTCGTCTGATGATGTTGGTTGCCACGACGCGCACGCTTTGCCGCACTGGGCGTCGGACTGGGCGTGTTATTCACATGCAACGCGGGAGCCACCAGTGTATCCTGGCTGAACTCAACGACAGCATTCTCCAGCGAGATGCTGTGCAGCTCCACGGCTTGTTGTTGTTGTTGTTGCTGCTGCTCCTGCAACTGTTGCTCCTGCAGCTGTTGCTCCTGCAACTGTTGATCTTGCAACTGTTGCTCCTGCAACTGCTGCTCTTGCGCATCGACATCGATGAAGGCCTGCTCAATGTCACTGGCACTGACATCGCCATCGTGCGGTTCCATAATGGCATAGTGCAGCTCATCGTCCACATCGCCGCCAAGGACACCGTGATCCGGTTCATCGGTTATGTACTCACAATCATCCACCGCCGCCATATCATCCGCGTCCACTTCAGCATCGCCATCGTCAAGCATATCTTCGTCATCCAATTGTATCTCTTCAATTATGAAGTTGTCATCGTCATCATCCTCATTCTTAACGCCATCCTCATGCTGCAACAGCTGCTCGTCAAAGTACTCATCATGCTCCTGCTCCTGATCCTGATCCGGTTCCTGCTCCTGGGTTTCGCTCTGCGTGAGATCCTCGTCTATTAACACCTGATGATGATGATGCTCCTTGAGAAAGTCCTGCTGTTGCTCATCATCCAACACTATTGTCTCAAATGTATGACCCTTGCCATCCAGCTGCTCATACACCTCATCCAGCTCCTCATCATCCATTTCCCCATCGTCCAGCAGCTGGACATCCGCATCCGCCAATGAATTCCCACTGCTCGTCGTCGTACACATGTCCGTCGTACAATTTGTTGTGGTAACCGGAGCCATGCTGCGCTGTGGAACCAGCTGGACCAGTTGTAGCGTCTGTGTGCCATTTGGCTGCTGCACAATCTGCAATGTCTGGCCATTTGGTGCCTGCAACAGTTGCGGCAGAAATTGTCCCTGTTGCTGGTTCGCTGCTGTCGTGGTTTGCTGGCCTGTGCTAATGATTTGTGCCAGCTGCGGCGTCACAATCTGCGTCGTTATAAACTGGCCATTGGGCAAGAGGATTTGCTGTGCTGTTGTCGTGGGCAGAAGCTGTGTGGGCGCCGGTTGCAGTGTAGGCAGCTGGATTTGTTGTATCTGCTGTTGTGGTTGCTGCTGATGCGTTATTAGCGGTGGAGGTGGCGGCGCAGGCTCCTGCAGCAATTGTGCCGCCTCCAATTGCTTTTTAGTCTGACGTGATCCCTTGCGCAACAGTGGCTTCAATTTGGTCTTCTGTAAACAGAAATAGAAAACTATAACTAAACTGGATAGATATCTTATCAAATATATTTATTCACCTTCTGTTGTTGATGTTGTTGAGGCTGTTGTACCAGAAAAATAGGTTGTTGTTGCTGTTGTTGTTGCTGCTGCTGCTGTTGTTGTTGTTGTTGTTGTTGCTGCTGTTGTTGTCGTAGCTGCTGCTGTTGCTGCAGAATTTCTTGCTCTAGTTTTTGTTGCTGCTCCTCGAGTTGTTGCTGTTGCTTGAGTTGCTTCTGCAGCAGCTTCTGTTGCTTGCGCTCCTGCGGTGTCAGCGACTCATCTTGCCCGAGACGCACCGTCAGAGTCTTGATATATTCCCGCAATTCCTTGTCACTGCGCTCGACGAGCGTCTTGAATGCATGATTCCGACTGACTGCATGGACGCACTGTACGCAGATTTTGTCAGGCCAACCTTCGGTGGGCTCGACACGTACGCTGGTGCAATCCATGAGCATTTCTGGCACCTTCTCGCTAAATAGGGGTCGCATTTCCCTGCGTTCCGAAATGCATACACGACAGATTTTGTCCAATTCCAGTACCTTCTTGCGGTCCATCATAGCTGGAGCTTCACTGTGTATTTCTATTGCAGCTTTCTTCTATAAACAGTGACATTAGTTACACTCATTGCGATTATTTCTTTTGAATCTTGTAAAAAGTAAAAAAGTATGAGAATTTACTGATAAGAAATCATTTGAAATTGGCGCGTAATATATTCTGGCAGCACTGTCAGTCGTCTAACACTCTGGCAACTCGCCGCCATCGGAGCAAGCGAGATGAATATACTGTGGGCACGACAAGACAACGACGACAACTAGTATACACAATTTAGCATCCTGGTATTGGTGCGAGCGAAAAATCATATTTTAACTACTTTCGCAGTAAACGAAACAAATTTATTTTGATTCGTATTTTTAGATTTAAATCAACTCTATCAATAATTTTCTCATACTTGTTGCACTTTGATCCAAGATGTTGAATAACACACGTTACTTTTTTACTCACCCAAACACTATTTATATAATTTGTGTGGGCTCCTTCGACTTTGCACGATATTTGACATTAAATTCTTTTTAAATATGGCCGCGTCACACAATTTCCATAAGAAAAACGCAAAAATTTCACATTTTAAGCACCGAGCGCGAGTTTGTTTTGAAACGATGCGAAACAAAAACAAATGGGGCACCAGTTGGTTATTCTGGCAAGTAAATGAAATAACTAGACTTCGACCAGCGCCAAATTAATAAAAATTCGATGAATGAAATTTCTCTGCAACCGCAATGGTGCTGTTTCTGCTTTTGTCTTCTTCTGTCGACTACAGAATGCGCGAGGCAGCTGAAACGACGATTACACACACAAGCGCGTCACACATATATAGCTCTCTTTTTTTGTTTCGCCCCTCTTCTGCTTGTGTGAGTGAGATATGCGTATGTGGCGTGGCTGCAGTACTGCCAACTCGCTCAAACACAAATCATACTATGTCGACAGTCTGGCAGCACTCGCACTTTATTTACATGGCGCGCAGTTTTGATAACAACTTTAAGAAACTTATTTTAATGAAGAAATCTGAGAAAAATTCATTCTTGCAATTATGGGATTGGTTTTAAAAGTAGATTGTGACATCACAGACAATTTAATAAAATTGACTTATAGGTAAATAAAGTATAAATTCTTACCTTGTTGTGTTTTGATCAGCACCGCACCGTCATATTTTTACGAAGCACAACACGAACACACACACACTAACAAGTTTCCCTGTGCTTTTCAATTTTGTTTCGACGTCGTCCCTCTTTGTTTTATTTAAATTCGGTTAGCACATTTAATTATATGCGAATGATTTACACCTCAAACAGCGACTTTCATCCTTTTACGCCCACATAACAGCTGATCCGGATAAGGGAACTTAAGGACTGTCATTGCATGGTTAATAATGACATGATGTCTTTGTTTCTTATGTAAATACTTAACTAGAAAATTTGGGCATTATTTTGTTTTAATTATTTTTATTAATTAATTTAGCAGCATTTAGCAGTACACGAACAGACACACGAATGACAGCTTTCGATGCATTCATTCCGAGTCGATACAATGTTGGATCAGGTTATCGCTTATCGATATATTGATTTATTGCATTGAATAAATTGAAATTCATAAAAAGTGCAACAGATGAACATAAACAATTTACATACTAGGCGCATGATTGCGTGTTGTTGGTATTGGCCAGTTCATACTTTTGCCTTTCCTTGTTCTTCTTGTTGTAGACCCGAACAATGCCGTAAATAACTACAACCAAGACAATGCCAATTAACAAGCAACTGGTGACGAACCAGGGATAAAAGGAGGATCCCTCCTCCTCGGCCTCCCATTCGTTGAACTCCGTTGAGCCGTTTACACTCAGTTTGGCTGGTGCCGCATCCATGTCCCGGAACAACGAGGCCTTGGCCAGATTACTCGACTCGGGAGCCTCAAACGCGGGCTCAGTGCCATCGATGCGCACAAATGTGAGTCTAGCTCCAGTTATGGGCAGCTTGAAGCGTACGAGTCCATGACCATAATACTCGTAGACATCGGCACTGAACTCACGATGCTGATCAACCCACTGGCCAATGATCTGGACCTTCACATCGCTCTTGGCATCCATGGTGCGTCCGAAGTACGCCTGTTCGTGCACATCGAGTCCCCCCTCGCCCGCCTCGTCCAGCTCGAGCACAGAGCCGCGATGTTCCAGCAGCAGCGGCAGCTTCTCCAGCTGATGCTCCCGAGTGTAAATGCTGCTTGTATTGAGGCGAATCTTCTCCACGTACGCATAGTTAATGCTGCCGTAGATTGGCTTGCGTTGTCCGCTTGGATTCTTGAGCATCGCGTTGCCCAGATGCATCTTGTAGCTGTTGGTCACGTTACGCCAGGGCAAGTAGGTGACATTGCGCAGCTGATACAGCAATGGCTGCAGCTCCACGAGCACATTTATGTTATCCTCCACGCCGTACTATAAGAGCATATACCAAATTATATGGATTACTGTGACTGCAATTGCATCTACTTACAAAGTTGTCCTCAAAGATCATGACCACGCATGTGAACAGATTGTCCAAGACGCCATTGACCAGATCCGTGTGTCTAAAGTGGCACAGCTCGGTCTTTTCGCGCTCCAAGTTTGTGGCCTTGGCAATATAGCTAAGTCGCTCCTTGGGATTCAATTCGGCTGCGTAGTTCTGGATCATGATGCTATAGGGCACCCAGGCGAGCATAGAATGGGCATTTCCACTGCAAATCTCGTGATGGGCGCCGCGTCCATTCAGCTCACCATTGTGCAGTTTGAAGAAATGATGAATGCTCTTTTTCATTGTCGTGGAACCATGATCCGTGCACATGGTATCAATGAGGCTATCCTGGGATTAGTCAAGCCAATTAATCAGCGGAAAATACGTGATTTGATTTGTGCACTCGCATAAATAATTCCTTATCTGGCTGCTCAATAACTCTTTAACTATCTATAGCCATAACTATAGACACTTTCCACGTTTCCAAGCTTTCTTTATCTTTATCAACCTAATTCAATTGAGTATTTGGCGTGCCAGCCACTTGAATCCAACATTCTCCACATTTTGTGTGATTTACAGACTATTATCTGTCCATATGTGGCTATAACTCAAGAGCCTTGATATTGTCATTTAAGGATTTCATGCTGAGCAACCCGTTTCCCTTGATCGCCCAAACGACATCACCTTAAACCTCAACTGGAAACTGATTGATTCAATGCCATAAAAGGTAAAAAGAATTATTAACGATTCGCTCTAGAGTCTAGACACTCGAAAACAATTCAGATGTCACTTAATTAGAAAACCAAAGTTCAAAAACATCTTACATTTAATGCTATAATTTTCTATGAAAGTTTTAGTCAAGAGTGCTCAACTACGAAATACCCTAGTAGAGTTTCTTAGGTCCATACAGAACTAGATTGAAACGCATACATTCAGGAACATTTACATTTGAAATCAACTTGATCTATAAGGAGTCTACATACGAAATTTGATGCTTCTAGCTCTGACCATTTCAGAGATCTTTAAAAATAGATATACGACCTTTTGAAATCTCCTATATTTACTTGTTTTACACCTTGAACAAACTTAAGTTAATATACCCTAGACCAGAGTATAACTAGTTTAATAAATGCACAAAAGAATCATTTGCAGTTTTTAATGATTTACTATTAAGTATCTAGAGCTTTTGAGCTTTGATTATGCATACTCATAATTTGAATATATTTGCATTCTCAGCAAATTATAGTATAGCAACTCGACATGTTTCCTATCTATCAAGAGAATATTTACTTTAATCTTCTAAACTGATATTAAATTACAAGAGTGGAGTGTGGAGTGACCAACCTTCTCCTTCACCGTCAGCGTTGTGGCTGTGATGAGGCATTTCTTCTGCTTCTCACTGGGCATAACCAGACGACGATCCATGTCGATGAGAAGCGTTGGACTCGTTTCGATGCAGAAATCGGAACGCTCCACAAATGCCTGGCAGCACATGGGCAGGAGCACTCCCAGTGCAATGAGAGTCACAAAGGTGAAAATATACATTCTGTAGTTGTAGTTGTTCCAAGTGAAGTTTATCCGCCGTCGATACGCGCGCCGTCGATGACAAATCGTAACTGAAATTCGCAATTCTAAATTGTCAGCTAGCTATTTCGGTGCTCGTCCGTCGTCCGGCGCTCAATCAAACACATTCAACTTGACACCGAAAACCGATAAACAGCAAACCATATTTATCTATTGCTGAAGGATAAACTTGAGATTATTTGATTGAAGAAACACGGGCCTGAGTTGAACGCGACCAATGCAAATAGCCAAACAGCTAAACTGAACTGAACTGATTAATATTAACACTACACTACGGACATACCTGCGCGTCATTTCCCAATTCATAGCAACCCATAGTTCGAGATAAGATAAAACTAAACACAATGAAAAACTGCGCAAACACCTTGGCGTCCATTACAAATATCAGAATGCTACCAAACTGTTTGGCGAGATTAATGACAAAGCGCGTGAAGTTCTCAGATCAGGGATCGCAAATAAGATTTATGGGTTAAATCATTTAGACTTAAAATAAAACAAATGGAAAAGGCTATAGTCGAGCTCCCGACTATTGGATACCCGTTACTTATTTAAATAAATTTAAAATACTTTTTATTGCATGCTTTTAGGCATTTACATTGCTTGTAACTTAAATCAGCCATTACCACCTTTCTATTTGTTCGATCTTGTTGCGTTTAAGTATGATGATAGCTTTAATTAATAATTAACGTTAATTACCAAAAAATACGTATTATTCTAAAAACTGTGCATGTGGTGGCTTTTCGTGATTTACGGAAACGGAATGGGGCTTGGCACAATTTCAAACAAACTTTGGTTGCTCTGGGACACGCCTACATCGACGCGGCTGCTGATGCTGATCAAAAATATATATACTTTATAGGGTCGGAGATGCTTCCTTCTCTCTGTTACATACATTTCAACTAATACAATACACTCTTTTACTTATTTTGTAAGTAACGGGTATAATTATCGGAATTAAATTTTGAATCTTATCTTATACTTTAAATTGTCTCAGCTATGTTGTGTAAAAATTTCATCCTTCTAGGTCTTGCCGTTTGGGCTCCTCAATAATCAGTCATGAAGTGAAGACAAAGGGAATATCTGGAGTTCTTAAATTCTGCAAGGGCCTGAACCAAAGTGTTCACACATTTATCCAATTTGTATTGATATATACTTATACAAAAAAATGTAATCCACTATGTATATTTAGAAATTGTTCAACAATTTGTTTTTTTTTTATCTTTTGTATAAATTGCTCTTTAACAGCTCAGATTTTTCGTGCGGTTTTGTTTTTGTTTTTTTTTTTGTACAAACTTTTTCAACATAAAATATAATTGTAGATAACAGCTTAAAAAACTAGTTGAAGTTAGAGCTACGGCTGTGTAGAGCGGACGGTGGAGTTCCGAGCTCGACCTGTTGAAAGATAAGGATTAGGTGTAAACAGCACTGGCGCACAGGCGTTCCGAGTGCTGAAGTAGCCAATGCAGCGGAGGATTAGGTAGGACAGTTGACAGGATTGGACTGGACTGGACTGGGTTTTTTTTCAATCTGAGGACGAAGAAAAGTCAAGACGAATTCGCACAGATGCTAAAGAATTTGCAATTCTATTACCATCACTGCTGCCATCGGCATCAAAATCGAAATTGTCGACATCCGAAATAATTTCAATGTCGTCATCATCATCATCGTCAGCATCATCCAAGTCGCTATCGTTATCGTCATCGCTGGTGGACTCAATATCAATGAAGTTGTGATTGCGGTGGCTGCGTAACGGGAAACCCATGAAATTCGGACCAATTGAAAATGCTGTGAAAATGGAAATTTCCGAATTATTATTGATATTCAAATAAAAACAAATATCTAACAAATAGATTTATACCATTTTCGGAGCCCGTATCGGAACCCGTATCGGAGCCCTCCTCATTGGATTCGGGCACCTCCTCATCATCTTCCTGCAAGCATAGACATAATATTAAATTCAATATCATCCATCTGCCGCATGAGCGTTCTGAGATCGATGGGCGCACCGGCACCGCCCAGTGTACGTGCTCGCCGTCGCACACCAACAATTGAGCTGTTGGGCGCATGCTGGCGAGCCAGATTTAATGGCAGATTGGCATGTAACGATGGCCTTAGCCGGCTCGGACGACGTGGCCGCGCCTCGTTGCCGTCGTCAGCAGCGACACCACCAGCGACACCGACACCAACGCCGATACCAACACCAATGCCATCTGCATTAGGATTAGCATCAGCATCAGCATCGGCATCGGCATTGGCGGCAAGCAAAGCAAAGTTTGGCGCTGGCGTATGGGGGCGTGCCGCCGCCTCTTCGACGATGCGAATTAGCGCAGAATCACCGCCTGGCGCATTGACGGGCGGTGGCGGTTCCTCGGACGCGGACGCGCCGTTTCTAACGACGCCCTCATCGACGGCCAAGTCCTTAACCGCACGCACCTCTTCCGAGCGCTCGCTCTTTTTAACACCAACGGCATAAATCTTCACACACGTCTCCTGCTTCGAATCGTAGCCGCTATGATCCTCCACAACGGCAATCAGGCTACCATTGGCACTAACGCTCAGATCGTTAATGTTACGCTTCACATCGATGGTGGCAATGCTCGAATAGTCGTAAGCATCCAGTACATTAAAGCTGGTATCATAGGTAGTCGTCTCCACATCGTGGTCTCTATCCGCACCCAAACTGGCGCCATATATCACATGCATGGGCGAGAATGTGCAGTTCCTTTGGTCCAGCACCGGCACAGTCTGCAACAGATGAAACGTGCGCAGATCCCAGACTTCCGTGTTGGCTATGATCTGTAAGACAGGATTGATTAAACAACATTTGACAACACACAATTGGATAATAGGGAATGCACTCACCTCCAGACAGTTGGGATGAAACACACCCGATATGCACTGATTGAACTTATCAAACTTGTGTATCTCCTTGCCGGATCGCACATCCCAAAGCACGCCATCTAATCAAATGATATTGGATTGAAATTCAATAAACAACAATTGGATTAACTGCAAAATCACCTGACAAGAGCAGCTCGTCGGTGCGACAAAGTGTGGCACGGTTCTTGGTGTACTGATTGGGTATGGTGGGGGTAAACGTGGAGATCTTGGAGCCCGTATTGATGTCATACAGAACAGCACACTATAGAAAGATAAGATCAATGAATAACAACATACAGTGCAAGCAAATGCATTCAACTTACATCGGTGTGTGTGCCGAGCAATCGATCCTGCGTCGTCTGGCTGAACTCACAGTAACCCACCTCGGGCAGACGCAACTTGGACTTGAACTCGTTGTCGGTGATGGACCAGAGTATGGTGGTACGCAAGCGCCATAGACTGGTGGTCAGCACCAGATCTCCGGCACGGTTCGCTTGAATCGCATCCACGCCGTATGTGTGGCAAATGGAGGCGCACTGTTCGACGCCATCGTTCATGTTGAACACCTTGCTTTCGCCCTGGTGTGTGCCAACAATCAGGTAATTGCCCACAACGTCACAGCATGTGAACTCCAGTTCATCGTAGTCCGCGGAACGTATTGTGCGCCAGGGTGCAAAGTGTGTATGAACATGACGGCGATCAAAGTGGGTGGTATTGAATCCCGCTTGGGTGCGAAAGTGTCTGGAGGTCAGATTGTAGTTGGAGCTGAGTAGACGACTGGGTCGTGGATCTGGACACTTGTGCGGCTCATACAGATCAAACTGTGGGCATGTCGTCACCGGATTGTTGCACAGCGAGTGCTGATTCGTCAGATACTCGGTCACAATGCTGTTGAGGGTGACACGCTTGGGATACAACGGTGGCGAGTTGGACAACTCATCTGGTAATCCCACGGCACTGGACTCTGCGTTGCCCAAACTGATTTGCTTCTGCAGCGAACGATTGAGCGAGGATGTGGCCCGTTCCGTCTTTCGCAGCTTGATGGGCGTCTGTGCACTGATGTGACTGAAATTGGGTACGCCTAGAGCAGCGGTCGCTGTGCTCATGGATGAATTGAAGGCACTGCCACTGGTGCTGCAGTGTGGCGACAAATCATCCGTATGGCTGCGTCCTTGATCCCCGCCGGACATGATGGCCGCACTGACGTCGCGCATCCGACTTCGCATGCGACTGCGCGTTATAGAGCTGTCTCCAGAGAAGCCCTTGTAGTCAAAGGGCGACTGATGAAAGTTGCGCGTCGTCGTCGTCTGCAAGGGCAAACCGACCTCGCGCTGCAGCATCTGGGCGGTTTGGCCCAGACCCTTGCTCTCCAGATGCTCAAAGATCAGCTGATACAATTGCTGTTCGTTGTATTGAATGCGCGTCTGGGCAATGACATTCGCCTTGTGCATGTTGGTCAACGACGGATCCAGCGGATTGTTGAGTGGCTTCGTCTTGCCCGAAATGCGCTCGAGCAGCTCTAGGGCATACTTCTGGAAGAGGACATGCTCGGCCCGCTTCTCCTGCAGTATGGGATCACGCATGAGAGCCTGCAGCTGTCCGCTGGCAAACAACGGCAGCTTGCCAACAATTTGACGCACACGATCGGATCGCGCCAAGCCGGCCAAGGCTCGACAGGCCATGCCGCGTATGCAGTCGGCATCCGTGATGGGTCCCTTGGTTTGCATCAGGGACAACAGCACCACAATACCATTGTTGGAACACACAGATTCCCACACCTTCTCGATGAGCTCCTCGGCATATTTTTGATTCGCCTTGTTCTTCCTCGAGGAGTTGGTAAATTTCATGAGGCTTGTGCCGCTGTCCTTGCGAATGATTGGCGAGCAGACACAATGACAGAGCACGGCCAGTGCGGATTTCAGCACCTCAGCATCGGCTGTAATCTCTCCAGCAGCAGCGCCCAGCACCGAACAGATGCCCGATGTCGTCGTCTTGTCCAGCATCTGCAGACGCTCGCAAAGCACCAGATAGACACGGGGTATCACACAGCACACGCTGAGCACATCCAGAGCTGATCGCACCGTCTCCGATCGTCCACTATTCACCCATTCATAGCTGAAGGCAATTATACGCAGCAGCATCGTAATGCCACCCAGTTTCAGCAACTGATCCACCGGCTCCCAGTGTGCACGCACTGACGTATGCTCTTGGAGCGTACGAATCTGTTCGTGCAACTGATCAAAGGTGAGCTTGGCTGCCACGGTCGGATGCTGGCTGAAATAGTGCGATGACGACGAGGATGTAGCATAGTGTTGGCATAGAAAGTTGTTGTACTTGTAGAAGAAATGCGCCTCCATGTAACGCTTGAGGGCAACGCACACATGACGCACCATTTGGCGGGATGCGCACTCCACATCCTCGTTAATATCCGATGCATTGTCGCTATCATTATGACTGGGATCCAGGATTTTAAGCACCGAAATCTGTCAGTTGAAAGAGATGATTAAAAATTGTACACATATTCAGTGAGATTGGATGTGATAGTTCAAGGAGTAACAAAGATTTGCATACTAAAGACATTGAGATTTTGGACTTACAACATTGTAGAGCTTGCGCAGACCATCCTGGGCATCAAATTCATCCAGTATGACCTTAAACTGAAAACTCAGACTGAAGAACATGGTGGCATGGCATTTGGAGGAGTCATGACAGCGTCCAAGTATCCACAGTGCATAGCGCACCAGATTCGAAATCAACGGACGCGGCATGCTGCAAATGCGCTCCATGGCGTCCTCACAGTAGGCCAAATAGTAAATGGCTATTGATACGCCCGTCGTGGCCAGACTCGGCCGTGGAACGTTCAACAAAAGCTGCAGAAATTAACAAATATGTTTACAAATATTCAATATTTAGACAATTTAATTGCAGCTCACCTCCAGTCCACCCGTGGAAATGAATTCCAATGCAAATTTCTTGTGACAGAGCAAGGAGGCCAGATACTTGAGCACCTCGTAGGCCAGGCATGTGTCTCGCCTGTCGAGATCCTCCAGGTGACCAAAGATAAGCATCATTACATTGTTGGCAAAGGCCATGCCCAGAAACTCCTGGTATTCGCCCAGGCTGGTTAGGAAGCGCAAGATGAGCATCTGACTGGTGTCCGCTGTGGGCGGATGCAGTGGAATATACATGCGCTTGTAGTACCGCGACAGGGGAAACGCATCTCGGCTGTTCTCAAACAAAATGGACATGTTGGACGCACTGCCGCTGGCGCCGTTATGCTGCGGTGACTGTGGCGCAGAGGCAGCGCCACAAGCCATCCAGCTGAGCATGCCCTGGGAGAAACTGCTGTCTGCCGAGTTATTGTGCGAGGTACTTGGCTCAGCAGTTGAGTTTTTGCTCATACAACTGCAGGCGAGCAGCAAGTGCAAACGATTGATCATCTTGGGCACCAGACGCAGATTTTGATCACGGCAACTGATTGCGATGTCGCTAACCTCCATCGCAGCAGCCAGGAGACCTGTTGCATAGCTCTGCAACGGTTCAATGCTATCCTCTGCCCAGTTGTAAAGGCGATTAATGATGCCGTCTTCCTCAGCGGTCTGGAATACCGCCGTTGTCTCCAGGCCCGGCATTACCACGAGTATCAGACGACAGGCAATGATGTTCAACTCCAGTGAGCTGCGACTCACACTCTGGCGACTAAAGTAGTTCTCCCGCAGATATTCATTGAGCAGCTGAAAATACAAATTAAATCTTCGTTTTAATTAAATGTGCATAAAATAAATATGAATCAATTTACCTTGCCCATGAACGTATCCTTGCGAAAGAGCAGCTTGAGCAGCAGCCCATACTGGCAACTGGGATCGGTTCTATAGGGATGCCTTAAGTCCAGCGGATCGGGATCCTTTCGCATGTATGCATCCTTTTCGCGCTCAAATATCTCAGCCAGACTGCAAATAGATTTTTCAATTAACATACTTAATGAATGCTTTTAATTGGAGCTCACAGATATGTACAGTCAGTCAAGTAATTATATTTACAAGGAAAATATATTCACATATTTGTTTTTTATTTTTAATAATAATTTAACTGATTTGTGTTCAGCTTACCTTCTTAGCGTGGGCACTGGATCGTAGCCACTCTGTGTTTGCTCCTGTTCCCATTTATCAATGATTTGAGTCAGCTCTTTTTTCGTGGCTGAGCGCCTATCAGCGGCGGGATCGTCCTCAGCATTGGCATTTTCAGCGTCGCCCGCGTCATCAGCATTGTCATCATCTTCATCCTCTGCGGCAGCGTCGCCGTCGCCCTCGCCGTCACCCTCAGCATCACCTTCATCCTCAGCATCTACTTCAACCTCACCTTCGCCTTCTGCTTCACCTTCACCTTCACCCTCAGCATCTGCATCTTCCCAATTGTCGTCGCTTTGTGCGTCGGCTTCTACTTCGACCTCCACATCGCCAGCGTTGTCCAATGCATCCGCGAGGCTCTCGTCACTCTGGTAGGCAGCGGCAAACACAGCATTATCCAATGCTGTATCATTTAGGTTTGCCAATTCAACATCATCCTCCTCCTCCTGCGCCGCAACGTTTTCATTGTCATTCGGATTCGACATACTTAACGCGGCCCACGAGGCGAGCGTTTTGCACTAGCTCGATACGGTGCGCGCCAATTTCTCGATTTCGATCAAACACACAATCTAAAGCTTTGCTTGAATGTATAACTATCTCTGGTAATTTGGTTACTATTTACTAGTTACAATATAAATTCCGTGCCGCTAAAATCCGCCAACCACGCGCTTCTTTTTTTTGGCAAACAAAAATAGTGTTACCGTCTAGTGTTGGGTTGCTCATGAGTGAGTGAACAAAAAAGAGTTGCTCCCTGAAGTGAGCAAGTGAACATGTTCCTTCCAACTTGCTCTTTATTGCTCACTTGTTCTTTTTTGTTCACTTGTTCTTTTTTGCTCAGTTGTTCTGTTTTGCTCAGTTGCTCAGTCTTGTTCAGTTGCTCACTATTGCTCTGTTGTTCCTATTGCGCACTTTGCTCGAATTTTTCTCTGTGCTCTTAGGGCATTTGTGTAGCTACTTTCTTTGAAAATACACATTGTTGGATTAGTGCTAAAGCTGAATACTCATTTTAAGAATTCAGAATGTCGTTTATCAAAAAGTGTAGCAAAATATGCAACCATTTCGTAGATGTCGGAAGTCAGCAAACTAAAAGCAAGTATTGTAAATGTTTTTTGAGCTGCGGATCACAGAGCAACATGAGCAGCTATCAGATTTAAATTGAAATGTAACGTATGATATTTTTGATTAGTTGGTTGAGAGGCAAAGTGAATAGCTCAGTGAATTACTGAGCGATATGAGTGAGCAAATGAGCAAGTGAGTAACTGAGCAACTGAACAAGTGAGCAGCTGAGCAAGTGAGTAACTGAGCAACTGAACAAGTGAGCAATGTGAGTGAGTTGACTCACCTAAGAAAAAGAACAAGTGAACATGTTCACCTAAATGAGCAATGTTTACCCAACACAATTACCGTCCGTACCAGTGCTGCCAACTTAGCTTTTTTTTCCGTCAAATTTGGCAGTTTTTGAAGACCAATTGCGGGAAAAATTTAGGAAATGCGGGAAGCGGGAATTCTTGCTTTTTGAGAAATGCATTTGGCTTTTTTTTTCGCTTTTTATAATGCTGCCACCAATTTCATGAAAATATGTAGCAGCACGGTTGCCACTTGCAAGAATATAAATTTGATACCAAAACAAATACCGTTTTTGATAAATCTGTGGAAAAAAGTTTAATAACGCATGACTACATTTACTGCACAGCTAAGTGATTTGCGTGCTCTTGCATCCACTAAAAAACACACAAGTGCGATGAGCGGCTTTCAACAACGACCTGCTTAAAATCTTATAAATAAAACACATAAATCAAGACCATAAAAAACCGCATTTTGCGCTTTTTAAGAATAGTTTTAGCTTTTTTTCTCCTTCTCCTTAAAAACAGCTTTTTTTTATAAAAAGTTGGCAGCACTGGAGAGGAGCGATAATTGTAAAAAGAATATATCGTAATGCGGAATTTAACTCATTTTCTTTTAAACCGTCTGGCAACGCTGCCAACAAAAGCCGCTTTTCGTCAATGTTATCGATGCGTCGCGTCATTGTTTTGTTTTGGCACCGTATACATTATTTTAAACCCACTGTATTAAATATTTAGAAATAAATTATGGGTTTCCTCTTCATACTCAGTTGGATCTCACTGGCCATACAGATCATCTTCATAACGCTGTCCATAGGTAAGTAACCAGCTTGAATTCATTGTGGTGGATTAACTAAATTTTATTGTTGTCACTTTTTTTTCTCAGTGGCCGGACTTTACTATTTGGCTGAACTGGCCGAGGAATATACAACGTCAACACGTCGATTTATTTTATTTATGATTAGCTTCACGATATTCGTGTATATATTGCTAATATTCTTTGAGGACTTCTCCTGGACCATTGTGCTATGCGGTTTAACGGCGCAGGGATTTCATTTCAGCATTATGACAAATTTTCCATTCATCCGATTGCTGTCGGTGCCATTTATTGGCTCCCTGGTCATGCTGGTAGTTAATCATCTGCTGGCTTTTCAGTATTTCACTAGCGTCTACGTGCCCTTCACACAGGTAAGCACAAGATGTACTTTTTACATAAGGTGACGTTGATTCTGCCGTGCTCTCTGAGAGAGAGACGCTGTCATACTGTCCTCAAAGAGAGCAGCCCTTATGTAGATGTCACCTTATATATGTAAATACATCCTGGGTGATCATACATACAGAATTGTGAGCTACATATACTCTAATATGTATATATATAATTGTTAGGTGCTCGCATACTTTACAATCTGCATGTGGATGGTTCCCTTTGCGCTCTTCGTTTCGGTCAACGCCAATGACAACGTGCTGCCCACCACAGTCAGCAGCAATGAGCGGCGACTGGGCATCAATAATCCGGATGTGGTCAGCAATTATTTTTCGCGCAACAAGAAACTGGGACTTCTGTCGCTGTTCAACTACATTAAGGAGACATTGCTGCCAGGACGCAGCAAGAAATCGTTTTAGACTTTTAGCAATCATCTGGAACTGTTACTTTTAAAAAGGACAACGATCGTATAGTTATTTATTTTTTAATAAGAACACATTTTGAAATGAAGCTCGTTAGAAACTTATTTATTCTGCGCCTTGACAGAACCATCAGCCATGCCAAAGTAACACTTGGATGCCATGTTAACAAACAATCCCGTCTCCAAGACACCTGGTATCATGGATATAGCTCGATTCACCTCGTCCCAGTTGTATTCGCGCTTGGCCAAAAACTTCCAGTCCAGCAAAAAGTTGCCATTGTCGGTGACAATTGGTCCAGCCTTCTTGAGGGCAATGCGCAGCATCGCCTGTCCGCCAAAGAGCTCCTCAATCTTCAGCTTGACCGGCACATGTGCCATGGGCGCCACCTCAATGGGAATGCCGTTGCACCATTGCTCGCCCAGACGCAGGGATTTCTTGGTATAGTCGGCAATAATAATGATGGTCTTGGCGCATGAGGCGACAATCTTTTCCTGCATCAGACAGCCACCGCCGCCCTTAATGAGCACCATGTGGCTGTCGACCTCGTCGGCCCCATCGATGTACACATCAATTTTGGGATTGCGATCCAAGTCGCCCAGTGTCAGATTATGATCCAGAATGAGCTTACGCGCCTGATACGACGATGGCACACAAATCATGTCCGCCAGAGCACCCTCCTTCCACACGCGCTCCGCCAGACGCTCCACGGCAAACACAATCGTCGATCCACTGCCAATTCCCACCACCTTCGTCTCCTCGGTCACCCACTGATCGACAGCCGCTTGTGCTGCCAGATTTTTGGCTTTGTCCAGTGCAATTTTATCGTCCATTTTGCAAAATGTGCGTCGAAAATTCGTCGATGTTGATTGTGAGTTGATGGCTGATTTAATTCCAATTGGAATCAAATGTCGCAAATGCGGTGTCAGGCAACCTCGGTACTGTAACTGTAACAATGGCTTCAACATGTGCTTCGTTCTACAACTTCAATGTCACCCGGCTCAAGCAGCTTGAAAATTGAGCACCAATGACACGAGTTGAAAATAAATTATTGATTAGTGGATCTTATTTTTGAGCAGTGTGCTTACATACTATACAATGCAATATGATTAAATGTTGTGTATTTTAATGTTATATGACTTTTTCTTATTTTTAATTTGGTAGATTTTTTTTAAATGCTCTTTTTTCAGCTAGTGCAATTAGTTTATATCTACTTTCGATACCATCTATCGATAGTCACAGCCTAAAGTATCGAATGAAATTCGCGCTGCCACCTGTTATAACACTTAAATATCTGATTGTTGGAGGGAAAATTTGAAATCAAATTTGACATTTTAGTTGAAATATTATTGATTTAAAAAGACAGTTTCAGCGAGTAAGGAACTCAGGGTTTAACATGTAAGTACGCACATATTTTGTTTTGTCCCCTCGAAATTCTTTTATGCACAAACAGCAAAAATTAATGTTTTGTTTATTTTCTTTAAACTCAAGTTTGCCCATCAATTTTCAACCGTGGGAATTAATGCTGCAAAAATTGATAAACAAATATCTGCTGACTATTCGTATTCATACATAAATTACACAAACAAAAGAGTTTTATATATGTATGTAGAGATTAAACTTTATTTAGCCTTAATATGGCATGTTTTCTGATTAAAAAATACGCATCTTCATAATTGCTTAAATTTCTTGTTATAACTTTTTTTTGGAAAAAGGTTTTTTCATTTCTGAATCAGATACGATTTTGATTTTGACACATTTTACAGTTTATTGTGAATGTGATTTTAAGTGTACTTATGGATAATAGTGTGATTTTACTAGCTTCTCCCAAAAATTGTAGTACGTAACGATCTTCGGAGCAAAGAAGCCACCAAAACCTTTACGACCTTTGTGATAGATGCCCAGACCGGACAGTGGGACAGCGGGATTGGGTACAACGTCCTGTGTATCGATAAAGGGCACGGTGCTCTGTGCAGCATCCTTGTCCACGCTGGAGCTAACGAATTCCATATACTGGTTATCCTTGGACAAGGGCAGAGAACTAAACGACGACTTCGTGGACACTTGCGGATCGTATAGCATCAGTTTCTGGCGAGGCTTATCATTATGTTCGGTTGTCTTATCATTGCCCAGCCAAAAACTATTAGCCTCTGGACGAAGTAGGCGACCTGTGCTAAAGTTAAATGCGCTAAATCGCACCTCCAAATTGAGATGTTTGTCCACTACACGAAAACGGGCGCCAGTGACAACAAGCGTGTCATTTTCCACTGAGATCTCGTCCAGATCCAATGAGCGGCTGTCGTAGGTGAGCTTATGATAGTCGTATCCATTGCGTATGTCCACGTGACTCACATCGTATGATTCCAAGGGTATCCATGCCAGAGTCGACTGATTGATCAAGCCACCTGGCAACAGTTTTCCCTGTTGCAGCTGCAGATGGAAGACTCGTTGATGCTTAACGAAACGTGCTCCAGTGACGATCATGTCATCCTTATAGTCCGAAATTGTATCGCGCAAATTGAAATAGCGATCAGACTGCGGACCTTCCTCATCGCAGAGACACAAACAGTAGTTGCAACGCCAGAAGAGCCAACGTGACCAGGACTCAGCCCGATCTCCGCCAGTTGGACACGCATTCTCCTGTTTCACAGCTGAGGATATTGAATAAAATGATGCGTTAGGGAAATATCCTAAATAAAATTGTCTTAGTAGGGAAATAAAAATAAAGAAATATTTAAATAGTATTCCCAGCTCTGTATAGCTTACCGCAATCCTTGCCAAGCACACGCCCATTATCGCACTCAATGTAATCGTAACGTCTCAAATTGTTGGACGTCGTGCTATTGGACTGGCAAACGGTCATGTCAGACTCAATGAAGCGACAGCTATGCAAACGACCCAAGCATTTGGGCTGCTTAGTGCAGAGCTCGTTCTCAAGGCAACGCTCGGCACGCACATCAGTGTAATCCTCGCAAGAATCGAAGCACTTTGACTCTGGATTTAGATTGACCTCGTTCTCCACATAGCCCTGCAGCAGGCGAGTAACTTCATCGTAGGTAACACCCAACTGGGACTGCCAGTTCTTGGGATCACATCGCCAGTAGACGCGCTCGATCCGTGTCATGATATCGCTCAGTACTTTCATGGAGTGCTCAATGCGTCGATGATAGTTCTTGTGCATTAGGGCCATCTCCAGTGTGAAGTTGCCCTTGCCCGAGTCACGCAGTGTCATCCACGAGAACTCCATCATGGTGTAGGCTTTGATCTCCGTCAGCGTCATCTTCGTGTACAGATCATAGGCAAACTGTTGTGGCGACGAATGTGTCGCACAAATCTGATCCTCATCGGATTCATATTTAACCACCAGCTGGGCGAATAACGAGTTGTTGCCATTGTCCTCGGACTCGCCAAAAATGGTATCGTGCAGAACTTCTACCAAATATGTCAAGGAATTGGAACCCGGCTTCACACACCATTCGGCAAATCCGATTAATGTATAGTTCTCGAGTTTTTCCTGGGATCTCTGATATTCAATCATGTCTCGGTAGCGTTTCTTAATCATTTTCGTTATATCGCTGACTTCGCTCATCTTGTGCGCAATCAAAGATTCAGCATGAAAATCCCGTTTCAACGTCTCAATTGTCAATTTAAAATATTCGGTTTGCTGTTCCTCCGCATGCTGAATTTGATCACTGATCTGCCCCAATTCATTCATTATTTCACTTGACCCGTCGTCCAGCATAAAGGGTAACTTTTGGTGGTCTATGGGTCTCTTTTCAAGCAGCTGCCAAACTGTCAATACACCGTTGCTCACCTCATGGATGAGTTTTATGATGTTCAGAGCATCATTTACAATCGGCAAAGCTCCAATTGGCTCAATTGACACCAGTGTCGATATTAAAATTATCAGCTGCATCGCAGCTTTAAATTTGAGACGCATAATTCGATTCGATGATTTATTTAGTTACCTAAAAAAGAAAAACAAATTAACAGCTGTAGTCGACATTTTTGTACTCATTCAGCGAGATCCATTTCAAGTGCATATACAGTGAACCACTAATGTCTTCATACACCATAAATTGGTCAAATATTTTTCTATATAGGAAAAAAGTTGAAAAATAGAGTTTTTTTAAAATTCAAAATTTTCCATGGGTATAAGCATGGGTTAAAGAAATTTTGGTATCAGTCGAACGGAATTTAAGTGAATAAAAGATAAATATAAAAAACCCGCATCAAAACATCTTTATTATACCCAGATTTGACCAATTTATGGTGTATGAAGACATTAGTGGTACACTGTATGTACATACATACATAAATGCATACATCAGTGCAACGCCATTTTGGCCTGATACGCATATGTACATACAGTTAGTCAAGTAATTTTTTTGATAAGCAAATGAAAATACATATGCATATCTGTTTTTTATTTTAAAAAATCTGATTTTTTTTAAATTTTTCCAACTCTTAAAATTTGTAATCAAATAAAATATAAATAAATGTGTACATTTTTTGTTTTCTTTGTCAAAACAATTACATGACTAGCTGTATGTACATATATAATGCATACTATTTACAAATACTGTTTAGTTCACGAACATGACTCTTAAAAACAAGATCACTTATGTATGCATTTTAAGTACTTACTTGAATTCGATCCTTGAAATAATAAAATTCAATGGAACTCGAAATGTTTACACTAATTACTGCGCTCACAAAATAAACTCCGCTTCCTTGCGATGCGTGCGACGTCCGTTGCGTTTGCCTGTCTCTCCCACAATAATTCCGGCAAAGAAACAGAGAATTAGTTTTATGTATACATGTGTGTGTGTTTGTGTATTCTGCATCTGCAAAAGTATTGGCTGCCGATATGCTAGAGATGAGCAAGTGATTTGAGATCTCTGTGATTTAATGTTCAAAAGATTTAATCTGAAAAACTTACATAAAAATTATAATTATCATTAGAAGATTTCTATTATATTTATATAACAATAATAGGTTTATTTTGAAATGTAACATATTTTTGGTAAATTAAATACCATAACTACATATGTATGTATATAAGCTAACTTGAACGAATATATATTGTGAACTGTGTGTGTCACGTGATCATCTCTAATTCGGTGCGCTGCCAATCAGTGCTGCCAGAGTCGCCTTTTTCCCGTCAAATCTGGCTGTTTTCAAAGGCCATTTGCTAGAAAAATTTGCAAACAGCGGGCAGCGGGAATTCTGGCTTTTTTGTTTGTTGAAATGCTATTTTTCAGATTTTTTTGTAAATGCCTAAATATAGGGGAAAATAAAACCCAATTTTAAAAAATTTGCTTCGTGAAATGGCAAAATTATGACAGCACTACAAAATTTTGGATTGGAGTCAATTCCTATAAGGATTCTGGGGGCAACAATACTTTTGCAGAGTTGGCTAAGGTTGCCATTGATTTATTATCGTTGCCTTGGTCAAACGAGAAGGTGGATCGCATATTTAGCCAAGTCAATCTTGTGAAATCAAAACTGCGAAATAAACTACACTTGAGTACACTTAACAGTGTACTTTATATAAGGTAATTGGTTTATTTGTTTGCTACTTATTACGAAAGTAATGCATTTTATTATGAATTTTGAATTTACAAATATGGCTTGCGCAGACTCGACCAGTGCTGCCACACATATAAGCTTCCCAATAAATTCCTGCGGATGATAAGAACAGGAGAATGAGGACAACATCGATGAAATTATTCACATCTTATGAATAAAAGATCAGCTGCTGCTCAAATGGCTCACTTTCTTTATAAACAACTGTTGTTGTGAGCTCACTCTACCCTTTTCGGGAAAAAATACAGAAATTAATTAATTGAAAAACTTGCTTTTTTATGGCTTTTTTTAAATAAATTTTTCAGCTTTTTTTGCATCGTTCCTCCCGTCAAAAACAGCTTTTTTATTCAAACAAAAGTTGGCAACACTGCTGCCAATAGTGCGTAAACAGAAATATACATGCGACACAGCATTCATCATATTGAAATTTAACACATGTGGCAACTACGGTTAAAGTCTGGAAAATAACATGTATAAATAAATACATATGAATTTTTGTTTCTGCTAAACGAATGCCAGTCGACGGAAATGCGCCAAAAGTGCAAAATCCAGCAATGTTGTTGTTCTGGATGCATGCGGTACAATTTAAAACAGCAACAAAAGCAACAGTAGCAGTAACAACAACAACAACAATAACGAAAGGCAACAGGGACCACAATAGTACAAAAGTCGTTGAAAGTTAAACGCTTGCCTTGATAATGATAAGAAATGGTTGCGAAACCATTAAAAGCATTTCTTGCTGGCTTAGTTTGCGGATGGTGGATGGGCAAAAGGGTGATGACTGTGCCACACAGCAGCTGACCAAAAGAAATAAAAAGGGGAATCCCACTGAAAGGCCGACCACTCTCTCTTCCCTGCGCTCTCTTTCTCTCTCTGCTCTCTGCAGTTGTTGGAATATTCCGCTCACAGACGGAAGTGCTTGGGATTATTTCAGAATAGAATTTGAAGAAATTTAATACTTTTAGTGCACAAAGCGAAAATTGTTGAATGGAATTGCGATAAAGCTGAAAAGCAAAGCACAATCACAAAGGTGATTGCAGTTTTTCCCTTGCTAAATGAAACACAAACTGAATGCCAAGCCAAAACAGACGAACAGAGAGAGAGAGAAAGAAAGCAAGAGAAAAACTTGCAAATAACATTCGTAGGATGTCAGGAAATTCCAAAAGATTTGTGTTAATGGATTTGACTTTTAAAGAAATGAATTAAAATTTCCATATTGCTTTATAAATTTTTGGCATGTGTTGCATGCAACAGACGCAGTAACAGATTGATTCATTTGCAAATTTTTAAAATGTTTAGAAAATTTAAGACTGCATATGATGTTTAACAATGCAAAATTTGAGTCTAAAAATTTAGAAATCGAATTTAAAATATGATTAACCAAATAATTTTTTTTTTATATTTATGCAATTTTTAAAATGGCTTTATGACGTTCATTTTTATGTGGGACGCATCATAGATCCTATAAAGTGTATATGTATATACGACTATCTATATGAAATATTGAAAACTATTAAGGGAATTTAAGGGTTTCATAGTTGAACACTCGCAATCCAATATAGCATGATTTTATTACATCGCTTCTTCAAGCACTCAACGCATTTTTTATGCACATCTTTCAAGTATTTTTATACATTTTCTGCCATATTGACGATAAAAGACCCTTGCTAAAAAAGCTCTGTTTTTTGCGCAATTGAAATGAATATGCCACAGTGAAACTTGTAGTAGTCATTTAGTTATTTTTTCAAAAGGTATTACAATGCTTGCCAATGCAAATAGCAATTAAGTGAAACAAAAGCAACGCGCACAAACACTCATATGTATGTATGTATATATATGCACACTCATGCAGCAAATGCAAATTGTTAATTAAAGGAATGGATTGTTTAATGTGCCCCTCGTGGATCACATGCTCCAACACCTGTGTGCGACTCTCAATAGACCAGCTCCAGTTGCGACCCTCGCTCAATTACACGCACTAAAAAAAGAAAGGGAAAAATAAATGGAAAAGGGCAGCCAGCAATTGCAAATGGACCCGCGACCCAGATGCAATGTCAGCCGCCATTATGGCATTAGGCGAGGAGGATGAAGAGAGAGAGGGGCAAAAGACACAACTCATTTTATTTTTTTTGTGCAGCATCGAACGAGAATTATGATGGCATCTCCATCGCTAGGCTGATGATGACAATGTCAGCGTTTGGTCGTGGTGTCCTTTTTGGCTTGTCTCTGCTTTGAACGACTTTCTCCGACTACCCCCAATGGGGCACAATTTATAATTTGATTAGCACATCGCTGACTGCACATCGAAAAAGAGCGGAAAAGCAAAGGGAAGCAAAACGAAGGCGTTCAAAAGTTAACGGAAGTGCAACTGAGTGCATTGGCTATGAAACTGCAGTCCATTCTAAACTAAAACCTTATCTCATCTACCTATTGAACATGCAAATGGCGAAATATTAAAAGAAGGGGGAATCACACTTCGTTAACCGTCGACATTGACAAATGATGATGAAGTGAGACCACTCAAAAAAAAAAGAATGGAAAAAAAGATACCAGAAATTTGGTGCCTACCAAAGTTTATATTTAGCTTTCAATTAATATTACAAGTGGCGTTTTTATTGGACCACAAAAACAAAGGCTTTTTGAGCCATGGCCATGATAATCAGTTTGTATTTGTTATTCACCATTGTCGCTCTCAAAAAACAAACTGCGTGGCCAAAATAAAAGCAAACAGCAGACAAAAACAAGGCTCGTTTCTCTCAAAGGATAGAAACGCCCCATTGAAATTTCTCATTCATTCATTAAACAATAAACAGCAAATGCTGCAAGGGGCGTGGCACTTTTTTAGGGCCAACAAAAATAGATTAATGGTCGTCAACAAAAGCTCAAAGCTGACTAAATCAATTTATTACACTGACTGCAGACAGTTAGTTGACCGCATAAAATAAATATTTGCGCATACACTTTAAAAAGAATGTACAAGTTAAGATTAAAAGAAGTTTTTCTTTTCTGCATACCTTAAATATTTAGACAGACATCATTTTTGAGAAACACTTGCACATTTAAAACAACAGTGCCTCAAAAATATTGCCTGACTAATTACCAAGTCTTAATTTAGATACTTTTGTAGCTTATCTTCGAAACTTTTTGTACATATGCTGCAATCGTTTAAACTCCATTTGTTGCTGGGTAAATTCGCTTTCAAGCAGCTCTCGCATGCATTCCTGACGCTTTCGGATTATCAACGCCTGTCCCGTCATCATTTCAAAGGCCATCGGCTTCAGCAGACAGTGGACCATGGAGCCGCCACTTGCCACCTTCGTGTAGTCGCGTTTGGCGACCAATGTGAGCCTGATGAGTAAGGAAGTACAACTTTCTTTAAAAAATTGTTGGATTGGGAAACAAAATGTTTACTTAAATTTCATGTTCTTTGAAAATACTACTAAAAATCAATATACATATAATAAATACCAATTTTAAGTAAGATTCCTTAAAAAATATTACATTTTTGTATTTAGAAAATTTTGCTTCAAAATATTTAGAAAAAATTAAAGCAATTGAGTTTTGGCAATTAACGTTAGCTACTATTATTAGCTATCATCCTAGTAAATCTCAACAGGATCGGACAAATAGAAAAGTGGTAATGACTAATTTAAGTTTTTAAGCAAAGTGCCTAATAGTATGCAATACTTTTTATATATATATATTTAAATAAGTAACGGGTATCCTATCGTCGGGAGCTCGACTATAGCCTTTCCCGCTTGTTTTTGTATTTAATTGAGCCTAGTTTCGAACCAATATTGTGGATTCAGGGGCTTGAAGGAGGCTTGCAATCTTGGGGAAAACTACTTACAAATCTGCCGGCATTTTGAAGTGTCAATTGTAAAAAGTGCAAACAACGCAAGAAACAAGAACAACAAAGAAACAATGAACAAACAACTTATTAAATCATTAGAGAGTTTAACATTAAACACAAAATTCAAATTGATGATATTCCATGATTTCCCAGCCAACTGTTCTCATTATTCCGGGTGTTTAAATAATGTTTAAATACGGAAATTGCCATTTATTTAATACATGGACACACACTTATGTGGTACGGTCGGAAGGAAGTCGTCTGATGTGGAGTGGAATTCGCACTTAACAGCCGTAGAGGGTCGGAAAAATGTGAAATCTCGTTTTGTTGGCCTACGTCCGGTTACATGCGCTTCAATTTAATCAAATGTTTGCGTATTTTGTGGGCATTTAAGTGCAAACACTCGTTTGGCAATCAACTCTATTGGATGCTTGGAATTAGATAACTGCAGCTCTAAAAAACTACCCAGAGTTTTCATTAAGCAGTCTATTACGACCAAACTGGCTAAAGGACTCAACTGGACTGGATAAATGGTTGAGGTATAATAGTAAAGTTGAAATTGGCAAACAACGAAAAGCCAACACAAATCGTTGTTCGCCAATTGCTGCACACAAAAGACAGAGTAGGGAGTGGAGAGTGCGAAAGGAGGTAAAAGGTAAGGGGTACACTCAGGTGTGTAATTGCAATTCGACTTGGTCAAGTGTAACAATGTAAAGACGCCAATGCAGAGACAGGAGCAGCGGAATAGCGACAGCAATAGCAGTGAAAATACGTTCGAGCATGCTCGACAGTGAGATACCCGGTACCTGTAACATTATTATCAAATGCTGGAAAAGTATTACAAATATTACAATACCAAAAATATCTAGCGCGCCCGTTACTTACCTAAATAAATATAAAATATTTTTATTGCATACTTTTAGGCACTTACATTGCTTAAAACTTAAATCAGTCATTACTACTTTGTCAAATAAATGGAAACTTTGTTATTGTTAAAAATAAAGCCATTACTACCGTTCTGTTTTGCCGATCTTGTTGCAATTAGGTAGGATGATAGCGAATAATAGCAGACAACGTTAATTACCAAAAATACTTAGTACTTAGTATTACTTAAATTATTTTAATATCTCTTTTAGTTTAGATTTTATAGATGCCTTTACTTTTTTGAAGGTGCTGGTTGAAATAAGCTGTGAGTCACTGTATGTATTTCTTGTAGTTATGAATACTTTTACCTTTTAAGGTAAGGTGTGTACCACTGAGTTAATACGCTCTTTAACTCTTTGGGTACCGAGCATAAAAACACATACACACACTTATGCTGCTCTAGTTGTCACCTTTACATGACCATAGCTACGACGATGGAATCAATTGGATCTATGAACGAACTTATGCAGCCAACAACAACAACTGAAACTTTGCTTGTCGGCCGCTCGTGGAAGAAAATCAAATTGCAAATTGCAAGCAAGTGTCACGTGCATGGACACATTTTTGGGGCCGTTGCCAGAGAACCGATGCCGATGCCGATGCCAATGTCGCTACCAATGCAATGTCGTTGGCTTTAGTATCCGTAATGTCGTGACATTTGGGCGCGCTTTGGCCTCACAAGAGCTAAGGTTATTGCAATCGCCGCCAAGGCAATCAATGTCGGAGACATGAACTCCCAAAGTGCATGTGTTATACTCGCACACACACATAATCACACACATGCAGACATTGGCACAACACATGCACCTGTGCTCCATGCTGCACTTTTCGCTGCTCCTTTCCGGGGCTGGCAACCATTCATTATGTTGACCACGCTGTCACATTTGCTACGTGACATTTTGCTAACTGCCCGAAAAGAGAGAGCCAAAGTATTGTCAACTGCAAATGCAGCCTCCTTCTCCTCCTCCTCATACTCCCCCCACTTTTTGTCCCCTTTCTCATATTTCCACTTGCATTTCGTCAGGAGAAGACGAACAAGTACAAAAACTTTTTTAGAGCTGCTTACGTTCGAGAACTGTATCAAGTGCGAACCGAGTAACATGTGATTTGTAGGTTAGGCACAGTGGAATGGAACACAATAGCGCATCTTTATGTCAGCTAATGATATAATATACTATAATTTGAAATGGAAATAAGAAATGGGATACAAACGTCAAGAAACATTTTTTTTTTCCAATTTCCATTAGTAAAGTTTATTGTTAAAGTATTATTTGAGAGCGTTTAAAATTTTCTAATTAAAACCAAAAAAATACATTTTATTTTATTATTTAATTTAAAAAATACATTTTATTTTATAATTTTAATATTATAAATGTTCGGCAACCGCTTTTGGGTCTGTTCAGTAGACCTTTTGTGACTTTTTCGCATCTCTAAGTTTTAATTTATGGGTATCTCTAGCCCCTATGGAAACGTGAGACTTCATTCCAATTGGCTTTGTCATTGATGGGCGTTAATCGGAGGCCGACGACCACCAGCATCCGTTGTAGAAGCTCCGAGTTCAGTACCCGACTGTTGGGTACCATGTGATGTAGGAGATTCTCAGCGAGTCCATGTGATATATGTAAGTATCTGTTTTTTTTTTTTTTTTGCCAAATTCGGTCAATCGTATTGCCGTTACAATATACAAAGTTATGGCAATGTTTCTCCGGGGGATTGCATTGCAGACCTGGCCTGGTAGTATCTATATAGCTGGCTAGTTGCCTTTTGAGCTGTAGGAGGATTTGTATCCAGATTGGAGCAGAGCGAGCTTCAAATTGCAAGTAAATAAAGCGTCCAACAACGCCCCATCCAGCAACTTGAACATAGAGACAGAGTTGAGTTATGAACGTGATGGGAACAGGAACAGGAAGCGCAACGAACGAATCGAAGCCAGAGGCAACAAACTCAGCTCAACTCTGGCCCAGCTCGTCGGGAAGGTAAAGTAAATGTGCAAACATTTATTTATGTGCCAGCCATGGAGAACTTTAAAGCACTTCAATTGCCCTGATTCATACGGCGAGGTGGCGAGGAGTATTCGCTTTCCTAACCCAAACAAATGCACCTCGAGTAGATGTTGGACAACGCTTACAAATGACACTGTAGTCGAGCCTCTCTCTACAAATGCCACTTTCCATGTGTATTCCCAATGTCTGTCCGACAGGTAGCTTTGCCAATTCAAATTTCGCATTTGTCGGGAATTTTGCAATTGCATTTTTGCCTCAGCCTCAACTCGGGCAAAACCGTAGCATTAATATGCCAGACTGTGGCCCATGTGGTGAATCCCATTCAGCTGCTCCTCCATCTCCTTTTCAGACTAATCGAAAATGGAATTAAATGTTTTGCAAACACTTGGACTACAACGAGAGCAACGAGAGCAACAAACAGGAGCAATACTGTCAGGATATAAATTAAATTTTATTGCCAACTTTGGTCCGTTTGCGCTGTAAATTGTGATGGATCTGCGCCATTTGGCCCGTATAGTTTTTAACGCACATCCATGAATTTATATACGCTTACATATAGATTAGTGTGCACACTGATGAATAACAATTACCCCATGAAGTGAGTGCAGTCTATAAAAAAATAACCCATATTTACTGAATATCTTGCCTCATTGAGTTCAATTTAATTTTTAGGCAATACTACGCTAAAAATATAAATATTGAATTATTGACGGCATTTCAACATAACATCACAACAACAACAACACACACTTTTCTCACTTTTGCGATTTAGAATTCTCAACTAGTTCTAGCATCTCAAAGCTGAAATTAGGCTTGGATCGCTGGTCAAGTCAGCACAACAGAACTGATGATAGAAACTGAAATCACCTATAAATTATTGAATGTTTTGAATTGATCAATTGGTATTACGTCTTAAAAGTTCTCTACAATTCTACAGAACTATTTCCCCCTGTGCACAGTGACTTTTCACAGTTTTAATGAGCTCTTGAGAGTTTCTCATTTGTCGCCGTAGCTTTAATTAACAAAAATGTGTTCCGTCAAAGAAAAACAGAATGTTAAGAAAGGGAAAAGTAGACAGAAAAGGACACCAAATTGCCGCGAACCTTCTGGTGGAAATGTGCTGAAAGACTAAGAAGACACATGAGTCCCGTGCCAAGGAGGAACATTTGAAATGTTGTCTGTTGTCTGTGTGAAGGAACAACAGCAAATAAAATGTCGCCACTAAGTAGTGTTTTCTTTTTGTAAATGTTGTCCAATTCTTTTCTTTACTTTATACCCTGTAGTCAGAGAGCGAACTCGAAGGGCAATGATAGTGTTGTAACATGAAATAAAATGTAATAAAAGAAGTTAGTAAAAAATCTAGCTCTGGATCTAGATTTGATTTAACAAATGTTGGCACAAAGTCTCTGATATCCTCACACAGATAAGTAACCTTATAGAACACACATGCGTTTATAGGGTATATCTTTAGTCGAGCAGCGTTGCTTGCTAGTAACTAACTGAATTGGAGGGCACGACGTGTTGTTGCAGTTGGCGTTAAAAAAGCGGAAAATCGCAGTACATTTTTGCTTTTTAATTAAGCCCTCCATTTTTTATATGCCTTTCGAAAGCGACACGGCGTGATTTCGTGCGAGAAGTGCGAGAATAGTTTATTTTTTACCAGAGCCCTCAGGCAAAAGTGCAAAGTGCAGAATGCAAAAAATGAAGTGCGTAAAAAAGAGGCACAGAGAGAACGACAGAGATAGAGATAGAGAGAGAGAAAAAAAGAGGCAGAGGGGAAAATACAACTGTTAACTCTGGCCTTGTTGGCCAAATGAGACTGTAGAGAAAGTGCCGAAACTTTTGAAAGGGCCTAATTAAAGGGCAAATGAATGAACGCGTATGCCATCCGCTAAGTTGGATTGAGCTACTTAAAGTAATTATTATAATTTAAAAAAAATCAAACTGATTTAAGAAAAACTTTTGAAACAAATGGCAGCCGCGGTAAGCACGCAAATAAAATGTAAATTTATTTGGAAAAAATTTAATTTTTTGTAATTGGCACAACTTTAGATGCAGAATCAATTGAGTATTTTTGGTAGTATTTTTTATGAGTTTTTAAAAGTTGCTAAGAAGTCACTATTTGTATGAAAATGAGGAAAAAGGGGTTAAAATAGTAATTTTTAGCAACTTTCAAAAAATCATAAAAAATACTAGCAAAAATATTTTTGAAAAATTTTTTTTGCAGTTACTCTTAGAATTGTTTCAAAATTGTTTTTTGCATCAAAATATTCTTTCGAAAAAATCGAGAAAAAAAGTTGAAAAATAGACTTTTTTTTAAATTCAAAATTTTCCATGGGTACTTAATGGGTTAAAGAACGGAATTTAAGTGAATAAAAGATTAATATAAAAAACCCGCATCAAAACATCTTTTTTGAACCCAAATTTTACCAATTTATGGTGTATGAAGACATTAGTGGTTCACTGTATGTATCTTTAAACAAAAACGATATATCGAGTTTAAAAAGAAATAATGAAAATAAAATATAATTGTAAATACTTGTAAAATTGCTAGATTGAAAATTAATTTCAAACCAGTATGCCTTTTTCTCAATACCCTGACTACACTGCTCGTAATGGAACTGCTTATATTAGCCTGCACTTTAATAACCTGAGATTAGAAGTGCACGCTTAAAATTGAAAAGATTATTAGTTAATTTTCTGAAAAACAAAGAACAAACATTTACATAAAAAAACTGACTTACTCTAAAGATAAAGATATACATATACAATTCACAATGTAAAATCTGAAGTCTTAACATAATATCCCACTCGTGGATCAGTGAATTTTAAGTACTAAAAGCCATAGCCAGGCAAGTAACTCATTATGGACAAGCAGCTTAGCTAAGTAGAGTGCTTAGTGATTAGCATCTGCCTAAGTAAAACAAAGTTTGTGGTCTATTCTGTGCAAGTTGGACATCCGATATATTTAAAGCAAGTTTTAGCTACAGGTAGAATTGATCGTGTTGTCTTGAAACGCTGAAGAAACTCAAGCATAAAAGGTGATGGTTACTTAATGCGCTGCTCAGTTGGCTTAGATCTTGACTGGGAACCAGACGTGTCATTTGGTCACTGGTCACTGAAAGTATCTGGAATACCTGCTTAATAGCGGCAATTTGAATGTGCGACACGAAAGCTGAAGCGGCACGTAACTGACAGCGAGTGAGATTGAATCATTGACAAAACAGATAAGAGTTGAGTTGGTGAGTTGACAAAAACGATGAAGTTAAACGGGTTTAAGAATCTCAATGACACGATATTCCAACGTCACGGGACTGTAGTTGACCAGCTTGAATCGAAACACTTTGTAGAAGTCGACAAGCCAATCCGGAGACTCCGACGACTCGCTGAGTTCCCTTCGCAGGGTCAATAGAAATTCACTTAGAACAATTCGCTGTTGTACGGCCAAATTCTGATCAGGAATGCGAGACTGTTCCAGCACTTGCCTCGTCAGCTGCAACATTTCCTGCTGCTCATCGAATGTGGCAAAGTCGCGCATGTTGCGTAGACCCACGAAGACCAAGTTAACATAGACAAAGGTGCGACCATTCTCACGGTGCATTCTCACAGACTTGGGCGACACTTGGCAGAGATGTTGACTCTCGAAGCGCAGGAGTTTCGAATAGTGAATGTTCCTCTGACTCCGGCAAAGATTATAAATGGCACAGGCTCCCTGATCGGTGCAACAGCTGTGTATGCGATTCCAGTCCGCTTGACGCACTGCCTCGATGATCGAGGTGGCTGCCTGTCGAGCTCCAAACAGAAAGTCAAACTCATTAAAGTCCGGGGCGAGTAGACGACGCAGCTTCCACATGCAATAGCGGGAACGAACTCCACTGAGCCACTGCAGCAAAGTCACTCGGAATCCCCGTCGACGTGGTCCCTGGTAGCTTAGTTTCCTTTGCTGCATCAGCGACGTGTCCGGACATCTTATTAAACAGTAGAATTTTCGTGGACTTGAACCGGAAAGATGCGAGCACATGAACTTGATAAACATTTTCTTTTTAACATACTAAAATTAACTTACTACGACCGAAAAATCTCTGAAAGCATTCGTGATTTACTTAAATAGAATCTCTGCTTTTTTTTGTATCCCAATTCCAGTTCAGCATGCAGTTAGTTCGATTGTTTCTACTGCTCCTGATGACAGTTGGTGTGCTGTCCATCCATGATCCGTACCGTTTGCCAGATCTCTTCAAGCCGGAGCATTATGATTTACGCATACTAACCCATCTGAATGGACCTGATCAGCTGCGTTTTGAGGGACAAGTGAAGATCCATTTCCATGTGCTCGATCAGACGCGAAATATTACGTTGCATGCCAGGAATCTTACCATAGATCGAAGCGTAATTACCTTAAACCCCGAACGAGGGAACAGCAATTGCATTGTGAACGCGGAATTCAACGAGGATAAGGAATTCTATGTACTTCATTTATGCGAAGTTCTACAGCAGACTGAACATTACGAGCTCACCATTCCCTTCAAGGCTGCCTTGAATAGCAATGAGTCGGGCTACTATTGGAGCTCTTTTCGTGATCCACTAACAAATCAAACAAGGTGAGTACACAATCAAAAAAAGCGGAAAAGGCTACAGTCGAGTTCCCGACTATAGGATACCCGTTACTTGTTTAAATAAATTAAAAATATTTTTTATTGCATGCTTTTAGGCAGTTACATTGATTGAAACATAAATCAGCCATTACTACCGTTGTTGTTGCCCGATCTTGTTGCGATTAAGTAGAATGATATCTTATAATAGTAGTTAACTTTTATTACCAAATAATACGTAATATTCTAAAAACTGTGCGTTTTGTAGCTTTTCGCGATTTGCGTTGGCAAAAAAAAACAAATATGGAACTCCGAAAAAAAATCAATGCGGTGTCGGAAGTTCCGTTACTCCAAATCATCTTAAACCAAGCACAAAATACTTATTTCAAGCACGATTTTTCCATTTCTTCTTTGTAACTATTTTGAATAATCGGGCTCTATACAAATTTTTCTTTGAAATAAACGGTTTTAGGTTTTCTTTTAACAATTTTTATGCGGATTGGTTGCCATTTTATCCGCATATTGTGGAAATTTAGCAATAATATTCTAAATGCATTTTAAAAATAAGTTCATGGTAATATCAAGTACATTAAATTTTAATTTTATTATTATTATTTATTTTTAGTTGCTTTAATTTGTATTTTAATTTTATTCTTTTTTTATTTGTTTTTTAGTTACTTGGCCGTAACGCAATTCTCACCGACTTTTGCCAGATTAGCGTTTCCCTGCTTCGATGAGCCGCATTTGAAAGCCACCTTCAGGGTTACCCTGGGATATCACAGGAACTACACAGGACTTAGCAATACAGCAATTGTCAAATGTCAAGATCAGTAAGTAATCTTATTATTATTTTTTAGGGCAATCTTAATTCACTTATCATTACAGCGAAACCCTTGCTAACTATATTTGGTGCGAGCATGAACCAATTTTCCGGACCTCGACTTATCTCGTTGCCTACGCAGTGCATAATTTAACCAGAGTTGCCACCCAATCTAGTAACACTATTCATAATGTTACATTTAGCAGCTGGATGCAACCAAAAGTGGTTAATGAAGGACACTTTTTTAGCAATTTGGCACCCAAAGTGCTAAGCTATTTGGAAAAGTTGATGGATTTTAGTTTTCCCTTGCAAAAAGTGGATCAGTTGGCGGTGCCAACACATCAATTTTCAGCGATGGAAAATTGGGGTCTGATTACATTTAAGGAGAGCAAGTTTGTGCACAACGACAGCGAGGAGATGCTGGAGAGTAAGGAGAGCAAGTCACTTACAATGGGACATGAATATGCACATCAATGGTTTGGCAACTTGGTGACCATGAAATGGTGGAATGATCTTTGGCTGAAAGAGGGACCCTCCACATATTTTGGGTACTTGACTCTGGATGCTCTGATGCCCGATTGGGGCACTGGAGAGCGTTACTTTGCCAATGATTTGGCTTTGTTTTTTTGCCAGGATGCCATCAACTCAACAATTGCCATATCACGCGATGTTCAGGGTTCTGAAAGTATTTTGAAACAGTTTTCCGATTATGTTTATAAGAAGGGATCCTTAACAGTGCGAATGCTTCATAAACTATTGGGAGATGATGTTTTCTACTCTGGCATTCGGAGCTATGTGCAGAAACATGCCTATGATAGTGTTGTCCAGTCTGATCTCTGGCAGGCAATGCAGGAGGCTGTGAATTCGACTGATGAGATTCGTGTATCCACTGTAATGGACTCCTGGACACTTCAAGCGGGCTACCCAGTTGTAAGCGTGATTCGGAATTATACAACAGCTAGAGTCAAAGTTAATCAGACTCGATTCTGGCTGGCAGATGCTGAAGATCATCCAGAGTCTTGTTGGTGGATTCCGCTCACTTTTGTTACCCAACAGCAAGCAGACTTTAATAAAACCCAAGCACAGTTTTGGCTCAAGTGTCCCAGCACTGATCAAACTCTAGAGATGCTCAACAAACCATCAGCCGACGAATGGATCATACTGAATCCTCAAGTAACAGCCATTTATCGTGTAAACTACGATGATCACAACTGGCGTTTGATTATTCACACACTCAATTCAACTGAGAACTTTGGGGGCATCCATGAGTTGAATCGAGCTCAGTTAATGGACGATCTCATGGCATTGGCCTGGAAAAATATGCAAAGCTACGAGCTGGCATTCAGTTTACTGGAGTATCTGCCACGGGAACATCATTATGTGCCCTGGAGTAGAATCCTTGATGTGCTCAACAGACACGGTGACCTGCTGCGTGATGGGAATGCACAGATTTTTAAGGTAAGTTGAGAAAATAAGATTGAAATTAATATTAATTTGAGTATTTTTTGAACTAGAATCACGTACTTTTGAGATAAATTCAAGTTCTTTGTGTACTTAAACCTGTGGTGTCCAAAATGCCAAAAGACTACCCCATGGCATAGGAACTCATAATTCTGACGGCGTCGCAGCCGACGAGAGAATACGTGTGTTCTATAAATAGTACGTTCGGCGGCTTGTGCTCTCACGATGCGTGTGTTCGCCTTTTTGTTCTCTCACGAAGCATCTGATCGGCTGATCCTTTCTGATGTCAGTCGCTGAACTGCGTTCAATGAGGAGACACAACACTGCAACTAATGCTTTGCTCTCTTTACGTCGCACACAAGCACAATGTTTAATTGTGTGAGTTTGTACACCACTGATTTAAGCTATTAAGTTTTGATTCGATGAATTAATTCCAAATCGTACCATAAGACGTTTGTTGTTTGCCAAAACCCAACTTGAAATGCGATTTTCAACCAGTTTTGGTATCTTTCCATTCCAGGTCTTTATGATGAAACTTGTCGCTCCACTTTATGAACGCTGTCCCAGTTTGGAGTCCTTGCAGACGAGAACAACTTCAACCCAAGAGATTGCCCTATGTCGCTTGGCGTATGCCTCGGCATGTCGTTATGGCCTCAAGGACTGCATCGACCAGGTGTTGGGATTCAACCTGGAGAGGGATGAGGAACAAGTGCCCGTGAACTTTCGTGATATTGTCTACTGCACGAGCATTGAATTTGGCAATGAGCGTCAGTTTCCGTTGATGATGCAACGTTTCCAAAACACGAGCATTGAGTCAAGGAAAAGTGCCTGGGCAACTGGACTCGGCTGCAGTCGCAACTTTCCACAATTGAAACAGTTTCTGGATTATCTGCTGCAGTCCACAGAGGCAGCCACAAGTAATTATTATACTGAGGCAGTGATATCGGCACTGCGCCGCAAACATGTTGCACTGGAGGCAACTGAACACATCTTGCAGTATGCCACAATAATCAAGTAAGTCCCCAGACTAATTTTGGTTAGAATCAAACTAAACGTATAATTTATCTTGCAGTGACAAACTGAATGCTAAACATATTAAGAGCTTGATCTTACGGATGACTGAGAATGACACGAATTTCATTAAGGATGAAAAGCTGCAGAAATTGAAGAGCCTCAAGAGATTTGTAGAACCTCTGAAGATGGAGCTTGAATTAGGGAGCATTAATCAAAATTGGCTGAAAAAACGTTCCCCAGAATTTATTAGAGCTTTAAAAAAATATATCTAAAGTAGTATTCACATCTACAATTTAATTATAAATATTCAAAAATTATAACTCATATTTACAAATCTGTAATCTCAGAATAAAATATGTGTCAGCTAATTTACAAAATTTGTGGCTGTGTCTGTTTTGATTCTCAGAATAGAAGGGAGTTCTAACTAATCTAAGAGAAAACTTTGCCTCGAGTCAGGTTGAAGTGTGATGACATCTCATGTTCAACATCTTTGGTATTAATTAAGCCAATGGTGATGAAATCTTGGAATTGAAATTGAAGGGAATGAGAAAAGACAAGACGACGTGAAGCAAACGCCTCAGTTTAATGGAATCCTGGGCATCCTGCTGTTTTGGCCTGTCAGAAACTTGCGATGCCGTTGCCTTTGACTTGACACGGGATACGACACCGACACAGACACAATACACAAACACACACATTTAGATAAACACATTCATATACAGACTTAGCCACGATTTTCTTTGTTCTGGGCATGACATTACCCCATGATGTGACCTGTCATCTGTTTGGAAGGATAACACAGTCAGTCGACTGACACTTTCATAGTTTCACTCACTTTTTATATCCTGCCAATTAGTCGAATTAATCAAATGTTCATCTCATTGACGCATTGCATTCTTCCGACTCTTTGTAATGGTAAAACAATTAGTTTAACTATTGAAATTGCATGTGGGGCAGTTCAAATTGATATTTCAAATAGCCTTGAGTGCTTTGGCACACAAGTTAATCAGGCGTTTTAAATTTTAATGCATTAACAAATTGCTTAATTGACGTTTGATTTAATTTAAATGTGTTGACTAAAGAAGCGCAACTCTTGATCATGGCAGGTATACATACATATCTATGTATGTATTCAATTCATTTGATATTAAACTGCCCACATAAGTAGGCAATACAAATTAATCTGCACTTGAGCATGAATTTTGCAGGTATTTTGATAATATACATTTTAAATTTACAGGGTATGAAAGTATCAGCAATGTTATGTCAAAAATATCTGTATATGGAAAAAAATATATCGGAATATTATTTGTTTACATTTACAATTTTTAGTATAAATAACTTCAGCGTTTTTATTTATTTCTTAATAATTTAATGAATTAGATAACAAAAATATTTAGTAGATGCCATAGAAACCTTTCGTAACAGCATTTAATATTCTGCTTGTTGTATAAATTCTTTACTTCTTACGTTTTTTCATTCAAAAATTGTTATGGGCAAACGAAAATTGGCTCAATCATGCAATTAACGTTATTAATGTTGTTAAAAATTCATATTAAATTAATTAAATGTGATGTCAGAAATGCATCCGTGTATATATGTATTTGTATGTGTGTATGTGTGGACAGATGAGTAAATGATTTTAACACACATTGACACAAAAAATTATGATTTTTTCAGTTTTTGCAGCTGTGGAGCTGTAGTTTTACTTATTTATTTATTATAAAATTAATTGAACGACATCATGTGAATGTGACACATTAATATTATTTGTCTGTCAAATTATCAGTTTGTAAACAGAAAGCCACTGACAGCTACTTCAATAAATATAACTCGAACATGCATTTATTCATATTTTCTATAGTCTGAAATTGAAATCTGAAATCAGAGCTGCGGTTGGGCAACAAGGTATAAATTAAAATACAATCACAAAAATATGCAAACTGATTGAAATTGTTGTTGTTGTCAAATTGAAAATTGATAATGTTGTAATTATAGAGTGATATGATTAATAAGTATCAATTATGCGCTGTTATTTGTTGCTACAGGGTATAGGCAAGTGCAGAAATTGCTCTGTGATAATCCGAGCTGGGAAATAACAATTGACAGTTTTTCCTTTGTGATCCAAGCATGAACATATCTCCTTGGTATTTTGGTGATATCTAGTATTTTTTGGTATTTTTAGTATTAGTTGGTATTTTGTTTGCCACTACTACATATTATTACTTTACTATATATATTACTGCATTAGAATATAAAAGAAAAAATGAAATAAAATACAAAATAGTCGGATCCTTAATATTCGTCCTTGAAAGACATGTTATGTTTCACATGAAAGGTCTCGAATCATAGATCAAGAATATTTTGAACAACGATATTGGTCAACTGTTAATTGCGAGCTCTGATGATAATTAACAAGCAAGAATAATGGCATTAATCGATTTAGCTTCCATGCAAATTGCATTCTGTTAGAACCTAGTTTTATGTCTAGTAAGCTCTTTGCATGGCCTGTCTATGTATGTTGGCCAACTGACTGCAATTTGCAACTCGTAGTTTGCCGTTTAGACAATCAAATGTGCAATGTTAATTAATATGCGTCGAGCAGCTGCAACGATAAGGATCAAATTATGTAATAGCGCATGAATTTTGAATTTCTCTATGGGTTCCTAGAACCTATTCCACTTGGGCAGGAGTAGTAGAAGCTTCTATCTATCTCTATCTCTGTCTCCCATATCCATCGGTTGCCTTCATTCGATGGCCATTAGAAAATTGCCTAATTAGCTCTAATTGAATATGACATGCTTGGTTGGCAATGTGTATTCGAATATTGGTTAAGAAGAGAGTTAATAGTCATTTGTGCTAGTTCATTGTAATTCAATTGGGTCAGGACCCAATAACTGAATAACTGAACTAAAGGAAGCTTCTACAAAATAGCGTTAATTTCAATTATTGCCCCACCTGGATTAAACTTTGCCAGTAAATTCTCCAGGTTGTTTGTTTGTCTTTGTGTTGACTCACATTTAGTTGCATGTTTATTTGCTTTCTTGTCTTACGTCGTAAATTTAAAGAAATGGAAAATGCTACCAGAAAATAAATTCATTAAAAAGTTTTTCAAGTAATGCAGCAATGCAAATATTTTGCATAACAATGTATAAATAAATAAATCAATGCATAAATGAACAAATAAATAATACAATGAATGAATGAATACCTACATAGTATATAAATCGATTCATAGTTTCTCATTTATTTTGATTTAGCAGTCTTCTTTTGCATTTTATTTTGTACTTTGTCCCCTTTATCAATGTCATTAGAAGAGAAAAGTTTGCTTTGCATTTATTGCTTCCTTCCAGTTTTGCAAGACGTGAAACTATTTCTTGACTCCATCTTGGTCCTTGGTCCTTTGTGCTGCTGGTGCCGCCAGGCAAAGACCTTCACAGAAACTTGCCCAGCAATTGCCACAGAAACGAATCTAAAAACTTGCATCTGGCCAGGAGATTTCGAACCACGAAGAGGAGGAGGGAAAGAGAGTGGAGTCAGGGGGACAGCTCCTTGTGCTTTAGATGGGAAACTTACAAATTTAGATTACAAGCACAATTGCCACACATGTTTGCACAAATGCTGCCAAGATTGTTTAATTTCGTTTAATTAAATTGCAAATATTTTATACTCGCAATGTTGTTCTTGGTAGTCCTTAAATTTAGCCAGTCAACAGGCAGCAGCTGCAACTACTATACACAGATGTAGTTGTCTAATCCTTTTTGTGTACAGACACTTCAAAGTGCATAATTTGTGTACTGTACAGTGAATACACGCTTGGTGCAAATGCTCAACATCTGAACTGATTGATTGAATTGCAAGTAATGAGGGTATCGATTAAGATACGACTCAAATGCCAATGTAATTATCATAATGATATTTCCCAACACACCCAACCATAATGTACTCGAATTAACTCTGACTGAGGTCAAATTGAACCCGCAGTTTGTCCATCATTGAAATGCAAATTCAATTGCCAACTTTCAATATAGATACTTGACCACTTCAAAGGAGCAAAGCACGAAATTTCCACTCTACAGTGAAACATCAACCTCAGCGAAAAGTTGCTTCCAGCGTAGCAATAACATTGGCAACAAAAGCACACACACCACAAACACCACACACAACAAAAACAACAACCTCAAGTTCAAAGCGTCAGTTTTTTAAGTGCCTTGTCAGTGTTGTTGTTGCTGTTGTTGTTTTTTTTCCTTCTGTTTACTCAGGTTTCCGCTGGTTCCGTGCAATTCCAGCTTGGAGCTGCCACACTCCTAAGAGAAGAAAAACACTTTTAGCACGCATCGAAGGGGAAAACCAATAGAGCAATGCTTGAACGGACGCGACCAAGTTAACTCGAGACTCCGAGACTCGATCTCAAAAGCATTTCGACAAAGCACAAGCCACAAGTGAAATGTTGAATTGAGAGAAGGAGAAAGGACATCAGCTGCCCCATTTTCGCCCTGTTGTTGTTGTTGTTGTTGTTGCTCGAAGTAGATAGCTAGTTAAATAACAAGAGAGCTAGATAAGTGCTTTTATTATCACTAAAAGTACAAGTGCAATAATAATAAAAAAAAAAAAATACAAAAATTATATTGTGCCACTCAGGTAACGATGATGTTTTGTTTGACATTGTGGCAGAAGTTCCATTTGTTAACTTTCCATTCAAAAAGATTCTTCGGACACCTATCTAAGTATCTACTTATTATCAGTCTATCAATCAAATAAATGCTGTTCAAGCAATTTCCTTTTTTTCTTTGCTGTCTCCAATAGACTTTAAGAGAGTTTTAAATGTAGGAATATTTGATCAAATTTAAATAAATAACTGACTTGAGTTTAGTTACATGTTAAATACATTTATTTGTTTAATAGAAATGGCATCCAATTTTTGTGACTCAAAAAATTTGGTCTTACAATTAAATCCGTGATATTTATTAAAATCTGCAGAGATTTGTGGAGCAAACTTTAATATTTCCATCAATGTTTATTTATAGCTGCGCTTGAAAGTATGCAACACTTTTTCTAGCTTCTTAAAATATTTCCATCGTTTAGATATAAATATGCGCTGAAAAGTATGCAACGATTTTTGCACGCTATTTCAATGCGACCGCAAAGTACATAATGTGAAATTTTGATGTTTATGAAATTTAAATTTTTGACGGTAGTTCTCAATTGTCAGACTTTACTGATCTGCTAAATTAGTGAGAACGAAGCTTTTTGATAGTAGTACGAGTTATGCATAAGCGAATCCGTGATGCATGTGCATATTAAACAGCGCACAAAGTGACACCCAGTGTGATTGTCTAGGCTCGCGGCAGGCATCATTGCCATATACCACACATATAGTACACACTCATATACATACATATATTCGTATTCGTGTTCTATTCGTGAATGCATATGCATGAAACGGCATTATTTCGATGCTCGCAAACAATGGCGCAAAGATTCAAATCTCTCTCGCACCGGATGAAACAATGCGTCATCCTGGCATTGTGTGTGTGTGTGTTTGTGTGTGTGAGGATACATGACAGCAGGCAGCGCAGCGGGTGGCCACGAAAATGTTGATGGTTGCGGGGGTTGGAGAAAATGCTGCTGCATTTGCCTAAGCGCCAAATATTAATGATGGCTGAGATGTCTGGCATATCATCAACGCATTCTCGTGTTGATGCTGGTGTTTGATTTTAATGAGAGAGCACAGCCGGGAACGAAGGACACTTCCCCCCAAAAACGGACAAAGGGCAATGAATTTCCTCTTGCATACATACATATATCTTAAAATTAGGGGTGTTTATTATTTTTGATTGCCGGCACGCGCCAGGAGGAAAGGAGTTTTCAGTATACTCATATTCCTGCTGCTCATTGTTGGGCCCAAATTGATAGCGCGTGTGCAAATTTGTTGCCTTCTTTGCCTTCTTTTCTTTCCCGATTTGGTTTGCTTTGTTTTGTTCCCCTTTTTTGAGCAAGTGCTTTGTTTATTGCTTAATGACTCATTTCTGGAACGTTCCCGTGACAATTGGGCTGCTCTGACGACGTTGCTTTTGTTAAAGGTCCTAAAGCCACTCAACCCCGTCAGACTGGAGACTCTAGACTGAAAATGTTGGTGTGAAAAAGCCAAACAAACACGCAGCAATTTCGGGGACCATGAATTATGAATGGGAATGGGTTTCAGTCTCGCTCTGAGTCTGAGTCTTAGTCTGGGTCTGAGTCTGGGCACAGCTGTCTGGACTATCGTAGCACATTCCGCATTGTCTGTTCCATGACACACACTCGTAACACGTTCCAGTTCTTTATAGGCTTTATTTGCTTCCGTCTACCCTTTTTTTTGGTCCTTGAAAAGCTTTACAATCTCGCAATTAGCGCAAATCATGCGATTCGTAGGCTCTTCAATTAAACAAATGACATGTCCAACTGAGTGAGGACTTCATTTCAATTTTATGTGGCAGATCCTTTAATGTGAAGTACTTGACTCGAGCAAGCCTTCACATTAATAATAATAAAAGCACAATAAAGTGAGTGAATGAGAGAAAAGTGTCCTCGTAGCTGCATACTATTTTGACCAACTGTGCAATTTTAATGCATTTTCCCTGTGAAGTATCGTTGTTTGTTTCTGTTTCTGTTTGTTTATTTACTTCTTGTAGTACTTCATCTACTTGTTGTTGTTGTTGCTGCTGTTAAGCATTCTTATCGCCGTTGGTAGCATTTCCGTTTTTCTTTTTCGTGCATTTTTCATTTCCGCCTCAGCGTCGTGGCATTTCCTTTCATTTTTCACACGTTCCCTTGGCCCTCCGTCCACAACCCACAAACCAAATCCCTCAACTGAGCGCCCACGCGGCTTGCTATATACTTATTCTTATTTCCCCATTTATATTATTTTGTAATGTACTATATTACATTCCTTTCAGCCCTTCCATTTCAGTTGAGAGTCCCTTCTCCTTCTCCCTTCTTTGACACTTTCGGTAAGCCTTTAAGGAATTGATTTTGCAAAATGAATTTATCAATGAGAACGAGCATTTGAACTGCCACAATATTGAATATTAAAGCAGTGGTGCCCAAAATGCTCATAATTCTGCCGGCGTCGCAGCCGACACACGTACAGAGAGCGAGAATTCATGTGTTCTATAAATAGCACGCTCGGCGGCTTGTGCGCTCACGACTCGGCTCGCTCTCGGCTCTTTATTCGCTCACGAAGCATTGGATCGGCTGATCCTTTTTGATGTCAGTCGCAGATCTGCGTTTAATGAGGAGAGACCGTACATCGCTAGACTATTATCATACACTGCAACTGATGCTATACGATGCGACAGTTCGAATTGGCTTTCATTTAATTTTTTCAGTGTAAAGCAGTAAAACGTTTCGTCTACTTGATTGTGTGAGTTTGGACACCACTGTATTAAAGTCATAATAATGATGTCATGCATAAACAGGAACTAACCGCAGTCTCCTCCTCTTGGTCCTCAATTTTGGGGTACATGAAAATCATGAAAATGGAAATGAAAATGGTGTCATTGTCATTAGCCAGACGCAGGCACAAAAATCTGTAGATATTGCGGAACTTCACTGGTTGCCTGGACACAGAAATTACTATTTGCATTATTCTCACGACAAAGCGACCAATTCATGTCAAATAGAATGGAATGGGCTGCCATTGAATTGACTCCTCCCCATCTGGCCAGGAAAAAGAGAAAGTCATGGGAATCGGAATGGGAATGAAGGAAAGTCCTAGCTCCCAGCTCCACAAGTGACAGTGTCTGGGGAACGATGAAAATTGATTTTAATGCCAAAAATTATGTTGTTTGTGCATGTTATGGACTACAGAGACACGGCCCCAACAAAAAATATATAAAAAAATGGTCTCAACAATAAGAAAATTGTGCGCACTTACGGTAAATGTCCAGGAGCAATGAGTAGATAAGGGCAGAGAAGGCAATGGAGGGACGAAACGTTTCCAAGAAGTCAATTTTCATACACACACACATGCTCACTGTAACCATAATCATACCCTGTACACATACAAAAAAGGAGCAAGGAAAGAGCAGTATCTAGTTGGACAGGCAGGACGAAGGACATGGGACTTTTTAATGTAAATCTCCACTATTAGTTACATATATATAACTATACCTTTTACACATAAAGTACTATAAATTAGAAGTATCTTAAGGACAACACTTTGAAGTATATTTAAAAATTAATAAATCAAAATTCTTACAGGGTATTCTCTAGTCTAATATACTCTACTTTGACATCAGTAATATTATTATTATTATTAACTTGGGTAAATTACAAACGATTTACGTGCAAATAGCGCTGACTATCAAAATACATACATATATGTATACTTATTTACTATATATACATATAGAGTGGAATCTCTTCAGATTATTGAGGGGAAATCGCAGCTGACTGCCAAGCGGAAACGGAAACTTAATGAACATTTTTGTCAATTTTATTTGGTTATCCGAATATTTTTATGCCATAATTTGTAGCTAATTATCTTCAGATGCTCAAAGTGTTCAATTCAAAATACTTTTTATCCGAAAACCAAATCAAATGCCATTAAACTAAATTCATAAAAAGCTGAGTAGATCCATAAAATAAGTTAAGATGTGAAATAGAAAGGCAGGCTGTAGTCGACTATAATATACCACGTAAAGTGGCTAAGCACTTGATTTGAATTTAAGTTAAATATATATTCAGGGAAGTCACAATAAACGACTTTGAAATCAAATTTGGCTTGGCTCTTCAGCAACAATGTTACAGAAAAACCATAAGATTACGTATTTCTTGGTAATCCATGTTCTCTTTTATTATAAGCTAGCGTCCTACTTAATCGCAACAAGATCGGACAAATAGAAAGGTGGTAATGGCTAATTTAAGTTTCAAGTAATGTAAGTGCCTAGAAGCATGCAATAAAAAATATTTAATATTTATTTTTTAATTTGCTTTATTTCAATTAATTGAAGTGAATATTTTTATGTTTTTTTACTTTAAAAGAGAGTATAGTATATTGAGCATACTTTCGAATTTGTTTAGTCAATGCAACCCGTTGCTGCACTAAGTTGCGTGGTATACAAAACACAAACTTTAGCCGCATCATAAAATGTTGAGCAATCTGGTCGCTTTGGATTTGCAGAGGACTCTGCGGGCTCTGCAGACTCTTCTTCTCCTCCTCTCGTGCTCGTGGAACTTTTGCAACTTTTGTGAAAGTAAAATTGCATTGGACTGCGTTTAATTTATGTGATTTATTTGGTATCTGTTGGGCACAAGGAATGACTTTGATTTCTGTGGCGTTTTTTGGGCGATACGATTCAATTCTATGTGCGTTTCCATGATTCCAGGTCATAAATCAAAATAAAACTTTTGTCACTTGAGCGTTTTTGAGTTTCTTGATATCGTGCAATGTGGCAGCAACTGCTCTGACTTCGACTCCTGTGCCTGCTCCTTCTGTTTCTGCTTCTCTTGTCTGCTGGCTAATCGATTTCAAGTTTATGATGGAGAAGGCGAAGGAATAACAATAAAAATTGACACCGCGTCGCCGGCGTCGCTCATAAAATTTTATTACAGAATTTTCCGGTGGCATACGTAAAATGATTCGCGCCTCTGCGAATGTCAAATGCGAAATCAATGTCGCAGCTGCTTCCCAGCCCTGACTCCAGTGGGACAGGATCCTTCTGGGCTGCTTTGTGCCACTGCTGCTCCATTTATTCTATTTGCATTTCGTTGTCGGTTGAGGCCGTGGCACATGATTTGCCTTTCAGGCGAGGCGCCACCGCATGAACTCGAACTGAGACTGAGACTGCGACTGAGACTTAAGCTCGAACTCGAGCATGGAATCCTCCTCCTCCTCCTCCTTCGCTTCACATTCGCTTGCGGCACACTGCTCCAAAAATGTCAAAGTGCCGACGCTGACACCGCCACCGAGCCAACGAGCCACCCTTGTGGGCGTGGCAAGGGCGCCATTTAACATGCTCCTCGCATGTGTCATGATGTGTTTTCTCCCTGGGCCTCCGAGTCTCCGACTCTGACTTTGTTGCCTTATTGTGCCTGTCACCCACGAGAAATGCGCCGCGTTTTTTATACCCGTTACCTATAAAATAAGTAAAAGGGTATATTGTATTCGTTGCAATGTATGTTACAGGGAGAAGGAAGCATCTCAGAACATATACGTACTATATATATATTCTTACTCAGCATCCGTCTGTTTGTGCGCCTAGATCTCAGAGACTATATGAGCTAGAGCATCCAAATTTGGCACACAGATATCTATAAACCCCACGCATATTACGTATTTTTTAATAATTAACGTTATCTATTAATTAAAGCTATCATCCTACTTAAACGCAACAAGATCGGACAAATAGAAAAGTGGTAATGGCTGATTTAAGTTTCAAGCAATGTAAGTGCCTAAAAGCATGCAATAAAAAATATGTTATGCACATTTAAATAAGTGACGAGTATCCTATAGTCGGGAGCTCGCCTATAGCCTTTCTCACTTGTTTTTTTACTCATTTTGACCCACTTTGCTTTGCTGTTACACTCTCTCCCACTCTCTCTTTCTCTCACACATACTCTCACAGTCACATCTCTTTAAATTGTGCTGCTTTTGGGACGCTTTGTGCTTTATTCCCAGAAATATAATGTTGACCAAATTGAATTAGCTATGCAAGTGCACTGCGAACGATTTTTGGGCTAAAAAAAAATTAAGCTGTTAAAAGTGGCCAAAAAATTGGGTCAGCTGCTGACATGGCCGCGACATATGTAACTCTCTGTGTGTGTCGAGACGATCCCAAGACTCAAAGCCAGGCAGGAAACTGCCTACAACTAAATGACATTATTATGCATGTATTCAGAACAAGGCACAGGCTTCAGTCCAGACTAGACCACTTGCGACCTGTACAGGTATCTCTCTCCATGTGTGCCTCAACATTGCTGGCATTTCATGTAGCATAGTTGACGAAGCCACTTGACAAAATTTGCATAATAGAAATTAAAATGGATTTTAATTTTACGTTGTACTACGTCTTCCTTTTCAGCTACTGAGTCTCCACCTTGTTTTAGCCATGGCTTCAACTGAGTGCTGACTGTTTGCCTTGGAAATATGCCAAATAGTTTCATATTTTGTATGCCAGCTTTTATTAGTATATTCAACTAAACCAAACGAAAGTGAAGTTTAAGAATGACAAGAAGAATTTAAGCTTAAACATATACAACTTAATACATATAACATTCTGATTTCTCACAAGCATTTAAAATTGTTTTTAATTAAAATAAAGTTGCTGTTCAGTGTGGCGTATGCGTAATTTGTATCAAGTATACGCAGTGCTGTCTGCACATTGCAGTGTCAAAGCTGTTGAATGAGCTTGAAAATGTCAGAAATGAAAAATGCATACTAAATTTAGGCTCAGCAACTAGTTTTAGCTAGTTTTATTTACGAAAGTCAACTTTATTTAACAGCTTGGCATTCAATGATTTTAAAAGAATTGTGAAAATGTGCACAGGACACACACACACACACACACGCACACACACATTTTAAGGCTGTATAGACTCGTTAAAGTTGGCTTAAATACTCGGCTCGCATGTGGCGCAAGTTGGCTGGAAAATCAGCTTGGCATAAAATTGCAGTCAATGTCGGTCACTGACTGCCAACACCAAAAAAAAAGGATACTTGGGATAGAGAGAGAGATAGAGAGAAAGAGAGAGAGAGAGAGAGAGAGAGAGAGGAAGATAGAGAGACACACATGTATTTGCTTAAACTTTAACATGTTGTCCTTTAGCATTTACAATATTTGCTGCAGTTCTTGGCCTTGTAACATTTTGTTGCAAATATTTTTGTTGGAGCGCAGCCAAAGGAGGAAACCACAAAAAATATAAAAAAAAACACAGAAGAAAAATAGAATAAGTAAGCTTCCCAAATTGTTTTGTCATACGTGTGTCTGGTCAAGGGGAGAGGGAGGGGGAGAGGGAGGTGGAGGGGTAATATCTATGTGTGTGTGTGTGTGTGTCAGCAAGTTGCTCCATTTCTCTCTTGAGCAGCTTATAGTTTGCTGTGTGAAATGGCTGGACATGTTTTGTGCTGCCGTTTTGTGTGTGGACTTTACCCGTTCTCAACACACACACACACACACACACACGCACACATCTATATACACATATATACACAAATAGTTTACGAGTGGACAGCAGCTTATCCATTTGCTTTGTTAGCCTTTATTGAATCGCCCGAGCTCTTTAAGTTGCTCACTTATGAGCATGTGAAGTTTATTATTACGCCTGGCTAGCTCCAAACTTCAAACTCCTTTAATACCTTCTGGTAAATCTGCTGCTTCATCTTTTGCCTCTTTCAGTTCAAAAAGGGTCCTTGCTGCCTTACTTAACCTTAAACTTCAAAAGCCACAGAAAAAAAAAAAAAAACAGAAAAAAAAAGTTGCTTTTTATGAATTTCTCTTAAGATTTGTAAGAAAATTTTAAATTTATTTAAGAGATAAAACAACTTGATGAGGAGATTATGTTATTTTGTATAGTAAATAATTTATAAGATATTTATTTGATTTAAAAAAACGATTTCTTAAAGTTCTATTATTCAAAATCAATTTTTAAGATAAATTGTTGACCTTAAAAAACGTTTTTTTTTTGTATAGACGGCGTAATATTATTGAATTTATTATTCATTTAAATCATCTAGATTCTAGATTCTTCTTCTTGTTGTTCTTGACTTTAAAAAAACTTTAAACTTTTTTAGTGTATCAAAATTCTTAAATTCTTTAACTCTCAACTCGATCTGTTGCTGTTGTTGTTGCATCATTTTTGTTTATTTTTTCGGCGACATCCTTCGACTTTTCAGCTTTCAGCTGTTCACAGGCAATTTCAGATCCGTAAATTAGTTTTATGTCTCTCGATTTTGCTTTTATTAAATTACCTTTTTCCATGATTACTTGCAAACTTCATTTGGAAAAATGCCTTCGAACGGAAATGGGCAATGCCGCGGCAGCGCAGCGACGACGCGACGCCTCCTTCTTCCTTTGCCTCCATTGGCCCATTCTCTTACACCTCTCTCTTTATCCTTGCCGTGCTTCGCAATAATTTGCGCCATTTTGTAATTTAGCATCGCCTACAACTCGAAAGTGGCGGCTCGTGTCTCTTTCACAGCCTCGTTGCGCTCGTTTCAACATCCGCTCCAAGGGTCGAAGGCCTAATAAAGTGCCCAGCCAGCAGATACTCACTATATATTTATATGTCTCAGTCGCTGTCGCTGTCTCTGCCTCAGTCGCCGTCGCAGTCGACGTTGTTGCCACAGTCTACAGGTTAATTATGTTTGGCGTAATTTAGTGGCCGCTGTGGCGGCTGCTGCCGAAAAAGGCTTTTCATTTTAATTTATTTGACCAGTAAAAGGATTAGATTAGATGCCCTGATAAATGGCCGTCAGCGTGCTGGTTAACTAGAAAACTGGAAAACTGCTCTCAACCTTCAACGCGCTAATTGTGTTAGCCAAAAAAAAAAAAAACAAAAAAAGAAATAAAACAACAAAATTGTTGCAATTTTCATTGTGGTTTATTTATCTATCCATTTGGGTGTTGATAGCACATCTTATACCCTCTTCAGTTATACCCTTTTAATTAAGCTACTCCATTTATAAATATATATTACTTTCGATGATAAGCAGGATTTATAGATGATTCTAATAGATTTAACTTTACTTTATTTTAAGATGCAGCTTAAGCTTAAGTAAGCATGTGATCTTTCTAATCTATACTTAAAGCTAGTTTGAAATTGAAATATTTGAGTATTTAATTTAAAATTAAGTATTGCACAATTTTTAACTTTTTTTTTTTTCTTAAAATGATGAAATAAACATTTACATAAGTTTTACAATTTTTAAATAATTTACTAACTATAATTTTTGGAAAAGGAAAAAAGGAACACATTAAAATAAAAAGAATATATTATATGCATAAAGTTTCACAATTAATTCAATTTGCAGCAAACTTCCAGTTGGCAGTAAGGATAATAAGTGCCCAGTAGAAAATTGGAAAGAGAATTATTAAGAGTAAGTAAGTGTTTCAAATAAAATAAAGTTAATCATTTATTCTTATTTTATTTCACTTCAAGTTGCCAGTTTATTGTGACACAAAATCAAGTGTGAAATATTCGTATGCCACGTACAGAGAGTGAGAGAGACAGAGAGAGAGAGAGCAGCAACAAATATTATTAGGAAAATTGAATTCGCAAAAAAGATTCATAAGTAAATGTGAATAGCGAATGTGAAATGTGTGGATATGGGACGCGTATGAGTATGAGTATGAGTACTCATACGAGTGCACACTATAAATCAACTGAGAAGTGGAAGTGAGAAGTGGGAAGTGGAGTGTGAAGGACGTTCAGTGCCAAATGCGAGAGAATTGCGAGTTTCGAATGCGAATTGCGAATGCGAAATCCGACTGCTGACAAGTGTCACTGCGAGATGCTATGACAAAGTGTCAAAAGAATGTTTGACATGTGTCTGTCTGTCTGTCTGTCTGTCTTTCCTGCCCAACTGTCCTGACTGTCCTCTCTGTCGATGTCTGTCCTGTCTGTCTGTCTGTCTGTTAGTCTCTCCGCGCCACTTCGAACATATCTCATACTCATTCTCGGTCGGAGTATTGATGCTTTTTGCCTGGATTTTCTTTCATATAGCCGCTTCAGTATTGAATGCTAAATATAAATATACTTATGTATATATATTTTTTCTATATTGACAGCGACATCTCACACATTTTATTTACCTTTTGCAAAAAGTGCCTTTTTACCAGGTGTATCTATAATTTCTTTTGCCAACTGCCTGTCTGGGTTCAAGCGACTTAATGCAGACAAAAAGGGATTTAATTTAATTAACCATTTAGAAAGAAAGAGAGAGCACGATAGATTAAATATACATAATAATTTACTAAGCTTGCATATGAATTTTCTCCATCATCGACAGTTGGTTGAAGGCAGCAGGAAACTGGTTTATTGGCCAAGTCCCAGTGACTGTTGTTGTCAATGAATCGGCAATATTAAAAGGAATATCATGTTAAAAGATGCAGATACGAATAAAGCAAAACAGAAAGAAAAGATACATAAATAAAAGAGGCATATTTTATAGCTCGTTGCAAGTCGAGATGGACTTGGACCTGGACTTGGACAAGTGCAGCACTTGCCGCGTTTCCACTTAATTTGTTTTGCTTTCATATTGCACAGTGGTCAACTAGTAGTGAAATTTTAGTTAAAATGAGTTTTGTCTGTGTAAAGAAAAGCTGCCAAAAGCAGATTACTGCAGCGCAGCCGGGTATTTGTTGCTGGCTCTGTAGTAATTTGGTGCATGTAAAATGCGCTGGCTACTCAGGGCTAGTAGCGGATGCCGTTGCCCAACGGACTGGACTTAGCTGGACATGTGAGTCCTGTCGTGAGATTGAGTCTGAGATGCGTGTGTTTATGAGGCAGACGAGGAGTGGTTTCAAGGATTTGAGTGTTGGCTTTAACAAGCTTAATGCTCAATTTCTTGCTGTGGATGCTCAGTTCAATAGTCTTAAGCTATTGGGTGAGTCTCCAAAGCGTAAGAAATCGACACCTCGTGACTTGCAGGCAACCGCGGTCAGCAAATTTTCGACAGTGGAACAGTTCCTCACTCCTACAGCCCTGTCGGCCCCACAATCTATGTTTGCTACTCCAATAGCATCGATGGATGTGGATGTTCCCAATGTGGACGTTGTGCCGACGGACTCAGCTAGTTCTGCTCCATTGTCCGATTCATCTGCTGTTGTGAAAAAAAGAACAGGCAGACCAAAATCAAACAAAGCCCCGCCACCAGTTACAGTTACAGCCGGTTCACCGGTTAATCTAGAACCCACAGGGGACAGTACACCAGCTGTTCCGCCTCTGGTTTCTAGACCTCTGGTGGGGATTCCGCCAATGAAGCAGATATTTGTTTCCAGGCTCGCCCCTGATTCTACATCTGAAGATGTGATGGCCTATATTCAGGCCAAAATAAGCGATGCCACTATCAAGGTGGAGAAATTTAAGTTTTCTTATGACAGGCAAGTTGCATCTTTCAAGATCAACGTACCCCCAGAACATTTTGCCACCACATCCTCACCAAGCTTTTGGCCGGAGTATTTGGTGGTAAAAGAGTATAAGCCCAAAATTAAAAATCGGAATCCGATTAGGCTTCCCCCCAAAGACCCTGTGCAAAATATTACAGTAGCTACCTCGTCTTCTTCTTCTTCTTCTTCCTCAAAAAACTAATATCTTCCCTTTTGTTAGCTTATCAGAATGTTCGTGGCTTGCGTAGTAAGATTAACAAACTCTACGTTGACAGTCTTACTTTCCCATTTCATGTTGTTGTGTTCACTGAAACCTGGTTAAAACCGGATATTCTCGATTCGGAAATCTTTTCAGGGAAGTATACAACGTATCGGCTTGATCGTCCGTCCCAAAGAGGTGGTGGGGTTCTAATTGCTGTAGACTCCAACCTCTCTTCAGAAGAAATACTTTCCGTTAGTCTGATTGACATTGAATTTATTTCTATTAAAATATGTTTCCGTGGCGTATTTTTATACGTTACATGCTCGTACATTTCTCCATCTTCAGATATATCCGTTTATCATAATCATTTATCCGCTATTCAATCCGTCAATAATCTTCTTTCTGACAAAGACCACCTCATAGTTCTTGGAGATTTTAATTTGCCAAGAACAACGTGGTTACAGAATAATGAGTCGAATTCTTTAACCCCAACGACTGAACATGGCTTTATCGATGGATTATTTGACATATCTTTGTGCCAAATAAACCATGTTAAAAATTCGTTAAGCCGGCAGCTAGACTTATGTTTTGTTTGTGATCCGGCTAGTGTAGTCCTGTCAAGAACTGAACCTCTCACATATCCTGAAGATCCCTATCATCCAACATTAGAATTGGTGATCGACCTTGGCACATCAGTAACTAATTTTCTTTCTACGCCAACTGTTCGAGTTCGCCAGTTTCGCAAAGCTGACTTTTCGAAATTGAACGAGCTTCTTAGCCAATCTGAATGGTCCGATTTATATATCTGTACTGATTTGAGCATCGCCATCAAACTATTTTATAATAGATTGAACTCGTGTTTTGATGCCTGCATTCCTTCAGCTTATCCGACCAGGTCTAATAAACCTCCATGGTTTTCTAAACAACTTTCTCACTTAAAGAACTTGAAATCCAGACTTTATAAAAAGTTTAAGGACTCAGGTTCTTCTTCTGTATTTTCTCGCTATTTAATTGCTCGGGCCAACTTCACCGAGTTAAACGCTACATGTTATAGAAATTATCTATCTCGCTGTAGGGTACGACTCACGAAAGACCCTAGGCAGTTCTTTAATTTTGTCAACACTAAGCGTAAGTCATCCTCCTATCCATCTTCTCTATCCTATGAAAATTCGAAGGCATACACAGATCAGGCGATCGCCGATCTTTTTGCAACGTTTTTTCAAACTACTTACTCTTCGTCTAACTATTCTTTTGAATCTTATCCTTTTGATATGCCTCGATCGAACTGTATTTTCAGTCCCTTAATTAGTGAGGAGTCGCTGATTCGTGATCTTGAGATGGTTAAGCCGGTGTTTTCACCTGGTCCGGATGGTGTTCCTGGTTGCGTACTTCGGTATGGAGCCAGAGCGCTATGTGGACCCCTGCTGAAGCTATTTTCTCTGTCATTAGATTCTGCGATTTTTCCCTCTATTTGGAAGGAGTCATTCATTATTCCTCTGCACAAAAAGGGAAGTAAGTCTGACGCCAAAAACTATAGGGGAATCTCTAAGTTGTCCGCTATTCCTAAAGTTTTTGAGAAGATTTTAACCAGTCATTTACAGCACTTGTGTTGTTCAATTATCTCTCCCTACCAGCATGGATTTGTCAAACGTAGATCCACTACTACTAATCTTCTAGAACTTTCGTCGTTTGTTATCCGCGGCTTCCGTAATAACAAACAAACTGATGTCATTTATACCGATTTCAGTAAAGCTTTTGACTCAGTCAATCATTCTCTTTTATTACATAAGCTTGACATAATTGGTTTCCCAACCTCTTTAATTCGCTGGATTTCAAGCTATTTAAAACACAGAACTCAAAAAGTTCTGTTTAATAACTTTTTTTCTAAGTCATTCCGAGTTACCTCTGGAGTTCCCCAAGGTAGTCATCTCGGTCCTTTGCTTTTCACACTGTTTATAAATGATCTACCAACAGTTTTAACACACTCTCGTGTACTTATGTATGCCGATGATGTTAAAATTTGTCTGCAATATAATGATTGGCCATGCCATATCAAATTGCAGGAAGATCTTGACTCTTTTCAGTCATGGTGCCGTGTGAATCTTTTAAATTTAAACTGTTCCAAATGTAACGTAATGACTTTTTACCGGACTAACCCTTATTTGGCGTCATACTCACTGTATGGTGGTCCTCTTGATAGGATTACTGCTGTTGATGATCTAGGTATCCTCTTAGATCACAAGCTTAAATTTTCCGATCATATATCCAAGATGGTCAATAAAGCTATGTCAGTTCTGGGTTTTATAAAGAGGTGGTCGAAGGAATTCGATGACCCCTATATAACTAAGACTCTTTACATATCTTTAGTCCGTCCAATTTTGGAGTACGGTTCATGTGTCTGGTGTCCTCAGTATACTGTGCACCAAAGTCGCATTGAATCGGTACAAAAAAACTTTCTTCTCTTTGCTCTACGTGGCCTTAATTGGAATAGGGACGTAAGACTGCCTTCGTACTCTAGTAGACTTTTATTAATAGACCTTCCTTCTTTATCAAATCGTAGAATTATGCTTGGTATTATTTTTATGTGTAAGCTTATTGGTGGTGACATTGACTCTACCGAATTAATGTCACAACTCAACTTTTCTGTTCCTCGTAGAGTAGTATCTAGAAATTTTATTCCTATTTCTCTTCCTATCTGTAGATCTAACTATGCATTGCATGAACCTTTTAGAATGCTGTGCTCGGAATACAATAGACTTTTTTATATTGTTTCCGAAGCTAACTCCATTTCAAATCTAAAAACTTTGCTACTAACTCATTTAGCTAATAATAATTAGTTTAGTATTTTTATTATATTTTTTAGTAATTTAAATCTATATCCGTTTTCATATTTTATGTCCGTAACTGTCTATCTTCTTTCTCTCTTCGCGACCTTTTAATTTGCATGCCGTTCATCTCGTTTCCGTCCGCCCGCGAACTCGTCTTCTGATCCGCGCGTAACAAGCTAAGGCTTGGTGTCGCTTGGACCACTTGAACGTACATACATAGTACGTCAACGCCCAACTATGAAACTCAAAAAGGGGCAGCGACAGTGAGCTCTAATTGTCAGTTGCCAGTTGCCAGTGCATGCATAATTTCCAATAAGAAACGATGCGTGCAACTTGAAGTTGAAAGACCTGAAGTCAAACTGAAGTCTGAGTTTAATTCGCATCAGCCCATTAATAAATGATGCATTCACAATGCGTCGTGTCAAAGGTCAGGCCAATAGCTTTAACAGTGTCCCCAACTGGGTCACCGCTTATTATTAACAGCGTCGTCTGCTTTTGTTAGCCTCCTCAGGAGTCCTCACTGACTGACGATTGGTGGCCCCAGATCGCATTCCAATTCCCAATTTGCTGCCAACTTACTCAGAGTCTTGCTCAGTACTGAAAGCAGCAAAGGTGTTGGCAATAAGATGTGGAACCAAAAACAGTTTGAACAGTCTACCGAACTTAACAGCAAGAGCATTAGCAGAGCATGGCACTTATGTTTACAGAGAGAGAGAGCGAGTGAGAGAGGGAGCAACACGACTGCCGAAATGTGAGTGAGAGTGGGAGAGCAATTACCCAGAGCGCCGCTCAGTGCTGTTAAGATGTGGATGCTAAGTTAACAGTGCAGTTGGGGATATTTTAACAGAACGCATTCTCTGTTAACATTTGGCTCTGTTTGTCTTAATACCCATTAACCATAAAATCGAAGCGTATATTGACTCATTGAATTATATTATTATTTTATTTTTATTTTATTTTATTGAACAGCATAAAATTCGAATTTCTCTAGCGTAGAGTAAGTATCCAAATTTTAAAAAAAAGATAGTATTTCTTAAAAAAAAAATTTTTGTCTCTTAATTAAAATATATTTTTTGAAACAATTACTTTTTTTAATGTTGTGTGGACTCAAAATCGGAAAGTTAAACCAGATGTTAAGGCTGTTTAAGATTGAGTTTGACTGATTAATGGGTATCTTACAGTCGGAGTTTTGTTTTTACTCAATGAATCTCGATCAATCAAGCGTCAAAATATTATATGTAAAGTTAACTTAAAAATGGATTTATTGACATATGGATATAGTGAGTAATCAAAGATACTTAAAATAATGAAATGTATCTACTGGATGTGGCCCAAGGCAAGTTCCCTGATGGGGTCATGTCCTTTTTATAAATCCAGAGGGCACCGAGCCCACAAAATGGTCGCAAATTAAATAAAAACATTTTAGACATATTGAAATCGATGCATATACGAATATATGAGATCTCGATTTATGTGTGTGTGTTGACATCTTTGAAATTTGCAACTTTTAAACCACAAATACACACAGCCGCCCCGGGAGATGCTCAGTAAAAAATAACACAGCAACAATAAAAAAACACAACTCAAACGAAAATATGCAAATGAAATATTTGCCAAGAAAATTGTATGCAAACCTCTGGGAAGGATGACTGAATGAATGGATAAGTGGAGGGTGGTTAGATTGAGTGGTTGGGTTGATCCCCCATTGGACTTCGCCTCTCCCCCTTGTTCTCTTTGTCCACTGTTGGCCACTTCTTGTTGACCAGGCCGACCAGTTGGTATTAGCGGTGACCGCTCTGGGCGCCCAATCTTAGCCCAATATTTTGACATTTGTGTTGTCATTCTTTTCGATTTGGGTCGCTCCCAATCCCAATTGACCTCTCTAAAGTCCCCGAATTTCGATAAGTAGTTGGATTGTTTACATTATAGTATGTGCTGAAATTAGTTTAACTAATTCAATCAAAGTCAAAGTTTATTCTGTGCCAACTTCAACTTCATGTGTATATTTCTTTATATTTTATCTTTGTTTTTGCTTTTTATTCGTTAATTAACTTGTCTCCTAGTTATGAGTCACAATTATTGCTGATTTTCAGCTTGTTCATTATGTTAATTTTCTCTTTTTTGGTTGGACATTTGAATAATTAACTGTTTGGTAAATATGTTTGCTGCATATGTTATTAGATTAACACAATTGTATGTAGAACTTGCCCCGTGGGAATGTGTCCTTGTTTCCTTCTGTTAACCTGTGCCTATCTCTTTTTGTATTTATTCTAGAAAATAATAGAATAAATAAAGATTTGCATATTTTCGTATCGGAATAACTACATATGCTCTCTATCTATCGTGATTTGATTTGAAAATAGTTTCACAGAAAGGACGATATTTATTTTTCTTACAAAGCTAAGATTATATTTTATTTTTTATAAAAGAAGATTTTATAAAATTATAATTTCTTAACCATTTTCCCTTACAAATACTAATATTTTAATATCCAGTAATCTAGCTATTTCAGTTCATGAAATGTGAAATAAAAATCTTTATTCAATTTTTAACTTCCTTTTATCAATTATTCAATGTTAAAAAATTCATATTTTGTGAAAGCAAATGAACATTTATTAAAAATGTAAAAACATGTGGAAAGAGAGTTTTAATCAGTAGCCTCCGTATATATTTCAATATCATAGCTTTATCAATCATTGTTCCCAAATTGGATTTTCAAACACGAGCACAAAGCTCGTGTAACAAATTTATTTTTCTGCCATTCATTTCAAAAATCATTAAATTTTTTCGTTTGCAATAGTTTCTAAATTTATCGAGGGTCCACAATGTGTCACGCGATGCCCCAAGCGATTTGCCAGCTGCGGAATATGCCGCTCTCCGGCGACAAGGAGCTGGACGATCAGATCAAGAAGTGGGTCAAATGGGATCATAACGGCGACACGTTGGGTCAGATCATGGACGCTGTAAAGAAGGAACAATGGGATGTGTAAGTTAATTTCATTTAATATTCCAGAAGAGTTTATAATTCTTTCGGAATGTTCTTAGACTGCGGTGTCGTCTTTGTAGACGCATTTCCTTTGGCACTTCAGGATTGCGGGGCGTCATGCGAGCTGGCTTCGATTCCATGAACGAATTGGTCGTGATACAGTAAGATTAATAAGAGCAGTGGTGTCCAAAACGCCGCAATTCTGCCGGCGTCACAGCCGACACACGTACAGAGAGCAAGAATACGTTCGTTCTATAAATAGCACGCTCGGTCGCTTGTTCACTCTTCGGCTTTTTATTCTCTCACGAATCATCTGAACGGCTGATCCTTTTTGATGTCAGTCGCTGAGCTGCGTTCAATGAGGAGAGACCGTACAGCGCTAGACTTTTATCATACACTGCAACTGATGCTTTGCTCTCTTTACGTCGCCAACTGTAACGATGCGACAGTTCGAATAGGCTTTCATTTAATTTTTTCAGTGTAAAGCAGTAGAACGTTTCGTTACGTTTGATTGTGTGTGTTTGGACACCACTGATTTAGAGAAAAAGACAGGTAACAGAAACTAGCTTGCACTCTTTTCTCTTTTAGGTCCGCCCAAGGACTCTGCGCCTATTTAATGGAGCAATATCCGGAGGAGGCGATGTGGCCAGAACGAGGCGTCGTCGTGGGATTCGATGGTCGCTACAATAGCCAGCGATTTGCCGAGTTGACTGCCATCGTGTTCTTGGCCAGCAACTTCCGCGTTTATCTGTTTCAGCAATACGTGCCCACTCCATTTGTCCCATACGCAATTTTGCGACTCAACTGTCTGGCCGGAGTCATGGTGACTGCCTCCCACAATCCCAAACAGGAGAATGGCTACAAGATCTATTGGACAAATGGCGCCCAGATCATTCCGCCCCATGACGAGGCCATCAGTCAGGCCATACTGGATAACTTGAAGCCCAAGGAGGATTCCTGGGATGAAACGGTGCTGTGTGCCAATGAATTGCTGTGCGATCCTTACAATGATGTTGTTCCGGCTTATTTCGATGCCTTAAAAAAAGAGATGACTTGTACACTCCTCGAGGCGAACAGCAACAGTCCGTTGACCTTCACTTATACAGCGTTTCACGGTGTGGGTTATCCATATATCAAGCTGGCATTTCCCAAGGTCGGTCTCAAGCCAGTTATTCCTGTGAAGGAGCAAGTTAATCCCGATCCCGAGTTCCCGACCACGCCCAAACCCAACCCCGAAGAGGGCAAATCCGTAATGGCACTGGCCATAAAAACGGCCACTGCCAAGAAGAGTCCCGTCATCCTGGCCAACGATCCAGACGCAGATCGTCTGGCCATCGCCGAGGTGGGAGATGACAAGCAATATAAGCTATTTACGGGCAACGAACTGGGCGCCCTTCTGGGCTGGTGGTCATTGGAAAACTACAAGTTGAGTGCCGAGGAGCCCGACGTATCCAAGTGTGTCATGATCGCCAGCACGGTCAGCTCAAAGATACTGAAGTCCATGTCAGAGATTGAGGGATTCACTTTTCATGAGACCTTGACGGGATTCAAGTGGATGGCGAACAAGGCCGTCGAAGAGCAGAATGCCGGAAAGAAGGTCCTGTTTGCCTTCGAGGAGTCCATCGGCTACATGGTCTCCACAAACGTCCTGGACAAGGATGGCATCAGTGCGGCAGCCCATGTGGCAACCATGGCATGTTATCTGCGGTGCAAGAAGTGCATGTCCTTGCAGGAGAAACTACGAGATCTTTACGAGAAGTACGGATTCCACTCCAGCGTCGTGTCCTATGTGATTTGTCGCGATAGATCGCTGATCAAACAGATCTTCGATCGACTACGCACCTTCGATGAGGAACAGGAGAACACGTATCCGACCAGCATCCTGGACGGTGAATTTGAGATTGAGAATGTGCGGGATTTGACCACGGGATACGACAGCAGCACAGGAGATAAGAAGGCCGTCCTTCCAGTTGATGAGAGCATTCAGATGATCACCTTTACCTTCAAGAATGGCTTTGTAATCACTCTCCGCACCAGCGGCACTGAGCCCAAGATGAAGTACTACGCCGAGATGTGCGGCAAACCGGAGGACAAGCGTTGGGACGAGCTGGAGAAGACAACCCGGCGGATGGTCGAGGCAGCGGTCAATGAATTCTACGAGCCCGAGAAGAACGGGCTGCAACGCAAACCTGAGGACTGAACAGAAAATATCGGATGGGATCACCACAATTCTTAAATTTCTAGTATAACATAACACTTTTGAAAACTTAAATATTTATAAACATTTTCCCCTTATGTAAACAATTTAAACAATTCAATACGAGTTCCTACAACCAAAATTTAACAGATATTACTTAGCTTAAATTCTAAGAATTTTTTAATAAAAGATTTAAGTTGAGATCATAAGTAGCGTAATTATATAAGAGAATTTTATTTGAAAATTATGGTATTTTTCAATGGTTTCTTTTGGGGATCATTACACTACAATACATTTCAGATAATATTTAGCTTTAATTCTTAAAAAGGTTTTTAATCAAAGATTCGAGTTAAGATCTTACGTTAAGATTTTACTTTTAAATTATGGTCTTATTTAATGCATTATTTTTTCAGATGTGAGTCGACATTTTTGACCATAACTTGAAAATGGCACAACCAATGAAGGCTAATGAATACGACTGTTATTCATGTATATTTTTATATGTAAAACAACGAATTCTTGGACAAATCTAGTGTAAAAAAACTTTCAAGACCTCCTCACCCAATTCTTACAATCCATTCTTAATTCTTTTCAAAGTTAATCGGATGGCTTTGAAGTCCTTTCGAAAACTGACATCTAAATGATAAGACTTCAGTTCAGATATTGTATTTTAATGTCAAGTATATTATTTAAAATTTTTAGTTTTCTACATATAATATTTTTATAATGGTTCAAATTATTCCGATACTTTGTGGTCGTATTTCGACGCAAGTATCTTCAAATTTTGGTGGATTGTTGAGGAATTCGGCGGCAGTTCCGCAAGGGAGACAACAGCATGAGAATTATAACCAGATACCTCGATCTTCAGAGCCTCCGTGTCAATATATGCGAACATGGAGCCATAAATTTCCGATAAGTACGCCAGCTGCCAAGCTTCACTGTCGCTCTGGCGATCAGGGACTAGACGAGCAGATAAAGAAATGGATTTGCTGGGATCGTAATCCAGAGACATTGAGTAAAATTAAAGAACTAGTCAAGGCACAAGATTGGAATATGTAAATAAATGACTAATTATTTTTAATCAATTCTAACCAATTTTCACTGGCAATTAGGTTAAGAAGTCTTCTCTGTAAACGTTTAGATTTTGGTGCTGACGGATTGACGGCGGAGATGGGAGCTGGTTTCAATGCGATGAATGATTTGGTTGTTTTACAGTGAGTAATCTTCGAGTTGGTTTAGCTGAGTAAACAAAGAGGAACCTTTAATCTCTCATAATTCACAGGACTGCTCAAGGACTCTGCGCCTACTTAATGAAGCAATATCCGGACAAGCTAATGCATTCCAGTCGAGGCATTGTCATTGGCTACGATTCTCGTCAGAACAGCAAAAGATTTGCGGACTTGACTGCCACCGTGTTCCTCAACAACAATTTTCGAGTCTATCTCTTTCAGCGTTTCGTTCCCACTCCATTTGTACCATACACGATATTGAGACTCAACTGTCTGGCCGGAGTCATGGTGACTGCCTCCCACAATCCCAAACAGGACAATGGCTATAAGGTTTACTGGACAAATGGCGCCCAAATTGCGGCGACACATGAGAATGGAATCTATCAGGCCATCTTGGAGAATTTGGAGCCCCAAGAGTGTTCCTGGAATGTGGATATACTACAAGATATCAAAATGTTGTTCGATCCATATAATAATGTGGTTCCCGCGTATTTCGAATCCCTGAAACGGGAATTCCCATGTCAACTGCTGGTTGACAATTGCGAATGTCCTGTGACTTTTACGTATACGGCCATGCACGGAGTTGGTTATGCATATATCGACATGGCATTCCCCAAGCTGAATCTCGAGGAGGTCATACCTGTGCCGGAACAAGTTGAACCCGATCCCGAGTTCCCCACTGTGCCCAGTCCAGACCCCGAGGAGGGCAAACCAGCGCTGAAGTTGTGCCTGGAAACGGCGACGTCCAATGAAAGTGACATCGTTTTGGCCAACGATCCAGATGCCGATCGTCTGGCAGTTGGCGAGCTGGCAGACGAGGGAGAGTATAAACTATTTACAGGCAATGAACTGGGAACACTTTTAGGTTGGTGGGCACTAGAGCTCTACAGGATGAATACAGAGAAGCCAGACTTGGCCAAGTGTTCGATGATCTCCAGCACGGTCAGCTCAAAGATATTAAAGTCCATGGCGGCCATTGAAGGATTCACATTTCACGAAACGATGACGGGATTCAAGTGGATCGCGAACAAGGTGGCCGAAGAGCAGAAAGCTGGCAAGAAAGTCCTGTTTGCCTTCGAGGAGTCCATCGGCTACATGATGTCCTCCAAAGTGCCTGATAAGGATGGCATTAGTGCTGCCGTCCATGTGGGAACTATGGCATGTTATTTGAGGTGTAAGAGGTGCATGTCCTTGCAGGAGAAACTACGAGATATATACGAGAAGTACGGATTCCACTCCAGCGTCGTGTCCTATGTGATTTGTAATGATGTGTGTCTGATTCAGAGTATCTTCCATCGACTACGCAACTTCGGGGGTGGCCAGAAGGACACTTATCCCAAGAGTATCCTGTGTGGTGAATTTGAGATTGAACATGTGCGGGATTTGACCAAAGGATACGATAGTAGCAAGCCCGGAAAGAAGGCCGTATATACAGTCAGTGAAGGCACTCAGATGATCACCTTCACCTTCAAGAATGGCTTTGTAATCACTCTCCACTCCAACGGCACTGAGCCCAAGTTGAAGTACTACGCCGAGATGTGCGGCAAACCGGAGGACAAGCGTTGGGACGAGCTGGAGAAGACAACCCGGCGGATGGTCGAGGCAGCGGTCAATGAATTCTACGAGCCCGAGAAGAACAGTCTGAAACACAAGGCGGAAGAATGATTACAAATCAGAAAATAATTTCAGAGTTTCGTCTAAATTTCCAGCTGTGTATAAAATCTAAGAGTATTTCTATGGGAAAGATGTTAAGATGAGAGTAGATGAGTTAATAATTATGTTGTTAAAGTTAATCCGTTAAAAGAGTAATAATTTATTTCGTTTAATAAATATAAAAGTGTTTCTTCATTATATCATGATGGGTTTTATTTGGATATTTACTTATCTATTTATTTAAAATCAGCCGACACCACAATATGAATTAAAATTAAGCATGCAAATTAAAAAAGTTTAAAATAACAAAATAAGTTTAGTTAAAAAATAATAAATTGTGTAAAAAAAAAAGGAAACAACTGGCCCAAAAATATAGTAATCATTCTCATTCAACATAGTAGCTCTGTCTTTTTAATGACATTTTTAAATTTCAAAGTTGTCCTCAAATCAAAAAGAAAAGAATTGGAGAATGTCTGTGAAACTAGTCCGCAAGTGCCCTGGGATGCTGAAACAGGCGACCTTAGCGCGGGAACAGTTCCCTCTGCGCCAGCACCAGAGGCACTTCCTCATACCACCCAAGGGCGAGGAGGGTCCAGGGTGCAATGTGAGGGTGGTGAACAGTGCATTTGCACCGCAGCTCATCTACAAGTATAATCCCCTGAAGTATTACCTGAGCAAGCTGCGAATGCTGAAGCTGAGATGGACATGGGATCCCAACTTCAAGGAGCATGATTTTCTGGAGGAATCCAAGCATGTGGCGGTGTCCTTGACGGACAATCTGCGTTTGCGCGACATGGAAAACATGAATCACTTCTCGACCTCAAATGTCTATTACCAGATGGCCAATGAGAGCATCAATTTCCCCCATGATTCCTGCGTGGAACTGCTGAGATTTCGCAAGCAGGACATTCGCCAAGTGGTGCCCATCAATGTGCATCTCCAGACGATTCTGGGACTGAAGTATGCCATCATTGACGTGGTCATGGTGGGACTGCGTCATGTGGCCGACTGTGAGACGGACGCGGATCTGGCAACGATGAAAAAAGCACTTGTGGAAATGGAACCGGAACTTAGAGAACACTTGGAGGATCCCAGTTCCCAGTTGCCCTATGTGTTCATTGAGCTATTCTTGCGATTCAGACGCAACTATTCCAATGCTGACCAAATTTCTGGACAGGAATTGGCAAACCACACAAACCGTTGGCTCGTTTCTGTCTATAAAATCTGCCGATTCAATGTATTTACCGTGCCACCCGCAACATGAACATGTCACTAATTTGTCTAATTTAAAAATTATTTATTATAAATTATGTAATAAATTATTAATTAAAAATGTTGCAATGTAATTATTAAAAAGCAAATAACATGTTGCAGATAATTATCGATATTGAACATTGATTCATCGATTTTTGAACTTTTACAACACTGCTTCACTTTCTCAAAGCAACTCTGTGTGGCTCAAATCTTAATTTAATGTGTCAAATTGTGATCCAATTCGAAATACGAATTTTTAAAAGGTATTAAGTAAATAATTTAAAATAAAGTTTATATAAATTGAATTTGTGATATTGTAGCATGTATCCCACGGGCTCTAAGCGTTCCAAGTCCACGCCGGAAATCAACGCCTGCAAAGCGATAATGCGGAATCTATTCTCGAAGAAATACAAAAGCTTCGCTTGGGTGTTTTACCATCCCATAGATGCCAATTTTCTGGGCCTGTATGATTACCACGATATTGTCAAAGAGCCGATGGATCTGTCGACCATCAAGCATCGTCTAAACTCCAATTTTTATTTAAATGCTACTGATTTTGCTCGAGATGTGCGTTTGATATTCTACAACACATATTTGTACACAAGTCCTGGCCATCTGTGCTACGATATGGCCAAGAGCTTGCAAGAGATATTCGAGAGTATGTACGCTGAGGTGCCGCTGCATTGCTCGAACGGCGAGGCACCCGTGTGGTCGGACTCCTCGTCCGAGTTGGATGTGGAGGCGCCATGGAACCACCACCACCACCACCACAACAACAACAACTGGAACTACAATAATAACAACAACATCCATAGCAGCACCCCATATGCTCAGTCTATGGGCAGCAATTTGAATCGAGTGATGAATAAGCCACAAGTGCTTCATCAGCATCCACATCAGCATCAGATGAAAGCACCAGCTGAGGTCTCCAAGGGCATTGCACAGGTGCCGATTTCCGCCGAAGAGGATTTGGACTTGCATATCAAGGTGCAACAGTTGGACGGCGTAATGCTGCTCAACGTTATCCACATGATACACCAACTGGAGGGCCTCAAGTTCGGCTATCCCAACAAGGAGCTCGAGTTCGATGTGCGCAGCCTCAAGCCACACACAAAGCGCTCCATTCTGGCCTACATGGCCAGCAAAGGCATGACCGGCAAGCGGGTCTCTCGACTGAAGAACCCGTACAACTAGGAAACTCATACCTTAAAAAAAATACTATTAGAAAACATATTTTAGAAACACAAAATGGAGATAGTATCTGATTTTAAACCTTACTTCTGTTAATTTATTTAATGCTTAATTGCAAAGTCCGTACAAAAATTTTAAAATTACTTTGTTCTTAAATTCCATTTCAAAATTTTTAATTTTGTTATTTTTTACCATTCAATATTTAATCAATAAATTATTTTTAAAGTGTGTCTAAATTTTATTTATATTTCAATTTGTACAAAATGTTTGAATAACGTTGATTTGAGGTTACAATACTTTTAATACTTTACTTTTAAAATATGTGTGAAAAAGAATCTAGTGTATATTCAATTTAAAATTTTTATTTATTATTAATTTTATTTATTTTGATTCCCAGTGCTACAAGCTAACGCTTATTATTTAATGCACTAGTCACTATTACAAACATCGGTTTTTTAAATATTATTAACATTAAACAATTTACAATTATGAAAGAAAAGAAAAAGTAACATGTAACCGTAAACAATCCTTGCTTTAGTTTAAGATTTATCCTAATTATAGTTTACAACCTACTTTAATTATTTGATCGATACATGTATATAAACTATATTTATACTATTTTATTTATTTATTTTTATTTTTTTTTTTATATTATATTTTATGGTTATTTAGGTTTATTTTTATTTATCTATTTACTATTACAATTTCAAACAAAACAAAAATATGGATTATTAAATCTTATTTGCCTTTTTGCTGTTCCTTGTAGTTGTCGCGGAACTGTCGGATGTTCCTGTACTCGCCATTCCACACACGATTTCGCATAATGTCCCGCGTATTGGCGGACATATAGGCGTAGAAGACTTTTCGTGGTGGTCCTCCAGGACAGAGATAGTTGCCCATGGCATACCAACAGGCCCTTGTGTGATTCATGTAGATGTCGTTGAGCTTCTGATAGTACGCCGATCTCACCTTGTCGCCCTTGGAAACGAAAATAGTAGCGTGAGTATGAACAGTTACTAATCCTATATACATAATAGAGGTCTGCATGGCTGCACTCAAAACGACAAATGAGACATTTAAGCTCAATTGAATTGAATGAGTTCGGCTGCGTCTAACAATGAATTGAATGAATGAATTAAAACCGAAAACTTCACATTCAAAAAAGGCAGAGTGAATTGAATGATGAAATAACCGGAGAATTATTAAAAAAAAAAAATTGTATTCTGAGTAATCTGAAAATCTTTGCTTCATTCAATTCATTCCTTACTCGTTCACTCAAACGAGTACTCAAATTAATGTCATAAATGAGTATTCAGTACGATGAGAACCGAATCTTGGAATTTATTGCACTCAGGGAACTGAATTAAACTCACGAGTACTCAGAGATGCTCAAGCTTTAATGTAGCCCTGCAGTCCTCATATTCATACTAAAGTTATGTAAGTCTAAAATATTTGTTAAGAAGTAGATATGGATAAATAGCAATTTATAAATTTTCTAAACTAACAAAAACCTCAGATGCAGAATTAATCAAGAGGTTAAGTTATGATGAAAATGACTTTGCTTATCAAAATCGGTTAAGATTTGACAAAGTTATGGGACTGCAAAGTTTTCAAAAATATGATTAGAGTAGTGATGAGAGTCCAAGCAGTGAATCGAGTTTAAAAATCGAAAAAAAATAATCGAGCTGTCGATATATTACCAAATAATTCTGAAATATCTATTTTATCTGGTGAAGTTATGGGTCGAGAATCAAATCAACTGCCAACTTTCATAAATTTTCTAAAACTGATCAGATTTCCAAGCGGAATCATGGTTTTATGAGGAATTTTGCATGAAAATCGATTTAATTGTGCGAAAATCGAGCTGTCGATTTATCGCTAATCGATTTCGATAATAAACTACTTACAAGAGCTTTAGCCGCCTTCGCATAGTTGTAGTTCTCCTTCTCCAGGGGCAACTGGTCCATGCCCATCAGGTCGGCAGCTGGTGGACGTCCCTGCAGCAGGGTGATCATCTCGAATATCTTCACCGACTCCTGGATGCTCTTTTGAACCTCCGCTTCGGTGTATTGCTTGCCATAGCGTCGCTTGATCCACTCCTGGAGCACGGGCAGCTTGTGGGCATTGGGCAGGGAGGCGAGGACATATCGTTGGTTCTTTCGCAACTCCCGCATGCCGTCCTGGAGCATTTTGTTCATCAGCTCGGCGTCATCGGGATCAAACTTTTCGGCATCGTATTTCAGCTCGGATGTGACCGTTGCTTTAGCAGCCTTAGCAGCCTCGGCGCGCTCAACTTCGGCGCGTTTCACACTGACGCCCTTCATCCAGATCTCCTTGGCACAACGCACCACAGCGTCCACGATGTCCGCCTTGCGATCCTCGTGGCTGTGGGTGCTGTGATCGCTCGTGTCGCCGGTGGATGAACAACTGCCGGTGAGTCGACACCCGCTGACCTCCGTTGCCAGCTTATCGACATCATCTTCGGATGTGTCCTGAGACCGGTTTTCACACGGGATCTCGGGAGGACCGTCTTCTTTCAACGCCTTCACAAAGGCCTTGGCAATTACCCGGTTGACATCGTAGGGCTTTTCCTGGCCCGACTTAAAGATGCGCTTGTACTTGAATAAATAGGGCTTGTGATCCGAGGGCGCCTTGAAGAACGTCTTCTTGGTCTGCTTGCCCTGAAACTGAACTTCGACGGGAGTATCCTTTCGATTCTTGCGCAGCTGCTTCAATTTGCGATCATCCAATAGGAATGATATGCGCTGTTGAGACTTCTTTGTAGTCTGGCACTCGGGATCCTTGGGATCGGGAACCATCAGATTGATTTCTTGTGATTTCTGACACGGCACCAAATCCCCCTCGAAGTTGACGGGCTCGCGACGCAAGCCTCCGCCCGTAAGTCGGACACCCATGCACTTGTTAACCGCATCGATGTTGGCCAAGTTAAGGGAGTCGGAGACCAAGGCTCGACCCTCCTTATCCTGAAACTTCGGCACGGGCAGGGACACACTCGTCTCCTGGCATAGCACACAGTCGGCCTTGGAGATGGTGTGGACCGTTGTGTGGTCCATTTTCAAGGCGTAGCGTTTCATACAAACATCAATGTCATGCTCGAGCTGGGCGAGAATTCGTCGTTGTCGCAGTTTGCGATAGGGCATCGTGACATCCAGCAGCTCCATCACCCGATCCCTGGCCAGCACACACAGCTCGTCCTTGACGAGCTCCGTTTCACCCACCATGAACTGATGATAGGCGCACATCAGAGGCTCATCCGAGAAGGATTGTCTGGCCCTCTCCAAGGCCACCGCAGCCCGACGACTAACTCTGGCCCTGCTCTCCAGCAGCTTCATGTGATTCAGATGATTGAAGTACTTGTCGACGGCCTCGCCCACGGTACTCTTGACCAGACGGCCAACGGGATTCAAGTTGTACTCACTGAACCAGGGCGGTTCAGTCGGACTGCCGTATTGCGGTGGCTGGTCCAATGTCCAGAATGGAAAGCTCGCAATATGATTCGGGGGCTTACTCGTGTACTTCACCACAATTTCCTTGGGACGCGGCTGGCGTTGAAAGTATGGAAGCCTCTTGGATTTCTTAGCGCTGTTTGATGATGGCGACACTTGTGGCTTCGATGTCTTCTGCTGATGCAGTTCATTCCGCAGCTGACGCTTCAGGTCCAATTCACTTAGCTGAGGCGGTGGCAAAATCCGATCCAATTCACGCAGAGTTGGCAGCAAATCTATTTTGGCCATGGCTATCATGAGCAGCTTTTCATTGGTGGTGTATTCGCCCTCCTTCCGCTCACTGATGTAGTAACCCTCGAGTATGAAGAAGAGGAAGGCCAAATCATTGCCACGACTCAACTGCACCATTGTTCGAATCTTCTTTTTGCTGATTAAGGGACTCAAGCCCAGACGACACAAACACTTCTCAATCCGAAAACTTGTGCCCTGCTCGAAGTCGTCGCGTAAATCATCGGTCAACTCCTTGATGGCCCTTTCCTGATAGTCCGATAGTCCCAAGTACCATTTGGGAACGTCGAGTGTCTTTTGGAACTCATCCAACTTATGCTGAAATTCAAGCTGGCCCATTTTGTATTAAACTAATACGCATAATTTGGAAATACACAAATTTTCTATATTTTGTCCTTGATCAGTTAGTTAATCATAGTACAACTTTAACCAGATTGAATCTTTCGTGCACTAAAATTTGAATGAAAAGCTAACTAGACATTTATTTTAATACTTCAAATATTTGACACCAAGGCTACTCGGTTTCATCTAAAAATTGCTCAGGCTTTAATGTCAATTTGAATTTTCATATTTTAAAAAAGAATATGTTTGTTGGGCATCAAGTTTCAGTTCTGAGTTTTAATTGGTGTTTCTGATGCGCCAATTAAAATTTAATAATTTAAATTGTTTCTGTCGCCCGTGAATTATCATGATGTCGAAGCCGTGTCCGAAGTGCAAAAAATGTTCCAAGATTTCTCCCAATACTTGTAATCCCTGTGGAATTTCGAACCGCAATTCGTTCGATCAGCACGAAGAATGTTTTGGCGGCATTTACAGCCTTAAGTTTGTCAAAGGTGTGGCCACATTATGCCATGTACCGCCAAACATTTTAAACCTTCTTAAAAACCGTGACTGTGCCTGCTGCAATTCGAAAAAGAATAAGTCTCCTCCAGAAAAATCGATAGAAGACAAGACAACGCAATTTCCAGAAGATAGACGAGAATTCAATATTCATGAGACGGAGACGGTTGAGGAGGAACTAACTAAACCCACTGGGGAAAGGGAAATCAAGGTAACGAAAACAGAATCAATTACCAAATTTACACCAGACGGTGAAATAAAAAAAATTGAATCGATTACTAAATTTGTAAGTACTGAAGCTCCAAAGGCCGAAAAGAACAAAATATCGAAGAGAAGTTCGTCGTCATCATCATCCAAGGATGATAGTGAAAAGAAAAGTAAAATCAACGATCAGGAAGTGAGTATATCGAGATTATCAAATAAATCTGGAAAACCAGTGAAATCAATTAATTCTGGAAAACGACAAAGTGAAAAGCCGCGAGAAAGCGAGAGGTCGGTGATCCTCAAGAATATCAACTTGAAGCTGAAACCACCTGACAGAGGACATGGAGGAGCTTCTTCAGCTTCGGACTCTAAATTGTCCGAGGCAGAACAACTATCGAGTGAAGAGAAGCTCGAGACTCTCGTTTTAATTACAAAATCGGATTCGATCGAGGCGGAAGATCAAGTCAAGAGATTATCTGAAAGCAACTTAGATATAACAAAATCTGAACCAGAAGTCAAGGGAGTGTCCGTAAAAAGTTCAGTCATATCAAAATCAGAACAAGAATCAAAAGAAAAAGTAAAGAGTGGGTCTGGAAGAATTTCACCTATAACAAAATCTAAACAAGAATCAAAAGAACAAGTAAAGAATGTGTCTGAAAGAAGTTCAGATACAACAAAATCTGAAACCGAAGCAGAAGAACAAGGTAAAAAGGTGTCTGAAAACAATTCAGCTATAACAAAGTCAGAACCCGAAGCAAAAGATCAAGAAAAGATATTATCTGCAGGAAATTTATTCAACATAAAATCGGAGCAAGAATTAAAAGAACAAGATAAAAGTTTGCCTAAAATAAATGCACAGCCAACAAAATCCGAGCACAACGCAAAAGAACAAGAAAACAGTGTGTCTGAAAGAAGTTCGGCTATAAAGAAAATTAAAAGTAATGCCCCTAAAATGGACGAAGGCAAGAGAATCCGCAAACGCGAACGTACAAAACGTGTAGAAGTTGTTGGAGGAGAGTTGCGTAAATCAGATTTCAAGAAAGAAGAGCTGCAAGAATTGGATGATAATCCAGTCTCAAGTAATCAACAATCCGTTTCAGACAATTCCGATGATAGAAATGTGAAGGAAACTGTAGGTGTAACAAGGACGCATACTCGGAAAAAGGCGGCGGAGGTACACAGTGATCTAGATGGGACAATTAAATCGGTGTATACGATTCAATCCTTTTCGATTGAAGAGGAAGAGATAGAGGAGAATAAGGTACCAGAGGTTGAGAGGGAAACAAAATCACCCGAGCCAAAAAGAAAGTCGATCAAACCAGCGAAGAAAACGGCGCCTGTACTTGAAACAGTCGATCAGCAAAGTTGCAACTGCTGCAGAATATCACCATGTCCGATTCCATATCAAATGCCGTGTCCCCACATGTATCCCACTCGCTATACATGTGGTCGCAAGGCATTTTTCTGTTATCCCACTGGTGCTGACTGCAATGTGCCCTGCTGCTACCGCAATTCTTCAACTCCTCCACCTCCTCACAATTCACGGCATCCTTACTAACAATTCAATAATAGGTCTTCAGTTAAATAGCCCAACTAAGTATAACAATAAATTAATGCCCAACAACATTGAGAATCATTTCATTGCATGTGGATTAGCACTTATTGTCCTACTATTTTCCTTAAAATAATTTGCGGACAACAAAACCAGATCGTTAATGTTTCAGGCGATTAGCAAGGCCATTAACTCTGTCTCCTGCACTTGCCAAATTAAATGCAATTTAGGCCTTAAGCTAAATTAATGCAGCAATTGCCATTGTGTTAATGCAAGAACCAAGGCTTATTCTGACGCATAAATAGTTCTTGGTTTGGACCAAAAATCCAAGTGCTTTGCTTGTCTGTTTGTTAAGTTTAGCCAAGAGCTTTCACTTCTGGCAATAAAGATTACATGTACTGAGATCTTGTGCAAAATAGGCCCAACTAAGCTCACATTGAGATTATTATATGTATGCTGGCTCAAATAGGGGCAGAGTTTCCGAATATATAAATATAAGTAAAATTATATTTTCGAATTATAAGCAGATGTTGAAGGAGACATCTCTTATTAATAAAACCATGTCAGAAATGTCAGCCAGAAATGTTAGTCAAATTACGATTACCGAAAAAGTGACATACTAGTTTCTCGATTCCTTAGGTGAATTAACAATGAATACAAATTTTGAAAATGTTTGTGCCATCATTCGAAACGAATTGACTGATATGACCAAGTTTACCAAGTGCTATAACTGCTAACGAATATTCGTTTTTATTCAGATGGGGAGCACAAAAATAAGCAGTCCCCAAGGTAATGCCGGGAATTGGCTTGAGTTCAGGAGAGTTGTCATTGAGTGGTCAATGCAATGCAAAATGCGAATTCCGAGTGCTGTCTGCAAATGCAAATCAAAGTCATATCTAGGGGCAAAAGCAGCAGGTACAAGTTGAAACTGTACTGAACTACTGGCTGTGGCCTATTTCCGAGTTTTGTCATTGGGAAATTGAATATTTTATTTACGGATATTAAATGCCTTATATCATTTGCCTTTACCCAGTTGCCAGCTCTCGATTCTTAGTTGTCGGTTGTCAGTTGTAGGCATAAACAGTGTCGATATCGAGCTCTCCCTGCGGACTTCCGAAAGTTTATAACAAATATGCAGTCAACATATTTTGTGATTTAATTTTTCTTTTTTTTTTTTTGGCTACTTCGATTGGCCTCTTGGAATAATTTAGACATTTTTACGTTGAGCGTTCAAAGAGCCAAAACTAATCTAACGGACAACAGGGCGAACGGAAGTTCACATTTGGCCACTGAGTGTGTTTACCCTCAATCCCTCAGCCCGCAAGCCCCCAGATGATACTCCTCCCTCATCCATCCCTTCATATATGTCTATACTATATACTATGTACTTACTTAGCAGGCAGCTGGCACTGTTGTTGCCTTGTGATTTTATTTCGTTTCATGTTTTATTCACCACTTCCGCCGGAAATAGACACACAAGCCTGCTCACACTAAGTAGGAAGGCGAAGGGGGAGATGTGAGATGTGAGGCTGCCCATATGAGAGAACATGCTCCAAATTTTGGCAACTCGATGGGCGACTGGCAAACATTTGTTTAGCCCAACAAAGTAGAAACTGTTTTCGCAAACAAATCCCACATAAATGCTCAATTTATAACAAACCGGAAGTTAAACTTAATCAAGCGTACTTTTTGGCTTATTGTTTAGTCTGTGCTCGCTCTCTCTCTCTCTCTCTCTCTCTTTTTCTCTGCCTATCTTCTTTTCCGTATTTACTTAACATATTTTATTGCGATACTTTTTCCTGCTCTCTGATGGTCGATGTCGCTCTGGGTGAGATTACACGAGGATTTGTTTGCCATTTCAGCTGTGATTTCAGCAAAATATTTTCATTTTTCGTAGCGACTTTTAGTTTTGAGCCAATGCCGTATTTGATCGCTCTCATGTTAGTTTATGCATTTATTTATGTTTATACTCAAACAAACTCTGACCTCTCTTCTTTGTACAGACAGATATGTACATATTTCGAGTATATTTTTATTGTTCTCGTTTATGTGATAAATTGTGCAGGATTCAAATATGACAGTAAACATTTATGTTGTGCTCTTTATATGGCATTACTTTTATTTTCAAAGTATCAGGACATAACTCTATGAATGTGTATGTAAAATTATTCGGACAGTATAAGGTATCCCCCAGTGTTGGGCCTATTTACATTTTTATTTTAAGACAATGCAATTTCATTGGCATTGAATAAATCATAAAAAATAATACTAACGAAGAGATTTTTGAAAAACATTTTTTGCAGTCACTATTAGAGTTTTTAGAGAAACTTTTTGCAGCAAAACATTTTTTGTTTGAGACAGAGGGAAAAAGTCAAAACAGTAGACTTTTACAAAAATTCAAAATTTTCAATGGGTACTTAATGGTTTAAGAAAAGTTTTGTCTCGTTCAAACGGAATTTAAATGACCATTGAGGGCAAAATTTACATGAAGTAAGTTTAAATTATGAGTAGATTTTATTTTAGCTTTGCCGATGACTGTATATTTTTATTTTGAGACACAATGTAATTTTATTGGCATTGAAAAAGAAGGGATTGGCAGTGTTTTTTTGGTATGCAAATTTTAAAATATATTTAAGAACCTAATTACCCATAATGAATTTCTTCCATTAATTCCATCCATTTAATTATCAATGCTACTTTTCTATAAGTTGTCATTACTTATACTTTTTTTTAATTATAAATTGAAATTATTAAATTATCAATAATTTTTTCATGAACAATACTTAATTAAATTAGATTTAATATATGTCTTTGCTGAGTAGAGGGTATTTTGTAGTCGTGCACTGTCAGTTGACTCAATTAAATGACTCTCTTATCTGCAATAGTTTTAAAGCTTTGGCAACACCATTGGTAACTGTGCTCTCTTCATAATGCTTTGAGCCAGATGCGAAATTGCTAAAATTTGAAATTGCCACAGAATGGAAAGTATTGGATTAGTGTGAGTGTGTGTTTGTGAGAGTGTGTGTGTGTGTGTGTGCTGGTTTTAGCTTGAATGCATATGACAAGACGTGACGGGCCATTGGCAACGCCTGTTAGCCAAGCAGCCAAACCATCACCATCACCAGCAGAAACAGCAACAACAACAACAAAAGCAACAACAATTGAAAGTGCGCTCTTATTGTTGGCCAAAAAGCGTCAAAAGGCCGCACAAGGCACGCGCGGCTCGAAAAACCACGGGCGGTCTTTTGTTGTCCATGGAACCGATCCACCGACCATGCTCGACTGAGGATACTGAGGACTGAGCGAGAGAGAGAGAGAGTCCAACAAAAAGCGGTAATGACCACAAGAGCCGCTAATGTGGCTGACATCGCTTCTGTTGAAGGCCACTGAATCGGCATCGGCAACGGCATCGATGTCTCTGATGTCTGTGACGTCTGGTCTGGCTTCGCATTTTACGAGTATCTGCCAACAACGCTGCCAGGGATTTGCATTTGGATTTTGGATGTGGATACGGCTGTGGATGTTGGAGCTTTGTTATCCCACCAGACGCGATTGCAACTAATTTGCTCACAAAGCGTAGCATTTGCTCGGTCAAGAGCCTTTGTCCACAGTGGACAGTGTGTGTGCGGATATTGTGTGTGGTCAGAGCAGCAGCCTGTTCCGCATGCGTCACTAATCAACTTTTTATGCCAGTGCACATTACACACATGCCAAAGTGAAGCCCTGACAATTACGTAAGCCCAGCTGAGTTCATATCATCAGATGCATACGTGCCAAAGTGATATTAAACACTGGGAGAATATGAACACAGAAAATAAGTACATATATTCATTCTAGGGTTCTAGTTTAAGGTTCTTGATTTTTGTATATATTTTTTAAGAATGTTTTTAGGATATTATTGTTAAATTAACACTATAGACGGATAAAACTCAGATGGAATTAAGTATTTTTTAAATATTTCATACTCGATTTAACAAATTTCGAAATTACCGAGAATAGTTTAATTTTAAACGCATCCAAAAGCAGCATTGAAGTGACTACCCGGTTGAAGATCTGGTACACAACTATTATCAAAGTGAAGCTAATAGAGCGACAACCAACTTCGTAAGGCAGTTTTTACTGTCAATCACTAAGAAATTGCCACCAAATGGCATTATAAAAATCAATTGGGCATTAACTTGCAATCTCTTGTTAACGGAACGTAGTCCACGAAGTTGTAGGTACACACTTATATCTATTGGTATCCCCCATTGCAAAATTACAGAAACAGACTGGCTTCGACTGGCTTTTCCTGTCCATCTTCTAATTGTGTTTGCCGCTATCAGTTTGCAGAATTTCATCTATATTTTATCGTTGTATAATTAAATAACATGTTTTTCCACAGCGCTCGTCTCATTTTAAATGCTATCTCACCTGAGACCAATTGGGAACGTACATATGAGCCTCATCAAGTCAATGTGATCGACAACAAAATACCCTGCAACTGACAACGGATCAATTTTGTTATAGGTAACAATATAAGTACTTTATGAACAAATTTAGCAACAGAGACTTTTTAAAATACGCTTAACTCGAGGGTATAATTGCCGAGGGCAAAAATTTGTAATTTAAAAGGTTACACTTTTTACAAATTTTAAAAAAAAAATATTGTAGAAATGTAACGAATGTGGCTGCAGGGTATAACTTACAATTCACATACAAAAAATTGAATTAATTGCATTATGCGGCGCTGCAGAGGGCGTTTTACACACACACATATGCAAATGTCTAGGCCACACTTGTACCATACCATACATACATATTTCAAAGGCTTTAATGAACCAAAAATGTTGCAATTAATTGACTTTGCCGCTCAATTTAATTAATTTTCCTCATTTTTTGTGAAGAATTAAACGGAAAACTTTTAGCTGTAGCGCATAAATTAGGTGTACTGTATTTGGTTGTTAACTAATAGCCGCGAATTAATCAAAGCGTGTGAAAATAACAAAATGAGCTTGTTTCAAAATGTTTCTTTATCTCTCTTTATTTTGTCTGGTAATCGGTTTACCGGTTCATTAAATTTATATGTATCCATAGTATAGCTTTTTTAATATATATGTTATATTAGTTTCATTAAATAAATTTTACTTATTAAATTCATGTGCTTTTAACGGAAATGTGATTGAATTTAATTTAAATGCAGAATGAATTTAGAGGCCCAAAAATGTTAAAAAATACATTTCGAAAATCGGATAAGTTTTTGCAAAGTTTAATATGTTGAAAAAAAATTAATTAAATTAAATTAATCTTAATAAAATATAAATAAATATAAATTCGTCAAGTGACACAAATTGAATATTCCAAAATTGTTCACTTCCCCTTCCCCCCTTTCCCGACACCAAGGTCACGTGTCCTTCGAGCTGTACTTTGTTTTAGTTTTTTTTTTGGTGAAATTCGCTTTGTACGAGCCGCTTAGAAAAGTGTCAGGCAAAGTGAGATCCTTGTTTGCACATTTTTAATTGTACTGTCGACAGGTGGAAAGGTTCAGCTGTTCACTTGACCCACAAAGACAACTGTGGGTGAGGTGGGTGGGGGGTGAGGGACGTGGTCTGTGGAACGCCTGCGCTTTCTTGGCTCAGAGAGAAAGACAAACAACTTTGCAGCTCGACGGGGAACATTACGACTAAATGTAAACAGCTTAATTAAAAAATGAAACTCCGCTCGCTGTGAGCGTCACGTGTTTGAAACCACATGCATTTTGCTACATAACCTCAAAGTGCAGCCATGTGTGTGTTCTGTGTGTGTGTGTGAGTGAGTGTATGTGTGTGTGTATGCATGTGGCACGGTATGTCGCCCACGTGACCGTCGCTCTTTATTTGCTTAAATGCACAAAATTGCTTTTAATTTAATTTTTCGTCTTTTTGCACTCCTTTTTCTCCCTCTCTCTCTCTCTCTCTCGCTCTTACTCTCATTCACTCCTCCTCACTCTGCCTCTCTCTTCTTTCACTTTGCTGCCGCTCCTAATTAAAATGAAAGTAATTTTTCATCAAGCAACGTTCATATACATTTTCTTTTAGTCGTATACGAGTGTTCATTAAAATTATATTCTAACGTCTCGCGTTGCATTTTCGGATAGAAAAGAAAATGTGCTGCAGTCAAGAATGAAAGATACCCTGTAAACGTTTTATTTTTTTTATTGATTAATAAGTATGTAAATATTCTGTCTGTTACATTCGTATACCAATTTCTATGACTACAGGCTAAAAATGGAATCAAATAAGAAATTCAAATAAATACATAATGTAAATGTATTTTTTTATGCTCCTTAAACTTAAATTTCTGGCTCCCAATTACTCTCGGTTCGTTCTTCCTCGTCGTCAGCTGTTCATCGAGTGTTTATTTTTTTCTCCACTCCAGTCAAACTTTTCTTTTAAATATTTTCCATACTTACCCCAAGAGCTGCAAAAGTTTCATGCACACGCATCTGCATGACGCTTCAAGAACTTCGAGGGAGGAGAAGAAGGAGAAGAGGAGAGTTTTTCTTGAAGGACTCTTCATACATTACCATATGCAAGCGATTCAGGCCAGAAGAACTGAAGCCACATCAATGGGATGTAATTATAAAGTTTAATTGTTGCAACTTTGCTTTTAAGCCGAAGAAATATTATCTTAAAATATACTTATTGGGTCATTGCAAAAGCAATTTAAGCGCTTTATGTATTTTAAGGCTTTTTAAATGTCACATTTATCCAAATTGTAATATATTGAAGAGTTCACTAAACCATAAATACAAAACAGAAAAAGTCTTTTGAGTGAGCGAATTAATTTAAATTCTTATATTTTTGCTGAAACAAATATTGTTTTTTTAGTTCGTTTACTCGTTTTGATATTCAATTGCTTCCATTTAGTGCAGTCGAGTCATCATTTTAGTTATCATTATTTTTATTCAACTGGAACGCAGTCAAGAGACTTATGCAAATACATACATATGTAAGTACATAATCACACCTCGAGTTTACTCTTAGATGCATTGAATTTTGCCCAATTTGCAGAGCAAATTGTTTACTTCAAAGCTTCAAATTTACTTTATCAATTTAAATTGACTAGAGTTTCATACACACATGTATTTATTTTTACCTTTTTCACTCTTAAGAAATTAATTTTAGCAATTTCAGCAAAAGCAATGAAAGGAAATTGCATTGTGTTCAGGATAAATTGCATAAATACTTCATGGCAACATATGGATAACTATTTGGCTTAAAGTAAATATCTTTTGGGATTAGATGTACTTACATGTTGGAGTCTTTTACAGTCCTTCTTTCATATGCATAGTAAAACAACGCAATTGTTTTCAATATTAAATGGCATACAAGCTGGATTAAGAAAACTAAAATAAAATATAAATTGATTTTTATGGTAAATAGACGAGAATAAACAACAGATGTTTGAGTAAACTTAATGCATAGCACACCTTGAGTTGAGTCTTGAGTTCAGGCCAATGGGGCGTATGAGTTGCAGTCACTTTGGAGGCAGTTGTTGCCACACTTTGAAAGCCAGCGAATGTCTATTTAATAGTGTGCGGATGTCGATGTCGATGTGGATGTGGATGCAGACGGCATCTCTATGGTAACTGGCAACGTTAACTGACAGACTTGCCTCCACCGCAGTCAGAGTCACAGCTGACATCGCTGTCTGCGCTGCGGTGACCACACCTGCAATTTGAGCTGCGTGCAAACCGCACATGAGTCTGGGTGGTGTTGGGGTGAAATGAAGTCATAAAGTCTGATTCCACTCGCTGATATGCTCCTTGCCACGTTGCCTGAACAATGATAATGATGATGAGCATCATGATGTTAACTATTGGTCAGCAGGCAGCAGTTCTTTGGGTCTCGTTCAGTTTCCTTTCCTTTGCTTTCATTTTGGCTGTTGCCAGCGCTCATTTATTTCTCCAGCAGCTGCTAAACTTTTTGACCATAGCTGACACTTTCATGAAACAATTTAAAAAGTCATTGTCATCAGCAGACGCATGCCAGTCCGAGTCCTGCAGCAAGTATCCTGTCAATGGCGTCGTTTGTTTTGTTGCCCATTACGGCGGTCAGTGTCCTCAGTGCAAAATAGAATTGTCATTGCTTAAAATGACCAAATGTCGCTGTTAACGCAGCTCTCTCCTTCTCTTTCTCTCTCTCTGTCTCTATCGCCCATCAAATCGTTTGTTAGTGCCACCTATCGAATGTGAAGTATACGCCACGTATGCCACCTTGCTTAAGGGTTGCTTTAACTATCGCATAGTGTTGGCAACACTCAACTTCAACTTCAGCTTTGATGCCAGGAAGGTTAAGAAGGAATTTCCTTACCAAAAAGAGTTACTTTGACAAATTGATATCCGTGGAAGCGCAGTTGCTCAGCTGCACTTATAAATGTCGTAGTGCATATAGAAACTTCGTCAAACCGATAGATATCTTTTGTATTACAGCAAGTTTTGTTTTCTTTCTCGCCAAAAACTTTCGAGTCCTTGTTGTGGGCGGTGTGGATAGCGTGACATTGCAATTTCGAAAACAATTTGAAGTTTTTCGACACGCCCAACTTGTTGTCGCTGCGTTCTTCTCCTCCTGCTCCTCCTCCTGCTCATCTTCGTCCTTGGCCAAGTGCTTTTCAGTTTTAAAACTTGACAGAGAATGATGCATGATATGAGGGCGTGTGGATTGCAGTTCGAACAAAACTCACTTAAAGAAACTTCATTTCTATAGCTCAACACTTGCAGGAATGTTGCTCCAGTAGCATTGACTTTGTCCTGGATATGCTTCTATTGAAGATACACATCCACTTTCAACTCTCAACTCTCGGTGATAGCAAGTTTATAGCCATTGCCTTTCAGTGCTCATTAAAGTTGTTACGCTGCTTAAATTCATTATTACTTGTGCCATCGTCCGCTTCTAGATCCCAGCTGGAGGGGTAATTGCTCTGTGCAAAGCCACAAAATTTATTAAGCGTAAAATTAAAAGCATAAAATTGCATGCTTTAAATTCAAATGCAGTTGGTGTTGTGGGGGGAAGGGTGGGAGATGTGGAAGCAACCGCAGCCACAAAGTGTCGATTGTAACCATATCACACAAAGCTTCAGCAAAAGGACCCATTGCAGTCCCCTTTCCCTCCTTCCTTCCTTGCAGGCATACTAAATTCAACTTATCGACAGGCTGCAGTGGCACGTCCTCCGATAAGTCCTCCCACCACCCAAGCTATCTATTCCCTTGGCATCAGTTGAGAAAAATTTGCACCAGGTGATGTGTAAGATACGTTGAGATATATTACCACTTGATAGGCGAAAGGACTTATAGCTTAAGGTAGCCAGAGTCGGTAGTTGGGTTGAAAAATAGATGCAGTTGAAAAAGTTAAAATAAACATAACGTCCATAGATGTCCTTACACAATTGTCCACTTGTAGAGCTCCTGCTCCTGCCGCTCCAACACTCAACTATCACTAGGAGCAACCTTATCTGGGCATTAGAAATTCATGAACTATGTCGACGGCTCATCAACAGGACAACAAAGTTACCAGCGAGTAAAAGGAGGAGGAGAATGTCAAGAACAACTAAGGCAACACATCTTGCACTTTGCATTTCATATTTTTTGTTGTTGTTGTTATTTTTCTTTTTTTTCTGTCTGCTTTAACAGAACTTTGCTGTTTACTTGTCCGTCCAGCTGGCGCCACCTGGCGTTCGTGCATAGCACAAAGCTCATTATCGTGAGGATTATGGAATGTTCTACACAGAGAAAAAAAAGTGAGATTCCGGAATGAAATCTATGCGGTGTCAGAAGTTCGCTAATTCCGCATTTTTTGAAATGAAGTACGAAATTCTTTATTTAAGTGGTGCTCAAACTCAGTGCAGTGTATGAAAAAGTCTAGCGCAGTACGGTCTCTCTTCATTGAACGCAGGTCAGCGACTGACATCATAAAGCATCAGTCGATCAGATGCTTCGTGAGAGAATAAAAAGCTGAACACACGCATCGTGAGAGCGCAAGCCGCCGAGCGTGCTATTTATAGACCACATGAATTCTCGCTCTCTGAACGTGTGTCAGCTGCGACGCCATTTTTTCCGCATACTACTTATGTTAATTTAACAATAATATTCTAAATACATACTTTAAAATAAATATAGTGATAATTTTTTTTCAGTGTACTTGTACTCGTACTCTGTCTTGCACAGAAATGCGTGCATGTTTGGTTTTTGACTCAACCAGAATGCAAGATGAACTACTGCAAAAATGCATTAATTTTTATTTATAAGTATCTTATCTCTTCGGTTTATTTACGTTCAACTGCAGACTTACAACTCCCGCTGATGTCGTCAGTACTTGACGTAGTAAAAAGAAACATTTGTCAACATATTCAACAGTTAGTTGCGAACAGACCTGGTGAAGTTCTCACTGTCATGCTGACTGCCAACATAGAACTCCGGATGATAGTTCAACATGTCCAACTTGAGAATCTTATAGGTCGAGATCAGCCAGTGACCCGTGCGAATTGTGGCCGGAATCGAATAGTCCCTGCGGAAGCGTACAAAGAACTCGGCCAACACAATGGGATATGGCACCAGTAATTTCCTGGTCACTACAAATCGATCAATTAGTTGGTTCATCTCACTTATCTCCGACTCGGAGTTGAAGTCATTGGTTCGACGACAGGCACAAAAGAAGACATCCACAAAGGCGAACTTGTGATCGTAATGTGGCAGCTGTTGCACCTTCAACAGATACACCCGACGAATATGTCGCTTCTCGAAGCGTAGGAGTTTCAGTGGATAGTCCTGGGACTTGTGATTCATCACAAGATCATGCACAATCTGCTTGTAGCCCATGGGCGTGGTGCATCCTTGAATGTGCTCGCCACGCTGCTCACGTATCAACTTGGTTATGACCACCAAAGCCTGCTTGGAGTTGTCCAAGAATTGTGATTCGGAAAAATGCCAGTCCCAAAGTATCTTTAGCTTCCATAGATTAAATTTGGCTACCGCCATTTGCCAGGGGCTGTAGAGGTAAAGCAGCCAAGGCAACGATAGCTGAGAGTCCTTCTCCTCCTTCGAGCGCTCAACATCCACTTGGAGATTCCATCTGGTCGGGGTCTGGTCTTGGGCGGACACAAAAGATGTGGCATTGCTGCGTCGACCACGTGCCGGGTTCATACCCAGCATGCCCAGGCGACAGAGGGTATATCGCTTGGCAAGTAAACCATTCCGCCTCATGGCTCGGCCAAATTTAAGCGGCTGTTTTACCGACATTTTTCCATAATTTAAAGTGATTCTTTTGGGGTTTGTTTTGCCGAAAAGTTGAGAATTGTTTGAATTTGTGCTTACATTTTGACATGGAAATCTTAAAACATAATTTACCATGCTTCCAGCTCCATCCGACGAAGGAGTTCAATTGTCATTTGTTGTTGGAATGAATGTATTCACATACATACACTCGAATCAAGCATGATTGAACAACAATGAATTCTAATTGTGGCAACATGGAGTTAATCGACTCACCTGCTCGCTGGAAGCTGCCTTTTTGAGCTCCCACTGGAGTTGGAGAGAATTGGAGCATTGATTCGTATGCAAGTTGCAATTGTGCAATTATCGAAGGTATTAGCAAATGCGAAACATTTGTTACGCCCTTTGATGTCTCTTCACTTCCGCCTTTCCTGCTTTAAATTGTGCTTGCATTTCATGTAACATTAAATTGCCCTTCTCTCTCTCTATCCCCGTTTCTATCTCACTCTGCCAGTCTAACTGAATACAAACAATGGCAAACGAGGAACAGACTGAAACTGAGACACGCCCACTATTCCTCGTCCAAAGACATGTTTACAAACTTATTTCATCTGGGTTAATTGCTTGGCAATTGCCCTCAAATTTGCATTCGAGCTAAGTGATTTTGTCTAATGTCGATTTCAATTATTGTACAGAATAACTAAAGATTTTATTCAGGTTAAGGATAAGTTATTTAGAGCTTGTAGCTTTAGCTAAGCAAACAAAGCAGAGACAAGCACTTAAAATCAAAGTCAAATTACTTCCCGACAGCCTAGAACATTTGTCAAGATTACCTTATACCCAAAACAGATCCAATGGCAAATATAATTGGACAAGAAAGTAATTTGATTAGCCTTCTGATATAAATGTCCGATGTCAAAAGCTTCCATAAATAAAATAACATTTACTACTTAATATTTCGAAATATAACTATTATATTTTCATTGATTTAAGCTGAAATTATTTTATTATTAATTCAAATTAATAATTTTAAATTATATTTCTAATTTTGATTTGCAATTAAATTGAAATTTTTGATTAATCTTATATCACAAATATTAACAAGATAATGATTTCAGTTCTGAAATAGTTTCATAAAGTCTTTACTGTATTGTCCCAAAAGTTAACAAGTATTTGGAACAATATTAAAAGCCCATAAAAATACCAGATCTATTGTACGATGTGTGAGCAATAAATTTGCAAGTTTGGATGTGCGGCTTTATCTTTGGATCTTTTCAAACTTGTGCGCATCGATGCAAATCGATCATCAAAATTTACGAGACGTTGCTCAAAGTGCGTCATAAAAATGGGGCCAGGAAACTAATTAAGTACATAAAATGGGGATTAACGGCTTTCAAAGTGCCGTAAAATCCACAGCGCAACAATTAGCCAAAGTCCAAGGATGTGAGATTCGAAATTCGAGTGCAATGAATGGAATGCGAATGCGAATATGTTGTCAGCCATACTCGTAAAAGCAAAACGAGACTCCAACTCAGACTCGGACTTGAAATTCTTGTGTGTGGGGCCCTCGTGCAAAAAGCTGGAGCGGCCTTTTGGCAATGAAAACCAATGCAAAGTCGTTAAAAGCAACCGACGATGTTGCCGGAAAAAGCAGCTCAAATTGGTAATCAACAGGGTGTCACTAAATTGCGCATACCCTTTTTTAATCACAGACTTTGATCATTTTTGTGAACCTAAAGAAAAGTTTAAGCAATTATTTGATAAATTCCAATTCAATCTGTGACTTCCGATTTAACTGAACTACATACCAAATTCATAGTACCCAATGATGAGGGTATCAGTGATGTGGAATGGGAAGAGAAAAGCCGGCGAAAACTTTTTAATTTAATGCATCGTCGTAAAAATTTGATACTTTGTTAGCGAGTCGGCTGTAAAAATAGTTTCGCTTTGCTTCTCTGATTCCCTTTTGGGTTTCGCTCTGGTCTCTGTTCTCTGTTCTCTCACTGTCTTTGACTTTACTCCTCCTTCTGCTTTATATACTCCTCTTGGGGTGAACATCACAAGCTGTCAGCCAAAAGTTGACCCAATAAGCAACTTGGCAAAAGTTTCTGTTTCAGTTTCAGTTGCAGCTTCAACTTTGAGCTCTGCCCTCTTCTCTTCTCTTCCATCCTCACGAAATTCCAGTCTCCATCTCCATCTCCATTTCTGTGCCTGTCCAGCTTGGAGGATTAGGCCGACTAGCTCGCGTGGTCGTTTCAATTAAAATAAATTAAATGCGGCACGCGGTCGCAAATGTCAAAACTGTTTGCGGCTCAATTAGGCGCACTGTCAAAATTTGCGTCTGTCGTCTGTGAGTTGCCTGCGACAGACAGGGACAGTCACAGACAGACAGAGACAGATGATGAACTGCAAATTGGATGCGTCCGTCTGTCAATGGGGAAATACACACAGAGTATGAGGCACACACAACAGACAGAAAGTAAGGTAGAGAGAGAGAGAGAGAGATCTATGCCTGTCATCTCGCTCTCTTCAGTCTTTGTGTTCGTCCTGTGCCTTAAGCTAGCTTAAAAGTTGCTCATGGAAACTTTTGCCGGCATTAAGCAGTAAAACAAAGGATTTGCCAGATTTTATAACAATAATGTTAAGCAGCAGTGTAAATAAAAATAAACTCAAGGCAAAGTACAAGAAAAATACAATAAAATTAAAAAGAAACGAAATCATTTTTTGAGACGCACTTTTTACTTGTGGATTATAAGTATTTGTTGTTGTTTTTCAGCTGTTACTGATTTTGCTGATTGGAAAGTTCATGTTGGGGGATTGGAAATGGAAAACAAAGACTTTTAAGGACAAGATTTACGTGCTTTTCAAAACCGAATAACTCATTCGAAGCTGATCGAATGATAATAATGGTTACAAACTTGCATAGAATTGTTTTCAGAACTATATTTTTATTTTATATTATTTTTTTTTTATTTTTTGATGACTTATTGCACTGTAAAAATGTAAAAACTCTAGATAAAAACACGATGACTTTTAAATACGCAAATGATTTTAATATGACAGTGATATATTATCAATATTAAGGAGTTTTGCACTAAATATAAGAATATTTATATATATTTATCAATAGATTATACTTATAATTTAATGCAATAGTTTGGAATTGAATTTTCGAATATTCTGTGCTAGTTGAAATTTAGTTTGTCAGCATTTTCGATTCGTTGCCAGACAGTCAATCAATCAGTTAGTCAGTCAATCAGTCAGTCAGTTAGTCAGTCAGAGATTTCGCCATGTTGCAACGAGTACTCGTACTGTCTGCTCTCTAACTAAGTTACACGCTGCAGATTAGCTGTAATTAAGCAGAGCTCTAATGAGCAGCCAATCAACTCTCTGCAGAGCCGTCTCTCCGACGACTGAAGACGCCCACAAGAGTTGCAACTGCAGTCTAAAGATTTTGGGCGCCAGCGTAAGGAAACATGACATTTTAATTGGACTGCCAGTGGCATCAACACCTGACGGAGCTAAAAGATGCAGATGATGAAGAAGAAGAGGCAGCTGCAGAGAGGCAACTAAATTACCAAATATAAAGAAAATAAAAGGTAACTGAAACCAGAGCAAATGGATTAAGTGCTAATTAAACGGCAATTGGAGATGTTTGCTACGTTTGCGTTTTTTGCGAATGAAATTCCATTGGGATCGAGGCATGACTATAAAATATTGTCGCTTCGCATTCGGACATCAGTTGTCACTGATCTAAATTTATGCAAATTGGCAGCTGCAACAACCAATGGCCAATGTCCAGTGTCCAGTGTCCAATGTGCAACGTTGTTGGCCACATTTCATTTTGCACGCGCCTCCAGTTTGCAGTTCGTTTGCCCTCTTAATGGGCATGCAACAGAGCAAGCTATTCATTTGGTTAGAGGATTGGTTAGCGGATGAGAACGGAGATGAGAATGGGAATGGGGAATTGAAGTGGAAGTGGAAGCTGCAGTCGGTAGTTGTTAGTTGGCAGTTGTTAGTTGGCAGTTTGGCTGATTATTAAATCACAAGACGACCCCGCCGGCTGCCGGGAGCGGCAATCTGATATGCAAAATCTCAACTAGTTTAGCTGCGAGTTGCATTAAACACGCGAAACAACAGAGAACAGCACAGAACAGAGAGCAAGGGATTCCGCTTAGTTTGGCTGCCTTTTTCTCCTCCTCATTCATCTTCTTTATGTGTGTGTGTGTGTGTTTGTGTGCGTTAATTACGGCTCTGGCCAGCTAAGACCAAGAAAAGGAGAACTGAAGAGCTGGCAAACGGCAACTTATTAAAAATTTCCGCTGCCAGTTTATTAGAGGGTAACAGAGAGAGAGAGAGACGAACAGCTTCCTCCCCTCTTTCCAATTCCCCCTGCATCCCTTTATTGCCTTGCTGCCGTCGCCTGGCAATTAATTGCAGCTTAGTTCAACCTGTTTTAATAAGAGTGAGGCTAAGATGACGCCAGGCCAAGTGCGAGATTTGGGCTCAGACTCTAAATTAGCTGCATTATGTGGGCAATATCATGGGATGTAAATGGGATGCACAAATCCGACTACTTCATAAGTATAAATTACAACTAAAGGAGCTCGTGGACTCAAAATTTGCACTTAATTTTGACCACGGATTCTCGAGTAACTAAATACAATAATTAAACAAGTTATAATTAAATCAAAAACTTAGTTAAATAATTTACGTAAGATTGGGATAAGGAGCGCACAGCAGATTAACAGCAGATTTACAGCAGAACAACAACAGCAGAGCAACAGCAGCAGAACAGTAACAGCAGATTAACAGCAGAGAGCTAACAGCCGATATTCTTATCAAGCAGTACATTTTGGATTTATGTAAATATTGAGAGTTATCGAGGCAGCAGAAAAAGAGGACAACACTGGACACTTGGAAATAAGCCGACGCCGAGAAACGAGAAGGAAAAGAAAAAGAAGGAAGAAAAAAACTGATAGTAGAACAATTAAAATATTATCGTGAAATTAAACCCTATCTTGTAACTTTTCTATCATTAAATAAAAATAAGCTTTAGAGTTAAACAACTAACTCACATTTGTAGCATTTGTATTATATTTATATACAGCAGAAAAAGAGGACAACACTGGACACTTGAAAATAAGCCGACGCCGAGAAAAGAGATGGTAAAATTACGCGGGAAGAAAAAAGCTGATAGCAGAACAATTCAAATATTATCGTGAAATTAAACACAATCTTGTAACTTTTCTATCATTAAATAATAATAAGCTTTAGAGTTAAATACCTAACTCACATTTGTAGCATTTGTATTGTATTTATATAAAAATTTAGTTGAAAATATTAAGTAAAAATCAAAATAGTAAAAATATCAAGGTTCAGGTTGTAAATAAACCGATCCGCGAACCGAGCTTAAGTCCAGCTCTGATTCGAAGCCATGAGCCGAACGTTTAACAAAATTTTGGTAGTTTGCAGCTGTGTTCCAAGTTTTCACTAGACTTTAACTTCAATTTGTAAATAAAATCGATTCAAAATTTATGAAATACAGCATTAAGATTATGGCCTTAGAGTTAGTATGTGGTGTCAATAAATTGCACTGCATGAAGCGCTTCGATGCACAGTTAAAGGAATGGGACCTGCAGCAGCTTCAGGCAGCCACCAGCAACTTCAGGAATCCCTACAGCCTGATGGCACCACCTTTTGAGAATGTAATTAATTAATTAAACCACCTGTTAGCATTGCATAAATCATTGTCAAACCTCGCCTGCAGCCGGCCGTGAATCTGCCCAAGATTCTGGAGCAGGGTAAAGTGCAAATGGAGTTCGAGCATGGAACTACGACGCTGGGCTTCAAGTATAAAGGAGGCGTGATCCTTTGCGCTGATTCGCGGGCTACTTCCGGCCAATACATTGGCTCGCAGCACATGAAGAAGATCGTGGAGCTGACCAATTATATGCTTGGGACTTTGGCCGGCGGCGCTGCCGACTGCGTCTACTGGGATCGGGTCCTGACCCGCGAGTGTCGCCTGCACGAGCTGCGCTACAGGAAGCGAATGTCGGTGGATGCCGCGGCCAGGATAATGTGCAACATATCCACAGAGTACAAGGGAATGGGCCTGGTCATGGGAATGATGCTCGCCGGCTGCGATGACGAGGGCTGCAAACTGATCTACGTGGACTCCGAGGGCATGCGATCGCAGGGCAGCGTCTTCTCGGTGGGCAGCGGTTCCACCTACGCTCTGGGAGTCCTGGACACCGGCTATCGATGGGATCTGACCGACGAGGAGGCGTACGACTTGGCGCGTCGGGCCATTTACCATGCCACCAGCAAAGATGCCTACTCGGGTGGCATTGTCCGACTCTACCACATCAACGACAAGGGCTGGAAGAACATTTGCAACACGGACTGCAACGATCTGCACGAGATCTTTTGCACGGAGTCGGTTAACCACGAAACCCATCCGAATATGCCCTGCACGAGTCGGGCTTGGATCGAGCAGAAGCTGCGCCAGGACTATGTGCAGGATCAAGTGGCAGCCGTGACTATGGAGAAGGTCCTTTCTTAGATTATTTGGCAATAAACAAATTCTAGTCTTTTGATCAATGAAGTACATTCAATTTATTAGACGGCGAAAGATTCCAGCTGTGAATTATTAGATTAAATTAGATTTCGAATTATTTTAATTAAATTAAATTTCCACATATTAATTAAATTTAACATTTATGTGCTCAATACATATATAAAAACAAGTGGGAAAGGCTATAGTCGAGCCGCCGACTATAGGATACCCGTTACTTATTTAAATAAATTTAAAATATTTTGTATTGCATACTTTTAGGCACTTACATTGCTTAAAACTTAAAACAGCCATTACTGCCGTTATGGTTGGCCGATCTAGTTGCGATTACGATTACGATTAGGTAGAAATTAAGTAATTTGAAACAAACTTGATCTGCGTGGGGTTTATCGAAATCTGTTGGCCAAATTCGGTTGCTCTAGCTCTTAAGTTTCTGAGATCTAGGCGCACACACAGACGGACAGACAGACGGACGGGTAAACTGACTCGGCTGATGATGCTGATCAAGAATGTTTATACTTTATAGGGTCGAAGATGCTTCCTTCTCCCTTTTACCTGTTTTTTAAGTAACGGATATAACAATACATGCTAAAATCAAGAATTCTAAGCTTGAATTTTAGAATGATATTGCGTTCTGTGTTCCTACTTTGGGCAATCATCAGCTGTTTTTTAACTTAACAGATAACCTTTCACCCCGTAAGCCTTGACCTCAAAAACTATGGATAAATCTTCACATCAAGCGCCTTTAGCTTAAGTAATTTCGTAATGAAACCGCAGAGGAAAAATGAGCTTGATGTCAGGGGTCGTTTGCACCATTTCCCGTGTCCCATTTCCCTTTGCCGTGCGCACTTTTCTGTTTTGCATGGGGCTCTTCAGCGATGTTCATTAGATTAAAAGCAATTTACAGTGCAACTTTTGTCCACAAAATGCACAAGTCGTCTGCTGACTTTACTTGCAGTCTCCCAAAACCCCAATCCCCTTACTCCAATCTCCATATCCCAATCTCCGAGTCCTCCAGCACATGTTCCCAAAATGCCGTGCAAATGTCGCCACTACCATTTGGTGCCCATCTTCTTACTGGAAGCTCCTCAGCCCATAGTCATTTGCCGTCTCTTGCTTTCTATTTTTTGGAATTCAACAAATTTGCGGATTTGGTTTGTAATTTATTAAATTTATCGCATGCTAGGAGTAACTTCCTCTACTCTCCTCTCATTCCCCCTCTTCATTCCCATCCTTTGTGGTTACGTCTTTCCGGCCAGGCTATAGTCTCCAGTCTCCAGTCTCCACTCTCCGACTCTGTGCAACATTTGCTGATGACAGCCCCAAAAAGACACAAAATGCACCGAATACCAAATGCCAAATACGGAACGTACGTTTCATTGCGTATACGTAATGTATTACGTATACGTACGAGTTTACCAAATGTAACGCCATTTGGTGGAAGTCGTTCCCAGCTTAGAAGTTATTATTTTGATTTATAGAAAAAGTTCGTTAGCAAGCGAAAGTTGCTCGTATATTGTCAGCAGGATGCTCGTCCTCGTCCTCGTCCTCATCCTCGTTCTGCTGTCCTGTTGTGCCTCCTGCTTCGTCCTGGGTCATGTGACTTGTTGTTGTTTTTGCGGCCATTTAGCAAAAGTTGATATTGTTTCATCCATTGATGTGGCACCAACTTCAGGCACGCCATGTGGCATTATCTAAATGAATATCTCTTGTAATTAAATGAACAGCATTTTCAAAACATGAATGTGTTCCTAATGTGAATATATAATTTAATATTATATATTTATTAAACACCTAATAAAACAGAGTTGAATTTTCCGATGTCTATTGTTTATTAAAATCAAAGATCTGTATGATTTAATTCCTTTCCTTTTTCTAATTCGATATATAATTATATATTTCCAATAAATGTTTTTATTTTTTCCTTTGTTAAAACATTGAATTGACTCATTGACATATAAATTGCAAAACTAAGTTTTTATATAATAGAAAAGAATTTGCACAGGAGTCAGGGAAAGTAAGACAAAGTTGCAATTAATTGAGTTTTAAACTAGATGCTTTCTCATAAAAATATAACATAATTGCTGCCTGAAATAAATAAATTGCTTCCAGACTTTATGGAATCGATGGCGTCATTGGCAATTACATGTGACGCCGCGACACATTTATGAGGTACAGAATGTGGCATGTCCCAGTTGTTGCTGTCTCATATTTGCACTCCACTTGCAACGTGCAACAAATTTGCATAAAATAATAATGCACAAGGACAACGACAACGACGTTGACGGCATATTAATTGCGGCTATCATTTTCCGCAAAATTAGCTGCTTCCACAGAAAAATGTACACCATGCCCCACAATGCCACATGCCACATGCCACTTGCCCCCATGCTACAATGCTCTCTCTCTCTGCAGTCTGTCGGCTAATATGCGCTTAAAAAGCATGCGACGATAACAAAAACTATAATTTAAATTAATTTGCAACAACAACAACAACAACAACGAGAACAGCAACGACAACATCCAAGCTGCAACACCTGCACCATTGCTATTATTGCTGTCGTTGTTGTTGCTGCTGTTGTTGCTGCCATTCCACTTTTGTCAACGAGCTCAAATTCAATGAAATTTCACACTTTGTCGTTAAAAGCCGCGCCGCTTGCAACAGGAAAAGTGGAAGGTGGCAGGTGGCCAACGGGGGGGAGTGAGAGCCACAGGGGCAGTTAACTGGCAGGCATAAGGATGCAAATATGCAAATGGATTTTGCCAAGCCAACTGAGTACTGGAATCGCGACGAGATGGAGAAAGGAGAATAGAGGGGGAGAATGTGGAGAATGGAGTTGAGAGTGTTTGACAAGCAAGCGTGACTGTTGAGCTGGGAGTTGGCAGCTTGGATGATGTGCAGCTGGAAGGCGGCATCTTCATTTAGACCAGCCAACAGCCAACACGACACTCAGATGCTGGATGTGTATGTGTGTTGCAACTGCCGCATATACCCTGTAGCAAGTTTTAAAGGGTATGGTAAATAAGTAAAATAAAAATTAACTCCAGAGCTTTTTGGGAGAGTTTTTTAAATTTATATACATTCGACGGATACAAATTTACTTCCAATTCCAATGCGTGATGTAAATACAAATTCCATTCAAAATTTTTATTATTTTTTTTATACATTTTATAAAAGTTACTAAATTTAATTCAATAAATCGCTCATTTACTAGAAAAGTGACATATCTCAAAAAATGGCGTTTCGAGATAAGCGCATTTAAAGTTTTCAAGTGTCGCCAGTGTTTTTTGAAAAGCGGCCAAACTTGTAAATTTGAGAAAAAACAACTGAGCTTTATGAAACATAAAGCATGTTTTCTAGTCAACGATTGCATTGCAACTGAGATATATCGTTCTTTTGAGTTAATAAAGTCGAATCGTTGAAAATGAAAAAACAACATATACGCTTCTCACACTCTCGGTTTTAAGGATACGATGATGAAATTTGTACACAACATAGATTGTCACATTGCGAACATTTTGCATCATTAACTCAAAAATCGTGTTTTTCGACTTATGTCACTCTTCTAGTAAATAAGCGAAATGTTATATTTTATAAAATATTTAAATTTTTACCAAAACTCAAATTCTAATGTTGATAAATTGGCGTCATAAAGTCGCCTTCTGCATCGTCGAAGAGAAAGCAAACAAGAACGAAATTGTATATTAAAACCACAACAATTTGACTGCAAGTGATGTATGTACTCTGTTTAAGGGATATTCCATCGTCGAGTCATTCCGCATTTGACGTTTTCGGTTAATGTTGCTCATTGCATGTTGCTATTGCTGTTGCTGTTGCTGCTGCTGTTGCTGTTGCTGTTGCCGTTGCTGTTGCCGTTGCTGTCAAGTAACACGTTCGGCTGCGCTTGTACGAGTTGCAGGAGCAGCTGTCGAGGGCAACGGTAAGCGGACAGAGGGAGGCAGATGGGAAATGACTGTGGAAACTGCGGACGATGCCTCGTTTGGCATTTTCATTAACAGAGCCGCCAGAGTCGCGACGAAGAAAGCGACGATGAGGACAACAAATGCAAATGCAACGCTGGTGCAGTCGGGGCCAAGACACGCGCCACAGCAACACAAACAACAGCAGCAACAGCAACAACAACAACAGCAACAGCAACGGCCACATTAGCAACTGCTGCAACATTACATGCAACAGCAACAGCAGCAGCAGCAGCAGCAACATCTTCTGCAGTTACGACAGCTTCAGTGTCAGATGCACTTCCAATTTATCAGCTCCTGGCCTCAGACTCCTTGCCTCTCATTATCCCCCTCTACCCCCCTATTGTTGCATTTGCATTGCGAGGCAACTTCAAAGTGCAGATATTATTATTGTTGTTGTTGTGTTGCTGTTGTTGCTGCTGACGTCGCGTCGTGTGTTCTCCATTTATTGCCACTTTGGAGGCGGCAACTGCACATTAGTCGCATATCTGTTGAAATTCACGGCAATTAGTTGCAATGCTGTTGTTGTTGTCGTTGTTGTTGTTGTTGCTTTGCTGATGCTGAGACAACAAATGCTGTAAAAGGCATTATGATATGCCACGAATTGCATTTAAATAGGGACTCAGATATCAATTACTGCGCACTCTGATAAAATGCACTTTCAATTATCTCGTTATGTGTTGAAGAAAAACTGTAACGAATATTTTAGTTTTATTTTAATGTATGAACATAAAATATAAACTCGGGTGCAAAACTATAGCCGCACCTACTTTTTTCAGTGTTCGCATAGAAAGAGTGGAGCTAGAAAAAAGATTTTACTACCATTTGAAAGAGCGTTAAAAATGTGAGAAAATAGATGACAAACATCAACACTTTCCATGAAAAAATTTACCGTTATGTTGCATTTTGGATTTGGGTAAGGTGCAAAACTATAGCCGCACAAGCCGATTTCTTATTCTATGATTGAATAGCGGCGATTTTTTTTGCGCACACTTGGTTGAGTAACTATTTAAGACGAGTTAATAAAGATTCCGAGTGGATCAGTGCTTTCTCATATCGGCATAGGTCAAATCCTGGCGCCCAAAAGTGTGAAATGCCCATTTTGAGAAATTGACAGAAATTTTGGCCTATTCGACAAGGTAGCTAGAAATTTTTGATAAAATCGGAATGAATATGGTACAGAGAAACCCGGAGGATGTAATTCGAAGTTTAGTTTTAATGACCAGCGCCGTTAAGTAAGTGCTGCAAGCAATTCATTAAAGACCGCTAATGAGTTAGTGCCTGAATGTGGCCTACAAGTGTCTCGCTGGGCTGTTGTACGAGCCTTAAAAAAATCGGAAACCATAGTGCGATAAAAATCAAAGATGGCTTTAAGGTTCTTGGACCGCTAAAAAGAGTCCCAGATGAAATTCGCCACAACTAACATTGCGACCAAATGGTGAAAAATATAAATTTTTTACAAAGCAATGCAAAAATTAATTTATCTTCTCAGATCATTTAATCGAATCAGATAAGGTTTAATTTGGATAGTCATGATGGGTTTTTGCACTATTGGAGGGATTTAAGGAAGAACTCCTATACTTTCCCACGTGAAATTTTGGAGGAGGATCTGTGATGGTTTAGGCTGCGTTCTGCGAGTCTGGATGCTTGGTACAGGCATTTCCAAGCTCTTTAATGAGCTTTAAAGAGTACGTGGATGTATTGAAAATTAACATACTGTCTTTTTTTCGCTGTCGAATGCGTGAAAAGTTCATTTTTCAACTGTACATCGCATTTATGCACGTCAACCGTGAGACGCGCTCTTGGCTTGAAGGCAATAATGTTCGGTTTTTGAGTTTGGTTTTGCTCGGCCTACATCCTCCGGGTTTCCCTGTGCCATATTCATTCTGATTTTATCAAAAATTTCCAACTACTTTGTCAGAGAGATCAATATTTCTGTCAATTTCTCAAAATGGGCATTTCACACTTTTGGGCGCCAGGATTTGACCTAACCCGACATGAGAAAGCACTGATCCACTTGGAATCTTTATTAACTCATTTTAAATAGCTACTCAACCAAGTGTGCGCAAAAAAAATCGCCGCTATTCAATCATAGAATAAGAAATCGGCTTGTGCGGCTATAGTTTTGCACCTTGCCCAAAACGAAAATGCAACATAACGGTAAATTTTTTCATGGAAAGTGTTGATGTTTGTCATCTATTTTCTCACATTTTTAACGCTCTTTCAAATGGTAGTAAAATCTTTTTTCTAGCTCCACTCTTTCTATGCGAACACTGAAAAAAGTAGGTGCGGCTATAGTTTTGCACCCGAGTTTATAGTCAGCTTCATGAAAATTTGTAAATAAATTTCCAGTTTTTACAACGAGTAAAACATGAAATTCTAAATGAAAGGAATTTTAATTATTCAACTCGTTTTCAATATTAAAAGACGCTTTTTGAATAGAAAAAAGTTCTGTTCTATTACACAGCAATGATGTACAAAACTACTTAATTATTCGTTGTTAAGCCAGCGATAATATTTCAGCTTAATTGCACTTTTTCTGCTCATTCCATGTTTTCAATATTTTTTGTTTTTATTTTTACACTGCCATCAATTTTAATAAACCCAAATTGTTGACTTTGCTTTGTTCTTGTCGTTTATTTAGCAACTCATCGTTCAACGCTTCGCCGTTTGTCATATCCTGGATACATTTTTTTTTTTGGGAATGCCAAATTGTGTCACAACTATTTCATTATCCTCTTATTCCGTCCGAGACAAAGCGGCGTCATCTTTCCGCCCTCCGCCCCCGCCTATAAAAAAGGGCTCATTGCAGGATATTTTTGTGCAAATTCTTGTGATTGCAATGAATAATATTTTTAATGCAAATAACCGGAGGAGCAGCAGCGAAAGAAGTGGGGAGGAAAGGAAGGCAGATGACAACTTGACAGTCGCGTTGACAGCGACAGCGACAGCCCGAATGACGACGCGGATGAGGATGAGGATGAAGATGAGGTCGAGAATGAGGATGAGGATGACAGTATTGCAGTGTAGCTGGGCCAAGCTAAGAGGCGAGAATGATGGAATGATAGCAGGGTCGTCGTCCCATCATCGTGAGCACATTTCATTCATTTTCTTTTCCATTTCAATTGTCGTCAAGATTGCAGCAAGTTTCCCCCTCCATCCATCCATCCATCCATCCACAGGCGCAATGAATCGTCCATAGTCCGGTAATGAAATTTTGCTCATTGTTTCAGCTTGTCCGAGGCAATTCTTAACGGACAGTCGCAGTTTCGACACACAATTTCGAATCGATTTCGCCAAATATAAGTAAAACACACTTTTTGAATAATTTTAGAGAATTGTAAGAGGTTTTAAGGCTTTCAGTTTTGGCGAATTCGATGTGATACTGTCTACAAGAACATGAAAATACATTTATAAATTTATACACTTAAGAGTGTACGAATATAAGTAAGTATGTATAGTATGTATGTATGTTTTGATGTTGGGCTCATTGCGCATCTTTTATGCTCATCGGCTTGTCAACATTGTCATCGTTGTCGTTGTCGTCATTGTCATCTGAAATTCATTACGGGCTCTGTCCTGTCCTGGATGGGTGGGCGTGTCTCGTACTCGTAGTTACTGCACTTTATTATTATTCATGGCAAGTAATTTGTTATCTGTGCTGGCTGGCTCTTTCATTGTTTTGGCCTTATGCTATTAATTCGTTTGTTGCTAAATGAAATTGCACTTTTGCATGCATTGAAAATTTAGGTCAGTTCCCTTTATAATAAGCAAATGGTGTTTAACACACAAACACACACACACACACACGCACACACATACATATGTATCCAGTATCTTAACCATTTTGGTTTATTTATTTTATTTTCCACAACATTGACGACGTAACCTAATTTGTAGATACCCCTTCCTCTTCGTCCCACACTTGCTTCATCTCTGTCTGTCACTAATTTATGCAAAGTTCAACCCTAACAAGCCAACTGGCCATATTTTAACTATTCAACACACAAACAAACAAGTACACATACATTCAAGTTATGTAAATTTTTTATATTAGAACACAGGTTTACATGTCGAACATGGCCAAATTCACATCAGCAGGCAGACTAAACACAAGTGACATATTGTACATATACATACACATACTTACACCTATGCAAATACATTATATATGCATGTGTGTGCGAGTTGACCTAATGTATATGCATATATTTACATATATATCACAAGGTCATTTAATTAGCAAAAGCAGATTAATGTTTGTTGGTCATTTTAAGAAATTGCTGAGATATCAGATTAATATTGCCCGAAATATATATTTTAAAACTCGTACTCAGAAACAAACATGTTTACTTGAATAAATTATGTACATATTTATCGATCCCTTATAAAATCTATAGGATACATAACGAAGATAATAGAATAAGTGTTAGCTATTGCAGATTTCTGCCTGTACATCAAATGAATACTTTTAATAAATCAAAATAAGAGTCTTTAAATTTCATTACTCGTAAGTTGACAAGCTGATTGACATTCCAGATACACAATTCACTTATAAATTTAAGGTGTGAATTGAATAAAAATCAACTGCAATCGAATTGCAGTTGTGATTTACATTGGAATCGCAACGAATACTGCAATAAATGGCATGCAAATTGCAATTATTTGACAACACAAGAATGCAATGCGCACAATGATTTCAATTAATTGAATGAATACGATTGACAGAGGTTAATGTAATTAAATATCAAAACTATTTGCAATTCTAAATGGTATGCATGAATTGTATCTAATTGCTTCAGAGCTCTGCAGAGTTACAAATGATATGAGTTGCCCTTAAAAGTAGGCAACGGAAATAGAAAGTGTTCATTGAATAACTAACAAGTTTGGGGACTTTTGTCTGTGTGTGTGATGTGTGTGTGTGTGTGTGTGTCAATTGATTAGGCAATGAAATCGATGGAATCGAATGTCCATTGTAAGTCCCCTCTAGTACAGCTAGCGCAGTGACTGTCTTTTAGTCGACCCAGTATTGCTTCTTTTTCGGCGATGCGTCGTGTCGAACATGATTGAAGCCGAACGCTTAACAGAGAGAGAGAGAGAGGCGTATGCTCTACTGTTCTTTATGAGAGTGTGTGCTCTGTTTTGCTTTTGTTTTTTCCCTTTGCCTTTGTCTAATTTTCGGCTAGCATTTTTGGCACGCGTTTGACATTTGATTGAGTTTGATTTGCACAATAATGTGTAAAATAATTTGTGTGGATAAGTGGATTTTAATTTATTGTAAATAAAAGCAAAGGTAAGTGTTGTTATTAATATTAATATGTTGGTTGGAGAATATTCTTCTTATTTCTCTATATTATTTCAGACAGCATTCCGGATTCCGCTAGTGGCGATTTGGAGGAGCTGCGCCTAGCCCTTGTTTCTCAAAAAAAAAAATTACCTAAAATATAGTTTTTTCATGTTTTATAGTTAATATAAAGTAAATAAATATTAAAAAAATATATTATGAAACTTATGTTATGTGAAATATTTATATAATGCACGTGGTTGGCATTGCCATCAAGAGAGAAGCATCTCTCCCTGCATACCTTTGCGGCGACCTAGCGTCGATAATATCGCTCCCTGCATACCAAAGTGGCGAACGAGCGTCACTTATGTTCCCTCCCTGCATACCATTGGGTCGAACGAGCGTCGATTATGTCGCTCTATTGACGGCATTTCGTCAAACGAGCGTCGATTACGTTCCCTCCCTGCATACCATTGCGGCGACCTAGCGTGCATGAAAAATCATTGACGTTTTTAGCGGACATCGCCTTGCAAAAAACGTCAATCGAACACACTGTGAGGGAATCAAGCGAGCGTCGACGACAGTCACAAAAACGTCGACGAAACGTTGATACAGAATCGGTCTGCTGTACTAGAGGGTCCCCAGTGATATATATTTATGTGTGTGTATAAACTTTTATGCGAATACTCGGAAATGAATGTGCGCATTTCAATAAAATGTATGCAACAGAAAAGCAGGATATATTGTAATACACACAAGGACAAACACGAGGGCAGACATGCAAAGCATGTGGGAAATATAATAAAGAACTATTTTAATATAAACCCAATACACACAGACACATACACACACAAACATATTGTATGTATGCTCATTTGCCGGGTTGGGCGATATGCAATATGAGCACGCGTCGTTTGCGCCCCAGAGACGAGGCTTTAAGTGTGTGTGAGCTATTGAGTGCTTGTCTAAGTGTGTGTGTGTGTGTGTGTGTTGGTGTGTGTTTGCATGTGTGCATGTTGTGTGCAGGTAAACTGCAACAAATTTCATACTATTGAGTGGTTTTTGAGTGCATTTGAAATAAATGTTATCAATGAAGTTGCATACTTTATGGCGCAACGTCGACCAGATGAATTCCCCCAAGGGAAGCAAAGGAAAGGAGCAGGGATCGGGGGTGGGGTAAAACCATATAAAATGAAACGTTTTTAAGTTAAGTGCAGTTGCTGGATAAGAGCCCCGGCCAAAGCCAAGCAGTGTCCAAGCACTGAGTGTTTCAGTTTCAATTTGTTTGATGGAAAACCAATTGTGGTCCGACACTGGATAGTTGTTGTTGTTGTTGGTTGTTTGTCCGTCCGTCTGTTCGACCCACCCGAAAAACATGAAATCACTTAAACACCCTGGAAACCAACATCTCCGGGGCCATTAAAGTCCAGCTGCGTTTGTCAATTTCCGATTAAAGTTCAATTTTAATTAAAACAAAAAAATATCGGCACAAATCCATTTTCTGTGCCAGTCGTTGGAACCGTATTGTTCATGTTGTTGTATTGCTTTTCCGAGCACCAAATAAATCACAAAAGAGCGCTAAATGCATCGACAAAAAAAGGAATATGTTAAATAAATGTATGTGTGTGTGTGTGGAAAAACTCGGCACAAGCGAGCGCAATTTACATGAAATACTTTTGAGCTGAGAGTGTTTGATGTGTTGATTGAAATGCCCTCGCATTTCAGATATAGTACGAGTATGCCCGATTTTTGCAGTGCAGGCCCTCGAATTGCTTATAAATAAATGTTTTAATTTAAAACCGAAAACCAAAAACTATAATAAATACACGCTAGAGTTGCAAATTCCATTTTGGCAGCAACATGAAAATGACAGACACATGTAAAAGCGTTTCATTCCCAAATACATATGTACACGTATATTGCAATACATGGTAGCCAACACTAAACCAATCGACAGACCGATTCCCACATCAACTCATATGCCGAACTCATCCACTCAACCAATTTCCCAGCGGCGATTTGGTTTTTGGTTTAGTTTTTAGCGTCTAGTGTTTGATTGCGTTTAATTCAAAACATTCGAATCAAATAATTGTTACGGATTTTGTAGAGTTTTTAATTATACTTTAAGCTTTGAATTTCGTTGCTCTTTTAAGTTTATTGTTTATTTTATAAGATGAAAGATAAGTAGTGTATAAAAATTGCTATTTTTGATCAAGTTATGACTAAATCGGCATTTTGCATGAAATTTAAAGGAGCAAACATTCTTTCAAATTGTAAATACACTAAAAGTAGACGGCAAACATTTTTTAATTTTATTTACTATATTTTTGTGCTGTAAATCCACCAAGTTTAATATCAAAATAAAAAATCTTATATATACATTTAATAGAAATATGATTAGGTTTATCTTTAGACTTCTTTATAAGCACATTGAATTGTTTCTTAATTAGCAGCATTAAATATTTATAGGATTTTCAAAAGCTTCAATTAAGATGTCAATTAACTACAATAATCTCGACTTAGGTTGCCCAGCTTTAACGAGAGTTTTAGCTAACAAGCTAGTTGGTCCAGTTGGTCCAACCAACTAAAGTGAGCTCAATTAAGTTGAGATTCAGTGACATCCACAGCTTCGATTGAGCACTCAAGGTGTCCAGTTTCCAGTTGCTTGTGTCCACTTTTTGCGGCACTCACCCTCAGTGGCAACTTAATTGATGGCAATTATGCGCTTATCATTTTTTTGGTTTGTGACTCTGCCTCCCATTCGACTGTTGATATCACTTGCTCAAAATAGCCCAGACAGAGTTAGTGGTAGTAGTAGTGACTCTGACTATGTCTGTGGCTGTGGCTGTGCCTGTGGCAATAATTAAAATGTTTCATCGGCAGCAAAAAGTGGTGGACAAGCAGCACAACGCATGAATAAACACCGCCAAAGTGGGGCCAATTAAGAGAGTCTTTGACTCCACCTGTGGATGTGGATGGGGATGTGGATGGATGGGGCACAAAAAAGCATTAAATCAATTCCACTGTCAGCGAGCTGACAAGCAACGCGAAACATACCCACTGTCCACTGTCTCCTTTTCTCTCTCCTCTAGCCACGGAGATGCTCAAAAGTCACCGCCAGATCGCAGAGGCCACCAGATGAATGGTCTAACCAAACGAGGTGGACATGAGGGGAAGGGCAGGAAGAATCGTTGCCTGCTGGCTTCGACATCGGTTGAATCGGACGTTCAGCACATTATGGCAAGGGGAAAGGGGCAGCGGGAAGCAACTGGATGGCGCTCCATGTGGAGCAATGCCAACAATTTAACACAGCGAAGAGGCCAAGAAATTTCAGCAATTCACTCGACAATGAGAAATGCGTCGAGGTTACGCTCAATCAATCTCCACAGTGGACAATTCCCGGTTACCTGTGAGCGACGACGATCACACCACAGTTGTCCAGAGACAACTGGCCACTGGAGTCTGGTTAGGCTCTGGTTGTGGCTCTGGTTCTGGTTGGCCAGGTGTTTTGGCCGCGTGTCACATGGCTTACAGCTTTGTCGAATTCATCTGGGGACCTTGATTTATTCAAGCAAAATTACTTCATTTGCTTTAATTAAAAGATACGAAGTGTTCGAAATACTGAACACTTTATTGGGCTTACAAACATACATACGTACATAGCAGTTAAATAAAATAAGGTTGATGTAAAAATATTTATGCACATATTATAAACATAGTCATATGTATATATTTTTGTACGAATATCTTTTTAAAGCAGACATGTTTCCATAGTCAAATTAACTTACATATATGTTTATTATTAATATCCACAAAATTCTTAATTATTCATGTATTTTATTCAATAAATAAATGCATTGAAAATGTAATAATAAAATCACAAATTGAATTACTCTACGTACTTCTTTTCAATTGAATTACATTGCAACTACTTAAATTAGAATACTCAATTTTCTTTTACTAACATTTTTTAGGAAGCTTTATTATAGTAGATATAATGGAAATTAGATAGTAATGGACTTGTACTCATACCATTTGGAGCATTTAGAGCTGATTACGTGCCAATTTCTTTGCAGTTGCTTAATCGTCATACCAAAAGCTTTCGTCCCTTTGTTATGGTCGCCAGCCGTCCTTTGTCTCCAGTTACCAATCTCTCTCCTCTCTTCTCTTCTCTGCTCTTCTCTTTGCCATGTCCATCTTAATTTCCTCGTTATTTCCGCGCTGCTAATTCGCAAAGAAAGTAATTAAGCGAACTTCTTTTGCTGCATTTCCGATTTGATTTTGATGCGCCCTCAGAGTGGAAACGGATGTTGATGGGCGAGGGGGTTAGCGGGGGCAGGGAAGGCAGGGGAGAGGTTGAATTACCTTTGCCACAAATACATCCATCATTCACACTTTTTCGCGGATCATTCGCGTTCAAAGCGCTTGGGCAGCCACATCTAATTAGTATGCCATTTCTGCTTTGCTCATGATTTGAAATTACCTTGAATCGCCAGTTGAGTCCATACTAAGTATATATTCATTATATTCATCGAATTTCTCTGTCTGTCTGTCTGTCCGTCTGTCTGTGGGGGGAATTCTGTATGGATTATGTTCAGCATTCAGCAGTAGTTGCAGCTTCGCTTTCGCTGTCTAATTAAAACTCGTTTAGCAACGTTTTCAATTGGTTCAAGAACCTGTTGCCCAGTGTGCCTTCGTCTTTACACTTTACACTTTGTCTTCCCTTCACTTCACTTCATTGCCTTGCCCCTTTTTGCCATCAGTTTACTGAGTAATCATTTCGCTTTTTGTTTCCCCCATTCAACGTAACAAGGTTTCCATTTCTGCCTCCATTCTGCTGCCTGTTCCTGTTTCAGTTCCTTCTGCTGCTGCTGCTTTTTGCTGATTGTGTAATTTTAATGTAATTCGCTTTTATTGTTTTTTATTCCTGCTCGTCGCTGTCGTCCATGTCGTCTGTGTGTCTGACATTAATTGCAACTGAAAAGGAGATGGGGGCGAAATATAATAATTTATTTTCGCCAACTTTTTATGCATGCTTTATTGATTCAATTTCGCCACTATAAGTGAGTGCTCTACGTTCTGGATTGGGCTGAAACGGGCTGAAACCCACAAGTGCCAGCCCATAAATCAAGCAAATCGGTTTTTCGGGCAGTCAGCTGCCCGCCACTTGCCCCTCTCCGCCTTCCTGTCATCCCCTTGGCCTATTCCCTACACCTATCCAAAGAGCAATTAAAGTTTTTCAAGAGCCTTGCTGCAATTATGGACATTACAAGAGCAGTCGAAACACAAAGCAAAATCATAATTGGAAGAGGGAGAGATAGACAAAAAGAGTAAGAGATAGAGATAGAAAGAGAGAGAGGGTAGACAGTCTGACAGGTGCTTTGCTCTCAAGCAAATCTGCATTCCAAATGATAATTTATTATCCTACAATCAGGCTGAGTTACCCAAGAGCAGACTTCAAAATAATCAGCCAGAATATCAATAATATAACTCTGCTGTTAGTTGTACTATAATTTTAATAAATTTACAATGCGATTACCCTTTAAGTATTTAAGATATAATTCTCGTCTTAACCTAAAATTCTGACTCAGATGGAGCTAATCAAAGGCGGCTTTTTCCAGGCACTGTCAAAGTACATGGTACAACATTTGTAGCAATCGCATTAAGCCAAAGGGGGGAGAGAGGGATTCATTGGAAGAGGAGAGGGTCTCCATCAAAAAGTGCAGACAAACACGAAAACGTTGAGTTCATCAAAAGGGGATTTCCAAATACAAATGAATTTTCGGCAGAGACCAGAACTAGGACCAGGGAGAGAAGCTGCGAAAACTCTGAGAAAACATGTTCAAATAAACACCCACAAGGCCAAAAGCAGAGCAGACGGAGACAGAGTTGAGCGGGCTGTGAGTACTCGTACTTGTACTCATACTCTTACCCATACTCACACTCACACTCACATTCATACTCTTACTCGTTCTTGCAATCAGTCCAAAAAACTGAAACACTTGCCAATGTCTGTCTTTCTGTCGGTCCCTGGGAGGTGTTGGCCCAAAAACACAGCAAAGCAAAAAAGGCTTTTGCTTACTCTGCGAGAAATGCCAATCAACCCTTTCTTTGCCTTGGTATGTGGAATATGCACGAATGAATACTGTGGATCTAGTCCAGAAGAGGGGGAAGAATCTGGGAAAGGGGGAATGTTGGGGGTCGTATCAACGTCGACTCATTTGTGTTTCCTTGTCTCTGCCTCTGTCTCTGTTTCTGTCGTTGTTGTTTTTGCTGTTGTAATTTTCCAAATCATTTCAGCGATTCAGTCGGCAAACTTTTCAAACGTTTAACTAGCCGACATTCCGGAACGTTTAGGATGTGGCTGCTCCAAAAGTGTAGCATACCAAGAGGCGACTCAACCCGAAGACCAGAGACCCAGAGCCAGAAAATGAGCGAATGCGAAAGTAAAAGGCAGCGACGCGGATTTAAAAGTTTAAATAACTTTTACAGTATCTCATTACTCAGAGCGACAACTTCACGAACTCCATCCGTCGGACCCCGTCTTGTCCCGACTATCCCGTACACCCTGTATACCCTATCATCTGTCTGTTTGTGAAGCCCCGAGCTCTGAAATAATCACAATAAAATCGCATAATTCAATTACAAGCCTCGTTAAGCCGGCTCAAGTGATTTTGTCACACTCTGCCCTGTACTTCCTCTTCTCTGCTACTCTCCGATTCCCCTCCCTTCACTTCCAGCTCCACTTGCACTACTATATATGCCGTGAAGGAACAACAGGAAAGAGCAACAACGGAAAACTATGTAAATACTCGAATGGATGGAATGGATACCCTCTCTGATTTATGTTCAGCTTATAGCTAAAGATTATCGGCTATTTCGCTGGATAAACAAAGCGAGCGTATGATAAGCATTGAATCAAAAGTTACAGCATTGCAAAGGTGAAGATAAATAATGCCTAATGGTTGAAGAAGGCCATCTAAATAAATGTATGGATAAAAGAATAAACAAAAAAATAATTTAAAAAAATACAAATAATTCAATAAATTAAAAAAAAGCAAAAGTTATAAACAAAATAAAAATATGCATCCAAAGTTTTAGTTTAAATCAGAATCTAAGTGAAACAATTATATTAATATTACTTAAAACGCATTAAGTTGTAAGGAAGTGCTTGTAGCACTATGATGAAAGATAATAATAAATAAATAAAATTTAAAATTCATAGCAATCAATAAAATGGCAAAGAACTCGCTTAACATATTTTCTGAGCTCTTGAATTGTTTAGTAGTGCATTGTAGATTTACTACCCATACTCCTCGAACTTAATCATACTCCTTGCCTATTGCCCAACTCATTCAAGTTCTTCACCTGCCACTTGAATAGTTCTTATATTGCATTCTCTTCGAAACTTTGACTTAATTGAGGTGCAACTTTTTGGCCAACAATATAGACTTTTATTGTAGTACTTACCCCGTTCCCCATTTGCACATCAACAATTGAAAGAGTTGGCCTGGCTTTCGACTAACTAGTACTAATTGTGGGTCACGCTTTTTGCACCGAGAAGTAGAACCACAGCCAGTTGCAGCCTCATTGGACGTGGCCAACAATCAGTAGCAGGAGCTCAGCGAAAATTGGCAGTAGAGAAATACGAAATGCGCCAAATTGCTGTTGTGTTTGCACCTTCGTATTTCTGGACTGGTTTGCCCATTATTCGAGCGGATTCGTTTGCATTTTTAGTTTCGTTTTAAGTGAAATCTAAATGCTTTTACTGCCACTGGCTTTTCAGTTGTTTAACTTGCGCTCCCTTCCCGACTTCCCGTCTTCCCGTCTTCCCGACTTGTCCCTGGTTCTTCCTGCTGCTCTGGTCATTATCAGTGCAAGCATTTAACTTGGCTATCGGAATTCGTTTCGTTGTCGCCTTTTTATTTGCTCTGTTTTATAACGATGCTGTTGAGAAAGAGAAAGAAGGAGAGAGGCTGTCGTTTTTTGTGGAGTGTAAATAGCATTTATTTGTCTACCCTTTGTTCTGTCCCTCTGCAATGTGAACTTCATTCAGAGTCCTGCTTTAAACTTGAAAAAAGAAAAGATAAAAGACCATTTTGCGTTGCGTTTCGTTTCGTTACGTTTGTTTTCATTGCATATTCTTCATTCTTGGGCCCAGTGACTCGCTGACCCTGTGGCCAAGTTAACGAAGGCCTCGAACCAAATTCCCTGGACACTTGTAATTTTAACCAACAAGCCGACACAACGCGTCAACCATCAACCATCAAGCCATGAGCATTCACATTCATTATGGCCCCCATTCCTGACTTGGCTCTGATATGGGGCCAATCCGTCCAAAAGAACATGCGTAAAAAATGGCGAGGTCATCAAGAGAAAGAGATGCACATAAGAATTGTATCTGTCTCTATTTTTATTTTTAAATAAAACGCACAACGAAATGTTTTCATTTTCCTTTTAGTTTGATTCCTTTGACAATTTCCGGTTTGTTGACTCCTTTTCCTCCCGCTCCTCCACAAGCAAGGGCTTTTACGGCTTGTTATTTAAAAGCCATAAAATTCAGCACATGTCTTCAATTTGTGCGTCCCACAGCCGCCTGTCAAATTGGCCAGTTCCGCTGGGAACTGGGAACTGGGAATTCGGAACTTGGAGCTGCCAAGCTGCGTGAAATTTTGTGGGCCGTAAAACCAACTGCTCAAGATGAAGATGAACGAAGGCATCTCCAAACTGCTGGATTGGCCAAATCAACAAAAAATTGACAAGCGACTTGGCATTCCACGGTTACTGTCCTAAGGGATACAAAATGGATAAGAACAAGACACAAAAAACCAGTTGAGGATGATTTTATAATTATGCTATGTTGCTGAAATATAAAGCATATGAAATAGACTGAAGATTTCCATTAATCAATCATAATGTAGATTGAATGGAATGCAAATAATCGATTTCTATAACTTCGTTTTTGGTTTATCATCCTCAAATAAGCCTCGTCAAGTTGGAGAACTTTTGTCTTTAATGAAACTGCCTCGTGCCTCAATTGATGACACTCGACAGCTTGTTCGTGGACTCGGCCAAAAACAAATTGCGCACAATTTTAAAATATAATATTCAACACATAACATACTTCAAGTTGTAGTACAATACTCATAATTAATTCTAACAAATGAAAAGCCTTCACAGAAACCATCTTCGCTGTGTTCACAGTGTAACAATTTGTATTATTTCATCAATCAATCAGATAATAATTAATTCAAATTCAGCGAGACTTACATATGTTATATGTAAATACATATGGTAATTGTTCGACTATTATTTGCAATTTAAATTGCAGTTTGCCAGCAGTCTGTGGCCCAGATCTTGAACAAAAACATTTTAACAAGTGAAATAAATGGCGATTAAATTTCCACATGCCGCATTTCAACGAAACTCACAACACACAAAGCCAAAAGCCATTTACAAAGCAACAAATGTGCTGCGAAAAATTCACAGTTGAATGCACTTTGAATACACCCACAAAAAAAAAAAAAATAGTAGGGTATAAAAATCAAAAGGCCCAGCTCAACTTTGCCCTCAACACTTGAGCATGTGGATATGCAAATTTTTCATTAGTTAGTTGATTTTGCCAGCTGTGAGCTGTGAGTGAAGGAGCCTACAGACTTGAGGGGCCTTTGTGAACCCAACAGCACCTTCTTTATTCCCTCTCCCTCTCGCTCTCGCTCCTGCTCCTATTCCTCCAGCTCCAGCTCCTCCTTCTCATTTTTCTTGTTATTGTTGCTGGTGCTGCCTCCTTGTTCGTCGCGATGATTGTGCGATTTTTTAATCAAATCGGCGCCCGATTATGGGGCAAGTTGAGTTGCTGGAATGTTGAAACTATAATTCGAGAGCATAATGTGGCAAAGTGCAAAGAGGGGAGTGTGGAAAGGGAAGAGAGTTCAGCAATTTGTTCGCTAAAACAAACTTGCGCTAAAAAAGAGCTCAATTTAACACATTTCATATGTAAATACCGCAAGTACAACATCACGCATGGCACCCGAACAGACCCCAGAGGACTTAAAGGCAGCCAGCACTCAGATCCCTTAGTCCCAGGTCCCGTGGTCTCAGTTCTCTACAGTTTGCGGGCAAACCCGTTTTGGCCATAAAGGCCAGTAAATTACTGCAACACGCAACGTCCGAGCAGACAGGCGGCTTCGAACCAGGCCATAATAATCGCCTTTAATAAATTATCGGCTTGCGCGGCGCGAAAACGCCAAGCAGCCCAAGAGCTCCAAACAAGGGGGCTGCACAGGACTCTCTCTCTCTCGCTCTCTCTCTGTCTCACACACCACTCTCTCTCTCTGTCTCTGTCTCGGTCTGTTTCCCTTGCTGCATCACTCAGTGGTCAACAATGCAAACGGGAGCATGTCCGCACCCAGACGCTAACCGGACCCCGGCGATGGCCGACATTTAAATTGCACTACAATCCCCAACACGTCGCGTCCTTCCCCACTCACCTCAACACCTCACGTTGCTGCCCCGACTGCGTTTAACTTGCGTGAAATTTCAATTCGCGGCTTTCAGTCCGCTGGCAGAAGGTAAAGGCAGCGAGCTCCGAGTTCCGATGGGGCAATTGCAGTAATGAAGTGCTTGAATGCCAATCAACAGCAGAAAGACGCCTTATATGTACATTTATGCGAGGGCTGTCCTTAAATTCGCTGCTTTATCAATAGAAATTCACTCCAACTTCAATTAAATCGATTTCTTATCAAATTAAGACTATGTCCTTCGTAATTCCACATTAAATTTATCTTAATATCTGAGTAGAGCAGTCACACATTGCGCTTGTGTGTATGGCAGCGAATCACGAAGTCAACGAAACGTCTTCGTGCTTTACACTGAAAGAATGAAATGCATACAGATTCGAACTGTCGCGTCCTTACAGTTAGCGGCGTAAAGAGAGCAAAGTGTATGATAAAAGTCTAGCGCCTCTCCTCATTGAGCGCAGATCATCGTGAGAGAATGAAAAGTCGAAGGCACAACTCGCGAGAGCACAAGCCGCCGAGCGTGCTATTTATAGAACACACGTATTTTCTCTTTCTCTGTTCGTGTGTCGGTTGTATTATGGGCTCTTATCCCATGGGATAGGCTTTTGGCATTTTGAATACCACTGGAGTAGAGCAAGCATTTATAACTTTGTTGGCACCCCTCGCTTTTATAGGTTAACCTTAACCCGTCAGAGGTCCACTCTGAATGTGTGGCATTGGCAAGCAATTTTGTCATAATTTTGATAAGTTGTTAACAAAAAGGCTGCCAAATTGTGGTTGAGTAAATAAATGTTGATTTTTCGACTACGTCACGTAAGCAACATCGACCTGGACATGTTCCTGGTTGCTGGTTGTTGTTAGCTCCTCGATCCACATCCACATCCCGTTTAACATTTGCAATTACTTTGCCCCTGTTCACGGGAACAGCGCATAATAAAAATAAAAATAATTGTTGTGTTCGCGTTGTTGTAAATTTATGAGGTGATTTTTCATAAACGCTGCAACGTTAACCACTTTGACCATTTTAACATATTTCTTGTATATATTTTGCGTACTTTTCGTATGTGCCAACATGTTCAAATTAATTTATGAATTATTTTCTTTAAAATACCAAGAATAAACAACACGAAGCGTGCAATTAAGCGGCTCTCTCTGAAGGTGTCCCGTTTCCGTCAAGGGGACTCCGAGGGGTGCTCCAATAGTGTTGGGACAGTGAAAGGCGCTACCCCCCAAGCCAAACAACAAAGTCAACAAAGAGGCATAGCAATTTCAAGTTTTTAATAGGCAAGTGTTGAAAATTACTAAATTGATTTATATACACATGTCTATCCATAATACCCTGCAGGTACATATATGAGAGTCGAGAGTCATGTAAGGAAATCAATAGTCTCACCTCGCTCAATCATTATCAATGTGAGGAATTCTTATTAACAGATTAATTTATTAAAATCAGAGCTGTTAATGTTGCTTGTTAGAGTTTAGTACTTGGTTTAATGAACGTGTCAAAAGCCGTGTGATATCTGCTAGTTTACTACTTAAGGCCAGGCCGAATCTATAGACCCAATTTAGCTCCATTTAACTTGGCTTGAACGCAGCTGCAAATGCCGGCAAAACTATCAACAAATTGCCGATCGGTTTCACTTCATTTACGCATTAAATTGCAGCGCAACTCATTTTGTTCATGTAATCAATGTGCAAATTACACTCTGGCCAACAGATTGACGCACAGATGTGGCTGAAGGATGGGGGAATAGGAAGAGCAATCGAAAGGGCGCTTTGATGTACTGCGTCAATCAGAGTAGTTGGCTTGACCTCCATTTAAATCATTGACGAAGCCGCCGAGTGGACAGACGACGAACGGAAGAGACCAGCGGGAAGAGGGAGGAAAGTGGGAAGCGGAGGACACGGACAGGATGGAGGCCCAAAGTCTGCAGAGGAAACGCATTGCAAACGTAATCAAGTAATCAAAAGACCAAATCATGGCATTGACGGACCCAAATGTTATCCGTACATTGGCTCTAACAGGAGGTGCAGAGGTGTGTGCGTTGCGTGCTCTCGCCGAGTGTCGACTGTCGAGTGCCGATTGCCAGATAGACAGACAGACAGATGGGCAGCCAGACAGACAGACAGATTGACACACTGCCAGGAGAGGTAGATACATGCAAAGATGGCACTTAACGAAAGCAGTCGACCGACAACTGATTGGAGTGAAACAGACCAGCGAACAGACACTCACTCAGAGAACACTGTACGCTCTTTAGACCAGGCTATAAACGGAGAGAGGGGTGGGGAAGGGGGAAGCTGCAAGTGCAACAATAAGAAGCATGCTCAGTCAGACATACAGTTGGACAGCTGAACGAACAATCGTCGAACGGATAGCTCGATGTCCATACACTTGGACACGTAGTCTTAATACTGAAATGACATTAGCAGCAATCAAAAGACAAATGACGAACTTTGGCTTTTGCCTCAGCTCTCAAGTATCAGCTCAGCATTTTGGCCCCCAAAATCATTGCAAAATCGACTGCGTTTAAAGTTCAGATCACGAAAAATAGAAACAATAAATCCTTGAACTATAGTTTTTTAGTATATACTGAGTATATGTATTGTATTGTTGGGACTACCGAAAAATGAAACACACCTAACCAATTAAGTTATGTCAAAGTTATGAGCGCTCAAAGTTTTCCAAAAAAATGCAAGGGATAAGTATGCAAAAAATTGCTGATGTTGGGAAAAAATTAAATTATTGCGAAATTCGACCTGTAAGTGGGTAAAATTCGGGGACAAAGTTCAGGGAACTGCTTAGTATGAAAACATTATATTTATTAAGATATCTTAACTTAACTCACAGATTAGCTCTTCTTGCTTCCTGCTACTAAAGAGTCTGCAAAAATAAATGACTGAAAACTGTGTTTGCTGAAATTTTAGTTCGGCTTTGATGCACCACAACACCCTGTGAAACGTTTAACACACCCTGTGAGAGGGATATCCACACCTGCTAAATCTCGATTAGAATAACTAATCAATTAGATTTGGAATTGTTGAAAAATTTGTGATTATTAAATGATTACGATTACAAAAAATCAAAAAAAAAATCTAAAATTATTACAGTTATTCAAAAATAATCGGAAATAATCGGAAATAATTAAAAATAATAAAAAATAATTATTTTGAGTATTCGGATTATTTTTGATTTTTTTATGATTTTTTCCGATTATTTTTTAATAATTGTAATAGTTTTCGATTTTTTTTTTTCTAATCGCAATCATTAAATAATTGGGCAAAACCGAAAATAATCGTAATTTAATCATTAGTTCGACTTTAAAACAAAAATAATCTAATTACTAATGATTATGATTACTAATCATTATTTAACACACCCTGTGAGAGGGGGTGGGGGGAGCCCCCTAGCATTTAATAAATAAGAAAGTGCAAGCATTATCATATAAATTTCTTTAAAATATCTCCTCTACACATTGGCCTCAATATATTTTCCAGCTCACTCTTGGACAATGTTATCGCAGAACAGACATGTGAAATGCAAATAGGCTGTTATTAATGCTGGGCCCAGGTCAATTGGCCATCGTCTGAGCCGGCTAATACATATAGTATTATATATCCGCACAATCTGACCCCCATGACCTTGTCTACGCATCGATTGCTTTGAACTTGTAACAAGAGCTGGCACGTAGCTGAACCTTAGCTCGGAAGAGGACACACGATGTTGCACACACACACACACACACACAGAGAGGGGTGGGGTGGGGAGGGGAGGCAACAACTCGTACTGTTGTAAGTCGTGCGAATCGTTTATGGTTTGTTGTATTTGCTACGTGACGTTGATTTGAACGACGACGACGCGACGTCTTAAAGGTGACATTGCCAAGGATCTCAGGATGACTCCGAACAGGAGCTGCGAGCTGGACAGACATCATAAAATGTCGCAGGATTTGCTGCCAACGCGCATTTGGCTACAAAAGCGTCTGGCCAACACTATTGAAAATGGCACTTGGTTCTTCGTGCTCTGCCTCTTTTAGCCCTCAACCGGAGAATCCTCTTTCCATTCAGTCGGGGCAACCTGCTGAGTCTCCAGCTGTCATCGACGTTTAGCTGTTTAGCGGCGCAAAATCACTGCAAATCCTTCAGAACCAAAGCAGCACTGCAGTATCCTTCGTTAGTTGTCAGTTGCCAGTTGCCAGTCACCAGTTGCCAGTGACCAGTTGCCAGTTCCCAGCTCCCCATTTCCAGTTGCCAATCCCAGTTGTCGATCTAATTGCAAATGCAGCCCAGTTTGAGACTGCAGCCGAACGTGCGGCGCATTGAGGCAACGATTTAAGCAGCTCAATTGCTTGCACGTAGCATGGATCACATGCCCATGGCATGCCATGGGCATTTTCCTGTCTCCAAGCCACAGAAAATAGAAGCACGCAAATAAAATTCAAGCTTAAACAAATGAAAAAGGTCAAATTGCGATATTAAAGAGCTAAGCGCGAGTTCAGGGTTCTTTGACTTTTGTTTCTGAACCGCGAATCACACGATTCCCACTTCATTCAACTAATTTAAATTCTCGCCTTTGGCTATTTTTAAGCCAACAAAAAAAGCGACCCAAACAGGCGAGACGTGGGCGTTTTTTAGGGCAGTGTCTTCATTTAAAAATGTAATTTTAAGCCTATTGACATTGGCCCTTGACTTTTTGGTCTCTGTTTCTGCAATTCGTTTATTTTTTTGTACCCTATAACTGTTTGAAATGTGTAAGAGGAATAGAAAACTGCAATAACGGAAATCCTTAAAGACGACATTCTCTTATTTCTCTCCACTAATTGAATAACAATTAAAATGATATGATAACAAACATGAAAAACTAAAGATCTTCTTTTTTACTATAATTTATATTGGCAACTTGGTATCTCATAGTCGAGTACTTTCAACAAACATTCGCTTACTTTTCTGTTTTTTATTTAGAGGTGGAGAATTTTTTGTTGGGCTTTTTCTGGACCCGCAGGTGCTAATGAATTCATAATGGCAGCGAGTATTTTGTCGAATTGGGCCAGGCCATGAATTATAAATGGGTTGCAGTGATTATTATACAGAATGAAGATTCAAAAGGCAACAATTGTTTAAGATTTCTAAGCTGATGAGTGAAAATATTTAATTTAAGTCAGTGTCAATGTCAGTTGCCTTGCAAGTACTTAAGCTGATGAGGAGTACGAGGATATTCATTTCGTATTATGATGAATAGCTTTTAATCCGTATTGAACTGTTGTGCCATAAACTAATTGACAGTTAATTAATAATTCCATTTGCGATTACTAAGATATTTATTTAATTTGCAATGCAATTTCCCTGACCATCTCCCACTGACTCCGACTCTAATCCAATGTCAATTTCATCGGCTCTGTTTTCTGTGTGGAGGATAAATGCCAATTGAAAATATTTGCTGACAGCGTCAGTCGAATGGCAGAATGACAACATGACGATGAAATCTTTTATTAATTGAATAAGAAAAATGCATTTACAACAGCTTAAATCAAATAGTCAAATATGGCAATGGGTTCGATTCTCTGTGGATACGAGCCGAGAACTCGTACGTTGGATACGGTAACTTTCTGCCGCGCACCGCAAACCAATTTCATTGGAATTAAAATTCTAAATAAAATAAACAAAGTTGGCGAACGAAACAACGAAGGACATGGCTATGGACATGGACATGGACATGGATATGAAATGGAATGAGATGGAATGGAATGGGGCATAAAATCGCCTCCGGCTGCTGCTGCTTAAAGCCAAGAAAATGGCGCAGCATTTGAGTATAGTTTTACTTGTGCTTTTAGTGCAGCAAATCCCAATGCCAATCCCAAACCCAAACCCAATCGCAATGCCAGCTCCGGCTGCAGTCAAAGTCGACGTCATCGTTGTCGTCGTCCTCGTCGTCGTCGTCGTTCTCATCTGCAGAGATGCTAAAGCTGATCCTGAGATTGTGTTGTAACAAGTTAATTGAATTTGCACTCAGCCAAGCGTCATGCATCGGCATCACGAGCTGAATGCAGGGCAAGACCAACTGAGAGATTGAGAGAGTGAGTGAGTGAGAGAGAATGAGAGAGAGAGAGTGAGCAAGGTTGGAATACCGATACAAAATAGTTTATGGCAACAACACTATAAACAGCGTCTTCTTTTCCCTTTCCCTCTCCCTGTGTCCGGATTCGATTTCAGCTTCCACTTCCATTTCCTCTTCACTTCACTTACTCACACACACACACTCACACTCACACACATACACTCTCGCACACAAACACAACTTTTCACTGCCTTCATTTTTGGCCCAACAAAAATTTTGTGATTTGCACAGATTTTTGCCTGTCGAGCTCAAGTTCGCCTTATTTCCCTGCGCCTCCGCCTCCGCCTCCACTCAGTTCCCTTCAGTTCCGTTCGTTTCAGTTCAGTTGAGTTTTGTTCTTTTCTGTTGCCAAATCTGGCGCATTTTATCCAGTGCAACATTGTTGTAACTGGTAGCAGCTTCAGAGTTCATTAAGCGCATGTGAGCCGGTGCCAAACAATGTCACACCCTCCTGCTATTATTCGTCCTCTCCTCCTTCTCTTCTCTTCTCTTTCAGCTCCACATCAGAGCTCAGAGTGCTTACCAGCACTATGTTGATCCTTGCAGACAAATGAGCCTCCAGGAGAGCGAGAGCACAAGCTTTTAGCAGATTAGTTTTCACCATTTTAGCATTTCTAATTAATGACGCCCTTGTTCGGCTCAGTTTAGGTGTTGAATCAAAGACTTTGCTGCCCTCGACATGCATGCTGAATGACTAATGGGCTGCAGAGATGAGCTCGAGATGGAATTAAATGGTATGAGACCCACATTTTGCATTTTCTACTTATTTTTCTGTTTCCCTGTTTCATTATTGTTTCTCCAGCTAAATATCCTCTTTCGGAGCTCATTAGTGTTGCCCTTTGTAAGCCGATTGTTAAATTACAGAGCATGAAACAAAACTGCAACATGAATGTTGCATCTCTTTTCCCTGAATAACTAATGGGTCCTTTCCTACCTATTGTCCTATTTAAGGTCAAATTTCAGAACTTTTAACACGTTTTTAACCCAATTTCTAAATGTTAAACATTAAATTTCAAGTCCGATTATCCTGAAATATTTAAATGCGAATATTCGATTTTAATGTAAATGCAGTTTTTAGCACTATCGTATTCATTGGACGAGAGATGCATCCATTAGGCATACAATTTTAATGCAAACATTTAAGTAGACTCGTACATGTTTCAGGTATTAACATCGCTCTTAATTATGCATAGTTTCATTTGTTTTAATCAGATTGAATGTCGTTTTGTTGGAAAATTCGGAAAATCCCTGTTGATTTCTATGAATACAATACTATTTAGTTAATGTTGTGCTTATAGAAGCCAATCATAAATATGCATGTAATTATGATCATGAAAGCCAGTAAACAGTCTATAAAGTATCAGAAAAATGTCCAAAGCAACGACAAAAGCGAAAAACGCAAAAGTTTGTTAAACTAATTTCCTAGTGGGAAATGTCAAAATGTTTTTGACAAGTCCAATTTTGGAAAATTTGAAATTTTAGACGTAATTAACTTTGGGCTAAGGCAATTAGCGGCGAACAGAAACTAATTTATTTTATGAGCGCATTTGTATGTTTCTGGCTTCCGACAACGAACCCATCCACAATCCACAATCCACTGGCCAGAGCACAGTTAAAGCCCCTTGCCCATTATGTCAACATTTTGAATACAAGTTGTGTTTACCAGCACAGCAAGTGCATATTCTGCATAATAATTACAGTGTGAATATGTCAAAAACACAGGTCCGGCATCACTAAGTAATTGTTATTCACAATTTTCCTTGGAAATATTGTTGATTATGTGATTGCGGCCCGTTGTTAACCTCGCTGCGCTCCTGAGCAAGTCTCTGTCTATGGAGAATAAATTGCAAATATCGAAATGAGCCGAGTGTCGTTTAGTTGCCATGAGAAATGGGTGTAAATGAATGAACGAGTGAGTGATGAAGCGCGTGACGTGGGAGCAACAGGAGTAGGAGTGGGAGGAGTAACTGGAAACAGGAGCAGGAGCAGGAGCAACAGGAGTTGGCGTTGACTGACATTACACTTGTCAACGGGTAGTAATTGCGTTGACGCTGCCAGGAGTCCACGAGTCTATCGGTCTCTGGGTCCCTGAGTGCTGCTGTCTTTGACAGTGGCTTGTGGCAGCCACACAACAACTCATCACACAACATACTACAATAATTGCCGGGTGACGCCAATGACGACGACGATGATGATGATGATGATGGCCATGATGATAATGATAATGGTGGAGTCTGATGCGCATCAATAACGCGTCGCGCTACTAACATGGCCAAGTGCCTCTTACTGCTGATCTCGTTCTCGTTCTCGTTTTGTGTGTGGGCCACGAAGGAGACACGCAGTAAGGCAGCCAGCAAGTCAACTGGCAATACTGTTAGTAGAAAATCACACCCATTTATCAGTGGTAGCAACACGGGGGCAGCAACAAGGGGGGCAACAAGGGGGCAGCAGCAGCGACAGCTAATTGCAGTTCATGCGAAAAACATCGTTAATCAACTCATTGACAGTTTGTTATTTGTTAAACAAAGCTAATGACTTAATGGCATAAATGGTGTGGCAACGGGCTAGTGACTAGTGTACAAGCAAGGATATCCGACAGTCAGCCCAGGCCAGGCCAGGCAGGACGACCCCTCGACCCCTCGATTCCCTATCCCCCATCCTTTATCCCCTTTGCGGTGTCTGCTGAACAAATGACACGCCAAGCTGAGGGTCGACCAAGAGGATGGAGGCAGGTGGGAGGGAGTATTCTCTCTCGTCTCCTGTTCGTATTTATGTAGATAAACAATAAAATGACAAGCGAAGGTAAAATTAATTGTGTTGGCTAGCTTGGCAACTAACTATGAGCATGGGTATGGGTAAAGTAAGACCTGTGTGACTTGATACCTCCCACATGGCATTTATATGACTCTGGGGTTCGGATCACGTTAGAGAATAAGAGTAAGCAGAAGGACATGAAGTTACTATACACGAGACTCCTCAACAGTTGACCTATAATATGTGCATCAATTATTATGCCAATATTATATTTAATTGTTATTTTGTTTACTTGTATTTTTAATTTTATTCAAATTCAAATTTGATAAATATAAAATAATTAAAGATCTTATAGCTCGACATCCAAGCAGGCTCTTACTATTGACAGATCCATTTGAGGAGCAAATAAGCAAATTTAGTTAGTTAGTTTTCTTCTCATGTTCAGATCGAAATAATAAAAAAAAAACTTTTTAAAAAAATATATAAATTTTACTCCAAATTCCAAGTGCTATACATACATAATTTCGGGAATCTCTTAAACATTTTCCTATTCCTAATATGAACTATTTTCAGATGCCCTATGAATCTGACTATTCCGAAGATGGCAATAAGGTAATCATATTGATATTTGGAAATTTAAAGCTTAATCATCTTATTCGCAGCTGGGCGGGATGCCTCAATCGGGTGGTCAGAGTCAACGGGGATCTTCCATGCCAATGCTGACGATGCCGGGACCGGGAACGGGAGCGGGGACGGGCATGAATATGAATCAGATGAATCAGATGCAGATGCCCATGGGGAATATGCCGCAGATGGGCCAGATGCCGATGTCGACAATGAATCCAATGACTTATCCGATGCAGGGGAACGTGATGCAGGCACAGCCGATGCCCATGATGCAACCGATGCACCAGGGACAGGGACAGATGGTATCGATGCCAACGATGTCGCAGTTGCCACCTGGAGCGGTAACGCCTCTGAGCAGCATGACCATGATGCCAGTTATGGGCGGAATCGATGGCAGTGGCATGAATGTCGTTGTGCCCGATCTGCAGCCACTTTCGGCCATGTCCCAAATGAGTCCAGGCAACCAGATGTCCCAAATGTCCCAAATGCCCCAATTGTCGCAAATGTCGCAAATGCCCCAAATGCAGCATCATCATCAGCAGCAGCAAAATTCAGGCAGATTGTCGGGCGGTACGAGTGGCGGAAACTCCTCCAACTGGATGAACTACGGCAGCGTTGCCAACAACGCATCCCAAATGATGCCCAGCAGTGCATGGAACTACCCTCAGAGCTACCCCAGCATGCAGAGCATCCAGGGTATGCCCCAGCAGCATCAGCAGCAGCAGCAACCACAACAACAACGAATGAAATCCCAATACGATTATGCCAGTAACAACAACAGTGGTTTCAGGGAGGCTCGCAATGGCTTAAAGTGAGTGATCCTTAAAATATTCACACACACATAGCAGTGGTGCCCAAACGAAACGTTTTACTGCTTTACACTGAAAAAATGAAATGAAAGCATATTCGAACTATCGCATCGTTACAGTTGGCGAAGTATAGAAAGCATTAGTTGCAGTGTATGATAAAAGTCCAGCGCTGTACGGTCTCTTCTCATTGATCGCAGATCAGCTACTGACATCAAAAAGGATCAGCCGATTAGATACTTTGCGAGAGAACAAAAAGCCGAACACACGCGTCGTGAGAGCACAAGCCGCCGAGCGTGCTATTTATAGACCTCACTCTCTGTACGTGTGTCGGCTGCGACGCCGGCAGAATTATGAGTTCCTCTCCCATGGTTTTGGCATCTTGGGCACCACTGCTCTATAATATTACATTCTTAAAATATTCACACACATTATATTACATTTATCTAACTACTTTCAGCTCACCAACAATGGATTCTATGAGGTTCTCCAGGAGTGATGGTAATTAGAAATACTCGTTTTATATAATTCTGCGATCACATTTCCTAATTTCTTTGCAGGAAAAAAGGCTCAACACTGGCGCTAATTTGAAATCCCTTTCGTTTCGTTTATTTTTGTTGGTAAACAATTTCGAAAAAAACACGAAATGTTCCTTTGTCCCTCTATCTGAGCCTTACAATCAAACATATATGAAATCGTTCATATTTGTAATCCGTTTTTTTAAATTTCTCCTGCATTCTGAAATACAATCAGCGATACTTAAAGAAATATTCAATAATTATAAATATAATCTGTATTAGTGATGTAAATTCAAACTATGAATCGAGCTTAATATCGAAATATTATAATAAAAAAACAATATAATTCTGAATTGCTTTTCTAAGACATTTAGCAGATATTTGTCTGGCAATGTCAATTCTTTCAATATTATAGTTTTTCCAAAAGCTTTGTTTAATTCTATAGTCAGCCACAGTCGCAAATACCGCAACGACTACAACAACATCAATATCATCGTGGAAAACTTTTTAGGAAAGCGGGGAAGTAAAAGTTTTCAGTTTTCGCTGTCGGGCACAAATGCATTTGGCGTGGGGTTTTCTCTTTGGCTGCGGATTTGGCTTTAAACGCTTTGATTTATGGCATTCAGACATCAAAATTGGCAACATGCTGCAACGCAGCTAGCCGGAGTCCGATATCAAGACATTTGGCTAAAAAATGAGCCAACCAGGCAAAAGCAGCAGACAAGCAGCGAGCGATGAAAAATTTATGCTGACCGCATGATGAACGCATAAAAAATGCTGCCAACTTGTGGGCAAAATGCAATCCAACTCATTGCATCGCATATAAACAATGGCTTTATCGAGCTAACGGCATCAGCTGGCATTACGAGAGTCCACTCTGTGGATACGGGAATACCTATGTATTCTCTGGCTCACACACCTACATATACTCTTCCACTGTGTATGTATATGGACAGGGACTGGGGTAAAAAAGTAAGTCATTTTGTTGGTCGTTAGATTCTGCTAGCAAAGGTGTGAATATTTTATGTGACACTCTTTTTTGATATCCATAAATCTTTTAGTTGTTTATTCAACCGCGTTTACTTCTGTCGCACTTTATAGTGGTTCCATTTTGTGTGCCACAAATTGCGGTTGCTTCACTTTTAAACAAAGTTGGCGCCAATTGTGACTTGACAGCTCGCGAAGAGTTGCTTCATGGGTGAATTCCTGCAGCCAATTTTGACTCAAACAACTGTATTCTAAAGATACCTTAAGACTTCTTACCATCATCACCTTTTATGTTCGAATTATATACAGATTAATTTTATTAAATTATTTAATAATTTTTTGTCGACTATTTCAGTTGACATAAATAAATGTTTTTTGTCTCTGCTTTCGTCAAATTTGAATTGGTGTTTGAACGTCTTTAAATTTATGTACAAAAATGAAAGACTGTTCCAGCAATTTTTAAAAATCACACGTGGGATGCCTTGCTATATATGTATAATAACCTTCCAAATTCGTTCTTCTTCCTGCCTTAAAAGCAACTTGGAGAGCGACAAGAATATGTTTTCCTGTTGAAGACGGTTGCTGTTGCTAAATTACAAAACGAGTTGTTCGTGTTTCTCGTACATTTTCCGAAATTTCAACTATGCCAAAACTAAAATAATCTCATTTAAACTGCCATCCAGATGCAGCTTGGGCATTGCCACAAATACACACACACTCGCACACACACACAAAAATACTTTCCATACTCGTAGAGTTCCATCTGAACCGGATCCCGATGCGCACATAAAATGCACATGCCTAAAATTGTTTTGGTTGAGAATTTTGCAGAAGCAGCTCCCGCAAGTATTTTACATTTCTTTTTTCTTCTTTTTCCTGTGACAGCGGTAGGGGTGGGGATAGTGGGTGGTGGGGTGGTTGGTCGAAGGGTGGTTGCTGTGAGGCATCATTAAAATTAAAAAACCCACAAAAACAGACAGCTGAATGGACGTTGAATGCTCCACGAATGGACATTTGAAAACTTTGGGAGCATCCGAGAGACGCCAAGGAAACTGACGCACACGACAATGTGAGTGCAATGTGAGTGTTCAGGGCTGCAGGAGTCCCAGGGAGGGCGGGGGGTGGTTGGTGGTGCAGAAGTGTCTGTTAGGTTGCCCTGTCAAAAGTTGAAAACCCAACGTCGTCGTGGTTGTTGTTATTCATGTTGTTGTTGTTGGTTATGCGTTGCTGTACGAAAATTTTATTCATGACGGAAGCAATACTCAAAATTTTGTCTATTAATATCTAGGTAATTCTTAGGATAAAACTGTAGGGGGTAGAATATAGTACTCATAGAGGGGTTCAAGTACGGTTGGCTAAGTTATGTATGCTACTCGCACTGGCTACTGGCTACTGGCCTGGTCCAATGTGGTGTGGTTCGCTTGCTGCGTCTGCATCTGTCCAACTGACAGACCAACTGTCTGTTTGTCTAGCTGACACATACACACACATACTATAACAAATGCGGTTGCTTGGATACTGAGGAGGCGACTGACTACCGGGACCGACAACCGATCTGCTTGGGCGAACAAAACCTCAAATTGCATTCCTAATTCCTTTTATACTCCGCATGCAGTCCACACACACACACACACGCACACCACTTTCTGCAAAATGTGCAATTTCCGCTTGAAGTCAACTATAACCCATAGTATAGAATAAGTGCATTGGAATATTTCATAGAACTCAATTTATTAGAATCATTTTATTATTTTGCGGACTATGAATATGTACTTCATGTTGGCATCAACATATGTATGTCATATTCTTGTGACTGCTCCAACATGGCCAAGTGGAGCACTAGCAAAACGAGCAACAGCTGGAGGCAGGTGCACCACAAAAAACACCTTGGAAATTATATTTCACAATTGCTTCAGGGAAATTTGGACGAGTATGTTGCAAAATATGTATGTGCATGTTTAATTAGATCGAAATCAAAATGGAAGCACTCCTCTAGAACGAATAACGATCAGAAAAATTCACAATCACATGTAAAAGTAAATTTAAATTTTAATTAAATTAGCAAAATAGAACAAATCATTAAATCATAGATGTCAATTCAGTATCTTTGTTAGTTGAAATAATAATTTAAATAATATTCAGTTTCATAGTTATAATTGAAATCTTAAGAACAAATCGTAGATTCAACAAATCAACTGAAATTGTCAGTTTATTGAGGTTCATCTGGTCAAAATAGTTGGGCAACGGGCCACTATTGTCAAGCAAAGAAAACCAGCAGAATTTCCATTCAAAATTGTTCACAAAGAAATAGGATTGGATTGGAAATTCTTAAATTGTTGTAAGTTGGCAACAGAATTGAGGTAACAGTCTAAAGAACAATAATTATGATTTCAAAGTCTTGTGACCAACATGAAAAACAACATGAATTTAACTTGTCGCTTTTAGCATTCAATCGATTTGGCTCAAAGCGTTTACAGTTAAGAGAGAGAGAGAAATAGAGTTCTGTTTCTGACTTGGACTTGGCCAGATGTCTTGTGCCTTGTTTCGAATTCACACTGTACTCTGTTGATTGTTGTCTCTCAATTTTTTGTTGGCTTTTTTGGTTGTTCTGAAACTGTGCCAACATTTTGCCTGTTTTTGTGCTTTTGCTGATAACTTCATCATTGTCGTTTGTGTCAACGTCGTCCTGGCCATGGATGAATATTTGCCCCGAAAAAACAAAAAGTGAAAACTCGTTGGCCAAATGTTTTGTCATGATTTGCGTGTAGTATATATATAAGTGTGTGTGTGTGTGTGTGTGTGTATTTTACTCAGCTTTGGCCATTTATGGACCAGTGAACATTTTTCAGCTGGGTTAACTGAATGTGGGCATCACTTGGCCCAGATTATCGAGTGTCTGGCATGCAAAATAATGTCGAATGCTGAATCAGATGGGCTTGGGCTGACGGAGAATCGCCCTCACCTGAGCTAATGGCTTTTTGTTTTGCTCATTTTGTGTGTGCTTTGAGTAATTAAATTTATGGCCAGGCGGCACATGCATATGGCAAAGCCGGCAACCTGTTCGCTTCGATCTCAATACTCAGCAGCCGCAGATGCTGCTCAAATGTTTGACTTTTTGGCCCATGTCCATAACTGTCTGTCTGTCTGTCTGTCCATGGCCAGGGACTAGGCCTAGTTGTTCTTGTTGTTACTGACCGGATGGCCGGTTGGCTATTAATTTCGAGCGGTTGTGACTTGCACCCATGCCCAGAGCCAGACACACGAAAACGAACACGAACTCGAACTCGGACCGGAGGCTCATGTGTACACATGTTTGGGCTTGTAAAAATGTCATGTTAATTTGTGGATTGCACGACCAGTGTCGGACAGTGGGGCATGCAAATAAATGTCTCGCTGCCAGTCAGCCACCCACGTCCACGTCCACGCCCACGCCCCCTTCCTCGCCAGAAACGGAGGGCGGTGGGTGAGGAATTGGCTTTGAACGGCTTTTTTGCCCAGATTTATGAGCGCGTCTGATAAGTGATGCCAATAAATTTTGGATACAACAATTTGCAGTGCATATCGCTCATCTCTCTCTCCCCCGTTCTCTCTTTCAATCGAGTTAAGTATTCCGGATATTTTATAGCCTTGAACAGTCATGGAAGATATCCTTGGGGATTACAATAATGATCTAGTAGTAAGCTGGAATTTAAGCAAGAAAACTTTCTGTATTTCACAATGTATACAAAGGACTCTTTCAAAGGGTATACAACAGCTTGTTGAATGCAATTTCGATGTACCATTCTCCAAAAGGAACAAACTGTTTAATTATTCCATTTCGTCAGATTTCGACTTTTAAGGATTATAACACAATTCTCAGTTACATTTTTGTCAGCACACAAAGAAAGAAAGAATTGGCTCAGATTTGAAACCAAATGTAATCACACACAGTTCTAACAACAAAAATACGTACAACAAAAGCCACAAGAAATCAGTGAATTATACAACATTTAAACAAACACAAAACTCCACACAACACACAGACACACACACACACAAACACACACACACTCAGACTTAGAAGAGAAATGCATAGAAATCCACAAAATTAAGTTAAGGCGCTCTCACACAATGACGAGAACAAAGTTGGCCAAAAACTTTTGATGGAGATGGAGCTGGAGCTGGGGGGAGGGAAAATAGCAAGTGGCAAGTGGAATGTGGCAAGCGGCAAGTGGCGGTGGCAAGTGGCACATGGAATAGAAGAAACTATCGCAGCAGAAGTGAAGTAAGTTGAATGTAAGCAAACAAGTTGAACCAACAAACCAAGTCTCTAATTGTGTTTGTGCATGTGTGCATAAGAGGGCGGCTGCACTCGGCCATGCCCCATGCCGCAATCCTTATGCCCCATACCCCATGGGCTATGTGGTCTATGGGCTGGAGTTCCATGCGGCAGACCGGAACGCACCACTTTGGTGGTGCTTTGCTCCTCGGCCTGAAGTATTACAGTATAACAGCCAGCAAGAACAAGAAAATATGAAGAAGCAAAGCGAATGCAGCCAAAAGCCAACAATACGTGAAATGCAACTTTTTCGGTATGACGCTCGAGCACAAAAGCTCCCCACGGAGCTGCAAAGCACAAAGCCGAGCAAATGCGCAAAAGGCACTGAACAAATCGGAGAGAGATATTGTACAAGAGGGCAGTATAATACATTCATCGACTGCTGAATACCCTTTGAAAGTAAATTAACTATTTATTGTTAACAAGAATGTATTATTTGATATTTGTAGTTCATTTGGATTACTTCCTTAATTTTTATAAATACATAACTCTACTATTTCTCCAATTTTAAACAAAAACTGTGAACCAAATTATTTGTTTAAAAGAAAACACTAGTTGGTATTTGCAGTTGATTAATTAATTAATTATTAATTCTTTTGAAATATATGTAAGATCTACTACTTTCTCAATTATTTTGAATAAATCGGAGAGCTATAGTACCATGGTATATTCATCGACTGCTACTACTAAGAATACACTCGTTAATATTTGTAGTTGATTTGGATTACTCTCTTAACTATTATTTTTTTCTTGAAATATATTTTAACTCTATATTTAAATTCTCAATTACCCTGAACAAATCGGAGGGATATTGTGCATTCATCGACATCTGAATACCTTTGGATATAAATTCATAATGAGCTGCAACAGAAATTATTTATTTATTTATTGTTCACAATAATATTTTTGTTGATACTCTTAAATATTAGTTTTTTTAAATACATAAAAGCACATTCGTATATTATTCTGATTTATTTCTCAAATATTTTGAAGAAATAACCTTGAACGTGACAGAAGATTCATATTTTTTTTTTATTAGAATACATTCGATGATACTTGTAGTTAATTATTTTGAAATATATAAAAAATAAGATTTTATTACATTTTAAAAACAAGTAAATTCGTTCATACTCGTTTTTTACTTGAATCATTATAATTATTTTCAAATATATCATAAACAATTTCAGATTGATTTATTGTTGGAAAAAGTACACTCGTATTTCATTTGAGTTTTACCTTAATTATTTTGAAGCATTTTAAAAAGCAATGACAAGTTTTGCGACTTTTTATTAGTCAATGAATATAAATTGATTTTCATATTAGAATTTCCTTTGATTGTTCAAGAGCTTTACAGCTATTTAGGGCTAAGTTGGACATCTCAGTAGAAAGTGAGTTTGTGTTTTCTTTATTCTGCAACTTCATTTTGTTGTTCTTGTACTTCTTGTTCTTAGTCTTAGTCTTAGTAAAAGGTGTCTTAGTAGAAAGTGTCTCAGAGTTTTCCTTACTGTTCAACTTCTTTGTGTCCTTCTTGGACATGTCTGTCGAAAGTGTCTCTGTCTCTTCTTTATTTGTTCTATCTTTTTTCTTGTTGTTCTTGTCCTTCTTCTTGGTCAAAAGATGTCCGTGCAACTTGCACTGATCGATAATGAACTTAAGGTCTGAGGACTGGCCGAGACTGATCGGATTTCCAATCAGTATTAAAAGCGAAATGGGCCTGGAGAGCAGTACATTCAGGCGACGGGGTTCGGAGAGAAAAGCGGCGCTCGTGAAGGAGCAGACGAGCGAGGCAATTATGATGGGTTTCTCTCGTCCTTGGAAGCTCTCGACACTTCCCACCTTCACGTGGAACTTGCCCCGCTGGCGGAGATACTTGGTAAGAAGCGCACACTGGGCCAAATATGGTGAAATGACTCCAATGTCCTCCTGCTTCACTTTTAATCCATTGCCCAGTCCGCGTTTGAGCAGATTCCAAACAAACCAGCAAAGGACCTCTGCCTCCAGCTCATTGTAACTGCTGTGGGATTGAGGCGGACGTTGTGTTTTCCCAAATGTACCCTGAAATAGTATCGGGAACTGTGGATTGGGCAGCATATCCCAGTGGGCGGCCTGGTTAATCCTCTCCAGCGGCGCCAGCGGTATGAGTTCGTTGTTATAGTAGAGCTTGTTGAACAGGCCCACAATCTCCGGATGCGATCTATAGTTTTGACGTAGTCGGGTCTGCAATGTGCAATCGTAGTTGCCGCTGTCGTCCACCTGGTACAGCTCGCTGTCCATCAGACGCCCCATCAGAGACTCTCCCAGGCCCAATGAAGATGCTCGCTTGCTCTTGATAACGGGACCCAACTGCTTGTGATCACCGGAGAGTATCACATGACAACTGGTTGTCTTCAGGTGCACGATACCCAGCAGAGATTCGGGCTCTGAAGATGCTGCCGCTTCATCAATGAAAACGTGCGTGGCATATTTTATATTTAGTACCTTTTGTTTAAGTTTTCCCTTTTTATCCCTTACTATTCGAGCCATGCAGGCAGCTTTACACAATGTGGCCACAATGATGCGATACTTCCCTAAGCCTTCTTCTTCTTCATCTTCTTTTCTTTTTTCTCTTTCTTCTTCTTCTTCTTCTTCTTCTTCATTTTCTTTTCTTTTTTCTCTTTCTTCTCTAGTCATCGTCAAGTGTCGGTAGTTGGAGTTTCTCAATACCAAAGGATGCACCGATTTCAAGTCTTTTTTGGATCTTTTATCCGAATACACTCGCATTAGAATTTCATTTGGTAATTTGCGTTCATAATCAAATCTGGCATCTTGCTGAATACACTCACATATCCTTAAAGCAATCGTATCGCAGGCTGAATTCGAGCCTGCAGTAACAATAATTCGATTAAGGGGACTCTTAAGGTAAAGTTGTAGAATTGCCTCGACAATTGTCGTGGTTTTGCCAGTGCCTATAATGTATATTATAAAGAGTTTAATTAGGATAAATCCATAATAATATTAACTCAGCTACTCACCAGGTGGTCCGAATACAATGTAGGGTGCCAAGGGGCTGGGACCAGCAACGATCTGTTTCACAGCCTGCAATTGATCAACATTTGTCGCAATGGAGGCGTTGATTAGTGTAAAAGGCGTCGACAAGTCGGTCTGGAGATTTGTATTCTGATTATTCTGTAAAGGAAACAGATAGCTCCGAAGTGTAGAGGACGCCTGAAGATAACCTATGGCTTCATACATTAAGCGGGTAGGAATTCGAGTAGAACGAAAAATCACATTAAATTTCATCAATTTGTTTAGCGTAACATTATAATTCATCAATTTGCTCAGAGTATCACAGCTGAAGGTGATGGTGTTTCGTTCTATATTCGTGATTTGACAAACATGTCGGAGTTTTGGATTCCCTATTTTCAGCTGCTCATCTTCATGCGGTAGCTGCTCCAAGATGATGTGTTTTTTCCGTATGGAGGCCAACACACTGGCCTTGGGCACCAGCACCAGTTCATCTATGTCCACTGTTAGCACATCTTCGGGATTCACTTTCGTCTGGTTTAGTTTAATTTTGTAGATCATTTTCTTTTTATTGTTTTTCAGAATTATTTCAGTTTTTTGAACAATCAGATCAGTCTCCATAAGTTGAGCAAAAATCTTCATTGTTGATAAGTCTTCAATACTGAGAAGCAATCTCAGCACCACACAAACATTGTCTCGGCTCATTTGATGAGTCTGCAAATATGCGGCAAATTCTTTTTCAGCTGCTATCAGACTTTCGTCATTAAAATTGGCTCTAAGTGCCTGTAGCATGGAATATTTGGGTTCGTAATAGTCAATCTCCATATTATCAATAAAGTCAGATCACAATGTTTGTGATTATTGAAATTTAATTTAGAAGTATTTATCAGTTGAACTACCCGGACACGCTGAAGACGTTCTCCGCTCGCTGGTAACTTGGAACTAACACATTCAAATTTATGAAGTCGAGTTTGAAAGCTTAAAGTTCCAAGAAAGTTGGTGTTTGTTAGAAATCGACATATCGATATTTTAAAAATGCTTTGCAGTCAAAGTCTACGATTAGTCAATGATCAGTAAAACAGCTGACTGTTCACAGCAGTCAGCTTTTGTTTGACTGCTTGCACTGCTTTGAAAGGTAACTGCTTGGAAATGATCATTTGTTTATAGGGGGAATCCCCAAACATTCTGAAATTCAGCTGATGGTGCCGTATTGTATTGTCGAGAAGTTATATCGATATGTATTGAGTTTCAGTTTTATTTCAAAGCAGTATGATGACAATTATAAAACTAAAAGATAAAAAGAAATATATTATATTTTCAGCAGTCCTAACTGTTCAATTTATGTTGTTTAAGTTTAACAGCAATAACACACAATAATATGACTGTTGAGTTTACTTTTTTCTTTTATCATCACAAATATTCAGACAATGAATTTTAAATATACATACATATGTATGTACATATACACTTTATGTTGGACTACCTACGGCTTCAATTCAACTCGATCCTTCTCAAGTACAAAGGACAAGAAGCACCATACAAAAAGCCGGAAATATATACATACATATAGCAACGGTTGCCATTGTGAAATGACGACGAAATTGAAAGTACTGAGTACAGTGTACACTGTGTATGGTGGCCAAGAGCCAAGGAACGGGATCTGGAGGCATTTGGAGTACATTTGTTTATGCGGCCTGGCAAGAAGTGCTGAGAGCGTTGAAATGGAACAAATGAACCAAGTCGAGAATTGCCAACTACACACTCGACATACTGTACAAAAGAAGAAGTCGACATATCAAATATATATATGTATATACAGATGTGTACATATATTTGTGTGTGTGTGTGTGTAAGCAAGCCAAACAAATGATTTTACTCGTTAGAAGAAAAGTTCAACTTGTAAATTCAAATTTCACATTTGTCTGAAACTCGCAATTACATTTTGGCAACAACAATGAAAGACGAGTACGCCAGCATCTAGCACCTGATAGAGAGCAAGATTCAGTTAGAGCCAACTACAAATGCCGCCCACTTCATGGCTCATTGTTCCGGGAAAAGCACCGCAAATGGAGCATAAGAGAGTCAAGGCAAGAGCAAGAGCCAAGTTTCCAAAATTCTCAGCCAAGCACCTAAAGCATATTGTAATAATCCAAATGAAATTAAATGTACCGTAAACATTTCAAATTACGGCCAATGGCAGCTCCAGCTCGTACATATGGCTCCAATTCCAAAACCAGGCCAGGTGCAAGTGCCATACATAACGGAAAGACAATAAAAGTTCCCGACCGTTGTTGTATGAATAGTTAGGGCAATTTTGGTGAATCAGAGTCAGAAGTTACTTACATTCAATATTGATTGTACAGATGAATAAATACTGAATCATTGTTCTTTCTTTCTTTATATTTTTTAAGATTTTAACAATAATAATCAAAGGATAGTTAAGCTTCTAGTGTTGCCACACATTTTATCTATGCTAAATCATAGTCCATTTTAAAGGCATGCCAAACAGTCAAGTGCACCCATAAATCAAGTTAACAATACATATTTCAATCAATTTATTTCCCCCGTCGATCGATACGTCTTCGAACTATTCAATTGCCTTGCTTTATGGTATAGCACCATTAAATTAGCGGAGAAAATAAATGATCGGCTTAAGTAAAAGCCACACCAATGAAATTGCACAATTTACAAGTTTACGAGCACTAAATGGAGATGGAGCGGGAGTTGGAGATGGAGTTGGAGTCCTCCAGCCGCCAACGAGGATCTCCAACTGAGTGAGCCTTGGGGATAATTTATTTCGAAAACAACTCTATCGCGATCTCGACAGCACACAACCTCATACTCGTAAAGCACTCGATTTATTGCCTTGGTTTGCAACAATTTGACAAGCAAATTGCTATAATTTCTTTCAGCCAATGATCGAAAACTATGCGGGGGCGGGGCAAACAAATGGAATGAGAGAATTTTTCTCAGTGTGTGTGTGTGTGTGAATGTTTGTGTGGACATGCAGCCAGTCATGAGCAGCATTTTCGCGCTTTTATCTGAGGAAATTTATGTTTGCGATAAAATCTCAACGACTACCGACCACCGCTCTGGCTCCACAACTCGGCACAACTCCAACTCCAACTGCACTGCACTGAAAAAAGAGCCCCCAAAGGCACATCTAATTGCGATGTGAGACTTTGGAGTCTGGAGTCTGGAGGAGATCGCGATCGTCCGTTAAATTGCCATAATTTCTTTAGCATTACGACGAGTACAACTCGAACTTGTCCACGTAAATGGGAAGCACAAAGTTGGCTTATTAGGTGGCCACAGCTCTATTTCTCTGTCCGCACTCTTTGAATTCTGCCACAGGCTTAAGTGATTTGGGGATGCGAGAAATGGAGGCAAATATTTTACGATAGCAACAGTTGAGGCATATTGAGGCTTATTGAATTACTTGTCTTATGGTAATGGAAAAAGCGAATCGCTATTATTCGGACTGCTTACTGCCGCCGGCACTTGTAATTAGTTAAACCTGCTGACTGTGTGGTCCACAGATATAATAAACGACCCGAACTTGGACAGTCTTTAAGGCCTAATGATCGCAACTCCAGTGGTCATGGTCAGGATCTTTTATATGCATTTCAAGTGACACGCATTGCGTCAAAATGTAATCATCATTAAAAATTTCAAAAGCCCATAAACCGCATTATAAATGATTTTCGTCAGACTCGAATTGAGTTTCAGATTCAGTTCCAATTTTTAGGAAGAGGCTTTGCACTTGATGACGATGCAAGATATCCATAATATTTTGATATTTGGGCCATAAAAGCAGCGAAACTCCATAAAAATCAAAAGAAAATCACATTCTGAGTTTTATTTTGTGAAAAAAAAAACATATTATTTTGTTGGCATTTTATACGATGCGACATTGTGGTGAGGGGTGAATTAAAAAGTTCGCCAAGCTCATGAACATCGTCTCTGTATGGGAATCTCAATTTTATAGCGATTTTAATATGCCACATTGGACTAATTGTTGGCCAGAGAGTACACTGTAGGGGCTTTGAAGGCACTTAGAAAGTCGTTAATCCTAAATTTATGCACTATGTCCGTCTGTCTGTTCCAATTTAATGGTTCAATTCGTGCGGCCAGCTCTCATAATCTAAATTCCCTGAAAGGCTCACAGTCTTTGTTGTGCTCTCAACATTTTTGGTTGGCCATGCATAAATCCCGCAGGTTAAATAACTTTAATTATAACAAGGAAATGCTTAAAAAGTAATTCAGTAACGCTTTCATTTGGCCCATGTAAACTTTCGGAATCAGTTTTTGGGAACCACTTTTGACTATGTGAACTCAATTATCAATAATGGTATTCCGAGAACCGATTTAGTTTTGGTTTAGATTATTTTTAACCAAATCTAAATCAGTTGACGGAACGACCCTTTTTGAACACTAATTAGAAATTAAAAAGCATTAAATAAATATGTATTTATTTATAAAAACTTTAAATGCATAAGATATGACAGCAGAATGTAAACAAACACCAAATGTCACACAAATAATGAGTTTTTTTAAACCAAATCGAAATCAAAACGAAATCAGCCTTAGATCAGATTTAACGAAATCAATTAGTAAGACCACATTTTCCTGATTTTCTCTGGGCACACTGAAAATTTTGTATGGAGCAGCTGTGAACAGGTGACTGCGAAATCTAAACCAAATCTATAACGGTTCCCGGAATACTATAAATATATGTATGCATGTAATTCAATTATAATTAATCGAACTTGAATAACTAGATCACAATTTTATCGACTTTTCTTTAAAAATCGTTATCAGATATTTTTTTTTTCATTTCATGATATTTTTTCATTTAATTAAATAAAAAACAAAATTTCGTTCAAAAACACTTAAAGCAATAACACATATTTCCAAAGTATACAAAATAACTGATTTTGAACTGATGAAAAATAGAGCCAATTCGAAAAAATAGTGACATTGCGCCAACAGGAAAAAAAGGCCAGTTTTGGCGCAAAAACGCCAATTGTGGCAGCCGTGGCAGGCGTTTTCCAACACTGTTTATTCTTTGAATCAATTCCATTCTTGGAAAGCGGAAAGTTGAGCAAAGTTTTAATTTGAATTGTCGACTATGACGGAGGAAACTTCAAAAACTGTGTTGCGTTTTACAAAGGTAGGCAAAACAACCATTATTTCAATATTTTAAAAAGCGACAATTGTATTTTCATCGTTTTTCCATTAAAGTTGACTATTGAGGATTGTTTGGGCTGCAGGCATGCGACTATAACATTTTCCGAAGTGGACAACGTGCACCTGTTGCTCTTCAAGTTGGCCAAAACGAATGGCGGCGGGTCCTCAACATCCCAGACAATTACTCCAGTTGGACAGGCTCTTAAGCTCTTGTGCACCATGGAATTTGCCACGGCAGCGAGCTTGCAACATGTGCCGCTCTTGGAAATTGGCAGAGGCCGTGTGGAAATGTCGTTTAAACTGATGCGTTTGAATAGAACTGATGCCAATAGAAACCCCGACGCAGATTCAGAGAGCGATTTGGACATGGAACCGTGCACTTCGAGGCAGGCACAGGTGCGTCAGCAATTGCGATCTGAGAGGCGTCAGGCTCAGCGATCAGGTCGCGACATTAGATACGATGTGACTGTGATTCGTCGCTTCGACGACGTCAACATCCTGGATCGTGTCATGATCAAGGTCGACTCGGGAAATTGGCAGGCGTTTCCCTTTGCCGACTACCATGATTTGTTCTTCGTGCAGCCGCCGCACAAAACCGACTTATGGGACACGGTCAATAGGAACTGCGTTAACAACTGGCTGAATATCATTCAGTCCGATGCGATTTGCTACAGCAAACTCAAGTATATATATATAATGTAAGTATATGTGCATATTTATATTTGGTCCCTTGCAGACACGATGGCAATCCCTTTGAGGCCTTTGCCAAGCTCTTCGATCACCCGGACTACGAGGAACAGGAGCTCCTCGATAAGCTGACCACCAGCTGCCTGGCGACCAACGAGGCGATGCGACTCAGCGAACGGCGCTTTGTGTTGCACATTTTCGAGGAAGTTCGTCAGATCTTCGAATTCATCACTGTTAATGAGTACACCGTGTGGTTCTTTGTGCCACGTCTCAATCGCTACACTGCACTAAATCAGCTGGTGAGTGGATTAAATTGATTTAGATATGCTTATCAATTAAATCGATTTCGTTTATAGAACCTGGATGACTTTGACTTGCAGAACGTGCGGACCAGCATCAAGTTGAGCAACGATAAGAGCACATACTTCCATCATCGTGCCGATCATAACATTATGGATATACTTCTAGTGGCGTTCCAGATGGCGTTGGCCAAGGCTAGCAATCAGTCGGTGCTGTTCCTGGGGCATCTGCATAAGGTTAGTAACCAATCATTTAAGCATTGACTGCTTCTATCACCATGTTTTAATCACAGCTGGCCGAATATGTGACCATACAATATGTGAAGGCCTTCTTTATGAACAACTTTTATGCCAAGGAACCTTCTTCGCCGGTATGCTATGAATATTTAAATATTAACACTCTCATTCTGAATTATCCTTCTTTTTGCAGAGGTGGATCTGTAAACGGTATTTGAATCGAATTATTGAGGTGTCCAAGTCGCTGGGTCTCAATGTCTTCATCGAGTATCCGTCTGGTCTGACTCTGCTGCCAGAGAATCGTCAGGTGATCAGATGCATTCAACAGACAAGCGGGAATAATGACTCCAGCACCTGGAAGGTATTCGTGGATATTACCAAGAAAGCCGACAGTGGCGTTGAGCATCTAAAGAATCTTATAAAAATGAATTAAGCAAAGGCGTTTGGCTACTTTGAATTGCGATATTAATAAGTATTACTTTTATTTTTAAGAACTTTGATTGGAACCGGAACACATGATAATTTTATAAGAGAAGATTTATGAAATTGAATTAATGAAGTTAATCGATTTAAACGATAACAAGAATAAATCCTACTTTTTACTTTATTCATTTAACTGTTTTTTTTTTAATTTTCATTCAACTAATTTCATAGATTCCGGACTCTGCTGGAATCATTCTTCAGCTGCGTTTCAATTAGTTTTGCCAGCTGTCAGCTCGACTTTGGGCTGTGGCACAACCCGTCAGGCAGATGGCCAAAATATGGCAGAGGCCAAGGCTAAAAGCAGCAACTGCAATTGCTAAAACAACTACAATGCTTGTCAGTTAGTGGAACGCGTCATTTGCTGTTGCAATTGCATTTTGCGCCGAAAACCGAAAAGCATTTTAAGGCAAACAAACCCCTTCTCTATTTCCCTCCCCTTCTTCGCCCTCTCGAGTAACCCACACTGACACAGTTTAGAGGAAGTTGAGCCAAGGGATGCAGCTGACAGAGAATGTTTTGCGCATCCGTATCCGTAAACTGACACGATGACTGACTGACTGACTGCTTGACTGACTGACTGACTGCTTGACTGATTGGTGGCTGTTTCGTGCAACTTTTAGTGGCACGTTTGTTGAGCCCAGCAACCACTTGAAATATTGCTGTTTTCCTTCCTTCTGTTTTATTTGTTCTTTTTTACTAGAATCTAGCACCTAAGACAAGTTGTCTGTTAGATGCTTTTGTGCATCGCTCATACGCAACGTGGCCGCAGAATTAGCTTAACTTACTTAAGAAATGCATATTATTGCAGAGTTTTTACTAAATTTTTATAGATAAATTTAGTTTGACCTTTTCAACTTATTTCACTATCAATCAACTCAAGCTTCTAAAAGAGTAATGAGTTTTTTGTTGCCTCTGGGCATTCATCTGTTTACTCTTTAGTGCTGTGGTGTCCAAACTCACACAATCAAATGTTGCGCGTGTGTGCGTAGCAGCGAAACACGAAGTCACAAAACGTTTTACTGCTTTACACTGAAAAAATGAAATGAAAGCCTATTCGAGCTGTCGCCTCGTTACAGTTGGCGACGTAAAGAGAGCAAGGCATTAGTTGCAGTGTTTGATAAAAGTCTAGCGCTCTACAGTCTCTCCTCATTGAACGCAGCTCAGCGACTGACATCAGAAAGGATCAGCCGATCAGATGATTCGTGAGAGAGTAAAAAGCCGAAGACACGCGTCGTGAGAACACAAGCCGCCGAGCGTGCTATTTATAGACCACACGTATTTATTCTGACTGTGTCGACTATTCAATAAAACTCAGGTTTTTGGGGTCAACAGCGGACCAGCTGCAATTCCACTGGACTAACTTGGCAAGTTTCGCTGTACAGTGTACACTGTACAGCCAGCTGATGGCTGCAGGCTGCATTGCGTGCCAGTTTTCGCACCTTATCCATGATTCGACTATAAGATGAGATGAGCTGAGACTGCACTCAGTGAAATGACAGCTGAGCATCATCAACAGACACACGCACTAGACACGTACTTTTGACCCCATCTACCCCCTCTCCGATTCCCCTCTTTCTGCTGTCAATTTTAATAATTGCGCAACGCCAACGAATTAATCCTCAGTGAACATTACTCAGAGATTTGGCTCTCATTTCACGATGAGATGATGCTGCCGCTGTTTGCATTTTCTGCTTCGGCAATCGGAAAGTAAACACATCAAGGACTTTGAGTCAAAATTGAAATGAGAATGAGAATGTTCCTTTACCTTTTCAACTTTTAGGGAATGAAGAAAGATGTTCTACGTATGTATGTGTGAGATACAAATCCAGTGCCTCATTATGAATTGTTGAATTTTAACGACAAGATCCACTTTAAAAACTTTAGCTTAACCATCTGAGCTGATTACCTTCTGCAGAAGCTGCTCAGCACAATACTAAATGTATCCTCATCCTTCGCACATACATAAATCTTATCAAAAGCAGCCGAAATACCGAAGTACGAGTATAATCAGGGCGAAAACCAAATGCTGCTCAGAGCTGCTTAAAAAAGGTCAAGCCTTCTCGTCTTTGTCATAATTAAAAATTAATAAGCAGCGGAGCATCCAGGACAGGATTCAGGATTCAGGCTGGAACAGCTGCTCGACTCGGCGAACCATGTTGGAATCGCAATCTGTTATTATGTAGGAGCGACTCCAAGCAACAACAACAATTACAGCAACAATAAGTGCATGGCAATGACGGAATTCGGAATTTTGGCCTTTTTGGGTCCTGACCCAAACACCCAAAAGGAGTGTTGAGCTTTACCTCTTACCTCTTTCTCCTGCCTTTCCCACCCCGTTCCTCGTTTGCTGTTGGCAGCTGCTAAAAGCGCAAATGAGCATTAAAAACTCGTTTCAACTAAATATTTAAACAGTTTATTATGCTGGCAGGCGGTAGGCGGTAGGCGGCAGCCTCTCGCATTCGCACACATGGGCGTGGCAGACGCTAAAAGCCGCGCATGATTATGACCACCTGACCACCTGACACGCCCCCTCGCCCACACGCCCCCGTTGCCATCTTCCCTTATGTCTCGCCAGTGTAAAATGGCGCGTGCGATGTGCCAAAGGAAATTTAAATTTGAATTAATTATGATGCTGAATTCTGGTCTGAGTCTGGCTCTGTGTCTGTGTCTGTCTCTGCGTCCGTCTCTGTGTCCTGGCCCTGGTCCTGGTTATGGCCAACAATTAGTTGCTGTTGCCACTCTGCGGGTCTACAACTAGTTGCATAGGTGTTTAATTTGCCAAACTACAAATAATAGCACTTAACGAGAGTGTGAGCACTTTTGCCAACTGCCATAACATAAATGAAATATAATGCGAGACTTTTTGACTACAGCAAGAGCACAGTAATATTTCAAATAAATAAACTGAGAATTAAGTTTCATATACGAAGAGTGTTTGTACTGATAGACATTTGTTATTATTTTTATTTTTATATTTTATTATATTTGTTATTTGTTATTTATTTAACGACGACTAAAATCGACAGTTGGCAATTACTAAATAAATAAGATTCAAAATAAAAGAATGTTTAATTCATTTCGTTTGATTAATTTTATGTCTCAGTTTTAACATTGAATCAACTTCTTATGTCATAATTAATATAAACACTTCAAATTCTGAAAAAATTAAAATCCAGTTGTCGATGCTTAAAAATTTGTTTAATTGATCTTAAGAAATTCCCTTTTAAAACTCTTCTAAATGAAAGTAAACACTTTAACCGCTTCTCAAATTCAATACAAATTCTACGATTACACAACTGGATTGTTTACACATAAACAAGACTGGCTTGGAGAATTGCAAATGGGCCAGCAAATGCAGTTAGCACTTGTGCAGCAGAAACAGTTAAAGTTGAAAGTGGACAAGGTCATTAACTGACCCATACATAGAGCCATGGTGAACTGGAAATGAAATGAAATGGCGAGGCTTAAAGCAGCATTCAGTTGGCCAGTGAAATCAAGCATTCAAGTGTCATTAATTAGTCGGCAAACATGGCCAACGAGGACTGCTTTGGTGGTCAGTCAAAAACAACAGCCACAACCAGGTTCATTGGACACGCCCACGCATTTACGTTTCATTTGACCGATGCCGAAAAAGAAACTCCCAAACCAACTGCCCCCAGGGAAAGGGGGCGTGGCCGTGCTGGATCGGCCACTGCATTTGCGTTTAATTACGAAATAATCCAGAAAACGCTGTGCACCAAAATCGATTGAGAGTGGGAATTTGGAATTGGAATTGGCGGCTCTCAGCTTCACTCCACTCCACTCCACCGTACTCAACTTCAGTCCGCTGTTGAGTCCTCGCACATTGAAATCGGCTCATGGCACGTCAGCGCCAATGATCCAATGGCGATGGGGCGCCCACAGTTGACGCTGCTAACCCAATTAAACTGTCGCCTCAAAGCATCCCCCCAATTTACCCGCAAGTTGCAACCGTTGCCTCCACTTTGCCGCCACTGGCACTTTGCCCAAACCGCAGAAGCAAAAGCCTCACAAACGCTTCACTCCACTTCACTTCACTTCGCGGGCTTCAATAGCAATTTGGGTAAATTCCTTTTTAATTTCAACCGCAACCGCCTAGCCTCTATCGTCCTCTTCGTCCTATTAGCCGTTTGTGTCGGAGATGGTCGCGTGAATCATCGTCATTATCAAATTATTATACATACTAAATAAAATGTTTGCTATACATATATTTGGGAATGTCTATTTGAGTTTTTAATAAGATATTTTCTTAGATATAATAAATGTGTAAATAATTTACGTATTTTATTATGCGAACCAAATTCATTTTTTTGGCTATTCTTATTTGTTATTTATTCTTAGACCAAGCTTAACTTTTTTTATACGCATAACTACCAAAAGCACTTTTGTGCATTGTTTATTGTTTATTTATTTTTGAAAAATAAAAATTTTTATATTTTTGTTTTGACCAAAAACAATGCTTTCGGTACTAGCGTATATTGTCGTCCACAGTGATTTTTTTAATTTTCTTTAAAAATAACTTCTTTATTCATGATCCCACAGTCACGACTGTCACGACAGTCACGAGCACATCTCTAGCTCATAGTGCAGCTGTGAAAATGGCTCTCAGAAAGATGAGGCGGCAAATTGAATTGAATGCTAGTTTTAGTTATCGTTGGGTTTGGGTTTTGGCTGCATTTTTGGCAGCCTGCTCATGGAAAAACAATTTTCAATGCCATAAAGCCTGAAATTTGATTAGCACACACTCGCACACACACACACACACACACAGCACAGCACAAAAAAGCAGACATCACATGCCGAGAAGCGGCTAGACATAATAACATAGAATATTTTGGATAAAAAGACGTCGCCTTTTTCGCTTTTTTGCTTTGTCTGGTCCAAATCAGATTTGTGCTTATAAAATTTGCTGCCTTTTCATTAAAAAAAGGGGGCGTGGCAGCCGCGCTAGACAGCCGTTTGTCTGTCAGCAGCTTGAAAAGTATCTTTTGCTAATTGTTGTGTGGAAAATGTGCCTTAAATAAAATTCCCTTAAGGAATTGCTTAAGAAAGTTGTCGCTGCTGTTAATTGCTTTCGCTGCCACGCCCACTGGCGCCTACATAATCTTCATATTTGATATGCAAACATGGCGAAAACAGTCTTGCGAATTTCTTTTACAGCCATTTTTCAACAATTTTGTCGACAACTTTTCTTTGTATTTCTGGCTGGATGTTGACTTTTGCCAGCGGCTTTCGGCGTTCTCACATCATGTTTGTCTTCATAAAAGTTATCCCAGGATATGCAGTGCATTTTCTTTGTGCTTATGCAATTATCCCTGAAAATGTAATATTCCTACTTCAACCTAAAACGCTTTTGTTTATCTTGGAAAATTGTTTGCGCAATTGGAAAATTGCCTTTTTGTCTGCACATTTGTTTGTTAAGTATTTTTTTTTAGTTGTGTATTACATTTAATTGCGCTTTTCGCCTTTTACAAATCGAAAGTGAATAATAATAACTAATTAAATGCAAAATATGTGATAATCTCTATAAATATTTTGATTCGATTATCATCATTTTATTTTGGAGTGTATTAAGAGCCAATTTCGAGGGACTTACATATAAAGAAACTTTATTTAATTCTAAATTACAAAAATATTTGTTAATTAAGCTGATGAAATTGTAGATCAATTTCTTATCTTGGGGTCTATATTAACTACTTATAATTTCTTGAAAATACCTCGAAATAGTTGAAAAAATACACAAATACATTCATTTGTGCAAAACATTTGAATTAAAACTTAAAATAAAACAGATCTAATTTTATGCGATAGTGAAATTCAGAACAGACCTGTTTATCTCTTCCAAATAAACAACACTTTAATGTTTATTTATGCTACCATTTTTTATATCCCTATCAATTGAGAGTTGAACAATTAATGTTAAATGAATAAATTTAGTTTAGCGTGAAATTATCAAATTGAATTTAAATTAAGTCGCTTTTTTCACTGTTTAACTTAAATCAAGCATTAATGAAATTGTGAAATTAACTTAAGAGAAGTCTCATTTGTACATGTGCTGTATTATATTTGATGTTTTTGAGCAGAAACATCAGAGCTTAGAACTCAAACATTGCCGATGGCGGAACGTTAACTCGAGAAGAGAGAGATAGTGAGCGAAAGAGAGAGAGGTGGAGAAGTTCTGAGATAGAGATACACATCCTTTGTTTGTAATTAATTTCAATATAGCGAAGCATTACAAGTGAAACTCGGTAAATTTCAAAGTATGCTGCGAGGCCAATAACTTCAGACAGGCGCGGGAAGTGGGCGCGGTGTGGTGCGGGAGTGGGCGTGGCAGTGGCAGTGGGCGTGGCCCTGTACAAAACACATTCAGTATATTGCACACACGAGACGCGTGAGATGAAAGGAAATGTTAAAATTTTCAACTTGTACGTGGCGCAAAGAGGGAACCAGGATGAGGATGAGGAAGAGGAGCAGGAGCAGAAAGAGGAAGAGGAGCTGGATCTGTAGGATGTAGGATGCAGGATGTAGTCCTTCCATGGCTCAGTCGGGCATTACTTTCGCCATAAAAGTAGTAAAATTATGTTGACTGAGAACAGCGCCAACGGGTTGCCCGAGGGGGCGTGACACGGGGCAGGGGGCAGGGGGCGTGGCTTACATCGTCGCCACACACACAAATACCCATTCTTATTTGGAACAGCAGATAAAAGCAACTCGCTGGCGTTTTAGTTAAAATATTTGCACACTTCGCAGTGTTTGATTGTTTGTTTGTATCTTGTAGATACATTTTTCTGCCGCTTTTGTACAATTTCATTGAAACACACTCGCATATTGGCTGGGGAATTGTTTTTTGGTAGCTTTTTTTGTATTTGTATTACTGCAAATGCAAACAGCGACCATGCATAATTTCAATTTCCAACAAAACAAAAAAATTAGAGCATTGGAGCTGAGAAAGAAGCTGAAGGAATGCAGATTAAATATTTGTAATGCTGACAAGTTACGTGGAATTGAGTTAGGATGGCAAGTTCCTAGAGGAATATAACCTTTGTGGGATTCGAAATTTTAGCAATTAATCAAATAGTGAACTCAATTTATAGTATTATTACCATCTCTAGTTTAAATAATATCAATGTTCTGATTATAAATATCTTATTTAATTTTAAGTAATTTGTGAACAACCTCAACCTTGACACCTCTGATATCCGGTATCCCTAGCATGCTTTTATTTAATTTTTGTTTTAAAATATTATATTATAAATTTCAAGCTGAATAAAAAAATTACTTTATCTCAACCTCTTAACTGATTTTATAACTTTGTCAAATAGAAATTTCCATCACAAGGTTATCACAAGTAGAACTTTTCTAAAATTAGTTCTATGATCGAAGCTCATAAGATGACACATTCTGGGGACTATGAAGTGAGCATGCCACCCAGTGATTCCATATCGGCACTGGAGTTCAGTCCAGCGCCAAGGAATCTCCTCTGTGCCGCCAGTTGGGATCAAACGGTGCGCATTTGGAGCGTGGAAATGAGTGGAGTGACAACGCCAAGGATCAGCTGCAATGTCAGTGACCCGGCCATGGACGTCAGTTGGAGTGATGACTGTAGCAAGATCTATCTGTGCACCAGTGGAGGCGAGGTGATGCAATGGGATCTGCAGTCGAATCAGTTGATCCGATTAGGTGTCCACGATGCAGGTGTTCGCAGTTGTCACTGGATCAAGTCGGCGTCCTCTGGCTGCCTGATGACTGGATCCTGGGATAGGACACTCAAGGTAAGGAGTCTCCAGTGAAAATTGATAGTTGAATTAATGCTCAGTTGTCAGTTCTGGGATGCACGAAGTCCTGTGCCGATGCTCAAGTTAAATCTGCCCGATCGCTGCTACGCCACAGATGTCCTTTATCCAATGGCCGCCGTCGTCTGTGCCAGCAACAAAATTGTGACCTACTCCCTGGACAAACTATCGATGGGCTCCCGCTGTGTGGAGAGCAAGCTGAAGCAACAGATGCGCTGCATAAGTATCTTTCGGGACAAGGATTCGGATTCCGATTGCCCAGCTGGCTTCGTGGTGGGCGGCATCGAAGGACGAACTGCAGTTCATTATCTGAACGGTGCCCGGGAATCCTTCGCCTTCAAGTGCCATCGCTCCAGCTGCTTGGCGGGCTATCAGAACATCTATGCGGTGAACGATGTCAAACATCATCCGGTCCACCACACACTGGCCACCGCCGGCTCCGATGGCGTCTACTTGTTCTGGGATGCGCATTCACTCGAATGCCTATTCGCAAGCAACACCAAGGATCAGCCCGTGACCAAGTGTTGCTTCAATGCCGATGGTCACATATTCGCCTATGCCCTGGGCTACGATTGGGCTCGTGGCCATGAACACTATGATCCAAAGAAGCAACCACAAATTCTACTGCATCCTTGCTTCGAGGTAATGAAGCCTAACAGATAGATTGTAGGTAACATATGTAGATAATAAGATTCTTGTAGATGTTGTGTTCAAGTTTTTCTGAAATTTTAATTGTTGAATTATAATTGATTAAAGTACGATCTCTATTTCTTCACAAATGAACTGTTTTATGATTTTCTTTTCTTTTTTAACTTGAATTTAGAACATGGGATAGGAACTCATAATTCTGGCGGCGTCGCAGCCGACACACTTACACAGAGAGAGTGAGAATACGTGTGTTCTATAAATAGCACGCTCGGCGGCTTGTGCTCTCACGATGCGTGTGTTCTCTCACGAAGCATCTGAGCTGCGTTCAATGAGGAGAGACTGTACAGCGCTAGACTTTTATCATACACTGCAACTGATGCTTTGCTCTCTTTACGTTGCCAACTGTAAGCATGCGACAGTTCGAACATGCTTTCATTTCATCTTTTTAGTGTAACGCAGTAAAACGTTTCGTTAACTACGTGTATAATTGTATGAGTCTGGACACCACTGATTTAGAATCATTTTTCCTTTTTTTTTGGGACTGTTGAGAGTAATTTTCAGATGCTGAGCTGGATTTCTATCGATTGTCGATGGGGTATTCATTGAAAGAGTAGTGTGTGTAGTAAAATTTCACACCTTGTCACTTTGGATATGGGGCACACCTGAGTGGCAGGTTGGATGCTAAAAATCGATTGGATGCGATTACAAAAGGCGCCGACTTGTAAATGGAGGCGACTTGGAGGCAAATGGAATCGCGTGCGCGATGTGGAAACTGAAATCCAAGTCAAATGCAAAACTTTGGCAGCTGGCCACAAGAGTATAAACGCTTTTGCAATTGGCCGTATTGGCCAACTAATCAAGCCGAAAATCTGAATCTGAGTCAGCAGCAGCAAAAGCAGCCAGCGATGCGTGTAACTTTTTCAATTAATTTGGCTTAAGCTGAGAGAGTGTTCCCAGTTCTGAGTTCTATGTACGTATTTACGGCCGAGTTATTTCAAAAATGTTTTGCATATCAGATTGAGCTGCAGCTTGGGGCGCACTTAAACGCCTTCGTTTTAATTTAATAAGAGCTTGCCAAGGCAACCAACTGGCAACTGCAACTGCATCCCAAATGAATGGAAGCTGAAAGCTAAAAAATAACTGAAAAAATGAAAAAAATAGAAAAGAAAATGCCAGTCGCAAGTCGCGGCTTTGACTGTAGCTCCGACTCAGAGTCAGACTCCAATTCAGACTCAGACTCCGACTCCGCCTGCCGCATGTCAAATTTGAATTTAGCTGCAATTTTTACAACTGTTGCAAAGTCGCCTCCAACTGAAAATGCATCTGCATTGGAAGTGGAAGTGGCTGAAGTTGTGGAAATTGTTGGTGGTGAATAAGGGGTGGGGAGAGGAGTTGCAAGTACATGCCAGCCACATGCAGAAATGCCGCATGCCGCATGTAGCATGTGAGCCAGCCAGACAGTTGGCAATTTGCATAAATTTAGATTAGTGACATCTGACGTGAGCCTGCGATACGAGTGAGTGAGATGCTGTGAAGCAGGAGGAGGAGGAGGAGGAGGAGGAACAGAGACAGCAGGGGGAAGTGAGGAAGTGAGACGGCATGTGAGCGGAAATATTAAGTAGGCGACTGCGCGATTGCCACCTCCTAATTCTCAGTCAAGATTAGCTGGCATATGATTTATGAACTAACTCCAAGGCGATGTCTCTGCTCCGCTCTGCTCCGCTCCGCTCTGAAAATCAGCAGCTCAAGTGGAAAATTAATCGCATGCAAGCTCATTATGACCATAAGACTCCAGTTTCTGGCTTAATTGTCGCCAACTTAACATGCATGCAGTCCGAAATGAATCAAGTTATTTAAAAGCATTAACAAGTACACAAGTACTTAAATTGAATTAACAAATTTACAAACACTTTACTCGAATTTTATATCCGTTACTTAAGAAATATGTAAAAGGGTATATTGTATTCGTTGAAAAGTATGTAACTGGGAGAAGGAAGCATCTCCAAAAGTTTTGCCTAAGCTATCATCTTACTTAATCGCAACAAGATCGGCGCAACAGAACGATAGTAATGGCTGATTAAAGTCTTTAAGCGACATAACCGCCTAAAAGTAGGCAATAAGAAAATGTTTTTTGTATATTTAAATAAGAAACGGGAAATGGGAACTCGACTTTACCTTTGTTATTATCTATTATTTATTTATTTGTTTCCAGGTGCTTATAATGAATAATAGGATTTTAAAGCAGTATCCAAATGATTGCTTAGTTATATTTACCTTATTAGTTTATTTATATTTCCTTTAAAATTATCTAGTTAAATGTTTAACTTGATAATCTTAAATCTAGCTTATTATTTTGTATTTTGACAATCGTTCGTCTGACTTTCCATTTATATCTGTACATTATTTGAGGATCCTTTCGATTTCATTGTATTCCTCTTAGCCCTTATCTAGCATCGTTATTTTTCTCGGCTTGAGACTGAGCATAAAATGACTATAAATTTAAATTCAGTTTGCCATATTGCCCAGTTTTCAGCTGCGAATTTTCTAGTTTAACATTTGTCACAAGTCTGAGCATTTCGCTCGACAAAGATATTACAATTCAACCTATAATTTATTCAGCTAAATCCTTTCGCCAGCCACTTACAGTCTAAGAATAAGCAGCGAAAATAAATTAAATGGAAATCATTTGTCTTGCTCAACAAAATATCACATAAATGGGCAAGCTGTGAATTGGGGAACTGCGAGAACTGAGGAAGGAAGTGGACGATGTGAATGCTCCGTTGAGGACTTGACAGTCAAGTCACAGCAACAACAAGTGGCAGCTGATGAGGAAATTTGCATAAAGAAATAATATTCATTCGTGCCGTGTACGCGCCAAAAGGATGACAGCATGTCAAAATCGTCCTTGACGGCCAAAGCGGCTATCCCAAGTGGCAGAGGATAAAAGAATTTCACAGTGAATGCGCCATAGCATTAGATCAAGTACATGATGAGAGAACCTGCTTAAAGCGAACCAGCTTAAGCCTCGTTTAAAGACGCCCTAAAGTATGCAGCAAATTTATACAATAAGCCTGTAGGGCTTAATGTAATTCAACTCTCATATAATATAGAATAGTATGGTAGGTAGACTCGTATTTGAATTAAACATGGCAATTTCAATGGGACACGCCTCTACTCCGCCCATCTCATAAACCAGCGCGGTCGAAACTATCTGAAATCTCAGCTAACCAGGCAAAAGGCCGATTAACAAGATTAAAAGCGCCATTAAATGCTTTGATTTGGCTACAAGTTGAGACCACGCAACCGCAGATACGCAAATGTTGTTAATGTTGTTGTTGTTTGTTGTTGTTGCCAGCTGGAGTTTGGGCTATATCTGTAGAGCAACACACACCCAATAATTTATCCAGCCAACGCTGGAGACCCAAACTTGTTTGGCACTACTTAAAGGAACACATGTTTTGTGGCAGCAGCATCCACTGGATGTACAATGTATCCACTGGATACAAGATACAAGTATCTGCAGCTTGTTTAAACGCATATGTTGAATTCCTGGTTAAGACGTAAATTACGTTAAATTGCTGTTAAGTAGAATTGTGCTAGCGGGCAAACAAACGAATACACACACACACTCACACACACACTCTCAGATACAAATGTATCTGCGGCTGCGACTGATTTGCGTGCCTGAATCTGAATCCTTGCGTATCCTCCGCCTCAGTCTCCTTTAAGCCGCTTCGCATGTTCGCTTGATTGATTTAGGTTGGGTTTTAGCCCCACGGGTAAAAGCGTTAACGAAACCCGCACACTTAATCCCAATTTGCCAGAGTACAAATCAGTTTTAGTTATTTTCCTTGGCCAGCTAAACTAAATTATACATATGCGTCGGTATTTTACACGTGGCCCAAACAGTTGTTGGTGTTGCCTCCGGTTCCGAGACGGCTTCGAGTTAATGTGGCAAAGGTCATGCCCAATTTTCTGACACGACAAGGGTTAAATGAATCTACTAGTAGTTCGACATATTCAAATTGATTTTTACTTTTTTAATGTATGAATATCTGATCTAAGACTGATAAATATTTTATTGAAGAATGCTGCCTCTAAATTTATAATATTTATTATGGAATTCCATCAACAAACAAACTTTACAAAACAATTAGAAATGAAATAAATTAGAAGAGAATTTCATTGATTTAACCTTTTGATCCAAAAATTAAATTTGCAACAATTTCATTTGGCAATTTCCATGTTAATGCAATGCAAAGGCTGTGAAAATATGGCTAAAATTTTAATTTGCTTATAATTTTGTACAATGTGTGAAACAATAAACTAAAATACAAAAATAAAACAACAAAAACAAAAACAAAAACAAAAGTTTAATATAATAGAATTGTTGAGAGACGAGTGAAAATTGGAATGAAATGCATTTGAAATGCATGGAATATTTTTAAGTAAAATTTATTGCGATTCTCGCAACAATTGGCAGAGTTTAGCATTAAATGCAATTAAGCCCAAAACAGCAACAATAAAAACGAAATTACCAGAGTTAAATTGCATTGCAATGGCAACAGCAACAACAATTGCACTAGCTGCAACAACAATGGTTGGTAACAGAAACAATGACCAACAAAGAGCAGGCAACAACAAAACACAAATGAGCAAAAATAATTTTATGGTCAATGCAGCGGCGTTAAGTTGGCTGTGGTTGCAAGTGGCAAATAGGAACGGGGAAGGGTGGAAGGGGGCGGGACAGCAGCAGCAGCAACTAATTTAAATTGAAATTAAAATTGATTGTTTTTTAAATGCGTCGCATTGCCAACGAGGCACGTAGCCAAAACGTTGACCACATGCCACCACCCACTTTAAGCCAAAGGGGTAAAGGGGGAAGGGGGTAGGGGGGGCATTTGGGGGTGTGGCATGCGTGTCAAACCAAAGCGGCGGCAACTGTTGGCAGTGGGTCCACGTCACTTGCAACAATACTAACAATACCAGCAACAATACAATGAGGCGGCGGCTCGAAATGTGCAGCAAGCAAACAAATGCGTTAACAAATGTTGCCTGGACTCCAGAAGGAAGTGGAGCCAACTCAGAGCCAGAGCTTGGCCAGCATTCACAGTACTTCATACTACTGTTAACTACACTCAATTTTATGTATGTGTGTGTGCGTTGTTTGTGTGCCTGTCGCGTTGTTTGCCTAGGTTGTTGTTGTTGTGGCTGTTGTTGTTGTTGTTGTGACTGTTGCTGTTGTTGTCAGTGCAACAACTGCTGTCGATGCTGCCACATGTGGCGGTCTCTTATTTATTTGTAGAAAATTGTTGCTAATTTTGCACATAACCAAATTGAATTTGCAACAGCAGCAGCAACAGCAGCAACAGTTACAACAGCAGCAACAGTCGCACGTGCAGTTGACCCGCGGTCTGCCAGCATCGTCTCCTCTCCTCCTCCCCCATCCCCCCACACTCCCCTTTATTTCAGCCACTGTTACAACAGTTACCATAATTGCCACCACCACCATCATCATCATGAATCTACTAATATGGTCAGTCTACCATTCTGGCATTGGTATTGGAGTTGGTCAGCTTGAATGCTACGCTCAATTAACTATCTGACTCACCAATGTCCAATGTCAACGTTATCCTCCCCCTTCCCCTTTTCCTCTTTTATAATATGTGCACTTAACAAACAGAATTACGGAAAAACAACAACAACAACAATTAACATCAAGGCGAATGTCTTATTTCGTGAGTCGTGGGGAGAAAGTCAATGAAATACATCGAAGTCAATATGTGTATTTGAACTATATGTTTTTTTTCTTTTCTTTCACTCTTGCATCAAGTCAACTTGAATGTATTGATTTGTTAAACTTTAAACTATCATAACTTTGTCAAAATTAACTAATTTCCTTGCCTCATATTTGATTCTGAATCATAATTTTATTTATTTGAAAAATGTAATTCCATAACTTTGTCAGAACTTAAACTTCATTTTTTTTGATTAACTTCAGTAGAACAGACTCTCAGTACACTGGATTTTAAGCTGTTCTTTAACGTCATTCAGGAGAGAAAACTGTAAAGTTAAGTAGTAAAAAGTTTCCCCCTTTTAGTTGCGGCTCCATCAATAGTTTCTTAATAATTAAAACTGCGCTAAAGCAATTAATTTTAAATTTCAGCTTCTTATGCAGCATTGAAGGGTTGCGGGCGTTGAGGGCGTGGCTGTGGATGTCGCTGCGGTTAGAAAATATTAAACATCGGGAGAAGTCTGGCAAATGTCACTTAAAAAATTGAAAGGTTGCGCAAGAATCCCCTCTGGGAGCTAAAACGGGCACAGTAGGAATGGGAAGGGATGGGATGGAAGGGAATGGGATGGAATGATCTGTGGTATGTGGCGGACGGGCGGGCGGGCGGAACTTAACTGGGCGCTGGCGCATGGGGCGTATGCGCAATGTTGGCAAAGGCGAAACTTAATTAATTTGAGTAACTTGGCAGCCGGCCTGTTAGACGGTTAGACGGTTAGAGTCACCTCTTCACCCCCCCTTCCAGCCTTCCACCCTTCCCCCCTCCACCTTCCACCGGCTGTGAAGCACTCGTCGACTACTGATGGTTGCTGTTGCTGTTTCTGGCCCGTGGGCGTCTTTGTGGCGCCGGGTGTGGCATGAATTCTTAATGCATGCTGTGCTTGGGCAGCTGTGTGGGCGTGGTCGCCCCCGTTTGATAAAAAAGGGGCTGCGAAAGAAAGAAATAACTGGAACTGACTATGTCAACATAATTAACTTTGAAGCAAGAGCCCAGGCAGACAGACAGACAGACAGTATGCAGCAGTCCAGGCCACTCAAAGAATCCCTTACTTATAAAAAAAAGGATAAAAAACATTGCTCATACGTTAGTACGAGTACTCATACACATATGACGGTTTCTCATGTGCCAAAAAATGGCATGCGGTGCCAAAAAAAAATGGAGACCCGTGAAATGCAAATTACTGCGAGTGTTGCCCATAATTAATTTAAATGCATTTGCCTTCAAATTGCTGGCACCTTTGCCAGGTTAATTGTATGCTAGAGATGAACCAGGGCACAGTTTTATATATAGAGCACCAGGAATAGGAAGTACTTATTTCAACACGAACCGGGCACGATTCATGGTTGCATCTCCACAAAAAGCACTTTAGGGCGTCATAAAACACAGTTGGATGAGAAAGCTCTCAAGTAAATTGTTAAAAAGAATTCATAATTTGATGAACTTAGCAAATCTATTTATATTTAAATAAAAAAATTAATAATTTATGAAGAATAGTTGAGGTTCTCGCCACCTGTTAAATTTCATTTCTCTGATTGAAGTTCAATGCAAATCACGGACGTAGTTTTCACAACTTTTCGAATATTTCCACACACAATTACGTCATCTTTTGAACGCAGTTTTGTGAGTCGAGTCGAGTCGAGACGGTAACCGCAATGGAAAAGTTTCGCATCATATCAGCTCATTTCAATTTACCTGCCCAAAGTTTTTGATTGCCCAATTTGCAAGAAGAATGCAATCAGATTTCTCCCAAAGGACAACGTGTGAGGATTTGGCTGATGTTGTTCCTTAAGCAAAAGCAAAACTTAAACAGAGAGTGCACTTAAAGTCCAATTTTATGGTGTATGTGGTTGGTTGGGATTGAGATTGAGACGGAGGTGACCACAGTCCGTGTCCACTGGCCACATGTGTGTGTATGTCTGAAGGCTGAAGGCATTTTCGCTTCTAGTTCAGATAATGTGCAACAAAATAAATGGAGAAACTGACAACTCACTCGGGAGGGAGATAGAGAGACAGAGAGAAGGAGACAGGAGACAGGAGAAGGCAGCAAATGTTGACGACGATGACTTTTAAATTGTTTTATTGAGGTGCCAGTGTTGGTCAGAAAGTTTAGCAAGTGTAGAATAAATGAGCATGCAAGTCCATTTTCGAGCATTACAAAGCCAGTATCCTGACTCGACCGTTATCCTGACCGTTACCGTTACTGTTACCGTTACCGTTACCATGTCCGCATGTGTGTCGGGCATACAAAGTCAAATTGCAACACCCCAAAGCGGGACAGGATGGGGGTCAAGGGGCAACATTTTGTGCCTGTCACGTTAAACTTTTGGCTGCTGCCTAAGTAGCCATCGCTGACATGTCCAGCAGAGAGGGAAGAGGAGAGGAGAGAGGAGAGGATCCCCGAAGCATTTGGCCAGCAAATATGCTTATAAAATGTCGCCTGTCTGGAATGTACCACTAAACATCGGGATGGGGCCTTAAGCTGCTGTCAATTGGCATTAGGTGGCACAGTGTGTCCAATAGGTTGCAATATCATACTCATGCACTGCAAAAAATATTAGTGTTAGTTTAAAACATGACTAATATATATGACAAATACTTTTAAATTAATATTATTTGTAAATTTATAAACTAATTGTTATTAGAATAATAAATATGAATGCACACAATGTGGTAATAATTTCTCTCTGTGTAAATGTTGGCACTGTCAACTGTAAAGTGAATGCTGTCACCGTGCAGATTAAAACCAAAGCTGGCGATGTGTTTGTCGTACAGTGTAGCCTGTAGCCTGTAGCATGACCTGTATGTCCTGCTAGTCACTCGTATTACCGTGTGTGTCATATTAGCTCAAAAGATTTCAGATTTCGGAAAATCCGCTGGGTAATGCAGCTCACAAGTTGTGACACGTCTTGTTTTACGTATGACGGTTGTTGGCCAGCTGAAACTTGTGCCAAACGGTTGTCGTGGGATTACATTCGACTTATTAAGCATCTGAAAACCCTTTTAATAATATAATGTAGTGTCTAAATCTAATTATTCAATACCATTTTTTTGAGTTTTACATGTTTTATCAGAGAATATTTTAGCCCAATGAAACTTTAAAGAACATAGTCTAAACTTTTGCTCATAAATCAGAGATTCTTTAGCTAAGGACACTTCTTCAAAATATCTTTGTTTTCCTGAAATGACTGCAAGTCCTGAAGTGACTTTCTTAAGTATGAAAAGTATAAACATTTATCTACTCTGAAATGTTTTCTATGTTTTGGGTCTCTTTTAAAAATTTGCAGTTAAAAATTTAAGTTAGTCAATATTTGAATTGTTAGTTTATGCATCTTATTATATTATTTTAAATGATAAGCCGTAAATAGAACCGTTAACGAGTCCCTTAACTTCGACGTAATCAACAAAGATACTTTTTGAATTGAGATTTAAGCTCTAACTCTATTCATTGCCGATGCAAATCGCTTTGTTTGCAGTTGCAAAATGAAACGTTGGAAGCCAATTAAAAGCCAATCATGACGAGATGGACGTGTTACAGTTGCGCTCAATTAGCCGCTGTTCCAAATCAATAACCGCACCACAAAAGCAGCAACAGTAGCTGACCAACTGGCTAACTGGCAACTTGCAACTAGCGTGTGGCAGCAACAGCAACAACAGCAACAGCAACAACAGCAACAGCAACAACGGCGGCGTCAATCGAGCGCTAACAAAGATAAATGGCTGAAGCCACAAAATTGATTTGGTTGACAGATGAATTGTGGAGTCAGTCCGTTCCCAATCGGATGGATTCTCATGCTCATACTCCTACGTCAAAGCTGAGGAACAGCAACAGCAACAGCAACATCAACATCAACATCAATAGCAATTGGAATAGGAACAGTAAGAGGAAGAGGAGCAACATTTAAATGACAGCAGCAACTGCAGCATCAATAACAACAACAACAACTGCAACAGTTGCCGGTCAGCGACAATAAAATCAAAAGCATATTTTTCAATCAGCAATTGAATGGCAGCAATATTTCGAATAAATGACAAACGGGGGGTTAAAAGGGAGGGATTGCGTTGTTGTGGGCGTGGCTGTCAGTGCGATGCATGCAGCTGCTGCAGATGGGAAGACGGGGTGGCAGATGGACAGATGGGCAGATGGGAAGCATTCGAATATTGAATGAAGCACTTAAACGCGTTTCAGGCCGCTGACCGTCCAAATGCAATTACGCATACGCCATGGATGCCCAACGAAACCAGCGACGCGTCGTTGCTGCTGCTGCGCTGCTGCTGCTGCCAATTGACACTTTGACGCATAAATCAACTTTATTGTTTATTGATTTTTATGTTTGTGCTGCCCGGTTTTGTGTGTCATTTTATTAAATCTTTGTCGGTCGCATGCCGCATTGCAACCCGATCTCTCTTTCGATTACAGCCGGTTCCCAGTCTTCAATCTGCCCGCTCCTTGTATAGTATTGTTATTTATTTGAATTTATGCGATTTTAATGAAATTGGTTCATTGTTGGCAGTTGAACGCATCAATCGCAACAATATTTCCACAGTTCCCTCGCCGTCATTCTGGACATGCTGAACAATTCATAAATCGATTAAAGATGTTTTTGAGTTCGTTTAAACATTCTTCTTTTTTATACTTGTTTGCATCAGTTGTACATATATTCATGTGTGTGTGCTTATGTGTATTTGTGTTGTTGTTGGCAAACCAAAATGTCAGACCATAAATAAAAACATCTCTCGTTTGTACGGATTTTAGTTATCTGCATGAAATCTGTGCATCGTTGAATTTCGCATTTCATATATCGATACAAAACTTTAAAGCGCTCGAATATTTTTAGCTGCAATTTAATAAATTTAAGCTTTAAGCCATACAATACATTAAATTGTGCAGATCCTGGTAAGTTTTTAAATATTCGAATAGTTTTTTAGTGTTATCGTATTATATTAAATATTTTATCATAGATAGACCTTGAAACTGATTCGATTTCCTATCGAAATACCATCTATTTTGACTTGTTTTTTATCGTCTAGTACCTTAATGCCCCATTGACATCCACCACGGACCCAGTCAATGGGGCATTCACTCAATACTCAATAATCATGAAATGTATTCATGGGGGCAGCAGCTAAAAAGTCAACGAGCAATGCTTTGAAATATAATGGGAATTCCTTAAAAGTTGCCGCAGCTTCCAGTTTAAGAAACTTTTGGCCCAACAAAGATGGGTGAGGAGTGAGACGAAGTCGAAACTTGAACTGAGGAACGCAATACAAATTAAAATTTAAATGAGCTGCCGCGAATGTCCTCCAGCTGGCGAACTGTCTGTCTGCCCACTCTTAATATTGACACGTGACAAAGTCGCGAGGCCAACAAAAAATATATACAATAAGCCGGAGGCCACGCCCCCCGCCCCCTCACGGAAGGCGTAAAATGTTCGAAACAATTTCAATAACCGTTTTGCAAAAGCACAGGAAGCAACGCCAATAAGTGATAGATAGATAGATAGACGAATTCAAGAGAGAATGAAAACTTTGATAGGGGGCGATTCAATAACAGAAGAAGAAGAAGAAGAAGCAGCAGCAAAACTAATAATACGCAATGCCGGCAGCGACGTTGACGTCAGCTCCAACGCCAACGTCAACGCCAACGCCGGCAGCGAGTGCGACTGCGTTGAAATCGCCAGCTAAGCATTAAATTGATAAAAGCAAAAATGTTGCATTTAATTGAAAAATGCTTTCAATGAATTTTGCCGGCACGCACGCAAATCGATTTCGGTTTATTGAATATTTGTTTAATATTTGTGTTTGTTTATTTACTTGTTGTTGTTGTTGTTTTTATTTTTGTTGCTAGTGTAAACGGGCCGTTAAATTGAAAATGCCATGAGGCCAAACATTTAATTGCGTTTTTCTTTCTTTTCATATTTTGAAAGTTTGTTAAAGGCTAAAAAAAATATAATAAATATTGATGCAGAAATGTGGCTGGACTAAGAAAATAATGTTGATTTAAATAAATATAAAAATAAGCCAAAAATATATATATACATAGGTGTTGATGTAGAGATAGATGTTGATAGATTTAAATATTTGTGTTGACATTAATTAATGCAAATATTCGCGAAATAAAAGACAAACTTCTTAAATAAGTATTTACTTAAAAATATCCCAAATAAACATAGATGGATGTGTTGATGTAGAAATTATGTTATAAATTAATATGCAAATTTGCAAAAAATTAAAAGACATTCTTGAGTACTTCTTAGCCCATTTAACGTCTTAAATTGTCAATTTTTATAGTTTAAATAAGTTCTGTGAACGCATTTTGGAGTTGAAAGAATTTTTCGTTGGCCAAGTTTCAGTTCAAGTCCATTTCGCTACCATTTGCCGGCCAAAAACTGCAATTCATCAAGTGAAATCAGACGAGACATGGCAACAACAGTGGCAGTGACATGTGGACGATCCTCGAATGCCACTGCCACCCACAGTGACCGCAAGTCAACGAGGTAATTTGCATGCAACAACAACAACAAGAACAAGAACAAGAACAACAAGAGGAACAAGAATGCGACGTGAACTGAGGACTGAGACGGTGACGGGATGCAGATTAGGCGCTGATTGCGTGAGAAGCATGTGGAACATGGAACGTGGAACTTGGAAGCGGCAGTGGCAGCGACTCCTGGCTGCCCCGGCCCCATTGGGGAGTTGCGTCAAGTGGACGCATTGCGGATGCAGTGCAGCATAAATAGCATTGCCGCTGTCCAGGCGAAGGGAAACACGAAAGGCGAAAAACATAAAAAAGTAAAATTCGGCAATGCTCTCTGGGAACCAGGATTTCACATTCTCAATCCCATTTCCATTGCCATTCCCATCGCTGCATGCGTTACGCAAATTGAATTCGTTGGCTGAAATTTATGCACCGTCGCGTTCGCTGTACCCCCAGAAAAGAAAAGAGATGGTGATGGTTATGGTGATGGTGATGGAACTGGGTCTGGGTCTATCGATGGAACTGGGAGACGGCTGCGGGCACAGTTCGATATCAACAGCGATGCATTCGAATCGCTGTAACATGCAACTGGCTACTGGCAACTGGCAACTGGCCACTCGCAACTCGCAACTCGCAACTGGCGACTGGTAACTGAGAAATTTATGCTTTGTTTTGCCTGGCGAAACATGCAACATCAATTCTCGTTAACTTTTCATGCACGGCTGGGCCTTGCTACATTTATAAAATGGACACACTCAATTCTTTGGGCTGCCAGTGACCCAGTCGAAAAAGAAACGCCATGCTCAAAACTATATATTTGTATATGAGTTTAAGAAAGAATTTAATGACTAGTTTCTTAATTAAAATAAAAAAAGATAAATATTAAAATCATTTTATTTTCATTTAAGTATAAAATACTTAATTTAAGCTCGCATTTTTTAAGTATGTATGCAGGATTAAGCTGAATAATCAAGCCTGTATCGGGATTAAAATGGGAAAATACACATTTGCTGAGCGCGAGAGGAAAATTCTCTCTCGGCCTCTCTCATTTCAACCGGTTCGGTGGCTCAATGGATAGAGTCGCCGACTCCAGTTTGGAAAAATCTGAGTTCGATTACCCCCGTCAATTAAAAAAAAAATGGTAAAAAATATAAAAATGTTAAAAAAAATATGTATTAAAAAAAAATTTAAAAAAAAAAATGTTTAAAAAAAAACGTTTCATAAAAAACTTAAAAAAAAGTTTAAAAAAAACGTTTAAAAAAAAATCTTTAAAAAAAAGTTAAAAAAAAAAGTAAAAAACAAAGTAAAAAAAAAAGAATTTAAATGTAACGAAAAACATTATAATTAATACAAATTTTTTAGCCTGAATTTAAGAATTTCAGGATTGAATTCGGGATTGAAAAAATCAAGTATTTCATACTTGGTTTAAGAAAATCCGAGATTACCCCACTTTTGACATCGTTTCGGATTGAATTCGGGCTAAATATCCCGGATTTTTTTCTGTGTACCGAATCTACATTGATTCGAACCGTTGTAAAATGATGAGTTTACTTCTAAAATGTCTTAAAACTTAGACAGAGGAGTCAGTCTGTCTCTTAGAGCCTTGAATAATTAAGCATTACGTTCAGTCGATTTGTTGGGCACATAAACCACAAATGCGTTTACTTCAAAGACATTCAAGCATTCGCGTACACAAAATACAAGAAACTGGCAAATGCATAGAATTCTCGTGGAGTGTGAAAATGTGGAGGGGCCTTGAAATAATATGCAAAACATGCCCTGGCCGTAATGACAAGAGGCACAACGACACCTACAACAATTGCGAGGGCCATTCAATAAAAATGTAAATTAACTTATCAATTACAACGCCAAACAACAATAAACCCCTGACTACTCGGGATATGGCTAGGCAAGGGGAAAAGAGGGGAAAGGGAAGGGAACTGTGCGCGTGCCCCATACAAATTTAGTTTTTTGGCCATGGCCATGGCGGCGAATTCATCTTGTGGCCACTGTTGAATGCCAGTCGACGGGCCTCTTAACGGTTTTCGTATGCAAATCGGCCAACGTTAAAATATTCGTGCTCATAATTTTTATTTCCGTTATTCAAGTTTCAAGATTGTATTGCACACTTTCCAGCATCGTTGTCGCCGAGGATGCTGCTGACCAAAATGCTCCCTCTCTTCACTTCACTTTCAAGTGAGGTCCAAGTCCGAGTCCAAGTCCAAGTCCTTGTGCCACCTTTCCTGTTCGCGTCACGAAAATTTGCCTTGCTAATAGACTGAACCAAGACTGAGGCCAAGGCCGAGTCAGGTTGACTGTCTGCCACGTTGACTGTGGCACGAAGAGCCAAAGGAGCCTCAAAATGGGGCAAAGATAGCGCGACATCGTGACGCCTTAAACAGGACATAAGTTACGACTGTCTTTTCTGTCCGTCCGACTGACGGGGGGTGCATTTATTTTAATATTTAGCTGATAAGACTCCGCCAGATATCTTAATTAGATAACTGCGCTGTTAACTGTGTCCTGAACTTGTAGTCTACAGTTTATTTTCGTCTTTGGCCTCACAAATCCAATAAGCTACACAGTCATTTCGTGGCTTTAACGCTTTTGGCTCTTCTTAGAACTGAAAAGTGATTGAAATTGCAAAAAAAAAAAAAGAGAGCTTTGATCTTAGATGTAGATATACAGGTTCATTCCACAAGTATTTGAGGAATTCATGTTTCCGAAGTCTTTAAATTTATTTGAAATGAATACAAAATTCTCAGTTTGCCTAATATATAGAAAGTTTGTTATATGAAATCTTTATTTTAAAATTTTATTGCGATTTTCATTTGATTTTATTTATTTTTTATTTATTTATTTATGCTAGTTGCATACTTTTTGGAGCATACGTTAAAGTGACTGAAGATAGTTAAAGAGGAAGCAACTTAACATTATTCAACCGGAAATATTTGGCAATGTGTCTATTTATGCTCGGGTTGATGAATTGCCTCTTTGCAGCTCGTTCTCCTCTTGCCTCTTGCCTTGTCCTTATCAGAGAGAGAGAGAGAGTGAGAGAGAGAGAGAGACTGCAGCTGCAAATGCAAGATAGACTCATCAGTTAAGCTGCCCACACATCATCAGAGTTTTCACACACACATAGGCAATAGAGAGACAGTCTGGACCTGGTTGGACACACACCTCTTGGAGTGGTTCAGAGAAATTGAACCATCACAATGTGCATAACCATATAATCATATGGGCATAATCACAAGTTGCCAGCTCTGTGCTACTCTGTCTTTCTCTGTCTCTCTCCCTTTTCTAGGCAATGACTGGACATGAACTGGATGGTACTGATGAGGATGATGATGGTGATGGTGATGGTCATGCAAGCGCATTTTCCCATTCACACACAGTTGGCTAGCTGGAAAGCCTTTTTTGGCCAGGGCAGACAAATTATGGCCACGATTGCGACTACCACAACGACTACTTGTTGGACCCAGAAGGCCTCTTAGAAAGGAGGCTCCAACTGGTGCTGGTGCTATTGCTGGTGCTGTTGCTGGTGCCTCGGCGATAAGCATTTGCGTGATTAATGAAATTTGATGCCAGTGCCAGGAGAAGGGCATCCAAAAAAGCAAAAACAAGAAATGAAAAGAGTTGTGAGCCCAATGGAAGAATTAGGCAGTCACAAGGTAGCGAAAGGAAGGCTACGTAAGCCTTGCACACCTTTCCACCAACAATTACAAGTTGGCTAAAACACACACACACACACACACATACAGCATGACTTATGGACACTCAGTGGGCGGGCCAGTTGGTCTAATTGGCGGTTCCCGTACTCCAATTAGAATTCGTAATCGCGCACGCTTCGCCCATTTGAATTTATATCGAAATTTAATTTAATTAATAGTGCCCCAAGTGGACAAAGCATACCTAAACTTGGCCAGGTGTTTGTTGTAGCCATTGTTATTGGCCAACTTGCCTATCGCAGCGGGAAGTGTCAAAAAGTCAACTCAATAACTGTTTATTTTACTGGCATATTTCCAATTTCCATCTGTGGCCTACTTGCAACTAGCCGCCTTATAAATACTTATATATATATAGATATATACACATTTCCATGACTCAGTTCCACTCCAAAGGTGAATTGACGGCTTCGCTTGCTTCGCTCCACGTGGCGAAATTTGAGCCTCTTTGCAAGTTGGCCAATGTTTTCCTCGCTCTTATCTTCAACTGTAGGTCGACAGTTTATTTGCCCACTCAATTCGATTCTGCTTCAATGCATGCAAATCTATTAGATTGTTGCCAACTATAAATTGTTATGCGAAATCATAAGACTATTCAATTTAAATGTTTAACCAGCGAGCAGAGATATATATATTTCAATCGATTTTATTGGGGACATTTATGTAATCTTTATGTGTTGAGTTCAGTCTATTTCCAGGCGATGATTGTGTTAAAATACAACTTAGATTAACATAGATATATTGTACTATTAAGTGTTATTTGGTTTGGATTTTTATTTAAATTTAATTTAAAATTTTCATCTTAATTTAACTATTGAAATTTTACTTGTACTTTTAAATCAAATATTTGCTTCGAAATTAAATAAATAAAGCTTCCGAAAAAGTTTTCTAAAATAAGTTCACACGCATTTCCCTCCCATGACCGGCCCCATCTTTTTGTTTATTATTTAATCTATTATTTTAAAATACCGCTCAGATACTCACTAACGTCTTAATGGTAAGTTAACCAATGTGAGTTTACCACTGGGCAGAAAGAGCACAAGTGCACTTGTGTGTTTTTTGCCTGCACTTCACTTTCAATTTATGTTCGAGTTCTTTTTTTTTGCGGTTTTGCAGCTTGGCCGCCCACCTGATGGAGTGATCGATATAACTACAAAACCACGTTATCTATAACGACTGGGGAGCTCTTACGCCTACGTGAATGGGGAGTGGGAATGGGTATGAGGACACGCCCATTTGCTACCGTTTAGCCAGATTGATTTCATGCCAGCCGCTGCACGACTCGATGATCATTTCGCGGTGGTGCATTTCCATTTCCATAGCCACAGCCACATCCACATCCATATCCAGTGGCAGCACCGCCCACATTTTCCCAATGCTGGATGCCGCGGCCCATCAATCAACTTCGAGTGCGAGGACGAGAAATGCACTTCACTTGCCTCCTGAAGATGACGGGATGGTGAAGGGCGGGTGGGCGTAACGGCGGGGAGGAGGGGGCGTGGATAGACAGTTGGACCCTGAGCGCTTTTGGTTGTTAAAATTGTTGCGGCATCATTTTTCATATCCGCGGCAACGACTCTGACTACAGCTACAGCAAAAGCCACAAAAAGCAAGAAAACAATATCCAGTCGAAGCTGCAGCTTCATGGAAAATCGAGTAGCAGCTAACAGCGGGAGCTGTGGCAATTGGACATGGAGCAGGCAACTCAAACTCAAACCCAAACCCAAACTGAAACTGAACCTGAACCTGGGACCTGAACATCGGAATCTGCTGAGCTCTGACGCCGATGCGAATACGTGATCGCAGTTTTATTTTTTATTTTTTTTTTACATTTCTTTTGTCTGCGCCTCCGAAAAACGCTTTGTTTTTGTACTAACCAAACTATCCCTCCCCTTGCCATCTCCACTTCCCTCTTAGCCATCCCATCAGCCCCCAATCGCGTTGTGTGCTCAGCGAATGTTGCGAATTTGTTGCAATTTCTCATTGTCAGCAACGCGTTCGCCGGTAAATTTTGATTAAACGCTCCACGGGAATTCACTTTACTGGCCCGATTCGCGTTTCGAGTTACTCTCTGCACATTGTTTTTCCTTTTTATTTGTTACTTTTATTTTACGAGCACTCTTTGTGTGTTTTGTTGGGTCTCCGATAGCAGCAGCCCCTGTCCTTGTCCTTGCCCCTTTCATTTGAATTTGACAAATGGAGCTCGTGGCGGGACGATATGTTATGCAATTTAAGGATTTGTTTTTGGCTGCGATACCGCGAAATAAATAAAAATTGTTACTTAAACGCTTTCACATCTGGGTAATAAATGAATAGGGCTTTTGAAAATCAATTAGAAGGTTTGTCAGAGGACGGTCTATAGACATTTTTTATCAATAAGTGAGCATGATTCAGGAGAGAGAGAGAGAGAGACGTCTTTAGTGTATGTAAGTGTAGAGGACATTGATCAGTTATAGTAGCAGAAAATCGAAGAAGATATTTAATAGAAATTTAAGCATATTGTTAGTCAAATATCTGTGAACAAGATCTTGATCAAAACGATCTCACGCTTTGAAATCGCTTTAGTTAAGGATAAGTAGCTAAAAGAACAGAAAAGCCCATTGCAATAGAAATGTCTGCTTTAGTAATTAATTAAAATTAAGTTATAGTATAGTCTCTAACATGATCATGTCTATCAAATACTATCAATTATTTACATCCAAATATTATTCTTTTATATTAATTTTTAATATGTATAATAATAATTTTTAGCATAAATATACTATATTGCAGTGTCGTCTGCTTATAGATTGATAGTAAATAAATTAAATAAATCCTCTTTTTTATATATATGTAAGTATTTACCGTTCACAGAAGCTTATGTTGCCCCTATCACAGTGTACTGCCATCGCAGGCTATACAATGTGTACAAAAGAGGCCAATGGAGTAAATCCGATTAAATTGCAGCGTTCGGTCGGTCGCCGAGACAGAGACAGAGACAGCGACAGCCAGACAGCCCCAATAACATAACATGCTGTAATAATAATTTTGCTCCAATTAATCAGCGTTAAATCAGCGAGTCGACATCATCCCGATTTCGTTCGAAATAAACCAATTGCCGCCTTTGTTTTGCCGCTTTTCCTTTTGTTGTATGTACAGTGTACACTGTACTTATCGTTGTTGTTTTTGTTGTTGTTGTTGTACCCATTGCTGACGCGGATCAATGTCTGGGAAAGCAGCAGATGCCCAAGTGAACGACGGGTTCCATTAAGCTTAAATGTTAAAGCACAAACATGACGAGTGAATTTCGTAATTAAAGCAAAACAATCAATTTTTAATTGAATTTGTAGAGCAAATTATAATTTTTATAATATTGAAATAAATACTTTAATGCAAGTAATTGAATAAATACTTCAGATTATTAAAAATACCTGAGTTTTTTTTATGCATTAAATCAGTCTGTGCTTTATAGAATCTCTCCTTTAAAGTTAAGTGTACAAAATGACTTTATAAAGATACAAATACTTACATCTGGATATACATTCAGCAGAGTTTTGATGCCAATAACCAGACATCGATTGAGTTCAACATCATTGACAACATTGACATTTGATGTGCCTGGAGTGTTTTCATTGTGGAACCTTTGACTTGGGCTTGTTTGGACTGTTGTTGTTTTCTTTTACCTTTTTTGCGCTTTTGTAAATACTTAAAAATTGGCCAAGGACTGGGCTGGGCGGGTTCTGGTCGTAGTACGAGTACGAGTACGAGTCTGATTGTTTTTCGATGCTTTTAGCAACTGATTTCCAGCTTAATTGCTTCGTTGTAGGTCTGTCTTTACAAGAGAGCATCCATCGAAGATCCCAACTGTCTGTCTGTCAGCCGTAGGTGGTCCCCATAACGAGCTAATGAAATGTGAGTTGAAACTAAACTGTTGGCTCAGCAGTGAGTCAGAACCGGCCGAAACGGAACTGTCAAAAGCAACATCTTCAACTGGCAAGAGAAGAAATACAAAAATAACATTAAAGACATGCAAATTGTGTAGTAATTGCTGTCATCGTTCAGCTCGAGTGTTTTTCTTGCTGTTGAACATTTGTAAATGCCAAAAAGAAAGACAACAAAAGTACAATAACATAATGGTATGCAATCTCTGTAATAAATCGATAACAATCAACATGATGCCCATCACTATTAAGTGCTGTCAATTGACAATTATCGAAAGTTATGCAACCTTTTTTGATGACAGATTAATCTGTTGATATGTTGGAAGAAAGCTTATCAAATGAACTACAAATTAACACAATAACTATTACATTGTTGTGTAGAGCTGAATCACAATTTATCAGCTGGATTAACACGGCATAAATAATTAAAGAATCATCCTTTTTTTTAAGCTACTATTTTGCAAAACAATATCTATCGCGTGCAGAATTGAAAAGCACGTGCAATAAAATTTGTTGATAGGAATCAGCAATTAAGTTCGAGTTGGCAACGCACATTTGGTAAGTCCGAGTGAGGTAAGTTGTGGCCAAAAGGCTTTGGGCCTGGTTCTGGTTCTGGATTTGCTAATTAACACATCGGTAAGCTCGTGTTGGGCTTAATTAATGATGCCCATTGAAATTTGCATACAATATCGCGAATTGTGTCCTTCTGGTCTTGGCCGAGAACCAGTTGTTGGTTATATTTAGACCAACGACAAGTTGCAGCTGCCACTTTTATGCACTTTTAAAGAGAACGTTTAATTTGCTGTTGAAATCAAATCAGAAGAAGAAACCAGTTGCATATGTATGTGTATACACTCAGTCCAAAAATTGTTCGTACACTCATATTATTACAGCTATTTTAAGATGGTTTTTTGTGATAAATTAAACTTTTGTTTACAGATATTGTGAGCAGGGAATAAAATAAGCCAATAATATTATCAAAAATTATTCGTACACCAATTTCAACTATTTTTAACACTGAAATCTGACTTGTCTTAATTCATTTTATTTTAAAACTATTTATTACAAATACTCCTTAATAAAGTTGAACAAAAAATAAAAAATGTAAATATATTTGATTAAAAAATCTTCAATTCGGGTGTACGAATAATTGTTGGCTTGAGTGTATGTACAAACATACATATGTAAATCCGCTGTGGACCAACAAACAAACATCTCTGTCCACTGACTGACCCTCTGCGTAGGTGTCGTTGTCGTTGTCATCTTGGTTGTCGTTGTCGTTGTCATCGTTGTTCGGCTTAAAGCCTCGACGTGTCAATATCGCTTACATCATCATCATATTGGATGCACAACCAGCTAGACAGTGTCAACGGCCAGCTGTGAGCTACCGGTGTGGTCCATAAGACCCAGCTAAACTTGGCCTAAACGGGCCTATGTCACTGGCCACTTGGCTGTCAGCCAGCGGCGCCTGCGGTTGACACTTTTTCGCGCCGACACGCCCGCTAATCTGCTCATGCATGCTCTTACTCCTACTCCACCTCCTACCATCTCCTCCTGCCTCCTCGTCAGACGAGGCCAAGCCAAGTCAAGTGATGACTTGACACTTTGGGGCCCAGCTGGTGGCCGAGACCCACAAAACTTGGCCATACTACTTCGTATTAGACCAAAGATATCGCTTACATTTTGTGCTCTCAACTGGCAAATTCATTAACATAAGTTTGTACACTGAAAGAAAACATATAGGATTGCGGAGTAAGATCAATTTTATTGCCATTTTATTTTTTAATTTAACAATAATAATCTGAATACAAACTCACAAAATACATGCTTAAATCAAGTATTTTAAACTTGAATTTCCGAATGATTTCTGTTTTCTTCTGTGTATGTGTATTAACAGCTCTTTAGCCTGACAGATCACTTGGCTTGGACGTTGACACCTCGTCAAGATGGCCAGTCCGCTGGCCACGTTGGAGCCCAGCAACAGGTAAGCCGAAGATAGGAAGACAATTCACAATCTCACACAATTCAATCTCTATTTCTATTTCAAAGCTCTGCCACTGGCTGCATGGTGGGTGTAATCTTCGATGGGGGCATCATTCTGGCCGTGACCATGTCGGGCAGCCTCATTTACTATCTGGACGATCGCATCTAGTAAAGTTATATTGAATAATTACATAATAAGAGTTATTAACCCATTGATTTGTAGTTGTTGTGCCAGCACCAGTGGCTTTGATCGCGAGGCGTTGCTGGACACGGCCAGCAAGCTGGAGGACATGTCGCACCTGATCTCTGGCTTCAAGGGCGCCACTGTGGCCCAAGCCCTCGAGCTGCTGGCCAAGAGGTATGAGGCTGCCGAAGGTGCCGAGCTGATTTTGGCCGGCGAGGATGTCTGTGGGCTGCATCTGCTCACTGTGAAGTCCTTTGGTGCCCAGACACGTGTCAGCTATGCAGCCCTGGGAGCAGGTGCCGACGAGGTCGTCGATTACCTGAAGCACGCCTGGCAGAACGGCATGAATCTGCGGAGTGCCGAGAGACTGGCCCGAAAGGCCGTTGCCATGGGCAATAGGAACAGGGCCAAAGTGGACGTGTGCTTCATATTCAAGCGCACTGGGGAAGATAGATCTTAGATCATAGCGAGTTGCATGTAGTTCTAAACTGACTGATTATTGTAGATTATGCATATGTTGAGCTTTAAGCAGAAATGAATTAGTTGCTGGCTGGACTTTAAATAATTAACCGCATTTCTCAGCGAGCCTAGATTGAGTATCTGTGGCTTTAATAAACGTCCTGGCCCAGATGATGACTATCGCAATCGCTGGTCCCCAGTGCAGGCAGGTAAATGGTAAGGTAAGTAAATGCAGAGTAAGCACAAATGATTTATGCGCCCGGGCAGCATATAATTAATAATGATTAAAAGCTGGCGCCCATCAACAGCCCCAGCATTGGATGCGCTCTCGATTCCTGCCTTGGCTGTATGGTATAAATATGAAGCACTAATCGCTACGGACATGAGACTTGGACGGACAGACTTTCCTACGAAATGAAAAGTGGTTTAGTCAAGATCAAAAAATCCACTGGCGCCCTGGCGACGACCCGCTGTGTGGATTAACATGAATTTATACATTTATGTGGCATTTGAATGTTTCATATTGGCCACGAACTGGAAGAGACCGGGTCCGAGACTCTGTGCGTGACCAGGTTTCATTTTCATTAGCCTCGTTACCGTCTTGGTCGACTTGTGTGGTCTGTCCTGCAGTCTTCCTCCTGGGTGGCATTATGTTGTCAGCATCTCGACTTTGCTGCTAATTGATTTCTGCTCTCGAAATTGCCATGCAAAGATCTTTGTTTTTTGTGCGGTGTCACAATAGCAATTATTTTAATAATAACTTATCATTTCATGCTCTGTAATTATTTGCCAGAGTCTGGCGTTTGGTAGTGACGATATTCCTCCTTCAGTTCCCACATTTGCTTGTGGGCCGGATTCTTGCTGTAGTCGCCAATGTCCTTGAGAATGGTCTTCAACACAAATATGGATTGTTTGGTTATGAACGCCAGATCCTTTAAGGAATAATACTGATGCTTCTCAAAGGCCTGGAAGAGCAGTTCCATGATGGCCTCCTTGCTGAGCGATCTGCAGCCAGCCTCCTTCTTCCGCTTGGAGTCCTCCCGCTAGAAAAAAAGGGGACAATAAGTATCTAAACACATATCCAGACAAGATGCATCTCACATTGTGAATGTGACTGCTGACGGGTTTGAAGTTCTTCACAATATTGTTGAGCGGCTCCGCGATGCGTTGTTGCTTAATGCTCTTCAGGGACTGCTGCTTCATCATAAAGTACTGGGCGTTGCACACGGGATGGCATTCCATCTTGTGGGTAATCCAGCCCTCCATTGCCGGCTCCTCATCGTTGACCGTGGAAAAGATGCCCGTCAATTGCGTAGCTCGTGCGGATTTCGATAGCTTCAGCTCGTGCTCGCTGGTTAACATCTTCTCTGGATCCAGATTGATCACTTGCTCACTCAGCAGCAGCTTCACCTTGGCCGGCTCAACGGCATCCATTGAGCTCTCCATACGCAACGTGGCCACCTGCATGTCCGAGGGGGATTTGTCCCAGATCTTGGCCACGTAGTTCGGCACCTTGACCAGCCAAATGCCCCGCGAGGCTTTCGACATGTCCATTTTACGTTTCTTTGCATTTTCCTGCGACATTTTTGAAGAAACAAAACTGAAACTCGAACTGGATTGAAGCAGATCTCGGTGAGAAATGATGATATAAATGAAGCACATTCCTCAGCACGCATACTTTGATAGTTCTTCATAGCTTCCTTAAAGTTAGTAAATAAATAAATCACAGTGGAAATATAAATTGGTGATTCCTTAATCTTGGCAGCTCGATAATTAATCGAAAGCTCGATAATACAATTCATGCTGGTCTACGTTATTGATAACAACCAGTGCTGTCAAACATTTTCTGAAAAAAAAAGACAAAACGACCAAAGAAAACAGGGAAGAAAAGCTGAAAAACTAAAAAGAGTCAGAAAAACAGGCAAATTTTTTTTTTTTTTAATCTAAAGAAGCCAGATTTCCCGGCTGATGCAGTTAAAAACCAGACAAATCTATACGAAAAAAGCCAATTCGGCATCACTGATAACAGCGGGGAATAAAATATGGTCACACTGATTAGAGCAGCTCAGTGAAATATTCTTAAAAATAAATAATTGAATGCCATTAATTAATCTCTTTGTATAATGAGAGCTTTAACTTATGTATGTCAATAAAAAAAATAGAAAATTTCTTTATTTTGCAATATATTGCGATAAATATCGAGCATACATTCGATAAGCCGATAACTTCAGGTGCTAACGATAAATTGACTACAGATAACTTTTGTTTATTTTATAAATGTCAAATGTAGCTCAGTTTAGTGTTGGGTAAACATTGCTCATTTAGGTGAACATGTTCACTTGCTCTTTTTTTTTAGGTGAGTCAACTCACTCAGATCGCTCACTTGTTCAGTTGCTCACTTGTTCAGATTGCTCACTTGCTCAGTTGCTCACTTGCTCAGTTGCTCAGTCACTCACTTGTTCAGTAGCTCAGTGGCTCACTCACTGCTCTCTAAGTCCCTCACTCAACAAATCAAAAATTTCATACGTTATACATTTCATACTTTCAATTAAAATCGGATTCATCACTTTATTATGTATAATATAATAAAACTAAAGTAACAAAATTAAAAATAAAATAATGATAATATATTCCCTTCATAACAAACAACCAAATTAAAAAGTAAAATAATGAAGTATTGATTTCCCTTCACTTCTTTATAATTTTCTCCAAAATGAGCTAACGAATATACGCAAAGTGCCGTCGTAACAGAATTCAGAGCGCAAATGAAATAAAGAATAAGAACATTTGGGCGAACAACTGAACAAGGATAGCTCAGTTCGACATCTGTCAAAAGTAATATTCGTACCCAAAATCAATTTTCTGATAAAAAATGGGAAAAAGAAAGACAAATACCAGACCGGTCAGTGACTTTAACGTTTTTTTCGAAAATAACTTGCTAATAATCTGTAAATTTTGCAGGAAAGCGTTTATGAAAGAGCGCCCTATCAGTCAGTTAAAAATAAAGCGCAGGGTGAGTTTATCTCATATATTTATTAACCCTGATATCTTTGGTTGATCACACAACTCTCTTCTTCAGAACGCTCTTGTATTTCAGTATCAAATAGTTATGAGAATTTCGAGAGTGCACCGCGTCAACGTGTGAGTATTTCCAATCATTATTCATGTCACTCACTTAACTCATTTAACATGTTCCATTTCACAGGGACGTCCCCGCAAGATTCCTTCGGAGGAGTCTGCATCCGTTGGAGGACGAGGCGATGAGGGCGTTGGCACCGTCATCTCCAAGGCTCTGAATCTCTCCAACACCACCGGCAGCAAACCGTTCTTAACTCAGCAGAATGGATTTTCGCGTAATCTCAAGGCAGATGCTATTATGGGAGCTTTTCTCCTGGATGGTGAGCTGGTCTTTGGCGTCAGGTTCAAGGGTCGCAAGCTACCACAATTTATACAGGCCAGCGAAGTGCAGGTGCGAGCTCCCATCTTATTTATTCAATTCTTCGTAGCGAACATGTGCTTTGACAAATATTGATGGCATTGTTATCATAATTTGCCTATGAATTAAAAATGAATACAATCAGACAATAGTCTAATAATGTCAAATTTGTTTAAGAACTCATTTCAACTGCTGTCGAAATTTGTACTTTAAATTGTAAAAACTTTGTAGGTAAATTTCAGGATGGTGCAACAAGTTGAAGCCACAGGTGTTCTGCGGTGCAACATGCGACTATTTGCTTAAAGCCAACAAATTTGCAAAGTTAACGTCGCATTAGGGTTGCCATCACGCCCTGGTTCGCATATAAATTTAGCTTTTACTCGTACTCGTAGCTGGCAAATGCAATATCTGTATCTGTACTCTCTCATATATTCTCAGCTTGAATACTTGGTGGGTTAGCGGGTGAAGGGAAGTGGAAGGAGGCGTGTTGCGGGCTGACTTGTGGATGCCGCAGATAAATTTTCATGTTGTCACACCTGTGCCGCGCATGCACATAAATATATATCTATATCTGCGAATCGAGCCGCCAAAAGGTGGCAGTTGCAACAATTTCGGTCGAAATAAGATATCACGGGGCGAGGCATTCAGTTCGCACCCAGGTGTAAAAAAAGAACTGAAAGGGAAATATTATTAAAATGCCGCATTGTTGAATGTCTCCCAGTGGCAGACGCAGACAGACAGGCAGACAGAGAGAGAGACAGACACAGCATTGAAAGAGGCGACTTCTTCTTGGAACTTGCATCCTCTCGACTTGCGTTTATTTATGGCGAATATTTGATTTTCGAATTTCGTTTTTGGCATTCGTGTCTCGTGCTGTTATCGCCGTGGCATTGACATTTTGACTGCAGCGAATCCAAAGGGAAGGGAAGGAGGGAAAGGAAGGGAATGAGGAAGGGGCAGGCGTTGCAGAAGTCACTGCATAAATATTTGCTTATTTATGCACAAAAGTCAACACTCAGTACACAAAGTACACAGACTGTGGCTGCTTATCGCTTCGTAAGAGTGGGAAGGGGAGAGGGAAGGGGAAGGGAAAGCTTGTGGCCAGCGCAACAGGTCGGAAACGAGATGCAATACAGCACAGATACAAATACAAACACGATTAAATGTGTAAGGGAAGCGCATTGAAATAATTCAGTAAATGATTAAAGGTGGCAGATAAGCACAACACGGTAAATGTGATTGTGTTGAGAGATAACATAGCATAAAAACGTAGAAAGTTCGACCGTGTCAGTATGAGAATGCTGCAAATATTACTCATACGCATAGTTGCACAGACTTTTGTTTAAAACTAAGAAGTGGTTTATTTGATTTATTTTTATTATTTAATTTATTTTTATTATTTAATTTATCTTACACTCTAGTGCTAAGAGGATTTCCCTATTTATTTATTTTATAATATTTAATTTTTATTTATTTAAGTTTTATGAGCACCATGCGACTCTATGAATATTATAATCAATTCTTAACGACTTGCTGTAAGTTATTCTTGAGTCAATGCAATTTTGATGGCAAAAGTTATCGGAATATTTCAGCTTGAGCCCCTCTCAGCAGTCAGCTGTGCCCCGTCCATTGTTGAGTAAAAATGAAAAATTGCCTCAGCAGTTTATTATGTGACGCTGTCTGTGGTCAGTGGTCCGCATTCGGCTCGCTTCTCTTAACTGTCCAATCATAATTCACTGGCCAGCGCAAGGATAATCGGACTCTCCTTCTCGCCTCCTTCCCCCCTTTACCACCCAGTCAGCCGCAAGCCTGTGCGTCTGGGTGCAATAATTTAAAAAATTGCTCTATTATTTATTTGAGCATATGTCAATGAAATGTATTTATTTATTCATGGCAGCAACAATAAACAAAATGCCAGTAAAGTCAGCGTGCTGTTAATGAGGAGCATGACGATGACGTAGGGACGCAAAGGGGGTGCAAAGGGGGTTAAGTGTGGGGCGGGGGTAACCGAGGAGGAGGTGGAGAAGGAGGAGGGGCTGCCGCTGTTGACGTTAATTGACCGCAACCATTTTTTTTTCTGCAGCGTGCAGTAAATTTTAATGAAATTGCTGCCGTGCATTGCGAGTTGTTTGTTGCCCGCCCCGCAAAATGGGGCGTGGCCAGGGCATTGCTGCAGTTGCAACTGCAACAGCAACAGCAACAACAACAACAACGGCAGCATCAGCTCAAAGTGCTGATGACACGCCTGTCAGCGACACTTTGTGCCGCTTGTTGCATGGAAGCATTTATAAAATAAAATAAAATGAAATAAATGAAAGTAAAAAATAAAAAAATGTAAATGCAAAAAAAAAAGAGAAAAATATAAAATCATGCAAATTGCCGAGGCTTAATTTTCGACGCCCTGACAAGGGATAAGCCGGTCTTGTCCACGTTGTAGTTGTTGTTGTTGTTATCGTTGTCGTTGTTGTTGTTGGCGAGTCTGTTTAATGTTTTGCTTTCTGGCCAGGCTTCCATTTTTGATGTCGCTGCATTTATAAATTAATTAAAAATAAATTACTTTATGTTGCATGTCGAATTTCATTAAATTTAGCAAGCGACAACGACAACAACAACAACAATGCTGGGAAGCAAACGCTTTGTTTCCTTTGTTGTTGTACAAAATATAAATAATTATGCTGAATTTTAAATGTGCCCCAAACAATTGCTTGTCGTCATTTCATGCATACATAAAAATGTCTCTGCATATTCAAATAATTGACGATATTTTCCCCTTTTCATTCTTCAGCTGAAGCTTAATTATCCATCTACTTATTACTGAAATAAATATAGTTCATTTAAATTTAAAACAGTTAAAAGAACTAAAGCGGCAATAAGAATATTCTTTGGAGTCATAAAAAAAAGAAGAATCAAGTGAAGTTTATTTCAATCGTATAGAGCAGTGGTGTCCAAACTCAGCATTGCGCTTGTGTGCGTAGCAACGAAGCACGAACTAAACGAAACGTTTTAATGCCTTACACTGAAAAAATGAAATGTCAGCGTATTCGCACTGTCGCATCGTTACTGTTGGCGACGTTAAGAGGGCAACGCATTAGTTGCAGTGTATGATAAAAGTCCAGCGCTGTACAGTCTCTCCTCATTGAACGCAGCTCAGCGACTGGCATCAAAAAGGATCAGCCGATCAGATGCTTCGTGAGAGAATAAAGAGCCGAGAGCGAGCCGAGTCGTGAGCGCACAAGCCGCCGAGCGTGCTATTTATAGACCACACGTATTCTCACTCTCTGTACGTGTGTCGGCTGCGACGCCGGCAGAAATATGAGTTCCCATCCCATGGGATAGGCTTTTGGCAATTCGGTCACCACTGTTATAGACAGATCAATTAAGGTTGAAGTTAGATCGAATAATGCAGTATAAATTCCTATTTAATTGACAGACTTGGCCAACTAAGTCAAGTTGAGACAAGCTGAGACAAGCTGAGACAAAGGAGTAAATTTAGTAAAGCTGTGGCCAGAAATTGGTTCATGTCTAGAATTGAAAAGAATTTAATTAAGCACGCAGGGTTAGACGGAGTGAATGGCTTCTGCAATTTGCCTAAAACTAACAAACTGAGTTAGTTGGACGGCAGTTGCCGTTGGCTAATTTCGAATTTAATTCCAGAGTGAGCGAGAGAGAGCGACAGAGAGAGAGAGAGAGAGAGAGTTGCCGGTCTGACCCCAAAGGTTGCACAGCAAATAGAACTTATTAAACCGAGGCAATCGCAGGCATAGAAGGCTGGGCGGGGGGCGTGTCGAGTTGGTTAAGTGGCAAAATAACAAAGACTCTCTTGGAACTTGGGACTCAAACTGAAACTGGAAAGGAAAGGAAAGGAAATTACAGACACACTCGGTTTGAGTGCCGGCTGGACTTGGCTCGCAACAAAACCGCAAATTAGTTGGCTGCCTCAATGGACCACAGATGGCACAGCAGCAGCAACAACAACAACAACAACAACAACTAAGAAACAACAAACAAACAACAAAGAACATGCGAGCTGCCAGTTGCGAGCTGCGAGTTGCCCCCAATGTCAAGCGCATCCACATCCACATCCACAGCAGATTCACATCCAAGCCCAAAACCAAAACGAGAGACAAAATAAATAAGAAAATATTGTTGGAGCTGCCGCCGCCGCCGGAGGCGTCTTTCCAGGAAAGCCAACGAGAGCCTTAACAGCAACAGCAACAAGAACAACAGCAGGAAGAACAACAACAACATCACCCCCATGACTGGCAACAGCTTCCACAACCTCCACTTGAGTGTCTCCCTCCAACTCCCGTTTCCCTTCTCCTTTCTCCCTCTCTCTCTCTTATCAGCTCCCGCTGCTTGTGTCCCACTTCAAAAATTGACGCGCGCGTCGCTCCAAATCGCCGTCAACTGCTGCGTTCGTTGTCATCGTCGTCGTTCGTTGTTCCATGTACCGAGTATCGACTCCATCTCCACCTCCATCTGCATCTGCATCTTCAACTCTATCTGCATTTGCATCGCCACTGGGAGATCTCCTCCGTGTGTATGTACGTGTATGTGCACTTAGATGCCAGCGCCAGATAAGCTCGCCCAGCCAAGTGTCCGCGATGGCCCTTAGCTCCCTACTCCCTTCTCCATGCTCCCTACTCCCTGCCCTGGAACTGGCATCGACATTGGCATTGCTTGCCTCCTCCTTCACGCGCTCGTCTCGTTTTGTTCATAAATTATAATTTTATGATCACGAACATATTCGTGGAATATGTTGGCGTTACCAGTTCAGCTCCATTGTCGCCATCGCCATCGCCATCTCCATCTCCATCGTCGTCTGCTTCCAGGCGCGTTAAATATTAAAGTGTCTACACGAAGATGAGTAAACTGAAAATTGGCTTCGCTTGGTGTCATCGTTTGTTGTTTGTTGCCATTTGTGTTTACACTAATTGAAGAACTCGACGTGGACACTACTCACTTCAGCCTCGTCACAGCCATGTGTCCATTCTTTAACACCATCCCAACTCCAATCCCTCCAATCAATGTCAAGCGGCTTCCGTGGCCTGTGGCGCAGTCGCAGTCGCAGTTCCATTCACACTGTCGCCCTCTGCCGTTCGGTTTCGCAATCGTAAAAATTCTTTATTGTCCCTCGGAGTGGGGTAGATCTTTCCTAGACTGTAATTAGTCTGTTTAAGTTTGCCGACTGAAAAGCCAAAAAGGGAAATTGACGAGGCTCGCGACTTTATTGAAACTCGTAAATCAATTAAGTTCGCAGACAGCTGAAGTTCAAATATTGCATTATTTATGCCTTTTAATTAGCATACTCGAAGATTGCTTTCTCAGTTTAAGCACAAACTCGTATTCGTACTCATACTTGAGCAAAGATGTTCAAATGTAAATTCAAATTCAAAGTCTACCGCCTGATAGTTAAATTGGAGGCGTTGCCAACAGCAATAAAATAAAATAATTGTTTCTGCCAGTGTTGGCAATATTTCTTAAATAGTCTTTGTTAGTGTTGCCAACTGCACTGAATCAGATTAGAGATATTTGAAGAAATATATGCAAATTTAAGGTTTCTATACTATTTAAATACCCTGTTTGGATTTTGTAAATTCCTCAACAAAATAAGAAGTATAGAAAAGGGAAAAGTCTTATTTTGGTTGATACTCTCAGCGTTGCCAACTGTAATGATGTGATGAATATTTGAATTGAAGTAAATACCAGTTTTCTATTCAATTTTTAAATTCTTCAAGTAAAACTAAACAATTTGTATGATTTGTATTATATTTAGCATATTAGTTTTGCCTCTCTCTTTAAGAAATTGTACAATAATTGAACTTTATTTTTAGCTTTGGCCTTTATTAATTTGCAACAATTTGTTGTATGTTTCTCCTTTTGGCCTTGCATGATTTTCATTGGGAAACAACAACGTGTTTTTGCTTCGTTTATGTAGCATAATTTGAATTTGTAGCGCATAATGAACTTTAGCATGCAATAAAATGAAAATGAAATTTAATATTGCTATGTACGTGGGCTATGGAAATGCCTCATCGTGGTTGTACATGGTCCTAATTAGTTTCCTCCGCATATTGTGCAGGCAACGAGCAATTTTAATATTTAGCTGCAGTTGCTAAATGAATTTATTGTTTTGGACAGCCTGGGGAACCCTTTGTCCTCTTCTTGTGGCATAGAAGTTTTCTAAAATGCCACATTATAATGATAAGTTGACAAAAATCAATTGCAATCCATTAGTTACTCAATTAAAAGTCTGAAAACTCTTCAAACCTTTTTCAAACTTTAATCTTTGGCCATGCAATAAATCTCCATTTGGAAGCAATGATAAAATATTTAGTTGACTGGCAGATATATCATCATCATCATCATCATCATCATCATCATCATCATCATCATCATCGTCAAGTTACAGTCGACTGCTAGTTTAATTCCCTGGAAATCCAAGTTGAAAGTTGAAGGCAAATTAGCAAAGCGTCAAAATTGCGCCAGCGTGAAAATTAGAATTAAAAGCTGCAAAAGTTGCCAAGCAGCTAAACAAGAAGAAGACGAAGAACAAACTTTTGGACTCACCAACAAAATTAGCCATGAATAGGTGCTGTTGAATAATGTTGTGTAAAATTAGAAGTATTTTAGTGTATTAGAATAAAGAGTTTAACGACTTGGAAATGTTTTAATCTCGTATTATATTTGTATTTTATCAGATAAATTGTAAACTTGAGTTTAAAATCGTTTGCTGTAATTGTGCTCCTGTTACTCAACTCATTGAACTATCACACATACTGAATTTGTATACCAGACCACACTTCACACCTGAGAAAATCACTTGAAATTGAAATTGGAACCACAATGCACAATTCCACAGGCACTCTCCAATTCTCCAACCCTTAAACGGAGTGCGAGCAACCCTCACATGGAATATTTCTTGTGGTTTACGTGGAGTACTCTTCAATTGCCCCGAAAGCTGCCACTTGAACTTCATTTGCGATTGCGTTGTTTTTAAGTAAATCAGAACAAGATCGACAGCTGATGAGTTGCTTCTTGGGATACCCTGTAACCACAGAAAACATTTAAGTAGGCACTAAGCATAAAATATTTCAAGTTATTCTATTAATTAGCTTAAGTAGTGTAAATTGCACTGTTTGCCGCTCTAAAAATTTAATTTTTCCGTGCTATCGTTTTTGAAGCTTTTGCTGCCCCAAACTGAGCGACAGACGATTCATTTCCCTATCGTTTGCACATCCGAAAACGGACGTTTTGCACGTTTGAAATCCGTAAAACTATAAAACTCATATTCGATATCATAAGTGAAATTTTGGTCCACTGGGTTATTTAGGCAAACGTGGGTACAGGGTATCTCTTTGATAGCACACTTATTAACTAAAACACCCGCGCTTTTTTGCTTTGTTTTGTGTGCTTCTTGTATTTTATTACAACGCTTTATGAGCGCGCAAAGCGAAAATCTGTTGGAAGCGCAGTGCAGCGAAATTAATTAAAAACGCCCACATTTCAGCGATAAATCAGTGGCGGATGCGGCGACGGGAACGGCGACCAGCGACGTCAACGACGACGACCACGACGACGACGGCGGAGACGACGAAGACCGAGGGCAAGATTAAACGACAGCAGCAGGCGACGTTTCTCACACACACACACACACTGACGCACACGGACACGGACACGCACACACACTCACATACAGTAACTCACACGCGCAGATTTGTTGTGCTCGTGCGGTGTCATAAGTCGCTCCTTCCCCTCCCCCCCCTCCTCAGGCCCCTTAGAAGAGCAACCGGCAACGGCAACGAGCCGTGTTTGCTTAAGAGCCACTAATAATCCATTGTTGGCTTTTGTCCTTGCCGCTGTTGTTGCAGCTGCTGCCGTCGTCGAACCGCAGCAATCGAACGCAGTGCAGCCCAAAAGAAATTGCATGTTCAACAAGCAGCTTTACCAGGGTTGCCACAACAGCAACAACAACAACTATAACAACCATAACAGTCACATTGAGCAGAACTTTTTTTTTTTGGGAAAACAAAAGTTTGTTTATTTATTTATTTTGCTTCTCTCCATTTTATAAGTCGCAAACAGCTTTTATGTGTGTTCCACTCGGTTTGCCGAATGACAGAGTCCCATTCCCCGTTTTCCGTGCCCCCCCTTTGCTTCCCGTTGTCCTGTTGTGCCTTTGCTTCGAGCTTTTTTGAGTGCATAAAATTTCAGATTTATTTATGTTTCAGTTTTGTTGCGGCCTCTTCCGTTACCCCCCTCAGCCGCTCAACATCCTCTCAGTCCACTCTGCTCTTTTTGCATATAAAATGTGTTTTAAATTAAAAATTTACTTGCAGAAATTTTTCGATTTTTTTGTGTGTTTCTGAAAATGAAATTTATGCAGATACTTTTAATACTGACAGCAACAGTGGCGGACCGAACCCATTCCATTCCAGAGTTGCCCCCTCACAGTTTTTGGCGCCAAGTGGCAATTTGGCAAGGCGGCCAGTTCTTCTCTCAATACTCTTACAGTCCATGTCATAAATATTAACCTCGGCTTGTCTCTGAAATCGTTGACGTTTTTATGAACGACGCGACGTCCAGAATGAGGGCCATGAGCTGAACATTCGGAATGCCAAAAAGCGGCTTAAAAGCTGTTCGAAATTGGGAACGAGATTGCAAATGGCATTACAATTGGCTGAGAGCTTGATGGTATTAACAGAGTTACATATTATTGCTAAGAACTTGACGCTTTATTGCCTGAAGTTGATTTCGTTTAGTAAGTGAATTTCTATTTTAAAAATTGTATATACTATGTATACTTCGATGTGCTAAGAATTGTAATTATGATTCAAAGGGCAACCCTGGGCGTATCAAGAACTTTATATCATAAGCTTAGATAACTTGCACATTACTTTCAATAAAGCTGTCATGTTCCAACAAGTATCTAGATAGCATCTATCTAACACACACACGAGTTGCATGGCTGAGATTATGTAATGAAAACGAAACGACCTTTTGATATACGATCGATATGCATTTTAAATGTTGTGTTAAATGGCGTATTTAGCTTGTTCACGGCTAAAGTTATGGGACAACTCCATTCGAGGCGATGCAGGAGGTCGATGCGGCAACCGCGACGATAAATATCCAAGTGTAAATGGATACGAGGCAAGTGGCAAGAGCCAAAGCAGCCAAAGCAATGAACTAATAAAGGACAGCCAACAACAACAGCAAGAACGTCAACGACAACAGCAACAACAGCAAGAACGACAACGACAACGATGACGCCGACGCTTTATTAGCCAGACTTTGTTATTGTTATGGTTGTTGGTTGTTGCTGTTGTTGCCATTGCTGTTGGCCGTGTTGTTGTTGGCATTATGTACGTAAGCGCGCGCCGCAAATGCGTTGCCATAAATTTGAAGCTTTAGAGCGGCGGCAGCAACTTAGAGGCAACTCCAACCGTGTCTATAAAGACGTCGACGACGACGGCGACGGCGACTGCGTCGGCAGCGCTAATGAAGATCAACGATTGGCGGATGCCAACATTGCCGAGATTCCAGCAAAAGGCAGCAACAACAACAACAACTACAACATCAACAACAACAAGTGTGGTGATTGCAGGCGGACTTCACCTTTCCGTCCAGTGTCCAATGTGGGTGGCCGCATTTCTATGCGTTGCGCGCAAATAATTCATAAATTTCATTCAATTTTTATTAAACGCAAGATGTGCGAGCAACGAAAGAGAGGAAGAGAAGTGGAAGAAGTGGAAGAAGGTGCAGAAAGTGTAGAAAATGTGATGGAGAAGCAGAAGGTAAGCAAACGAAAAGAACGTTCCGGAAATCCGCTCATTACGCAAGGCTTGTAATTAATCTCGAAAAGTAAAAGAATTTATGAAAAAAGTTTTGAGCCCGACTTTGTGCCAGGGTCGTGCACCTGTTACACGTTGGACTTGGACTTGGACTGGGACTTGGGATCCTTCCCCATCATCCGCATGCGAAAGGGTTTCACGGCTCTCGATTTGTGTGTAAATATTTGCAAATGAGTTTGAAATTAAGCCGCTTGTATTATTTATGGTTGGGGTTCAGTTGCCAGCTAAACGTCTACGTAAGACGTGGACACCGGATACTGGGTTGCACACTGGTACAAAACAGCGCAACAAAGTCCATGAACAACTTGAGGGTTACGCTCTTCAATTGTTAGAATTTAAATATTGTAATATATTCTATAATTCTTGAAAATATACAGGCCTGTTCCGGTTTTCACTTTTGACTTTTTAGCATTTTGTGATATTCATTTATTCACTTTGAATTTAGACTTAGTGTTTGAAAATTATTGTTTTTCGCTTTATCGGACTAAAAATAATAAACTCAAAGTGATATCAATCCGCTGAATATCGCCGAGATGGTTAAAGAAATTCAATTCCGACAGATCTTATCGTTAGTGAAATTCGGAACAGGCCTGATAATATTGTACATATATTTTTTTATTAAATAACAAATTACATATATTAATTAAGTCTACAAATCTGTAGAATGTTGGAATAAGAATTGAAGTGTTTGGTTTGGTTTTGTTACAAACCATGAATAACTTAAAAATTAGTCAGAATATTTTAAAAAATGTTTAATATTTATCAATCTGGAATAAATTAGGAATAACTTAAATTTTTATTTTTTAATTTAGCATCTATTATATAAGAATTCGACATTATTAAATTAGTCACACATTTAATATTGTTGCTGACCACTGTGCATTATCTCAGTAGAAAGTGGATAGACAGTTCGCAGATTGAATGGTCCGGCCAAGGCAGAAAATGTACATAAATTATTATAATTCTGATTCTTTTTTACACCAACGTGTTTCGCATGTCAGCTCATGCCATGGCAGAGGACTAGATCCGGCTGTCATGCCATTCAAATCCCGAGCATCCCGGGAAGTTCTCCTCCCAGCAGCAGGCAGCAGCGGCAGCTGTAAGTTTGTTCTGTTCGCTCAGCTCGTTCATTTGCTTCTAAGCTGTGCGGGCGACACTTGACTGACGCCTGGCTGGCGCCATCTAGCGGCTGCTGGCTGCGCGTGCATAACTTGCGTTTCATTATAATGAGATTATCCCTTTTGCTTGTAACTGTGACTGTACACGGATTTCTGTGCTTATGTGCGTGTTTGTGAATCTGGCACATTTCCATCCTAAGAACTGCAACAGCTGTTTGTGTTTTCTTATTTAAATTATTTCTCCCTTTTGACGTGTTGTTATTTCTTTCTTCAGTCTCGACTTACGCTGTTTTGCCATTAGCTGTCCGGATTTCGATTTGCCTTTATTTAGCCAACGCAAATAGCTTTTATATCCAAAGTCAATCACAGTCACAACTTGCAAATAAAGCTGAAAAACTGCAAACATAATTTGAATGGAAGTTTTTGAAATGAGATTTATGTATATCGTATCAATAATTAAAAATGAGAGCTTGAGATTTTAAACAAGGTTTTTTAAAATCAAATTTGTATGGTACAAATTTATCTTTAAGAAATTAAAATTCCTAAATCTAGTATGATATAAGAGTTCAAACTTTGATCAAAATGACATTCTGCTTAAAAATAAGTGCAGTTTTGATACAGTTATGAAAGTTTGAAGTTTGATAATGCGTTAGACTATGGAGTCAAAAAAGTGAATGGTCTGTTTGATGAAAAGAACATACTAGGTTTTAAAGGTTTAAATTTTCCCCTTTTGCTACGATTACCATATTTATAATTTAACTGAATTCATTTTTGGTTGATAGCCAGATCCATTTATTCATCAATTTCAATTGAAATTGAATGGCCTGTAACATGTCAAACAGTCAGGGACCCCCATCACCAACAACACCGCAGGCCAGCCTTTATAATATGTTGAAAAGTTGTTTAGCATGCACAAATTATTATGCAAAAATGTGTAAAACATGGAGACAAAGTGAAAACAAGAGGAACACATATCGTGACATACAATGTAGAGTTGTTTTTTAGCCCTTTCTTTAGGCGCACGGATTGAAATTGATTGGGATTGGGACAAGCCCATATTTGGAAACTAATTAGAGCCAAATGACAATGGTAACGGCTAACAAGAGTGAATCGTGTAATGTGGCTCATTACAACATCGTTTTGTACAAATATGTGTAGACCTTACTTCAGATTACAATATCAACAACAAAGGCAACAATAACAACAACCTTAATTTTAAGGTGTGAGCGCAATTCAAGGTAATAAATTTGGAGATGCCCGCATGTATCTGAAAGATACAAGAGACAAATAATAAATTTAAATGAATTTAAAAAAATAGAAAATGAATTTTTATTCAATGTGAAAATTAGCGAAATGAGTTTTTGCTGAACAGAGAATTTAGGGACCTATGATCTGTGATTTGGCTGCGGATCAAAATTGAGCACATCGAATGTTAGGATCTTGTAGAAGGATATCGACCAGCCGGGATCGTTAATACGCGACAGCACGTTCTCCAGTGAGATATTCGATGACTGATCCGAATGCGGATCCTCCGCGTGCAGATAATGATGTTTCGAGTTATCCGGCGGGCTTTTGGCGGCCTCCTCCTTGCGCCGCCACTCGGCCGTGTAATCGCGTCGAAAGCGGATGAAGATCTCGGCGAAGACAATGCGATGCGGCACCGAGATGATCTCGTTGGGGGTCTTCAGTTCGGTGTCCATGCGCCGCAGCACCTCGTTGATCTCGACCAGTTCGCTGGGCGAATCAAAGTCCTTCGTGTTGCGCAGACCGACAAACAGCATGTCGATAAAGGCGTACTTGCGACCGTAATTCTGGCGGGTGGCCACCTTCATGGGTATCGCCCGTCGCAGATGCTCCTTCTCGAACCGCACCAGCTGCAGCCGCGAATCGTTGCGGGAGAGCAGCATGTCCCGGGTGATTTGCTGAAAGCCCACCGGAGTCGTGTAGTCACCAATCTTATCCGAGCTCTGCTGCCGTATGATGTCCGTCATCACAATGGCCGCCTGCTTGGAGCCCTCGACGAACTCGGCCTCGCTGAAGCTGTAATCCCACAGCCATTTGAGCTTCCACATGTTGAACTTGGTGATGAGATACTTCCACGGATTGTGCAGATACACCAGCTTGGGGATCACCTTACGCCTCTGTTCATTGAGGGCATTCTGTCGCTGCCATTTGCGGTCATGCAGTTGCCTGAAGTTGATCAGGTTCAGGTTCTGGTTCAGGGATGACTCCGTCGCTGTCGTCGATGTCGTCGTTGGCTTCACAACGGGACGACTCCTGCAGGCCAGGCAGGCGATGCAGCTGTTCATGGCTAACGAACGCAGTGCGCCATTGTTAAGGACTCTGATTAGCATCTCGACTCTAGGCCTAGGTGGAAAGTGCTTTGCATTTTCTCCGCAATTTTCTCTAGCCAAAATTCGTTGTTTTTTTTGTTCGTTCACTATTCCAATTAACCCAAATGTAAAAAGAAAATAAATATATGATGAAACACAAAGAATTTTGACAAGCAATTCAATTGAATTGAGTTGAGACAACAAAACATAAAGAGAAAGAGAAAGAGAAAGAGAGAGTGCGTGACAGAGCGAGCGATAAGATTCATCTTTAACTTGAAGATCGTTAAACATTATTTGGCAGATACATAAATTATTGTATATTCGGCTTGCGACTCCGTGAGTGTCTGAGAGTATCTGAGAGTATCTGAGAGCTGCGTGGGTTTTGTCCCGAGCATCGACAAGTGGTTGCCCCTTTCCGGGTCTCTGATCACACGCAAATCACATAAAAATGAACAGCCGAAAGAGAGAAAAACGAAACGAAACGAAATACAATAAAAGAAGTGAAATGAAAGAGCTTTGAATGCAATTGTTGCCCTGTTTGGAGATGTATATTTAAATGGCGAGGCGAATTTAATTATGTGTAAGATGCTTAATGGAAAATTAAAGAGAAGTTTACACAGAGAAAAACGTTCGTGGAAAGTGAAAAATATCTATTAAATCAGGGATTTTCACAGACAACAAGTTATTTTAGAGTTCTTCTTTGTTTTATAAATAATCTCTGACTAAATATCAAATTTGTATTCACTCTAAAGAAATACATTTAAACAATTTGTTTTAACAAAACAACATCGATACCAAACTCAATTTTTGAAAGTGTATCCTCCTTAGGCAAACACTGCTAACATTTCATTGCTGGTCTGTTAGAGATTGCATTGTATGTACTTACATACATATATTATGGAAATGGGCATCAAAGAAATGATCAACTATGGACGCTCGAATGTATATTTTTGTTGCCAACAACAACAACTTGAGCTAACATTAGTTTATCAATTCCCAGACTGTTGACTGGTTGACACAAAATGCGTGGTCGTCGACGTCATCAAATGACGGGGCAGGAAAAAAGAGATAAAAATAAAAGGCCGTCACAGTTTCAGAGCTGCAAAGATAAGCATCTTTTGTGGACCGCCGTGTTACAACTATTCAACTATTCAACTATTCAACAGCAACTAACAGATACTTATTTGAGTACTGTGCACACTTGCGAGTGCCTGTGTCTCTGCCTAGAGAGATTCAAATTGAAATTCGAATGAAAATAAGTAATTCATTTCGCTGCGGTTGGCAGCATCGGGCAACATCGTTTATCTTGTTGCTCATTAAATCATTCAACTGTCAATCAATTTACCCTCACCCTCCGCTCCCCACACTCATCTCATCTCATCTCCCCTTCCATCCCATTCCGTCATTCGTCTCGCATTTGTTGCGCTCCTCATGAGCCGCATCTATGATTCAAGTCGAGTTTCATTTTAAGTGCACTGCGATTCGCGTCGGGTCCAACTTCGAGCTATAGACAGTCGTCAATTGTCTTCGGCATTTGGCCAAAGGAAATGCATGTCTTTCTTTCTTTCTTTTAGGCCGTGTTGCCAACTCTTTGGGCCAAGTCTCGTCATCATGTAGCGGTCGCTGTCCAACACAATTATTCACATCTACTGTTCAAAACTGCACGCAAATCATGCTCTTTTCTTCGATTCAACAAAGAATATAGCGGTAAAACGCCACTGATTTCATCTGGAAAATCTTTGTAGATTGACAGGAGTTTGTTCTATAATTGAGAAAAAAATAGAGTATGTATGATAGACAGCAAAGAAAAGATGGATATCTTCAATCAATCGTATGACAACCATAGTTGAAGTGTTGAAATTATAATAAAATTTTTAAAATTATTAAAATTGTGATGCGGAACCAAATTGGAAGTCTTACAATGATAAAATTAAGTTTGAACAAAGTTATGAGAGCTGAAAGTTACTTCACAATAATTAAGGTAGTTTCATCCATAAAATAGTTTTTTCCTTGACAATATTTCATATTTCGTTTCGTTTCAATGTAATGAGAATCGGAATCTATGGCTCCCCTCTTATTTTCTACTCCACCATTCAGCTGTGTGAATTCCAAGATACTCTAAGCAGGTATGCATTTGTAAATATTCCTTTGAAATCATAGATATACGATATGAATATGTATGTGGCGTTGATTCTGAATAACTCCACAGTTCTGTCTCACTTGATTGTCGCACTTTTTGTGATCGACAGCTTTGGGTTTCTGAAATGGAAGTTGGCATCGCTTGTCCCGCCCAGATTGTTGGACAGCGTTTAGCATAAGTACGGATACGAGTAAGAGTATTTCCATATCTTAAGTATGTATGCTGTATGCTGTATCTGTATCTGGGTATCTCGTGACATGGGCATGCCAAAATGCTCTGGTACCTGTCAGTTGATTCAGGTTAAATCAATCAAACGAGAGCTGGAAAAACGAAACCTGTCAACACGGTTCATTGTTTGCATGCGCCGCGTTTAATGAAAGAGCCGCCCCGAAACAAACGTAAGAAAACAACAACAATAAAAACAACAACAACAACAAAAACAAAACCAATTCAACTAGGCTTTCAATGCGGGAGGGAATATGTACATACACTGCCGCTCAACTGAATAGGTTCACGATTACCGTGGAAGGAATTGGACTGTAATTCCTAAACCAATGTTCCGATTTACATGAAATTTTTTTTCTATAATTCTCTGATCCTTTAATAATTAGATGCCAAAGTATGATTTTCATTAACTTAATATTAATTGCTTATTTATTTTTTCTTCTGAAAGAGTAACAAAATTAATGCTTTATTTATGGCTCAACTGAATAGGTTCAGCTGAATGAAGTTTAATTTTTTGATGAAATATTGCGATAAATCGACAAAATTTGTTTGTAAACTTGTAATTTAATATATTTTCTTTATATTAAATGAAAAATTTGCGGTGAATAGCAATTGTCCGAGTACGAAAGAGGCCAAATCCAGGCCCGCCCCAAAAGTGAACTTGGCCACATCCAAATCGTTACCAAAATTTGACGGAGCCAAAATGTTGTGAGTAACTTTTGAAGAAACAATGCTTAATATGACAAAAATATTAAAAACGAAGTAAAAAACGCGTCCACTGTGGCAGACAGGTAACATATTGCTCGAAATGCGTGCAATTTCCACCACTCAAAACCCGAAACTAAAGAAATTTGTGGTGTAAATGCAAGTGTATCAACTGTAAAACGTGCGATTTTGTTGGCTAATCATCTAAACTGATTGAAACATATAAAAAAAACCACATTAAAATCATCCACGTATAGCTTCACGACTGCATTTTGCTCGCAAGCACATGAGCTAGACGAAGGAATGGCACAACGTCGTCTTTTCCGACGAAAAGAAATTTATTTTAGACGAAGTATATGGTAGAAACTATTACTTGCATGTTCTTCGAAAAGAAGAACATATCCTGAGCCGTCGCAACACGTTTAAAGGAGGCGTAATGGTGTGGAGATCAGTACCATTTTATGGAACTTGCGACCTTAAATTAGTAACTTTCAAAATGCAGTCGTGAAGCTATACGTGGATGATTTTAATGTGGTTTTTTTATATGTTTCAATCAGTTTAGATGATTAGCCAACAAAATCGCACGTTTTACAGTTGATACACTTGCATTTACACCACAAATTTCTTTAGTTTCGGGTTTTGAGTGGTGGAAATTGCACGCATTTCGAGCAATATGTTACCTGTCTGCCACAGTGGACGCGTTTTTTACTTCGTTTTTAATATTTTTGTCATATTAAGCATTGTTTCTTCAAAAGTTACTCACAACATTTTGGCTCCGTCAAATTTTGGTAACGATTTGGATGTGGCCAAGTTCACTTTTGGGGCGGGCCTGGATTTGGCCTCTTTCGTACTCGGACAATTGCTATTCACCGCAAATTTTTCATTTAATATAAAGAAAATATATTAAATTACAAGTTTACAAACAAATTTTGTCGATTTATCGCAATATTTCATCAAAAAATTAAACTTCATTCAGCTGAACCTATTCAGTTGAGCCATAAATAAAGCATTAATTTTGTTACTCTTTCAGAAGAAAAAATAAATAAGCAATTAATATTAAGTTAATGAAAATCATACTTTGGCATCTAATTATTAAAGGATCAGAGAATTATAGAAAAAAAATTTCATGTAAATCGGAACATTGGTTTAGGAATTACAGTCCAATTCCTTCCACGGTAATCGTGAACCTATTCAGTTGAGCGGCAGTGTATGTATGTAGTATGATGTTGAGGGAGGCGTGGCACTATTGTAGATTTATGCGCGTATCTCACAGATACACAGATACTCGAACGCGCAGTACAAAGAACTCAACTCAACTCGTCGCATTTGCCATTCGTGCAGTTATTTGCATTTTTAGTTATTTCCATCTGGCGAACTATTGTCTGGTTCATACGGGTGGTCATATTGCATATTTTGATATTGAGATTTATTGACAAGATAGAAGCGTGTGCGACGTGCTGCATTGGATATTGTTGTTGTTTGTGTTGATGTTTGTGTTGTTGTTTGTGTTGTTGTTGTCTTTGTTGCTTTGTCGGCATTTGCTGCAACGCAGCCGGAAACACGTTAAAGGGAAACGTTCGCTTATTATGTCAAATGTTAGTCAGTCTCAAATTAATTGAGTTTTAAGCTGAACTCATATCAGATTACAGCAAAGAAAGGGGCGCCCACTTACTTAAATAAGTTGACCACAGATATCATTTGGGGCACAGTGCGTGCCACAAGAGTGCGGCTATGGCAATGCCAATGCCAAGTGGAAATCTAGATGTATCTGTGGAAACCCTGCAAAGCGCGGAATGTGGTCGCAACATTGAAATGCGATACGCGAGTCGAGGGGCAGAATAAGAAAGATATACAGACAGAGAGTGAGGGAGATCGTCAGGTGATCGCTGGCTCTACCGCAAATTGTGGAATTGCTCACGGCTGCCAACTTCTAGGGTTTCAATTGTCAGTCGTCAGTTGTTGTCAGCTTTTTCTTCTGCGGTCTGCTGAAGGTCTTGGCTGCTGCTCAATTTGTACTTGCAAATTGATCGCCACTTGCGAAGATTCCCCAGGCGGAAGCAGTTCAGCAAGTTCAGCTAAGTTGCCTCAAATGCGCTCATGTTGCCGCCTTGGTTCAATGGTTCCTCAGTTCCGTCTTCGATTCCGACTTTGATTTCCATTCGTTTTTGGTAATTGAATACTCTCACGCATACTCGGATCCTTTTCATTTGGTTGCCATTCGTGGTTGAGTCATTTAAAATTCCAGGCCGCGCATTGGCTGCCAAACTGTCAGTGCGACACCTAGCGGCCAACACCTGCAACTGTCAGTGGCACGGCACCACGTGATGTGCCTACTTTATGGCCACTTAAGTCCAGCCACTGACAGTTCACTTGACACTCCACTGTCCACTTCTTTGCTTCCAAGAAAATCGCCTGATTGCCGGCTCACCTGGGTATGCTATGAGTATAAAGTTCCCCTCTCTCCTTTCCACCCTCTTCCAGACGCACACTGCACCCGTCCATTTGTAACTGGGCGAATCGTCTTATTTATGGCATTAGATTTTCAAATTTAACTGCTACACTCTATATTAGGGTACCATGAGCTGCATATGAAGTTTGTACAAATATTTATATATATATTTATATCTTGGATTAATTAAAATTATGAAATATTATTCTGTTAATAAATTTAATCTTTTTAAAATTATTTATTAACTTATAATTCCAAATATTCTCAACTGGATACATTTTTTATCTCCGTATTATGACTTTCAATGATAAAACCTTGGAAACCTTTAAATTAATTTTTAAAAGGATAAGGATGATAATTTAATGATAATTTTTGAATTTTATTTTAAAAATATATATTTGTTATACATTTTTTATTTACTTATTGCTCCAGTTCCATCTCCTTATGTTCTCTATCTCCTTATGCCGACTTTCAATAATGAAACTTACTCCAAGTTATTCGATTGAACTTTGAAATCTGATTCTAATTTGAAAACTATTTATTGAAATAAATATTATTCGGGGGTGCCACAGATATCGCTTTCACTTGAATTTCACTTCAATTTCATTTCGCTGTGCCACAGGTCAAATCGCACAATAATTTTGTGCGGAATAAACAAGCGCTAAATCCGCTTTCGTCCGATGCTGCCACCTAGTCCAATTTAGATTTCCAAAGTCGGGGGAAGCGATGCCACATTTTTTAGTCAGAATTCGAAGTAAGGTATTTAAAAAAAATATATGGAACCACTTCAGTTTTCTTTAAATTAAGCATTAAAAAAATAGGTAATTTGAGGTAAATCAAGTTTTACCCAAAAAAAACCTTTAACTGATTGTGCAATTTGTAAAAACATTTGTCACGAAGAGTTGCCAGATTAATGGCATACAATTGCTAGAGTTGTCGAGTAACTTTTATTTTCTCGCGCCAAATACTTTTAAATTATTTTTAGCTAAACAAAATCAATTATTGCATAAATAAATTAAATTATGTTTATTAAGTAAGAAAAAAAAAAGCTTATTGCTCTGCAATGATAAACTTGAAAAAGTTGCTAATCAAACCCTTGGGTAATTAATTCTGAGAAGGTGTCAACCCTTAGCAGCCTAGTTCGAAAAGGTTGGTGAAAATGCTAAGAAATATTAAATCTCTCGAAGTTCTGTGGCATCTCGGAAATTTCCGTGCGGAATTGCTATCTGCGGATTTCTATTTCGCTTGCGATTTCCGTGGCATCCCTGATTGTTTTTATACCCATCTTTAGCATAGATTTTAAAGGGCATTCGCACTTCGTTGCTTCGCCCATTAGATTCGTTTTCTTGACCATTTTCAAATGCAGCTTGTGTAGCGTTTGTGCCCCCATCAGTTGTCAAGCAGAAGTGCCACCCAAAAATGTAGACAACCTGTCAAGTTGCTTGTTTACGGGGCCATAATGCAAATGTGATCGAACAGAGCACATACTGACGATGGTCCCCGTTCCCGTCTCCGTCTCCGTTCTCTTTCCCGTCCCTGTCCCTCTCAAAAGACTGAACTGAGCTGAGCTCTTTCGGCACAAGAATTCATACTGCATTACCCAGTAACCCAGATACAATGAGTGAGACATCAAAGCAGAGCCAAAAACAAAAAACAAAGTTCAGCCAAGTGCGCGATTTGGATTTGTTTTTCAGCCACGTGTGCACTTGTCATACTGACTCTTGCACTTTCGTATAAATATACATACACATGTACTTGTCTGTATACATATGAAATAAGCATAAATATACATACCTCCCCTCGCTATCAAGGTTCTTGCGAGGATGCAAACAAACTCGACAACTGCCAGAGCTGACAGTAGCCAAAAAAATATGTCATAAAATGATATGGTCTGCGTCAATATTGACACAAGAGCAGAAAGCGAAGCAACTAACCCAAGGGGTAGAAGAGGGAGTGGAGGGGAGGGGAGGGGCACTGGCTCACCTGTGTGGCTAATATGTTAGGTGGCACTGTTGCCGTTGCCGTTGCTGTTGTCTTCGTCATCTCTGTAATTTTCATTGTTCTGTGGTAAATGCCGGAGGCCAAGTTCCAACACTCCACACTTTAGTCCACAGCGAGTCAGGCCAAATTTCCGCACTGTGGAATGCTAAATAATTTGAAATGGAAAAAGCGTTTGGATACTTCTTATATGCATATATTACAAATTATAAAGAAAGAGTTGCGATTTAATTCTAAAAATGCAGTTTAAGCTTCTTTATTAAGTCACATTCTTCTTATTAAAAATCCACAAATTTTGAACTAAATTCTAAGACAGATAGACAATTACATTTCTTAAAAAGTAAATCCATATCGATAATTAAATTCTGATAATCATATAGACAGAGGCTATTCAACTCTGACTAAGTAGTTTTAATTTAATTACAACTACAATTGTGTTTCATAACTCCCAGCTGATATTTGTTTTTCCACTTAAAATGATTATTAAAAAGTTGACTCAGCTATGTTTAATTTAGTAACCCTTTTTTGTAAAGAGTAGTAACCCTAGACATTTGTTTATATCCGATGCCGTCGTATCGTCGAGTATCTAGGAATATATTGGCTTATGCTAGCAAGCATATACATATCGCTCTTTTTCCCCATTTTATCGCTCCTTTGACATTTGCACTCTATACTTAAATATTCAATGGCCTCCCCCTTGGCCGGTCCTCAGTCCCTTCGTCATTTGAACTGGCTTAGGTTAACCAAGTTAAATTGTGCTATTTATATACCACGAAAATAACCCAAATTCTTTTATCGCTGGATAAATATTTATGTTCCCAGCGGAACCACAAGTAACCCCAAAAATTCGATACGCTCATAAACAATGGAAGGGAGACCAGACCAGACCAGACCCCAGACCAGATCCCAGACCAGAACTGACTCCCAACTGCCCACTGTGCATTACAGAATTGTCTCGTGTCGCATATGGAGAAGGGGGACAGAGTGGAAAAGGGATTGGAATTGAGAGAATTGGGAATGGAGAAGGGGGCTGAAGTTTAGCTTTAGGGTTGCTGCCAAATTGGGTGAGTGTTGAGCAGATGTGGCCTAGAACCAAATTGTTATATGCTAAGTTGGTCGTCAGCTGCTGTAGATTTGGAGGGGAATCCAGTTGTTGTTGAATTATTCAAATTATAACGTTAGCTAAAAATAAAATGACTGCACGTGCATCAAAACTTTTGAGATGAAGAAGAGACCGGGGAGAGGGGAGGGAAGTTCAGGTAGTTGTTTCATATTGTACTATATTTATTTGTGACAATCTGTTGTAATTGCGCTAATTGCAATTCATTATTCAGAGTCTCACTTGTTTGCACCAACATTATGAGCACAGAGATGTGTATAGATTTGTATGTGTGTGTGTGTGAGTGTGTGTGTACCAGAGTGACAACGTTGCCACTGAGAACTGACAAAATGTTGAGCAAAATATCCGCAGGATATGTGCTTGTTGATTTCGCTTGAGACTTTGACATTTTATCTCTGAGCAAGAGAGCTGCGGGGAGAGTGTGAAACACGACTAAATAAACAAACATGCACAACGGATACCCAGAAATGATATTGCTACTGAAACAGAAACAGAAACAGATACATATATAGACATAAAAAGATACAGATACTTGTTATTAATAATGAAACCACGCATTTATTATGGGTTTGTGTGTGTCTGTGTGTGTGTTTGCTCTGGCTTGCTTGTTTATTTATTTTGTATTTTATTTGCACTGCCACATCATATACACACACACACACACACGCACACACACACACATACAGCTTGGCCTGTCTGTTATGGTGATAATTTCATAAAAAAAACTCGTAGCTAGTACATGAATATTGAATATTATTTAACATATATGTAATTCGTCGGACACACACATGGAATTTTCCATGTGATGCGATGCTCTCCCCTCATTACACTACAATCACTTCAATTAAATATCATTTTAACTTGATTAAGTTTCATTCAGCATTCTTTTTGGGGCCCTGAATACCTTTAGCGCGTTTCAATGGCCCATTTCACAATTTATTACACGATTTCCTGCAATTCAATTTAAGAGCTCGCAACGATTATGGTTGTTTCTGTCGATATTTTTATATCCACTTAAAGTGGTTTTATTTTAAAAGTAGCTGGAGTTTTGTTGTGTGCGTTTAAAAATAAACATGTTTTAAGCCGAGCAAAATAGCTTGATGCTAACAAAATCCAAAGATAGAAATAGACTAAATGCTAAAATCATATGCATACCTTTAAAGGTCGCCTGTCTAACCTAAATAGCTAAAAGATATGCCCTTGAACTTTTGCCAGCGGATGTATTTATTTCCATGTGCCACTTTAATGTATACATAATCCTTTAGTGGCCCATTGTGTCTCTAAAAACTGTTTTCTCCTCCCACACACAGACATATAAATTCTTGTCTAACTGAGCGAGAAACTTTTGCAGGTGTAACAGGTTTCTTTGTCAACTCTTGGAGTACTTGACCCAATTAGCGTTTGCCTTAAGAATTTAACCCTCATCTGCATACATACACCCACACACACACCCACACACACACACACGAATTCAGCAGCTGCATAAATTTTGGAAGTTTTGTGCAATCTCAGGAAAAACTGCAAGGTAAAAAGTAAAAGAACAAGTAACTAACGAGAGCAGAAGTAATAAGTGGAATGAAGAATGAAGGAAAAGGAAAGAGCGAGAGAGAGGGAGACAGCAGTGAGTATGAGGTCTAAATAGTTGTTACACTAACTTAACCTCATTTAAATATTTTGCTGTTAATGCTGCGGCTGTTATTGCTGTTGTTGTTGTTGTTGTTACTATTGTTGTTGTGGTAGTTGTTATTGTTGGTCTTACTGCTGCTGCTGCTGAGCATCATCTTGTTATTTTTTGGGCTGCTGCTGCAGGTGCATCAACATACATACATACATACATACATATACTATATACTATATACACTTTGCTTTTTCTTAATGGCCGCGCACTCGCATAAACTAGCGCACGGGCCAAGGGCTGTCAAGGGGCGGGGAGTGGTAGAAGGGGATGTGCTGCATTTTGTATTCAAGTACAACGAAAATTGTTGTAAATTAGTAAAAATGTAAACACACACATACAGCCACAAAAAGGTGTGCGCAGCAAAGATGAACAGTGAATATGGTAAGGGAGGCGTGGGAGGGGTGGAGGTATGGGTCGGGGTAGGGGTAGGGGTAGGACTGAGGTTTGGGAAGGTTACAGTGTTCATCTCGTTGGGGCATCGTCGAGTGCCCAGAGTGAAGTAGCTGCTGAAGCACTGCATCTCCACGGCTACCAACCTACGCAATTAAGTGACGATGATGACGAGATGGCGAAGAAGAAGAAGACGCTGATGATAGGGGAATGAGAGTGAGAGAGAGATAGAGAGAGGGAGAGAACAGACCGCTGCCAAGTGAAAGGCCTCACTCCACTTTATGGCAAGCTGTACCGCTCACTCCCCCTTTTTTTCTATGCCTCTCTGTGCTTCACTCTCTCTTTCTCCCTCCCTCTCCCTCGCTTTACAGTTAACCTTCTTTGTTTGCATTAAAGTCGCAACAGAAGCAGCAGCAGTTGCCCCCTCCCTCCCCCCTCCACACACCCAGTTGCTCACCAACACTTAAACGGCTGCTTCAGCTGCCAAAAGCCTTTTGGTAACTCTGTTTCCGGCAGTTTCAATACTCTACACGACCGTAATTTCTGTGGTTACTGGAACCACAACTTGATTTAAGAAACTGCATGGAGAAATCATTTTATTTATTATCAAAAATCAAATATCAAATTAAAGTCAACAAAAACTAAATTAAATGTAAATAAAATTAGAAATACTTTTTTATTTATTAAAATTGATAAGTAGTTATAGCGTTAGCTGCAAAAGCTTTCGGCTACATTGAGGAGTACAAATTTAAAAACTTAGTCTAGATTGAATTACATTAAATATCATGATAGATGCTTGATTTCAATTAGAAATATAATTTATAATAATTTAATTAAATTGAATTTCATTCATTAAAGTTATAATAATAAATAACAATAAAAAATATAGTAATAATAAAAAAATTGGGGATATTCGCAAACTTACAAATGATCCAGTCAAAGATAATAGTTGTTATTATGAAAAAAACACTCAGAGTTGAATACTCGACAAAGTTTGTTGTAATCAGCTTAGTATTTGTAAAGTTTTGTGAACTTTTCTGGAATTGCAAGCTGTAAATACGCTGAATTAATTAAAAGTTTGCTTTGTCAAAGAGCCTCAATAATGAGTTGGACAACAAATCATCAATGAAACCTGAAACTCCACATCTTATTAATTTGAAATAGAAAAGAGTTTTATTTTCCAAACATTACCTAAGTAAAACTGCTCAGCTTACCTTGATTCCTAAGGGTATTTGAGCTTCGGCTTTGACAGAGACCTGTCGTTTTGCCCGCTTTTCTGTTAGCTACCTCGTGTTTGCATTTACCTTGGTGGCTGCTCCATAAGTGGGTTGTCGAGCGCTCTGCCGGATCTCAAGAGAAGTTGTAAAATGCGTTTCATACCCGCAATGACAACAATAACCGAAACAACAACAACACAACAACGACAACGACAAAACATTTTGTAGCTGCAACTGGATTTGTGAAGAAATCAAGAAGAAGGAGAAAAATAAAACTGCTGCTCACAAAGAAAACATTTTGTTTAGCTTTTATTTGATTATTTATTTAAATTTACAAACGTACGCTGAGTGAAAAGTGCAGAAGCTTTGAGTAATTTCGTCATATGAACAATATAAATAACAAATATATATTCTGTCCAAATGAAAACAATTCACGAATATGAGATATTTATTTGAATCTCTCTCAACTGAAAATGCCGTTTAAAAGTTGAGAGCTGCGAGAGTTCTGCTTAGCGATGAGATTTTAAATACAATAACTTTAATAGCAGTAGTTTGGATTGATAATCCTCTTGTATTGTCCATTGATAATCCTCTGAGTTTGATGTGGAATTTATGCTCATCTTATGATCTTTTTCATCTTTATCATTTCACTGAGCTTAGTTTGACTTCAATATCTTGGCCCATTCTTTGGTGTTATATTTATTATCTGCTTTTATTTATGCAACTTTATGATATCATCTTGGAATTCTGAAAATCAGAGTTAAGTCGTTTTATGCTCTGCGCTTTGTCGGCTAATGCAACCGATTAACCTGGCCCGAACAGACATTGCCCTGAAAACTGAAACTGAAAGTGTCTGCGTGGACCGATGATATCGTTGTTTTTTTTATCTGCCCGATAAGCCGCAGAAAGCAGCAGCATCAGCATCAGCAGTTGATGATGTATTTGAGGGAATAAGGTGTGCAAATTGCGTGGTCGATTTATGGCCGTATTTATGGCTGATCTCTCTTTATAAGACGCGACTTTACACCAATCCCAAAATGGCTAACAACAATGCGTGGCGACAGGCAATAAACACCCACAAAACCACCAGCTGTTAGATTGAGGTGTCAAAATCTGTTTCGATTATCAGATACTTAAATGGACTTGATTTTTATGTGTGTCTAGTTAGGCAATATCTATTGCTGATAACACTATCAAATGAATATCGAACTTGACTCATTACAAATTTAAATTATGATTTCTGTCTTTATGGATCTTTTTGATCATGTTTGTGGTATGTCAGAGTGCCATAAAACCAGTTCAATTTATGCGATTTTAATTTTTGTGCACATTTTCAAAGGTGGTCATAAAACTGTGTGTGAGTTTTCCGCCTTTTCGCCCAGGTTCTCTTGAGAGCTCGACCGTAAAATGGTAAGAAGCCAAATAAATATTTCAAATAGCCATAAATATCTTTGCCAATGTAACTGAGTGAGTGAGAGAGAGAGAGAGAGAGAGAGTACCAAGAGCCAATCTTTTAATTAAGGTAATAAAACGGAAATCGACCACGTAATGTAAGGAAAACATAAACTTTACATTAAATCCACTTAATGTTCGAACAAAGTGCCATGAATGTCTTCTTTATCGCCACGTGCCAAGGGCCAGACTTTGAACATAGTTACTTGGAAGATGGCAGCCTCTAGACCCTCATGTTGGCCATTTCCATGTCCGTGTTACCTGTCCTGTTACCTGGGACTGTGGACTGTCGGGGGATAGATACTGACAACACTGACAACTGACAGGCTCTAATTCAAAAGCGTTGCCACTCAACTGAACAACAGACGGACCACATTCTCTCTCCTTCTGTCTCTCTCTCTCTCTCTCTCTCGAGTTGCACCTGCCGTCGCCCGATATTTGATTTTTATTAGCCGCCGTTGGCAACGTGGACATCACAACGCGTCAGAAATTGGCGCCTTTGGCATCTGCTCCTTGCCACTTGCCACTTGCCACCTCACTGGCCTCACTCATCAGGGCCGGGACCATAAAAGCATACATTTTGTTGAGCTGAGACTCGGATGATGTTGGCGATGATGTTGATGTAAGTATGTATAAATTAAATATGTATCTCGTACATTAACGCTCGAGTGTTTATTTTAGCTCGGGGCCAAAACGTTGAGTCGAGTAGAAAACTCATTAAATTAGCAATGTCGATTTTAATGTCCTTCTCAGCCGATTCCGGGTCAAAGGGCCCGGAGTTAATGAATTATTTACGAATGTTTTCCCTGACAGTGGAGACTCGACTTTGTTAAACTGCAATAGCTGAGAATTAATGCGATTGTTCTCTTATTTATTTCACAAATTCTGTAAATGGCGAATTCAATTTCGGAAGGTCGAATTAGGGGAATTTTCCAAAAGATTCGATAATTTTCGAGCCTCACTTACGTCATAATTGTGAGGAACTGTATGGAATTCATCAATTCCAACACACTCACAGTTTGTTGCATTGGCAAACAACTCACGTAGATCTACTCGGCGGGTGGTGGTCAATGTTATATTCAGTCAATGGGATAGAGTATGTGATGGTGTCTACCTGGTGGACAGCATTTCATCGTGACCTAATGACACTTTGACTAATTGAAAACTGTCAAATCGCAATTTCGAATGCAGCTGGGATCACGCTAGACTTTCCCCCTCCGACTTGATGTGTGGTTTTCTTAATTGAATTAACTCATTAGCAGTAAATATCTGTGCAACTATCTACCTACTTGTATCGCTGTATCTATGTATCTACAATACATATGCAGCTGCCAGTTGCTGTCATAGAAATTTTTGGGAAAATGTTGTTGTTTTGTGTCATTTGTTTAGCAATTGCACAAACACAGGCAGCAAATCAGCTCGTCTGGGATTTATTAATGACATTTGGAATCGAGGCTCATTTCATTTATTTAGCCAGAACTCTGCTGTAATCTGTAATCTCTGCCCTCTGCTCTCTGCTGGCCATGTTTTGTGAGTGCTTTCCAATTTTAAGTGGTTATAATTTGTGCATTTCATGTTAACTGACAGCTCTGTGCACTGCACTTGAGATTGAATATCTTTGGCTCATTGTTAAATTGCCAGTGCGATTATTTAATTAGAGAGACCAAGGAAAATTCTACACAAATATGTCTGTCAGCTTAATTGAAATTACTTTAATTATTTCGCTTGAGATTTATTCATTTTGTGGGAAATTTCTTGATATTTATCTAACTTTTTATCTAACTATCTAGCTTTGGAAAGATTACTTATAAATAATTTAGCTAGTATCTTTAATAAAACTTTGATTATAAATTCCACATTCTACTTTTATAACTCTATTCCAATTCTGATAATTTCGTTTTCCTCACAGTCGACAGTTTTGGAATGACTTTAAATAACTGAAATCAATAAATAACTTGAATAGCTCAGAGTAACTGAACTTTAAGATAGTTTACTGCTCATAAATAGAATTTCAGAAGACTTGCTCCAGCAATAATCGAAATAATCTGTATTTCTGTGAGGTGTGATCATAATGAAGTATAGTATAATATATTTGTATGCATGTTGATGAGCATTCTATTGAATTTCCATGTCTGTCATAAAATCTGTTCACATTATTCACATAAATGAGCTTTTCTTTTATTGCGGATATTTCTACCCCCCTTCAACCCGACGCCCAATGAAACTGCTTATACTCATATGGCTGTCTGTCTGAATGTCCGTCTCTCTGTCTGTCCTTCTGGAGGAAACTGCGGCTCTTTCGAAATCCCTTCAGCTTCACTTCAGTGTAGTTAAGTGCGAGTATTGCGTCTGCTGGGAGGGGAGCTATAACTGATGATGATGATTCCATTTGTGGTTTGAATAATTTTCATAATTTAAATAACAGCAAGAACGGCTTCAATGCGTTGCCTCCGTTTGTCAGTCCGTCAGTTAAGACAGTCAGACATTTGCCAAAAAAACGAGAGTGTAAATCACAGTCAAGCGGAGAAAGAGATGGATAGATATGTATTGGGGATAGAGAGAGGGATGATAAATGGAGCAGCGACTTGTTACGCATAAATTTAGGAGGTCCTGCCAAGTGCCAAGTGGGCATTTGAGGGACTGAGTAACTAAGTAAATCCTTGACGTCATGTGCGAAGCCGTCTCTTCTTGTTGTTGCTGTGTCCTTTGCGCTCTGCCAGCGAAAACAATATTTCATTACATTTACATATTTTCACTCAATTTTCATATTTTCCCATTCGCATTGCATGGAGTGGGGGACACGGCAAGGGGGGCGGGGGAGTGGCTGTTGCAGCGGCATATATTTGTCGTTGTTCTTGTTGTTGTTGTTGTTGGTTGCCTTCGCGCCTTTTGTTTTTCATTTTATGGTAATTCGCTCAGTTGCTCGCCTCGTCGCTTTCTCTCTGCCTTTTTCTCTCCAGCGCGCTCTTCTTTTTTTTTTGTTGTTCCTGCACTGTGCACTGTGGCGCCCTCAAGTGTTGAGCGGCTGAGTTCATTCGTTCGCTCGCATTTCGTATGTCAGCATTTTAAATAGGCTTTTCATGTTCGAATTTTATTGTATTTTTTTATGCTTTGCATTTGCTCAGTTTTTTATTTTCTCGTTCTCGTTGTTGTTCATGTATTTTATTTTATTTTGTTTTGTTAAGGACTTTTCCATTGTTGTTGGGTGTTGTTGTTGTCGTCGTCATGCCGTAGGATACATTAAATTCCACAAGTCGTATGCAAAGTCAAGCGACCCAATGCTTCCACTTACCCTGGCTTTATTAAATACAAATATTTTGCTTCTTGTGGGCGCTTTAACGGGTGGACACTTCGAGATTGTTGTTGGCCTGCTTGCTGTCTGCCCAGCGAAGGCTTAACCCAAGGACACTCCAGATGGACTTGACGTATGACAAGTAAAGTGGAGTTGTAGTATCTTAAACTTATAAAAACATGTTTCTAGAATATATTGGACTGTCTCACCTTTATTGCAATGTATTAGATTTATTAAATTAATACATTGTTATTTATTTAATTTATAGTTCATTACTTTCCATTCACAGTCTATCAAAGGGTATTTATGCCACAGGCTTGCCAGTTTTATTTAAAGCTAAAATGACCAAAGGCTTAAAAATCACCATGACATCGCGATTCGAGTGCAGCAACATATTCAACACACATTCAACAATCTCGCAAATGTGCGGAAAGTCGAAAGTGGAGAAAGCGGAAGGAGAGCAACAAAATAAAAAAGAAAGAAAGAATCGAAATAAAAGCCATATTCGAGTCAGCAAGCAAATGAAATAACGCTGAACAAATATTTGGCTTGTCATAAAAACATTGTGCAATAATTTTTGCATTTCAGGACCTGCAACAGGATAAGTTGAAAAAAGGAGAAAATAAGGAGCAGTCGGTCAATAATACACACAATATCACGTTGTTCTCTGAACGCAGATACAAGCTGGACAATTTCGGATTTTCAGCTTCTTGTTGTTGGTACTGTTGTTGTGGTTGTTGTTGTTGTTGTTGTAGCGCTTCCAGGCAACGTAATCCTCTATAAGCTTCGAACATCTAACAGGCGCCAAACAAATCGACCAGCCATACCCTGTACTGTTTGGGTATTATCCTTTTGTGCAAAATTATGTTGCATTCTAACAAAGGTATAACTATACTTTCATAGAAATATTAAATTTTTAATACAGCATATTAAATAACGTATAAAATTGTCTGTCTGTCCGTTACAGGGCATCTATACGTTGAGCACTCCTTACTCGAGTACTCTTCTTTTTTTTGTGTGTTTTGCAAATGTTTCTTCCTGCTGGAACTTGAAACGTACTTCAGTTGCCATTACCTCAGTTTAAGACCTCAGGCCCTCCAAACATTCAACCCCCAGTGCTCCCCCTCCCCCGCTTTCAGCTGTCCCCTTTCCCCTCTGTCCTAACTAAGAAGCCTGGAGCAGCTTCAATAACAATTTCATAACTCTCGTTTACTGCAGAGTGTTGGCCCTTTGTCTTTGTACTCGTACCGTTAAGCATTTCACTTGTATTACAATATTTTCCTGTTTTGTTAAACCCTTTTGCACCCTTCTCTTCCCCTTCCCTCTTGGATCCCTGGATCGCCAACCCATCGAAGCGAACAAACCAACCAAGCCACCCATGTACTTACCTTGACTAAGTCCTTTTTTCTTTGCTGTTGGCCAAGTACTGGGCCCACTTCAGTTCTTCTCTCCTCTCCTCCCCTCTCCTCTCGCTGCTTACTGATTTTATGCTAAAATATTTCAATATACTGTAGTTTCCATCAGTCGGCAAGTTGACATTCCACATCGCTGAATGGAATTCAAGTCGATCGGATTCACAAAGAAAGAAAAGAAAGTTGAAATTTCCGAAATCGCTGAGACATTTATCAATTAATTTTCCCATAGATTTTCAATTATTTAAACTATTAGTAACAAACAAAATTATATTTATATTATATTCACAAATACATTATTAATATAAAAGTCAGCAAAACATTAATAAATCTTTAAGCAGAAACAAAAAGCGCAGGCCAACGAACAAATTTAAAGATTGATTTTATTTGACTTTATTTATTTACTTCGTCTATGACCAATTAGGCATCTCGATCTCTTAAATTTTCCTTATAATTTAGATTTGCTAATTTTATTCGCTTACACGCTCTGTGATTGGTCGGTTGCAGGCTTCGTCTGGCAGGCCGCGTCTGGCAAATGCTCAGTTCCCATTGGCTGTGGTACACAGGATGTGTTAGTCACAGGGTGTTATCCCTCTCACAGGGTGTGTTATCCCTTTAACAGGGTGTTATCCCTCTCACAGGGTGTGTTAACCCTTTCACAGGGTGTGTCATCCCTTTCACAGGGTGTGTTATCCCTCTCACAGGGTGTGTTATCCCTCTCACAGGGTGTGTTATCCCTCTCACAGGGTGTGTTATCCCTCTCACAGGGTGTGTCATCCCTATCACAGGGTGTGTTAGTCGTCTTACAGGGTGTGTTCTCTCTCACAGGGTGTTGTGGTGCATCCAAGCCGAACTAAAAATTCAGCAAACACAATTTTCATTTGCTGCTGATTTCTGTTCGTTTTGGGTTTTTGCAGACTTTTTAGTAGCAGGAAGCTCAAAGAGTTTTATAAAATGAACAATTACACATAAGACAAAAAAGTTAAGCTTATGGAATTTTGTACAGTAAACTTACTTTATTTAGAAAGCGACAAATTTTCATAGTAAATATGGACTTGTAATATGAAAGCTAGTGTTTAGTTAAGCCCTACCCTGTATGACTATAAATTTGACTCTTTTTCATTTAACCTTCGGCAATTTAGCGCTTCTAGCTCATTGATTTGCCATTCTAGGCAATTTAAAAGTCGAAACAGAAACAGAAACCGCAGCACAGGCAGCTCGTTAAATGGCGAGTGAATTGAGAAGAAAGCCGAACATGAATGCGTCATTCGATGCTCCTAATGAGTCCAAATCCCTGCCAATAATAACAGAGACAAAGGTGTGTCCATTGGACTTATTGTCCGGGAACTGTCGCCAGTGCAATTTGGCTCAGCGATATGATCGCAACTGACACTCGGACAGCAAAAATGTTGTGCCTAATTGAGGGACCTCACCGAGTGTCCCTATGTCTCTCTCTTTCTCTCTCTCTCTCTCTCTGTGTGCCTGTGTCTCTTTGCCACATGTCAGGCCTAAACAAAAGATTAGCAGCACTTTTTTCGAGCGATGAAAACGACACGAACTGCAGTCGAACCGCAGCGAGAATGAGGATGTGCAATATGGACCCTGAAACTAAAACTGAAACTGGACCTGGACCTGGCAATGGCAATGGCAATGGGACTGGGACTGGACCTAGAGCTGCACACACGCGTTTAATGGCTGCAAACAGCGCAAACGTTGCATGCTTCATTCAGGGCAAAAACAATTGTCAACAGACGTGGAAACGTGACCAACGAATTTTACGCACAATTTCACTTTATGCGGCGACTGCGACTGCGACGACGACGACAGCAAACGGAACAAAGCATACAGTGAGTGCTGTGAGTATCGTACCTGGCGAGCCATTCAATGGGCTCTGTGTGTCTGCACATTCGTGCCACATTTATTGTTTAGTATCGCCTCCTGCTGGTGCCACATCCTACACCCCATATGCTGACCACTCCGCACTCCACACTGCACACTCAACTCTCGACACTCGACGACAAAAAAACAAAACCAAAACATAAAAAAAAATACTAGTAAAAAAAAATCCAATTAGGCGTCGCATGTACGCCGTTTGGCGCTTGAAAAATCATCGCTTTTTTTAAGTGTACGAGTATTGTATTTTTCAGTACAGCATTGTATGGTATTGTACTCGTACTGGCATTGTGAATACCCCCAATTGGTTTCCTTTCACTCGGGCACAGTCTTCAAGGAAGTGCGTACCTATATTATGCGCGATTAAATAAGCCCGATAAAAATGAAAAAAGTATGAATCATGCCCACTGAAAGTTGATTTATTCCACGGTTGCATTCTAATCATAAACAAGCTTCGCTGGAATCGGTCTTTGGAGCATTTACCGAAGCGCAAATACCCTTGCAGATTGCCGAAATATTTGGATTGATATTTGCAAAATGAAATAGATTCAAATATGTAAATATGAAAATGTATGAACTTCATTATATTTAAGTGTATTTTTTCATTGTTCATTTCAATTTTAAAGATATATTTTAAAATTTTACATCAGTTTCTATACATTTTATGGTTAAATATCTTTTCAAAATTTATCAAACACTTTAAGTAGACATTGAGAACACTGGCTTTGTTCTTACACGTATCTTTATTATTTATTTAAAAATTGCAATATAATAATTAAATTCAAAAATGTATTTAAAAGTACATTAGAATGTTTTTTTTATTTGTATTGTAAAAGATATCCCGTAATTTTTATTTCTAAAAAATTACCATGACAATAGTTGTTCGATCTATATTAAATATATTCAAATTTATTCCGATTTTACATAAATCCTGTTACATAAATCCGATGTAACCAAATCCGATTGAAAAATAACCTTTATTAAATTTCTTTCTACTTCCGTGCGTTGCACATTTCTTGACTAAGTCTCAATACCTTTAGCAAGAGTATTTAAATGTTTGCAAAGGCGCTTAGACGATGACTACTTCAACCACTTCAACGATTTCAATGACTGCAAATAACTGGAAAAGATACTTTGTTGTGGTTGTTGTTTATGTGCTGGGACTTCCGCGGTGCCCGACGACGACGACGACGACGAAGTCTGAAACGAAACTCCTTAACGTGGTCATAATTATAATTGTAAGTGGTAGGTCTATGAATATTCGAATAACTCATCGACCGAGTCATGTTCGGCAAATAAGCGAATACTTTAAGGGCCTATGACCAGAGTTAGTTCATTGAACTACAAATTATGATTGCAATTCAATTTAGACTTTTTGTAGATTTAATTTCAGAAGTATTTCTATGATATGTTCACCTGCAAGTTGAGCTTGTTAAGTATTCCATTAACATTGCAAATGTTTAGGCATTGTTAAACACATGTTTGTTTTAGCAATTCCCATTGGCCGATAGAAAAGTTCCATTTGTTGGCATCACATAACAATCCAAAGGAGTTGTTGTTGTTGTGTTGGATGTGTTGCTAATGATCATGTTGACACAAGTTGTTAACAGAATAATTTATGCGATTTGCGACGCTTTAAAAAGTTTGAGGGAAGCGTGCAAAAAGCGAATCTATTGCATATTTAATGACACGCCTGTGGTCGACTCCGACTCCTTCCCTGACTCGGACTCCGACTCCAACTTGGATTCTGGGCCGGCTTACAGTGGCCGGATGCGCGTGCTGGATAAAATTAAGAGCAGAGAACTGAGAACCGAGAACTGTGAACTGTGAGCTGAGAGCAGCATAAATTGGACGCGACGCAGTTTTTTGTCATTTGTCAACGTCGCCAGTTCCAAGATTTTTCCAGCTTCGGCACAGAGAGTAAAAAATGATAAACGCATTCGCTTATGATGTGTAGAGTTTCATAAATCATCTTAAAGTTGCAAGCGAACGTGCATGTTGTTGTTGTTGCTGTTGCTGTTGTTGTGGTGGTTCTTGTTGTGGCTGTAGTTGTGGTGAAGTTGAAGTTGAAGAGGAGATCACGGGGTCGCCTCGCTGACTGCCATACGGAGGGGTCTAAGGTCGCCACGCGACAGCGTTTAGACAAACAAGTGTCACTGAAGATGATGAAGAGCTGCCAGGCAAAAGAGCGAGAAGCGAGAACGAGATACGAGAAAAGAGAAACTGAACAGACCAGAGTTGTCACTGCGATTTATGCTGCGATTTTCAAGCTCTGACCAAGTCCAAGCAACTGTATTGCTTATAAACTGTGCCATAATCCAGCTGGAAGTCAAGGCTGATATGCAGTTCCTGACGCATAGATTGTGATGGATGATTTAGGGTTCTGCATAAGAGACTTCATTTGAGAGAGAGCTGAAATATGGCGCAACTAAGGTCAAGGCTGATTCCCAGAACATAGATTGTGATAGATAGTCTCAGCTAAAGTTCTACACAGAAAAAAAGTAATCATTCTAAAATTAAAGTTTAAAATTCCCGATTTCAGCATGCATTTTTAAAGATTGTTTTCAGGATGTTTATGTTAAATAATCAAAATATTCGTGAAGAACTAATTCAATATCGAACTTGAAGTATTTGGTACTCGATTTAAGAAACTCTCAGGCTACCGAACTTTTGACAATGTTTGGGATTGGTTGTATCCCCGAATTTTGGATTAGTTTATGTGTAAAATGGTTCAGTTAGAGTCAAGACTTGTTTGCAGTTGCCTTTTCTTGTTTTATAGTAATTGTTCCTTATTATGTGCTTATTATTAATCGGCTTTCTCTTAAGAAAGAATTCCCAGACGCCACTCTATAAGCTGTAAGCCCCGGGTAACCATTTATTTGGAACTGCCTGAACAAGCTTGAATCGATATCGTAAACTTGAAAGGGCGTCTAATAATGTGCTCAGCATGTCAACTGTTTCCACATGGTGGAACGGGGGGAGGGAGTCGGGAAGAAAGAGGGGGGAGGAGCATTAAAGCTCAGCTCAGTTCGACTCTCAGTCAACAATGGACAGACAGACACCGCGCCATTCCATCCATTGCCACTTATGAAATTGAATGTAAACAGAATGAAAGACACTGTCAAACGTCCCTCAGCGACCGCTAACCAGGGGCGTAGTTTGTCCCTCGCCCTTGGGCGCCACTCACTCCCCCCTACCCCCCTTCCACTCAGTGGCAGTGTGAGTGTTTGACTGACATATCGGCGCCAAGCAGGCAATTAACATGCAATTGTCATAAATTTACGCAGTGCACAGATTATTAAACATTCATAAAATAAATTACAAGCCAAAGCGCATAAATTCCGAATTGATTTTAACGCATTCTGAGCAAGATGGAGGACGGAGGACGATGGAGGGCTATGAAAAGGAAATCAGAACAAAGCAATGACGATGACTGTGGAGCTGAAGCTGAAGCTGACAAGTGTGAGGGTGAGTGTGCGGTTAAGGGACCAGCCAAGGAATTTTGTTATTGAATTATAACGATTTCGACCATAATGGCCAAAGGAAAAACATAAATTTAACTGCAAAGTCTTTCGATGCGGAGGGGGAATGGGACAAAAGAGGGGAGTCACAGCCACAATGCATAGAAAACAATTTCTGAAGTGCGTTCAAGGGTTAAATTTTCCGTTTGGGGGAGAGAACAGAAACAGAAACAGCAAATAAATATTGTAAATGCAACCAGAGAAATAAAACCCCAACAAAGGCGACAAAGGAACTGAGGGGCTTTCCATTGCACTTGTAGGAAATAAAAGGGGGTAGAGGGGGCTGAAAGTGCGTGCAGATGTGTTGCAGACACCATTAAATTCACTGAATGGGTATATTAGCTAGTGAACTTTAGGGTTTTCCCATTAAGCGTACCTCGCTTATGTTAAAGCTGCCAGCAACTTGGGAAAAGCGAAACTCCAGTAATATTATGGAATGAGTTTATTATAGATAATTATGCGATGAATGTGCCTAAGATACGCGACATAACCTCACTTGTGTTAAAGCTGAACGAACAATGTAGAGTTTTAAAGTGTCTATTACAAATGGAGAATCTCCAATAATAGTATGGTCTAAGAAATAAGTAAGTAACTTCTGGCAAAACAAGGCGACAAAACCTCACTTATATTAAAACAACGCGACATAACCTCACTTAAGTTAAAGCAGCAAGCAACTTTAGAAAAGAGAAACTCCAAGTATATTATTAGATGAATTTATTATAGAAGGTTAAGCGTGGAATGAGCTTAAGCAACATCGGGGAAAACAGCGGGACATAACCTTACTTATGTTAAAGCTGCCATCAACTTGGTAGCTACATAAGTAAAGTTTTTAAGTGCATATTACAAATAGCGAATCTCCAAGCATATTATGAAAGGGGTTTAACAATAAGTAAGCTTAAGCAACTTCTTCTTCTGGGAAAACAAGGCGACATAACCTCACTTATGTTAAAGCTGCAAGCAACTTCTGAGCTTTGCAAATGCAATTACCAGTGAGAGACATACACAGACAACTGGAAGACGCTGTCTCTGGATGTTATTGGATTACCGAGTGCTCTAACAGCATTTTGTCGCATTTCGCCGTCAGAAGTTCAAAAGCTTTAAGCAGATAATTTCGGCGCCTTCCCGTGCCCGGAACCTCATTAGGAATTCTCTCTTGCTGCGTTTGGCAAGTTGTCGAAATAGATGCGCTTTAGCTTAAATTTTTGGAGCACAAATTACCAAAAGAGAAAATATTAAAACAAAGCACAAAATAAACGAAAACAAAATCGAAAAAATTAAAAAAAATACAAGGAAGAAAAAGAAAATCTTTTATGACATTGCTGACAATTTATGATGCAAATTCTTTGCAACAAAAAAAGAGAAAAAAGAGAAAGAAAGAAAGATTTAATGAAGGATGCGCAGACTGCTTTTGGTGGGTGCTTTCGGTTGCAGTGACGACAAATTGTCGAGAAATTGCATAAAAATACATATCAAAATAAATTGTTATGCTGAAATCTGTAATCTGAAGTAGTTGCGGATGCACTCGAAAGATATTTACGAGAGGGCAGCCCAAAAAAAGCAAATGACAAAACAAAAGAGAAACAGATATACGGACAGAAAAATGTCATTGCGAATTGTTTTTCTGTTGATTCATCACAAAAATAAATTGAAATATTCTTGTTGACATTTTACCAAAATACAAAAAAAAGACGAACAGCAACTCTCAGTCTCTTTTTGTCGCATGTCATCGTTTGCTCTATTTGCTCGGTTGATTTATTTAATTTACTAAAACTAACAGCATAAAATATTTGATAATAAAATCACGTTCACACGCCTGCGGCCACAAATCAATTGAAACACGCATCATCAACCGAACCGAACAGCCCAATAATCCACCAGCTATTCCAACCAACCATCTAACCATCTAACCAACCAGCTAACCAGCTAACCAGCCAACTTACCAACCAAATAACCGACCAAACAGTTCATTAAAACTTTTTGTTCATACATGACAACAAAAAATGAGTCCCATTTTCGTGGAACGCAGCAACCGCAATTGGAAGCTTCGAATTCGTTGTGACGTTTCGGGATTTTGACCCTTTCTATATTGATTTGCCCCCGGGTTGAATAGAAACCGTTCCGTTCCCATAACCCCCAACAAAACTCTCTGTGTGCGGTCAGAACTTTACATATCATTTAATAGTTTTCCGTTGCGAAACCGTACAAAAAAAGTAAAGCAAGCATTTATTTATGAACATTTCAATGTGTACATAAATATCAACAGCATTTACCACATTCGCTGCAAATAATCAATTTAAAAGGGGAAAAATAGAAACGTCAACACCAACAAAACAGATATTATTAGAGTCAGAAATGTGACTCCGATTGCCAATGACTAATGCGAAAACTGTGTGGGAACATCACACATCGACGGGATATAAACAGTTTCCAAGAATCCCATTATCATATGAACCATAACTATGTGAACCGACCTCATGTGATTATGAAATTCAAGACTAAATAGCAAAACATTTCTCAATTAAAACGTAATTTGAGGGCTTATTTTCTTAGGCTCTTAAGTTTAATTGCAAGTACTCTTATAACAGTTGTTTTTCCTAAGAAATGTGTAAAATATTTAAAAACGATGCTTAAGTATTTATCGATATTGTTATTGGAATAGAAATGTGAATAGTTAAGTTAATCAATACTTAAAGACAGATTTGGCAATGTTTCTTTATTAAATACCAAATATTTTATATTTGCGTAGCTCATATCACCGATTTCTAAATTCAATCTAACATGCTATATCCATTATAATGAGTTTTGCTTCTCATTTCCATTCAACACATTGTTATGCATTTTTATTTACTTTATTTTTTGTTCAACATTAATTTATCGCCTTCCAATAATAACGAACCAAAAACATCGAAATCGAAGCGAACGATCAAAGAATGCTGAGAACAATTTTTAATTTTTGATTTTCGATTTGGGAAGGTTTCGTCATGTCTTCACATCGTCAATGTCCGCAGAAGCGTTGCCTGAATTTAAATGTTGAAATTAATTGCGTTTGTCATGGGCCCGGGAATCGGGACTCGTTGTGGTTCAGACCTAAAAAAACAAACACTTGGTAAAAAGAATTAATTGGTTTTTTCGACAGCGATGAAATGTATTTAATTTAGCATTAATGAAACTACACATCAGAGATTGTGTCTGTGGCATCGCACTTTACAAATGCCAATTGGAATTGAATTATTGTAGTCTTTGAAGCGGTTATAAATCTCTTGGCTATCTGTGCGATCGGCGTCTGTAGCCATCAAATGGCTATTAAACGGTTGCTGGCCCAATCATTATCCTTAGGATTGAGGCACCTGAGAATCGGTATGGAACCCCCAGGTGATCACGAACCCTCAAAAAACGCCTTTGGGATCCCAATTCTCTGGACATTAATTATCACACAGTTTGAGTTTTTCGATTGAATGACTTTTTGATTCACGACAAAGTTGTTGTTGTTCTTGCGGGTTCACTGTGTGTGTGTGTGTGTGTGTGTGTGTGTGTGTGTGTGTGTGTGTGTAGGAGGATCCTACTCCTTCTCATCTTCATCTCCTTCTCATTTTATTCTCCACATCTTCGTGTCAGTTGACATTTTGATTGTGTCGCCTTTTGTGAATTAATTGAGACTCTTTCAAAAATTAAGTCGTTTCCCTGGAATGCTGAACCCCTAAAGCCTCTTTCCTCTCTCTTCTCCCCACCTCTCTCCTCTTCAGCCTTGATTTCTAGCTTGGACCACACATGGCGGAGACACAATGGGACTCCAATTTTGTGCCTGACACACGCAGCTTCATCGCATTCGAAAACATTGCCTATTAGTGCCCCCTGCGGGCCCTTTTCCTCTCCCTTCACTTATAATTGATTAGCGACATTAACAGAAATTATATTATGATGATTATTCGCATGAAATCATTGAGTTTGCACCCGCAGCTATTTTTCCTATATTTTTTCGTAGATACAAGCTTATTATATTAATTTGCATCGCATGTTTGATTTTCGATTAATGATGGACGACTTAATTGCCGCTTTCAACATGAACATTTGTTAGGCATTCCAATTAAAATTTCAACAAATATGATGGTGAATTTATGTTAATCGGAAATGCTGGGGAATGTTGATGACGAGGCGAAGAGGAAACTTTGAAGAGTCTTTGACACTTTGAATGAATCGTAGTTGCCTTTGCCTTGATTTCATCATCAACTGTCATCAGGTCGAAAACTGAACTTTTATTTTCTTTTATCTTGTTTTCATCACATTGTAAAAGCCTTTAAAATTTTCTCTATGGGTCGTGAGCGCAAGGAGAGACATCAATCGAGCTCTAACAATCGCAGGAAGAGATCTCGCTCCCGTTCCCGGGCCCGGTCTGGATCCCGCACCAATTCCCGTTCTCGTTCCAAGCAGCGTCCGTCGCACATTGAATCTTCGAGGAATAATCGTCGCAAGGAGCGCAGATCTTCAGCCTGGGATGTAGCACCGTTGGGCTACGAGAATCTCTCGCCAGTGCAGTACAAGGCCATGCAGGCGAGTGGACAGATCGCGTCCAGAATTATCCCGGATGCGCTTCCCACTGGGGAATCGGCGGCGATTGCGACGGTGACGCGACAGGCGCGTCGATTGTATGTGGGCAACATTCCGTTCAATACATCTGACGTGGACATGATGGCGTTCTTCAACGAGCAGATCCAGCGGATAAACGGTGGGGTCCTCCACGACGGCAAAGCCGTGCTCACCTGTCAGACGAATCTGGACAAGAACTTCGCCTTCCTCGAGTTCCGTTCGATGGAGGAGGCCACGCAGGCCATCAACTTTGATGGCATCAACTATCGCGGCCAGATACTGAAGATACGGCGACCCCACGACTACCATCCGGTGGCCTCGGTCACCACCTTGGAGATCACGAGCTCGGTGAAGGGATCCCTGCAGCCGCATGTCGCCAACCTGGCGATCTCGCCCCTGGTCCCCGACTCACAGCACAAGGTCTACGTGGGTGGTCTGCCCACCTGTCTGAACGATGAGCAGGTCAAGGAGCTGCTCGTCACCTTTGGCCAGTTGCGCGGATTCAATCTGGTCAAGGACTCGGTGACGGGCCAAAGCAAGGGCTTCGCCTTTTGCGAGTACCTGGATCACAGCATCACGGATCAGGCCATTGCCGGACTCAACGGGATGCAGCTGGGCGATCGCAAGCTGATCGTGCAACGCGCCATTGCCGGCGTACGGAGTCTGGCCTCCACCCAGCTGCCCGTTGTCCAGGTGCCCGGATTCTCGACGGAGTGCATCACAAGTCAGGCAACTGAGATCCTTTGCCTGCTCAATATGGTGCAGCACGAGGAGCTGATGGACGACGAGGAGTACGAGGACATTCGCAAGGACATCAAGCAGGAATGCGCCAAGTACGGCAAGGTGAAGAGCCTCAAGATTCCCCGCCCCGCCGGCGAATCCCCCCAGAGCGGCTGTGGCAAGGTCTACGTCCGCTTCGAGACCGTCGAGGATTGCAAGAAGGCCCTCAACGCGCTGAGTGGCCGCAAGTTCAGCGGACGCATCGTCATGACGTCCTTCTATGATCCTGACAAGTACAAACGCAGAGATTTCCAATAATAACGCAACCTCTGATATACATACATTATTTGTACTTTTCTTTTGTTTCATCGGAGGAAAGCGGATTAATCTGTCCAGTTAAAATATTTTTATAAACAGATTTTTTAAAAACTAAGCTTTTGTAAATATGGCAAAACTCAACCAATATCCTTGTGAAATGAAATTTCAACCAATTTGAAACATCAAAGTTTAATTTATTTAAGAAATTTAATTTGTTTCCAACACTCCATTTTCCCTAAATACTCCTCGACAGTCTTTGAAAAACTTAAACCTTCTTTAACTTCGCCAAAACGTATCCGATCATAAAACGGAATGTATTTCTGATATTGGTTTGGCCTCTAAACTCATTCTGCATTTAATATACTCGATTAATTGGTAATTTTTGCCGATTGATCGGCAATTAAATTCTTATTTACCGATTTTTACACTTCGATTTTGAATTCGATTTAAAGTTTGAATTAATGTCAATATTTCAATGTTATCGGTTAACTCATTCTTATAGAGTTTTAATTCCGCTCGATGCCATACTCAATTGAGTTAAGGACTTGCTTTTAATACTGCAATAATGATATTAATCCTTGCTTTGTCAAAGAAAGTTGACTAAACAACAGCTACACGAACTATAAATACCCTGTAACTGTCTGTAATTTTCAACAAAATATCATAGCTTGACTTAAATATCTAAAGTAGTTTTCTCAACTGTAGTTGACTATTAATGAGTTGATCGAACAATTTGTGTAGCATTAAAATAAATATAACTATTAAATCTTTCAAGAATAAGTTCTCATTTTTAATTATACTATTTTTAAAACAAATTCAAAAACCTGTTAAATAATGCGATACATAGTTTTATTATTTATAAGAATAATTAATAGTTGTTTCTTTGTCAAAACTATACTTCTCTCTCCATCGACACAGGGTATTGGCACGTCTGTCACAGTTGTTGCTTGCGCCTCATCTGGTTGTTGTCACATCATCTGAAGGGCTTTTACTTTGCCTTGTTGCGAGTGCCAGGACACGCCCTTGCTCTTTTTAAAGGCTGATTCAATTAGACGGGCGACTTCAGGCGCAATCCTTAAAGCCTCCTCCAAAAAAGCTGCTACCTCGCACCGAGGCTTAATTAAAGTTTTAGAGTCGCGCCTTATCGCTGGCATTTCTCACCATACTCGCATTCACGTATTCACGTATTCGAGATTCGTATTCACACCTATCGCAACTCGGGCTGTGAAATACCTTGAAGGCTGAAAGGCGGCTCATTACGGCCAAGCAGCACAATGTTAATGCTTTTTCAATTTCCGAACGAACTCGATGCCAACAAAAAAGAGAAGACAGAGGCGGAAAAGAAGATTGTCGAAGACAGTGGAGCTTATCGCGACGAACGGTTGCATTTTCTCAGGTTCGAGGGTCTTGTTTCGAGCCGAGTCTTATCTTTATTTTGGTCATTTGCCGGACAGGCCGTCATCAATAATGAAATGCAGCCGCCGCGGCGAAGCTTCAACTTATCAGTGGAGTCGACTTAAGCTAAACGCTTTATCGTCAGAGAGAGATAGAGTCAAAGAGAGGGAGAGGTAGAGAGAGAGAGAGAGAGAGAGAGATTCTCGTACAGGTAAACTTACTGAGCGATTCCACTGGACACAAATGAATTCAACGCCTTGGATTTTGTCATTTAGAGGCTTTCAGGTAGACGTGTTCTTGAGTCTTGATAAAAGCATCGCCGACTCGACTCCTCTGAAAATCAATGCCACGATGGGTAATTAATAAACGCCCATAAAGATGCGGATACAATAAAAATTCCAATCGCTGGCACTGGAAAAATCATTTGCCTTTGTTTCGGCCACTGAGACTGAGAAAAGGGTTCTCTTTCATCGATGTGTTTCTTTTTTACGAGATGCAGCTGCCACGCCAGGGATTAACTGGATTGGATTGTGTTGGGGATCACTCCATTCCCCCATTCTCCACTGCTGTCTCTCTCTCTCTCTGTCTCTCCCTGTGGATCTTTTTGATTGCTGACCATTTGGTGTCTGAGGTTAGGGCTTGGATTGTCGCCCGCACCGCTTTTATGACTTAAGCCCCAGGTCGGATGTTAGGTAATCGACGCGATAAGAAATTAAGAAATCAAATCCATGACTCTCAACTATGTTGGTTGACTGAACTGAACTGAACTGAACTCGTCGATCGAGCTGCTTCTACGCATCTTTAATTGCATTCTCATTCTCCAAAGGGGCGAGAATTCGAATTCGAATTTGAATTTGAATATGATGTAGTAGATAATTATTGGTTACAGGATGAACTTGATGTCGAGGGCGTAATCTTGATGATGGCCATTAAAAGCAGCTACCTGGAGCTAGGAATACAATAGCCAACCACTTTATTTAACCATTTGAAGTAACTTTTTGTTGCCTTTGATCCAAATATCATTTGCGATTCGTTTCTCTGTTAACTGCCTGTTAATGATACTTTCGAAGCACCCACAACAAGTTATTCGTTTTAACGGCACGAGATATGTATCTGCGCTTAACTAAATGTATCTTTTAGTTGCCTGAATAAACAAATTAAGAAATCATCAAAAATTTGTTTGTTCTAATGATCAACAAATTTATCTGATACACAATATCTGATCAATTTGTATGGGTCTAATGAAGAAATATTTGACAGAATCCGTAAAAACATAGAGGAGATACAAATTTAATGGAAATTGATACAATCTGCCAGTGAACTTTAGCATTCTTGAAGATTTCAGGTTATATAGCGAAACTCTGAGTGACCTTTTTCCCCAGCAATCCAATCAACTTTCTTCATTAAGTCTATTAAAAATGCTTTTGTGATGTTTATACCCCAAAAAAAAGGGTAAATATTTGGATAATAACAAATAAACTCACCAATTGATTGGGACCACTCTCGAAAGTTTGCACAGAACGGAAATTAAGCAGAAAAAAACAGAGTAAAAAGCATATTCAATTAACTGAAACCTGTTGCGATAGATTTACGAATGTTAACCCCGAATCCATTTGCATTTCCTGCTGGGGAGTCAGCAATGAAAATAAAAATCAAAACAAATAAAGCAAATACTGCACACACTCATACATACATACATACAAACAAATAAATAAACAAAATTGTTTTATAATTCTTTTTTCTCGCTCTTTCATCGTCCAAGCAGAGCGAACAAAGGCGAAAACAAATTACACGCAAATTCTCGTAATTTCGGCGAAAATGTTCGTCAAGGGGAAGTTCGGAATGACTGTAGAGGGTGTAGACTTGGTCAGAGGGGGAGAGGTAGGGGTAGGGGTAGGGAAGGCTTTGTCAAGTGACGTTCCTGTCTCTGACTCGCTTCGTTAATGGCAGCGCAATTAATTCGAGCAAATCGTCTGTGAACCCTTTTTATGACCTCCAAAAGGGAAGGTTCTCCACGGCGCTTCCCAAATAAAAATTCATTAAACGGCACGCCGGCACTTTTGTTTGGCTTTTACGTTTGCTTTGAACTGTTTGCCGCGAATACTGTAAGTATAATAAATGCGAAATAGGCGCACAACTGTAAAATTTGTTTAAATGCCACCCAAATTGATGCTCAATTTGTGCATGAATAGAATCTCTCCGAGCAAACGCTTTAAAACTTTAACAAACTTCCGGCAAAGAGAGAGATTTATGCTTACACTGTTATAAAAAGCACTTCTAATATTAAGAACATTGCATTTCTTTAAAATAAGTCTAATGTAAGATGCAAATTAAATTAACTCAATCAAACAATCAAGATATTTGCTTCTTTTTTAATAATTATAATTAATATCATATAATTTATATCATATTATATGTATTATTGAGAGTTTATATCTAATGCATCAAGAACAAAAATTTTGAAGTGATTTATTTCTTAAATCTAAATTATTGCTGTCTTCATTATTTTATTCAGATATTTAAAAACTATATATATATTCTTTATTCATTATTCATCATTCTAAATAGTGCAAATAACTTCATTTAATAGAGATTTGGTCAATATCAGAACTGTTATTAACGCTTTCAAGAATTTAAGATAAAAAGTGCAATGAAATGTAAAAATAATAAGTTTATCTGAATCACTTACTTACCGTTCCGTGCGTTGTCTGTAGAACCCATTCGATACACCCAACGGGAATAAGCAATAAAATTCAAACGCTAAGCTGAATGAATGAATTTCTGGACGCGAAAATACCTGAGAGCAAGGCGCATTTAATGAGGGCTATAAAATCGAAGCGCCAGTTGAGTTTCCAGGGCCTTCAAAGACAAAAGACAAAAGGCGCTCGGAGAAGAAGAAGGAGACGAAGAACGTGTAACAGGTGCGATAACAACAAAAACGTTGGACTGACAGACTGGCAAGACAATGAAAATATAATGCAGATTATGTGAAAAACTCGGTATATTTAGGTAGCTGGAAAACAGGACATTAGGACATTAGGTAACATGTTCAAAGCTGCAATAACTTAAGTAAGAGAAAAACCATTTCCAATTTATTGTGTGTTCTTTGATATTTAACCGACGCGCCGAAGACGCTTTTAAATTGTAGTTTTCTTCTGAAATTCGAAATCAGACAGAAGGAAACCGAAACCGAAACAGAAACAGAAACAGAGTTGAGGTTATGCAAATGACAGGCAGTTGGAAAGAGGGGAAGTCCCTTTTAAGTGACTGGGAATGTATAATCTATGAGGGAGCGTAACAACAACAACAACAACAAGGAGAGCAACAAGGAGAACAATAAAAGTGCTAAATGCAATACAAAAACAATTTAAGCTGCTTGGAAATGCTCGACTTTTGGCCAAACTGGCAATCGTAATCCTAACTCAATTTCCATCTTGATTCAAAAGATTCGACACTGAAAGAAATTGCTGTGATTCACTCTAACTTTTCAGCGCATAAAAAAGATAAGTTTATTTTTAGAGCCTATAATATACATATTTCTTGATAAAAATGTATTTTATTTATTTTTTAAAGACTGATTTAATAAAAAAGATTCGTGTTGATGGATATAAGTCAAATCAATAAAATCTATAATTCGATATGTTTTTAATTCTTAAAGTTTCGAATATTTGAATTATTTAAAATTAAGTTAATTTTTTTGATTATTTTTCAGTTTCCAAATGATTGAATGGAATCTTATCTTAAGAATCGTAAGGGAAGATGGAAGTGGAAGACGGGTGCTCCTTCAGCTTGAAGCTTGTCACTGCCACGATGACTGACAAGTTTATCCTTTCTGGCAGTTGCATCTTTTCATTATGGCCATGTCAGGTCGACGGGGCCAACATGCCACTTGGCCACTTGCTGGCTATCTATGGCATCTATGCTGCTGACTGTCGACTGTCGAGCTGTCGACTGCACACCGAATCGGGTCAACGACCTGAGAGAACAGTTCTTGTACTACTCGCAAGAGGGGCGTGGCTTAGCCCTAGAGTTTTGTGCCGTGTAACGCGTATTGTTGCCTGCTGATGAATGCTTCATAGCTTCATAGCTTCATAGTCATCCTCAATCTCCCTCCCATCTATCCATTTGGCCCATTCATTTGTCCTGCCGTTTGTCTGTCTGTCTCCCTGTCTATCTCCTTGTCCGGCTCACAGTCTGCGCCCCCCCTCCCTCTCTTTCTGTGCCACCTATCACAACTTCAACTTTTGATACCCATCTGAATTTGCATTATTTTCTTTCGCTCTTCATTTCGCTGCTGCTGTTTACTGTCATTCTGATTTTAATCTTTACAGCCCCGTTTGCTCTTTCTCCCTCGCTCGCCCTCACTCCCTCTGACTCTCTCTTGCTCACTCATCAGCTTCTGTCTTGCTTTATGTAGTTTTACATTTTTTCCACTTCTGCCCTGTGCATTTGCTGTTGTTGTTGTTGTTCTGCTCTCTCTCATACCTGCCGCGTGCCCAAGTGAACAGGTTCCATTTCTTTAGTTGGCCACAGCCTTTTGTTGTTGTTGTTGTTGTTGCTGTTCCCCCTGTCCGTTGCTCCCTTCCTTGTCATCCTCTTTTGATTCCATTCGCATTTCATTTGCCGTACCACGAGTTAAGTCTGAAAAAGTATCCTAATTGGTATTAAAATCGCTGTTATTTTTTTTCTCCTGTCTTTATTGTTGGTTTTACCAGTTGTTGTTGTTGCAGGTGTTGTTGTTGTTGCTGACGTATTCTGATACTTTAAAAGGTAGATCCAGATGCACTTTCTGATTTTATCCATGACGCTATTCAAATTGCATTCATCGCCCAAAAACAAAACTAAATCTCGAGTTCTGTTGCGCATTTTCTGATTAAATCGCGTATTCTCGTATTTCTGATAAAAATCAAAATAATCGGACTCCCCCCCCTACCCCACCCTCTGGCGATTTAATTGTTCGATAACGTCAACGATTCGTTTGTTTGACTTTTTTCATACCTGCCATTTATTCAGAATATTTACAAAAAAGAAACTCTCAGTTGGATTATAAATAACGCGTAATTGACATAATTGGACATTTTTAAAATACATATGTACGTGTGTTTACACTGAAATATATGTGATGCATATTATATAAGAACTTTAATTAAAATAACAGTCATAATAATTTAGAATTTCTATGGCTTTTATTAAAAATTGCCTTTCAAGTTAAATAGGAGTCATCATAACATTATGTCATTATTATTTACATTTCTGTAAATTACATTTAAAAGCAATGTTTCTATCAGTAGTGCCAGATTCGCTTTTTTCCCGTAAAATCTGGCTCTTTTCAAAGGCCATTTGCTAGGAAAAATTTGCAATTAATTCCTATAAGGATTCTGGGGGCAACAATACATTTGCAGACCTGGCTAAGGTTGCAATTGATACTTAACAGTGTTTTTTTTTTTTTTTTTATTATAATAATTTGGATGTTTGACTTAATAAATATAAGTACAATTCATTTTTAATCTTATGCTAGTCTCCGATCGAGCTCTCGGGCATTAATTAATCTTATGTGAAATCTTTCTTTTCAAAAAGAACGTTTAATTATGTACTAATAACTAAGTATAGTGGCGATACTTAACAGTGTACTTTATATAAGTAAATGCTTCAAAAGTTTGCTACTTAAAATTAAATTAAATTAATTGAGCTACTACACATAAAAGGCTCTTAATAAATTCCTACGGATGATAGGAACGGGATTATTATAAGATAATGAAAATTAGGAGAATGAGGACCACATTAATTAAATTATTTACACATGTCTATAACAGAGCTTCGCTGCTCAAATTGTTCAGTTTCTTTCTGAGCAACTGATTTTGTGCGCTTACTTTTCCCCTCACGGGAGAAAAAATAGGAATTAATGAATTGAAAAACTAGCCTTTCTTATGGCTTTTTTTATTATTATTATTTTTTCAGCATTTTTGCATCGTTCCCCCCGTCAAAAACAGCTTTTTTTAAAACAAAAGTTGGCAGTACTGGTTTCTATTGTGTAGGTCAGTAAAACATAAGCTAACTTGCCTAACATAACATTTGTCCGAATTGTGGAACATGAAATTCTGAGCAATTCTAGCAGCAGTGTGGATCATATAACTCCTAAATATTCTTTGCATTTGGGACTGCCTTATAGATGATCCTGCAAAAGTGATTACATCAAAAGTGATATGAAAAATTCATTATTACCCAAAAAACCTTAATACTTTCTTTGCAAACTCTGGAATTCGTAATATTTTCGATTATTGTTTAAATACAATATTTTGCTTTACAAATCACACAGTCATAGAATTCAGAAATATCCCTCAAATCCAAATATTAACATTAACAGACGAATTTCAACATCCACAACCGCAGAGTAATTCAGTGAGAGCAGCGTAAACATAACATTTAATGAGCGAGAGTCAGTGTTAACAAGAGAGACAATAACAGAATGTTAAGCTGTTCAGCCTGTGGAACGCATGTCAGAAAGTATGTCATTCGGTTAACATTAACTCCAATATGCACATATGTATGTGTGTACCTACTTACAGATGTTGACTTGTTTGTATTGTCATGTCCCACAAAGTACTTCCATGTAAATAGACTTAATATCAATCGACATTTATGCAAATAATGTGCACACGAGTTGTTGGTTTACATTACATATTAATAGCAGTTAATTAGTCAGCAATGGCGGTAAAGGACTGTGAATAATGGCTGATGATGATGATGACAGTTTTAAATGACAAACACATATTAATATGACAAGTTGCTTCAACTTTCAGGGAACAAACACTTGCTCTGAGCTTAGTTCTAAGGCTGCACTAACAACTTCCTTGGCCGTTAACAGACTGCATTTGAAAAAGAGCGCGCTCTCACAATGTTATGTTTTAGCAGCGCATGCGATAAACTCACAATCCACATGGCATGCTGTAAAAAACATGAGCTGTTACTTAACATTCGCTTCAGTTCGTCCGGCAATGTTGCAGTCAGTGTTGCCGAGAGTTTCAAGCGTTGTGGTAGTTGTAGCGGCTGGCGCAACTTTCAATAAACGATTCGCGTTCGTTCGTTCGTCTCTCGTACGCTCGTCGTCGTCGTCGTCGTTGTCGGCGTTATAACAATATTCGTCTGCTCAGAAAGCTATTAAAAGATCCAAAGCGACAACCAGTTGACCAGTCGGGAGTTACGCGTGCTTCCTTCCCCCGTCCAACAACAACAACAACACACACAGTTGGTCGGTTTCTCGTTCGATCCTTCTTTCGAATTCGGAGTTTCATAAAAATAACAAAAACACCGCAGGCACTAAAACAACACTGCAAAAAAGAGAAGAGAAAAGTTTAAGGAATTTAAAGCCAAAATCTTGATGGGAACAAAGCAAGCACAATTTATGTCCTTTTTGTGCCGTTAAATTGAATGCAGATTATAAACACACACACACAAGAGTTGTGCATCTATACATGTATATGTGTGTGTGTGTGTGCGCGTGTGTTTGTCGGTGTGTTTTAATGTGTGCAACAAAAGTGTAAAAAATAATACAAATATTTAATTAGCTCGCAGTGAGAGTGGGACAAAGCGTAACAATAGAAAAGGAGAGAGAGGCGAGACGAGACGAGGAAAAGAGAAGGAGCACAGGATACGGTTCCTTGGACAGCGGATTACAAGCGACAAGGATTAAATAACAAAGTAATTTGCATATGTTGAAAATAAATTAAAATTATGAATGCCCATCAAGTTGTACAATACTAATTAAGCATTAATTTATGCCCCAGTCCCAGACCTGACCCCGCCCCTAACTGCCCTCGTAACCCCCCTTCGCCCCCCCTCGGAACACAACCCGCAGACGGATGTCCGTCCGTGTCCATGTTTCGAGTCAATGAAATTTTTAATTGTGCACGCGTGTCGAAAGTGAACCCCATAAGTGGGTGTGAGTGAGTGTGTGTGTGTGTGAGTGTATGTGTGTGAGTGTGAGTGGGAAGGGGAGTGTCCTTTATGACGTTCTGAACTCGCTCCCCATCCAGAGTGCATGTTCACCGCATATTTATCATGCGTACTGTAAGTCAACTTGCAACCGGACTGTTTATGTTGCCCATGCCTAAAACATCCCTATTCCCGAACCGACAAGTGCACCCACCCCCTCCTCCTCCCACCCCCTTCCTGAGCCCCTTGCAATGCGTTAACTTCCTCCTTAATTCCCACTCAGCGGGCAATTGGAAATTGGACCCTGAGAAAAGATTCGCCTAACAAATATGTGCACATGTTGTTCATTCTTTACTGCCGTTGAAATTAGCGAGGTACAGTGAACTCTCGCTGCAAAGGCTATTCTCATTCACTAGACATTTCCAATTGTCCTAAGTTTTATAATGATAATTAATTTTTTTTTGTAGTACTAAAACGACTAAAGCGGGAGAATTATTAGAGATTAATAGTTTTAATTAAATTCAATACTTTCGGAAATTTGAATTCTAGACGTTTCTAGTTTCTGGAGGGACTTTTTCTTGTCATTTAATTTAAAAATTTGTTTAGTTAAAAGTTTAAATTATCTGTTTATTTTGAAGTTAAAATTCATAGTGTTAGATGAACTAGAAAACAGGAAAATAATTCATTTGGACATTTTAAACGTAAATTTCATTTGTGCAATCGAAATAAATATTTAAAATTGCAAGCTATTAGTTTTATACATGTATGCCATACTTTTGTTTTCTAATACATTAATTTTCTTAGTGAGCTTTTATTATTAATATTATTTCTTTATATGAATATTGATTAGTTTTTGAACTTAACATCGGGTAATATTAAAATATTCAAAGAAACTCATTTTCTCTCTTTAACTTTTAAGGATTCTAATTAACATTATTATTGAAAAAACTTATTTTTTTGCTATTGAAATATTTTAAAAATAATATTTTTTAGCTCATTGCAAGTCGAATGAAATTCCTTACCAAACAATTTCCCACCCCCCTCTCTCCTTCCTAGAGTTTAGTTAGCAACACTCAAGGCATACAAATTAACATGCGCATTAATAAGTAGAGAACTTTAAATATTGATTAAAACATTTTTTTCTATTGTGAAAATATTTAAAGAAACCTACGAAAATGTTGCCCCATTTCAAACTATTTTTACTGCCTTTCTCTCTCCCTCTCTCTCCTCGTATTTAGTTAACAACGTTCAAGGGATCAAATTAACATTAAGATTGCTTATAAATCTTCGCTAAACAAGTTCATTTCAATCGCCCTAAGCGCTGCTTGGCTTACATCTTATTTTCATTTTCATTTTCAATTTGAGTTTTCCACTTTCCACTTCACCTCGCTGCGTCTGCAATTAATTCCTCCTGCTCTCCCCATTTCCCATTCTCCCCCCTGGTTTAGTTTTGGCTGCTTGCCACCAATTGTTGAACCACTTGGCGTTTTTGCCGTTTTCCTCCTCTCTCCTCAGTCCTTGTTTTCTGTGTGTGTGTGTGTGTTGCGGTCAGTTTGACGCGTGCCGCGTTTTTGCTTCGCACGTGAAAAGGACATCACACACACACACACACACACACACACACTTATTTATATGTATACAATTGCGTGTGTGTGCCAAGAACCAAACACAAAAGCCAAAAAAAACCACAATGTTGGCAAAGGGACTTGAGGAGAGACTGGCAACAAGCAGGGTCAGGGGGGATCAAGGGGGAAGTCCACGTTGACCTCGCGTCGCCTGCAGCGTTAATTTATAATTTACTGTGCTCACTGAAACCGTCGAAACGAACCCACTGAACCACCCAGCCACCCACCTCACCACCCACCACACCACCTGCCTGCCTACTTTTATTATTATTATTTCTGTGCGTTCTACGCGCTTTTCCGTGGCGCGCTTTTCCCCCCCTCAATCCCCCCTTAAACCTCTCTTAATTCTCATTCCCTCAGAGTTTTGACTTTTTACATTTGCCGTCGGCGGTTTTGGCGGTCTGACGCTTTGTCGTTGTCCTTGCTGTGGTTGTTGTTGTTCGTTGTTGTTGTTGCTGTTATTGTTGCTGTTATTGTTGCGGTGTCCCTTCATTTACTGGTCCTGGTCTTGGTCCTGGCTAGCGGCTTCTATTTCGTGAGCGGCGCTTGTGAAAATTGCCTTTTCAACTACTCGGTGACATTTTGTTGCTGTTGTCGTTGTTGTTGCTGTTGTTTTAGTGCCTTAATTTTGTTGTGTGTGTGTTGTTGTTGTTGTTGTGTTCCTCTGTTGCTCTGTTGCCTTTTCCCCCCTGTTTGTCGCATTTTTTTATGCAGAGATTTCTGACTTTTCGACCCCCTGCGACTGTTGCTCTTCTGTCCTTTTTGTCGCCGTTTTGTTTGTTGCTTTAATTAATTTGTAAATTTACTTGGCCAGATTAAAATAAACCTAAAACAGAGAGAGAAGTCGACAGCAAATTAGCCAAAAAGTCGAAATGGGCACATCATATGCATAACTTCAGTTTAAGAACTTTTTTTAAATTTAAAATTTGTTCCAGCTGCCACTAAATGTTGCTTATAACGAGCCGAGTTTGCCAGGGGATTAGAGTTCTTACAGTTATGCAGTGGAACGTGGCTATAACGAACACTTTTATTCATAATTCTGTTATAAATTTAATTGAGGTCACCTGTTTGCATGTTGTTCTTTGTTCTAAAAGTAAAAGTAAATGGAAATGAGTAGAAAAATAGAAATAAACTTACATCATGTTCACATTAAAGTGAAATTTAATTAAAATCAGTTTGTATTGAAAGGCTTCTTAATTTGCCCATTACAAATGAAAACTACTAGGCAATATTTCAATTATTAAAATCTAAAAAGGTTTGTTAGTCAATAAGAATAAAGAGATAAGTATAACATTCCATGTTATCTATTCTGATTGAATCTTAAATTATACAAAAATATTGAATATAAAATATTGCCACAAGCTGAATTAAAATAGAATGCTTCTTTAAAGGTAACAAAAACTCTCGAAATATCTGCTAATAAATTCAATTTCCTTATTCGGGCAGAAGCAGAAACAAGAGTAAACACACACATACACACACACACACACATCAGCAAATTGAGGAAAAGCCAGTGGAAAAGGCATTTGCCTAACGGCCATTAATCGCTCATTTTTCGCATAAACAACAAAAAACCGAATGACGATGTTTGCCCACTCAAAACAAAAACAAAAGCAACAACAATGTTGTTAAAAACATCTGTTTGTTGTTGTTGTTGTTTCTGAAGTGTTTAACTTTTGTTTCACTTTCGAGCAACCGCAAAAACCAAAATAAACTTTGTCATTGTCTTGCGACAAATTTGGGAAATGGAAAATGGAAAATGTCGATGAAGTTGTTACGTTTCAGTCCGGAAAATGTAGCTAATAAAAAAACAAAGCCAACAACACTGCGTGCACACGAATTTAAAATTAAATAAACAAAATGAAATGAAAAGAGAGAGAAGAAACAAAACAGAAACAAAACAGAAACAGCAACAAAACTCCCAAATGTGCAATTAAAAAATTTTACAGTCATAACTTTTTATTATTGTACATAATTCAGTTCAGTTCTCCTTTAATGCACAGTGTGTGCCGCCTGTTTTTCCCCATTTCATTTCATTACATATTCTCTTTTCGCTCCTTTTTCCAATAAATCTACCGTCTCCCTTACTCTCTTTCCATTGGCATTGCGATTCCCTTAGTTGCCCTGGGCTGGGAAATTAATTTCATTTTCGCAAGCCAAATTGCATTAAACTGAACCAACTTTATGTTTATTTCATAATTATTTTGTTGCATTATAATTATTATAATAATTTGATAAAATACAATAGTTTGTTTGCATTTTCATCACATTTCAAGCGTGTTTTATTTTTATGTGCAATTTGAAACTGTTTTTGATTTATAGTATGGTCATAACTCCATAAAGTTCATTTTATTTCTAATTGCATAGATTGATATCTATATAAAATAATTTTAGATAAGAACTTAGTCTGCTGTGTGTTGGTCACTTAATGAGAGTTCTAACTGACGCACATTTCAGCAATTAAAAACAACATTTTAAATTTATATGTAGGAGAGTTTTAGCTGACTCGAGGTCTGATTAATGTAGATAAAACACAAGATCAACAAACAAAAGAGCAATCTCTATCATCAGTACCGTTGTGTAGAACCAGTTGAGAATTCTAAGTCGCAAAAGTGACAAAGTAGCTGTAAAGCTGATCTAGCCCTCTAACAAACGTTTTTTTTTGAATCATATTAAGTTTGTTTTAAATGTTCTTCCCAAGAGTCGAAAAACGCTTTTGAGTTTTTAAGATCATGGTTAGTAAAAGATTAAAAGGTCTTGTCTGTCTATAAATATCCTTTTTTGATCTAATATTTGAAATGCGCCATAGTCACTTCATGCATAAATATAGATATCAGAGTTCGTGTGCAAGTTTAGGGATGAAAGGGGCAAAGAGTCCCGCTTTATCCTTGGGGAGCCTTGACTCAACTTGTGTCTCACACATGTCTCACATTATCCTGGGCTCATAAAACTTCCTAACAACCTATAATTGTCGCTTCGACTAAATAATGCATAAATAATAAAACTCTGTCGACAGTAAACAACAACAAGAACAAAATGGAAACTAAGTGCAACAACAAAAAACAGGGCGGGTGGTAATATTTTTTGGCTGAAGGGGGAAAAGGGTGCATAGGGATTGGGATCGGGAACACAACTGGGAACTGAGTACTGGGAAATGGAAACTGGCAGTGGATTTGTCGGCCAACAAAGTGAGAAAACCGCGACATGGAGCATAAAAAATGCATAAAACGAGGACAAAATAAAGTCATAAAGTAAAAATGGCTCAAAGAACGTAGAGAGAGAGAGAGAGAGAGAGAGAGAGAGGAAAAAATGAATAAATATAAAACGAGTGAAAGAAAGGAGTGTATAAACTCGCAGTATAGTGTGGTATAGTATGTTGCACCACCGAGGGATAAAACAGAATGAGTTTGGCAGGGAGCGTAGGTGTTGTAATGGACTGTGTCTGTGTGTGGTGCTTTGTTTGCCTGTTGTTTGTTGTTTGTTGTGGTGCGACTTGTTTGAGGTTTCAATAGGTCATAATTCACGCCTAGACTGCTCACTACCTCCCACCCTCCCTTTGGAGGCGCCACCTAAAGGGATTGCAAATGGCCCCGAGAATATGGGGCAAAGGGAAAAGGAGCGTGGCGACGAGGGATTCCAGCTGGGTGGCATCCACATGACGTTGGCGCCACAGTCACCACATGTGTGTAGTGTGTGTGTATATTTGTGTATGCACAACCAATATTATAAATGCAGAACAAGGAGAAGCCACTGTTGAACACTGTGACGCATCAGCACACAAACTGTGACACACTGACCATATTTTAAAAACAAGTTTAAACGATATTTGAGTGAACTATATCAAATACTTTATAAATAATCGGATAAATATCATAAATAAATATCTTAATATATTGAAAAACTTGCTGAAGTTCACTTTAAACAACGCTTAACAATGTTTTCATTCATGAATCAAAATAAAAGTATCAAATATTATATTAAATTTAAAATAATAGAGAAAAACATATTAAATATGTATTTATAAAATAAAGTTATATGATTTAATTAAAATTTTTGCCCAAGTAAGATAAATCTTATTAAAATGTCACTTGGAAGTCAAATATACTATAAATGAAAATTATTATTATTTATTATTTACAAAACTAGACAAAATGCTTAGAGTACTAGTGACTAGATCTTTGCAAGGTTTTAAGAACAAATGAAAATGAGTTTTACTATTAATTATTCATAAAATAAATAATTTTAACTATTGAAATTGTAAACAAAAAATATTCAATACATTTTAAAGAAATTCAATGGCCCGTGCCCCACTGTGCTACAGTCACGGATCGTTGCTTAGTTCTAACAAATTAATTGTTAAGCGACGTTTTTGTTGTTGCTGTTGTCGATCCGCCTCTAATAATTGGCGCTCCACACTTTCGATGGCAAAGTGCAAAAGCGACAACAGCCCCAAAGCCAAAAGCCCCCAAAGCAGATGCCGACAAAGGATGGAAGAAGAAGAAGTGGTTAAGCTGTGGGGGTGGTGCGGGGTAAATAATGGAAATAAAAACAGCAAACATGTGCTGTGTTGCAACTGTTGTTATTGTAGTTGTTGTTGTTGTTGTTGCAACTATTGTTGTAAGTGTCGCTTGTTTTGTTATTAGCAGCTGCTCTCTCTCTCTCTCTCCCTCGCTCTCTCTCTCTCTCTCTCTTTCTCTTTCTCTGCCTGCTGGGCCATCTTGTAACACTTCTCTTCTGCCTCCTTCTTCTTCTGCCTTTGCCATCCTTTTCCATATCGTTTATCCTCTTCGCCTTTTGTGTGCATTGTGCAAATTTGTTTGGCCGCTGTGTTTGTTTTTGCATTAGCTGTGGTCTGTCACCTACCCCCTCTCCCCCCTCTCCCCATCTCACTCTTCCCCCTCGTTTTTGACCACTCCACTTTGCAGTTCTCGGCTGCCTGTCCTGTTCTGTCCCGGCTAACCAGTTGCCAGCTTCGTCGGTTTTCGCCTTCTTTATGCCTGTTAACGATGAAAAATTTGCGCGCTGTGCGTGACCCACAGTCACCCCCTCCCCCTCTTTCCACTCCCGCCTCCATCTGCGGTTCCTGCAGCTCCATGAGATTCCCTGCCTCATCCTCAGCCTCGACCTGCGTGTTGTTGTTACGTGTTTTTCTGTGCATATGCCAAAGAAAGCCGGAGACACAAAAACGCAATATAAATTGTGCACACGAGTACATACCCTCTAAAAGTTACTTGGCTGTGTATGATGTGCCTGATGGTTAACTAGAAAGATTCTATGTTCTAATAAAGAGAAATTAAAGTATAATATATTATGATTTAAAAAATAACAGTTAATAAAAATAAATATGCATTCTTGCTCTCTTTCTCTTCCTTTTTGTTTTTGCTTCGGTTGAGTGTTCTCAGTTGAACTATTCATGTTACGCTCCTTCAATAACAACTTACAGAGAGCGAACCGATTGAGCGCTCACACATTGAGAGTCAGCAAAATCAAATGCTCAGCGGTCAGTGAATAACCAGAGCCAAAGTGAAACAAAGAAACAAATTTGTTGTTCGTTGAGCGAAGACCGATTTGTTCAAAGAGTCAGCAAATACCAGTTATTTTTAGATAACGGAAAAGGGCAACTATTCTGCGAGCTCTGATGTAATACAAAAAAATATTTGTAACTACAGTCGAACTTCCCTAGCTCAAATCACTATTATCAAAAAAAAAGCTTCGAGTTATGGAGATTTTCGACTTATAGAGTCCTTTTTCTTAAGTTTTTTAATTTTACTGCCACTCATTTAGCTCGAGTAAGAGAGAAATTCGAGTTGTATACGTAGAAGTTCAACTGTATTTGAAACCAATTAATTTTCTTAATCCAAAACTACTATTTTTTAAAATTGCTTAATTTTATCATAAAAACGTTCGTATGCTTATCCGAATCTAGTTTTTAAGAAGGTTCTTTGATCAAAATGACTACAGGGTATCTGCTAGCACAGCCAGTAAACTGTGTGCGAGTTACGAGACATTGCTACTTGTTGTCGCCGATGTGGGTTAAAGTTAATCTCCATTAGTAAAGGGATCGGGGGCTTGGCTGGCGTCAGCTTTAGGGTTGTGCGTGTATGTGTGTGTGTGTGTGTGTGTGTGTAAATGTGTCTGGACGGTAAGTTAGGGAACTTTTGCGTAATGTCCAAAGTGCCGACGACGACGCCGACGACGACGCTGCGCCCAAAGTGGTCTGTGGTTGTTGGTTGTTTATGTGTGTGTTGTTTACAGGTATTCTGGTGGTTGTTGTTCTTGTGGTGGTGTTGGTGTTGGCTGTAACATGGCATACGCATCATAATTCAGAGTACATTACTGATGGCATTGCACTAAGGGGTTGGGGCTACGAGGGGGACAGTTAATGGTCCCTGGACAGAGTTCACGTGTTGCCGATGTCCGTTCACTTAAATAAAATCGATAACTTAACTAAATGCTCTTTGACAACAAACAAAATAATGATAATATTTGTGTACGAAAACCTTTTGCTGTGTCTGTGAACTGTCATAGCTGTACAGTGTCTGTCACTGTTTACTTACACGCTGCAATTAAAACATAGATATGGTGCGTGAAAATCCAATTAATTTCACGCGGTTGCCAATTAACTATGAAGAACTGAGATCCTGTTTCCCTTGTAAGTGTATGTAATGCTATACCTACATACATGTGTATAAACCGTCAATTAACACACGCACACACACGCCCACACCCACAATTAAGCCAAGTTGTTGGTGGCACGTGCGTAGGCCATGAAAACCGCGAATTGAAACGCAGCTAGACAAAGTCCTTTGGCCAATACCCTCCCTCTCTTTACTTCCCAACCTCCTTTCTCCCTTTTGACTTCCTCTCTCTATCCCTTTTACACTTTTTCTTTCTTCTAGTCAGTCACTTGCCCACAACAGAAATTTATAAAAACACGCAAACGGGCCAATAAAACATGTTTTAACCAATGTCTGAACCCTCTCCCCTCTCCCAACTCACCTCTCCACCCACCCCTTGTTAGCCCGACGGCTCTGTTGACTGCTGAGTAAAAGGACTGCACGTGACTCAAGCCAGCCACACAAATTCTCTGGCGGCACATTTGAAAATAATTTTCCAAGCATTTTGTAATCCATTTGAAATACGCAAAGGATCCCCAGAGTTCATATGTGTGTGGTGTGTGTGTATTTGTGGGTGTGTGTGTGTGTGTGTGTGTGGTGTGTCTGGCACACCTTTTGGCTCGTTACACGGCATTTCTCTATGAAAATCCCCATGAGTCTCGCAGCGGCTGCTCTCTTTTTCTTCATGGACAAAAAAAAAAGAACACAAATCACATTTTTCTTTCTTTTCTTGTTGTAAACAAACTGACAGTCAAAAACGAAGAGGAAAAGGCTAGAAAGAGGTAAAGGTAGAGGCAGGAGAGAGAGAGAGATACAATGCAATAACATTTTGGACCACAGTCGACATGGGTTCGACTTCATTTATATAAACAATATTCGTAATACCTATTTATATATAGGCGAGTACGAGTATTATGCATTTTTTATGATCTCCAGCTGTTGTTATGCAATATACCCTGTAGTACAAGTGCTAAAGGAGCACTGCTGCCCAAACATCAGTTCAGAAAACAATTTAAAAGACTAGAAAATAAGTTAAATTTGTGAATTCCAGAGTTTGACTTAGGTAATCACAAGTTTTCTATAAATTACAAATACTTATAAATTTATTTACTTCTGAGTCTACTTATGAATTAGGGCTATATACACTTCCACTGACTGCCAAGCTCTCGAGTTCCAGGGTATCAGAAAGTCAACCATTTGCCTTTGAGTTTCCTGTTTTCCTTCCGTTGGCGCCTAAAGGACTCGCATCCTGTCCAGATGCCCCGTTGGGACACACGGACACGCCGCGTTGGCTTTTTACTTTTAATTAACAAAATATATATGCTGAAATAATAATATATAAATATATACGTAAATGTTTTCATAGGGGAAACCTGCGAATTGTTTTGTTTGCCGTTGCATTTTTCATTGCAAATATTTTCACACTGGCAATTTTATGCAATTGGAATTTATTTGCTTTTCATTTTGCTAGAGCAACAAACAGCAAATGCAACATGTGAAACATATTTCTGTTGTTTATGCACTATTAAAGTTTTTGTGCAACAATTTTTGTGGTTGACCACAGCAGAGAAAGAGGACACAGGACAACAGGACCTTATGGCAACGACAGGACACGTTTCAAAATCATCAGCATTTTGGAATTCCTTCTTTTGATTTGTGTGGCTTTTAGTCGAGGCATTTTTGTGTCTAATTCAAGTGGTTTCAAAGTTGCACGAAAAGTTTTAAATTGTTCGCTTTTGTCGGAAATTCATTAAGCAAAATGTTTGCTTAGCCAACGAAAAGAAAATGCCAGAGCGAAAAGAGCCTCGAACAAATTTAATTAATTATCTCAACCGCAGAATTTAAACATGATTTGATGTGGCGTAAACTACGCAGCCAGCTCCAAGTTCTATGAATTTTCAATTTTGTTTCAGACTCAAAAATATATATATGGGTATTTATTTAAAAAACAAAAATGGAAAAAGAAAAGCAAACTTGACACATCCAACGCGTGGGCATTAAATATTAAATTCAATTATTTAAATGCCAAGTCGAGTCTGTTAAACACTTGAACCCATTATTCAAGAAAAGAAACAAGGAATATTAATTTATAAAAGGCTGGAGAGAAAATACTTCAAGTGGCAAAACAGAAGTTACGTGAAAATTAAACAAAAAAGACGCTGAAACTGAAACTGTAGCTGTAGCTGAAACTGAAAGAGCAAAGTAACCTCTTTCAAAGGAAATTCCCTGCAGACTCAAGTGGAAACAAAATAAAGAATAAGTGCTTATTGTTCACGTTGTTGTTGTACTTGTTGTTGTTGCTGCGAGTTTGTAACGCGAAGCGAGCAAAAATAGGAGTAAGATTCTATTATTAACAATGCGCCCCGTACTGAGGCGAGGCTAGGAGACGTGCAGATATCCTGGCACTTCATAAACAGTAGCAGAAGGACGATGAGAAGAGCAATATGAAACAATGACAGCCAACAATGGACAGCACAGCGACAACAACAACAACAACAGCAATGACAACGACGAGGACGAGAAGGAGGACGAGGATGAGAAGGAGGACGACGTCATCATCTTGAACAAAGTGTTGACATCTTTTTGCCCATTCATTGTATGCTTGGCAGTCTGTCTGTCTCGGTGTCCTTCCGTCTGCCACAGACTAACAGCCAACAATCCTTGACTAACGCCATGCGTCCTTTTTAATTAATTTCACTTACTGCAACAGGAGTCTTGTTGTCCCTGCCTCCCATCCTGCCTCCCATCCATCCAACCCAAACTCTGTCCAATGAACAAACTAGAAGCTGTCAATGTGACATGGTCCAGCCTCTGTGTTGGTGACAAGACTTGTCTCGTTATTTACTTTCCCTGTGCAGATTCTGTTCATAAATTTGTTGTGCTGCTTGCGACGCAGTTTACCTCAATCTCTGAGAAATATACACTGAAAATAATCTGGGATCTCGGGATAAAATCAATCCAAATGGTGTCAAAAGTTCAATCAAAAGTCCCGAGTACGAATCATTAAGAGTTTTTACAATGAATTCAAATGTCATTGGCATATTGGGTTTATTTAACAGTAATATCCCGAGAAATACATGCAAAAATCAAGAATTTTCAGCTTGCACTTAAGATTTGATTCTTTCTTTCTGTGCACGTCAATCCCTGGGAAATGTAGAGATCATGTGAAACGAGCTGGAACCCACCTAGCAAACATCACTCAACTCAACTCAATTCAGAAGCTGAAGCAAATCACTTATGCAAATTGTCTTGGCACGGGAAACTTGGGCTGGAAAATATTGAACAGCTTTAATTTCTGTTCTCCCATTCGTGAATTAAAGCAAACTTTTTGCAAGCAGAAAGGAAGAAAGAAAGAAAAGTATTTGAATGCTGTTCCTTCCTCGTAGTCCCTTGGGGTTGCCTACTTCCAATCACTTTGGCCAATACAAATCTTGTTTTACGGTTTACACAGTTACTCCGGACACAGTTCGACAATAGGGCCATAAACAATTGGCCATCTATCCGGTCGGCTGCCTGTACATACACATGAATACGTATGTACACAAGAAGGGGAGCATTCAGCATTTGCACTTGCCAGCCTCACATAATCTTGACAGAGGCAACGGAGGCATAAACCCAAATTAAATACCCATGGATTGGAAGGGGAATCCACTGAGTTATGTCTCTGGATTTGTGCGTAGGTGTTGCGAGTGTGTCTTGAAGCCCGCACCAGTAATTTGGGAATCATTCGGAGCTCCGACTCGTGCATGAAAATTAGATTTTCAGCCAACAGGTTTCTATTATTTGGCAAATGTCTTCGCCCTCAACTCCAGCTCCTATTCCATGGATACTTCGCATTTCGCTTTGCATAATACATAAATATTTTCTATTTGCGCTAGATTCAAATGTAGGCTCGTCTCAGTTCACAGGTCTGAGGTCTGAGGTCCTGGGCCTCAAGTGGCGCCAATAGGCAGAGCATAAATATGCAGCGTCCTGTCTGTCAGTTGCCTGCCTCCTTTCGCAACCGAGTTATCCTTGCGTCTGTCTGCCACTCACACTCGTTCAGCATTCAGACATCATTCATGCGAATATTGTGAGTGTGCAAGATCGAGGTGGCAGCGACTCTCGTTTTTATTATTTATGTTACTCATTCGACTCGTATCCTGCTTGTTGATTGCTTTGCGTACACGTGTAGTTTGTGGCACTCTTTCCTGTGCCAGTGCCAGTGCCTCTATTTACCAATTCGTTGTCGAGCCCACAACAACATATCCTTTGTTTGTGCTACACTCACTCACTCACACAGTCTCGTCCTCGTTGCCATCGTCGTCATCGCCTCGACGCGCTAATATTATGAATGGCAACTCATGCATCGTAGCCAGTTGCCAGTTGCCAGTTGCTTTCCCCTAACTCCTGCTACAAAAATTGTAGCTCACCTTAGACACAGCATGAGCCAAAGTTATACAGGAGCGGCTCGAGGGCTACTTTGACAATAGGCCGCAGCATGACAAAAATAATAAGAATATACCTTAAAATTGTTTTTGATAAAACTTAATACTTTTCTAAAACTGTCGAATGCTTTATAACGATAAATCTGCTAAATTTGTTGAAAGTCGTTAGCTTTATAATGGCACAAATCACAAGCAAACTGAACTCGTGCGTCTTCTGCTTGGAGCCCAAGAAAAATGAGGTGATCCTGCCGTGCAAGCATTCCTTTTGCTTGGAGTGCATGGAGGATTTTATTAGGAAAGTGTGGAGGAATCGCCGTTGTCCAATTTGCCGCATGAACTTTTCATATTACATGAAAAAGCGCGGAAAACCCCATGTGGTAATAGTAGATAGTGACGAGGGATCGGAGTCATCGCCCTACGAAAGCGAATGAACGCTTGAAATGTGTTAAATTAATCAATTCAATTGTTGTTTCTTGTTCTATACAAACTGTTGAGTGTTAATTGTTAATTGTTGAGCTGTGTTAATGGTAATAAATCAAAAAGTGAACTTCTTGCTATTTTTAATTGGGCCCGTTTATGCCTCTGATCGCTCCTGTTCTCATTGACGCCCTCACGTTTGTTCTGTTCGCCTGTTAAAGTGTCAATGTAAATGTGTGTCTGTGTATTTGTATTTGTGTTTGTGTTAGAAGTATTACAGCTAAGTCCCGTAGCTAGAGAAAATCTTGCGAAATTGCTTCAAGCAGAACAGGAGAAATAAACTAGAACATGTCGAGGGGAAAGTTTCCCCAGGGAGAGGAGGAGGAGGAGAAGGAGGAGGAGCAGCTCGTTGGAGCCTGATTGCTACTTAAATCTTTGTATTTACTTCATATTAAGCAATATTTCACCTGGCCAGCACTTTACCTGCAGATGACAGTTCTTCCCGCCCCAAAATCTGTGATTACTTTGTGCATTCATTTTTGTTATAAAAAATTGAGGTCAATTTGTATTGTCATGTTGAAAGGTTGACGAAAATGTTCCCTTCTCAGCACATATTCATACCCCAAGTGCATGCTCAGCATTCTTGTTGTTTAATATTAAAATAAATATTTATTTATTTATTTATTTATTATTTACTCGGCCGTCGGCAGTGACCAGGCAACCAACCAGCAACCTGGTCATTCGGCAGCCCCGGGCGGGACTGGGGGACCGTAATCTATCAAAAATATTGCTCCCATGCTGTGCCTGTCGAGCACTGTGAGCGCTTTCGGGCATTTTTAATATTTAAATAGTTGCCATCAAAATGATTACATTAGTTCGGCAGGGCCATGCATTCCAAATGAGTCATTTTTACACAGAAGCTTTTCCATTTTCATGTTTCCTGCTGCTACTCTTGTTGTTGTAGTTGTAGTTGTTGCTGTAGTTGTTGATGTTGCTCAGCCAAAGGCATTTTGGTATTTTCTCAGACTATGTGCGTGTCAAATTGTTGTTTCAACTCTTTGAGCAAATTCTTGCTGGTTCAACTTTAACAAGGCTTATGCCTAAGAGCAGCCAAGAAAATTGTAAATATTATATTTAAAATTAATTAAAGACTTCGAAATTAAGTCTTACTCTTAGACACATTTCATGGGCAATGTTAAAAAACTGAAAGAAAACAAAAATATATTTTATTTTCCTAATTATTATGGATATTTTTTGACGATAAAAAGATTTAACAATTTAAATTTAAATACATATTTTATAATAAAATATTTTAATAAAATATAAAATATTTTAACTGAAATTTCAAAATAAGATAAGACGAAGAACTTTAAAATGGTTTAGAAATGTGTGAGAAATTGCCTTTTAACATTAATAGCACTCAATCTTTCATATATTTCTAACTAAATTAAAATAAAATATTAAATTAAAAAGTGAAAATCTTTAAAGTAAATACTTACTAACTTTATCATACCTTTAGTAACTATCACTCTGCAGCTCGTACAACTTGAAATCAATGTTTATCCGATTGATATGCAATATCTCACAACCATCTAGAATTGAACATAACAAAAGGCATTTCGAATTCTGACAGACACATCAAATCGCAATCGCAATCGCAATCGAAATGTTTAGAAATTTTGCAAATGAAAAGAGCAGAAATGTGTTGCATGCAGCGAAACAGCATCCAAAAACATATACAAAAACAAATACAAATCTAAATACAAATACAAATTGTACATGCATTCATTCTTTGATTCATTTCATTTGCAATTCAATAATTCTTCTCTTTTGTTGTTGTTGTTGTTGTTATTGTTATTGTTGTCGATATGCATAAATGAAAACTAATTCGTGAAAATGTTTCGTATTCTATTTTCTATTTACAGTGGCGCACGTCAGTGGCAAAAACCCAAATGCAAATCAAATCGAATTGAATTGACGAAAAACCACATAAGCACCGAGCTAGAAAGGGACACAAAAAGTGACTGAGTGAGAGAAAGAGACAGAGAGTGATGCAATACGATGAGAACAACAATACAAACATTAACTCGAACAAGTTTAGCGAGTAACTCGGAAAAGCTGTCTGGCGCAATGAAAAACTTATGAAAAACGCTAAATTAGCAGAAAGTTTGAGCTCACATACACCTACATATAGTACATATAGTACATACAGTACACACATACAGAAAGGGGGGCCAGGTGAGGGCCCGTCCTGCCTGTCAATAAATAAGGCAGCCAAATAAGAGCTGGAATCATAGATTGAACCGACACAATCTCCAACTCCTACTCCGCCGCTTCCTGTGCTGTGTAAAAAGGCGCAGTGCGCAATTGCCACACAATGTGCACGAGTAACAAGAACAAAAACAAAAACAATAACAAGGAGCATGACTTCCACTACCCACTGTTGTGGCTCTCCTTGGGCGCCTTCATCCTGGCGCTAAGCGTTCCTGGCAGTCTGGGCGAGCAGCACCCGGCGACGGCTGATGAAGGTGAGTGTTTGAATCCTTCTTCCCCATATACACATATATACACATACATATATATCCATCTAACCAGAACTGATGGGGTAACAGTGAGTGTATCGATCCACACACTCATACACACACACTGTTACAGTGACTGCGTCTCTTGTGGCATAAATAAAACATTCGGAGTCATTGACGGAATTGCGTCAAAACCTCAATTGAAAAATAAACAGCGTAACCGCAAGAACACAAGTCGAAATGTTTGGATACGGTTTGAAAATGGAAATGGAAATGTTGAAAATTACGCAGGGTTGCAGAACTGAAAGGGGAGAAAAGTGAAACACACAACAAAGCAAAAAATAAAATGAATAAAAAGAATGAAAAGTAATTTAGCCATTAACACTTTGGCGGCTAATGGCAACGCAGGGTTTTTTTAAATTGCAGTTTTTCAACCATTAGCTGAAATGAGCTTTAAATTAAAAGGGAAATAGAAATAACAATTCGACAGCTTGCCTTTATCTTTGTTAGCCAAGGTCAGTTGATGTTGGTAGCTCTATAAAAAATGGTATAGAAAAATTATTGGAATTTAAACAGAGTTATAAACCAAGAATATGAAACTAACGATTAAGTTGTATTAAAAACAATCTTAAGATTAAAATAAATATTGCTTGAAAATTAATTGAAATCATTACTTTATTGATAGATTATTTGACTAAATCTACTTTAAATTGAGCAAATCAACTAAACTAAACTTATAAAATTAATTCGACATCTTTTTTATGTTGATTTTAGAGAAATTCATAGCTTAGGATATTTAACTCCACAAAGTCCAGCAATTTTTGTGTTCCTTTAATTAAAATCTACTTCACCAAAGTCGAATCAAATGTCAATGGGTATTTTTCGGGTCTTTTTGAATTTAAACCTGGGTTTTCAGTTGCTTTCGGTTGTTACTCTTCTTGGTTAATTACCGCCAACTGCGATTGTTGCTTTTCAGGCTGTGTTTTTGTTGACTTTTTCGTTTGTGTGTTTTGAAACAGAGGCGTAACCTTTCAGGCCAAACATCTGGCATCGAATTTTCCTAACACACACACACACACACACACACACATAGAGCAGCGTTAATTACTAGGGACTGGAAAATATAAATGCACTTTCCGAGTTTTGTACTCGTAATGTTGCGCTTGGGTAGCAAAGAAATTCGATGATTCGAATTCGACTGCAACTGTGACCAAGGGATGTGGATGTGACGTGGATGTGGTTCCCATTTCCGATTCCGGACGCGGACGCGGGATGGATTTGTAAAAGTTCGAACAAATCGCCTGTCGAAATTTCCCCCTCTTGAACTCGAGTCTGAATTGTGCCATGTGTAATTGGATTTATGCTGCTGCTGGTGACACTCCTTCGAACCTCACCCCACCTCATTGCCCTCTATCGATAGCGTTTGTCGTTCTGTTATCGATGCCATCTCCAACTCATCATCATCGTCATCATCTTCAACATTGTGATTATCATGATCAGCGCCAGACAAATGTGATTTAAATTTGATTATTCTCAATTATATTGTAACATGCATTTCATTTCAATTTCATTTCGTTTCGTTTTCAGTTTCATTCTCATTCACATTCTTAACCCCTCAGTGCCTCAGTTTCCCTCCCCGCATTTAGTATTTTTTTTTTTTTGACTTTTTCTGTTTGGTTTTTTGTTCCATGTTTTCTTTTATTGGTTCACTTGAGTGAATTTTGATGCTTGAGCCTCTCTTGCATTTGTTTGATTGAAATTGATTTGGTCTCGCTGGGGATTTGACTTGACTTTTCCCGTTGTTGTTCTTGTTTATTTTTTAAGAACCATAACCATACCGTGCTGTTGTTGTATTATTTTCAAGTACTCAATGCGGCTTAAGTGTTAAAGTTATAAGCAGCTCGCAGCTCGAGTTTCACTCTCCTCTCCCTGAGACTCTTCAGGCATATGCTCTAATAAAGATTAAGTTCTATATAAATATGTTTCCATTTGAGGCTTATGAAGTGCTTTCTGTATGTGTGGGAAGAGCGCGGCTTGTTTAACGTTAAATGAAGTTGTCATTATCTTAATTATAAGTGCATCTTCAGGGCACTCAACTTCTCACCCCCCATAAGTGTGTAATTATATGAGATTGTTTCCTGTAAGAGTATCAACTTCAATTAGCAATCAAAAAGTCAAACAAGGCCATTCCGTTTGGACTACATTAAATGTAAAATACTTTGTCCTTTTTGCAGGTTCGAGGCCAATATGGGCCCCAAACAGTCTACCCAAAGAGCCGTCCAAACCAAAGCCCGTTGGCGTTGCTATCTAATCAAATATTCAACCTTTTTTATTTGGCCGAACTGATTTCATGACTGCGATAAGCAAATATCTGCCATTCCCCGACAAATTACTTGTTAACAAGTGCATTTTAATGCGAAACAACAACAAAAAAGAAACAAAACTTTTGCTGGCGCCTCGGTTTTTCCTTTTGGCCAAATTGTGGCATGTGTTTAGACGCCCACTCCATGATGTGTGTGTGTGTGTGTGAGTAGCCGCAATTGGAATGAATGTGGCCAATAAAAATAAAAACGGGCCTATGCTAAAACTGTACGTTTATTTGGCCAATTGGAATGGAAAATTGACATGGTTTTTTGTACTCTGACTCTCACTGTTCCAGCTGTGATTGTGGCCCTTTTTCTTGGCTAAAACGTAGCCGTTATGTAATTTGAACATGCAACACACAATTTGGCGGGGATTTTTAGTTTCAACAATTTCTGCTGAAACGAGTTCAAAGGGGCAACAATTATTTGTACGAAAGCGAAAACTGGATAATTGGAAAGCAACCGAAATGTTCTTACCTAAATATAATCTAAGATCTTATTTTATGTAATATTTAAATATTTGTTGACCTTTAAATTCCAGCCAAAGAACGATTAGTTTCCTAGCAACGCCCTTTTAAAAAATTTCCCTCAAATTTGCACAGATTTAAATATAAATTTCCGTTTAATTATTTGCACAGAGTTCGATTTCAATGCGACAAACGAAACCAATTTCCAAATAAAGCAAAAAAAAATGGTTTTATTTAAATATATGGGCAGCTTTAAAAGTGTAAAACAAGTAAATAAATATGCCAGGAGCCAAAGTGTTTTGAATAAATAATAAAATCGAAAAGGAAAACAAAAAACAATCAACAAAAAAAGACAACAAAAAAAATGTGTGGAGAACGCAGATGTTTTCACACAGAAATAATCCATTAATTCAATAAATGCGTAGCGGGTTTTTTTGGTTTTTTGTTTTTTGTTCTTGTTTTTGGTTGGTCAGAAGAGGAGTCATCTTGTCCTTTATGCAGGCAGCTTTTGAATTCCAAATATTTGTACAGCAATTTGTAAAAATGTTCGCAGCTGAGGAGCATCCTCGATGATGGAATCAAAACCCTTGACGGCGCTAAGCGCGAAGGCAAATAAACACACAGAGTCCTGGCGGATGCTGCTGCTCATTTTAATCCTTGTGATTTCTGTTCCCAATACATATATTGGGAAAATAAAATATATAAAAAAAATGAGCCATAAAACACACATAGGATATCCCGACGACCCTTTTCAGTCATGTGGCTCTCGATACTCTCAGAACAGAAGCTAAGCAAACAGCATTGGAACATTGGAACATGGCAGCAAGTACTTGAAAAATTATCCACCCGCAACAACATCCTGTGAATGTGAATGGATATGGGATAGGGCTAGGGATATGGAATGTGATTGTGAATGCGATTGTGAATGCGATTGTGAATGGGAATGTGAATGTGAATGGATTGCTGCGGCCTTTGACGCTGTGCGGCATGAATGAAAATGCAGAAAAGCCAGAAATATTTTAAAACAAATACACACACACACACACACACTCGGAATATCCAGACTACTCACACAACGGGGATGCTGAGAGAGAGGGAGAGGGAGGAGGACAGCGGGTAGACGTGCTCAGCTCAAAAATCAATGGGCTCAATTTTAAACCGCTCGAATTTCATGTTTCATGTTTGGCAACCACCTATCGATGTGCCTGAGTGTGTGTGCTGTGTGCTGTGTGTGTGTGTGTTGATGCGGTCAAGGCAGAATATCCTGGCTTTGACGGCGACGCGCCTGTTCAACATGTGCCGCCTGCAGGACCCTCAACCCTCGACTCTCCTCAATTGAGGATTGAGCATTGCGCATTGGCGTCGGATGCCTTTTCGATTTGCAAATTGTAAATTGGCACTCGATGATTTTCGATTTTCAGCAATGAACGATGGCCGTTTCAACACAGCACAGTACGAGGGCAGTTTATAAACAAAGTGAAACAGGCGATGCTAAACAAATTTGATAGTATACAAATAGAAATATAATTATGACAAAACTTGTTGTCATATAATAATAATAAATTAGTAAAATAAATAAAATAGAAAATTGATTCAATAGCTTAAGAGCTTGCTACAACTCTCCACAACTTCTAAGCCTTCCCCATTGCTTACTTAGCCAGCTATTGAGCTATGGGTTGGTTTAAGCATTTTTTACATGTTCTTCTCACATACTTTTGTGCTGGGATTTCGACAAATTTGGCATTCGCTTTTAATGCACTTGACCCGCTGGCGATACGAGTACTCGTATCTGGGTATTTGGGCATTAGGGTATCTGAGCATCTGAGTATCTCGCAGCGAACTGGGGCCGCAGTAAACTGGAAAAGTGCAGCTCCTGGCGGCATTTGGCCGTGACTCTGATTCGGTTTCTGATTCTGGCTCTGACTACGAACATGTGTGTGTGTGTGTGTGTTTGTTTGTTTGTTTCTAGCATAGAGTGTGTCACTGGCATGCTCCATTTATGCGCCTGATATACGGAATTATGCTGAAATCACGTTCCCACACAGAGGGTAGAACGAAGGAGAGAAGGAAAGAAGCCTGCCGAGTTAGAGGATAACAACTCGAGCTCTTATCCTTGCAGCTCGTTCGCTGCGTGGAAAATCTCAGCAGGAGCCCCAAAGAAAAGTGCTTCCTGCATAAGCGATTTACCCTGCTTATACTCTTAGACATGTGTGTGTGTGTTGTCTGTGTGTGGTGTGTGTGGTGTGTGTTGTGTGTGTGTGTGTGTAGAGCATTCCTTCCTTTGATGTTGGTTCTTCGTGGCCGTTGTTCTTGCCGCTGTCTCCTACTACTACTATTTATTTTCACTTGAAATGCTTTTACTATTCTGATGCTCATGCTCTAGCTATGCACACAGTGAATGAAAAACAAATTGTCTGTTTTGCTTACTTAAAGAAATCGATATTAGACGAGTTGGGCGGTACATACACTCCACTATATATGTATATATGTACATATCCTTTCACATCCTGAGGCACTTTGCATGTTCAACTGATTTAAAAATAATTGTATTGATTTCTATAATTGCATATTCAATTATATTTCTAATTAGCTTTTATAATTACTTGATAATTGCTGTTGTTTCTATAAACAGAAACATAATTTTAACAATGTTTTCTCTTATTTTGTAATTTACTCAATGAAAACACAATCTGGTCTTTAAATATCGAATAGATATTAATGTGTTAGTTTTATCTTAGCCTTAAATGGTTAACCTGTCGGTTGACACAAACTATAAGTCATTTTATGGTCTAGATTTTATATGAAAACAATTGGCAACAGACACCTTAAATTGGTAGTAGATGAAACTTTATGACTTTGGTGGCCCGTTTAACGATGACACGTTGGCTTCTTGGGTTAAGTTTCGCTTATCCGCCATTGGCATCTCAATTTGGTCCCGTCCCAGAGTTGTCAGCCCATCTGCATTAGGTATCTGCTGTAAATGGGCTTGTGATTTGGTTAAAATGCCATCATTGATGCCAATCAATCGACTATTTTATGGTTTCCTCATTTTTTTCTATACCCACGCAAACAGAGTTGTTTTTTAAGACAATTCCTGTCAGTGTTGCCAGCCTACAACCAAAAAAAAAGCTAGATTTTGATTATTTTACAAATCAAAACTTATCAAAAATTTGGTAATAGAAAAAACAGATTTAGAACAAACTCCATTTCAGTTTTGAGCTTTAAAAAGGCCAAATTTGAGCGGAAAATAGCTAGTTGTGATTCTATTGATCCCTGACTACCTTGTCACTGGGTCATGACAAATGAGGAAGCAGTTGGTTAGCAGTTGCTTGGCAGCTGGTTGCCAGTTAAGTGATGGTTGGGCGTATCCCCAATCACCTCTCACCTCTCACCTCGCTCAGGGCTGAAACTAAGGATGACAACGACAATGACACGGCCAAAATCAAATCATTGTCTCACCGACTTCGAATTAACTCTCGGCGGATGTCACTGGAAAAGGATGTGTGCCGTAATGGAGATTTATCAGTCGTATTATCTATCCATCAATCTTGTCAAAGGCATCTACTATATAGCTAACATGGTCTTAGACAAATGCGTCGGTGCGATGAGTTTGATATTTACAAATTACAAAATTTTGACACGATTGATGACAGAGACAGCCCATTCAGTCTCCTCTCCTCTAAAGGCCCCCTCAATTAAGTTGATATAAAACAAAAAACACAAAAAAAGTGGGCCTTAAAGTTGAATATATGTGTATGAAAGTGACGGCGCGAAGCAATAAAATATACAATATATATAAATTTAAATAACAACTTGTGTGCAGCAAAAGGCAAATTTGATTTTCATGCATATTTAAAAGGCAGTGTCGGAAAATCTACGAGTTCATCAAGTGTTTGGGTCCGATGAATATTCATGAGTGAGCACCAAACAAAAAAAAAAAACACTTGATGCATATATCAAAAATTTCAAAAAGCGACTAAAAACTGTTAAACTATTAAACTGTCTTCCAAAGCTTCCAAGTTCCATTAAGTTAATTAAGTTAACAGCGATTAAAGCGCGACCTTCTCTTAACTTATCTTTTTTTCCTTTCCTTTTCTCTTTGAATATCTGTTGGCTGTCGGTTCTTTTTTGTTAATTTTTTAATAAATGCTTTGCCGTTTAGTTTATGTTTATAAGTCTCATAATCTAGTTTTATAGTTTGTTTACTTAATTCTGTTGTCGCTTTTTGACATTTCTCGCTCCAAATGAAGCGCAAACAAAGCAAAAGATGCACACGCCATATTTTATGGATGCACCTTTTTTATGTAGTCTCTGTTTTTTTTTTGGACTGGGGGCCATTCCCATTCCCAATCCCATTCTAGCCCCGAGTCCCAAGTGCAGCGTTAAAAAAGCGTGGCACCAGACAAAAGCAAAGCCAAAACTTCGGGCGGAAGTGGCCAAAAACAAAAAAGTCTAAAACGAAACTAACATAACACAAAAGCAAAACGAGCTGCCACGAAAACGAAATAATAGTGGAAACAAGCGAATACGAAAATGGAAAATGGAAAATTGCTGTGCCAGTTTGATAGTGAATGCGGGGCGGGAATGGGAAGGAATGGGATGTGAATGCGGTGGGGGACATGAAAAGTGAAATTAAAAACTCAACAAAATATGCACATGAATTTCGTTTCAATTCCACATAAATCGCAGAGGCTTAAAAATGCCATGGAGATCCTAAAAATACTCCACGATTTCAATGAGAATTTTACCCAGCGAGCTAATATGATTGAGTGTAGTATTTTTCGGGATTGAAAGACCGTTGTGATACGATTGAGTTGGGATTGAAAGAAATTGAGAATTCAATTGAATTGCCTAAAACTTTTTTGTTAAATTTAAAGTGAATTTATGAAATGATTTGATTGATGATTGATAAAAATTACTCAGTAATTAGCATAATATTAGTGATTTTCAAATACTTTTATTCGATTAAGTTTGTTGATTGCAATCAAAATTCAAAATTTACATAAATTTGAAGATTGACTTTAGTTTGTCCTGAAAGTGACTCGATGAATGATCGACGCTTGATTGATGGTCGCATACATGTCTCTAAAATTAAATCTCTCTCTCGCACTGTGAGTGGGAATATCTCAAGGGAACTGAAAAAAACAGCTGATCTCATGTTGCGAGCACAGTCTATTTGCGTATTTATATACTCAAAGGTATCTTGTAGCAGGCAGCGATTGCATTTTTCATTCATTCCTCTGCAGCTGTGATTAATTTTTGCCATTCCAATTTAATGCTACAGTCGCCCGGGATACTCCCTGGCATTTTTATTGTGTATTTTTGTAGCTCCCTAGTATCCAAGGGCCGTTGACAACTGGTTGTTGTTGTTGTTGTAGTTGTTGTTGTTGTGTTTAGTCGTACGCCCATTCATGGCTCCTAAGTGGCCCAATGCGTTTATACTTTTTGCTGTTTTGTGTGCGACGTTATTAATGATCTACAAATTCCCCAGACATTTCATTTCATTTCATTTGAAGTTGACACACAAAACGCATGACAAAGGCAAGGGGAAGGGGAAAGGGAAAGGGCAGGGAGGAAAACTGAAACCAAATGTTAAAAGTGTCCAAACACGCAGTTCCGCTGTGTTCCACTGCGATCTCCCAGAACCTCTCTGTCCATTCCATTCCAGCAATCCAATTCTATTCTTTTCTATTCTATTCTATTCTATTCTGTGTGGTTGCGATAGTGAAATGTGAAATGATTTTGAGTAATTTATTTTATAGTTGCGCTGAAGTATTTATTATTTTGAAAAGCGCTGAACAATGCCGTGATTAATTTGACACTCCCCCGCCATCCCCCGCCCCTGGCCCTACAGCTGTGCTTCCTCTGAGTTGAGCAAGTGGCGCACTAATCCCTTTGGAAATTCCTTGTGGCCACGTCCACGTCCACGTCCCAACCAAAAACCAGACCAAACCATCTCTTTCGATATTCTTCGTTCTTTTCTTTTTGTTGCTGCAACATATTTGGTTTTATGTGGCACTGTGTTATTTATTCGAATCGGTTTCGCTTAGAGGCCCCACAAACATATTGCGGCAAAGTGGCCTTTGGAGGGCGGCACCAGAGCTCCTCTCCGCTCTGCCCTCTACCAATTTCCCCCTGCAGCCCCTCTAGCTCTGCTGGCCATAATTCAGAATCAATCGTTATGGTTTTGGCAGCTTGCAAATTTTTCTTTATTATATCATATTAATTTTATGAGTGTTGTTCCTGCCGCTCTTCACAGAGACCGACGACGACTCCCCTCGTTCCCAGCTGCTTTATAGCATTTAAAAGATATTTTTCATATCAATGAAGCTTTATTTGGCCAGGCCCAACAGGGCAAGATCCAACCTACAACAACAACAACCAACAGAAAACAGAGGAAAAAAACTTTGCTAAATTTCCTAAAGTCATGCAAACATTTTTTACATATATCGATTTTTTGTTGGTTCGCTTTTACTGCTGTTGTTGTTGTTGTTGTTGCTGTGAGCCAGTTTAATATTTTCCTTTCTTTTTTCCGAAAATTTCTTGCGTGCTTTGGGCTGTGAAGAGGGCAGAAAGAGAGAATAGGGAAAGAGAGAATAGGGCATACATATTCAGGACTTGTTTCAGCACATTTGTTATGACAGGCTCAAATTGGGTGCTATCAAAATTATATATTATTTTGCATAATATCTTCTTTCTGGCTCGAATTGTGCCTTGCCTGCCTCCGCGACGTGGCTAGAATCGTGGCTAATTTGATGCGGCATGAATATCATGTTACCCAACGATTAGTTCAGGGGCGAATTTCAAGTCGCCATCTTTAAGCTTTAAGGTCGAAAGAAGTTAACACGGCGAGCACTTACAACATTTTATTGCAACTATTTGTCAAAGGTGTCATGGCACTTCAAAGCGAACTTCCATTTGCAAGTGCTTTTGCTGTTGCTGTTGCTGTTGCTTTTTAGCGCCAACAACAGAACCAGGCCAAGACGGAGATCATAATGTGTGTCCTGTCTGGCAGCAGCAACAATGCCGTAAATATGCGACTTACTTAGGCAGCTAACTGGGAACTGGGAACTCAACTAACATCTTGAACTCAGGCAATACTTACCAGACTCGAGTGCGACCCCTTGAACTTCCTGCGAGGCGGGGCAAACCCCTTTTATGGGCTGCCATAAACACGTGTAAATCCCGTTCATAATGAAAAAGTCACGATTTCTAGTGTCAATATCGTAAAAATGGGAATAGCAGGGAAAACAGGGAAAACAAGTCATTGGCGTAACCATTCCCATGCCCATTTTGGGCAATAAAATCGAACTAATTGAAGCTCCCACATATTCTCCTATCCTCCTAGAGAATACCATAATTCTTTCTGCCATACTTCTATGGATCCCGCTTCACTTATCTATCTATCTATTTATGTAGCTATCTATCTGTCTATCCATTCGAATTTGGCCCCTTGGCCAGACGTGCCCGTTGCTTTGATCTAATCACTTTGAGTGATGTCTCTAACCATTGACAAAGTCCGGTCATTTTGTGCGTCCATACACTGAGAAAATTAATATAAATAATTATAAAATTCAACTTTAAAATGCTTAATTTATTGCAAGTATTTTTTATGGATGATTTTGTTAATCTTACACAATGTGCTGATAAAATGGCAACCACTCAACATTAAAAAAGCCAAAAAACAAAAAAAAGGCTAAAACATTTGATTTCACTGAAAAAATTCTTATCGAGTAAAATATTTGCAGGAAAGGCAATGAAAAATAAAGTTTTAAAAGTATTTCGAGCTCGATTGATTGATTTTATCTCGGAGTTCCGAATTCTTTTTTTCAGTGTATCCGAGTATCCGTATGCATGTCCATCATGTCCATGCAGCAGGTTATCTATCTATCGGCTCTGCGTGTTCTGTTTGCATTTTACAAATGTCAACAGAAGTAAAACGCGCTTTGAGGTTTCTATTAACGCTAAGGAGTAGGAGGAGGTGTGTGTGTGTGTGTGTGTGCGTGTGTGTGTGTGTGTGTGTGATAAGCGTGGCGAGCCACACGCTGCATTGCACTTGATGGACGGCGACGCGAATGCGATAAGTGCAACACAGTGGAACCTCCAACAAAGATCGGTTTTGGAATTGGTATTCGGGTCTAGATTGGGGTTGGAGTTGGGCTTGGAATGGAGCAGTAGGGATGTGGGTTGAGGTTTGAGGGCAGGTAATCCATCATAAAATTAGTTTTCGCTGCAAGCGCACAAAGATTTTGGAACATAGATTACGATGCAAGCAGCTTGTTATAAATAAAATATAAACATACAATTATTATATACGGTTATGTAAATATTCATGTGCGAGCGCGAGTGTGAGTACGAGTACGAGTACTCGAGTGCACTCAGTGGATGACTGATGTGGCCCAGACATGCCACAAAATAAAAATACAAAAACAGTTGATCGAATAAAGGTTCAACCCGAACCAACTTGACTTATGATCTTTCTATTATCTGTCTAAATTTAATGCTTAATTCATTTCCGTCAAAGTCGTTAAAAATCTGAAGCATTTCAATGCAAACTTTTATGCATAATAAATTTTTCTAATGAAAATCCAATGAAATGGCCACACAAGCGTTTAGTCTTTATATTTTTACAACTTCCTTTAATAAAAGGAAGTCGAGTTACTTTTGATATTTGCAGGAAATCCACGAAACTCATGTCCCATCGTGGCTAATTTTGGAGTTAATTTAGGTGAGATTGTCAACGAAACGGCATTTGGCCATAAGCAATTGGCATCGAATATTATGGCTCCATCGGGGTCTCGGTTCGCCAAGTACCAACAAGTGAATGAGCTGCCACAGCAATTTGAACTTCCGCCAACGCTTTGATGTTGGATCAGACCCTAAAACCCGACAAATGCGCCTGCAGGAAATATTAAAGCTCAAATCGACGACAACGAGTACGACAACTTCTTGGCCCAAAGTCAAATAAACGACAGCAAAACGAAATAAAAAATCCACTCAAAGGGAGGGAGTCAAAGGGAGGGAGTGAAAGGGAGGGAGTGAAAGAGTGGGAGAGAGAGAGAGAGAAAGAGAGAGGGGACAGGGTCATAAATGGCCAACAACTTGAGTCGCAAATTGTCATTGGTCACGTGCAGAGCTCTGACTCTGCTGCCAATGTTATTGCCAATTGTTGTTGTTGCTCCTGCAAAAAATATAGAAATAAAGGAAAAATCAAAGACACATTTACGTTACAATGTTGCCTTTGTTGTTGTTGTTGTTGCTGTTGTTGTTGCCGCTGTCAAGTGGCGCCTATTGAATTAATAGAGGGAGGGAGCGAGAAGGCGTTTGCTTGAGTCATTGCCAATTTGTCACCAGCAATTGTCGTTGCTGGTGACATGTGGCTTACAGACAATTGAAGTCTTGGCTTAGCTTGAATTACAAATAACTTATTGATAGCAACTAAGAAAATTGTTTAACGACGGACATTGATTAGACGTCACTAATCATAGAATCAAAGTGTCTCTTCATCATTGAAACTAACATTAAAAGAATTTTGCAAATCATTCAACAAAAATTCTTTATTGCTGTTCAGCAATGTAGTTTGAAATTCAATAATTCTCATAGTTTAACTAACTTATTTAACTCATTATTTGTTCATACTTATCAGTTTATCTAAATTAAAGCTTAACCTTTAACCCTCACACAGAAACCAAAGTGATTCTTTGCTTCTTAATCAACCAAATAGTTCAAAAAACTAGAATTTTAAAGCTTAACTAAATCTTATTTATATCTGCTTTCAATTCACATTGTAGCTTTCTAAAAAAACGTTCCATTTCAACTCAACTCATTCATTTCCTTTATGTAAAAAACATAAACATTTTGTTTGATTTATTTGCCGATCTGTTTGGATTGTTGTTTGTTTTAAAAGAGGCGCCAAGTTGTTGCTGTTTATTTATGAATGCGACGAAAAGCTCTCGAGGGCAGTCCAGTTTCCAATTTCCCATTTCCCATTGCCCATTTCCCATTGCCCATTGCCAAAGGCCCCCCCAAGGGAGACCCCAAAGAGCAAACAAATGATCTAAATAATTACCTCATGTTGCACAGTGGAGTTAAAGCATAACTCGCCACATGCAGCCGATTGTCAAAATATTTTCATTTCAATTTCAAGCTGCAGGCTAAATAAATAAATAAATGTTCGTTTACGAGTGGCCAAAGGGGGAGAATTGACTGAATGACTGATTGACTGGATAATTGCTTAGCACTTAGCTCTGATTGTTGTGTTTGGCAAGCGGTGTAAATGAGCTGGGGCCAGATCAAATGGAGAAAGTCTGGCTGCGATCTTCTAAAGAATATGTGTAAAATATAATTCAAGAATTGTGCTCAGAGAAACAGAAATATCATTCTAAAATACATGTCTAAAGTTCTTGATTTTAGCATATTTTTTAAGTACTTATAAAGTCAGTATAGTATTGTAAAAGTAACACATAAAAAGGCAACTTGGAATTCAAATATGTAGTAAAAAAAAAATTTCACTGAAGGAATTCAAAAATCATATTTGAATTATATACATTGTACTGGATTTAATTTCCGAGATATCCGAATTTTTGACACCACTTGAATTGAGTTCATCCCAGAATCCCGATTTTTGTTCTGTGTATTTAAAAATAAAATAAGAGTATATAAACCAATAACTAAACATGCCCGCCTTTAATAAACTCTTTCAGTATTCCAAGAATTCGATGCAATTGACATGCATTTTGGTGTTCAGAGTTCATAAATTGACTCTTTGAAGCCCTAGAATAGTACGAATGTGCTGTGAGCTCTTTCAGAGTACAATATTTTCATGTTTATCGAATAAAAATGTGCGGGAGCGAGAGATGGGACGAAAGAGGAGGACAGAGGAGAATCGAGAACAAGTTGGACGCATCATGTTGACGCCCACATAAAGTGGCACAATTATGAGGCGAGAACATCGAAGATCGGGGCACAACATCTTAGAAAGAATACAGAACTGACGGGAAGTGAGAATGGGAATCATGTTGCTGCTTAATTATAGAATACATCATGCCAGAAATTTGTTGCATGCACCATTAGCAGCAAAATGTCCGTCAGTGACGAAGGCGGAGACCAACAAATTTGTCAAAATATTGTTGGCCAATAAAACTAGGCCGACAGATCAAAGCGGATCAGATCAGATGAGTTGAGATGAGATGAGATGAGAGACGAACCCATTACGATGTTACAGAACATTGAAATGCACTTTGGCGTCGTCAGAGACTCATTCATTCATTCATTCATTCAATCAATGCATCCCATTCGGATCGTGTGACAATAAATCTTCTAGTTGCAGGATGGACGGGGGGGAGTTGAAACCCCCTTCCTGTATTATTTCCGTTCTGCCTTCAAGTCAAATTGATCGAACGACCTCCCCGACAGATGACAGTTGCAAAAGCTCGCATTTTTCTTTTGAATACTCATTGAATACCCATTCGATGCGATGCGATTCATTCCCATTCTCATTCATATGCTGCGTGTGTGAACATTTGTTGTCCAATTGCAATTAGCAATTGCCCCCTAAGCTCAACCCAACTCAACTTATTTCAGCTCATTCAGTTGAATGGAGCCATCTTCATCCGCAACTCATTTGCTGTCGCTTTGATCTGATCTGTTGACCCCATTTTGCCTACTATTTGTGATGCCAAACAAATTGCATTTGCCCTCAATGAATTAAATCATTCGTTCAATTCCCATTTCCATTTCGAATTCGATTTCTATTGCGCTTATTCTCGTACATTTTTGGCGCCTCCTTCCCGCAAAGAATTTGACTAAGTGCGTTTTGTACATTTCCCTACGATTTGTTGTACTGATTTGACACATCTTTTTCTATGGCTATAACTAATGGCCATGGTTCTCAAATGGGGTTTTCTGGTCCAATTTATTACAACAGCTTGGAATGAATGTGAAGCAGATGTTGAGACGGGAGATGATTCCGTCACTTTAACCAATTATCGACAGATAAGTGAAAAGTTCATGGGATTAGTTAAATATGTTTCCTTATAAATTCCAACTTTACTGAGAGAACAAAAGCTGAAATTATTAATTAAATTTGTAAGTTGTAAATTAAGCGACTTATTTGACTTGTTATCTCTCAGAGCATATTCGGAATTACTTTCAATTAAGTTGAAATGAGCTGAAAGCCATCAGATTAGGGCTGTCGTAGCCACAACAACAATTCATGCCACAACATTCCATTCCACACACCACAAGTTTCATTAGCTAATAATAATTCTGTCCCTATGATTTGTCCCCCTTCCCTCTCTCTTGGTATTTCAACAATTCATTTCATATGCAAACCATGCGACTTTTGCCGCTTATTACAACCATTAATCGAGCACGGAAATAAACTCGCGATTGTCGACCTGACTCACATCCATTGATTGGTAACAGTCTGCAGTTAACATGATTCGGCCAGGCCAAAACTAAACTCGTCTAAAATTGCATTAAATTAATTAAATTGCAGCAACGCGTTGAATTCCATTTTATATTGACAATCTACTTAGTGGATAAATGTTTACTAATATTTTAAAAGCTTAAAAGCAATGCAAACATTAACTGTTTACATTAACAGTCGAGCCACCAAAATTTTGATAAGCTTTTTCGGGTTGCAGTGCAAAGGGGGAATGTGTGGGAGAGGGAAAAGGGGAAGGGGGAGGGCAGAGTGCGGCATATAGGCACGTACGACACGCCCATTGCCCCGTTGCGTTGTTGGTGTAGCAATAGAAATATGGAAAATATAATTTGTATAATTACAATGCTTTGATAATACCAAATGCCAATCAACAACAACAAAAGCAACAACAACATTGCCTCAATTGTCAAAGTTACACCCAGACATATTCCCATACCCCTTACCCTCCCCCTTCCCAGACCCCACCCCGAGGGCAACAGCGACTAATTGTCCGCCCAGTCGGAGCAGCTCATTCAGCTCCACAGCGGGCGGCACACGCACAATGCGACGCCAATGAAGAAGAAGAAGACTGGGAAGAGGAGAGGGGTGACGAAGAAGACGAAGAAGAAGAAGCCATCGATGTCGACACCACGTCGCGAGTCGCGAGCTGAGGCGCCACACGACGCCGACAGTGACACAACTGCAATATATGCTCATATATACTATATAGTATGTATATAGATGCATAGCTGATGATGACGACTCCATCCATATCTGTATCTTTGTATCTCCATCTGTATCCCAGTCCGTTCAGTCCGAACTCGTGTGCTTACCCTTTCAGCGCCAGCTTATCATTGAAAAGAAATCAAGCTGTCACTCAATTTATAGTTATGACATTACACACACACACACACACACAGATACACACGCACACCCGCGGCATATGTAAGTAGAGAGTGTGAGGAAGCCTCACGCACAATGTCAAAGTTCACATATTTCAATTAAATGCGACCCCAATCGAAACAACAAACAAAACTAGTCAAATCAGTCTTATAATAATATGTATATATGTATATTTTCTTAATGTCTTTTGTAATGTAATTGATATATTAACTGAAACACATCTATGGCTTCCATCTTTCAGGTCCTCTATCCGAAGTCCTGACGGCCGTTGGCTCCGAGGTCGCGCTGCCTTGTGATCTGATGCCGGGCACAATGATCGCCGATAAGGTGCAGCTGGTCATCTGGTATCGACAGGGCAATGTGAAGCCCATCTACACGTGAGTATTAACCCAACTAAATGTATTGATAGACATAGTGAATGAGGGCTAATACAGTTATACTCATAGTGTATTTATTTTTTTAATTAACCATTATTTTAATTTCCTTTCTTACTAGCGTGGACTGCCATCCACAGCTATCCTTATGATTAAATTATGTATTAATATTTGTAAAAATAAACTAAATTAAAGTATATTTTCTCTATTAGTTTAGTAACTGAATTGTCTTAGAAATCTTCCAAATTCATACTTTTTAATTATATAATCATCTGAGCCAACTGTATGATCATAGCTGCATTAACATTAGTAGTAGACCCCAACAATATATATTCTTTTTCCGATGTCTTTAAATATCTTTTCATCTTTAAATTTCTTCAATTTGCTTTATTTTTTTAAGAGTTGCAAGCTTACGTAATTCTGCCCCACTTGCAATTAGATATTTAATTAAAAAGTATATAAAAAAGCCTGATCTTTCAGTAAGCTCATGATTAGGCACCTACCAAAGCACATTGATAACTGTCATCTAAAATCATTTTATTGGCAACACACGCATTCTAATCTCGCCAATAAGATGCTGTTAATGTGACACCCTAAAGAATTAAATAAACCATTTTGCAGATACCTTTTTAATATTTTGATATTTTCAATGGCAAAAAAAACGAGAAAATATTTAAGCTCGCAATCTCACAAGGGGAGCCAAGTGCGAGTATATAGTATAGTATAGTATAGTATATGTCAACGTTTTCGGTTCGATTCCCAGAGCTCTGTGGGGCCAATTATGAAAAGCTGAAGATGGCGACACACGCGACTAGGTGTGCTCATTATAAATTCTATTAACGTAAGGCATTTATGTTGAATTTGACGATATAAACATTACTTACACACATACTACGAGTATATAAAGAGCGCCAGCCAAGTACGTGCATCTGTTGGCCTGATATTTCCTTGAGATATTTCCTTGAGGGGAATGGGAAAGGGCCTTCTGCGAAGTCGAAGCCAAACGGTTTAGAAAAGCAGGTGGGCGACCAGTTGGGTGGCATATACATATGTACATATATATCTTACATATGTATATGTATATGTACCCATCTTTGAGTGCTTCTAGCGAATCTGAAAGACGCTCGCGAAGCCTTGCCCCCAGCTCAAAGGGAACTTGAGGCGGTTAAAAGCTGATGGAGTGACGCTCACTAGACCATAAATTGATTTTACATACGCTGATGGCAACCTTGGAGCACACTCACATCATCACATCAACCATATAACCATATAACATACAGAGGACCGACTCCAAATGAAACGAAATCGATTATGCCCAAGTCAAAGTGTCAAAGTTGAATGTGCATTCATGTGGTTCAATTGATTCTTGTACAGTATGAACTCGCTGCGGTGACTGCAATTACAGTTGCGAGTGCCGCTTTTATGGCCGCATAAAGTTTATGGGCTCTGCCCACCGAATACTCATCACACCTCGCCCCCTCTGCCCCTCGCCCTTTGCCCCTTGCCACATGCAACACGCACCTCACAGAACTGAACTGAACAGATCTGTCGAGCTACCCAAATAAAGCGCTTTTCTCTCTTCCCATTGCCCGCACTTCTTTTATTGTTTTCCATCAATTTTAATTTGCTTTTTCTACACTTCATAAATTTTCGTTGTTGTCGTGGTTGTTGTTGTTGTTGTTGTTACTGTTGTTCTTATTTCATGGCGTTGTTCTAGAACGCTTTTACAACACGAGTGAAATTTCCATATGCCAAAGAGGTCGGAAGATTAATTGCATGAGAAGAAGTTTGTTGCCCAATTGCCCGGACAGAGACCAGGTACAACTGTTTCCCCGCCCTCTGCCCTCCCAATCAATGACCTTTGACTGCCTGGGGGCTGCCTGCACTTATGAAATATTCGCTGGGGGGGGTTAGGTATTAAGTGTAGGGGGGATATCTCACATTTTTGGCTGCTGAACCTAATTTAATTATCTTTAAATCCATTAACAAATAACCATCCATCTTGTGGCACTTACTCGTACTTCTCTCTCTCTCTCTGTCTCACTCTCACTCTCACTTATTGTTTCTGCCACATATTGCAGTCACTTTCGGGATTTTGGAGTCTCGTGGTTGACTCGTGGGTGCATTTAAATGTTGCCCAGTGATAAATCACCAGCATCATGAGGGCATCTTAGACTCAAGCTGATATGCATAAGCTTTTGATATATTCAAGATGTGCGATAATCTAGGGGAATGCTTTGATATCGGGCGATCATAAATAACAGAGCTAAGCAGGGGTTAAGCTGACACTGGACCGACCAGAAGTGACCTTAAATAATGTAATATATAGAACAAAGGTCAATTGGGGAATAAGTTCTATTTATTAACAAGGATATATCGAAATGGAAAGGAAAATTATGTAAATGCATCCATTTGTTTTTACGGTCTAGGGTGTAAAATGTAAAAACAAAAATTAAATAAAATAGAATTAAAATCGATTTAAAGCTGCTTAACTGTTGGCAAACAGCACAGCAATGTAATGCAGCTGGCAAATAAAGAGAAATAAAGTATAGAGATAAAAAAGCAGAATGTAAATGGAAGCGGCTTATAAAGTACACAACAAAACAACAACCATCGCTAAATTGATCAATTAATTAATTGAAGCAAACTATAAAATGAAAAACTTAGTCCGAGCCAACGAATTAACATAAACACGGAAATTTATTTTGGTTGCCAGTTGCTGGAGAAGGAGGGAAACAACAACAACATGGGGCGTTGTTTTTGGGGGGCCAACACAAAAACACAAAAAGGGCAACGCGAATTCGGGAACAAAACAAAAAAACAAATTAAAAATTTACAAGTGTCATCAAATTAAGTGCCACACACATAAAGAGCCAAACTAATGTGCCAGGGGGAAAAACCAGAAAAAAATGTAAAATGAAAATGTAAGAGAGAAAGATGCAAAGATAGAAAGAGCGAGAGAGGCAAACAATTTAAATGTAACCATTTAAAATGTTTTAAACAAAAAATCTGAATTTATACATATAAAAAAATCGAAAGTTCTGAAATGCATTTTGGGCTATTTACGATTTACGATACACGATTTGTTGTTGCTGCCGTTGGGGCGTTGACATTTAATGCGGTATTTTGTCAAAATGCATAGAGAGGGCCATAAACAAAAAGAAAAAACCTCTGGTAATAACAATAAAATAAAAAACTGTTTGATCGTTTCCATTGTTTGCATTTGATTCTGTTTTTTGTTGGGGAAAGTTAATTAGACATTCTATTTTTACGGGGTGATTGCGAGTGGATTTTTGTGCATTTTCAGCGATTTTAATTCTCGTTTAATTTCTGCTTTGACACACATTTCCCGTGATATTCTCTTGTCGTCGTCTATTTGATTTCGACTCTTAATTGCTGCCAAATAAAATCGATTGACGACAATAAAAAGACTTCTCTATGCACTAATCTCCAGGGAGTGCCATCGAACAGAGACATTTTGATTTTAATAGATATTTCTATATGTTCAGTGGGATTTGATTAAGTCGGCAAATTCTCAGCTACTTTAAATAGACGAAAATAATGAGATATTTCTATATCCTTCTTGTTATTTATTGCCTTTAAGCATTTAGTTAGCAAAATGTAAATAATTTGTTAAGCTCATGAATTGAATTCAGTTACTTAAATCAATTAGATATTTCGACATTTGAAATATGCAAATAACTTTTCATAATATTTAAATTGAATATTTTATTTATTTATTTGTTGTGCAGATTTGATGCCAGAGGTCGGCCCCTGCACCAGGCGATACCCTGGGCCGACGAGAACGTCTTCAACAAGAAGGCTCACTTCTACTACGACACAAATCCGCCGGCTTTGCGCATCAAGAACATTCAGACCACGGATGCTGGGCTCTACAAATGTCGCGTTGATTTCCATAAATCACCGACGCGCAATTGGCGCATTAATGTGACAGTTTTGGGTGAGTAGAAAATGATTCACAGCACGAAGGAGAAGAAGAACCAGTCTCAATTTGTCGCCTTTCGATTTGACTTGCAGTGCCACCCACGCAATTGACCATATTGGACCATCATGGTGCGGCGGTGAGGGATCAGACCGCAGGTCCTTATTTGGAAGGAGATAGCATCAATCTGACCTGCCTGTCGAGTGGTGGAGTGCCACCCCCTCGGGTGTCCTGGTGGCGAGAACACGCCCTCGTCGACGACTCCTATCAGGTGCTGCCCGACGGCTCGGTGCGCAATGCTCTGCAGCTGAAGAACATTCAACGCAAGGATCTGCTAACGGTAAGTGGACGGTGGACAGTGGACGGTGGACAGTGGACAGTGGTCGGCTGACGTCCAAAATTCTTAAGCCTTATTTACGAGCAGCCAACAAAGACGCTTTGGCCACTTGAATGTATAAGCCAAACACAATACACACCGCTGGCCATTTATTTCGGTTAGCCACAAAAGCAGCGCCTCCCATTAATGACACAGCACTCGCTTGGTGTGGCCGTTGTTCCCATCTCCTCCATCTCCATCTCTTCCATCTCCCCCATTCAGCATCCACACAATGGCTAATAGAAATCAAAGTGCCTGGGAAATGAATGCAACCAGCGACTGCATTGGGGAATTACTCGCACTCGTATTCGTATTCGTATTCGTATTCAATGTGGAGCTGCCAGTTGCCAGTTGTTGGATTCTCTCTCTCTCTCCCTCTCTCACTCTATCTCTGTCTGTTGATTCTAAGCCGATTTTGCTTTTCTGTAATGAACAATATTGTTAGAACGCTAATCCAGCGATTTAGTGTAGTATTCCCTTCTCTCTCTCTCTGTGGAGCGGGCCACTTGTACAAATTGTAGGCCATTGTGAATTGGTTGGTGGTTGGTCTTTGTGCCCGGCTCGGCATTCACAATACCAAACTAAATTAATGCTCTCCTCTTAAAATCACTCGAAACTTGTGCGGCCTAATATCCAAAATTATTGGTCCACCACAAAGAATATTCTAGATGCGTTTGACAAATGTGCTACCTTTAATAAGAACCTATCCGATGTTTTCATTATGTTCCAAGAAACACGAAAAATAAATTAAATAAATAATTGAAAAGGATGAAATTTTCAAAGATAATAAATGTTCATCATAACTATTACGTAATCTTTCCTTCCTTTGCTTTCCTTTTATGAACTCAATTTTTTAACCAATCTTTTGCTGCTGCTATAAAACTAAGTAATTGTTGACCAACAATATCGAAAGTCGACTCCTAATGTCACTAAAAGTTTTCTATCAAAATAAAATGTCATATGAAACTCCTAATTAATTATATGTATTTCTGCAATTGTATAAATATTGTCATACCTATATAGTTTCTGTTTTTCGAACCTCTTAATATCCATACAGAAGTTGCTCAATTGGTGTTTAAAATCGAGACTGTTCCCATTTTCCACATATTATACTTGTTCTCGTGTACAGAGCAATTCCGTTAAACGGAGGAAAACAACAACAAGAAATGCAGCGTACATAGGCAATAAACACATCAGGGACAACGATGACCTACTGCGACCCCACCTGGCGAGTTGTATAACCGATGGAAATTTATGACCCAATTTTCTAGCCAAAAACGACACTATGACAGACTGTCGACAAGGAGGGGGGAAAGGGGCAAAGGGGCTGACTGAGCTGGCGGCCTGTTTTAATTTTCCCCAAGTTATGCAAATATTTTTATTAGACATCGTTACAATATTCGTGCCTCAATAAAATGTCCCAATTGGAAACGTATATGGCCAGAAAGTATCGCATTACCAACAACAACAACAACAACCAAAAATGTAGCTACAGAATTTATGATATTAATACAGAGCGAGCCTGTAACATAATTGATTAGCATTTGGGTGGTTTGAGGTGGTTGAAGGTGGTTTGTGGCCTGGTCTGTGTGGTGCGTGTTCGACGAACATTTTAGGCAATTAAAATTAAATGTTCACCTCTTGGCCAGGTTGATTTATCATCTTCCAGACATCCCCTCATTATCGCCAATATTTTATCGCCTATTGTGCTGTTCTTATTAATAGAAGGCCAATTATCGTAATGTGCATAAATCAAACAAGTGCTTTCTTCTCCTGCTTTCAGATGTACACCTGCCAAGCGACCAATGGCCATGTGGTTCCGGCGCTGACCAAAAAAGTGATCCTGGACATGAACTGTAAGTGGAGGCAATCGTCCTTATTTTAATACCATATTCGTATGCATGTCCCGCTCTTGAATTATACTAAAAACTCCAACGATGTTGCAGTCTGTTTTGTGTTTGTAATTATGTTTATAATTCCACGTTGGCCGCTTGCCAAATGTCAACAGTTCAAGGTCGTCACGAGTGTGGGAGTGGGCGTGGTCAGTGTACAAGTACTGGCTTTTACATGGAAATTAATGTAATTAAAGTTTTTGTCATTGTGGAGGGCCTTAATACCCATACGGTCTGATGTTTATGCATTTATGACAACGCAACAACCAAAGTGGGAACTGTTCCACTTGGCGAATATGCGAATATGCGAAAATGCTAATCGCGTTGTGGCTCCCACGAGCGAGGCCAGTGCTATTGCATCATATATAGTATTTGAGAGTACACCACATCGGATTACAGAAATGGAAGTCGATAGTTTACATTTCTCCTGCCATTAAAATATACGCTATGGAGATAACGCAAATTGAATACAGTAAACTAGCTTGTTGAAAGTGATATAATTTAAAATGCACAATTGGCATATCGAAACCGAATATCGTTAATCGAATATTGCAAAAAGTTTATCGTAAATGGCTCGTTGTGAAATGAATTCCATTCCTATAACAGAATTTGATTAAAAACTCACAATTTGTATATCATAAACCAAGTATCGTAAGTTGAATATCGTAAACGGTATATCGTGAAATTAATTCCGTTTCTCTAACAGAATATGTTTTAAAAATAACAATTTGTATATCATGAATCGAATATCGTAGAATTAACAATTTCTATATCGTAGGCTGAATATCGTAAATCGAATATCGTAAGTGTTCTTAAACCGAACTTCTTTTCTCTAACAGTACCACCTCTGAGTCTGCTGCTTCAAGGCCTAAATCACGCTGTGGTCGCCGGCACCCGCACCCATGTTACCTGCACAGCAATCGGAGCTCGTCCGCCACCGCATATTATCTGGTCCAAGGCCGGTCAGCAATTGAAGGGTGCCACTCAGTCGGTAAGTCTGCCAGTAGCTTCGATCACACAATCCGCCCATAACATTATTATTTTTCACTCTGACCGCAGACTGCCTCGGATGGGAATACGACCATATCCGAGCTAATGCTCATTCCCGTGCCGGAGGACAATGAACGGCAAGTGGTGTGTTCCATTGCCCTCAACTCGGGCATAACGTCGCAGCAGTTGCACGAGGGCGACACCACGGTGATGACCACGATGGGCAATGGCAATACGGGCCTGTACCTCAAAGATTCCCGTGTGCTTAACGTGACGCGTAAGCTGAGAATCGATCACTAACCCGAACCAACTGTACAATCTCTTTGTGCTTTACAGATGCACCCATTGTTAACCTGAATTTGGGAGCTCCACTTGATCCCAATAATCTACTTAAGGGCTCCGATGTCTATCTGGAGTGTGATGTGCGTGCCAATCCCGCCATTACGCGCGTTGAATGGTATCACAATGTAAGTGTCTCTTAAATTGAATATTGTAAACTGAATATCGTAATTCGAATATCGTAAATCGAATATCGTAAATTGAATATCATTAACTGAACTTCGAAAATCGAATATCGCCTATTGAATATCGTAAATCATATTTCGTAAATCGAATATCGTAAATCTTTTTCACCCTTTCGACATGCAGGACAAACAGCTGCACTCCTCACGCGGCATCATCATCTCCAACCAGACACTGGTACTCCAGGGTATCTCGAAGTCGTCACACGGCCAATACTTCTGTCGAGCCACCAACCTGCAAGGCAGCGTGTCCAGCAATGAGGTTTACCTCGATGTCAAATGTAAGTGACCGGCAAGCGACCACGCACTTGACTTTATCCTCAATCGGCACTCATGTCCTTTGCTTTGCTCTGCCCTCTACCCTCCCCTTAGATCCGCCCGTGTGCAAGTCCGACTCGACGATTATACGCGCCGCACTCAAGCAGACAATCAACATTACCTGCGAGGTGGACGCCAATCCACTCGATAATCTAAATTACAAGTGGCACTTCAACAACTCGCTGGAGAGTCTCATCGAGTTACCGGTGCTGTCGCATCTGGTTCCAGCCACGTTGCCACTGCAGCTGCCTTCCGGCAATGGCAATGGCGGATATTACCAACGCAGCAAACGGAAGCACACACATGGCAGCCAGCATCTGTTGCACGGTCGCCACGGACGCGTTGCCAGCCTCATGGAGATTGAGACCGAGCCGGTGCGCTTCGAGGATGACTATGAGCAGGAGCAGGAGCAGGAGTTCGACAACTATCCGGATTATATGGAGCCACAAATGGTCTACTCCAACATGGTGCACAAGAATCACGTGGAGAACAAGCAGCCGCAACGCAAGCAGTCACAGCAATCACAGCACCAACTTCAACTTCAACCCGGACAAGAGTCGAGTGTCCATCACAACAACGGTGCCAGCATCAGTGGCCAGCTGGCGGAGCGGAAACGTCTCGTGGCGTTGCACAAGCAGCCGCATCATCGCCAGCAGCTCATGGCCACGCCCTCGACGACGTCGACGCCTCCGCTGAACAACGTGTACAGCTACCACGTGGAGAGCTACGAGAGCTTCGGCGCCATCTCGTGCGTGGCCAACAGCCCAATGGGCCACAGTCAGCCGTGCTGGTACCACATCCAGCCCGCAGGTGAGTCTCTTAATAAGAGGTGCAGAACTATCGATAGTCGGCACCATCGATAGTCAGCACTATTATTTTCCAAACCATCGATAACTATCGATAGTGTGCTAATTTGAACAAATATGTATGTTTAATTCTAAAAATTCGAAACTTTTATATAAACAAGATTTTAAAATTATTATTTATTTAGGTTTTATAAAAGTACAAAAAAGATTTATATAATTTTGTACACTGCCTCATTAGGTGTTATAAAAAACTATCGACCACTATCGATAGTGCAGGCCTGCCATCGATGGCGGCTCGATAGCGCTTGACCATCGATAGTGCCATCGATAGTTCTCCACCTCTATCTCTTATCTAATCTTAGCCAAAAGTTGCAAGAACAACAAATTTATTTTAATTAGTTTCGCATGAAGGTGTGTAGTGAGTATTTCAACACTCTGTGACGTGCAACATGTTTACTCAATTTGCTTGCATTGGCCAGTAGATAATTGTTGCACGTATCGCGGCCAAGTGGCAGCAATTTCTGTCTCTGTGTGTGTGTGTGCGTGTGTGTGTGCGTTATTTACATTTGGCCATGGCGTTATTGCATTGGCCATGTGGCAATTTTACGCGTCGCAATTGTTTGCAGTTTTCCGTTTGACGCAATCTGTCCGTCCGCCCGTCCGTCCGTCTTTGTCCATGTCCGGGTGTCCTTCCATTGCAAATTCCAATGTACATTGTCCCTGACAGCAGCGGCAGCAATAAAAGCCACGTTTGCCAACGGTCATGTTGCCATTGTTGTTGATGTTGTTGGTGGCTCTCACTTTGTTGATGCAACTTCAATCTGTGTCGCCAATAATCTGATAATCAAATGCAATAAATTGTAAGTCGCATCATTTATTTACCTATCGCCAATGCGTGTTGGCGTTAAATTAAAACACACACATGGCCATGGCCTGAAACGCCGCAAGGATAATGCAATTGAAGCTGCAAAAACAATAAATAAAGCATCCGAGCTCAGTAAACACACAAGTTAAACACCCTTTCAACTAATGTCTATTGCATTCTGCTTTTGGTACAAGTCCTAGAAATTTACAAATGTAATCATTAATTACATTTCGTCATTTAAAAAGGCTTCATAAAAATAAAAAAAACTTAATTTCAAATTTATAAAAATATGCCGTTTTCCATACCAACCCTTTATCAAAATGTTCAGAACTTTGCAGTCTCATAACTTAGTAAACTCTTATCCGAATTTGATGAGCAAAGTCGTTTTGATTATTATTTGCCCTCTAATATTATTATTTGCCATCTAATATTGTTCTGTGTCAATGTTTTTGTTAGTTTATTATGTTTCAAAATTTGTAAAAATTTGCTTTTTTTCTACGTATCTTACTTATTAAAATTTTTAGAGCATTGCAGTCACATAACTTTGCTAAATTCAATCTGATTTTGATGAGCAATGTCAATTTAATCAAATTGTTTGCCCTCAAAATTTATTCAGCATCCAAGTTTTTGTTAATTTACCAAGTTTCAAATTTTCCATTATCCTTTAAAACACTATAGAATTTTTAATGCATTCAGTAACTGACGAGGATGAATAGAAATACATACAGGGGTGCCAACGAAATCGCTTTCGCTTGAATTTCACTGGAATTTTTTTGAATTTTAAGTGAAATTCAAGCGAAAGCGATTTCTGTAGCACCCCCGATAGCTGAACAGCCAATCGAATTGGGTTATGTGACGCCCCTTTAATGCGTTACACATTTCTTGACTTAATTATACACAAGTTACAAAGTTATTAATAACTGTGGTTAATGAACTCCTGACCAATTTATTGATTTACTCCATTTACCACTACTACATACATATACATATGTAAGTTATGTTATCAATTTTCCATGCGAATTGCAGACCTGCCCGAGCCGGTGAAAAACTGCACAGCCTTCAATGCCACAGCGAACTCGCTGCAGATTCAATGCATTCCCGGATACGATGGGGGCATTCCACAGCATTTTCATGCCCAGGTCTACGATGAGCTGACCCGTCAGATACTGTACAATGCCTCGTATAAGTATGCGGAATTCACAGTGAAGCGTCTGCCGAGCGACTCGGCGTTCAACATACGTGTGACGGCCGTCAATGCCCAGGGAGCCAGCAAGATGGCCTATCGAGTGCGTGGACGAACTCTGTCTGCTCCCCTGCTACGCACAGGTAAGAGACAATGAAGAGAAAGAGAGAGAGTATGGGTTAAACCACAATCTGGACGCATGATATCGGTTTGCTGGTATTTCAATTTCTCACCAGGTTGCAATCTCCTTTTCATCCGTTTCCATTCGCCTGCATTTACTAACTGGCCATTGTGTATCTCCCTTCTGTTCCCTTCCCTTCTCTTCTCTTGTGCAGCATCCTCGACAGCGGTGCTGGTGCAATTGACTCCGCTGCTGGGCGCACTAGTTGGCGTGATAGCCACACTCTTTTTGGTGGCCATCTGCGTGGTGATCTTTATTAAATTCCGCAGCAAGCGGAGTCGCCGGCATGCGAATGGCGACGCCACCACGACGGAGGCGGACAAGGGCAGCGCGGAGCCGCTGTCACGCAACATGGGCAGCCATTCCAGTTTGGAGGACAAAAACCCGGATGTTGTGCCCCAGGAGGCCAACAGCGAGGACGAGTTCCATCTGGAGGAGAAGGCCTTCGACCGCCTCAACATGGAGTCACAGCGCATTCTCTACACGCCGCCCACTCGCATCAACACCGCCTCGCCGCCTCCTCCTCCCTCGCTGTCGCCCACGTTTGGCAAACAGGTAAGATACAAAATCCATTCAAGTTGCCACAGGCAATGCTAGTTGTTGCCAAAAATCAGATGCAGCCCAAATCATGATATTGATTCTCATCTGAACTATTGAATTCGTATTTGCATTTAAAACTGTTGCATAATTTTGGAAAATTTGTTTAGCAGGTGCAAACATGTTGCATGCTTTTAGGCATATTTTTTAGCTTCACTTTAATTTGAGAACAATCAAATTTTACAGAATGACAAATGAATCCCTAAAGTTCCTTAGGACTCTTATTCAATTTTGTTGAACTTTATAGACGCGACTTCCAATGACAATTGAATTGATATATGATAATGGCAAGAGTTTAAGTTAACTTTTGTGTTTATAAGATATATATATATAATGGGTGTAATGATGCAACCTTTCACTCTTCTCATATATCCATACATATTTATGACAAACAAGCTCCGTCTCACTTCAGCTCTTCATCACATTATTGACAAACCTTCAAATTGATTTTTTGAAAAGAAAATAGAATATTACATTTATAAGTAATTATATTGAATATTTTTGTGGTCCAATTTTATTTCTCTTATTTTTTGCTTTTGCTCGAGTTTGGGCCAACATTCAATTTTGATGAGCTGAAAGTGTTTTTTACTTTGGTTGGCCAAAGTAAAGTTAAATTCACTTTTGTTTGGCTTTTAGTTGATGTTGTGGTCGGGTTTTGGTTGGTAACAAGCTCATTAGAAGTTAAAGTTGTTTTGCCCACTCGCAACTTTTGACCACATGTGTACAAAATTTGTTATCAGCTTTTAAATATGCAACAAAAAATAAGTAAAATAAGTAAATAAATGGCAAGTTGGTTGCACTTTGAATTTTAAATATTCATGAGCAGTTTTTAACGAACCAACAAATCCCTTCTTTTCTCTCTTCTCTCTTCCCTTTTCTCTCTTTGCAGTATGGCGAGCTGTCGCTGACCACCAATCCCGCATTTAGTTTGTACAACACGCCACAGAGGGCGCCAGCTGCCCAGCGTCCGGTTTACACCGCTCCCCCGCCGCTGTTGTCCACGCGAACGCCGCCCAATATCTACACACGGATCCCGGGCAGGGGCAGCAGCGGTCCCAGCGGCGGAGCCACCACCTACCTGCCCGCCTACGAGACGCGCACCTCGCCCACCTCGCCCTACGGCTCGACGACCACGTGCACGATGCCGCTGCTGAACGGGCAGTCCAACGGCTCCTTGCAGACCAACAGCAGCATTGGCATTGGCATCAACTGCAACACGCTGCCGCATCCGGGAAGTCTCGGGCACTCGGGCGGCGGCGGCATCTCGGCGTCGATGACCAGCTCGGTGACCAGCGGCAATATAACCATCGGAGCCGCCCAGTCGCTGCTCACCTCGCCGCGGACTCAGACCGCCTACAGCACGCTGGGCAGCGTGGGGGGAACGCAGTCGCCGCTGCTCAGCGTGGGCAGCTCCCTCATCGGAGTCGTCGGCGGCGGTGCGGGTAACTATGAGACGGTGAGCTCCTGAGAGTTAGCCAAAGATGACATCAAATGTCAGATCGTATGCATTGGGGGGAGCAGTACGTGCACCACATCCGGCGCCGAGCGCACCACAATTGTCTAGACTCTGGAGAGAAAACCACTCCCGAGACCCAAACCCAAACCGAATCCCAAACCGAACTGTAATCCCATATTGTATTATAGTAGTTAAGCTGCCCGGCATGGCGTTTACCCGTGCTTTCGTCTAGCTTTCCGGAATAACTTCCAACCAGATTTGCATGAAGCGAAACGAACAAAATTTATAAGACTTCCACAAAATGGCAGAGAGATCATAGAAAGTTAGATTTATAAGATGTAAGATAAATACATAGATGTTGAACCGACTAAAAAGTATCTGTAAACCGCGTAACTAACAAAACCACAAAGGACAAAAAGCATTTAACATGGTGAAATCTGAGTATGAGATTAGTTATCATAGATGAGATTGGAGCCGGGGTAATGCTGATAGTTATAGCTTAAATGTCTGTACCAAGAACCACAAACATATACTACTTATACATACTATATATAGATACTTATGATTGAGATACTACAATATGTGCGCAAAATACTTCAGTGAAAATAATGAGCTATGCTTCTGAATTCATCAAGAAACTAGTTTAAACAAAATACTTAAAAACAATTCATAATGTATATCCCTTGAGAATTTAGAATGTAGCCAGAGAGTTGTACATAACGAATAGGCTAAGATAAGATTCTGATTAGTTGTAGTCGTTTAACTTGTGTAGTCTAAACTGAAATTAGTTAGTCACATTGAATCTACGAAAAGACTATCCCCCTTTCAAATGAATGAACAAATCCTGAGTATATTACTGGCATAAATATGAATATAACTAAATATATATATATACATCTACATATATAGATAATATATATACATATAGCACAACATTAAATAAATAACTGATTAGGCGCAAATTGTAATTACGAGTATATGTCTTGTATGTATCATTGATAATACTACGATAATATTTTGTTAAATGTGAAAGAACTTTATGAACATCTGTTGTCGAAACTATCCAAATATATATATATACATATATGTAATTTAAATCCAAATGCCCGCATCAATGTTCAATGTGTATGTAAAAATTTTGCCACCCGCCCAAATTTCAAATTCAATATTAAAAGTGAAGTGAAAATTTAAAAGTCAAACTCTCTATGATTAAAGACACACGCACGAACTCGAAGTTTTTGCCAGTCTTTGAAATTCTACGGAACCATCTAAATATATAAATTGCAAGTGCTTTTTCAATGGACAAAATCAAATTGTATTGTGACTCGAATTGTAAATTAAAAAAAAAAAACAAAAAAATTCGTTTAATATATTGTAAAGTTTAACTCTATAAATTAGCTTTTGTTTCACTTATTAATTCCATCAAATTGGATATATTATTAGAACTAAACTTAGGTTTACAATTTCAACCTTTCTGTCAATTATTTAAGTTGTAAGTAAAATATTTAATATTTATTTGGATTATAATTTGCGAAGGAACAAAAAGTTTTTACGTCTAATTGACATAAATCTTTATATTAAAATCATTAAAGAAAAGATAAACTGAAATATGTGCAAGAATAAATAAAGAACTAAATTTGAAAATATTTAAAGTGCCTTTTTTTTGGTCGGAAGGAATAAAATAAAAATATGCATTTATAGATTCTAAAATAACTAGGGAATCAATAAGTTGGAATCAAATTGAGAAATTGGCTTTACTGATACAATAATACTTACAAATTCGCAGGAAACTAAATCAGTAATTGTATGAAAAGTTATAATAAATGTTCAGTGTCAGTGCAATTAAAAAGTGTTGCTTCTGGACTGTCAGAAATCTTAATTTTGATAGATGCCCGAGTGCTGTCCGTTGGCGCGATTGAAATTTTTCATAATTTTGGGAATACACACCAGGCCCCCAGGCCGCTGCTAATGACAACAGGCCTACATTGGAGGAGGAAGGAGCAGCCACACGACAGGACACAAATGACATGAGTTCGTGTGCGCACATTTGTCCTTTTGGCAGGACACGCAATACACTTTTGGAATTAATTAACGCAACGCAACAAAACCCCAGACAAAGCACCCAAAAAGCGCCCAAATTAAACATCCACATGTGTGTGTACGTATGTACATACATAGCATACATACATATGTATATGTTCCATCTCACCCTCTCTGTACATGGGTTTGAAGAGTCGACATCCTGAGGCGAAACTTGTCACAGACTAATTTCGTGTCTCAGCTCATAAATTGATATTAATGAGCGAGCATATTTTTTCGCGTTTGAATTTGACTTCGGTTCGTTTGACTCTGACAGTTACAAAGTGCCTCCAAGTATGTGTAATTTGAGTCGGCGACCAATGTCCTGTGGTTATTTAACATGACTCGACATTCAAATGAACAAGCAAACAAATGTGTGTGTGTGTGTGTTTCCACATCCACATCCACACGGCTCTCTAAGGGACAGGGGGTCGGGTCGCTAAGGGAGCTTTGGCAAATAAATTGTATGGGAAATTTGTGTTTGTGCACTTGTTTCACCTCGGGGGAAATTCAAAGAATTCGTTGAGGTTGAGTGCAAATGACAACATTCACTGAACATTGCCATTCCTAAATTTATGACACCGACCGAACATTGAACATTGAAACAATTAACAGTTTTGTCTGCAACTCAATCAGATATTCCCTTTATGTACACATATATCTAATACTTTTACTAAACCATTTTATTCATTCTTTCTCTTTACATTTCTTCTTGTCTTTCGGTTCCGAGCTGTTGTCTCTGTTTTTCTTCTCTCTCGACTTGTGCTTTCTTTTCTTCGACTTACTCTTTGACTCGATCGGCTCGTCCGGAGTTTCCGTGGATATATTTTTCGATTCTTCGTTCACCACAGTGGCGTTATTTTCATCTTTTTTGGGAGATAATTTTGAATCTGACTTCTCCGTTTTTTTGATGGCTTCTTCAGTTGTTTGAGTTACGTCCTTTTCTTCTTTTCTAGTGGATACAGAAGGAACTTCTTCAATTACATATTTTGGTTTAGTAACAGCGTCACCATCAACCTTTTTGGCTTTGGCAGATGATTCTTCATCACTCTTTTTTGGTTTGGCAGATGATTCTTCACCAATCTTTTTTGGTTTGGCAGATGATTCTTCATCAATCTTTTTTGGTTTGGTAGATGATTCTTCAGCTGACTTTTTTGGTTTAGACTCTGCATCTGCATCCAACTTCTTTGGTTTAGTAGAAGATTCTTTATGTGATCTCTTCGGTCTAGTAGATGGTTCTCTGTCTGACTTAGTTTGTTTGGTAGATGACTCATCCAACTTCTTGGGTTTACTAGATGGTTCTTCATCCGACTTCTTCGGCTTAGTAGATGGTTCTTCATCCGACTTCTTCGGTTTAGTGGCTGCTTCTTCATCCGACTTCTTCGGCTTAGTAGATGGTTCTTCATCCGACTTCTTCGGTTTAGTGGCTGCTTCTTCATCCAACTTCTTGGGTTTAGTAGATGGTTCTTCATCCGACTTCTTCGGTTTAGTAGATAGTTCTTCATCTGACTTCTTCGGTTTAGTAGATGGTTCATCATCCGACTTCTTCGGTTTAGTAGATAGTTCTCTATCCGACTTTTTGGGTTTAGTGGCTGGTTCTTCATCCAACTTCTTAAGTTTACTGACTGCTTCTTCATCCAACTTCTTGGGTTTAGTGGCTGCTTCTTCATCCAACTTCTTGGGCTTAGTGGCTGCTTCTTCATCCAACTTCTTGGGTTTAGAAGATGGTTCTTCATCCGACTTCTTCGGTTTAGTAGATGGTTCTCTATCTGACTTTTTGGGTTTAGTAGATGGTTCTCTATCTAATTCCATTGGCTTAGTAGATGGTTGTATATCTAATTCCTTTGGTGTATTAGGTGGTTCTTTATCTAACTTCTTATGTTTAGTAGAAGGTTCTCTATATCGGTCCGACTTCCTATGCTTAACAGATGGTTCTCGGTCCGACTTCTCATACTTCTCAGATGTTTCTCTATCTGACTTTCTATGCTTAACAGATGGTTCTCGGTCCGACTTTTTAGACTTCTCAGATGATTCTCTATCTGACTTCCTATGCTTAACAGATGGTTCTCTGTCCGACTTCTCAGGCTTCTCAGGTGTTTCTCTATCTGACCTCTTATGTTTAGCAGATGGCTCTCGATCAGACCTTTTAGACCTCGCAGATGGTTCTCTATGAGACTTCTTGGGCTTACTAGATGCTTCTCTGTCCAGCGACTTCGGTTTAATAAACAGTTCACTCGGAATGTCCTTGGAAATCTCCTGACTTGTACGATTTTTCTGCTCACTCTTCTCTAATTTTTCCCTTTTTTGTTGATTTTCTAGTATACGAAAACTTTTCAGCTCAGCTGGCGCATTTTCCAAAATCTGACTGCATATATCCGCCTGATTTTTAGAAGGACGCAAGGACGCTTCTTGCTGACCAAGAAAACTGAAGAAACTGTGGAATAAATATTATAAAAACGGCACATCACAAATGAATTTCAGACGAACCCTTGGGTCAGTTTTAGGTCTGCTTCGGCACGCTGAAGCTCTTCCAAGTTGGATCCAGTTATGTTAAAGGCATCGCTGCCTTCCTGCTTCATGACAATTGCCAGATTGTAAAGCAAATTGAAATTCTGGGGAGCCACATGACGAGCCTTCTGGAGCCATTCCTTGGCCTCTTTGATGCGACCCGCCTGGAAAAGCGCTTTTGCGAGCAACTGCATCACCTCAATGCTATTGGTGGCTGGCAACTCCTTGAGGTATTGAGTATATAGTTCAATGGCCTCAGAATAATGCTCCAGCTCCAGGGCAACGTGCGCAGAGTTCAAGAGTGCTTCTGGGCAACGCTTGGGGGATTCTGTGATCTGCTTGAAGATGGTCTCGGCATCCGACAAGTAGCCACTACAGCTCAGCGCCACGCCTATTCCATTGACCGCCCACAAGTTACGTTGATTTTGTTCAAGAACCTGAAGAAGAGGTTTGGAGATATACATATATTGTGAGCTCATCACTGAACGCATTACCACTAAGCAAACAATACATAGAGGCGTCAAACACGCATTTTTGTGGCAAAAGTAAAACCCCAGAGCGCAAAGCGCAGCTGAGAGAGAGCGCACACGAAAAATGTTCAGTCTTGGATAGGCACCACAACGATGAGCACGCTCTGTGTCGCTCTCTCGCTCATTATCGTTTAGTGCGCACGCTTCTTAGTGTGCGTAAAATGTAAACATGCGGGCTCGATCACCCGCTGGAACATACCCTGTTTTAAATAGAAAAAATTGTTTTCCTATTTTCTTTGCTTTTTTCATTATTCAATAATTTTATGCTACAAAAATATGGTTTTTAATTAATAAATACTACAAATAATAGTTAATAAAAAATACAAATCAAAGAGAATGAAAAAAAGTGTTTGTATTTAAAACAGGGTATGTTGCTACGGGTGATCGAGCATGCCGTCGCTTGTGTGCGCTCTCTCTCAGCTGCGCTTTGCGCTCTGGGGTTTTACTGAGAAGAGCGAAGAAGTGGCCTTACCTTTCTGTATATCTGCAGTGCATTCTGCACCTGCTGCTTTATCATTTCATGGTCAGCTTCGCCAGCGGCTCTTTGCAGGTTGATGAGACCCACGTTGCCCAGGGCGACGAGCATGTAGGAGTCCTCGACTTCACTATTGCGACGGATGACCACGTTATAATGGTGCATGGCCAGCTCCAGATCGCCCTGCCCGGCGTGGTAGTTGCCCAGATATATGCTGGATACATTGGAGTAAATTAGGATCAAGTTATTAGAGTATATCAACGCACTCTTACTTGGCTGCTTCGTTCCCGCTGTCCAGTTGGAGCACAGCCTGATACTTCTCCTTGGCAACTTGAAGTTGATTCGTCTTTTGGGCCATCGCACCCAATCTCAGATAGCAATCGTAGTAGTTGGGATACTCCAGTATCAATTGCTGGTAACTATTCTCGGCCTGCTCGACCAGACGCAGCTCCTCCAGCACGCGAGCCCTGTTGAACCGCAGCGTGAGCAGGTTGCTCTCGTAGTGCTCCTGGGTGGCATCTGGAGTCATGGACAGGGCCTTGTCCAGGGTCTGCAGCGCCGCTTTGGGTCTGCCCGCGTGCACCTGGAGTGCAGCCATATTGTTCAGCCAGGTCAAGGGCACATCGTGGACTGTGTTGTGCAATCTTTGGTAGATGCGAACGGCCTGATCGTAGGACTCCAATGCCTCCGACCAGAGTTGCTTGCGCTCATAGGTTGCGGCCAGGCCCAGCCAGGTGTCGAAGTCATCCTCGCTCGCGGCCTTCTTGAACAGATGAATCGCCATGTCCCACTTGGCCTCGGCATCCGTCTGGGCGAAGAGCGTGGCCAGCATCCGCAGTGCCTCCGCCTGATTGGGCAGCAACTTCAGCAGTGCCCGCAGCGAGTTCTCCGCCCGGTCGAGTTGCCCGCGCCGCACATACATCTGGGCGAGTCCCAGATGCGGCGGAGCAAACTCCGCCGGACAGTGTCCCACCGCCTTGCCATAGAAGGTGAAGGCCTGCGAGTAGTCCTGCTGGGCGTGAAAGCTGCGCGCGATCTGGAAACAGTTGTGCGCCTTCAGCTGGTCGTTGTCGGTGGCGACGTAGGCATTGCCCGCCATCACCCGGAGCGTCTCGTAGTCGCGCTGGTAGTAGAGGTGTCCGGCCAGCCAGCTGAGCACCAGGGGATGATGCTGGTTCAGCTCGTAGGCGGCACACAGCAGATTGATGGCCTCCTGGTTCGCCGGAAGTGTGCGTTCATTGAGCTTCAGCTGGGCCATGCCCAGGAGCGCATTCAGGCAGCGGCCGTTGTTGGTCAGGGCCAGCTCAAAGGCTCGCCGGGCACTGTCCAAGTCGTCCAGCTTGAGGAAACAGTGGGCGATGCCCACACGGACGTCCAGCGGTCCTTGGGGATAGTGGAGCAGTATGTGCTTGAAGTATCCCAGGGCCACACGGTACTCCTGGCGATTGTAGGCCAAGCAGCCGCGTCCCAGCAACGCGGTCACATCGTTGGGCGTCTGTCGCAGGACGGCGACGAAACAACTGTCGGCTTCCGGCAGATGCAGGTTGATCAGCATGAGGGCGAATCCGCGGCAGAGCAAGTGCAGCATCTCACCCGCTGTCACCTGCAAGTTGTCCACTGCCATTAGTTGAGTTGCCACCTTCTCCTGCCTTTCAGCTCGACGATTTCCCGGTTCGCTGCACGCGAGTCGCACAAAGTGAGCTGCCAAAATCATGTGTGTCCTCAGCAGATCATTCTTATAATCCACATAGGACTTGGAGCCACGTGTGATCGCATTCTCCAGCAGCTCCTCGAAGGCGTCGTACTTCCCCTCCATATAGAAGGTGCTCTGGAAAGAGAAAAAAAGAATGGTCGGAATGTCCTTAAGAGATAAGAATTCACTTACGGCTCTTGCGATCCATTCTCGTAATTTGACGCGTCTTCTGCTAAATGTGTTAATTAGTTCCTTGACATCGGAGGAATCTTCCCCACTCTGTTGTTCATTGTCCATTTAAAAAAAAAAAAATTATAAAAAAAAAATATCACTTTTTGACTTGCACTTTTTGTAGATTGTATTTATAAATTTACGTTTGCAAGCTTATCGATATTTAAAAGCCACAATTCGATAATTCTAGAGAAAACAGCTTGCACGAAACAATGGAATTGAAATTAATTAAAGCAGATATTTCGTTGGTTATATTTTTTTTTAATTTTTCATATGTTTTTAAGGCGAATAAAATAATTGTTTAATTTCTTTTTTTCTTCAAATAAAACATGTAACATTTCTAAATAAGCCTTCCACTGTTCCATATGATCACTAAGCAAATAACCTATAGAGAACCCATCCTATACAACTGAAATGTCACAGAAAAAATGCTTGCAAAGCGTCCACAGCGAAGTGTTACCGATCTGGCAATATTGTTCGAGTAGAATTTATAAAAATGTAGGGTGTTGTTTTGAATAAAATTATGTGGATTAAAAGTTTTAAGGGTAGAGGGTATTTCATATTTCACATGTCTTAGTTTCGCAAACATCTGCCTCAAAAATAAAATCGCTTCTCTTATGAATTCCACTAGAACAATATTGCCAGATCGGTAACACTTCGCTGTGGACGCTTCGCAAGCATTTTTTCTGTGACATATCAGTTGTATAGGATGGGTTCTCTATAGGTTATTTGCTTAGTGATATCACTAAGCAAATAACCTATAGAGAACCCATCCTATACAACTGAAATGTCACAGAAAAAATGCTTGCGAAGCGTCCACAGCGAAGTGTTACCGATCTGGCAATATTGTTATAGTGGAATTTATAAAAGAAGTGATTTTATTTTTGAGGCCGTTTCTTGCGAAACTTAAACATGTGAAATATGATATAGCCTCTACCCTTAAAACTTTTAACCCACATTATTTTATTCAAAACAACACCCTTAATTTTTATAAATTTCACTCGAACAATATTGCCAGATCGGTAACACATCGCTGTGGACGCTTCGCAAGCCTTTTTTTCTGTGACATTTAAGTTGTATAGGATGGGTTCTCTATAGGTTATTTGCTTAGTGGTGATATGATGTACCACTATTTTTGATTCATTCCAAATTCCAATGCACACAAAATAAACTTTTAAAAGCTTACTTTTGACCAGTGCTGCCAGATAAGCTTATTTCAGGCTAGATCTAGTATATATGAAAATGGAATAGCTTATACAATTTGCAAATAGCTTATAGCCATAAATCTAGCATTATTTTGAAGCATATTTTAGCAATAAATATTTTATAATTTTAAAATGTTTCAAGGCAAACAATTATGGAAGATTTTTCTATTTTACTGATTGTACCGTGAACTTTATTCATATTCAAAATAAAAGGTTAATAATTAAGTGAGGAAGAGACTCATAAACTAATTTAATATCAACAAGAACCTAATGATTTTGTATGTTTTCTTGCATTTTTATTTTTAGCTTATTTTGGCTTATTTTCACTCAAAATCTAGCTTGTACGGGCGCTGAACACCTGGCAACCCTGCTGTTGATAGATATTATTTTTATTAGGAAAAAGTGTTAAAATATGGTTATATTTTATGCACAATTATAATAACAATAATAATATCTTGAGCAGTGCTTGGAGTTGTTTTCGACACCATCCATTATCTGGCTTCTCTTCCAAAGTATCTGAGGTTCAATGTCAATGCCAACACAACAACAAATGTTGTCAACAATTGATTATGACGCAGAGTACATGGGACGGCTTCCAATTGTGCGGATACGAGTACACACATGTTATTAATATTATTATTATTTTTTGTGATTCGCTTTTGGGTTGAGTTTCGTGCTTGGTAATGCTTGTTTGTCACCTTCCAGGTAAATGGGCACGACACGACGCAATGAAATCGAAATCAATAAGCCCAAGATCCCCCTTCCCCGTCTGCACAATTGTTAAATTTAAAAATAAATCAAAATAGACATCCATTAAATGGAGTGCGAGACCAAAGCGAACAATGCTAATCCATTCGATGTGGCCGATTGGTGCTACCAGTTTTACATCCGCGTCAAGAGAACTTGTTCTTCTTATGGTTCAGCTTCAGTTTCAACTACGAGAACTGGACTATAAATGGAGCAATCTCAATCCTCAGCAGCATCAGTCAACGCACTTCAATCTTTCAGAACGTTTGTCCAACACACAACCCACAACAACTCAATCAACATGAAAGTGAGTTATCCCAACACATATTCTATCCAAGAAGAGTCCTTCAATTGTTCTTTATTTTTGCTTTTGCTTTTGTAGTTCCTCATCTGCTTCGTCGCTCTGTTCTTGGCTGTGGCCCAGGCCCATGTTGTGGCTCCAGTTGCCACCTATGCCGCTGCACCTGCTCTCACCTATGCCGCCGCTCCCTCGGTCTACTCGGCGGCCATTCCCCGTGCCTATGCCGCCGCCCCCTCGGTCTACTCGGCGGCCATTCCCCGTGCCTACACCGCCTACGCTGCAGCTCCCTCCGTGTACTCCGCCTCCGCCTATGTGGCACCTTCCGTGTACTCCTCCTACGCCGCGCCCATCACCACCTATGCCGCTGCTCCCGCCCTTGTCTCCACGCTCCTGAAGAAGTGAATCGATCAAAACCAACTGCAGAACACGATATGCAAATTTAGATATGTCACAATAAATTGAGCTGAAATTAAGATAGACAGGAGGTTTTATTTGATCTTCTAAATTGAGAGACAATCGATTAATGGATTACGGATAAATCTGACTATATTTAAGTGACGTCGCATTTTAATATTCACCTTGTAAATCTCCTGGCATCTCCAAATTTAAACACTCAAATGTGCAGCTCAAGTGTCTGTGGATAATTCGTGGCATACATATTTCATTTAAGCCCAGTTGTTAGTCCTCTTCAGACTTTAGACGGCTTCTAGCTGGCTTCGTTGCATGCTCCCGGGCATTCGAGCAATTGTTAATGCTATGCAAATGAATTATGGGGGCAGAGGTGTGTGTGTGTGTGTGTGTGGCACACGCACAACAATAACATTAATCCAGCCATAAATGCTCTACAAATATACACACAAATTTAGAGAAGCAACTAATCACTTAACTATTTAAATGAGACTACTTATTGATTTTAAACTGCGTTAACTGCAGGCAAAACGCACAAAAAAGTCAAGCGGATTAAGCTAAAATTTTAGGGAAGCGAGATTTGAAAAATTCATTTGCACAAATACAGTTGGCAAACAGTTTGCTTTGAGCCATTTCCGCCGGGACGAGCAGCGATTATGCACAACAAAAGTTTTCCGCTTGTTTGGGTGAAACATTTCCGTCGTTTTTCGCTTTTCGGGGCGTTCGGCGAAAAGTTTTACCTAAATCACTTAGGCCAAAAACAAGTGTCGGCATGTCGAAAAATCACGGCAAAAAGACTCGGCGCGACTCGATTCGACTGCGACTTCAAAGTTTGCGAGCCAAAAACTTTGGCAACAGTTCAGTTCAGCGAGCGCTTCATCAGCCAACAAATATGATGTTATTTATAGTAACAAGTTGTTGCTGTTGTTGTTGTTGTTGTTGTTGTCGTACTCCCACTTACATGTGGCACGAAATTAAATTCCAAATTCAGCGAGACTTTGCTGAAGTTCGCCTCGGTCTCAAGTAGATACATTTGCCGGAGTCGGAGTCTTGGGTTAATGAATCTTTCAATACGAGCCAATTAATTTGCTGGCATTATGATGGAACGTCTATTCAATTCAATTGAAGTTCACGAAGTGTGCTGAAATAATCGTACTCGTAATGCAACGACAACAGGCGAATACTTGATGTCTTTTTGCAACGCCCTTCTAAAACCGGATGTGGATGTTGCATGCAAGTACAAGTACAAGTACAAATACGAGTACGAGTATTTGTCTGCGGCAAATGGAATGAAAACAACGTGCAGAAGAGAAGTAATGACAATTGAGTCGAAGAAAGGCAACAGCCCAACACTAATCTGAAATTCATTTCTCATTCCTCTAACGTTGTCGTTGTCGTTGTTACGCATAAATTGACAACATTCTGCCAAAGTATTTATCAGCTCTATTGTCAATTGCAATTTCGCGTCAACTCGAGAATGTTCTAGACTTGGAGCTACCCTTTAACCAGCAGTGACTACACAGCAAAATAAGAAATCACTCTAAGCTTGGATTTTATTTCAGTATGCATTCAGAATTGTATTGTTAGGTTGGCAGAAAATGCGGATAAAATAGAAACTAATTAACATTAAAATATTATATATACAGGAGTGCCAGAGAAATTTCATACATATTTAGGTGAAATTCAAGCGAAAGCGATTTATGTGGCCCCCCTGTAATTTGTACAGGGTATCTGCCTGTTCGATGTGAAGCACAAGCTTATTCCTTGAGCTACTTTTCGGCCTAATAATTAAGCCCGCGGCGTGTGAAGAGCATATCAAACACGTTGGGCTGCGTCTCAAGAGGTGCCACGCCCACCCGTTCACTGTCACTCCGCCCACTTTCTAACCTCGTCGAAAAGGGAAGACAAAGAAACCCTTTTACACGTGCGTTGTTTTTTATTTTGTTTGTTTGTCTGCTGCAAAAACTCTTGACAATGGCGATTCTGTCATGGCCACGTCTTTAGCCTGCCATGCCCCTCCCCCTCGTCCTCCCCCTCCCACTGCCGTCAGCCTGCAGTTGACAGTGTGTCCCAGACACAAGGGCCATGTACAAATCAGTCTGAAGTGCATCTGTGCAGAAAGTCAAAAGAAGCCACATTAGAAAAGAAAAGCAAAGAAAAGATTCACCTTACCTTAGAAACAATCCTGAAATCCCAATACAAGTATCCTTAGGTTGTGCAGCAAAAGCAAAAGCAATTATCTTTTATTTAGTTTTGAATCGCAATTCGTAATTCAATATTCCAAGTGAAAATAATTTATTTATAAATGCTGACAAATCGGGCAAACAAATAAATTGTGGTTAAATATTTCTTAAGTGTTGTCGCATTAAATATTCAATTGAGTTTTTGTGACAAATGCAAAAAGTAATTAAATTATTTACAGCAGTTAAATGAATGTTTAATAATTCAAGTGACATTCTAACATGCCCCAAATACCTGACTTGATTTTTAGTTTCAGTTGTTGAATTCTTAAATTCTTGTTTTCCGTGCTCATTCTCAACTGACAGCAAATCAAATGTCGATTATCGGCTAGTTAGTTGCACTCACAGGACCTCCTTGAAAGTCCTTCCCATCAGTCGGGGAAACTCTTCACATTAGCAGCCAGCAAATGGCGCCAGGCACTGAATGTACGAGTTCGCTTCTTCCGTCTTTGATGCCATCTTCCACTTCTACTTCCACTGCCACTTCCGAGGCAACCCCAGGCCAAAGATACTTACTCGTCACTTCCCCTTTCCCATTTCCCTCCCTCCAAGTCAGTCCCGGCACTGAGCGCCACTTCGACTCGACTCGACTCGCACTCATTATCGGCGTGTTTGTTTTATGAAGGTCGTTTCCAACAGCCCCCAAATAGCACAAAAGGATTCAAGGCACGCACGCAAAGACGCAGACCCAATCCCAGTTCCATTCTCAGTCTCAGTCCCACTTCCAGTATAATGCCCGCATACCCGCATCCTTCTCCTTTTCATAGTCATCGTCATCGTTCTCACCATTTTCACCAGTATCAAATACGCCGTTTGCCATTGTTATCTGCTGCTCCAGCTCTTGTTCCTGTTCCTGCTTCTGTTCCCACTCCCACTTCTGCTTCTGCTTCTACTCCTACTGCTCCATCTGTTTATGTGCCTTTGCTTTATGACACTTTTGTACAAGCAGAGTTCTCCACAGCTCTCCCAAGTTCGTCTTCTTCCTTCATCTTTGGGATATCTTTTCAAAATCAAACATTTCGCTTGTCCAGCAAACCAAAAATTTGTCCTTGTGCTTTACAAAGTGCTAATAGGGCAGCTGTCAGAGGAGGATGTGGATGTGGATGAGCCCCAAGTTCATCATAATTACGTATGACAACAGTCAAAAGGAAATCTGAAAACAACTTTAGGCATATTCCTCTTGTTGTTGTGCCTATTGTTGTTGTTGTTGTTGTTGTTGTTGTTACTGTTGTTGTTCTTGGTTGAGTTTCTTGGGGGAGCACATTAAATTATGGCGCATTATTGACAGTTTATCAAATTGATTTAACAAAGCGTATTGTTGTTGTTATTGCTGGTTGTTGGTTGTTGGCTGGTAACTTTCCACACCCCCCACCCACTTTTCCACCCTCCCCCTCTCTCAATCATTCCTCGCCCTCGCTTCTTGTGTATTTTAAGCATCCTTAAGTGGTCATGATAAATGTTATGGCTCTTTCTCTAGTTTCCGCCCCACTTCCCCCAGTCACTTCAGTCACTCCCTCCCCCTCCCCCTTCTCTTCATCACTCTCTCACCCTGTGCTTTGTTTGTGTGTGTGTGTGTGTGAGTGTGAATTTATGTAATGCGCAAAGTTAAAGCATACTTTTCGGCTGTTTGCTTAATGTTTTTTGCTGCCGTTGCTCTGAAAATTTAGTTAATTTTTAGTTTGTTTGTACGACAAAGTACATTAAACTGTTGTCTGTTGTTTTATTAATTTAAACAAAAGCTGCCAGAAAAAGTTAACAAACTTTTAGGTACACTGTGCTGTCATGATTTGTGATAGAGCTAATAGATGAGAATAACTACCGGATATGTTAGATCAGAGTACAACACACGAGTACTAAATATAGATGGATAAATAATGAACAGACTTTTGCACAGATGCACACAGATATAACGTCTTACATGGAACACACAAAAGAGATACAAAGTAAAGGCATTTTACGAGAACTTTTCCTTTCTTTGTACCTTTATTTCGGGTTGCTTTTAATTTTGTTGCTCTCGCTCGTCGAAATTAAGCCAGTTAGGCAGCGGAAGTCATGTTAGCTGGGCCACGCCCCCTTTTGCCTTTGCCCAGAGCTGGCATTGTGAATTTGCATAAAAGACGCCTTTTTAGTGAATGGAGCAAAGGAATGAAGGACCAAACCCGCAACATACTTCACTTGAGCTGTAGCTACGATATAATAAAATATTTTCCCTTCTCTTCTTTTCTCTTCTTTTCATTTTTTGTTTGGACCAAAGCGCAAAAGTCGAAAGCGAAAAGTGAAAAAGTGAAGAGAAAGTTAACAGTAAAACAGCGCTGAAAGCAAAGTCGAAAAACACGAAAGGAAACAGCAGCACATGGAGCTTATGTCTGTGTGTCTGCGTGGAATTAAGTTTGCGGAAACGGAAATGGAAATGGAAGCTGCACGTCACCATATTGCCCTGCAGCTGATCGCCGCCAGCTGTTGTCCTTCCTCTACCTTTATCTGCTCTCTCCTTCTCCCTCTTTCTTTTGTTTACTTTTATTTGTCTTACAGTGTTCTCTTGATAAAAATATGTGGCGCATGTCGGCTTCCTGCCGTCCTCCGTCCTCTTCATTTGTGCTAATCCCAATCCGCATTTGGTGCTGCAACTGCTGCAGTTGCTTAATAGTTACTCACATCGTTGAGCATACTCTGTTGCTCCAATTCCAGTTCTGATTCCAATTCCGATTGCTCTGATTCACCCCCCAGTTGTGACGTTGCTCTCCTCCTCCTCCATCTTTCCGTCCTGGGGGACAGAAACAGTTCCCAGTAATTGCAGCAATAAATGAATACACCTGCAACAACACACGCTCTGAGGCTTGTCAATCGAATTCCTCCGACTCCACATAACTCACTTATCAGACTGAGCAACAACCATGTCAGAGTGGCAATTGTCAACATGATATTGTATCTGGATGCTTCGTCAGTCTCAGAGCTTCTCTGGGCTATCTCTGCCGAGTTTCCAATGTTAGTCGAGCTTACTTTGGAATAACTCTTAAATGCTACCTTCGATTTGTTCTTGTAGATTAACATTCGTGTAATTTGTAGTCATGACTTTTCACTTTCTACCTGCTTGAAAGATGTTGCAAAACTGATTCCCAACTAGCCAAGGAATTGGAATTTATAAAGAAACAACTGTTGACTGAGTTTGGTAAAGAGAACAACTAACAACTGGTTCTTTCACAAATTGGTTTCATATTTCTTAAGCGCATCTTTGAAAATTATTAAAATTGTATCGATTGCATTATTATAATTATTGTCATTATTACTATTATTATTACTATTTTCTGCGGCACACTAGCTAATTTCACCTATTCCACAATCTGCGTAATTTAGCCCCAATTGTTTTGTGGCTGTTTATCATTTGCCGCATTGCATGACTTCGGCTCATATATCAAAATCGGCCCACGTGAAACGCGAACTTATTTATAGAAAAATACTATACAATACCGAACAATAATATTGATGAAATTATTGGCGGCGCCCCAAGAAATTCACAATATGAAATCGAGACGAATTCGAAATGTTGTTTGTTTCCTTTCCTTTGGCTTGCGTGCGAGTTGAATTCGGAGAGGGTCGAGTGAAAAAACTACCAAAAAGCACCACAAACAAAATAATTACTATGTAGCACAAGCTTTGGGATTAGGTTCAATCTAATTGGATTCTGCGAATTCCCGAACGAACTCTATGGAAGTCGTACTAAGGAGTTCAATTTGGTATGAACTTCTACTTCCGACCGGATGAGGAGCTAAAGTAAATCTGTGGAAATGTGAATGCTTCAGGCATTCGAAAAGTAGCTCGAAAGAAACCGAAATGAGTCTCAATGAGTACTCATACTCATACTCGTACTTGTGGAGCTGCAACAAGTGAATGAATGAGATGTTTTTGCTAAATGATTCCATTTGACGTGTAATTCACATAGACATAAGTATCAGCTCCTTATTTATAATAACGCTGCATTAGTCTTGCCACTTTTGTGTTGCTCACTTTGAGAGCCACTTTGAGTCTGAAATGCAGTTCTTTTAAACACACACACACACACACACACACTTCCACATACTCGTACTCGTACTCATATGAAATCATAAGCGCATCCCTTTGAAAGTTCCTTTTGGAACTTTGCCATCCCACGCTGAGCTTTGTGTGTGTTTTGATCTTCCTCTCTCTGTCTCTATCTATCTTCTTCTCCCTATCTCCTTCTCCCTTTCTCTCTCACTCTGTCTAACCATTTGGCCGTGTGAATCCACCGCGCATTCCGCCTGACGCAATGAAATTAAATATTTAAGCTCGCAATGCCTGAATGAGCCACTCCGCAGCCACGCAAACTGTGGCCCAACGAATGGAACATGGAACTGGCAAAGGATTTGAAGTTGGTTTTTTACGTGAACACGCAACATGTAAAGGACGCTCAAATCTACATAGTCTATAAGGTATACCTCACTAGGAATACTCTTAGTGTAACTAAACAGAAAAACAAATTCGGTGTTCCGGGGAAAAAACAAGCAAAAAAAGTTCGGAAATCAACTACGATTTCAATTCCTTCTTCGCAAATTCAACATATTAACTTAAGTATAACAATACTATTCTGAATACGTTGTTAAAAAATGTATGCTAAGATTGTGAATAAGACAGTGAACATCAAATAAAGAGAACAGCTGATCCCACTGTCAGAATGATCATCACTATAAAATGATCATAAAACTTGAATTCTTTTTCTGTGTAGTATTTAATCTCCCTAGTCTGGCATACCTTTCCTCCGATATAGTTGTAGAGCAGAAAAAGTGAACTTAACTTTGTGCCATGTTTCATAACACAATTCGGTTGTCGTTGTCGTAGTCGTTGCCAGGATTGCCAGGACTGCAGCTGTTGCTGCTGCTGCTGCCGTCACTGCTGTTCCATTGCGTATACAAGGATTAGGATTAGGTCTTGTCCCTGGCCAAAGCACAGCTTGCAACTATGGCGGATTGTGCGATGCGAGATGCGATGCTTCTGGCCTCAACTCAACACTTAACAGTCTGGATTCTGGGCCTTGCAACTTTGTCATCTGATGCAGTTTCCTCTGCTCTCCTCTTCCCACCTGCACGTTTCCCCCAGGTCCATGTCCATGTCCAAATACAGTGCCAGCAAACGTGCTGACGCCTAACAAAAGTTGCCATTTTTCCGAACATTGCTGTCAAATCAAAATTTATTTGGCAGTGCATTCGATTTTGGCAATTTGGGCGGAAGACACAAAAAACGAAAACGAAAAAACAAAAAGGGGAATAGAGAAAAAATGTCAAAAAATACGGAGTCGGAAGTGCCGAGCTCTACGTGATACGATTTGGTTAGTTGGTCCAAAAAGCTGGCCAACAAAATTTAAAATAAAGTGAGCCATTGTGAACAATTTCATGCAAATTTCTAGCCAACTTTAAACTGGGCCAAAAATCAGTAGAGCTGACTAAACTTTTTAATTTGCTCAACTGAATTCCTCTTGTCCACTTGTCTCGTACTCTCTGGTAATTCTTTTGATCCATTAAATGCCAGATTTTTGTTGTGAAAAATATCTTTGACTTTAAATTTGCCGTAAGTGGGAAAAAGCGAGAAAAAAGCGAAAGCAAACGCAAATTACAAAAGCGCCAAACTACATAAATATCAGACGCATTCGAGCGGCAATGCAACAATTTTTAATTACCATTTAGGCGCTTGAACGAGCACAACAAAAAAAAAACCAGAGAAGAGAGAGAGAGAGAGGGAGAGAGAGAGAGCAAAGTGAGAGGCGGAAACGACAGAAAAAGCTGAAAATAAGAAATATATTCCGAAATCGCCCAAATCGCTGGCAGCGCTTTACAGGCCCATTCCGCCTCAATTTGGCTGCTGTATTTTTTAGGTATTAAAAAATTAAAAAGCACACAACAAAAAAGTCAAGTCTGAAGCAGACAGAAATAAGGGCAGGCAACAAATAAAAGCAACAAAAATAGAACGAATGAAAAAAAACACAAACGCTGGGGAAATTAAGTCAATGTCCTGCGGGGTCAGTTGCGTTTGGATAAATGTAATTAACCTTCAGGATAAGCATTGAGTTGGGTCTTTGATAATGAACGGCACAGGCGAGTGTGAACTCTGAAAAAAGAGACAGAGAAAAAAAAAGGAGGAAATAGAATTGTCAGTAAGTAAAATTGTAAAATTTAAATACTTCAAACAACACGATAATAATATCTGGAGTAAACTTTTGCGAAATATATATTGCCGAGAGATAAATTCCATGATTTCTCGGTCGATTAAATTACGCTCAAGTCGAAACATATTTTAGACAATTGAATTGTTGTGGTTATGAGAGCATAAATCTGGATTTAATACAGTTCCAACTTTAAGATACTAAATAGAAGCCAAACAAGACAAGGACACACTGATATTGAGATGCAGTGATGAATTCGCAAATGGCCTGTGCTTTATCTGATGGGCGGATCGGAGGCGGAGTCTATGTATGTATGTGGGCATGTTCTTGGAGAGATATTCATCACCGTAAATAGAGCAAACCACATCATTAAGGCAGCCGCCTTGCGAATTAATTACAATGAGGCAAAGGTGTAAAACTCGATGGAGAACAAGATGGAGAACATCATTGACAATCGAGCGGAGGAGCAGCAGCAGCCCAACAATGGAAACTCAGCTGTAATTACCTTTGGTCACACGCACACGCACACACATACACATATAAAGAGACACTCACACACACACACACATAATTAACTTGATAATGAGGGCAAACTCGTAGTCGAAGCCGGACCCGGAACAAGTTGTCGCAAAGGCGCAAAATGTATGTAATGGTGTGTTAGTTGTTGTTGTTCTTCACATCATTGTTGTTGTTGCTTTAAGTGTAGTTGTAGCTGTGGTTAGCTGTGGGCACCGTCTCTGTTGCGCTTTGTTTGCCATGATAATGACTTCCGGTTCGCCAGCAAAATGACAGCCGGAATTCGTAATTGCTTTTAAGCGTTTGAGGCCTGCTCTCAATTTGGACCCTTTGATTTGCAATTTGCAGACAGCAAAAAAAAATAAAAACCAAAAGAAAGTGTAGGCAAACGGAAAATGTAACACCAATAAACCCAAGTGGCCAGCTTATGGCTGGCTGGCATTGCCTTAGGTGTTCAATGTAACTGACCGTACAAAAGTTGCCGTAATTCTTACGCATTTGACCCAATTATTGCCAAAGGGAACATGGCAAGGTGTGAAAAGCTTGAGAACTATGCGGCAAATTGCAATCGAGTTGCAACAAGAAGGACAACAAGGACTACAGGCAGCTATTATGCAAATGTGTTGGCAGAAAATGTTAAGACATTGGTTGAAAACACTTTAAAGACAAACTTATTTATATGAAAAGCCTGAAATTAGATGCTCATCATTTGAATTGGCTGAATCCAATCCCATAGAGTGCTGTGAACCAGTTTAATGGCATTTTAATTTCACGGAACTTGTTTGCTTTGTAATTGAAACCTTGGGAATTTACTTGGCCAAAACCATTTTTGGATTGGGCCATATTTAATTTCAAAGAACGCACCATTCGAAGAATAAATATTTAAGCGGCAAAGAAAGCGAGAGACTTGAACTGCGGTAAATGCTAATTAATAGGAAAGGAAAGGTTATCCCTGCAACAGAAGCGTTGCCAATGGAGTTATCCTTGCCGATAAATAAGTGCCTGGCATTGGACTTGAGGCGTCGCTTTAAGACGCAGCTGATAACTCTTTAACGTGGCTTAAATATTAATAGCATATTACGTATACGCCGCGCTTAGCGCTTGCAATTCGTGGGCAATTCGGCAGCCGCTTGGGAATTCTGAAGGTCTTAAATTTATATAAAATATATTTAATATGCTTCAGCATTCGGGGCCCATTTGAAGCGTTGGTTTAATATTTATAACAAATCCCTGGGGTCAACGGCTTTTGTGTCTATTTGAAAATTGAAGCACGCAAAAGGTTCGCATTTTAAAAAGCAACCTGACGTTATCTTCCCGCCAGTCAGAACGCCTGGGAACGGCTTTGAAGCATTTTAGTTTAAGGCATTGTAATTTGAGCTATGAGCTCAGCATGGCAAAGGCATTGCACAGGATATAGCAAGTGGGCCATTAATTGATTTAATAGTCCTTTATGTCTTTCCGAGTATGATGCAGTAATTTGTTTGCAGCCCCTTCTCATGTATGTATGCAAACTCTTTTTCACAGAGAGTGCTCAGTTGATATTCTCATATTAATTTCTGGACTGAATCCATAATTCTTTTTGACATTCTCTTTGATACAACTACTTTTCATGCTCTTCTTTCTGCTGAAATTGTCACACACACACACAGTTTTTGCCGTGCTTATTGCAAATTAATTACATCCTCTTTCAATTTCAATGTACACTCGATATCCCTATTGATTCAATGATTCATAGACATCTCACCCAGATCCCAGCACCCGCTCTCCGCTCTCCGCTCTCCCCTCTTTGCCGACGTGCAATGCAATTACAACAACTTGAAAGAGACGCCGAGTTGGGTGGGATTTGTATTTGCGTTGGCTGACAGGTTTGCATATTTCATAGTAGCTACGCATAAGTGACACTTGTCAAAACACATTTTGCACACCTACCCCGTCGCTGTCCCTCCCTCCTCCCTCCTCCACCCGCCGCCCTGCTCGTTCCCCCATTGCCGGGGGCAAAAAAGCATATTTCAAGTGCGGCACTTCATGTGCGTCAAACGGAGAGCCGAGTGCACAATACAAGTACAAGGATGGATGTATGTGCCGTATGTGATAGAGTTAAATAGAGAGGCATAAGGACGAAAGAGAGAGAGAGGGAGAGAGAGAGGGCGCCATCAAAATGCGAACCGAACTGAAAAAGTGCTCAAGTCGAAAGCCCTTGAGTTGTTTTGCAACATTTGAACACGTCAAGTTTTTAAGGTCAACATGTCGCTGGCAGGCTAGCATTCAGGCCCTAGACTAAGCCCAGACTAAAATATTAGTTATACCAAGTACCGTGTGCAGTTCCCTCCCCTTCCACCTTCCACCTTCCACTTTTCTACTTTCTCAATTTTAGCCAGATTGCTGGATTAATATCGTTTATCAGTGGCCGAGTTCGGTGACTCCACTTTGCAATCCAGCCAGCCCAACTTCCAGCTGGCAACTTAAAGCTGTTCAAACTTTTCAGTTTGAGCTGCACTTCGAGTACTCATTTGCCCTGAGTAATTCATTACAATTGCATTTTCGGCCGCTGGAAAAGTTTAACGTTCAACGCGCGGTTTCCAAGTGCTTTTTGAACAGTTTTTCCCTGCCGAATAAGTCCGAGTTGAGCATGGGCGTAGCTAAGATGGGATCCCAATTTTACCGAATTTATCTTTACACTGACTGTTCCATTATCATTGTTTTGGATAATTGTTGTAAATCTCAACTGTGAATCGAACTTAAAACTAAAATCTAATAATAAAGATAGACATAAAAGAATCGAGTTGTCGATTAATCAGCAAATAACAACTTTATTTCGATTTTGCCATAACAATTTTAAAATTGACATTCTATAAGGGAATCGGATGAGTTTTAGCAAAGTTATGGAAGTTGGAACTGTCAAGGAGTAAGAATACAAAAAGTGGACATTGATGGAAAAAAAATACAATTTTTATATGAATACAATTTTAATAAAAAATCAAATAAGAAGAAAAAATCGTTAAAATTGACATTCAACAAGGAGATCGGTTAATTTTTGACAAAGTTCTGACAGCTTGAAGCAGGGGGGCTCAGCTTTTGCTCACTCCATTGATTTTCGGCCTCATTTGTTTTTGTAATTCCTCAAAGCATAGGAAACAAATTATCGTATACATGCACGGCGCCGAGTATACAAAATGCCAACACATGCAAACATTTTCGTGTGTATGCAATGTGCAGCACAAAAATCGGTTTTGTTCTCTTCTCTGATTGGTGTTTGCGATCGCGCGAGAGAAGTGAGCAAGAACAAATTCAATGTGATTTTGTTGTTGGTTCTCTTGTTCTCTTCTTGTATTGATGCATTTGCTTATAAGTATTGGTGCAAACTCATTCGTATGCTGGCTTTGAGCACCCCTGGCTTGAAGTCATGAAAATCGATTAAATTAACTCGATACATCGTTAAGATGTATTAAATAAAGCCCTTTCCATTATTTTGATGCTCCCAAAGATCTGCGCTTGCTGTAACTGTACTGATGTGTGTAACTGTACCCATGCCTATCGAGTCTACTCTCTGGGTTGGTATCCGTGTTTGCTTTGTGCATGTGTATCTGTATCTGTGTGAGTGCGTTTGTGTTTGTGTATGAATGTGTGTGTGTCTTGTTGGTAGCAAACACTTTTTCGTAAAATTTTCTCAAAAGAATGTTAGACAAACCGCTTTGTTGGCAACAATTTGGGTTAAAACTTAAGTGTTTTGCTTCGAGTTTCTGCATTGCCCCTCCGCTGTCAACCCCGTCATCGAGACTGGCTCTTAGATTCTTTTGCCACTGCAGTGCTTAGCCCTACTAAAACCATCCTAAACAGTTAGGGAAGCGGAAACGCGACCAGGGGAACGGGGGCAAGGGTGGAAAGGGCCAAAAAATAACAACAAATTGTGTTGTGAAAGCCAAAGCTTTTGCTGCTGCTGTGTTTAGTTGATTTTTTTCGTTTTTTCGTTTTTACTTTTCCTTTTCATGCACATTCTCGAGCGAAAGAAAAGACACAAATTGTCCTTTGCTGCTTTGGCCTTTTGTGCTCCGTAAAATTGGTAAAATGTACTTTCACTTGTTACTTGTCGTGGCCCACAAAATGAAATGAATTTTAAAGAGAAAATCAGTTAAGAAGCTTTCTTCTTCTTTTTGAAGAATAATTAACATCTTTTGCAGATACTGCGGCCGTCTCTCTCTTTCCATTTAGGTAGTTGTTGCACATTCGTTTGTTTGGCACTTAGGACAACGTGTCTGCTAATTTGATTGAAAGTTTGATCAAGTTTAGCTAAAACTTGGCAATGCCGCAATGCTGAGGCCACATCAAAGCGTGAAAAGCAACCGAAGTTGATCCAATTACAGCCAACCAAACCTTTAGCCCAACCCAAAACAAATGTATCTACATACATACATACATACATACATATATGTAAAACTGATACGTGTCTCTCTCTCTCTCTCAAACCATAAGTAGATAAATTTGTTTGTTCACATTTGAGGGAGCTTTATTGGTATCTGCTGAGCATAACTTAACTAATTTTAAAGTTTTCCAAATTAGATCTGCAAGTGTGTGTGTGTGTGTTGTGTGTATGCGTGTGTGTGTGTGTGTGTGTGTGACGTCAAGTTACAGAAAGTTTACAGCACAACTGATTTGGCTTCGCTTCGCATGAAATTAGTTGCAATTTTCGGCATCTGGGGAAAATTTCACCATTTGGATGCAGCACTGAGTGGAAAAGCAGGAAATTGTCTACAGCAGCTTGCGGTCCGGACTCCGGAGTCATCATCGTCATCCCCATCATCCACATCATCATCATCATCATCAAGGATGACACTTTCAAAGTTTAAGAGCATTTTGGAAGCAAGTGCAGTGCTTGCTAAATATTTTGTAAGCACTTCAAATCTATGCACTTTCTATTAAAATTTGCACAAAATGCGATTTTAAAAGTTTCACAATCAATATAATTTTTCATTTTCGTTTTATTTCATCGTTTCAATAGGGAGCAGCATAGTTTTGCTGTTGTCCAGTGCAACCCTGCCAGAGAGTGTGGGGGAAATAGGTTAATCGATTACATTATCGACTTTAATTGAACATCGAAACAAACAGAAGGAAAAATTTAATTATTTTTACGCAATTTTGTTAATTTGGCAAAATGGATGTGTTAAATGTTGAGAAAGATTCGCAATTGGCAGCCAATCATAACTCGGGAGTCCTGGAGATAAACGGCAACTCAAATTCACTGAAAATACAACAATGGAAAAACGGAACCATCAAAATCAATGGCCACGAGACGTGCATTTATTTGGGTGGCGAGTTGGAGCTGAAGCCCGAGGAGCACATTAGGGGGAATGATCTGCTCTACCAGATCATCGAAGTTGTGGAGCTGTTGATTATACTGATGATATTCTACGTGATCTTTAATAATATCAACTAATAATTAAAAGGAAAGAGTTCTGGTTTCATTTGTATTTTAATTAACAGATTTCTGATATGAATCTTGGGCACATTTCCAATACATTTACAGTACTTTTATCCCCGATGTACCTTAAACAGTTTTTCTTTTGTTCAATTTTCTTTACGCTTTATTGCCATCAAAGTTTTTCTCGCAACTTTTGCTTGCTGCACATGATACGGGACTTTCGCCAGTTAACCAAGTTAACAAATCCACACCATCTTCTTCTTTTTCTGCCTTGTTTCACAGTCTTGATTACACTTTGGTCGCTCATAAATTTGTATCAGAGAGCAAAAAATGCTCCAGGCAGCTGCCTTCCTTTTTTTTTGTTTTTCCACAAATGGCCAATATAAAGGGCGAAAAGTTCTTTTTATTTCACCTGAGCGATTTGAAGTGAAACTTGAGCGATGCAATGCTTAAAAAATTATAACTATGAAAACTTCTTGGGGTCGATAAACTTTAGCCGTTTGTTATCAGCTGCGCTGAATTGAATTTCTTTCTTATTTAAAGATAATCACTAAGACAGTAAATATAAATGTAAATATTTATCTAAGTAAGTTGTGAATGGCGTTTGCGGGATATCGAAATTTAGTTCAATCTAATGATTCTCTACTTCAACTTATTGGAAACAATCAGTATATCTTATAGGCCAATTTCGTTAAAGTGGGACTCCAGTTCGAAGAACTCCTCTTCCGATGAGTGGCAGTTGTTGTTTTCCTTCTCGTCATCCTGATCAGGCGGACTGCGATCATAGAGCTGCGGATTGAGAGCCACCACACAGTCCCAGGGTATCGTCTTGCCCATCATCTTGAAGCCCTCTCGCCAGGACACCATGATCGCCTGCAGCTCATTTTGCTTGGAGACGACGTGAGCGGTGTGGACACGTCCATCGGATCGGTTGATGGTGATCTTCTCGCCCAGCAATAGATAATCCATTACGATAACAATTAATTAAATGAATATTCAAGATATTTGTTGTGTTTGTTTGGACGTGTGTTGAGTTGATTTGTGTTGAAATTGAGCAATAATTCCGATAAAGGCAGTGAAAACATGATCAGCTCATTTTGGCAGATCTTAAGCAACTTTTATTGCAAGTGCATTAATCAAACAAGCGCATTCGGTGACAAATTGGTAAGACAGCTGCTTCAGGTAGCAGTAGTTGCCATTTCACCAGCCTCGTCTGCTGACTTTGGATATTCACATGTGGCTGGAACAACACACACAAAACGAGGAGCTTCCTGCTTCCATTCTGGCCATATCCGCCATTAGGCCACCCATCTGCCCAGACAAATTTTATAGCCAAAATTTTTGGGGCATCGCTTGGACGCGCTCGTAAATTCGTAGAAATCTCCGCCCAGAAGCTAGAGGTAAACTCACTTTAAGTGTGTGTGTGTGCGAGTGTGTGTGTGTGTGTGTGTGTGTGTGTGTGTGTATAACTCGCTTTTGATATATGGCCATTGCTACGTTACGGGTTAGTACTTTTCAAATTAGATTTAGGAACGGTCTTGGCCAACTCAACTGAAATGCGAGCCGGCAACTGCCATAAAATGTGAAACGAACCCAAAAGCGTTGCAATATTTACACAACACAATTTAAAGCAGACATTGTTGGTTACGTGAGCGATATAATCGAAATAATTTAGCTGACTTGGCATTCAGTCGAGTGTCTAGACCTGATGCTGCATCTTCGATTCGATTGAATTACAATTGCCACAGAGCTTTCATTTAATTATGGCAAAAATCAGCCATCGATTAAATAAAGTTCACGCATCGAGGGATCAAACAACATGTGTCTCAAATCTAAACTCTGCTTCTGGCTATGGCTAATACACACACACACGCACACACACACACACTCTCACAAAGTCAGTCAGGTGTAAAAACTAATTTACAGACTGTCTACAAGGGCACAATGAAAACGTTGAACTATGCAAGCAAAACCGCAAAACACTTTGGGCCCAAGGACTACAGGCCATTTAAGGACGTGGCCATAAATGCAGATGAATGGCCCAAAAGTTTTCTGTATGGGCGAATGACCTCATCCCACGCCACGCCTCCTGCTCTTTCAACTCTATAGGATGCCACGTCGCAGTCGAAAGGCTAAATGGAAAATCGAAGGAGGACTGTACATAATATTATGTATGGTTGTTTGTACGTATATACATACAAATATATTCACACGTTGACCGTATTTTTATAGTCATTTTTCAGCTTGGAGATACATTTGGGAAATATACGTATACATATATTATATTTTAACTAAGTTGAGTTTAAAATATATTAAAAATTTGTAAACTATAATTTATTCATTTGCTGAATTAAGTTCAGTTAATTTGAGGAGTAGAAACGATATCTTCAAGGCAAATAATTAATTTAACGAAGTTTGAGTGCAGAATGTGTTAATTAAATTAAAATGAAAATAATGAAACGTCTCAAATTAAATTGAAAGTGTTGTCTTCTACTAATTATTTCATTAGAAGTTGATTAAATGTTAATAATTGATATTTAAAATTTAAAAGTAAGCAAAAGCTCCTCCTAATATTCAGTGTAAAATCGTTGAACTGATAGGCTAATCATGTATTTTTCCCTCATAGGGATGTGACCATTATAAATCTGATCAGTCAGAATCAGCAGCTTAAGAATTTCCCTATGTGGGTATATTTGTAATTTCAGTTATGGGGCCATCATCATGTTGACAATGGGCAGCCGCATCGTCGTCATCGGCAATAACATGGGAGCACATAAATCTCATGGCTGCAGCAATCAGAGCCAGAATCGGAATCTGAATCAGAATCAGAGTCAGTGACAGAGACGGTAACAGAATCCGAATCAGAACAGAACAGAACAGAAACCAGTGCCAACTTGTCAGCTGTCTGGCTGTCAAGGGGGGAGTGAAAGGGAAGGAAGGGAAAGGAAAGAAAGGAGAGGAGAGGCAATATATACAGTCGTAGGGTAGTGGAAATAGCGAATGGCGTCAAGGGCGCCATAAATGAGAATTTCCGACTCATTTCCGCTGTTTGTGTGTGGTTCATTTGTGGCACATAATGACCATGGAAAGGGGATATGAGAAAGGGGAAGCTGGGAAGGCCAAAAGAGTAAAAAAAAGAGGCTGACAATGTAGGTTATGCGAATACACACGTATTGATTTTCATTTAAAGCGGCAAACTTTGCCGTGATTCTCCTAATGGTATTTGCCCTGACAAATATTACAAAATTTATGGCCATTGGCCACAGTTGGTTTGGGGCAACTGAAATGCACATTAGAGCAGCCACAACTTGACCTTTAACCCAGCTGCAGCTGCCATTTGCCATTTGTCAGCATTAGAGCAATTAAAGTCACAATTGTGTCAAGGACATCCATAAATGGCAGCCTCAGCCGTGTGCCTATTGTCATACCTCTCTCTCTGTCTCTCTCTATATATATAGATACAATGTATTGATTGCCACGCCTTGTTAACCTGCAGCCAAATATAATTCAATTAAATACAACTCGAGCTGCTGGTGCAGTTAAATTTATTACTTGAGACCCGCAGGCGCAACAAATTCCGAGAAAGATTCGCTCGTAAATTTGGAGCTGATGCGATAAGCGCGAAACATGTTGATACAACATCCAGCCAGATAAAAGATGTCTACTAAATGGAGTTCCAACATACATCCTCTAAAGATTTATGCAGGCATAAGGGGCTGTTCATAAATTATCCAGGTCTGAGTTGAAAGTTCTTGTTAAAACCCCGAGTAGAATCAAAGTAAGCCGTGTTATAAAACTCAATGCTCGTTTGAATAGTTTAGCATAGTGTTAAGTATACATACAGACATAAAACAATACACACCGTAGACACCACATATTTTGTTTAACAATTAAAACCATAAAACACACATCGGGAGAGTTGAATTGAAATGACATCACGGGTTTTTCGCGATCACAAAACTATGACGCGTTCGAGTCGCCGTGTAACGGATGCGTCATCGACGTAAGTAATCCGATATATGTGTATATAGTGAGCATATATATAATCCACTCATCTTAATAACAGCAACACCAAACTCACCTTGGAAGCCATTGCAGAAGATGGCTCAGATATTTACCAGAATCTGGAGGTCACTCTGGCGCGGTAAGTTCTGAATAAGAAAGAAAAGAAATCGGGCGGAGTCCTGTTAACTAATTGTCTGAACATATGATATGATTTAAGGAGTTGTTATACAAGAGTTTTCTTATCATTTCCACAGCACGCCATTGCTGATTATGGACTATGTGCAGTTCCTGGCTGCCCGGACAATCCAACGCAACTGGCGTTGCTTTTCCAGGCGCAGGACAGACGGCAGATATGGAAGGGCAGCGATTACCATCCAGCGTTGGTGGCGAGGCTACAAAGTGCGGAGTCAGTTGATGTCGATTGTGGAGCAGAAGCTGCAGGACACGTTGGTCGCCTACTACAACAACGCGGCCATCAAGATCCAGGCCCTGTTCCGCGGCTGGTGGACGCGGCGCACAGTGCACGACATGAATGCGCTGAAGAGGATGCAGACTTGTGCTGCCCAGGACCTGCTCAACTGCGTGGCCTTCAAGCTGCACCATCTGCTGCGCACCTACGCCATTCCAGGTGTCTACTCAATGCGAGATTCAAAGTAAGTGACAGTGTACAGTGTACAGTGAGCACTCGCTACAGTTAACTAATTTCAATTTCAATATTGCAGCTGTCTGTCGCGTGTGGAGAAACTTTTGGCCAGCATTCGGTTCCGTTTCCACAATGGACGCGTCCACAATGCCATGATCGGCCGTGATCAGATGCTCAAGTCCCATAGGCAGAAGTTCCGAGACAATGCCTACTATACTACAGTTCCATACAAGGGGCCCAACGATAAGAGGGCCTGTAAGCCACATTGCGAAGAGTTCCTGAACCAGACATCCGACTTGGACAGTCGCATGTACAAGATAATCGCCAATTACGATGAGTCAATGCGCGATGCCAAGTCAAGGATGACTCAATTCAATATGGCCGAAAGTGAGACAAGTCCTTAAATTATTGTAGTATTCTAATTATTTATCCTTTTGTTGCAGGAAAGCGACGCAGACGCATCAGGTTGATCCTGGAGCAGCGGGAGAGACGCAAGTGCAATTTTTGTGCCGATGTCATTGCCAGCATGCGACGCTGGAAGATCTGGGACACCGAAAAGTTGACCATTGCCAAGGATATCTTTCGCAACCCTGGCAATCTGGAGCAATTCCTCGAAGAAGCCCACGAGATTGTGGAGGAAATTCAGGGGCGATGCCATTGCAAAATTACCCTGCACGATGTTGTCCAATGTCATTGACTGTAACTTTGACTGTGACTTTGACAATCGATGGGTCAGTAGTGTTTGTTGGGAATAATAGCTATAATTATTGTATATTGGGATGCAAATTGGACTAAGGACTAAATAAAGAATATATCCTTCTATACTATATTACAATCTCAATTTATTACCAAAAATGTATACAATTTTTAATGCCAGATTCACCTTTCCAGTTGCTCTACGAGAACACAGCTCTAAAGCAGTCCACTGTCAGGGATAAAAGTTATAAGTTATTACAATCCTCATTCTCAGTCTGTTTCTTGGCTTACCAAATATGTTGGCAAAGAAGCGGAACAGCACCGTGACAAACGAGGGCCTATTGGGATCAATCCACCTCTCCGTGATCTCATCTACGAAACACAATTGTTAAATATAGTTTTCTGATAGTCTCCATATTCAACTCACCAAGATGCTCGCAATCCAATCGCTCATTGTTCAGGTTCAGGGTATGGGCTCCTCCTATGACATCCGTGGAGCCCATGGGATTTTCCAATTCTGAATTCATTTTGATTTCTTTCTTTTATTTGCAAATGATTCACCAAATTTTTTACTAAAATTTCAAAAATAAAAAATAGTTCCTATGCTCTGATGTCTTCTGGACAAACAACAACTGAGACAATAATTTTTCTAGCTCTCAGTGATTGTCGTAGCATTGGCTACTGTTTTGTTGATATATATTTCACAAACTCGTCTATCCAAATATTCGGATTCTGTGCGAGATTAGGCAAATGTCAGCAGGATTCAGACTGGCCAGGACATGCTTTTAATTAGACATCAAAGCTTGACATGCACTCAGTCCTCAGTCTGGGCACAAGATGAAGAGACGCTCAGCTCAGCTGGATATTCAACTAATTGTTATAAGCCTCCTTCCCAACTGGGTCTCAGCGATGTCAAGACATCATCATCAGTCTGAAACTGCCTTAAATATGCAATTACCAAGTGACGAATAATGAGTTTTGGCCAGCTTCGTCTGGGGACTAAATATATGTATAGATATATATTTATATTTACATGAAGTCTGCCTTTCTGTGACGACGCCAGAAATTACACAAATTTGTCATTTAGTTTTGGGGCACGAAGCAAACAAAAATGCAACATTTTGCGGCTAATGATGGAAATACTATGGACTGTGGACGTCGCCTTGACGCCGCTTTTGGCCATCTCCCTGGTCAACCTCTTTTATCATTAGGTTAATTGCTTATGTACATACAAACATATATAAGTGTAGCTGGCTTACAATCAAAGCCATTGGCATTGAGTCCCAACTGAACTCAGAGTCATAACGAGAAATGTAGGTTTTGGCCAATTAATTTGTAACGAGGTTTCATTTCGTGTTTGTGACATATTTCCCTTGGTTCTTACTTAATTATGAATATATATTTGGTTATGATCATAAACACAGAATCAGAATGACATTTTGATATCCAACAAGTATAAACTTCACACATATATATATATTAAACAATTTAAATAGTTGAGTATTCAACTCCACTGAGAACTTTTAAATTTGCTACATTCTTTTCTGTTGTTGTCTTGTTCTTTTCATATATTTAGCACAGGTGCGAATTATGTTTGGGCTAAAAATTATGACCAATAAATTAAAAACTTTTATTTGTTCAACTCGATTGTTTTGGCCAAAAACATTTTGCCATTTGCTGTTTATCGTTTTGCCTGTTGACAAGTGTTGAGCGACTGTTTTGCAGTCAAGAAAATTAATTGAAAAGTTTTCAATTTCACAAGTGGCGGGCTCATTTAAGGCAATTACACATGCCGTTAAAAGGCCAGGACAACGGGGCACAATGGCCGCCATTTTGGCATACACGCCGGAGGACATTAACACACAGACAGACAGACAGAGAAACTCTTCTTCACTCTCTCACTCACTCCCTCTCACTCCCTCTCTCTCTTTGAGTTGCTTTCGGGCCCGTTATCATTAAGTTAATTATATGTTTGCGGGTGCCAAGAGGTAATTACAACTCGGATTTCGGCCATTTCAGATGCCGATGTCGATGTCGATGATGATGTCCACGAATGACTTTGGGTCGACCATCAGACCCATAGTCAAGTTGTAATTAATTTGAAAGCAAACATCGCAAGGCTCCCTCTGATGTGGTTATGGTTACACCTCATTCCTCTTTATGGTTTCCCCCCTCAACGACTGGCATATTCGTGCATTAATAAACACATAAACACACATACGTATGTCCTTTGAAAACTTATTAGGGACAGCCGGCAAAAGTAAATGGACCTTTGCCTCAAAAGCATTCCTCCTTTTGTCCTCCAGATGTTTATAAATTATGCAAAGCTGGCGTTAAACTCCGAAAACTGTCAAAAAATTGTCTTTAGCCAACAGTTTGTGCAGAGCAGATTTTGGCCAAACACTAAGTGCCAACTTTACTCTTGGCACATTTAATTAAAAAGCGTAAAAAATGCTAGTTGAACAATCCATTAAAACTGACCAAATGAGTTTGATGCAACTTTTCATCTTATTTTTGTAACGTTGCGGAATTTTTTTCCATTTCTTTTTTCCTGCTTTTTTTTTGTTTTTTTTTTTTGTAAATTGTTTGCAAATCTGCTTGAGATTTTCCAGAGCTAGCAAAGCTTTTTCCAAACTTTCTGGATGTTTTTTTTTTGTTTTTGCTGTTTTTACTGCCAAATGTTCAGGAATTTTCGTGTTTTTATTTGAATAGTTTGGTGAAAGTTTTTAATAAGCTTAAGTTAATTTTTTTGTTCCTGCCATCAATAGAGGCATTACAACTTTGACAAGGACACTCGCAATGTGCCACATATGTGTGTCAAAGTGAGAGATAAATAGGAATCTCTGTTGCCTTCTAATCATGAGTTATTTTAAATACAACTTGGTTACTTGGAGTCTATTAGATATAGTGAATAACACTGTTAACTCCTATTTTTAAGCCGACCAAATTAAATTGGGTTCTCCCTCAATATTTATCTAAATAATTAAGTATACGTAAACTTTAAGGGTTCGGCTAGTGATTCATAGTCAGACAGAAAACGTCTTTAATTTGCATTCAGTTTCTCATTGCTGACTTTGGGAAAGGGGAGGGGAGTCTTCGACAGACGAACCTATTCTTAGATTTATGGCTCGGCCATGTCGATTACTTGGCCATAAATCTTGGCATTTGGTAGTGGTCAGCATCTGTGGCTGTAGTAACACGACACTGGGACATATGTTGGTCACTCGGATGCTCGGTTAAACTGTAATCGGGACTCTGTGGATTCGCATTATGTTCTCATGGTCGCATTTTGTTGCGTTGTTGTTTTGCTGTTAACTTGGCTGACATCGAGCTTAACGCTTCTTAGCCTTCGCTTGGGCATTTCTGTTGCCATTATTACACCATTAACGGCTTAACTCATTTTAAATGTAACGTCCGCTGAGCGAAATATAAATATGAAAACTCAAGCATAAGGATGAGAAGTAAATATAAAATGTTGCCTTGGCTCCTAATTCGCAAAGTTTTTCGCTGGCTGAACTGAACTTTAACCTGCCGCAGGTGTTAAAAATGATTTGCAAAATGTAAAAGTTTTCGTTATAAATTTCAGCACTGCAAAATGCCAAAGAACTTAAAATTGCTCAAGTTTATTGTAGTGAAATATGCGAAAAGTTGAATAAATTTGCGACTCGCAATGCAAATAAATTCCCATATATTCTTAGACTCTTTTATTGTATCGTATTGCATTGCTTTTATTGTTTTATTTTCTGTTGCCTGCTGTTGCACATTTGAAAACTGCAATTTAAGCATAATCAAAGACAAAGAAATTTGATTAATGAAAAGCTATTGTGACTAAGATTACAACAACTTAAAACAAATCAAATCCAAAATATGTAAAAATAAAAGAAAAGAAAGTACTAAATATATAAGCCACAAGCTGGGCCAAAATAAATACTAAGGTCAAAATTGGTCATGGGGTATGCTGAATGCATATTCACTTATATCTTATTTAAAATTTAACCTTCCTCTGTGTGTATTCAAAACATAATTTAGACGTGATTCGCCGTCATATACTTTAATATGCCACAAAACAAACCTGAAGATATGAAAACATTGGATCTATTTGCATACAGAAAAACAAACAGCTTTTGTCAGCATGCATTCGCTCCTCCCCTGCCATGTGGCATGCAACACGGTGGCCTGCAGGTGCTTTTCGTTTCATAAATCTTATCTCTGGCCATGCGAATGTGTGAACGCCCCAAACCGTCAGCTAAATTTAGTGCAAAAATATTTAAAAGTCTATTTGTTGTGTGTTCGAGTGTGTGTGTGTGTGTATCTGCATGTACATGTGTGTGCAGGTGGTTGTGATGAACCAAAACAAAGAAATACTCGTATGCAAAACAAAAGTAAAAGCGAAGAGCATAAAAAACGAGACTAAAAATGAAAAGAATAAACAAGCATAAAGAATAGATCCAAAAAAACCGCTCACCAAAACTAAACACACACGTTTGAGTGTAGAACGGTGTGTGTGTGAGTGAGTGTGAGTTTGTGTGGCTTAAAATGGCAGTGCGAGCAGCCAACTGAGCGTAGCAAAGATCCATAGAAAAAAAGGCAACAAAGAATAACAATCTTCTTTATGCGAAAGCTTAAATACTCTTACAAGTTGATAAATCTACAAATTCAATACAAATTTTAGTATCATTTTTATTGTGATAAAACTTTAATACTCTGTGATCCGGTACTGAAAAGGAAGCACAAAGGGGAGGCGAATGCAAACTTCAGAAATACTGCCAACCATTTAACACATTACACATTACCAAATTAATACACAAAAACGAGATGAAAACATAAAGAATCATTTGTGGAAGTATGTACAGTGTACACCTCGGCAGATATGCTCAAGAAAATAAAATATTTAATAAATAGATAACTTTTCTGATGATAACTTGATCGTTACGAAGATTTCAGAATAGTTGATGTAAATTCAAGGAAATTACAACAAGAAATTACAAGATAGGATTCAATTTATATTTATCTTGACTCTTATAAATTGTTCTATCCAAAGAAGTCAAAGTAAAAGGTTAAATCTGTAAGCTCTATGTCTGCGTGGTAATTAGTAATGTAAGTCCAATCTGTTGTCGATATAAATATACCATAATGAACTAGGCCTAATTCTGCAATTGAACTACGATGATTGAACTCTAGTCAGTTGGTATATTTTCATGAAAATAGATTGAACTACATCGATCGAAAGTCAGAAAAGATCATCGAGTTAAAGTACTTTGAAATCGCATCCTCGAAAATCGAGTTGTTCATTTTCAATGATTTTTTACATCACTAGTGGTAACCTTCTTTTATTTTTTACTTTCATTAAATTAAGAATTATTGTTAAGAAAAGTCTAAATATAGCACTCGACTGTCTCTTTTGACAAAGTCGTTGAGTTTCAGCCTTTTACTTGGATGCATTGGCACTGGCAACAATCTTGAACATATTCATACATATATATGTATGTACATACATACATAATACACCGCTGGGAGAACATTCTCCACAAGAAGAAAAAGAAGAAGTTCATTGAGTGCTGTTCGCGACTTTGACAGCGTCGATTTACATTGTAAGCATTTTAAAAAGCGTTCAATGCTTACAGGCGTAAGGTGCTCCAATGTTTGTGTGTACATGTGTGTGTGTGTGTGTGTGTAGCGTATGTCCTTTCAGGTCAAAGCACACACAAAAAAGTGGGCAGCAAACATATGCAAGGCACGTTTCGGAATTATGTGCCGCAACCAGAACCTGAAACAGGAACAGAGCACGAGCACACATGCCACAACCAGGCAGTTCACTCACAGCACAAAATAAATAAAATATCTGACAACACACACACATTCTCGCACAACTATACAAACACACACACACACAACAATAAACAGAGAGTATTTCATCACAGCAGCTTCACAAAAACCCGTTGAAAATACTCGTATCTTCCAACGTCGAAAACGCTCGCGATTGTACTAGTTGCCACGCCCACTGCCGCTAATCATCACTTGCCGCCCCTCCGTCGCCATCACCATCAACATTCTCGGAAATTGTGCGCCGATTAAATTGGCAATCAACTCAAACGCAAAAGCTGCGTGAAAAATGTCACAGTCTGTTGATTCTGCAACGCACACCGTGTCCATGGAAATGGGCTCTATGCTCATCATAAGCAAGGTTAACATCCCTATCCCTCTCCCCTCGCTAGACCCACCTGCCCTTAGCCAGTTTTACTCCTTAGCCAAGTCTAGCTCCCCTTGGCCATTACTCAGCTGGCCGGGCACAGGCTAAATGGAATAATTACATGAAACTAGCCGAAAAAGTTTACATTTATGAGCATCGCTGCTGTTACCGACAAACGAAGGCACTTTGCACTTCCCCACTTCCCTCTTTCCACTTTCCACAGCAAAGGGAGCAGTATATGCAGTATACATATTGCTATTTATGCCACCATCAACGGCAACGGCAACAGCAGCGAAGTCTTGCAAAAAAATTAAAGTTGGCAGCAGCAGCAGGTTGGAAGTTGGGAGATTGGAGCAAATAGCTCCGTTGACACAGTTACTGCTCCAGAACCTGACATAAAAAGAACTCCCTGGATACTGCCAAGGGGTCTGCCCAAGGGTGACAGGTTGGTTGACGGCGAATGCGCTTAAATACTGTAAATATCCCTTGGAAAAATGTTATTAAAGCGAAAGTTCTATAGCAAATCCTGAATTGAGCAGATGTAAGAACGCTGCGTTACCTAATGGGTACAAAGGGTCTATTAAGTTTGTTAAAAAAACAAATATGCAAAGCAGGAAAACTATTAAGTATATTATAAAAATTATTATTTGAAATATATACATATGCATATCCTTCTGTATAAACAAGTCGATTTTTGAAACACTAAGAGCTAGAGGCACCAAACTCTTGAGTCAGTTGCTAATAAGACAACATAGTGTTATATTTGAAATGTCTAAATGTATTTTCTGTGCATTGTCGTACTAATCTTCATAATATTTGTGCTGTCCGCAACCAAAAACTAATCCAAAAACTAATGTCCTAAATTTGTGTAGTAAACATCTTGTATCCATTGATCTTGTACTCATACTTGGCATATTATAATTATTCCGCTGTATAAATTATAGCAGCACTTTGCTAATCCAATTCACAAACACAAACACATTACAATGTCTGGGAAGCCCCTTAAAAGTGCCCAACATATCGGACGAATGGAATGGAATGGAATTCTCACATCTGTTTGCCCCACAAAACTCGCGCATTAATTTGAGTTTTTATTTTTTGCGTTCGTTCGGTTGGCGCATAAAGAAAACTTAACATGAGCAGTTTCAGTTAACATTTTGCGCTGTTGGCCGCAGCTAAGAAACCAGCTGAACGATCCACACATAAACTTGCTACGCAGTTTTATGCTTTTCTTTTCAGTTTTCTTTTATTCTTTTTTTTTCTGCAATATTTGCTAGAGTCTCCATTGCCCTTGCAATTCTTCGCCTGCGCCACTGTTTGCATTTTATTACATTTAGGGCTAATAAAACTTGCCACCTTCCCATGCCAGTTTCGTTGCCCATTTCCCTTTGCCTTTTCCATTCCTAGTTCCCAGTTCCCAGTTCCAACTCCGGAACTAAGCACACGCATTAAACTCGCCAAGTTGCTTCAAAGACTTGCGGGTCAGAGACGGCAGAGAGAAGATGATGATGATGATGTTTTGTAGTACAAAGTTGAATCGTAAATAAAATTATGCCAGCATTTTGTATGCGAGAACGTGATTTTGTCTGTGTGTTCGGCAAAGAAACAGCGTTGGGAATGGCAAAAAGAAGCCCAAACTAAAATCATAATTCGAGAAAACGACGAGTCGTTCAATAAAATAGAGAAATAGAAAAAGAAAAACTGAGAAATTGTGTTTTGATGCACGTTGTGCATGAGACTCGATTCGGTTCACATGCAAATACAAGTACGAGTGTGTACAGTGTACACATACAAATGTGTGGCACTGTGCCAGATGCCACTTGGTTTTTTATGACTCATTTTTAGCGCTGACACGCGTGTGGCTCCTTACAAAGTTGATAAGTACATGGACAATACAGAATTATATACAGTTAGTCAAGTAATTGTTTTGATTTTTATTTTGTTTTTATTTAAATAGAGTATCTTTAAGTTGTAAGTAGAAGCTAAAAAGAAATAAATATGAAAATTCATTTAATCATAACATATTGATGTGCTGGACAAAAGCTAGCTGTTATGACACTTGCAAAGAAAAGTCAAGCTCAAGTAAAGTAAGCAAAGGTCGTTGTCTGTTTGGCCATTTACGAGTCGGTTGCACTTAGAATTCTTGGAAGTTTTTGGCCCGTCTTCTTTAAATGGCATTAAATTACGCGGCAAGGAAACTTTGACAAAAGTTTAAGGCTGCGGCGCTGGATTCGAGTGGAAATCAGATACAGATACAGATACATATACAAGGGATACAGATACAGATACATAGCACACGCTGCTCTGGCATCCACTCGGAATAGTTGGCAACTAAATAGGCAGCAAGTTCTGAGTCAGCATAGCGTGTCTGGCAATGAATAAAATCAAGATAAACTACTCACAATATTTACTTTTAATTGGAGAAGTTCAAAGAATAAACAAATGCTGCTCGGTGCAAACTTTTGTGTTTTAGCCATATCGATTGCCTGAAATGACTCAGATCGGGACCACATACACTTTGAATACTTTAAGCCAACTTTAAATACATTTAACGGACTGCATTTATTGCCATGTCTCGCCGCATAATATTAGAAAGTCAGACAGGATTTTAACTTTACATTATATTGTTCGTTGCTTGCTATTCCTTTTTCGGCTTCATTTTTATCCAATTTTCCAATTTTGTAATTTCAGCGAGTGCAAACGAGACCCGTCCACAGTTTTCTTTAATGTTTCTCGGTCTTTTTTCCTTTCGCCTAAATGGTAATTAAAAAATGCCCAGAGGTCTGGACAGTCCACTGTGAACAGTCCTCAACTAGTCTAAAATGGGGAATGGGTTTTAACCCAGGCTAACAACAAGGTCAACTGCAGTCAAAGTGCGCTTTTGTGGTGGCAAAGCGTCTAACTTCAAAGTGTGAGGGGGTCGTGTTTATCAGTTCACTCTATCTCTGCTTCTGACTCAACTTCGCATGGATAAGCTTTGAGAATTTTAATTGGATGAATAGAAGCTGAAGCTGAATCTGAATCTGTTTACCAGCTGCTCAGCTCGATTGAAATTCGAATTTTTAAGAAGCTGTCAATTTCAGCTAAAGAAAAGAAGGGAACAAATATTTGTAATTTTATTAATATATCGTTTCACATCATAGTGATTGTGTGCAAATTAAGTTTACAAAATAAATACATATAAATATTTTTTTCTTCTCTAAAGTTTATTATTTAATGATAGAAAAGTTACAAGATAGGGCTTAATTTCACGATAATATTTTAATTGTTTCTGCTTTCAACTTTTTTCTCCCGCGTTTTTCTGCTTCTCCTTTCGGCGTCGGCTTTTTTCCAAGAAGAATATCGGCTGTTAGCTCTCTGCTGTTAATGTTCTGCTGTTGTAGTTCTGCTGTAAATACGCTTTGTGTGCGCCATCCAATCTTACATACATACATAAGTATGTTCGAGACTTAATTTAATTTAATGAAACTATAACATTATTTGTTTTTGGAGATATGTTAAATGTAACAGAAGCATAACGTAATTAGCATAACATCTCTATGTTAAACGTAAGAATAGAGTGAACAAAAGAATAACGAGAGAGGAAGAAACGTGTAAATTCAATGTCAAGCACGGCTGCCACAATTGGCGTTTTTGCGCCAAAACTGGCTCTTTTTTGTCCTGTTGGCGCAATGGCACTTTATTATTCTATTTGGCTCTTTTTTTCATCAGCTCAGAATCAGTTATTTTGTCTAGTTTTAGGTTGAAGAACATATTTATTTTTATTAAATAACATATTCACTAGATAAGGATTAAAATGTGAAATACTTTGAAAATATGTGTTATTGCTTTAGGTGTTTGTGAACGAAATATTTTTTATATAATAATATGCAAAATAACATGAACTGCAAAAAAAAGATTTGGCTCTTTTTTAGCCAATTTGACTTATTTTTTGTTTGTTTTTGGTTCAGTCAGATATTTTTAAGTGGCAACCGTGATGTCAAGGTTACTTCGCATATGCTGAGAGCGAGGTTCGAGAGCGAAGGAGACGCCTCGGCCGAGAGTGGCGCAATTGTTGTTGTTGTTGTAAGTATGAAATACAAGGTGGCGCAAAAGAAGTCACCCTATTGGAAGATGCTCTCATTTTTGCAAATGGCCGCCAATGTCAAATCTGTTTTGACATTTGTGGACTAGACAGATACAGAATACAAGTGAATAAGCCATGGAGCGATACACTCCCCAAGAACGCAGAATAATTGTAATAATGTAATAATAATAACCGCTTTATCTCTCGTTTTTGATATTTGCACTGGCCGGCCAGATCACCCGAATTAACCATTCCAGACTTCTTTTTATGGGGTTTTTTTAAAGTCGCAGGTTCACGTCAACAAGCCGCAAACTCTTGAAGCCCTTAAGGAAAATATTCGCCAGGAATGCGAGAACCTGTCGCCCGAAGTTCTGGCAAAAGTGATGGAAAATGCCATAAAACGGGCGTATGGTCATGAGCTCTGGCAGCGAACACTTGGCCGATGTCATCTTCTCGCCTAAACCAATAAAATTCTTAAGGTTCGAATAAACATAATCAAAAAACAGAATCAAAATTTTTCATTTAGAAAAAAAATGAGAGCCAAACCACATCGGATGACTTCTTTTGCGCCACCCTGTACAACGAGAGAGTTTGTAGAGTTTGAAATGAGAGGCACGAGCGGCGAATAACGCAGAAAAATCTATTTTAAACAAAATATATTTTAACTTAATTTCAATTAAAATATAAACTGAACAATTTTGAATTTATTAATGGATACAATATGTATGTTTTTAACAGAAACTCGGTACTCATATATTAAAGATTTACTTCCTTCATTTGGCAACTCCCCCAGTTAGCTCCGCCTCGAGTTCTTCCAGGGTTTTATTCTTGGTCTCGGGCACGACAAATATGACAAAGAATAATCCAACGATGCAGCCACAACAAAACAAAGCAAATGCCCCATGAATGCCCATAAGATCTGCAGAGTATATCGTGTATATTTATACATATAATCTACTGTTGTCTTATTAACTCACCAATCATATCCTGAAACGTTTTGGTCACAATGAAAGTGCAAAGCCAACTAAAGCTGACCACTAAAGAAGCGGCTGGACCGCGAATGCGGGAAGGTAAAATCTCGCCAAGCATGAGCCAGGGAACGGGCCCAAGTCCCAGTGAGAAACCCAATGCATAGAGGACAAAGCTGGTCAAGGGTAACCAGCCATAGCTGGACGTGTTCACATCGATGGACTTGCAGTAAAAAAAGACGGACATGACAATCAAAGTTACGATCATAATCAATAGGGAAATGTAAAGCAAAATCTAAAAAAATAATTGAAATAAAAATATGATTGAGAAAGATAAAGAACTGAATTTGAAACTCACCTTACGGCCTGTCAGATCTATGACCATTGTGGCAACGAGAGAGGCGAGAAAGTTGACAGTTCCCACAATGATGGTGGACAAATAGCTATCGATGGTCGAGCCGGACATATTGAAGATCATGACGGTGTAGAACATGACGGCGTTGATGCCGCTGATCTGCTGGAAGAACATGAGGGCGAGTGCTATGAAAACGGGCTTTACATTCTTTCTTTGAATCATTTCCTTGCAGACATTTGATCCTTCGGCCACATCGGCTTGCGCCTCGGACATTTCCTGCAGTTCATCATTAATATCCGCATCCTTTCGTCGCAGCCGCCTTAAAGCCTTCTCGCCCTGCGATAATCTGCCATTCGTCAGATGCCATCGAGGACTCTCCGGCACAAAGATCATCATCACAACGAAGGGCAAACAGAATGCGGCGCAAATGAAGGCCAACTGAGACCAGGTCGTGTACGATCCAACGACATAGCAGACGACTACTCCGAAATTGCACATCAGTGTGAGCATCACTCCCAAAGTGCCGCGTATCAAGGGATGGATGACCTCACCAATGTAAACGGGCAGGGATACGGAAGCCACGCCCAGCGCAAAGCCGGTCAACGTGCGACCCATGAGGACTATGATCACCGAGCTGGCGGATCCGATCAGCAGCCAGGAGACAATGAAGGGCGCTGACGTCAGTATGATGGTCAGTTTCCTGCCCACGTTCATGATCAGCGGAGCCCCTGAAATGGCACCCACTATCCCGGCCAGTGGCATTATGCCGCCCACCCAGGAGGCCTGTTGCTTGCTCACCTCGAAGTGGGTCACATTCTCGTTGGTCATCGATGGCAGAGCCGGGGAAGTGTAGGCTAACGAAATGCCGACGACGAAGGCGCACATCGAAGCCGCCGCGGTGGCCACAATCTAATAATCGATAATCGATAGTTGTTATCGTTAACGACAATCAGCTGAAGATCAGTTGAGGACACTCACCTGTGACAGGGATACGACTTCCAGTTTCTCAGATACATTGGGCATCCAAAATCTTTACAGTTTTAAATCAAAACTTTAAAGATGGAATCAAAGATAAAATAAATATAGTATTTTGAGATATAAAGCAAAGCAATTATTCCTGTCTGTGATCTCTATACAGGCCTGTTCCGAATTCCGAACGTTTTCAAAAAGTAAAAACGAAACGAAAACGAACGTTTTACTATTTGCTGTTCCCAATTCCGGTCGAAATGAGCTTGTTTTTAGTTTTCGAACTCGGATTCGAAAATTCATTTTATGTATTTCAGGTTGAATATAGCAGATATAAGGTGACTTAGACTAAAACTTCGTTGTTAAAATTTTGTTTTTTACAAAATATTTTATAGATGCTTTTAAAAAAATTCTTTTAAAAAATACATCAACTGTCTATATTTGAAATAGTGATGGTAATCGATTCTAAAAATGTTCAACATTATTATAATATTGAGTTTATAATTTTGGGTATTTATTTTAATGCTTTAAATGACATTTATTTTCAAATCCGACGACTCTAAAGCACATGTTTTGAAAACGACAATTGTTGTCGATTTTCGGATTTTGGAACAGCAATCAGCTCGTTTTATGGCAAATCGACTCGTTTTCGTAATTCAGAACAGGCCATTTAATTTTTTTTTTCAAATCTTTCAATAGCTTTCAATTTCAATAACTTAACTCAAAACTTAACTCGCGGAATGTCCATGTGATCATTGCTGAACCTCTAATTTGAATCTCTTAAGTTGGATTTACAGTTGGGATTTAAAACTGAAATGCATATCCTGTGATCAAGGCAAATTCTTTTCGTAGTTTAGTTAATCAAATTGTCATTTAAACCGAGATATTCTTGGCAGCATTGCAGCTTTTAAAGTCACAGTGGCTCAGTTGGTGGCCACGCCCACTTGACTGCAGTAACCGCCCACATAGACGGCAGAATTGCGATTGTTTTCTCAGCTCGTTTGGCCTTTGCCAGCGCCAACTCATTAAAAATTCCATTTTCATTTCGCCCATCATCCATTTTGATTTCATAGTCGAGTGGATGGCGAGGGGCCAGACGAGGGGTGACATGTCTGTGTGTGTGTGTGCGTGTGTGAGGTGGGTGGGCGGAGATCTGGGCGTGTCTGCCATTCGTTACGTTCGGCAGCGCTGTTGACGTCGCAGTCGCCGTCGGCTCACAATTGCATAGTGTTTACTTTACTTTCTTGCACATTGATTTCGGTGAAAAAAATAACTTTCTCTTTGGCTTTCGGCCTTTTGCGTTTTAACGCTGGCAATTTAATATTTTATTTCATTTTATTATATTTGTTCTGTTGCCATCTTGCGTTGCAGTCTGGCCATAAATGAGTAAGGACTTGTGCATCGAACTTTAAACGGGAGCGTAATTAAAAAAGTAAATAAATATAAATTCGAAGGCGAATGCGAATGTGAATGTGAATGAGTATTCGTATGCGTATTTGTATGCGTAATGTGAAATGCAGCCTCATATTTTGCGCTGTAAATATTATTGAATGGATATCCCATGATTTCACCTACCTTTGTGTGTATGTCCATATGGCAGAATAAAACTTTGGCCTGGACGGAACAACGAATTGACCACAGTTAATTATTTGCCAGCCAGTTTGGCGAACGTGACGTATGCGTAATTTTTCACCCATCGCTGCGCTTATCTGGACTCAAGGGGGTAAGTGTGTGTGTGTGTGTGTGTGTGTGTGTGTGTGTGTGTCTGTGTGTATGAGTCTGAATACAGACATGAATGAGTATCTGTAAGTGTGTAAGTTTGTATTGTGTGCATTCGCTGATGAATTATTTGCCCAGCACTCAATCAATAAGCAAGTATAAGTGAATGTGTATGTGTCTTTGTGTGTTTGCTTGGCACACTGACTGAATCATATTACAATTTATAAACGAAAATATGTACATATAAATAAGCATTTAACTTACATTATTCACATATTAAACTATTAACCTCGAGCTCTTAAAAAATAAACAAAATATTTCGGGTTTTTCTGGGTTTTCCCCAATCCTTGCCTAACACAGACTGTATTTTAATTTCTTTTCAGTGTATAACTTGAAGGTTTTGTTTATATGATTATTAATTTGATTGTCAATAATTACTAAACTTAATTTGTGCTAAAATAAATAAATAAAAAATACAACACTTTGAAGACTTTCATAAACATTAACATAAATTAATCAGCTGTGTTGTGAACGAGAACAAATTATGTTTCTGAATTCAAATAACAGTTCTGTACAATTTGCAAGGAACTTCAACTTGTATTAAAATTTGATAAAATAGAAACCTTCAGCACAAGTTGTCAATTCGAAAAGTTACAACTTTTGACAACTGTACTTTATACTTTACCTTTAGTTTACCTTGCATATAAATGGGTGACCGCTTGAATGTGTGCATCATCGGGTCTGGTAATTGGGCCACAACCATAGCTCGCAACGTGGGCTACAATGTGCAACACTCCCAGCTGATGGAGCCCAAGGTGAATATGTATGTGTACGAGGAAATCATCGATGGTCGTAAGCTAACAGAGATCATAAACTCGACGCACATCAATGTCAAGTATATGCCAGACTTTGTGCTGCCCCCGAATGTGGTAAGTGAATTTCTACTCCTTGTTGCCAACTCTTCGGCTTCACTTGGTTAATGGTTAATGGCAATACCAATACGAAGGTGGCTTATGATGATGTGGTGACCACGGCACGTGATGCGGATATCCTTATCTTTGCCATTCCTCCGACATTTGTGAGCAGCTGCTGCAAGACTCTGTTGGGAAAGGTCAAGCCCATGGCCCATGCAGTGTCCCTGATCAAGGGCTTTGAGCGCAGCGATGACGGACAGATCCTGTTGATATCTCATCTCATTATGAGACAGTTGAAGGTAGGCAAGCAGTTCTTTGGAACACTCTTTACTAGCTATCTAAACCAGTGGTGTCCAAACTCAAACAATCAAATATCAAGAAGTTAACTGAAAAAATGAAATGAAAGAATATTCGAACAGTCGCATCGTTACAGTTGGCGAAGTAAAGAGAGCAAGGCATTAGTTGCAGTGTATGATAAAAGTCTAGCGCTGTACGGTCTCTCCTCATTAAACGCAGCTCAGCGACTGACATCAGAAAGCATTAGCCGATTAGATGCTTCGTGAGAGAATATAAAGCCGAACACACGCGTCGTGAGAACACTATCCGCTGAGCGTGCTAATTATAGAACACACGTATTCTCACTCTCCGTACGTGTGACGGCTGCGACGCTGGCAGAATTATGAGTACCTATCCAATTCTATCTACAATTCATAAACATCCGACTCCCATAACTTTGTCAAAACTCAACCGATTTCCTTGGCATTTAATTTGATTCTTCATCAAAATGTTATTTATTTCGAAAATTTAATATTTTTTCCAACAATGTCCATTTTTATCCATACCTAAAACTTTATAACTACACAGATTCCCTGCTCGGTGCTGGTGGGTTGTAATCTGGCCCATGAGATTTCCAATAACAACTTTGCCGAGGGGACGGTCGGATGTCGAGATCAGAAATATATGCGTATACTGCACGATCTGTTCAAGTCGGAGACATTTCGAGTGGTTGTCACCGATGATGCGGACTGTGTCGAAATCTGTTCCACTCTTAGGGTGAGTAATAGATTAATCCACAGAGGATTACTGAGTGTTTCCTCAACTACAGAATATCATTGCATTTGGAGCTGGTCTGGCGGATGGCATGGACTTGAATGAGAATACCAAGGCGGGCATCATTAGACGCGGCTTCTTGGAGATTCTACAGTTCGTGGATGTTTTCTATCCGGGCAGTCGCCTGGCGACCTTCTTCGAGGCCTGTGGCCTATCCGATTTGGTTACCAGCTGCTACGGTACTGCACTTTATTATCTACATATATATTATCTTAATTGATCTTTTATGGATTTTAGCCAATCGCAACCGCAGACTGGCCGAGGCATTTGTGAAGACGGGTCAGCCATTGAGTGAACTGGAGCATATTCTGATACCAGGCCATGAGCCATTGGGTCCGGTTACCTCTGAGTTGATTAACATAATGCTGAGAAAGAAGGGCCTCGAGGACAAGTAGGCTAAGTTACTTAACTAACCTCTGTTTAACTTACAGATCCTTTACAGATTTCCCCTATTCACCGCCGTTTATCGCATTTGTGCTGGCATTTATCCGCTCAATCGCCTTGTGGAAACTCTGCGCTTCGCCCGCGAAGATATGTAAGTGAAAATAAAAGCGAATCAGAAATATCTAATAATGTTTGCAAACTCACCAAACAGATATCATCCCAATCATATATTCCAGCTGTAAAAATTCGAGTTATTATGAAAATTGATTGTATATTGTGTTTTGTTAATGATCTGAATGCAGTCAATAAAGTGACACTTCATATTTGGCAGAAACTCTACAAATTTGTGGCCCTATATCTTAGAGCAATTGTTAAGATATTTTGCATGCAAATGAGAAACAATGGCAACGAACTGACAAATAGGTATTCGAATACGAATGCAGGATACTCGCACAGGATTCGATACGAACAAAAGCTCTGCACATTTTATTGTTGTGCGTCTTTTCTTTGGAGTTCAAGTGTTCCTTGCGGAAAGTGCACTCCATTGAATGCACTGGCGTTCCAAGAAGCACTTGCCGGGAACTGTGACTACGACTAGGACTGCAGAACAACAGCGGAAATCACTTCACTCATAAATGGGTAAAGCAAAATGGATAAAAGGCAAAAAAGAAAATACAAAATACATGTTAAAAAACTGAATGAATGAAAGAAAAGAAAAGAAACCACATGGCCATTGTTTCCCAACTATGTATCGAATAGTTTTTGGATTGAATTGTTTTGGTTTGGGGCTCTTCAACAGAAATTGAAGGGAAATGGGAGCAGCTGCCCTACAGCTGAGGGCTGTTAGATTTGAAATGGCAAATGGTAAGTACTTGTCATGGGCTAACAATAGACTGAATGCAGACTGAATGACCCACATCCGCAGTTAAGAAAATGCTTAGGTCCTTTAACCTCATCTTAACTTGGTCGATTTCAATTAGAATTTCATGTTTTATAAATATTATAAACATTATTCGCTTAGCTGATTAAACATATTATTTTGTGTTGCCTTTAAACATTATTATGCATGCCAGATTACATTTTCCCTTTGGCATGATTGTTTACTAAATTATTTATGCAATTGATTTAGCTTTCCGCTTTAACGTTATGTTATTATGCAAACAATTGCATTTATAATATATATTTGATTTTATGTACAATATATTTATGTTTATCAGCATAATTAAATCAAATGACAAAGAAGCTTAACGCTGATTTTGTTATTTGTATGGGGATTTGGCAAATGGATTAGTTGTATTCGAGAAATTACTCAATTTGATTATATTAGCGTCAAACGCAGCCACAGGCGATGACAACAACAATTATTTAGTTTGATTATATGTACATATTTTTCACTTACCGCGCACACGCGGCGAATGCGCAATTTTTGCAGATAATTGCATTGAAATAAATAGAGAAATAAAGTAAAAATATTTTTAATAGAAATAGTTGTGATTGCACATTCACAAAAGGTAACATTACTCATATTTAGAGTAAGTCGATTGGAAATCATTCGAAATTTATGAAGATTATAAAGAGTGCGTAGAACGTAACTCATGTTGCATTTACTCGACACAACGAATAGAGTCGTGAGTAGTTGATGCAGTCAACCAAAATGCTGCTTACGTGATACGATGACAGAGCGATAGGCGAATGAGCAAAAATCATATGGAAATGAAAATTGCAAATTGCAAATTTCAACTGAAATGAAATGATATGAAATTCGTTCGTTTAGTCGCTTCGTTGAGCTGCTCGGTCTGTCGGCTGTCCGGCTGAACAAATATTGCAGTTAGGTAAACAAACGAGGCCAATATACAAGGACACATGCACATGACTATGAAAAGCAACGAAAATTTGCATTTGCATACTCGTATTCGCATTCGCATTCGTATCAGCAGACAGTCAGCATTTGGCAAAAGGGGCTTTATTTGCACATTTCTTGTTGCATTTTGGGCAGCATTAAGCGCGTCTCTCGTTTTTGCTGATAATTACACGGTAAATTTGGCAAATGCGACGACGACGACGAATCGCAAACTAGTTGCACAAATGTATCTGCGGGTATGTAGAGGAGAGTTACAGATACAGATACATTTACAGAGACACCTGCTACACTCTACACTCTCGAGCATACAACGGGTACACGAAATGGAAGCACTTCAAAAAATAAATAACAATTTCGTACGATACACACGTCGTTCTGCTTATGTAAACGAATCTCTGAGTGTGTGTGTGTGTGTGTGTGCTTGTGTGAGTGGGTGTTGTTGTGCGTGGGCATAGGTGTAGGTGTTGGTGTTGCCTTGCGTGCGTAGAGTGCGCCTAAAAGAATACTTCATTTCCTGTTTTACACTGCAGCCGCCAACGTGGCGAATACTTCATATCAAAGTAGACAAGCAGACAAATGGCCTTTAGTACAGCTTGTTGTTATTTATACTAACTTTGTATTTGTATTGCGTTGCTTCCCCATCACACTCAACAAATACTAGCTCAAGAACCACAAGTATATTTGTATAGAAATAAATATCTAGTAAAAGCAATTAATGATAAACAAGTACAAATACTTTTTACGTGAAGTTAATTAATTGTAGGCAGTTAACATTATGGACACCACTCAATGAGTTCTTTTAGCTTAAAATTCAGTTAAATTATAAGACAAGAACCTCAAATATATTTTTCTTTATTTTCTATGCAGTTAAATGCCATTATTTTAAATATATCTGAATTGGCTTTATTTAATCCCTCAATGTATTCACTTTACACATTTGAGATTTTATTTGAAAACAGTTCGTTAACTGACATATTTTAGCTGTTGCTGTTGCTGTTACCATTCTCACTCACGTCTTGGTCCCCAGCTGTTTGCTCTGCTTTCTAATTGTTTTTACCAAAAACTTTTGATGTGGCATCTCTCATTTCTCGCATATCAAATGTAAAATGAAGCGCTCCTTTGGCTAATGAATTTGTAAAAAGTTTCCGTGAGCAAAAACAACTGGGGAGAAAGCAAAAGTTATACGAGAAAGAGAGCATACCGAGTTTATTGTAGATAAATGTTTGCACACACACACACACACACACACACACACACACACACACACACACACACACAGAGAGATTCATACAATTACTTATGGACACGCACAGAGGCGAACTTTCGGACCACTTTTCAAGCCAAAAAAGTGGAAGACCTAAAAGCAGCAACAAAAACTAGAAGTTTTGAGTTTTGTGGCCAAGTTGGTTGAGTCTGGAGAGATGAGAATATTTGCCGAAACTTGTGTCTGATGATGGGGCATTGTTTGGCAAAGCGTTTAACTATTTACAAGACCTAATTGACAGCATTAGAATCCAAAAATCGACAGGCTTCAACGCCCGTGAGTATGCTTTAAAATGTCGTGTGTTTGCAGCGTAGCACAAACATTTGCAAATATTTTATGAGCACTTAACTTGGCCCACACACGTCCACACACCCATATATGTATGTACATATATACTCATATATAGATAGACAGGCGAACACATGCAATAAAAAGTCACAGTCTGGATAACTATAGGGAAACTCGGAGAATGGAAAGGAAGCTGCTTTTGTCATGGCAAGTTGTGCGTGCGTCTGGAAAGATGAAGTTAAGGATGCTGAAACCGATGACGATGCAACATGACATGTTTGTTAAATTCTAAACGAAATCAATTTAATAAACTGTCAATAATGCAGCACATTATCGGCAAAATGAGCTCAAGCTCAACTTGAGAACGTCAATTGAATGAGAACTGCAAATGACTCGCACTTAATGCACTGCAAAAAACTTAATTACTTTCAAAATTGTATAATTAAATAAATTATGCTTAACGCATATTTGTTTAAATACATTTTGGTGTAAGTTACAAAATGATTTATTTTAATAAATATTTAGTTATTAATCTTCTATTTTTCTCAGTGTTGCAAGGCAAAGGTGACAAGTGAAGCATATTTTAAAGATGATCTCTGCAAAATTTGCAGCTAAGACTTCACGTCTTAGGCATAACAAAATGTTTGGTGAACTAAAGTAATCTATTTAATATGATACAGGTAAAAATACAACAATGAGTTATGAGCTAAATATTTCAGCTGAATTGATACGATAGCATCTAATTATAAAAGTTATTAAATTGTGAGTACTAAAATATAAAATAAAATATGACAGTTTAACTTAGTTTAACTTGTCAGAGTTTATAACTCAAATATGGTTCAATTAAATTGTCAAACAGATTTCATTATTAGCTATTTATAATTTACCAAATCTGTCACATTAAATTTGCCAAAAAGTTTGTAAAACTAAAATTGAAACCTATTGCACACACTGCCAAATGAAATTGAACCGACTTCTCTTTAAAAATATTCAGATTAAAAATACGAATTTTCTGAGGAAGCAAAAAGAAAATAGGTTCCTCTTTCCCAAGGGTGGGGAGGGGGAATGGGGATGGGGCTAACATTTTATATGCCTGCCAATATTTTCATGCCAACGTACGATATTATTTCTTATCTTTGGGCAAACGTGATACACATCCTTGTGCAGGGGCTTGTCTCCTATTGCGATTACCATAACTATAAATATCGATTACTTTGCTAGCAGGCATCGCCAACGAGTGCTTAAAGCTGCCATCACACACACAGACACATAACTAGATCTAGACATACGAGTCACGCCCTCGTACACACACTCACTCACACACCTCAATGGGTAGCAACTTAAGACTGTCATTGTTTTCGCCTTCAACGAAGCTCTTGTATCTGTATCTGTGTGACGCTTTTATGTTTCAGCTATTGCCATTCCTATTGCTATTACTACATACATACATACAGTTACTGCTATTTCTTTGCTACCTTTCCACCTGCTTACACTTTTACTTGCCTTATTTTTCTCTTTGACAAATAAATTGACATGCCACATTGCGATAGCGAGCAAAATACACACAACAAAACAACGAGGGCTAAACGAAACTGGATAGAAAATAGCTTAGATCTAGCAGATGCCAGGGATACCCTTACCTTAACTATCAGCCATTATAGGTATTAAAATGTTGATGATAGAACTAGGATAGAAAATCACACATCTAAGGGATGTGTTGATAGCTGTCGTTTAAAGCCTTATTGTTGTATTTTCAATCAGCTAAAATCCAATTAAAAATGAAATATTAAGTGAAGTTAATAAAATAACTTGCAATTAATAATTATATCATAATAAATTCATAATTTCGGTTTTAGTTGAATTGACTAAGTTGTATTTACCTTTAGATAATGATAATAATTTAAAATAACTTAATAATTGTTAAAGTAAATGAAGTAAATAAAACCTTCGAACGTTTCGAATTCATAAATGAGGCTCGACAACAATTGAAGTTGCATTAACAATAACTGAGAGCCTATATAAACGAGTGTAGTTATGATCTAATAATCTCTACGACTTACATTCGACATGGCAAATGAACTGACAATAGAAGAATGCCCCACGTATTGGATAAATACTTAGGGAAGGCAGGGCAAACGAAAATGTATCGACATCGACATCGACTAAGTTTAGAGGCGACATTTGAAGGTTGCTGCCATTGATGGCTCCCTGCTTCCTCCTCCCTTCACCCTCAGCCGCCCTCGTCATCAACCTCACCATCAACCTCTCCGACACCCGCATCCTCATCCTCATCCTCATCCGCATCCGCAACCGAACAATGAAATGTCAGGCACGTACAAAAGGAATTCGTTCGTTTTTGGCTGCCTCTCATTTTGTTTTTGTTTTGTTTTTTTCATGCTTGGCGAAATTGACGTGCGAAGAGAATGGCGACAGCGACGGCATGAAAGAAATAAATATGCCACAATATGTTAACGACAACCAGCCCCCTCCCCACCCAACCCGATCCAATCCCAATCCCTATTGGCCCCCGTCAACCTAGCGAAGGTGAAGTACGTGCAAGTTTCACTTTTGACGTTGCCGGTAAATAAATATTATTTAAGCGACACTAAAAAATGGCATTCGATTATTCAGCAAATGTTTTCGGCCAGCCGAAAGCTGCAAATGCTTAGATAAATGAAGCTAGTATTACAAAAGTCGAGGAGGAGGAAGAGCTGGCTTACCACGAATTATGGGCAATAAATGAAATGTTGCCACATAAATCATTAGAGTGCGACTAGATAGATATCTCTGCTACTCGCTCTCTCTCTCTCTCTCTCTGCACCCTAGTGGTTTGTTTTGTGCCGCATCCCGAAAAGTATGCAATCATTTTTCAATAAGCTGTATTAGCTTGTCAGCTGCCAGATGTAAGCATTACACATACGCCATGTTGGGCGTCGGCTTTGATTTATCATTGCTTCAAATCACCCGCAAGCATTTAAATACGTTATCTGCTATTGCAACACTTGAAAAAATTATGCATTTAAATTTATGTTTTATCAATTTATAAACTAAATGACTGAAAGTTCAAAATTCCAATAAATCTGAAAGACAATGCCGAATCAATAGGTTATATATTTAATATATAATTTATTGCTTGTTATCTGGTCATTTCTGCTTGTTGTTTGTTAACAAATTGCAATCAGTGTACGATTGTCGCAGCTGCAACTCGATTCGCATCGCTTTTCCCGTTTTCCCGTTTGTCCCAAAGGGGCCTCCATTAAACCAGGCAATAATGCCGCAGCATCGCTAACTAGCCATAATTACAACTTAATGGTCTTCACATGTAAGCTGTTTTCAGTCGGAGAACCCGTCGGAGGTAATAACTTTATTAATTACGTACTGGACATGGCCGCCTGGAGTCCGAGTCCGAGTCCGACACAAGTCAGACCCAAATCCCGGGCAACTCTGGCAACAGCTGGCGACTCCCCGTTTGGGGCCAATATTAATTTATTCTATTTCCTTTTACGGCCCCAAGTGAATTAGAGGCAGAAAAAGCTTAAGCACTTTTACTTCGGAACTTCCTTACTGTTTAGTTTATTATGTATGCGACAAGAACAATTAAACAAGGTCCCAGAAGTTGGCTAATTGCCATGGGTTGGCAACACTGGGAAAACTCAAAAGTATCTTCAGCTCAGTTCCCAGAAAATATGGCATTGAGTCCTGTTTCATTTTTAACCCATGGAACTAACAAATTGACCGCAAATTTAAATAACGTCGAACTAATTTCAATTAACTGAATCAGGAATTTTGTGTGATTCAAACAATGGAGTTCTCGTGAAATATATCAAACAAAATTTATGAAGCTTTGCTTCGTATACAATGTAATTTGAAATATATTGTTTAATTAACAATTTTCGTTTACAGAAAAGACTATTGAAAATGCAAATAAAATTATTTATGTGCGATATTTTGCACTTTTCTATAATTATTTATGAATGTTTGCATGGTAAATACACATCGCATTTGCCAGAAAATTGATATTTTGATATACGAGTATGTCAATTATATTTATACATTATTTTTTTATATTTCTATCGGATATATGTGCTATTCTAGAGTAAATCTTAAAGAGCATGCAAGCAAATGAATCACTTAAATTTGTATTAGTAGCTATGTAGCCTCAATCCCAATGCGGACATAAACTAACCGAGACTGAGAGACTTGGGCTCTGTGGTCGCCTGCTGCTTACATATGGCAACTATTTGGCTCAAATTGGTATTAATGATGGGGATAAAGCGTAACGCTGGCCATAAATTAAACCTCAGCACATCAGCAAATACAAATAAAAATACATATATACAGACATGTGGGGCCAGAAGCGAACCAATTCCCTTGGGGAAAGGACAGCGCAAAAAAGTAGGCAATGATTTTTATTAATTGATAAGCATTTGCAACAAGTTGCCATCCATTTGATCCGTGTGTTTATTTAGAAAACGTGTTCCAAGCAAAAGACATTTATGTGCACAGCTGAGCCTTCCACTTCCCCCTCATCAGTCAGTCAGTCGTTCAGTGCTGCCTAGATTAAGTGATAAATACTTTCATATTTGACGGCATATGTATCTGATTATCGCAGTGCGATAAGCTCCGTGTAAACATTGAAAAAGTAGCACACATAAAGCAGACAAAATCCAAAGCAAATTGAAAGCGATGCTAAAAAAGTAGAATTTCTGTTTATAATTGCAGTCGTAGTTTGGACATCAAAGGCAAGCACACTTGTATTTTGGTATTCATAAAACTGAAAGGGACCCCATGAATTCAAATGAATTTGAACTTGTAAATGCGTGCAACAAATTGAAGCTCAAGTCAACATGAACTAAGTCCTGCCATCGAATCGTATTTTTCAATTCCATGTCGACACAAGGCTTCCCATGAATACCATTCGAATCATATCATTGATACGAGCCATAATTACGATAACTAATTAATTAAAAATTCAACTTGGCAGAACACAAGACGGGGAAACGGGGCGACAGGGAATCCAAAGAAAAGCCAAAGAGGCACTTTGAAAAGTGTTTACGGCTGAATAATTTGCGAAGCAAACGGAGCAAACAGAACAAAATGAAATGCACCATTCTTCAAACTTGGTCGATACTCAAAAAAAAGGAAAAAAATAGAAAAAAAAAGTTCAACATCTTCTCCAACTCCTGCCCAAAAAATGTAAAAAAGTTTTCTTTAAAGCGAAAGAAGCTGCATAAAGTTTGCTTTTTCTTAAGCAATAAAACAGCGAACGTCGTATGAGTGCTGCTTGTATTTGATGGGAAGAGGGAAGAGGGGTAAAAGAGAGTGATGCAAAGAGGGGAAGGTGTGCGATGGTAGCGAAGAAAAATGTGCACTTGTCAGCAAAAGAAAAGCAAGAACATCACTGAAAAGAGGAAGAAAACGAGACGGGGCCAAAGGACTCAACTGCGCTCTTAGCAAAGCCGAAATCATTAAAAAGCCAACGTAATTGATAAAGGCATATCACGATGAGAAGAGCGAAAGAGAGAGCAACACAGAGAGAGAGAGAGAGCAAGGGAGTGAGATAGAGAGCTGTAGCTTGAATAGGGGCATAAGTTTATTGCGATGACATCGTTAAAAGTCTACCGAGTACTTTGTCGTACTTCATACTTCGCAGTACTCTCAAGTACTTACAGAAGACGACCGAATTAGTGGCCACAAATTGGCTTGCAGGCTCTTGAGATATTTTGCAATGTGTGGTTAAGTTTTCAACTCTGTCTCCACTCTCTTTCTTTTTCCTTCTCTCTCATTTCTTTGTTCACATAGTTGTTAAAATGTTTGGCTGGCCCTTTGGCAAAATGAGAAATGCAAATGAAATGCAGCAAAATATTTTTCAGCCAAGGCGTTTGAGTTATTTGTGCATGTATTTTTATGCCAACTTCTTGCCCCATTCACCAGCCATTTACCAGTAAAACAAAGCTGGCCATGAAGCATTCAAAAAAGTACTGACCTCTGCTAAATCCTCCCTTCCATTTACTGAGCAGCAAGCAACCTTTGCCACGGCACTTAAGCCAAACTAACAAAAGTTCGCATTTATTTGACTTTGTCGGCCATAGAGAAAGATGGAAGACGGAGAAAAGAGAAGATGGTATTGGGGATCACAAGAGAAATGTGCTGTATAAGTCATTTGCATAAGTTGCTGTAAGTAAAGTTCAAATTTTTGTTTTCGCAATTGTGCAGAAAAGCGCCGACCGCATATTAAATCACACGAAAAAAATAATGAAAAATATAAAAAATCAGAGAAAACAGACTGCAAAAGTTTGCGTTGAAAATATTTGTGTGCTAAGGGGGCGTATACTTGATATCTACAACTACTAATAAATCCCAATTGCGACATAGGGAAGATGGTAAATGATAAGTAAATAATTAAGTATACGTCTATTGACATAGGTTATTGTATAAACCTGTCTGTGATAATATTAACTTTTGATCCACTTATCTAAAGGTATATTATATTATTTAAGTGTGTGTGTGTGTGCTTTGTTTACCTGTCTGCGAGTGTCATCTAAAATTGTTGGCTGTCAAAATTTAATGTGTACAGTTTAATTCAGCGAGGCTGTGCATCGTTAATCAAAGCGTCTTTAATCTTACGTCAGGTTATGTAAATAAACAATTACGAGCATTTATGTGCGCACGCACACATAAGAACAAACACACACACACACACACACACATGGAGAGAGAGTGTGAGAGTCACACACGGGCACAAATTTTGCGGCTTAAAGTTAATTCATTTCCTAAGTGTTTACCTTACCTGGCATTAAAACCGGCTAGAAAAGAAATGCTCTCTCTCTCTCTCTCTCTCTCTACCTTTGCTGCCTACGCAAATTCGATAAGCACAACGAGTAGATACACACATAAGCACATAGACACAAAGTAAACAGAAGCACATAAACAAACATATAGACAGACATATAGACATAGATATCCACGAAAGCGACAACAAATCCGGAAGGAAGCGCGTTCGGATTCATCCAAGTGCAAATATTTCAATTTGAAACTGATAAGTCCCATTAATGTGCAAATGCTTCTAGCATACGAACATATAAGTAAATATACATACATACAAACAAGCTGTGTTTAGTATTAGCCAAAGTCTTGTTCAAATTTTAAAGCCAGCCAAAATAGAGTTCCAGGCTTAAGCTCTGGCGAACCACGAAGATGCTTTTAAGAACTTGTTTCTGGCAGAGGTCATGGAATTTACTATGTATCGATTACTTTGTGTAATGCACTTTGCAACTGAAACTGCAACTGAAAATGAAACTGCTGCCAATTGAACTTAACTCAACAACTTGCCGCTGGCGAACGGAGTTTGGCAAATGGATAGTTGAATGACAGACGGCTTGTGCTTGAACTGATTGAGGGACTGACTCAGTCAGCGATTGAGAGCGCTGAAAATTGCCACTACACTTGTTAGATTAACGACCAGTCAGCTTTGATTTAAAGCTGAGTTCAAACATTTTCACTCCTGGCTGCTGTCAACACAACACAACACAATTTATTCCATCTATATTTATCCACAAAATTGTTGTATTTTAGAATACTTAATGCTGTTACATATTAATACTTTCTGCACAAAATCACATAATTTGCGTACGTTTCCAATTTCATTGTGCATATTACGCATACGTCATGTGGTCTAAAGTGTACAAGCAAACAATTTGTAGATGTTTCATGTACTTGCCTGCTGTCTGTAGCTTCATTGTGCCATTAATTCTTCTCTTCGAAATGTTTACACTAATAATTGTCTAGTTGCTCTGCTCCTACTCGTATCGAATGTGTTCTTGGTACTTTCCATTTTGAAACCAATAAATTTTTGGCAGTTGCCTGCTTGTTGTGGCCTCCTAAATGGCCATGCACTTTGTCTGCCGACTGTCGGGCTGAATTATTTGCTTTAAAAATTGCAGTTACATCTGAATATAATCCTGACAAAGCACAGACTCAATCAAGAAATCGAATAAATACCATTTTATGCTTAAGCTTAAGATTGTCTGTTTTAATTATTGGACACCAAATAAGTAAAGGATTACAGCAATATTAAATACAACATTTATAATCATTGAATTTACGAATTTCACAAACTGTAATTGCAATTATTTGACTTCATTTCTCAAAAGCAATTTTGCATTCCTTTTTAGATTCGATTAGATTTTAAACTGAAAAGAAAAAGAATATGTGTTAATTATCCGACAGTTGGCATTACTTCTTATCTATCGTGGAATTGAACTGAAAACTACTTTTTACTGCCCACTTTTGTCTTAACCCAAATCTTAACCCAATTCGTGCTTTGAGCCGTCAAGTGTTAAACATGCAAACAGTTAACAGATCGCGTGAGAGAATATGGAAAATATATGTATTTGAAAAGTGACGGCGGATAAACAAAAATTTACATTTTTAACAAACACTGACAGTGATAGAAATATATTGCTACGCCTGTAATTAGAACAGAGAAACTTAAATGTAAGTGTAATCAAAATAAATACATACGTATTTAAGACCCTCAAAAATTAAGATTACTTTAACATTTTTGTTAGCTGCAAGTTTTGCATTTCTGATTTAGAACACATATTAAAAAGCACCTTAGGTAATAGCTTTAAATACATATATTCCCTACACTCATGAGAAATGTCAACTAACACAAAACTGAAAATAAAAATTGTCGCAAAGTGTGAAACGAACTTAATGCAGAAGCCTTCGAGTGTGAATCTGACTCTGACTCTGAATCCGACAACAACAGCTAGAAAAAACCGCCTGAAAACTATACAAGCATAAACTTTATTGCATTAACATGTGTGTGTGTGTGACCATATGTGTGCGTGTGTGTGTGTGTGCCTTGGTGTCACGCTAACCTCAAAATTGCCGCCAACAATTTAACAAGCAGACGCTGTGTGAAAAATATGTCAAACAAGCGGGCGAAGGCGGCAAAAGCTGTTGGGGAGCATCGCGTTTTTTCTCTCTTTCTTTCTTTTTGCTGAACGAAAATTGCGTTAACACGCACAGGCACACATACCCACGTACATGCACACCCACGCACACACACATACGGTCACACGTCCCCGTCGTCGAATTACCAACATAAAAAGTGGCCACCACACGAGGCAAGCAAAAATATTCCCGCCACGTTTTGAATTATGCATGTCTGCCCAACTTAGACACACACACACTCTCTGTGTCACTGTCTGTCTCGTGTCCCCTCTCTCTCTCTCTCTCTCTCTTCCTCTCTCTTCCTCTCTCTTCCTCTCTCTTCCTCTCCCGCTTTCCTTCTCGCCAAAAACCACTGTTAGCGACAACAACAACAACAAAAGAGAAATACACATACGCAAATAAAACGACTGACAAAAGGAATATGAAACTTGAAGTCACATAAGCATCGAATGATTGAGGAGAACTTACCTCGCATTTTAATTTATATGTAAATTAAATTACAGTTTTTATTTTTTAGTATTTATTATCAACTATGGATAGTCGAAAAAATAATTTAATTACCTAAATATGTTTAAAAACTTTTTAAAGAAAATTTAAATAAAATTAAATGAAAATTACTTTAAGCCTTACAATTTGAAACTTAAATATTTAAAATAAAATTGTCTCAGCCATCATTGCCGTATATTTATTTTTCTGTCTATTGTCAACTATGGATAGTGAAAAAAACAATTCAATAATTTCAACATGCTTAAAAATGATAAAAAAAAAGTTATAAAAAATGTTATTTAAATGAAAAATGTACAATGTACCATGTGTACAAATTAAATTCTTTACAATGTTAGTATATGGACAAAAGAAACAGCAGTCATATTATAAATTTAATGATCAAATTTACAAGTTAATACAAATTGAAATTAAAATATTTGAAATAAAAATGGCCCAACCATCAATACCATAGAAAATTCAACTTCTTTGCAATTTAAGTATTTGGTCACAAAAGAAAACAATAAATTTAATAAGCAATTTTACACTTTAAGGCCTCATTTGACTTTAAACAAATAATTTAAATATATAAAATAAAAATTGGTTACAACAAAATTGAGGTGCATGTGTTTTACTATTTAAATTAGTTAAAACTAATATACCCACAATACCCAGTAAGTAAATGGCTATTTGTGGAGTGTTTGTCCTTTGCCATTCGCAGCGAACGACATGCAAATGCGCTCCAGGAGACCGAGATGGGAGAGAGAAGGGAGCCAGCAGGAAGGATATATTTGTGTATTATGTTCTCTTATAATAACTAAATTCGCTGCCACCAAAAATCACAGGGGCGCATTCGTAACCGAGAAGCACTCAGAACATATACATATATGTAAAACTCAGATGTGAGTGTATGAGTGCACTCACATGAGTTATGCAAGTGCAACGAAGCAAAAGGATTATCAGAATCAGCTTAGCTAAAAGTGTATGTATTTCAGTCAATTTATTAGTACGTAACTCCTATCAGAGAACAAAAGATCCGTTAGTATTTCCATTTTTGAAAAGATTATGTAATTTGGACAGGGACTAAGCAGGAGACCACATAATTACAATTACAATATCACGCAACCAATATTAATTAGCGTTGACATTTCATTCAACTGTCATTTATTATTCACAGCGGATTTTTACCCAAAACTTGTTGTGGTTCAATGCCATACGCTTTTATATATTAACTGCAATTAAAGTATGAGTGCTTACATATTATTTGCCATTCATCGTGGTGCAATCAATATGAGAAATGCCAGTTACCAGTTACCAGTTACCAGTGCCCTTAGGTTATGAGTATTACGAATATAATTACTAGAAGCCAACCAAACAGTAATTAAATGAAAAATACTTGAGTGAATCGCGTGACTTTGACTCGATTTCCACTTGCTCAAGAAAGAGAGGGAGGGGAAAAGTAAGTGAACTTTTTTTCCATCATCATATTTAGGACAAGTGTATAATGTTTTTAATTTTAATTTGTCGCTGCACACTTGACCTTGCCTCCAAGTTGCCTTGGTGGCGGTTGCCAAGTTTTGTGGCCTCATAAATTTCATATTGATTTCTCTTACAACTTTTCAACCAGATGTGGCATAGAACTAATGTAGAAACGGGGAAGGGAAGAGGATGGAAGTACGGATGAAAGGCCCAAGTGTATCATGAACAATGAACAATGAGCTGTGAAACTTTATTGACTCTTTTTAGTGTTACAAATTCACTTGATAGCACCCGGTGACTGCAAAGTTTTTGATGCTTTACGATACTCGCACTTGCAGTCAGTTCAGTTGTTGTTATTGTTGTTGTTGTTGTTGTTGTTGTTATTCCTGTTTCTTACCATCATTTACCAGACCCATTTCTACAGTAAACCAAAGTACAACATAATTTAGCCAAACAACAATAAACTGTTGTACGACTCGAGATGTTGTCTGGGGGGACCACTACAGATATTCATACAAAACAACAACAAACTCGTATATGATCCTACATACATACATATAGTACATACATACATATGCCAGACGAGCAGGAAACCGTGGCGGAAACTGTAACTGAGACTGGGGGAAATGCTAGTAGCAAAGTTTTTGTTTGTCAAAACGTAATAAAGTGAACACATAAAAATGCTTCAAGTTTTTCTTCGTATCATCCCCCTAGACTCCTCCTTTTCCTTTCCGTTCCCCTCTTCACTTTCCCCACTTCATTTGTTTATTGTTTTATACTATTTACCCTTTTCGAATTTGGCGTTGAAAGTATTGTTCAACATAAATTTGGCTTATCACAAACTTTTCCTTCAGCCTCCAATAATAATAAGTGTATTTAATTGGTGGAACTTTTGAGTCAGCTCAAAAGATCTCAAGGGTCTTCGAGATGCCATTCACTAGGACTTTTCGCCAGAAATAACTCAAGGGAACTTGAATGCAATGCCATCAAACTGACAGCTGTTTGTCCAAATTAATGCCACAAAATTAATGAGTTGTAAAATCCGAGGCTTATTTCAAATAATTGTGACAATTCGTTACTTCATTAAGTGCTTGCGACAAAGCTTGTGACAGTGTTGGCTAACGCCGCACAGTCAACGGCTAATGAAACTTTCACGACAAATTGTTTGGCCGAAGGCATTTTTCCAACGATTGTTGACAGCTCATTAATGTGAAAGATAGAGCGAGAGATGAAGAGATGAAGAGATAAAGAGAGCGAGAGAAGAGAGACAAATGTATTTATGGCAATCGTGCAGTTGATTGCCTCTCAGTGACCTCGACCTAGTCCGGGTTGCCTCGGGCGTCCATCTCCTAAATCGAATGATGTTCGCTTCCAGATACTTATGAGCTTCGTTCTTCCATCTTCCCACGCAGTTATGACAAATTGTACGACTCATTTCGCCTGGCTTTGCCCTGTCACTTGTCACACTTGAAGACAGCAACCAAGTGGGCGTGGCATTGACAGTCATCGATGCACACGGCCTGCGGCAAAAATGTCTTTTCCAATAGAATAAAAAAACCAACGGGAATGGCTACAGTCGAATCCCCGACTATGGGATACCCGTTACTTATTTAAAAAAAATATATAAAATATTTGTTATTGCATACTTTTAGGATCGTACATTACTTGAAACTTAAATCAGCCATTACCACCTTTTGGTCCTAATTTCAAATACTAAATCTGTGTTGGTTATGTTGCTGATTTGTATGTACGGATTCTACACTTAAGATATAATATATATTTTGTTATTGTTGTTAAATAAAAGCCATTACAACCTTTCAATTTGTCCGATCTTGTAACGATTCAGTAGAATATCTTAATATTTTAAAAGGGTCGGGTTCCTTCTCCCTGTTACATACATTTCAACAAATACAATACACCCTTTTACATACTTTTTAAGTAACGGGTATAAAAACAGAAGAGACTCTAAATCAAATAAAATACGCCAAGCTGATTTTCTTCAATTGAATTTTATTATTTCTGCACATTTTATTGATTTATTTGGTATCAAGTGCAATGCGATTTGAGCAGAACTTTCTAAATTAATTTATAAAATATGAAAATATTACAAAAATTGTGCTGCAGCTTAAACAATTATAAAAAGTCTTTCATAATTTCCAACATTTTCCCCATAAAGTTGCCATTAAACTAACACACAAATGCGACGCTAATGTGCACAAGAAAAATGCAAATAAATCCCTAGACAAAATGAAAATTATGACTTCAGTGCAAATACTCGTAAAGCAAAATTAACTCGAGTAAGAAGTGAACAAAAAATGTAATTAAAAGTGAGAGAATGTATAATGTAGGCGCCTGTGGGCGTGTCCATAATATGGTGGCAAACAGTTGCTTTTTAATTAAAAAAGATTTCCCTTCATCAGCTTTGTTAAGTGTAAGTTCTTCACGTTTATTAAACTCAAGTGACGCAGGACAGAGAATGGTGAATGGCTCACGGTGCGTATGAGCAACTCGAAGCGGATACCATAAAAAAACCACACAAATGTATAGATACTAAATACTTTGTAGACCAAGAGAGAACGAATAAGATAGAGATGTTGTTGTTGTGGTCTGTCCGCCTTCTAGTTGATTAAAGTAATTTTAATTGGTTTTTAATGTTAATGGCAAAAGTTTCAACTGCTGCCCAACTTTTATAAACAAATATTTTGTTTTGTATTATACAATATATACGGAGATGGAAATATTTGTTTGGCTGCATAATGAAATTGAAATGTTTACAGTTGAATGCATTATGCAAATGCTTGCATCTATCTATCTATCTATCTGCCTATCAAAAACAACTCTGTTTGCAAATTAAATACTTTCAAAAAACAATTTCCGTGCGCTTGTCTGATTATTTAGTTAAATTAAATTTTCAACCATCTAATTAATGTCAAATTTTTGTCATACTCGCAGGCTAATATCCTCCCACAACCTGACCTGTCCTCCATTTGACATTTATTTACGGATTGGCGCGCTCTGCGAAAAGCCAAAAAGTTGAATGTCGTCCCTAAGTCGAAGTCGAATCGATGGAAAGCCTTTAAGCCATAATTTAATATATTGACACAAAGCTTTTTTCGTAAGACGTGTCTTTACCATCATAATCCTCAATATTGTATATTGACAGCTGTCACTGATGGCCCCTGTCCCCCTTTGCCCCTTTGTCCCTCTTGTCCCTCTTGTCCCTCTTGCCCCCGTTGCCCCCTTGACCGTTCACAATGTTCTCGGCAATGTCGCAAAAAACTGAAGGGAAAAGTAAGTTTTTGGCTTAATGCGCAACTATGCGGAAAATATTTGCCTTCAGTTTGAGTTCGAGTATAACTTAAGTATAAGCACACAAAGAAATACATGTGTTATGGCAGGTGAACAGTTATTTTGTACAGGCTGACAGGTGAGAAAACTGTATATAATAGAAACAAAAGAATCCAATTAGTTGTTAGACTAATTTGACTTTTTCTCTTTTGAATGGATGGAAAATAAATATAAAACATATTTTTCATTTAATGAATCTTAAGTTAAAGTCTATAAATTCAATGAAAGCCATCAATATCAGCAGAAATATAGAGTTAATTTATTTATTTATAAATTTTAGCGTCGATAAAAGAGATTTAATAGAAAGAAAATAGGTACTACAATTTAGATGAAGTTAAAATAAATTAATTAAAAATTAAAGTATATTTTAATCAGTTCTGGGTATAGAATATATTCAATAAAATAAGAATGGTAATTATATAATTATATTATATTAAAAGAAGAGTTAAATTAAGTTGAGAGCTCCTCAGATCTGGGTACAGAATATCTGCAAGTCGATCTCTCATTTTCGATCTAGCTGCATGTCATACTGAATAACGACAATGATATTGGTTACCAGAGAACTAGCCATGGAAATTGCTCTCTTTCGATCCATATTGAATAGGTGAAAAATAGGCAGCTTAAGCGGACTTCTTGCCAATTGCAGCACAAAGCTTTGATACTAAAAGAAACAGTCAGAACTATAGTTATCAATATAATTTGCTGATTTAGTTAGTGGCACTCACCACAGTCTCCAGCCGCTTGTCCAGGTAGAAGCCCCAGTCCGATTGCTCTGCCAGGAGACTCACCATTTCCGAGTGCACATCGAGGACAACATAGGACAGATTGACTGAGATATACATGTCCAGAAAGTAGAAGATGACTTTTATCATGACTAAAATCATGCCGCCGTAACTCAAGCTCACGTTCATCACATTGTGTTTGTAGGTTGAGTACAGAAAGAACACAATGCAAATTGTATACAAGTAGTAATTAATGGCTACACAAAGATTCTGCAGTCCAAATAGACTGGACATTCTTTGGACCAGAGCTTGTAGATGTGATTGTGACTTGGCGATGGTCTCCAGTCGATCGGCCAGAGAACAACACTTCATCATAACTCCAGCGCGTCGACGTGTCAGCTTCAGAGATCGAATCTCGGCCATAACTGCTCGTATCTCCCGATTCAACAGGGCATAATGACCATGAACATTCAGAAGTTTCAAATAATACTGATTGACGATGCAATCGGTGTGTGTTGATAGGATCATAAAGGTACAGAGAATGAAAATCTGAGTTAATTTGATATGGTCCCAAAGGGAAAAGAGAAAGACCGTAGTTTCCATAATCTCCTTGGACGTGACGCTCAGGAACTTGCTAATGACACCACGATGCAAAAGTCGAATGACTTGAGGTTTTTGCACTGCCAACAGCCGGAAATCATTTGCCAGACGAACAAGTCGACGAACTTGAAACCAACGGACAATCATCGTTATATAGACGTAAACTAAACGTGTGCCCAAGAAGACCATAAATAGATATTCATGTAGATGGACAGCTCCTGACCACAAGATGTACATTTGCTCACGTCGACACAGTAATATGGGAATACTCAGGCATATCAGATTGACAATCGCCGTGTAGATCGAAGCTCGTCTCGTGGCCTTGGCTCGGCCTGTTCTAAAGTCGATCTCATAGTTAAGTCCGCCCAGAAGCCGAGCTTGGTAGTAAGCGATCCGTATTAACAACTTGACCAGACCAAACATTTCAACGCACTGAGCTCATGTCATTCAACTAGTCTATTCAATACGAATGCTTGGCAATTAATAAAACGAAATGATAACCGTTTGTTACTTATAATTATACCACAATTTCAATACCCAGTTGGCCTGTCATTTGACGCAATCAATTTGGAATAATTGCAGTTATTTTTACATAAAGTATATTGCAAAAAACTTACTTATATTATTGACCGATTGGCAATTATCGCACATCGAACAGCGCACAAATAAAGAAAGATAACTGAAGTTCATATTGAGATACTTGATACTAAATGGTACAGCGTCTGAAGTAAAGCAAACTGTCATCTCCTATCAACAAAATTACAGAGCGTTTGATTAAACTGAGCTCGAAGTGCAAGAGCAAAAACAACATTGTTACAATCTAAACAATGTTAAGATATATGTTTGTTCTTATTTTAAACTATATTTGCCAATTATATATATTAAGTAATTTAAAAAAACATCAAGTCAGTTATATAATGTACATACTGTATATTGTTATAGTTTTTCGTATATGAAAAATAAGTAAATTATAGACCCAAATAATTAATTTAAATATGTAGCCAAAAAATATATTTTTCTAAATCGGCAGAACATCTAAAAAACATCAATTTTTGTACACAATGCGCCTTAATTTTCAGTTATTCCTTATAGTTTCAATTCTAGAATTCTGTTTATACATATATTTAAGGACTGAAGTGTTTCTACCTTTTAAAAAAGACAATTAGTTACCATAAAATATAGTTTTGTATTATATGAATATAAATGACTTTACAAAACTTTGCCATGTTTTTTCGAAACACTAGTGATTTTTATAAAGTATTGTTTTTTAATACAAAATTTAGTTTTTCTGTGTGTTTGACTAAATAGGAGTTTAGAGAATAAAATGGCAGTGACCATGCAAATTTGTTGATTGATGGCAGCTGCTTTATGGCCACGGTTGTCTTATGGCCCACTTGCGCTCCTTCGGCTTTCCTTCGGCTGGATGTAGTTGTCGGTTGCCTGGTTGAAGTAGGCCAGATTATCGTCCTCGAGAGCACGACCTGTACTGTAGGCATTCCAGATGCTGCACACATCGTTGGGATGGCTGTCGGGTTCGAGTTCGAGTTCGGGAAGCGAGGCGGTGGATGAGACGCGATTCAACTGGTTCACTTGGTTGGGAATATCGGGCAGCGAGCTGGTGTGTGAAATCACCGAGCTGTCAATGTCCAGCACGGGCTTCATCTTGCCCTTGGCAGATGGCAGATGAGGCGTCAACTCCTTGACTCGATCCGCATAGCGCAGAGTGTTGAGCGTATGCTCCACGGATCGCAGACCCGGTGTGATGGTGGCTATCATACAGGTGCGAACCTTTTTGCCACCGATGAATGAATCGCGCAGCACTTGAGTCAACTTGGAGCCTCGGAACGGCAGATGAGCCGACTGCCGACCCAGAGCCCGAATGCACTCCTTGAGGGCCAGCAGGGACTTGTTGATTTCGGCTCCCTCCAGACGCGTCAAACGATTGGCGGAACAATTGTCCGCTCCCCGCTCGTTTCCCGCCAGATCAATGAGCGAGAACTTGCCGTGCAGTTGCCTTCTGTCCGATGTGCGCAGCACAATCTGGAATACCGCATGGGAGCGTGAGGATTTCGAGTTGGCAGATGTCTGACCCGAGGTGCGTACACTGTTGCCCAGCTCGAGCAGGGCCAGAACCTCGTCGGTGCTGGTCACCGACTCCTCGGTGAGTCCCACCACCTGCACATGCTGCTGGCCATCCTCCAGGACCCGCAGCTGCGGCTTACCCGCCACCAGCAGATCATACACCCGCGTTCCATACAGCTCGAAGAAGCTGCAGCCAACGGTAAGACCTAGATGATCATAATCGGGCAACAGCAGATTGGCGAAGACATCCCTGGCGGCCAGAGCATAGATGCCATCTCGGCAATTCTGTTGCTTGCCCGTAAACTCTCCGCCCATGGTGTGGGTCTTGCCACTCCCTGTCTGGCCGTAGGCAAAGCACGTGGCCATGCCGCCCTCGAAGATGTGCCGGACGAGGGGACGGGCCGTCTGCTCATACACCTGGGCGTTGGAGCACTTCTCGTCGAAGGTGTGATCGAACCGAAAGTGGTGGTGCTCCAGGAACTTGGTGAGATTCACCTGCTTGCGCGGCTCGTGCACCACCAGCAGCTCCTGGTGCGGCACACTGACCACGTCGAGCTCGTGCTGATTTTGCTCCCGCTGATTCAGCGGACGTTTCCGCACACACACCACTATCTGGTGCTGCTTCGCTGAACTGATTCTTTCGGAACCTGCTGCCGACGGCTGCATGTCCATCTGAAGGCGATACAGACGCAGCATGCGTGCCACCTCCCAGTTGGGGTTCCCCGCCTGCGAATTCTTGCACCACTGACGCTGAGCTCGGGCCTGGGCATTCAGCTGACGACGTCGCTCGCGCTGCACCCGCAGCCGCTCGATCTCCAGGACGACGTCGTCCTGGGGAATGGGCATGGGCCGACGCGGTGTGGCAGTTACCACCGCTGACAGGGCGGTGTTTCCCGCCGTCAGACGCGGCACCACAAAACCGTTCACGTTTAGGGGAAAGTGCTGTGGATGTTGGCCGTTGGCTGGCCGCGGAGCTATGGACGCCATGGCATTGGTTGAAGCTGCCTCAGCTCGATTGCCACTGGGCGTTCCATAGATCTGCGGATTGAGCCTTATCACTGTATCCAAAGCCATCTCCTTGCCACGTGTCAACTGGCCCTCGCGCCACTCCACGGTCACCAGAGGCTTGCAGCTGCCATCCAGCTTAACGATCCGAGCCAGATGAACTCGGCCATCGGATCGACTGATGTAGATCTTCTGGTTTATAGATAGCACATCCATCGAGCTAGAGGTCGAGGTCCTTGTCACAGTATACCGACAATTTTGATGTTTGTTTTTTTGGACAAATTTATTGTCTTCGTGTGTGAGTGTGTGTGTGTGTGTGTGCGAATTGTTTTCGAAATTATCACTAACTGAAATATATTGAAAATTTTATTATTCTTTCTTTTTGAAAAAAATTCATTCCGAAATAGTCTAGACATAAAATGCAATTCGAAGAAAATAAGATTAGACTGTTTATAATAATGAAGAATTATATCAAAGTTATAAGTTTTGAGTAATTTGATTTCGTTTTAATTATAATTATACCCGTTACTTAAAAAAACAAGTAAAAATGTATATTGTGTTACCACCTTCGCAAATCGCGAATTTTTTGGAAATTAAGCTATCAATTTACTTAATCGCAACAAGATCGGAAGTTTCAAGCAATGTATGTGTCTAAAAGCATGCAATCAAAAATATTTTTAGGATATTCAATAAGTAACGGATATCTTATAGTCGGGAACTAAAATTTAAATTTTCTTCTGGTTGCAATTTTTCAACCCACTTACAACTCTTATTTGCGATTCCTGCTTTTCAGTCTACGTCAACAACATTGAAAGCACGCTAATTAGTAATATTTTGAGTTGACTGTCGCCTTAAGATTCCCATTTGGCCTCGACTGGCCCTCAATAAGCTTCTGTCAATATGGTTAACCTCCCCACTGGCTAAATGATTACAAGTGTTAAACATCTTTGCTGCCGCAGAAACCTAGTTCATAGTTTGACAAATATGGCCCTATTTCCCAGGGGGAGGAAACAAAGATGATGTTGCTGCAAAATTTCTATAACCGTCAAATGTTTGCACAACACTTATTTTCAGTGAAAAGCCCCTTAGCAGCAGCAGCAGCAGCAGCAATAGCAATAGCAAGAGCCTAGTTCCTTGCGACCAACATACATAGGCACAAGTACTCGTATCATAATATGGAAGGCGGTGCAAAAGTTCGACAGTGTTGGCATTCGAGTGCAGATTAAACAGAGCCCCGGGCCCGTCCCGAGTGTCGATGCATCTTGGGCAAACATTGAGGTAGACAAAGGCCGAAGGCTGCTGGTTGCCACTCCCTTAACCCCTTAAGCCCTTACCTACCCTCTCTTCACCTCACATGCACACACATAATTTTATGCATATTTGTGTCCAATTTTTCTGGCTGTCAGCGAAATGCACTCGTTTCTTATTTCAATTAGTTTCAAATGCCAGTAAAAGTCAAGATATTTCATTTGCAATGCGAGCATTTTGCCGTTTTATGCATCTGTCATTTCATCAAATGACATAAAAATTGCAAAAACCACAGCAACAAACAGCAACAACGCTGTGATATCTCTCATTCACCGGAATATAAGCGCAAAAAATGTTTTGAATTTTCGGCGACAAATCAAATTGCAAAAATAACCAACTGCCGAATCAACTGAAATTCTCACAAAATAACAAACAAAACAAAACTGAATAAATCCATTCCATTCCAATCACAATACGCTGCCTAACCAACAAATGCAGCTCAGCTGCGGAAGCGGAAGCGGCCGCAAAAAAAAATGGCAAAATGGTCGCCGTCTGAAATTAAATGCAAGCTGCAAACAAAATCTGTTGCATACTTTCAGGCGTGCAATTTAAATAGCTTCAATTTAAAACTGTAAGCAAATGAAATTCATCAAAATCACTTTTAATTCATTACAAATATGCATGAATTAATAATTAGCTTTAAATATGTAATTATTACAAAATTCTATACAATCTTCTCTCAAATTCCCATTTTATTTGATCTAATTACAAATGCAATAAATTCAGTCGACAGCAAATTTGAAATGCGTTTTGTAAATTTTAAATACAGTGTGATAATGTGAAGCGGTTAGTTGAAAGAGTTACTTAAAATAAACATATTTAAAAGGTAATTTAGTTTATTAAGGAGTTTTAGTTTTATACTCGCTTCTAATGTTACCTTACTCAAGTGCAGACGCCATTAATTAATGTGAATGCCTCTAAACGACATAAACTTGGGTCTAATCACTTAAGCATTTACACTTTTACACATATACATATGTATTTACGTGTACATTTATGTACACCTATTCAGTAAAGTGGCTTGAAACTAAACTCTAATGTGGTCGTACAAACATGGGATGTCATTAAAAAAATAAGCAAAAGTACCTCTTAAATTACAACCCATAATTTTCGCATATTAGTTGGGCTGGGAATCGGAGGAATCATATGCATTTAACATGCAATTGCGTGCCAAAGGGGCAAATATGATGACGAGAACCAGGACCTGGGCGAGTTGAGTTGAGTTCACAAGCCTGAAATTAAAACATTACTCATAAGCAGGCCAGTCAAGGATCGACCCAATGGCATGCTATCCAAAGGGCAGCCCCGATTCTGGTTCACAGTCTGGCTGGCTTCAAGTGCTAGACATTTGCGGACATTTTACAACTTTTCAGTTCCAATGTGAGTCTCAAGGCTCAAAAGTCTGGCAATTGAGAGACCTCCAATTTGAGCGTAATCAAATCCCTATCTCGTTTCTAATGAACCAGTTTCTTTAGTTTTTATTTTTGCTCCTTTACACTCGAATTTATTGAGCTATAAAGGTGTCAAAGTGTCTACCTCTGTTCTCGTTTAATGCCATATTCGTTCATTGTGAATAATTAAGACAGAGGCTTGCGTGTCCTGAGTACGCTCACCATCTCTCTCTATATCTCTCTTACTCTATCTCTCTCTTGTACTTGCTTTACTGGCCAACATCACCATAAAAAATCTCATTAGTCCAAATGTATAATATAATGACTTTGCCTTCAGTCTTGCGGCTGCTTTTTTCCCCATATTTGAGATGGTTTTGCAATTCATTAGGCGCTCGACCAGGTGAATGAATGTAGAAGAACTTTCAAAGGGAAGTGTGTGTAGTTTAGTGAAGATTAACTGTGGCTTCTGCTAAGATTCTTAGTTCAATGATTGCGTTTCTATTTTCAGAACAACTTTAAGAAAATATTCTCAGTAGGCGAATTCCTAACTACAAAATCACCTAGACTTTTAATACTATTGAATCAGTTTGTTTTCCCTCATTAACAGAAACGGAGCTCCATTTTACATTTTCAGTTGTTCCAAAAACAAAAAACATTAGATATATACCACTACAATGAGCAACTTGTAAGTATAGTTCTTGACTGACGCTTGGACATAATTAAATTGTTTGAGAATCATTTTAGTATTGTCAACTGGATGAAGTGCCATGGCACTGAGACTCCTCCCTTCAACGCCCCGCGCGCTGAGTTGCTGCGTCCCATGACTTTGGAGCTGCAGAGTCTCCAGAAGCTGGCCAAGGACGCCAGACGCAATCAGATGACCAGTCTGCTTATCCAGGAGAAGGCCAACTACGATGCGGAGCTGAGAAGCACCTTGGGCAAGTCCTTTGTGCAGGATGATGTGTGCGATCGTCAAGTGTGCAGTGGATGGGGCGGTGAACATGACAGACGAACACTTTGAGATGGACACGATCATCGACTATGCGAATTTAGGTGCCAGTGTTGTAAAACTGCTTTTGTTAAGCGATCATTCCAGATACATATATTACGTTGGTGTCAAACACGAGATTTTAATAGCTGTTTTATATCTAGACCAGTGGTGTCGAAAATGCCTAAAGCCTATCGTATGGGATAGGAGCTCATATGTAATTCTGCCGACTCTCGTATATGGAGTGAGAATACGCGTGGTCTATAAATAGCACACTCGGCGACTTGTGCTCTCACGACGCGTGTGCTCGGCATTTTGTTCTCTCACAAAGCATTCGATGTCAGTCGCAGTGCTGCGTTCAGTGAGGAGAGACTGCAACTAATGCTTTGCTTTCCTTACGTTGCCAACTGTAGCGAAGCGACAGATCGAATATGCTTTTTTTTTTTCAGTGTAAAGAAGCAAAACTTTTGGTGACTTCGCGTTTTTCTGGTACGCATTCAAGCGCTATGTTTGATTGTGTGAGACCATGATTTAGACCATGATACGGTACTGTGCAACACTGCCAGTGGTATTTGGCACGAAAAGGTAAGACTACACGGAAAAAAATAATAGGGTCTCTCGGGATTAAATCAATCTGATGCGTTGTCAGAAATTTGGTTATCGAAAAATACTCGATTCTAGTACGAATTTTCATTTCCTTCGCAAATATTTTGATAATCGGTGCTCCCCCTAAATTATAATATCCAGAAATCAAGATATTAAATTTGATTTTTGAAATGTTTTTTTCTGTGTAGGTCACTTATCAGCATTAATGCATACTAATTGTGCCGCCTTGAAATTTTAGCAACAATCATTAACGCAAATCTGCAAACAAATCAGCTCAGCTTTTCTACCCTCTACCCTCTTATATAACAGTCAATAGGGCGTAACTGCTTTAATTACGCACAAATTATTTGGCAATGATTATGCATGTTTCGACTGCTCCAAATGAATTGCATTTAGCTTAGTTTTGGTCTAAATTGCGTAATTCACAGCTCACCTTTGCGCCTTTTGTGGTTTGAACTTTTTGGCCGATTAATTCTTTGGAAGTGAAAGCTGAAACTGGTTTGGTCTACATATAACTGGCAACAAAATTAAACAACATGCAACACTGCAAATGGGATAAATTGCGGTTGGTTGCCTGTCTCGGAATGGATTTGAATCTGAATCTGACTCGGAAACTGAAACTGAATTTGATTCCGAGTTCTGCCTTCTTCTGTTCGATTTAGTTGCTTTGCGGTTGAACTGAATGGCCTTCTGCTGTCAATGTGCACCCTTTTCAGGCAATGTGTGAAATATGTGTAGCACTTGATGTGCCACGCCCATCTCTGGCCATCTCCAACGCCCATAGGCTAAGGCAAGGCAAGGCAAGGGAAGGAAACCCATTGTTGTTTGTTGGTCAAATTGTCGTAAATTAGTTTTAACACCTGACTGAGTGGCTTTCCAAGTGGTTGTCGTGTATCCACGTGAGCTCAACATTCTCTCTCTATCTTTCTCTTTCACTCTCTCTCTCTCTGTGTGTGTGTTTGTTCATTGAGTTTTCTCAACAAGTTTTGGGGCTAATTCTGGACCCAATAACCCTTTTGTATTGCCCCAGTGCCTGACATTGTCATCTGTTTTGTGGTGTGTGAAATTAATGTAATCGCATTTTAAGCATAAACTATGTAGGAACATTGCTTTTCAATTAAGCTGAATGCCGCACAGCTGTTCAGCTGTTCAGCCAAGGATTTGCCGCATTAAGTGGCAACGTTTCCTGAAATCGCCACTCGAAATGCCATCGAGCCAATGAGCGGGATGAGCCAAAAATGTCCCAACTTGGAGCTTGGCCATAATGAGCTGGCAAGTGCTTGAAATTCGCATTGAGATTGGGGATTGAGGACTTTCTGATTGCAAAATTGCTAGATTGGGAATGGGATTGGGAATTGGGAAGGAAGGTAAATGTGCGGATTACCCGCCAGCTGATGAGTAGCTTAACCTTGCTGACACTGCGGTTACCATTCCATTCCATCCATTTCAATTCCAATTTAGACAAGCAAATTTCGTTAAGAATCCCATCATAAAAACGGCGAACCAGAAATCCAAATACTGTAAAAATACTACGAACACTGCAGCATTTTTGGGTCACTCTCCGTTTTTCGTTTATTTTATGGCAGCTTTCAAAGTTTTTACTCATTGCCTTGGCTGACTGTCGAGTTGTCGGACTGTCGGACTGTTGGACTGTCTTGGAGCTGTCCACCTGGACGGAGACGGAGCTGGAGCAGCTGCAGCCGCAGTCACAGCCGCAACAGCTCTCGCCAAGGTGGCAATAAAATAAATGGCAGCACTTTCGGTTTTACCCGCACAAACCAGACCAACTGCCAAGGATGTTAAGCATGTACACTGAAAGAAAAAATCATACAAAAAAATAATCATAATTAATTCTAATAAGTAAAATGCCTTAACAGGATTCTATTCTGAAATTAACACACACATTACTAAGGAATCTTAAAAAAACAAAAAAAAAATTAAACAGGCAGACAGAAACTAAGTATATTTACAGTTTATAGGCTCGCCGTTGCTTCCATTAATCAATATATGTTATTATATATACGTTTATGAATTAATAACACATTATCAATAAATGAAAGATAAAAAAGAACCACTCAGCATTAAAATAATCAAAAAAGTCGAACACTGAAACGTACTTAAATCAAGTAGTTCTTAGATTGATTTAAGAAATTCGAAGATTAGCGATCTTTTGACACCGTTTAAGATTGATTCTTTCTTATTTGCGAGTTTCTTTCTGTGTAGTTATACATATATACATCTTTCGCTTCGCACTAACCAAAAAAAAAAGGCAATTTGGAAAGGTGGATGCGATGGCTTTGGTCATATATCAAAAGGCGAAAGAGTAAAGTACATAAACCCAGCAAACTGAGACAGAGACAGAGAGAGAGAGAGAGAGAGAGTGAGAGAAAAGTAGCAAGTGTGAGTTTGAAATCTAGAAGATGGAGTGAGATTTGCTGGCGAGTTGGTTAGCGGCAAATATTTGCGGTATTTTCACTTGGCCACTGAGTGGTTTATGACTCCTTATGGCGCCTGCAGCTTGTAGTTTTGTATTATTGTTGCTGCTGCTTTGCTAAATCCAAACACTAAAAGGCACTGCTCCCGGGTATTTGCTAGCTTCTATCGCCTTGGGCAGCTCAGGTGAGTGGCATTGCGCTTAAGATTAATGCCTGGCCATGGCGACAACCACAACCACATCCGGGACAACAGCAGCAGCAGCAGCAGCAGCAGCTCATTGTTCAAAATATTGACAATGTAGCGCACTGTACTGCACAGAGAGGTAAAAGTATAACATAATATTGAAAAGGAGAAACGCAATTTCTAAAAGGATTACGAAAAGCTTTAAAGCAAAGCCAGCGACAGCGACAAGGACAAAGACTACGACGTTGGCGACATGAAAAATGAATTGCAAAGAAATGAAATGAAAAGCAAAAGCAAAAGCAAAAGGAAAGCTAAGGAAAGCGAGTTTTCATTTGGGAGGCACTTGGCGAGACTCTTGCACACATATGTATGAACAAAGTCGCGTAAAATATGTGAAAAATGAACGGAAATGCCGCAACGCCGAAGCGGAAATGAAAAATACACGTATTCGGATGGCGGAAAATGGCCGATGAAGGCCTCAAATCAAAGAACTGAACGAATAAGAGAATGTCTGTGCATGTGTATATGTGTGATTGTGTGTGTGTGTATCTGTGTGATGAAGGACTTTGAGAAGCCTGCTAGAAAAGTCATTGTCACATATGACATGGAAATGAAAGTTTAACACTGTAATTAACGACTACTAAAATGTGCTCGTTATTTGTGTGACTCTGACTTACGAATGCCAACTGAAGTTCTTCTATATTAAGTACGCATTCATATTAAATTTTCAGCAATTATGTATTTGAACATATATACAAAGATACGAGTATATGGATAACGCAATCATTTTAACTTGGAAAAGACTTTGCAAAGTTTGTTCTTGATAAATTAAACATGTTTCTGTCAATGGTTTATTATCAACTCATCATGATTTGACTAATATATGGTGTAGACCTTAAATTTGAATTTGCTATTCTTAATCTTATCAATTTTTAGTTGAAATAGATAAATATCAATTGCTGGAACTGGGCACGCTTTGCTTCAAGTTACGAGTACTTTCTTGTAAAGTTTGTTCTTGATAAATTAAACATGTTTCTGTCAATGGTTTATTATCAACTCATCATGATTTGACTAATATATGGTGTAGACCTTAAATTTGAATTTGCTATTCTTAATCTTATCAATTTTTAGTTGAAATAGATAAATATCAATTGCTGGAACTGGGCACGCTTTGCTTCAAGTTACGAGTACTTTCTTTGTAACAAGGGCTCTTACTATAAGTGTTGGCAATTGAGTTCTTTGCTGATAGTTCAACATTGCGGATATTGCTTATCCGCCATGGGGAACATTTCCAAGTACTTAAGTAAACATGCGCCACTTATTGTTAACTGAGGTTCCTTCATTACTTTATTCTTATCACATTTGAGTTGTGATAAGCAGATAAGTGTAGGAGATACTGACACTATATAAAAGGCATTTCTAACTAAGGCATTTCAGTTTTACTTACAGTTTCAATATGTCGCGACATCAACCAATTGTTTTTGCTGTACTTAGTATTGTTCTATTGCAATTGCATCAAGTTAACAGCGATGGAAACGGATGCAAAGCCAACTTCGTCCAGGTGGCCGGCAAGTGTCTGTCGACCAGTCTAAATTTGTACAACTGGAATCAGGCGGATCGTCACTGTAGTGCCTTGGGTGCTGGACTCCTCAGCCTGGAGAATGAGGCGCAGTTGCTGCAGATCTCCAATTGGTTGAATGTGACAGAGCCGTGGATCTATGAGTTCTGGACCTCGGGCAATTCGCTGGGTCACAAGGGCGCCTTCTACTGGCAAAGTACAGGCGAGAGGGCAAAGTATTTGCCTTGGTCAGCGGGTCAGCCTGAGCTATCCAATGGCGATTGCCTGACTCTTTATGCCAACGACCACAACCTCTTTGGATTTTTCAATTACCGCCTGTCAGTCAGGGATTGCTCCGCAACTGCACCTTTTGTCTGCGAGCAACGTAACTAGACTTCAATTTGATTTAACTCAATACTGGAACCTACAAAACCGATTCAACTCTGGCCTAAACGTAATTCATTTCCTCTTCAATAAGTTCAAAGCACTTTGATTTAACTTTGGCTGAAATACGATCTTCTGCAAACATTTTAAAACTAACTATTTCAATTTATTTGTGAACAATTAAAAATTGCTTATTTTCCACTTATCTTTTAGTTTGATTTTTTTGAATTATACTAGGACTTGAAGCTTTTCACAGATATATATACATATATGTATATATTACTTAACAAAGCATAAATTCATCAAATAATAAATCATTAATTAATTATAATCCTAGGTTTCATTCTGTCACATGTTACACTTTTGTAATTGATATAATTAGTTGATGACAATACTTTAATTATATATACATAGAAATGTCATCAAGTACCTCACACTGAGCATTACAATTGCTTCATTTGGTAATCGCAAAATCGGCCTTATCATTTCATCAGTCCGACGCACTTTCATTACAATATGTTTTTTTTATAATTTGGTGTTTGGTCTTCAGTACCTCAGAATGTTTGACGTGGTCAAGTGTATGTTGCGGTATTTCTACTACTATGCTCGGTTCATGGGCGTGATTAACTTCGATGTCGATACGAGGACGGGTCGAGCACGAATCACGCGACGAACTACAATCTATGCCGCGCTGATGAATGTGATTACGATTGGCTCAGTGCCTTGGCTGCTGAACAGTCAAGTGATCCATGTATTCTGGTCGAGAGCTGGCTTCCTCCATGAGTACATCTTCCTGGCCATATTGGGTGGACGCGTGCTCTGCTTTGTCTTGACCATCTTAACACGTTGGTGGCAACGTCCACTCTACGTTCGTCTGGTGAATGCGATTCAACGGATGGCAAAACAAAAGCCACAAGTGATGCGATTGTGGGGACGAGGCGTCGTTTCCAAAGGTCTCAGCGTTACCTTGTCGGAGTTATTTCAAATGATATTCGGACTGTATGTTCTAATCGATAAATTGACACTTCGAATCTACTTTGGCATCGCAGTTCTTTCGGGAATCACAGCTCAAGTCAATGTTATAATCTCTCAATATTATTTCGCTCTGCTGAATATCCATGGACATTATATTCTGATCAATGAGGAGCTACGTCAATTGCTGGACGAGACTCGGACTCTGGAAACGGAGACGCGAAAGGGTGTATACATTACCAAGTGTTGTGTCCTGGCGGATCGTCTGGATGTCATAGCTGTAGCACAATTTCAACTGCAGGCTTTGGTCCAGCAGATATCGAGCATCTTTGGACTACAGATCATGTCCATGTCCATTATCTACTACTTGTCGATAGTGGGCCTCATCTACTTCACCTTCTCCGAGTTTCATGCCTCAACAATCACTTTCATGTGGAGCTACGGGGGATTAGCTTTAACCATCATCGAATTTCTGTTTTACTTCATAGACATGCACATTACGGTCAACATTATCTATGCTGTCCTTGATCTTCACGCGGAGATGACAGATCTTCTCTCCCAGCATGCAGTGATTGCTTCCAGATTGGATGCGCGTCTGGATGCGGCCGTAAGAACTCCAAAATTCTAAGATCTTCAAAGTAAACCACAATTTTCTTGCAGTTCGAGAGCTTTAAACTGCAACTGGCTTGGAATCCTTTGAAGTTCTCTGTGCTGGGCCTCTACACCTTGAAAAAATCGAGGCTCGTTTCAATGGGCGACTCCATTGTAAGCAGCTCTATGGTTCTAGTTCAGTATGATTTACAATATTTCTGAATATCAAGCAGCATAAGAATTATAATTTTTAAAATATAAATTTAGAAAAAAAAAGAGATTTTATTATTATTATCACAAAATAAAAAATAAGATGAAATAATAAGAACAAGCTGAATAACATTTTTAATTTGCTATTTTTATAAAAAAAAACAAGCAGGAAAGGCAATAGGCGAGATCCCACCTAACATATATGATTTACAAGATAACAAGATCGGCCAGACAGAATGTAGTAGTAATGGCTGATTTAAGCTTTTTTTAAGCAAAATACGTGCCTAAAAGTATGCAAAGAAAATATTTTATATTTTATTTAAATAAGTAACGGGCTTAAAATATAAAGTATTTTTATTGCATTATTTATTTAAGTAAGTAACGGGTATAAAATATAAAATATTTTAATTGCATACTTATAGGCACATATTTTGCTTAAAAACTTAAATGAGCCATTACTACCGTTCTGTCTGGCCAATCTTGCTACGATTAAGTAGGAGTCATTTTCTTAGTTTTTATATGTATTATAATTTAAAATGATAAGTAAAAATTGATAGAAATTTAATTAAATTTTGTCAGGATTAATTTTTGGAAACTCGCTACTCCTTTTTGCAATTTGTGCTTAATATATTACCCTTAATTACTCGAAGATTATTCTGTTAATTCTTGTTGCATTCCGTGCTCTATCAACGTTTTGTCTGTCTGTTCGGACTGTCTGTCAGCTGCTCATTTGTAAGGCTCCATTTCGTAATTGACCATCATACATAGTTAATATTACGAGTACATCAGCTAATCTGCACATCGGATCAACTGCTGCTCATTTTCATTAGTTCATTGGACCTTCTGATGCATTAATCGGAACTGAAAAGTTCTGTTCAGTCACTCAGAATGTGCGACTTGGTGCAGTTGATGCTACGGCTGTCCTATTACTACTCGCGGGTTCTTGGCGTGCTCAACTTCGAGATTGATAATGCAACTGGTGAGGCTCGGATCACGAGTCTGGCAACGATTTATTCCGCTATTGTTAACTTGGCCATATGCTGCCTGCTGCCTCTGCTGACTCGCAGCGAGCTGATCCACATATTGTGGAAATATGCCGGGCTGCTTCACGAGTATCTCTTCCTGGTGGTCATGGGCATGCGAATCGTCTGCGTTCTGGCCACGTTGTTTAGTCGCTGGTGGCAACGTCGCAGAATCGTTCGATTGGTGAACGCCTTTCGACGCCTCACGATTCAGAAGCCACAGGTTATTCGATTGTGGCGACGAGGAGTCACTAAGAAATTCATCAGTATTATTGTGACTGAGACTGTGCAAATGATGGGCACTATTTGCACCCTTCGACGGTTTCTTACCCTCAATTTGATCTTGAGCATCATGGCGGTTTATACGCTGGCAGCTCTTGTCAATGTCATTATATCGCACTTTTATTTCGCAATGCTCAACATCCACATCCACTATGTGCTCCTGAAGCAGGAGCTGCGCTCGGTGCTAACCGACATCCGATCCCTAGAGTTTGAACATCGGAGGGGTACTTTTATGAGTAAGTGTTGTTGCTTGGCCGATCGATTGGAGGATATTGCCAGAAGACAATCAGAGTTGCAGACACTGGGCGATCATATGGCTCAAGTTTTTGGCATCCAAGGCCTTTGTATATCAGCCAGTTCGTATGTGTCCAGTATCGGATGTATCTACTTCACCGTCTCAGCTCTGAAACGTAGCGCAGGACAACAATGGAGCCTTATGTTTTTCTTATTCCTCACGTTCGAGATAGGCGCTTATTTTGTGGACGTTCTGATCAGCATCTTCAATATGTATCAAGTTATAGATGATCATGCAGAATTGGTGCAACTAATGGAGCAATATACGACATTCGCACCGGGATTGGACCAGAGACTCGATGCGGTCGTAAGTGTAAAATACTTTACATCAAATAATTTAATTAATATCAGTCTTTCAGCTCGAGAGTTTTCAACTTCAACTGGCACGGGATCCGTTGAAAATCTCCATTCTTGGGCTGTATGAAATGAATAAAGCGTCTGCAATGTCTATGACTAATTCAATAGTCACCAGCTCAATTGTTTTAATTCAATATGAATTGAAGAATTGTTTGAATTGATTAATTTAAACTTAATTTATTTATTTTTGAAAATTGAATTATTTGAATTAAAATATAATTATAAAATTAGAATATGAAACTAAGAATAAAATTATATTAAAAACAATTTTAGATTTGTTACCAAAGAAATATAAAAGTTTAATAAAATAAAATTAAATAAATATGCATAAGTTAATACCAATATACATAATAAAATTTAAAATAAAGTCGCGCTGTTAAAGAACAGAAATAAAATATAAAAATGATTCTCTTAAGTGATGTCTTAAAGTTGTTTAAAGATTGTTTAAGGCCATCGGCTTTAAGGGTCCTTTATCGATCTGCACACTTTGACTGTCTGTGTGTGTGTGTGTGTATGTCTGTATGTGTGTGTTGTTACCTCCTTTCAACACGAATGAAACGAAGCTTGGGGCAATTCATGAGACAGCCAACAATGAAAACACAATACACTTTGGACAGGCGGACACAGTTTGAAGCTGGATGTGTCTGATTTTTCGGACTAAGAGAGTGTATATCAGTGTGTGTCCTTGTCTGTGCTCCTTGACGATGTTCTGAACATCCACGAAGCGCAAAAAGTCATCAGTGAAATGAGTGAAAGCGACGGAAAAAATAATCGCAATTCTAGGATAAAAGTTCGGTAATTTTATAATTTCTTAAATCATGTTCAAAATACTTGATTTAAGAACGATTTTCAATTCCTTCTCCGCGAATATTTCGTTTATCGATTTTTTTAATAATTTATTCAGTGAAATCAAATGTTTTAAAAATATTTAAATCAAGATGCTTAAACTTTAATTTTCGAATTATTATCTGTGGGAGTATCTGTGTCAATAGTATGTGTAATTGCTGGCAAGCCAACCGATAATGGCAGTTTCATACAGTGAATACTCGTATGCATGAATGTGCATGTGTGTGGACATGAGAATGGTTGTGGTAATGGGTAACGGGTAATGGGTGATGGGTGATGGGTAACGGGTAATGGTAATGCCTTGCCGGGATTCCTTTGTGTTGCGATTGCCAGGCATTTATAACTTGGCAACTTGTCCTCGCCCAGAACGACACTGACAAATCCTGTCGCATCGCATCGCTCGATGGAGCGTCAATTCCTTGCCACAATGGCAAATGGCAACAAAATAAACGAGCTTCCATTCAATTTTCCACGAGCACGAGGACGAGGACCACGAGTATTCCGGCTTTAGCTCTGGGTCTGATGCGAGCTGCTGTCAGTTTAGCATAAGTCGCTGTTTCATCCGGAGGCCAATAATATGCATTGCCAACTGGCTGACGGACAGACGCACGCCAATAAGCTCACAATGACATTTTAGCATAATGCATTGCAGCAGCTTCAATTGAAAGCCAAAGCCAACAGCACGACAAGGACAACAGCAACAACAACAACTCACTGAGTGTTGCCTCCTGACACTATCGACAGCTGAGAGGGGCTGGAAAGGGGTCCAAGGGGGGCTATAACATGGAATGGATGTATTGTGCATCGTGTTCAAGTGAAGTGGCAAATGCAACTTCAATTGGATCTTATCTATGTGTATCCAAAGCCTCTGAGCACATGCCCATCTGTAAAATGACCCCGATTGTAATAATATGTACAAATGCTTTACATGAAACTGGTCAGACGAGTTACGAGCTACCCGGCTCCTTTCTTAGCCCGATTCCAGTTGGCTCAGAGTGTCAAATGGGCTTTAGCTGGATGGATAGCGTTTGTAATCAATACAACCAAACAGATGGCTTTGCCATGCAAATACACTCAAGTATTTATTTTGATTTGCATCGACATAACAAAAAGGGCAGTAGAGGGTATAACAAGAGTTAAAAAAGGTAGTTTAAGATTACATATATTTAATTTAAAATTATTGAATTATACAACTTGAATTAAATTGGAAACTTGTTCGCCACAGATTACTGATTGGAATTGAGCTAAACTTTATATTTTATTTAAAAGTTTGAATACTTAACTTGTCAAAATATGAATGCGCCTGTTGGCCGGAATTTCCAATCTTCTGCCGGCCTCCGAATTTGGATTACAACATAACTAGCAAAATATGCGAGTATTACTCGGCCCGGTGCGCATTCTCAAAAATTCATAGGAAATCCCAGAGCCCGTACAAGAAAATGAAAATTAAATTGAATTTCCAAAAGGCACGCACATAAATCCGATGGCAAAAACCGTGGATACAACGAACACCAATGAAAAAAACACAGAAGGAAAAGAAAACAGAAAGAAAGCGCAGTGAAATATACGATGAGATGGCGTCAAATGAAAACTTGTAGTTTGCTTTTTGCCGAAGGCCAAAAATTGTGCTCAAAAGTATCATAAATATTTGATTTTCACATTTTACAACGTCTCTTCTGTCTGGCCGGATGTCTGTCTGTCTGTTTGTCTGTCTGTCTGTCTGTCTGCTGAAGGCAGTCCTTGGTTTGGGCTTGGGTTTTGGGTGCCAACAAAATTGATAAGTTTCAATGATTACGTTCTAAAATTGATATAATTTGTGCACAATTTGCAGCAATTGGCAAATGTCGCGTACGTGATGAGATTTTCATAAGCGATTTTCGCTAACGTCATCAAACTGCATTCGACAAACATCAACTGGAAAATAGCTATGGATATTTCCATCATTTATGCGCATTGGATGACATAGAAAAAATGGAATTTAACCGTCTAAAAGTTCAAAAGATCATATTCAGTAGGGAGGGACATGCAGAAGGTAAATTTAATCAGCTATAAATCTCTTTTGAAAAATCAGGAATATATGGACAAAAATGTTGATTGGAAAGCAGGGTATCAAACCCAGAGTTGTTCCTAATTAACTACTTTTTTAATGAATTTGTCATTTCATTGGCATTGAAAAAAGTAGTGCTAATGAAATCGAATTTTCACTAGCATTGAAAAAAATAGTGCTAATGAAATCGAATTTCAGTAGGCATTGAAAAAAGTAGTGCTAATGAAATCGAATTTCACTAGCATTGAAAAAAGTAGTTCTAATGATATTTTATTTAACTAGCATTGAAAAAAGTAGTGCTAATGATAATTTCATTTCAGTAGGCGTTGAAAATGAAAAGTAATGAAAATTTTTCAGTGGCATTAAGTAATGCTAGTGAAAAACTATTTTAATTACCATTAATAATTGTTAGTGCGCAAATTTACTCTCTTAAGGTAGCCAAATGCCTCGTCAACTAAAAATTATGATTATTTACTGCATACTTTTGGGCGTCACAACGACGTTATTAAAAATATATAAATTAAAACTGTCGTATACAAATATAGTATAAATATCGCGAAAAGGATCAGAGAACAATTTCTAAATTTTTCAACATTTTATTTAAATTTTTCTTAATATTTCAATTTTTTTTTAATTAAAAAAAAAACAATTATTAATGGTAATTAAAATAGTTTTTCACTAGCATTACTTAATGCCACTGAAAAATTTTCATTACTTTTCATTTTCAATGCCTACTGAAGTAAAATTTCATTAGCACTAGTTTTTTCAATGCTAATTAAAAAGTAATGATAATGCTTATAGTCACAACTCTGATCAAACCAAAACGAATATCGGCTTTAGATACGGTATCTGTTATAGTATGTTCGCATTAAGGTTTTCGGTAATCGGTTGTATGATTCGGTTTCAAAATACCGGTACTATTTCAGTTTACAAAACAATTTTACAAAATGTTAAAGATATGTTAATTGGAAAACAAATACTCAATAATTTAAACAAATTCTATCTTCTATATAAATTAAATTGGGACAGATGTATAAATTAAATTGAATAATAAAAAAAATAATAACAACTTAACAACAAACTTAAATTTGATGCTTGACCGAACCGAAATTAACCGTTATGCGTGAACCGGTTTCTTAACGGTTATTTCGGTTTTTGGGCTTTGGTAAAATAAAAAAGTTTTGTTTCGGTTAAGGTTTTAGTTGCGGTTACCGATTTCAAAAGTTTAATACCGGTTAACGGTTACGGCTATTACGCATTTAAATTTTAAAATTGTTGGCATATTCGTAGACCGTCCATATTTCTTAAGAGTGGCTTAAGTAGGAAGTGTTGTCTCTGTAAGATTCATCGTCTTAAGTCATTCATTAGGGCTGCAACTCAACTGGCCATCATATACTAGTATAGAAAGGTCTCTTAAGAGAACCGCTCGACTGGGTGTGTGTGTGGGATTCACATTGGCACAAGCCGGTGCTCGTAAATACTTTTTATGTACACCTGCACATTACAAACTTTAAAATTTATGTGTGTTTACAAGACTCTGTACGGAGTTTTGCACCGTACCGTGTACGGTTCCGTATTTATGGATGTGGCGTCGTGAATGTTGCGGCATATTTGGTTTCGGCGTGCGAAATGCATTTTATGAATCTTTTATGGCTTTTAATGTGGAGACACCTGCAGACACACACACACACAGACATGCTCACACACACAGAGAGAGATTGGCGCCACCTGGCGCTGACTTTATGCGGCAGTGGCGTCACACAATCAACGCCCTCGCCAAAACGGCAATGGAGCTCAGCAGCTTGATGGGTGTTGTCATAAAAAGCGAGGAGTGAGGGGAGGCTGACACCTTTACCTTTATGGCATATACATATATAGCTGGATGCGCAATCTGCTCACGCGCCAGGAGCGTATATCATCCTGGCCTAATCCTTCGTGGGCATGGCTCTTTCACTAAGCGCTGCACATGAAATATTCCCGCCCGAAATAAGTTGAAGCTCAAGCAACAAAGTTGCTGCAGCATTTTGATTTATGCGCTGCCGTCTCTTAAAGTACTAGAGTATTTGCCACTGCCACGCCCACTCATTAGTTTTGCGGCCAGTGGCAAATGAATGCTTATCCATGTGGATATAAAATAACGATGTCGCTTCCTTCCGTCAACCATCGAAGATTGTGATTCCAGTATTAATAAATGCAACTGCCGCAGTCGCAGTCGCAGTCGAAGGAGCAGCATCAACTGCAGCATCATCTGCAGCAGATTCAGCAGCAGATTCAGCAGCGAATTCAGCAGCAACTCTGAAGTGCACTTGTTGATAAATTATTTGCATCTCGAGTGCCCTGGCAACCAGCAAAGAGAAGCCGGAACACCACAACATCTGCAACAAGAGATAAAAATTCTGACCAAAGCAGATAATAAAATCGTTCTACGGGAAATAAATTGTATATTAAACGAATATCATTCAGTTGCTACAAGTGAATATTATATTATGATAGAGAAGTACTTGCAAAGTTGAAAAATAAAGCATGGAATACGATATTTTATTTAAAATGTAATCAAAGAAATCTAATAGAAAATTAAAGCAACAAGAATTTAATTAAATTACACTAGACTGACATATTTCTTTTTCTGAATAATTGGATATTATATAATGATAGAGAAGTACTTTAAATGTTAAATGATTGCAGAATTTAATAGTAGTTATATTGTAGTAAACTATAGAGCCAAGAATTTAATTAAAAGATTCTTACTTGGAACATTTTGTTAATATAAAATATCATTTTTATGGGAAATTTCATAAAATAAATTTAAAAGAATAAAATGAATTTAGACAATTTAGTTTAGTTAAAATCAGTATCATTTTAGTATACTATAAGCTCTAGCTTCCTTCACTGCTTTTCATGAACATTTCTTGAGTTTAAATAAAACGCAAAAACATTCAATCGATTCAAAACTCTCATTTAAACTTGAGTTGTCCTTACTTAAAACATAAGTGTGTATTCAAAAATTGCTTGGCCCTAAGCACTCGTAAAGTAACTGAAGCAAAATGACAACAATATATTCCACATGCAATGATTTTCTTATGTTTTAGGTTCTTTGCCTGGCAGCCAAGTGGGCCAAAGGACAAACTCAAAAGGCTTATCGAGAGCGATGTCATCCATTTGAGTGCTTGGATGCGCACTCGAATGTGTAATCAATAGCCAAATTAATCATGTGAAATGCTGCGCATTAAAATAATTACATTTCGTTACATATAGTACATAGGTGAGCAATATTTGGACAACCCTTCAGCCTCTCATCGCAGTACTTGACCCAAATTCAATTATGTGTGTGCTCTCGTATGCAAAAGTAAGAGCTAAAAATCACTTGCACTTTTTGTGTCACAAAAATAAAATTGCAATTCAATTTCATTGTCAGTTGGACGGAAGGATTGGTACTCTAATTGCATCAGATTGCAGCTCCCAGTTGCAAGTTCCAAGTTGCCAGTTGGAATTTCAGGTTGGAATGGCAGTGACAGTTGCTAGACTCACATCCGCATCCGTTGATTTTCAATTCGCGTAATTTCTTTTGCTACAGTTCATCCGCCAGAGCAAACGTGAGCGAAATTTAAATGGCGCTGACTTCGCAGCTGACTGAGCTCAGCTCAGCTCAGTTGAGTTGAGTTGAGTGACAAGGAAGGAACGAACATCAAACGGTAAGAAAAACAACGAAGCACACTTAAATCGAAAGTTATTGACTTTGAAATACCCTGTAATTGGTTGTGAAACTTTCCCATCATCTTAAGCTTGAGTTTTGCACCTTTTGACATCGGAAATCAAGGCTGCAAATCGATTCACAATCATGAACCGAACCTATGAAATGATGTAACCCGCAAACCCCTTTTTTAAAGAGATTCGGTTTGAAAAAAGACTTTAAGCTTTTCTAATATAGCACAAATATTTAATATAAGTAATGAATACTAAAATATATTGAATCATATTTAAATCAACACATTAGTTAAAGTAAAATATTTAATTTTTTTTATCCAAAAATTAAATTATTTTAAAAAATACAGTCTGTTGCTTATACACTCTAAACTTTGTGAGTACAGGGTATAACAAAACGAGTATTGAGCAACAAATTGAAAATGTGCAATCAACAAATGACTTGACGATAACTGTAGTTATTGAATATTTTGTATTTTCCCTGGCGACGGAAAGATGTGAAGCAATAAAACGATTCTGGAAATTATTATTAAGATGTTGTTGAGATAACAATTTATGATATCGTATAATAACTAGCTTTAATTTGACAGGTAAATCAATTTGTAGCCGCAATTAATCAACTGGGGCGTGGCTTAGTTGTAAGGTTGCCCACACACACACAAACACACACACACACACACACATGTGGCATTTCAATTTCCTTGTCGGAAAAGACAGCAACAAGCGCAAAATATGAAAACTGAACTGTGGACAAGAGTGGCGAGTGTATTGAAGGGGGGTTGTTAGGGGAGGGGGGACTATGGGAAACAGGGGTCTTTGAAGTTCATGTTGTTTGTCAAGAAAATGAATTTCTCTTGACGGCGATTATGTGGCAGCCATTCAGTCAGCCAAGTTGTGTAGCTGGCAAAAGTTTTGTAAAACATTTCCGATATTTCAAATAACACCGAACCAAAGAAAGCAGCTGAAACACCGCAAGGCCGCCCACTTTGCCACTTTTCCACATGCCTCATCCTCATCGTCTCCTCTCCTCTCCCCTCCTCATCCTCTGCTCTGCTCGTTCCACTGCCAAAGTCCATGTCGAGCGTGTCGTCTAACCAAAATGCCAAACACGAATACCAAACGGAACACTGCCTGACAGCAGCCCGGGGAGTCGAGGGATAGCGAAGGGTAAAACTTTTGCCTAAATCACTTAACAGAAAACAAGTGTTGGCATGTGCCCTTCTACTACTAAGAATTTACCAACCCCAACCCCTCAACCATCTCTTTTCTATCAGAAAACTTACTCTGCGCCGCCTTCTCAATGAAAAGTTTTTTGTTTTTGCACTGCGAGAATACGGAGGCAATGAAATATAATAACAAGAAATAACCGGAAGCAGTGCACAGGAAGCGTGCTGTTTGACACACCGCACACACACAAACACACACACACCCCTCTCTTATCACTCCCTTATCCGCTGTCATCATGTCACCCCTTGTGCAACCAGTTGAGAGTGCGTAAACAGAAAATCAATTACACGTGCATACAAAGTGGCGCCCACTAGCGGCCTGCAGCTGCACCATACGTTTGTAAGTATGTATGTATGTATGTATGTGCGGGGATTTACATTAATTACAGCACGAAAAGCTTTTGACTTTTATTGTGACATAGATAGGCCTGGCAACTAAGAACATTTATAAAACCCATGAATATTTCACTTACCCACAGGAAAAAGCAAACTTTTAAAAGCATGCTAAGAAACGACCAAATGTCCATTTAGTTAGCCATATATACACACACATACACACACATCATAATACTGAAGAGGCTTCTGAGTTGGGTCGCCATCGGACCTCTTGACTTCAGTATTGCCAAGCTCAAATTGAGGAAAACTATGAAAACTCTGGGCCTAGTTCGATTTGGAAATCGCCTGCATAATTTATGAATGACATTCGCATATTTGAATTGAAAACTTCTTTCTTTTTCTTGTGCCTTCCAGTTCTTCTATTACTTGTACTGCTTGTCAGCAGGCATTGAATATTTACCGACTTTGATTCCCTTGCATCAAATTGAAAATGTGCCATTTCGTTTAACTTGGTTTCTATGCAAATCGATGGCAATATGCGGCATTATTGGCATTGGTTATACTATACCCTGCCATATTTATCCCTGTTGTCATCTCAGCTGCTTCGGACTGTTTTTTAATTAGCATTTTGCTTGGCGCTTGCAACATGTTGCATGATTCTGTGCGTATCTGTTGTCATGCATCTACATGGCTGCAGTTTGCTGTACGGCCGTTGCAATTTATGTTGCCGTGTTGCATGCCCCAAAACCGCACAGCGGGAAAAACACCGCAACGGGGCTTGGCCGCCATTACCGCATCTTCCTTCCCCCTTCGAGCCCCTCTCCTCTCGTCGCACGCAACACTGTATTTATGAAAATTATCAAATTGGCACTGACTTGTTTAAACTTATATAAGCCAGCTAATTCAGTTCAAAAAAAACCTAAATTATTGAAACAGTGAAACAAAAATGATAAAATCATTATCTTAAGTTAGACTCATTAATTATAAATTATGAAATATGCACAGACTTGTTGAAACTTATGTTATTCAATAAAATCGGTTTGAGATAAATGATTACCAAAAAATTAAAGCTACAGTCGAACTTCCCTAACTCGAATCACCATTATCCAAAGAAAAGGTTCGAGCTATGGAGATATTCGACTTATATAGTTCTCTATCTTGAGTTTATTCATTTTATTGCCACTCATTTAGTTCGAGTTAGAGGAAAATTTGAGTTATAGAAGTTCGAGTTACGGAAGCTCAACTGTATTTCATATTTTTGGTTGATTTGAAACAGCTAAAAAAATAATGATAAAATCAATATCGCAAGCAAGATTCCTTTTTTTTATCTATTTAGCTATTTTATAGAATAAAAAATTTAAAAAAAAAATATGAAAAACAATTAAAAATTTACGTTTAAAATTTTTTTTTTTTTTTAAACTGAAATCTTCTTTATAATAAATTGCAAGTTTTGAATCTTGGCTGCAGCACATAGCATTCTCAATTTGTTATGTTATCTGTCTGGCAATGTTATATTAAGTATTATCAATGTGAGTTGACTTTATCGCGTCCCATCTTAGATAAGAGATTTCAACTTCATATCTTCTTCTCGGGTAATTCTATGGCCTCCATTCTCTAGATTTCATCCATAGATGTAACTGGAAGGTAAGCCATAGAAATGGGAACGTTCTTTCAGCACTTAATGGAAATTGTTATTTGTTGCATACTTTTGGGAGCGGCAGTAAAAGATTACAATTTGGCATACAGCACAATGCTTGATTCGTCTGAATGGCATGTAATTTCAGAAGCTGCCATAGAAAGCCATACAACATGGTGGGCGCTTCATAAAATTATTGAGATGCCTGTCCCGTTGTCTAGAACATTCCTTCTTTTGCTACTTCTTCTGCTTCCTCTTCTTCTACTTGTTGTTCACCCATACCAATGTCCATGCCAAGTGCAGTTACTTTCTGCTATCTGACAGCATTAAAAGTGTCTGCTCAAATTTCTAACTTGCCAGAAGAATTTCTACTGCCTTTTTCGCTCTTTTGTGCTTTTGTTTATGTGTGCGTATGTGTGTGTGTGTGTGTGTGTGTGTAGAAGTGGATGTGGATGTATTACCATTTTCAGTCTCCCCTCAGATCCTTTCAGTTGCACGCGAGAAATGTTTCGTGACAAAGAATTTCAAAAACTGTAACAGAAACAGAAGAAAAACGTCGGAAAGAAAGAGAGAGAGACATTGTAAAGCGTTGCAAGTAGCGCAAAACTTTGAAGTTTTATTAAAAATACACACCGCAACATTCTTCAAGAACTTTGCACACGAAAACGTGAGATAATTTAGAAAGTCAGGCAGAGACTTGAGCCAGCACCTTTAGCTGGCCGGGATCCGAGCACTTGCGGGCAGGTGAATGGCGTCGTCGTCGTCGTCGTCGCCGTCCTTGCCGCAGTAGAGTGTCAAGTACTTTGGATGAACTTTTGTGACAGCTCAATTTGGGCAGGAAGAAGGAATCGTATGAGGTGCTGAGGCGTTGTGCTGTGTTGTGGTTATGTCAGGAATATTAGAATATTAGTTGATAGTTTGCTGGCATCTAATGAGGAGTTGTTACCAAGAGTGCCGACTGCTAATGACAATGTAATTAACGCAATTAGTGGGAGTCAACTTGGCTTTAAGCTTGCTTTGAGCCAGCATAATAAGTGTGGAAGGCCGTACTTAATATAATTTGTCGCGGAAAAAACACAACACTTAATAAATTTCCTGCACATCTCTACGATATCAAATATCATGACACATGCCTAGGCAAACAGAGCTCTATTTAGCTGCAATTGAAACCCAACAAGAAGGACAACAGCAACAGCAGTAACAACAACAATCCGATGCACTTAACTGACAGTTCCGCCCACGTTCCGCTCCCTGGTCGGGTCTGAGCATTAACATCATGTTGTGGTTATGGAAATTAGCCTGAAAGGATGACAAACATTGTGCGTGGCAAGATTTATGTCCAGCCCGAGAGACTCAAGTACACGATGCACCATTTCTCAGGCACATATCCTGTGAAATGGGAACAGCAACAGAAGAGCAGAAGTTATGCCTAGAGGAATGTAGGCAGGACTGGCAACTGCTTCCATCTAATTGGTATTTATTGCTATTTAAATGCAACCAAAACTTGTTGCTACTTTTCACCTCGTATTTCATTAGATTTTCCCAACGGCAGGCAACGTCAACGCCCCCAAAATGTCGGATGCAGGCACTGATCATTTTGGATCAGCCAATGGCAGATGGATGCTATAATTAGAATGCGATCTTCAGCAGCGAGCGAAAGAGAGCAAGCATACTAAAGATACAGATACAGAGACAGATACACAGATACTTGAGTATATGTATGTGTTTGTGTGTGTGAATGGATGGATATCTTGTGGATGCGAACAAATGTGAATGCTCAGCGATCTTGAGGCTAATTTCAGTGGGCACACGACTTTGGCACGGTTTAGTATCGTCGCGACAATTATCGTAATTAACTCGTTTATGTGTTGTGTGCTAATCCAATTAACCAAGTTCGCAGCGCAGGATGCCCCCTAAAAGACGCCGAGAGACAACAAAATAAATTAATTCAATCAGCAGCCAATTAGAAAGACAAATGAAGAATTTCAACACACAATATTCGCATACCTAATTCAATTGTGTTGCATTCTATTCTATTGTTCTCATCATTATCATCAGTGTCGTAGCAATTGTTCAATTAGCCAAAACATTGATTGCTCAAGTGATTTAAGAAATTTTAATTCAATTTGCCAACCATGTTAAACTATCAGCAGCAACTGCACTCGTTGCCCGTCGGCAATGCCGGCAATTTCTACTACGCCGCATCGGCAATGCCGTCGGCAGCACCCAACTCATCCGGACACGGACCCGTATCTGGAGCAGCATCTGCCACCCACTCCCTGTCATCCGTCGAGGTAGCCTTTGCCTCACAGCCACAGACATTGGAGATGGAACAGAAGCTACACGACGCTTCCTACAACAAGGATAAGCACAGCACAAGCCGAAGGGAACTCGACAAAATGCATCGGTTCTCAGTCGACAATCTCATTGAACTCAAGCAGGATGCTTATGCCAAGAGTAAAATTCCCCTGGAACTGACTAATAATTTTGGTAATTATATTAACACGGTCAATTAAGACATTGTCTACATTTACCATGAGTTTGAGAACGAAATCAGGTGTATTTTAACATTTATACCAGGGACCGCAAATAATGATTGTTGAAATTATTTTACATCTAAAAATCAAAGACTAGAATACATATACAATAAAATAATGATAATAATTAAATTTGAGTGAAAAAATTAAACTCAAAAATAATCCTTATTTATGATTTTTATTTTTTTTTCTTTCAAAATAAAACTCACTTTTAATTCGTGGCTTTTGTGTATGATTTTTTCCCAATATTTTTACATGTCCCTTTAAAAGAAAACCAGTAAGAAAGGCAGTAAAAAACGTAAGAAAAAATTAATTCCTCTTATTATTATTATTATTTATTTAATTATTATACATAAGTTCCTTATAATATAATAACTAAAGACTAGAGTACTAGCTACTGGGCCATCGACTCAAAAATTAATTCAAATCATTACGTAACCTTTTTTAAAAGCCAGTTTTATTTTGATCGAAATACAGGGGTCGGCACTCGAAGTGTTACTAGCAATACGCTGCTCTAGCATCCAAACGGCAAAAGACCGCGCGCTCATGTTTTGGCTAGTATTTGTCTGACTAATTTTCTACAAGCTAACAAAAGTATATCGATATATGTCGCAGTAAAAAAAAGTTATCTAAATGGACTTGAAGCGCAAAAGTGCAACACTTGCACGTTTGTGGCGAACTTAAAAATATTGCATTTTCTGATGAAAAAAATTTTATAGTTCAGCAATTTGTAAACAAGCAGATCGATTGCGTATGGTTAAAGGACATATCAGACGACACTTTAGACCAACGGATTGCTCTGCGAAAGCAAGCACCTGCATCAGTGATGGTTTGGGCCACAGTAACTGCTACAGGACGCTCACCACTGGCTTTCATCGAGCAGGGCGTAAAGGTTAACCAACATATCTACCTTAAAAAGATCTTAAAAGATGCTTTGGTACCTTGGGCACGTAAACAATTCCGTAGAAACTATTAGATATTTCAACAAGACTCGGCACAATCTCATTAAGCCGGACAAACCCAACGATTTTTACAAAACAACGTTCCCAGCTTCATTTCATCACAGCAATGGCCGCCATATTCCCCAGATTTAAATCCAATGGATTTTTTCATATGGTCCATTCTGAAGGCCAAAGTGTCAACTAAAAAATATGAGACGGTCAACGCTTTGAAAACTGCTCTTCTCCGAGAATGGAACTAAATACCATCAGACCACATTCGTGCTGCGTGTGAAGCCTTCCCGACCAAACTCGATGCTGTAATCCGCGCTAAGGGTGGCAACATCAAACAACAAATACATTTTCCTAAAATTTGAAATGTTTTCAAAATTATCTGAAGTTTTGAAATGAAAAATACAAAAATTGACAAAATTACAGCATTTTGTATTGGTAACACTTCGAGTGCCGACCCCTGTATAACAATAAAAAATAATGATTAAATTTAAGTTTTATTTTTTCGCTTAAAATTAATCCTTATTATTGAGGAAAATCCTTATAAATCTTTAAATAATCATAGCTATGTAATGTTTATAATAGAATTCATAATGATTACGGTCCCTGATTTATAAACTTTAAGATAAAGTTTGGATATATTAACATATTTCATCAGATTTTTTCCAAATGCATAATTAAATATCTAAAATATCATAAATGAAATTCCAAAAATTATTATATTTTACGGGTGAAAAATGTATTTCCTAATTTTCCTTAAAAGCATTTTCAATAGGTAAATTTTCGTTTGTTTGGTTTTGAAACTCGTTCATAAACTCGCAAGTAACTGTTTCATGACGTTACATTCTCTAATACAACGAACTTCAATTGGCTTATTTTCAAAATTCTATTTAAATTTGTTTAACGTAGCAATAGATTTTTATTGGATTCCATTCGAAATCGAAATTTTCTGTTCCTATTCGCTTAAATTTTTTTAAGTACATTTTTTTTTAGCTTTTTTTCTCAATATTGTAGCTATGTAGTTTTTTTATTGAGCGCATGGGGATGTCTGCTTCGGGGTGGCAATCATCAGGCATCAGGCATCAGGCATTCCATGTCATCATACTATACTTTTTTCTTAACCCAACCAAATCTCTTACCCACGCCATTTGTCTCAATTTGTCAGTGGAGCTGTCCGCAGAGTTGCATCGTAGATCAGCGGCAAGTTATGTGTGTGTAGTATGCCGAGCACTCCATAGACAACTGCAGTGCCCAACGAGGTCCCCAGGGAGACGGGGGAGACAACGAGATGTTTAATTTGAATTGCCAGCGAATCGGGCAACGAGCGATAAAAAACAGTTGCAGCTTAATAAAAAAAAAAACGAACACGAGAAGCGAAAATCGAAAATCGAAAGGGAAACCTCAATCAGAAAAGCATGAAGTGGGTTAGGCATGGGAAAGGGAAAGCGAGTGGAACTGAGACTGGCACATGTTACAATCCGAGCCATGACAAAAATAAACACACGCCTCTGGCCTCAAACCATTTACAGTACACGCGGGATAGGAACCAGGAGGAGCAGGAGGAGCAGGAGTTGAGCTGGTTGGCAACTGTCTCTCACTCTCTTTCGCTCTCTCTCTCGCTCTTTCTCGCTCTGGTCGTTTATATGCTCCACTTGGAAAATATAGGCATTGGACGATGCTGGGGCGCTTCTTCTTTCGGTTGTTCAAAGGCATGCAAGGCCTCTGAGGGAATATCATGTCAGCTTTGATTACGTTTTGTCATGTTGACAATGTTGAAGTGCTGTCTGTTTGTCCGTCTGTCCATCTGTCCGCCTGTACCGCTTTCTCTGACTGTCTGCAGTCGGAAATGCTACCGAAAAAGGAACAAAATACGAAAAACTAGCGATTGAGAGACGACTTGTGATAGCATTGCCATTGCCAGCGATCACAATGGGACGCGCATATTTCATAGCAAATTATGTCGCTGACAAGCAGAACAGCAACAACAAACGCAACAACAACAAGGACAACACAACAACAACCAGGCCAACAGACAACATGTCTCCTGCGTCAGAGAGCAGCGCCTTTAATGTTGACAACCTGCCGCCTTCGGTTAAGGCACGAGACCGAAGTACACTGAAAGAAGAAATCATTCTTAGATTCAAGTTTAAAATATTAAATTTAGCATGTATTTTTGAAGTATGCGTGGTGATCTGGCATCTCTATCATTTATTAACGCACAGATTACGATACTTTTAAAGTGTAAATGATTATATCGATATTCTCAAACCGACAATAATAAACTTTATATTACTTTTTTTTTTTTTTTTTTTTTTATTTAAATTTCTTATTGTTTATTTAATTATTCTGTTATTATTTACAACAACTTAAATTAAACTTATATGCTAGCTTCTAATACAACCTAGTCAAAAGGCTAGGTAATGCTGCTAAGTTACTAACAAAGTTGCCTAGTGGCAAGGTCAATTGGGTGATGTCGCTTCAGTCTTCTTCTCAAAGGCCTTCCCCTTATGGTGCGCACGCTTAGAAGTCGACGTGCGAGAGGGTTTGTGTGGTTATCTAAACGCTGGATGTACTGCGCGGTCTGTTTTTGTAGGACATCCCCAATTTTAGGTACTCGCAGATCTTTTTCAATGTTTGCAGTCCTTACGTACCAAGGAGCAGCACTAATAAGACGAAGGGTTTTGGCTTGCAGAATGCGGATTTTGCCCAGATGGGTTTTAGCAGTTATTCCGTATACTTGCAAGCCATATCGCCAGGAGGGAGTTATGCAGGTCTTGTACAGCTTCACCTTGTTGTCCAGAGACAGCCATTTGCTTGATAGGAGCCATCTTAATCTCTGGATCCTGTTTTTGAGAGTCCCTATGATGCTGGACACATGCTTGGCAAACGTAAGGTGATGGTCCAAGTGTACTCCCAAGTATTTGTAGCTGCTGAGATGCTCCAACCTCTGGCCCTGCAAGAAGACGCCTGAGCAGAGGCTCACGCGCAGAGCGTAGGTCACATTGGCGCACTTGCTTGTGTTGATTCCAATGTTCCAGCGTTTTGCCCATGCTTCAAAGCTGTGAAGGTACAGCTGCAGGATCTCTGTGGCTTCCGTGATGCGACTACTCCTGGCCAAGATTGCCGTGTCGTCTGCATAGGTGGCGATGAGAAGATCGTTCGTGTCATTAATCGGTATAGTGGATCCAGTAGGCATGTCGTGAGTAAAAAGGGTGTAAAGGGTGGGCCCTAAGACACTGCCCTGTGGTACTCCGGCTTGAATAGTCCTCACACTGGACTCCGCACCATCTAGCACAACAGTGAATGTCCGGTCTGCAAGGTAGCTGCGTACTATCCATAGTAGTTGAGGAGGCAGAAGTGGTTTAATTTTTGCAAGAAGTCCATTGTGCCATACTCTGTCAAATGCCTGTGTTATGTCCAGATACGCCGCAACCACGTACTCCTTGGCCTCAAAACCTTCAAGAATGAAATTTACGACCCTATTCAGCTGCTCTGGTGTTCCATGAGATTTTCGAAAACCAAACTGAAAGGGAGGAATTTTCTCCTTGATGCTTTCCAATTGAAGTAGACGCGTCAGAAGACATCGCTCAAACAGTTTGGCTATCGTCGGCAATAAGCTGATTGGTCTGTATGAGTCAAGTGAAGACGGGCTTTTGCCTGGCTTGTGTATCATGCAGATCCTAGCTTTCTTCCATAGTTTCGGGACGTGTCCTAATCTCAGTACAGAGTTGAAAATTAGTACGAGGAAAATGACAGCTTTAAGAGGCATAGCCTTGAGTGTAAAATTATCCAGGCCATCTTCACCTGGAGATTTTCTGGTTTTTAGTTGTTTAATGTGACCCTTAACTTCCTCAACTGTAATCGGTGCGACCGGGGGACATAACTGCTCAGGACTCTCAAGCGCCAGTTGAACTCTTCTTTGCAAAGATTTAATTAATTAACTTTGTTATTATTATCCGTAAATGCATTCAGGATATTATTGTTAAATTAAAACAAGCGGAAAAGGCTATAGTCGAGCTACCGACTTAAGGCTACCTGCTACTTGTTAAAATAAATGTAAAATATTTTTTATTGCATGCTTTTAGGCACTTACATTGCTTGAAACTTAAATCAGCCATTACCACCTTTCTATTTGTCCGATCTGGTTGCGTTTAAGTAGGATAACGTTAATTACCAAAAAAAAACGTATTCTAAAATCAGACGGACAAACGGGCAGACGGACATGATTATATCGACTCGGCTGTTGATGCTGATCAAGAATATATACTTTACAGGGTCGGAGATGCTTCCCTCTCCCTGTTACATACATTGCAACGAATACAATAACCCCTTTTACTTATTTGTTAAGTAACAGGTATAAAAACAACAGGCGCGCCACATTTTCCACATTAATTCTTTTCACTTTTGTGTAAGCTTTCGCCATAACAAACGATCAAAGTCGCAAAATTTTTCCCGCCAATTTCATACAAAACGGGTGGTACATAATCAGCTGACTTTAACAGCGCGCAAGCTGAACAGTATTGCTCCACAAGTTAAAGTTAAATAATTTTTTATCTGACTAGGGTGTTTAACAATTAAAGCTTAGTACTCAAGCTAACTAAATTTTACGCGGCGTAAAGTGCTCAATATTTAGCTGTCGACGAGCGTAAGCCCAGTGTTGCCAATGCAACACGGAAAATAACAAAAAGTTGAGTGGTAACTCTATGCGTCAACGGCGGTTGATTTTAAATATGAACATGCAGACCTGATTTGGATAAAAGAGGAGAGAATAGGCAATGAAAAATGTAAATTAAAGTTAATAGAAGAGAAATATGCGATGGCACGCAAGCACAGCGGGTATTGGGTGCACCCATCTCTTTTGAACTTTTTACGTGGATTCTCCCTCTATATTAATGAAAAAATGCAAAGTCTTTGGTTTATATCTATAAAAACAATTTTAGTTTTCGTTCTTGATTATAATTCATTAATATTGTCGTCGTTATTGTCAATGTCGCTGTTTTTTCTCAACGTTGCGGCCATTTTTTTGAATTTATGTGAGTGAGCGAGATAGATATACCCAGCGAAACTCTAAACAGTTTAATGTTTCGCTGGGCCTGTCAGCTGTAACAGCTTTCTGTAACAGCTCTGTTAATTTATTTAGTTTGCGGACACCCGAGCGTAGCTAAATGTCAAGTTCTTCTTCTTCCCCTTACGCCAGCGTTTTTTTTATATGGAGTTTGGGTTTACGCCAGGCCTTTTTTTTAGTTTGAGTACTATGCTTAAAAATCAACAAATTTTTAAAATACATACAGGCGTTTAAAACGGAAAATACTCAACTTTTCACGGTTTCTTTTTTCCTGTGTACGAGGTACGAGCCTACATAAAACTGGGGCTCAAACGCAACCACAACAATAACAACAACAACAGCGACAGCAACAAAAAAAAATATGCATCAAGATGATGACACTGTCAACCATTTGGATATGCAATTGGCGGCGGCATAAATGAGCGAATGTCGCCCACATGTGGCACCTAGATGTCATGCATGAGATGCAACTGACTCACACATAGATATACACACGCACACAGAGAGATACAGTTGCAATCACCTACATAAATCACATATACATACATATATATATATATCCTATCCTAGTTAGGTGTTTATATACTATACATGTGCATGCGTGCGCGTAATATCATAAATTCTCAACTCATTTCAATTCCAATTTATCATTTATGTGTTAAGCAGAGCCACAGACACGGTATATTTATTTATATAAACATATAAACCTCGTGATTCTTAGTCGATTGAAAAAAGAATCTTTTTAAAAATAATATTAGGGACTTAAACTAAGATAAACATTGTCAAAAAGGGTTCAGAGCTAAGAGTTTTTTTTTTCAAAACTAAGGATTTTCTCTCAAAGTTGTAAAATATTGAATATAAATATAAATTGGAATATT